>CM062820.1:888551144-890951144 GCA_031772625.1 Pinus tabuliformis
CAAGAGGATGTCATTCTACGGTTTGAGACTTGACTATGCCCTGGAGGGTAGCTCAAATTACATATCTTGGAAGGAAAGGATGAATGTAGTGTTGGAAGACAACGGGTTAAAGGAATTCATAAATCATGATATTCAGGAACCTCCAAAATATGATGCTAAAGATATGCCTGAATGGAGAAAGTGTGTGGAAAACATGAGAAGGATTATTCTAGAAGGAGTTTGAGATCATATTGTCTTGAATCTCCATGGCAAGGAAACCCAATTTGTAATGTGGAAGGCATTGATGAACCTATTTGAAAATAACAGTTACCACAGGAAGTTGGCATCGAAGAACAAACTCAAAAAGATCAAGATGATGAAGGGTGACTCAATTCCAAAGTGCTTGACAAAGTGCACCCAATGTCAGGATGAGGTTGAAAGTGTCAGGATTAATGTTGCAAAAGATGATATGATGAGCCTAGCACTTATAGGGCTTCCCAAGGGATGGAACAATTACCAAGACTTAGTTAATGGGAGGGAGAAGCTACTAGAGTGGGATAGATTGTGGTTTGACTTGGTACATGAAGAGATTTGGCAGAACACCAGAGACGAATCCTCATCAAAGCATGATGATGAGGAGAATTGTGCCTTAGTTGGTAAGGCAAATAAAGGGAAGGGGAATTCATCCCATTCTAAATCATATTCTTGTCAGGGCGAAAAGAAGAAGGACATCCCCAAAACCAATTGTTTTCACTAGCACGAGATGGTACACTTTTCCACAAAGTGTCTATGCAATAAGGCTGGTAAAACTCCCTCAGGAGGAGTGGCAGGTGAAGTTCTTTCTTCAGAGTTCGAATTGGATTTTACCCTCATCGCTTGTGTGGTGTCATCGATGATGGGTAGTGTGTGGTACCTAGATAGTGGAGCTTAATTTCATATGGACGATAACAAAGAGCTATTCAATAACCTGGAGGAGAAGGATCTCCATATGCATATCGAGATGCATGATGATGGAAAGTATAACGTAAATGGAATTAGTATAGTTACCTTTCAGAGGAAGTCTAATTCTCCCCTGACTTTGTGAGATGTTATGTATGTTCCAGGTTTGAAGGAGAACTTGGTTTTTGTTGCCATGTTGGAGGATAGAGGCTATGATGTGATCTTTATTGAGGGAAAGGAATTCCTTCATCACACAACCATAGGATAGGTGAAGTAGATAGGCATTTGAGTGAAGAACCTTTACAAATTAGAGGTATAGGAGTATTCTTATTTAAGCATTAAAGCATAGAAGGTGCAAAGACGAGACATCGATGATTTTTGGTATAGGAAGTTGGGTCACTTGCATCATGGTGCTTTGAAGGTCTTGCAACAAATTTATACAGGGCTTACCAAGCGTACATTGGACCACAAAGACACATGCCAAGGGTGTAGAACGTGGAAGTAAAACAAAGCTTCCTTTCATGACAATGAAAATCGATCATAACCAATCATTGATCGAGTTCACTTAGATGTGTGTGGACCATCCTCGACAACATCTATGACCAAACACATGTATTATGCAATATTTGTTAATGATTTTTCTCATAAGTTTTGGATTTTCTTCATTTACAATAAATATTAGACATTCGCTATGAAACACTTCTCGAGAAGGATACTGGCAGGAAAGTTAAAGCTCTCAGATGTGACCACAATGGAGAGTATGTTTCGATTCAGTTCAAAAAAAATTGTGCATTAGAAGGCATTCGACGGGTATTTGATAACACCTCATAACCCACAATAGAATGTGGTGGATAAAAGGAAGAACAAAATCATTGTGGGAGTGACATGGGCAGTGTTAAATGATTAGGTCCTACCATTACACTTGTGGGTTGAAGCATGCAACACGATTGTTTATTTTCATAACAGAATCCCTCATCAAACTCTCGGGATGAGTACACCAGAAGAGGCTTTTTCCAGGAAGAAGCCAGATGTGACACACTTTAGGATCTTTGGTTCATCAGTCTACTGCCATTTTACCAAAGATTCACAGAAAAATATAGTGCCAACAACTAAGTTGGGAATATTTTTGGGGCACACAAATACACCTCACAACTATCGAGAGTACTTGCCAACCAACGGGATCATTGTAGTTCATAGAGATGGGAATTTCAATGAAGAGAAGGACATGATATGTTCCCTTGAGAGGAAGCTTCAACTACAAGTGGTTGAGGAGCTTTTAGCTCCAAAGGATGAGACTCAGGATGATGTGGAGAAACCACATGTAGAGGAGTAGGGGCTGGAAATGCCAACTCATGAAAAGTCTTCCAGAGATGGGAGAAAACACACCAGAGAGTATGACAAGTTATTTCATGATGTTATAGAGAATGTGGGAGCACCCACATCATAGCGCAGGGAGAGGAGGTCACCAGACAGGTACACCAGCGACATGGCTCTTATGAGTGTGAGTGTAGAGATTGAGGCATCCTATTTTGAGGAAGTAGCATAGCAACTAGTTTGGGTTGATGCCATGGTTGAGGAGTATGATTCCATTATCAAGAACAACATTTGGCAAGTTGTCCCAAGACTGATAGGCAAGTTAGTGGTGAGTTCGAGATGGCTTTAAAAGGTAATGAAAGCAATTAATAGTAGTGTAGAGAAACACAAGGCTAGGTTTGTGGCCAGAGGGTTCTCTAAGATGGAGGAGATTGATTGCAATGAGAATTGTTCTCTTGTAGCAAGGTAGTCATCAATCAGATACACTATAGCAGTGTCAGCACAGATGCGATGGGAGATACATCAGATGGATGTAAATACAACATTCCTCAATGACATGATTAAGGAAGAGGTGTATATTGAGTAGCTTGAAGGATTTGAGACCTTCAAAAGAGAGTCGCATGTGTGTAGACTGAAGTGAGAATTGTATGAACTGAAACAAGCACCCCATGCTTGGTACACTAGGATTGATAAATATTTCATCAGGTTGGGCTTCAGCAAAATTGAAGTAGATGCCAACCTTTACCATATTTTGGTTGAAGGTAAATTGTTTATTATTGTTTTATATGTTGATAATTTTATTCTAATAGGTGATGATAAGATGATGAAATCTTGCAAAGAGGATCTTGTGAGAGAGATTGAAATGAAGGACTTGGGGCTCATGCACTACTTTTTGGGGATGGAAGTACGACAAGAAGATAAGGAATTGTTTGTCTTTTAGGGAAAGCATTCCAATGGGATACTGAAGAAGTTCCACATGGAGAGTGGTAAAACCATGTAGAATTCTCTATCTCGTAACAGGAGGAAGGAGGGTGCTACTTCCAGTGAAGTAGTGGAGGTTAATATTTTAGGAAAGCTTGCAGGTTCACTCATGTATTTGGTGAAAAAACTATGAGACATGCGTTATGAAGTTAAAAAACTTAGTCAAGCTATGGTTAAACCTACCAAAATATATTGGAAGGAAGGCAAACATGTGTTGAGATACATCAAAGGCACCACTCAGTTTGGTCTTTAGTAGAGATGGACAAAGGGAGTGAAGATTCAAGGCTTCAATGATGCAGATTGGGCAAGGAGTCCACCTGACAAGAAGAGAACATTAGGTGGGATCTTCAGTATTGGGTCAACAACTATTTATTGGTATAGCAGGAAACACAGATCAGTTTCACTCAGCTCAAAAAACACAGAGTACATGGCTACTAGTTAAGTAGCTTGTGAGCATATCTGGATGAGGAAGATACTTGTTGTTTTGTTTGGTCATCAGATGGATCCAACTATTATTTAATGTGACAATTAGAGTTGTATCAAACTCTCTGAGAATCCAATTTTTCATGATCCGTCCAAGCATATTGATATCCGATATCACCATCTTTGAGACTGTGTGCAGAGAAGAATCGTGTTGATGGAGTATATTCCCATAGACGAGGAGGATGCGGATATTTTGACAAATGCATTGTCAAGATGCAAATTTGAGTTTCAAATAGGAAGGATCGGGGCATAAAATATTCCCTTCCTTGAATTAAATGAGGAATTAAATCGAAATTCTATTATCGTAGCAACTTGTAATATTATCTAAGTTAATTTGACTTACTTGGCTCAGTAAATTCGAGTTGGAAGTTTACCTAGAGTAATGTAGAATGATTCCTAAATTTTAGGGGTCCATGTTGAGTTCTTTTGAGTTGTAATTAATTAACTTAGTCTAACTATGTTATAGTTAGTGAATCTAGTTCAAATAGTGGGAGGAACTAGTAGGAGGTCTAGTAGTGGGAAGATGCTTCGGTAGAGCTTCATAGCTCCATGAGTTAACTAAATATTCACTTATAAATAACTCATGCATTTCACTTTAGAGAAAGGACCAGTACAATATACTATCATTTGTATAATTTTTCTAGTTGTACAGATGGTGCATGCAATCAATAGAAGGCCTATGATGGACTACACAGTTGTGGTGATAGATTTTCCGAATTAAATATGGGTTGATTACCTTAGAGATTGCGCAAGGAAGTAGGGGGCTTGGCAGGGAGAAAAATTGGCAAAGTGTTAGCTTGAGTTTGCTTGTAGAGCAGAGAGATAAATTGTACTTGTGCAAGAATTGTTTGAGTTGAACAAACATTGCATTTTCTTCTCAGATATTCCAGTTAATGAAATATAGATAGTCGGAGTTTTGAGTAGTTTCTTTCCATAGAAAAAATATTTTGTTATGTGCGTTTGGAATTATTCCTTTTCTTCTTAGTGTTTTCATTGATCAAATTTTGTTTTAGTTGATGAGTAGAGTAGATTCAAGTCTTTTGTTCTACCATATTACATAAGCAATTTGAATCTACAAGTAAACATCAACACAACTTTTGACAAGTACTAATTATTTCTTAATAGTGTCCCTCTAAATTCTTCTAAATATATTTTAATAATTTATTGTGTCGATATCACACCTGAAGTAATTTATTTATTTGCTAATGTTTGAAATAATTTATTTTGTTCAAGAATACTTTGATAAAAAAAATTGGCCTATAGTTGTTTTTAAAAGTCAATAAATAATGTATTTTTGAATATTTTTAAAGAATGGCCAAATTTACAAAGTCTTCACATTGTGTGTTTCTTCAAACAATGATCACATCTCCAATTTCTATATATGTTAAAAATGAATATTGAATAGTGTTGACACCTAATCATAGGGATTAGGTCAAAAACTATAAATAGTGTAAGTAAATAATAGAGAAAATGGAGAGTCATCGGGAGATGAAACTCAATAGTCACTCCCTCATATATATAATAATGAATAGCCTAAATGAATACAATATCTCATTTTGAGGAGTTACCGCCGGGACTGACATGGTATCAAAGCACAGGTTCCATCCTCTATTTTTCGCATCCCATTATGCCCTTGTAACTCCCTTCTGCCATTTTTTTTCCTTTTCTGCAGTCTGTTCTCCACCCATTTGTCAGGCTGAACGCTCCTATCTATATTCTACATATTTTGTAGAACTAACACCTTAGGCTCATGGTTCAAACGATTCATGGCGTTCTCTTAATGGTGTCTATGGATATGTTTGTCTCTATTGGTTTTTTTGCATGCATGATTGTGGAGAAATGAGTTGCAAACCAGTTGAAATATTCTCCTTGGAGTTGTGATACTCACATGACTGTGTTTCCTTCCTGTGTAGTGAACGCAACTTGACATTAAAACCTCTATTGGTATGACCACCGATTCTGTGTTGGCGTGGAGACTATGAGTGTGTTTCCTTTCAAGATTGTTATAATGCGGTATTTATGCATTCATTCCTGTGTCAGATTTTTATAAGCATGAATATTAATATCGTTGGTATTTTAATATGAAAAGTGTGGTATCATGACTGTTTTTGATGACTGTTTACTCCCTCTGCATACGTGGCAAACCCTCCACCATTCCGCAGCCATAGTCCCACCCAAACTCCACCACTGATTATAATTTATACTCTTGCCTCCTACTCTCATTAACCATATCTTTAGGATTAGTGAGGACGACAGACCGCTCCACTTTCCCCACCTCCGCCTAGTTGTACCACCGCTCACTAAGCATGCACCATCCACCATTGTTCCTTTCCCTATCATTTATGGGACTTAGTGTCAACTCATGGAAGAAAAAATCATATAAAATTCCAGCAAAACTACGTTCATCCAATGATTCATCTAGTTACGAGACTCTGCTCAGTTATCTATCGTAACGCTCTGCACTCTTTTTACACTCTGGTCAATACACAGTTAATAATTTTTCCCAAATTCTCCCTCCTCCATATACACCTTCCCCAAATATGCCCTCCACCACATAACCGCTCCCTCATATATAACTCTATTATATACATTAGAATTGCAATTTCTTATAGCATATTGGTAGCAAAGGTACATTTTGTTTACAGTACACAGATTTTTTAAAATGCATTCATTTATATCGATTATGGGAGTGGTTCTCACCAGTAAGGAGAACTATCCAGAATGGTCACAGAAAATCAAACACACTCTCATTTTTAATGAGATGTGGAAAGGAGTGTGTGTTGGAGTCAGAGACAAAGAGCTAAAACATGCTAGCTCAAACAAGGAATACACCATTTGGGAAAATAAGAATAGCAAGGCTTATGCATTGATTGCAGCATCAGTAAATAAAGAGGTGAGTCTCCATATTTCGCCATTTTCAAATGCTTTTGAATCATTACAAAAACTCAAGGAACTCTACGACTCACACTCTACACTTGAAGTTGTTCAACTCACGATTAAATTGTTTAGCCTTGAATTACAAAATGATGATCCTATTTCTCTTGCATCAGAAGTAAAATCTATTATGCATGATATCAAAGTCACTAATGTTGAACGCAACATTCCTTTGGTATCTTTTCTAAAGGCACTTTATCCCACTTACTCAAATTATCTTGAGTCAATGCAAGCAAATGGAAACCTCAAAGAAATATTTTGGGAAGAAGACAGCTCCTTAGTCTTCTGAAGAGGTTTTGTCTCTTGCACATAGAGAGAAGAATCTTGCTCAAGATTCTCCAGAGGAAAAGGTGGTCGAAGAGGAAGCGGAATAAATTTCAAAGGTAGGGGGGGCAGACACTCTCAAGGAGAAAAAGTTAGATTTGGATTGCATACACTAGAAAAGAGATGGATCACATGATTCATCGGCATGCAAGTTGCCTTGGGCGATAATTCAGTAGGAAATAAACCAACCCAAAGGTAAAACTAATGACAGAGAGAAAGGTAAAGCACCTAAATCCACTAACTATGTTGTGGAACACTGCAATATTGGAGTAAATGAAGACTTATTCAATGCTTCACTTACTTCTTGGAAAAATGATTGGTTGCTTGATTCAGGAGCAACTTGCCACATGAATTTTGGAAGAGATTTTTTTGAATAATTTACTGACAATGTTGATGGAGTAGTATACTTTGGAGACAAATCAAAACTCAAGCCATCACAGCTTGGCACAATTAGGCTTAAATTTCCTGGTCTTCCAGAATATCTTCTGCATCATGTTTTATATCTCCCACAGTTGCGAAGAAACTTGTTGTCCTCGGTCCATATCCACCAGCATGGACACTCCATTCATATGTTTCATGGAAAGGTTGAGGTGAGAAAAGCATCAACCACTCACTTGTCATGACGGGGATAGAAGAAGAATGGCTTCTCAAGCTGCAGGGTACCTCTGCTTGTGCACAAAATTTCTCATACAATTCTCATTATGAAGAAGGTACATTTCCATCAAGTTTATTATGGCATGCTAGATTTGGACATATGAACTATGATAGCCTCTACGTGTTGAATAAAAATGGTGTTACTGGTTTGTCTACAATTCGTAGGAAACTTAAGAAATGTGATGCTTGCATTCAAGGAAAGCATAGAAAATAGTCTTTTCATGATTCACATTCCATAGCTCATAGCAAAATTGAACTCATTCATTCAGATTTATGTGGTCCAATGACTATTCCTTTTGCAAATGGAAATACATATATGATCGCATTTATTGATGACTACACCAGAATGTGTTGGGTTTATTTATTGAAGAGAAAATATGATGCTTTTCAAACATTTAAGAACTTTCATACATGGATTGAAAATGATGCACAATCTCATATTAGCTCTATTCACACTGATAATGGAAAAGAATACACTTCAAATGAATTTGAAAATTATCTTCGCCAACATGGGATCGAACATAAAATAATTGTGCCTTATAATCCCCAACAAAACTGAGTAGCTGAAAGAATGAATAGGACAATCTTAAATATGGTGCACTCCATGATGTTTTTCAAAAATGTAAAATTGATGTTTTGGGTTGATGCAGTTTTATGTGTTGTATATGTAAAGAATAGATGTCCATCTAATGCTATTAGAAACAAGACTCCTTATGAAATTTGGTATGGACACATTCCTTCAGTAAAGCATCTCAGGGTCTTTGGTTCCACCTATTATGGCTTGATACCAAAGGTACATAGAAAAAAACTTGGTGCAAGAAGTCGTAAGTGTATCTTCTTGGGGTATTCAAACACCTCCAAAGCATACCATCTCTATGATGAAGTTAATTAAAATTTTGTTATATCTAGAGATGTAATCTTTCTTGAATCATCCAAAGCTAAAAACGTTGTTGAGCGACAACTTGATCACTTGTATAGATTCGCAAATGAAAAATCATTTCAAGAATTTGATAATCAGATTCCACGTCTTAAAGTGGGGATTCCTATACTAGATCAACCTGTGGAATCTTCTTCTGAAGCATTCTCTCCCCTACATGAGACTCCAACAATGGATGATACTTTGAGTGATGTGATTGACAGAATTGGGAGACTCAATCTTGATTCAGTCCCAACTCAATCAACTGAGCAGTCTGGACCATCTCATGAAGGTCCCCCAAAGTGGATGACAAAGACACTTGAGAGTTTTTGATCCGGATTTAAATAAGAACGCAACAAATTACAGAGATAACCATATACACAAAGATGCAGCAGAAATAATACTTCATTTCATTAATGGAAAATACTGAAATATGCTTACAACCAGAAATGGAAATAAACTAGCTAGGGCGATGGTAGCTTATCTCTGAGAAGAGATGTGGTGGCTACATGCCTCTGAACTGTGTTACAATGAGGCTCAAAGGCCTATTTATTGTTGAGAAACAATGGAAAACCCTTAACATTCCAAAACCTAACCCTAGAAGATGAAACGCCAAACTGTGGGCCCCGTTTGGGTAAATTGGTACACCAACTTCCCAGGGTCGTAACTTTGGCATACGATCTCCGTTTGACACGTACAATAGCTCGTTAGAAATATCTATCCGAGCACTGCCACTTTGGGAGGAAACAATGCGCCATGGACCCATGTTGCCCCAGATTTCCCCAAAAAAAGCATTTAGTGCCTCAAAACGGCTCTGGAAGTTCAGGACCCGAAAAACTGCTAAAAATAGTAAGTTGTGCTACAATTAAGGAAACTGAAAATGCTGAGAGACACAATGGTGGGGGTCTAGGTGGACTTGGTAGGTGGCCACCAATATCTACCTGGATCATTCCTCCCCCCTTAGGAAGCAATGGTCCCCATTGCGTTGAGTTCCTCCATGAGATGAGGAAACGTTTGCTGAACTTGTTCCCTGGTGAGCCACTTGCCCTGCTGAAGGAGTTGGCCTGCTTTGACAACTCGATACAGTTGGATATTCTGTTGGCGAGTGTTCTTGATCTGTGTGTCCATGATCCGATCAGTTTCAGCTTGTTCCATGCAATCTGGATTTAATTCTGTGGTTGTGAGCTGTTCTGCAATGTCGGATGTGTCTAGCAATGGTGGAAAGTATGGCCGAAGGCGGTCCACATTGAACACTGGGTGCAGGCCAAGGAATGGGGGAATGCTGAGCTCAAATGCATTGTCTCCCATAGCTTTAGTAATGGTGTAAGGACCATATCGGAGTGGTCTCAGTTTCCGATAGGCTCCAGTAAGGCATTCCTTTTGCAAATGAAACCAGACTTTGTCGCCCACCTGAAACTTGTGTGGCACCCGATGTTGATCATGTCGCTGCTTGTACTTGGCATTTGATTTCTCCAGAATTTCATGGACCTGCTGGCGAATATGTTGGATGCGCTCAGTGAAGCTGGTGGCCTTATATGTTTCGGACTGGACATGAGCTGAATTTATGTGAGTAGCTGCAAGTGGTATGGCCACATCAATGGGGCATTGTGGCTGGAATCCCAAACCCACTTGAAAAGGGCTATGGCCAGTGGAGCTGTGTAGAGCTCGGTTGTACCTGTGCTGAACATAGGGGAGGCTCTCGTCCCATGTGCATGGATGCTTTGAGTTATACATGCGCAGAATGTGCACAATCATCCTATTGACAACCTTTGTCTGGCCATCAGTTTGACGATGGAAGGCTGTGGACTTCGTGAGTTTGGTGTCCAGCATTGACCAGAGACTGGACCAAAATCTCCTAAGAAACCGACTGTCTCGATCTGAGCTAATAGACTGTGGGATCCCAAAGTGCACCCACACTCGTTCAAAAAAGAGTTTAGCAGTGGCTTCTGCTGTGATATTCTTCTTGTAGGCCGCCATAATGGCCATCTTCAAGAACCTGTCGATGACCACAAAAACACAGTCATTTCCATGCTTAGTGGAAGGAAGGCCTGACATGTAATCCATGGAGATGGATTCCCAAGGTCGACTAGGGGTAGGTAACGGGGTATAGATGCTGTGCTTCTTGATGGTCAGTTTGGCAATGGCACAGGCAGTACATGATCTGATGTACTTCCCAACATCCTGTTGAAGATTTGGCCAATAGAAATAATTTTGTAGTACTGCCACTATTTTCTCGGCCCCGAAATGCCCAGCAGCCCGACTGTAGTGTGCTTCCCAAATCATCTTGGCACGCTCGCTTGAAGGAACACAAAGATGACCCAGGTGGCATAACAGGGCATCCTGGAGGTGAAAATCTGGAACATGCCGACCCTCCAAGAGTGTCTGGTATGTGTGGCCGAATTCTGGGTCACTTTTGTAGAGAAGTGGCCAATCAGAAGTCTCGTGCCCACAAGAGTTGAGCACGGTGGTTAACGCCATGATCGGTGGTCGACTGAGGCAATCTGCAACATTATTGGTGCTTCCCTTCTTATACTTGATATTCAAGTGGAATTGTTGTAGGTATGTAGACCACTTCTGATGGCGATCATTCTGCAATTTCCATTGGGTCTGTATGAACTGCAGGGGTCGATGGTCTATGTGGATGATTGTTTCCTTCCCCAAAATGTAATGCTTCCATTTTCGGCAGGCCTGTACAATCGAATACATCTCTTTATCATAAGTGGGGTACTTCCGGACTGTGTCTGAAAGTGTTTCACTGTGATATGCCACTCGATGTCCCTGTTGAGTAAGGACTGCCTCAAAAGCATAGTCAGAGGCATCTGTCTCGACCTCAAATGGTTGTTGTAAATCTGGTAACGCGAGCACTGGTGCCGTGCAGAGGCGATCCTTCAACTCCATGAATGCCCTCTGTTGAGATTCAGACCAAAAGAATTTTTCTCTTGCCCTTCCCTTGGTGACTTGACTCAAGGGCCAAGTAATATGAGAAAACCCCAACACGAACCTGCGGTAGAAGTTGGCAAGACCTAGAAAGCTGCGGAGCTCTGTTAGAGTGGTTGGAGATGGCCAATCCCGAATGACTTCAATCTTGGCTGGATCGACATGCACCCCCTGTTCATCAATGATGTATCCCAGATACTAAACCTGGGTCATGCCAAAAGCGCATTTCTCCAAATTGGCACATAGCTTGTGTTGCCGCAGTGTTTGGAGAACCTGTCGGATGTGGTGGAGGTGTTCTTCCCAACTCTGGCTGAAGATCAGAATGTCATCCAATTATACTACTACAAAGGAGTTGGTGAATGGCCGCAAGATGTCATCCATAAGCCTCATGAAGGTTGCAGGAGCATTCGTCAATCCGAAAGGCATAACCAACCATTCGAAAAGGCCCTCCTTGGATTTGAAGGCAGTCTTCCACACATCAGAGGGTTCAATTGGTACCTAGTGATATCCTGACTTCAGATCGATCTTGCTGAAATATTTCGCCCCCTTTAGTTGGTCCAGGAGGTCATCAATCTGCGGGATCGGGTACCTATTACGGACAGTGATCTTGTTCAGCGCCCGATAGTCAATACAGAGTCTCCACGTCCCATCCTTCTTCTGTACTAACACGATTGGGCTCCCACAAGGTGATGAACTCGGACGAATGTGACCTTTCTGCAGGAGCTCCTAAATCTGCCTCTTGATTTCATTGTTCTCGAGAATGGAGCGTCGATAAATTGGTCCATTCGGTAGCGGCGCACCTGGGGTCAGATCGATGGAGTGCTTGACCTGACAGTGTAGAGGAACCCCTGCAGGGGAGGTGAAGATGTCCTCGTACTCCTCCACAACCTTGTCCATCTGTAGTTGTCGTGCAGAGGGACCCCGTCTGGAGGCCGCGGCCACTGTCTTCTTCTTTCCTTGAGGGCGTATCATCAGGAAAACAAATTTCCCGGTTTTGGAAATGATCTTACTGTATTGTTTTGCAGTAATCAAAGAGATGGCGTTAGGTGGTGCTACCTCTGGTATCCTGTACAACTTATTTCCCAATGTAATAATAACAGCACGGGGCCTTGATTCATACACAGCATGTCGCTTCCACAAGTATGGCTGTCCTAATAATACATTACAAACTTCAAGGGGAGCAATGTCACACAATATCTCATCCGTGAAGGGCTTGATGTTGTATGGAAGGCGACACTGCTGGCTCACGCGAAGATCTCGTCCTTGGTGAAGCCACCCAATGGCGTATGGTTGTGGATGTGCTGTGGTCGGTAAGCCCAACCGCTTCACGACCTCTACCGAAATGAGGTTCTTTTGACTCCCGCTATCAACAATGAACTGTATCGGGGAGCCCTTTACCCACATCTGGGAGTGGAAGAGATGCTCCTCCTTCTCTGGATCTTCGGGTTCATTTTTCTGGATCTTGGTGGTAGCAACAGTGGCGTTGGGATCCGCATCAATGATCTGCTTCCCTTTGTCATTCCCCTTATCGGGTTCTGACTCAGAGTCAGAACATGCATCTGATTCTGAAACCTTTAGCTCAGCCACCAGTGACTGCTTGGCCCGACACTCACTTGTGTTGTGGGTGGAGCTCTTATGGAACTCACACCATTTTCCCGTGTCCTTTTTTGGCTTCGCGGTGCTGTTCTTTGCTTGCAGCTTCAACGGGTTGTCTTGGGCTGTCCCGCCCTGGCTTTGTCCTTTGTTCTGTGGTTTAGGGGCACCTTTCCCCTGCTTTGGATTTGCAGATCCAAAGTCTCGCTTCTTTTGCTTAAACTTCTACTCGACCTTGACGGCATATCGGTATGCTGCGCCGAGCAAGGAGATGTTCAGGAGTTGTATTTCTTCCTGGATGTACTTGTGCAGGCAGCCACGGTATTTGAGTATCAAATGTTGCTCTGAATCCTTGATACCCAACTTTGTGCGAAGGGTGTGGAAACGATTGGTGAACTCCGGCACGTCTTGGTCCCTTCCCTGCTGCAGTGTGGTCCACTTTATGTATTCATCCTCATAGCTTCCAACAGGGTAGTACTGCTCCTTGATGGCCTCTCAGAATGAATTCCAGGTGGTTGTGGCTGAAAATAGTGAGCCAGTACTTTCATCCTTTTGCTCGCAGTAGGTTTCCCACCAGTCCTTGACGTGGGGGGCTGCTTTGAGAAGAGCGAAAACAATCTTTTCCAGACTCGAAAATTCATGAACAGAAAAATAACCCTCTAGCAGATTTAACCATTTATCTACGGCATCTACGTCTATCTGACCCTCGAATATGGGGATTTCAAAATTAACTTGTACCTTAAAGGGCGTGGCGTTTCCAGAGTAGCTGCTGGAAGCCGATGCGTCGCTTTTGGGTAGCCGCTGAAGGATCTGGGCAAAGTTGTCCATCATCGCGTTCCGTTGTCGCTCGAGGGCTTCTTCGAGCAAGATTTTGATGGGATCTCCTGCCCCCTCGTCTTTCTTCTCATCCGCCATGGGAGGCCGTCGAGATTTCCGAGGCTAGTCTTGCAAAGGTTCGCCCAGTTCAAGCCCTAACTCCTTATATCCCGACCTTGTTGGGGACATGCAAAGAAAAACAGAGACAAAGTAGACCGCTCTGATACCACTGATCCGGATTTAAACAAGAACGCAAAAAATTACAGAGATAACCATATACACAAAGATGCAGCGGAAATAATAATTCATTTCATTAATGGAAAATACTGAAATATGCTTACAACCAGAAATGGAAATAAACTAGCTAGGGCGATGGTAGCTTATCTCTGAGAAGAGATGTGGTGGCTACATGCCTCTGAACTGTGTTACAATGAGGCTCAAAGGCCTATTTATTGTTGAGAAACAATGGAAAACCCTTAACATTCCAAAACCTAACCCTAGAAGATGAAACGCCAAACTGTGGGCCCCGTTTGGGTAAATTGGTACACCAACTTCCCAGGGTCGTAACTTTGGCATACGATCTCTGTTTGACGCGTACAATAGCTCGTTAGAAAGATCTATCCGAGCACTGTCACTTTGGGAGGCAACATCGGTCCATGGACCCATGTTGCCCCAAATTTCCCCAAAAACGTCGTTTAGGGCCTCAAAACGGCTCCGGAAGTTCCGGACCCGAAAAACTGCTAAAAATAGTAAGTTGTGCTACAATTAAGGAAACTGAAAATGCCGAGAGACACAATGGTGGGGGTCCAGGTGGACTTGGCAGGTGGCCACCAATATCCACCTGGATCAGTGTTCATCCTAATGAGGTTGGAAAGACAAGAACTAGAAATTCAACCTGGAAAAGTGGAGGTGATGTAGATGACTCTGATTCACCTGTTGATATGGATGTTTCTTATGATTTTGAATTGAATTGTTCTATAGATTTTGAACGACCTTCCTTCAAAGAAGCTATTTCTCATGATGAGTGGAAAGAAGCAATGCAAAAGGAGTACGATTCCTTGATAAAGAATGGAACTTGGAAGCTGGTTGATCCTCCATTGGGAACCAAACCAATTAGCTACAAGTGGGTCTACAAGAACAAGTATAAAGCTGACGGCTCACATGACAAGCACAAAGCCAAGCTTGTGGAAAAAAGTTTTGCACAAAAGGAAGGGGTCGATTGTGAGGAGACTTTTTCCCCGACATAAAAATGGGCTACCATCTGGAGACTCTTTGCCCTGGCAACTCAAAACAGTTGGAAAGTCCATTAAATGGATGTAAAAACTACTTTCTTGAATGGAGATATAAAAGAGAATGTTTTTATGTCCCATACTAAAGGATTTTCTGTGAAAGGACATGAACATAAGTATGCAAGCTTGTGAAATCCTTGTATGGCCTCAAACAAGCACCGCGAGCCTGGTATGAAAAACTAACTAAGCATCTTCTAAAACTCAATTTCAAACATTATGATCTTGATGATGCAACTTTGTTTGTCAAGAAAGTTGGCAAAATAGTTGTATATATTGTGGTGTATGTAGATGATCTTTTGATGGCAGGGAACAATGAGAGCTACATTTCATCCATAAAGAAGGAATTGAGGAAAGGTTTTGAAATGACTGATTTGGGCTATGTTCATTTACTATCTTGGTATTGAAGTAACTTAGCATTTGATGTCCATATTCCTTTCTCAAAAGAAGTACATTGGAGATCTATTGAATAGGTTTGGCATGGATGAATGCAATCCTCTGACTATTCCAATGGAACAAAACTTAAATCTCACATCCATTGAAGGAAAAGAATTTGAGGATATAACAAAGTATAGACAACTTATAGGAAGTCTCAACTACCTGACTACTATGAGACCAGACATTTCGTTTATTGTTGGAATCCTCTCCAGGTTTATGCAAAAGCATTTTTAGGGACATTGGTCTACTGCAAAAAGAGTTCTAAAGTACTTGAAGGGAACTCAAGACTTTGGACTCAAGTATACACAGGTGGGTGACATCAGCTTGATTGGATACTCTGATTCAGACTTTGATGGAGACAAAGAAACTAGGGTATCTACTTCGAGTTATGCTATGAGTCTTGGATCATGAGCTATCTCCTAGAGATCATGTAAACAATTAGTTCCAGCAAATTCAACAATAGAGGCAGAAAATGTGGCAGCAGTTGAGGCAACAAAAGAAATTGTGTGGCTCAAGAAAATTATAGAATATTTGTAGGTAAAACAAGTACATTCGACTCCACTCATGATTGAAAATACCTCAGCAATAAAGTTGGCCAAGAGCCCAAAGTTCCATGATTGAACGAAGCACATCAATACAAATCATCTAATTCGACATCATGTTGAGCCAAAAATAATCCATCTTCACCATTGTTCCACTAATGAGAAGATTGCAGACATCTTCACCAAAGCGCTTGGAAGAGAAAAGCTTGAAAGATTCAAAATGATGCTTGGACCCACCAACATCCATTGAGATTAAGGGGGGGAATGTTGACACCTAATTGTAGGGATTGGGTTAACAGCTGTAAACAGTGTAAATAAATAACAGAGAAAATGGAGAGTCATCAGGAGATGAAGCTCAACAGTCACTCCCTCATATATATAATAATAAATGGCCTAACTGAATACAATATCTCATTTTGAGGAGTTACCTCCTAGCCTGATAAATAACATTTTGATGAAAACAAATTGACTTACTATTTGTTTTGAATGTTTATAAATATATATTTTCTTCTAATAATTATTTTGATTACATTGTTTTATGCAATCATCTATTAGTAATTTTGAAGATATGTACCTTTGACTATAATTTGAATATATATATAGTTGTTTATTACTAATTAGTTGGTGATGAAGAAGGGACTCAATATTGTCAGGAATTAATTTGCACTTTGTAGGAGGATTGATTCTACACATCTATTTCATTTAGTTATATGTATCACAACTTTTGATAGCTAGCCAATCTTAATAGTGTCCCTCTAAGCATTACTAAATATACCTTGAAAATTATTTTGAACAATTTACACCCTCAAGGTTACACTTCAAATAATTTGTTTCTTCGTGAATGTTTGAAATAATTAATTTCCTTCAAGAATATTTTGATGATATGTTTTATTCTGTATTTTGTTTTTCAAAGTCAATAAATAATGTATATTTGAATTTTTTTTAGTGATTTTTTAGGTTCAGATATCTCTAAATTATATTCCTTTCCAAAAAATTATCACATCTCCATTTTCTATCTATCTTAAAAATGGATATTCAATAGAATTTTGATAAAAAAAAATAATTGAGAAACGATTTGTTTTGGGTGTTTATAAATATATATTCCCATCTAATAAATATTTTGAATATATTGTTGTATACAATGTTCTATTAGTAGGTTTCAATATATCTAATTGTTTTGAATGCTTAAAAATATATATATTTTCCTCTAATAAATATCTTGAATGTAGTCTTGTTTGCAGATGTCTATTTGTAATTTTGAAGATATCTAATTATCTGCTAATAATTAGTTGGTGATGATAAAAGGAGACAATATTGTCAAGGATTAATTTGCAGTTTATATGAGGATTGATTCTAGACATCTATTCCATTTAATTCTAGGTATCACAAATTATGACACTTAATTAATTATTAATAGTGTCACTCCAAATATGAGTGAATATATCTTGAAGAATAGTTTTAATAATTTAAAGGCTTAAGATTACTCTTTTTTTTGTAAGCTTGGTAGGACTAGATCTTCAACATCTCCAATATATCACCCTGATCGGGTGGGGAATTGAACTAGTGACTTCACATTAAGGAGTTCATTAACAAAGCACCTGATCATCGTCTATCCAAGACCCCATGGAAAAGCCTAATATTAGTCTTGAAATAATTTGTTTCTTTGAAAATGTTTAAATAATTGATATCCTTCAAGAATATTTTGATGATTTTTTTTTATTATCTATAGTTTGTTTTGCAAAAATAAGATATAATGCATTTTTTTAATGAGTGGCTAAGTTTACAAATTCTCTAAATTATCAAATTCACTAAACAAATATCACATATCCATTTTGTATAAATCTGAAAGATGGACCTTGAATAGGATTTTGATGATTTTTTTAAGAGATGATTTATTTAATGTTTATTAATGTTGGACAATTGGAATTGTGTGCATGACCATTGGCCTAAAGAATGCATCTGCAAGTGTACTAGAATTGATGTAAAATATCATGCTGTGGAGATGTGTTGGGTAGTTGGTAGGCCTAACAATTGGTAGGAGTGTTGGCATTGATGTCAACCAGAAAAACTTGGATTCCTGTTGCAGCAGATGCTGGTAGTAATGGCTTATGGAGAATTTCATGGTAGCTACAGGCTTATTAGAAAATCCATAAAATGATGATTATAGTGACGGCCCAGGATGGAAGTCCATGGGAGCTACAATCCCCATTCTAAGGACACATTGTGAATGTGATTCCTAGTTGTCCTGAGAGTTCAGGAGCAAAAGATTGGCAGTGAGGTTAGAGCCATATTTTGAGGTATGAGATGGACTCAATGGCTAATCATACCCCTTTCATTATAAAGTGCTCTAGAAGAGATTTCCAACAATATTTGTAAGTCCATAAATGGACTTGTGGGTAAAAATCTATGACCTAGTAAAGTTTAGGGTGTTAAAGCCTTAAGCAAGGAAGAAGCTCACATGTCGCACTTCCTGCAAATCAGAGGTGCAAAAAGATCATAGATCGAAGGCCAAGCTATCTCGAAATCTGCGATTGGAGGATCTTAAGGAGCAACACACAACATCGTGAATCACCAATTAGCAATTAGCAATCCCACATATCAGAAGTCTCGCCGATATCGATGATTTCATATTGAGGATCTATACGAATTGCATATCAGTAATCTCGCATATTAGAGGTCCCAGTGAATCACAATCGGTGATCCTTGGTGTCTCACATCAATGCAAAAAACAGAAAAATGTTGGGATTGTGCCTTCATTGTTAAAGCACCGAGGAGACACTAATGCAAATTAATAAAGGAATTCATCTCAAAATAAAGGTTGGCGAGGCAGTTTCTTTCTCCACCACAATGACACTTGGAGGTGTCTAGTTGGCTCTAATAAGGATAGAAGGTAGCATCGGAGGATCTCTAATGAGGGCACATGGCAGAGTCTAGTTTCCTTCCATAAGGATAGAAAGCAGCATCGAAGGATCTCCGATGAGGATACATGGTAGGTTTTGACTAGATCTGATAATGGACACGTGGTGGCTTATGTCAGCATGATGTCACGCTAGGGAGGGACATGTGGTAGGTTGTTCTGGTGTTTACAGATGGCCTAATGACCCATATCTAAATGACACATGTCACTTCTAGAAGATTCCATGTGGCAAGTGTTGGTGTGATAGCGGCGGTCGACAGTCGGAAGTTTGCAATGGTTAGCTCATGTGCCATAATGAAATTTCGTTGATATGTGGGATGGCACGCAGTTGTGAAGTACTAAGGGACCAAGTGGTAGGGCTGAACAGAGGATCCTATTAGAAATTTTCGATCAAAGGTTTGTGGTTATTGGCACACTGGTCATAAAATGGAAAGTGTTGATAAGGGGGATTCGATATGAAGCTAGTGCATGGTTTAGGAGAAAATCATAAAACAAAGAGCACATTGCAAACAAAGGGAGTGTAGCCCCCTCGATGGAGTCTAAATTCTTAATTACCTTAAGGCTAAGCGACTGGTCACAACCTTCAGTCTAATGGTGAGAAATGCATGGTAAGAGCCTAAGCGAAAGGAGCTAGGAAATCAGAGATGGCAGATCAACGGTTTATGGTTTCTAACATATGGGCAAGAGATGAAAATCGCCAATAAGGGGGCTATGATATTATTGGTGCTTAGTGAGCAGCACCCAGTCCTATGGTTGAGATATACCAGGGAGCTAAAGTAGAAGGGTCTTGAATATTAGCAATCGAAAGTTTACAATGTTGCACCACTGTGATGTTACGATGAAAAGCTATGATACAGCTGTATAAAGGAGCATTGAAGACGTATGGGTCAACAATTGCTAGAGTGAATGAAGAACACAGACTTGGTCACAGGATGAATGATGACTATCATGTATTAGTGGAACATATTTGAGAACAAGGCAACAAGGACAATGGTCCACACAATATCCATGCCTGAAGTACAGAGAAGCTATTTTGAAGTGGTGTCAAGCACTACGAGCTTTGAATAGGTATGGAGAGTCTCAGTGATGGGAGAGTTGTAGACAAAGAGGACTGTGCCTAGCTTGAGTAAGCAGGTGGACTAAGAATTAATTCTCAGTATGGATAAAAGAGTCAAGAGAGTAAGAGTCCCATTCCCATGTGAATGTAGTGGCAGAGACCAAGTCTAATGCACATAGAAAAATGTAGGGCCATGTCGAGGTACAATGCACATTGTTGACACAGGAGAGTGTGTGAGCATTGACCGGGTAGATAGCATAGGAACAAAACCCAGGAGCTTGATTGAGCATGGGGGAAAACAATATTGTTGCAATAGAGCCAAGAGGAAAGAGCTATGAGTAAGTGCACTATTGTGAAAGGCTAGGTGAGAGCTAGTTATGTTTGTAAAGGCTGAAAGTGCCTAAGAAGAAAAGAAGTGACCCCAAGAACAACACTCTGTGTGTGTTAGGCCGAGAGCTGTGAATGCTTATCATTAGAGACTAGTGATGATAATTATATTAGAGAGCTGATTAAGAGTGTTGTAGAGTGTTGCAAAGTGCAGAAAAGAGAGCTGGGATGAAAAGTTGTTACTAGGAAGAGTTGCTGCCAAACTACAGAGAAAAACCAATTCTCATTTGAGTTTGGGTTGGTGCCTAGAGTCAAAAAGTTGGTTCTTCCATATCTAGTGGAGCTTGGGAAGGCTTGGGGGTTGGTGCCTCCTGCATGTTGGTGCTTCCAAAAATCCAAGGATCTAGAAGTCATTTCTTGCAACAATTCCATGAGGTCGGTGCCTCATATGGTGCTTCTAGTAAGCTAGACAAGTGTCTACAAACAGACGGAGTTGGTGATTCCTACTAGTCAATGCTAGAAAACAATCTAAGGGAGTTGATGCTTCCTGTGAGTTTGTGGTCAAAAAGAAAGATTGATGTAATAGAGTGGGTGCTCTTAATTTACATAAATAACAAAAACAAGCTTTGTGATTTTTTCCTGAAAGGGTTTCCATGTGAAAAACCTTATGTTGCTTATGTTTTCTTTGCTTGTGTGATGAGTTTATGTTGTTGTCATATTATATGTTGTTGCTTGTTATATGCTTGGATTTCAAGTTTGAATAGGAAAATTAAAGTGGCATAAAGAAGTAAAAATTGGCCTTAATACTGATTCACTCCCCCACCCCTTAGTATTATCATTGTTTCTCAACAATTGGTATCAGAGCAAGTTCCTTTATAAATATCTTAATCACTAGAAGGTATAGCAAAAGGAAACAATGGTTAATGAAGTTGGATGGTAGCAGAAGAAGTTACATTCTTAGACGGATGATGCCATGAGCTCTGGTATGAAATCTGGAAGGTTAGAATGGAAGACTACTTGATGTCCCTTGATGGTGACATATGGCTCTCTGCATTGAATGGAGAAAAGAATAAGCATGATGAAGAAGCCCAGAAGACTATTATGAAGGGGATATCTAAGTCAAATGCTGATAAAGTGAGGCACTGTGAGTCAGTAAAGGAAGTGGTGAACATACTGTAATGTTTGTATGGTGGAGACAACCAGCTCTCTCAAGAAAATTCTGAGGAGCCTTGTTGCTCTAGTAATGAACCATGATAGGGCGAATTTTCTTCTCATCACACATTTGGTGGTGAAGAAAAAGATCTAGATGAAGGGATATTTTCTAAAAACAGGTTGATCTCGACTCTAAAAGAGATCAAGGACCTACTAGAGTAAATTATCAAGGAAGAGGAGAAACTAAAACTCTATGAGCTTGACAATGAGAAGTTCAGAATGACATTGATTGATCTAAATTCTCAACATGAAGAGGCAAGTAGGTTGACTAGGACATTAACCAATTAGTTGAGTGTGAAGGAAGCTTGATGTGAGAGACTGCAAGCTAAGGTAGTCTCATTGAGACTTGACTTATAGAAGTCAAATAAAGAAACGTCTCAATTTCAAAGGCTTAAGGGTTCCAACAAAAGAATGGAAAGACAGGTTGTTGGATAGCATAAATAGCAAGGGAAGAAGAAGAATTAGTATAAGAAAAGGTAGCAGGAGAAGGCTAAAGAGTAGTATCTAGTAGTGCAACATAATCCCAAGTAGCAGCAACAACAACTACAGATGAAGAAGGCAAAGAAACTACAAGGGAGAGTGCATGATAGAAACGATTGTTGTTATAGAAGGAACAAGAAGAGTCAGCAAAGGACCTTTCCTCCTCAAGAAAATATCCTACAACAAAAAGGTAAGGTTTGTCAACAAAAACCTTTTCATGGATATTTTTTTTCTTGCAATAAGTTGGGACACAAAGCCATAAACTGTAGATGGCTTGCAAGGAAATAAGATGTGTTGGGTAGCAACAACCCAAGAATGAAAAATAAGGCTAGAAGAAGGTATGTTGGCCTTGAGAGGAGTTTTGAAAATAGAGGTGTAAAAAAGGGTAACTCCTCTGCCTTGGTCTTATGCCATGTTCAATGCTCCAACAATGGAAATCTTGGGCATAAGAGAGCTGACTGCAGAAATGAGAAGAAACAAAATGCTTCTCAGCATGTACATGCGAAGGAAACAACCCAGGATTTGAAGACAAGGAAAATGAATAGAGTTGAAAAATACTCATATGTCTTCAATGCTCCGTGTTAATAGAGAAAGGTGCACACATGAGGAAGAATTCAAAATATTGATCATCCTACTCTTCTAGCAGTCCCTTTGGAAAGGAAGAGAAGCTCCAGGTGGATATGGGTTAAGAAAGAGGAGTTCAATGGAAAGTTTCGTCTACCCAAGTGCAGCTAAGAGAAGACCCAAAAATGGGTGAAGAAGAATCAAATAGGGAATACTTCTATGAGAACTTTAGCTTTAAAGATCTGGAGGAAGAAAGAGGATGATCTACTTAGGTGGAGTAAATCCTTTGTTTCTCTTCAGTAAAGGAAAAGAAGGGCCTCAAGGGAGGCCGTGTAAGTAAGACGGAGGAGGAAATGAATATGAACATAATGGTGCATCCGATGGATGAAGGAGGAGCATAGCTATCATGCGACGTACACAAAATGTCTTTTGTTGTTAGAAGAAGAAGGGTTGCAGTGGAAGTGTGGAATGACAGGAAGCTCATAGTCTTGTGAGGTCCATAGAATTAGTCCCAAATAAAAGGCGAGATAGATTTACAGGAGATTACAGAGAAATGACGTAGGGCGAGATGCCTTGATAAGTAGTAGCAGGAAACATGGGCAGCCTCAAAAGGAGGATTTCTGAGCGAATGAAAGGTTTGAATCTTTGGTGAAATACTCTTATACAGTTTATGTTGTAAGTTTGATTATGCATAGCAGTAATGTGTTCATGAAACACAATTGGCGTAAGTTTTTCATGTCACTTAACGCTCAATTGGTATATCTATGTGAATTGGTTGTATTGGGTTCATGTTGAGTAACCTTACATGCAAATCGACATTTCTCTTTTAGAGAGAAATGGAAGAGTTTGCCTGGTATAGTGTTCGATTTGTATCATTTCTTTTGATGAAATTGGTATGAGTTTTGAAGCAGTCCCCATAATATGAGAATGATCTCAAGGGGATAAGTGGAGATGATGAAGAATGAGAGCAGTCTCAAAAGAAAAAACAACAATGAATAAGGGTGAGCCAAAATACATCATTATAATTTGGTATTTGCAGCAGTAGAAATATCATGAGTAGTATAATGGGTATTAATGTTTTTTATATAAAATATGCATTCGTGGACAAAGTGCTTAGCCAACAGCCATAAGGTGTCCAAAACTAGAAGGAAAAATCAAAGGGAGTATATATTCATAGGAAGCATATCACATTTTCCAAGTTTATGGAGCAACATTAGTGGTAGTCTTGGTAGAGAGGTTTGCAAGGAAAAATGCACATCTCGACAGCTATTCTTTGGTCCTCACAGTCAGTGAGAGCATGGGGAGAGAAAAGGTAGCTTGTAGCCCCTTACCATTGACGTCAAAGGGGGAGAAAAGTTGTGGAGAGGTTTTGATGGAAGGAAGACTATTGGTGTCTCCTATCATGAGATGTGTGGAAGTAGCGTGAGGTTTGGCCATCACTTGGAGAAAAGCATGGCGTGTTTCCATCAATGCCAAAGGGGGGAATTATTGGACAATTGGCATTGTGTGAGTAGCTAGTGGCCTAGCGAAGGTATTTGCAAGTGTGTTGGCTTTAATGTCAACAGTCATGCTATGGAGTTGTTTTGGGCAGTTGGCACGCCTAGCAATTGGAGTGTTGGAATTGATGTCAAGAAGACAAGCTTGGATGCTTGTTGCTGCAGATGCTCGTAGTAATAGCTCCAAAAGAATCTCATGGTAGCTGTAGGCTTCATGTAGAGAATAATCACAGTAGGAAGCTTACAGGAAAATCCATAAAACGATGATTACAGTGATGGACTAGGATGGAAGTCCATGTGAGCTACAGGCCTCATGCAAAGGACACATTGTGGATGTGATTCCTGGTTGTCTAAAGCATTAAGGAGTAGAATATTGGAAGTGAGGTTAGAGCCATATTTTTAGGTATCATATTGGCTCAATAGATAATCATACCCCTTATATTGGAAATTTCTTTAGAATATATTTCGAATGATATATGGATGTCTAGAAATGGACTTGTGGGTCAAACTTTATGACTAGCTGAAGTTCAGGGTGTTAAATTCTTAAGAAGGGAAGAATCCCGCATATCACAAGTCCCACAAATCAGAGGTGCAGTGAGATCAGAGCTTGGAGATCGAAGGCCAATCCATATCAACAGTCAGAGATTAGAGGCCAAGCCATCCCGATAATCGATGATCGGAATATCCTAAGGAGAAGATCACAACATTGCAAATCACTGATTAGCAATTAGCGATCCCACATATCAGAAGTCCTACAGATATCGACAATTGCATATCAAAGGATCTATACGCATTGCATAACGATGATCCTTGGTTGTTGGCATTGGTGCAACAAGAAGAAATATGTTGGGATTGTGCCTTAGTGTTAAAGCGCTGGGGAGAGACTAATGCAAATTAACAAAGGAATTCATCGCAAAACAAAGGTTGGTGAGGCAGTTTATCTCTTCTCTAGGAGGAAACGTGGATGTGTTTGGTTGGCTTCTATAAGGACAACATGAAGCATCAAAGGAGGTTCAATGAGGACAAGTGGTAAAATCATGGTGGCTCCGATAGGAATAGATGGCAGCATCTCGTAAGCTCTAATAAGGACACATGCAACTAGTGATGGGCTCCGATGAGGACACATATCAGAGTCTACTTGTCTCCGATAAGGATAGAAGGCATCATTGGAGGAGCAATGATGAGGACACATGGTAGGATTTTATTGGTTCTGATAAGGGACACATGGCCACTTATGTCAACATGACATCACACTATGGATGGACACATGGCATGTTTCTTCAGTGTTTATGGATGGCCTAATGGGCCATATCTCAGTGACACATGTCACTGGTCAGAAGATACCACATGGCAGGTCATGACATCACATTAGCGATCGGCGATCGAAGATTTCCAATGGTTGGCTCATGTGCCACAATGAAATTTTGCTGGGATTCAGGATGCAGGATAATATGCATTCGTGAAGTATTAAGTGACCAAGGGCTAGGGTTGAACAGAGGGTCCTATCGGCAATCAACGATTTAAGGTTTTTGGTTGTTGGCACACTCGTCACAAGAAAAGGAAAATACTAGTAAGGTGGCTCTGGTATGAGGCTAGCACATGGTCTAGGAGAAACTTGGAAAACCAAGGGTGTAGTTCATAACAAAGGGAGTGTAGCCCTCGATGGGAGTCTAAAATCTTAAGCACCTTAAGGCTAAGTGACTCGTCATGGCCTTTGGTCTAATGGTGATAAATGCATGGTAAGAGCAGAAGCGAAAGGAGCTATGAAATTGAAGATCGACGATCAATGGCCTGTGGTTGCTAACATATTTGAAATAGATGAAAATCACTGGTAAGGGGGCTCCAATATGGTTGGTTCTTGGTCAGCAGCACTGAATCCTATGGTTGGGATATATCAAGGAACTAAAGAAAAAGGGGCTTGAAGATTGAAAATCGGCAATTTGCAATGTTGTACCACTATGATGCTATGATGAAAAGCTCTGATACAATGATACAAAGGAGCATTGATGGCATATGGGTGCGCAACTACAACAGTGAATGTAGAACAAAGGTTTGGTCATAGGATGAATGGTGAATGTCATTAATCATTTGAAGAACTCTGAGAACAAGGAAATAAGGGTAAGGGTCCATAGAATGTCCATGTCTGAAGTACAAAGAATCCATGCTGAAGTGCTATCTCAATCTATGAGCTTTGAATAGGTATGGAGACACTCAGTGATGGTAGAGTTGTAGAAACAAAAGACTATGCCTAGCTTTAGTAAGCAGGTGGACTGAGAATTAATTCTCAGTATAGAGAAAAATGTCGGGACAGTCAGAGGCCCATTCTCATGTGAATGTACTGACAGATACCAAGTCTGATGCATATAGAAAAATGCATGGCCATGCCAAGGTACAATGTGTAGTGTATACACAACAGTGTGGCAACATCAATTGGTGAGACAGTAGAGGAGAAAAACCCAGGAGCTTGATTGAGCATGGGGAAAAAACAATATTATTTCCATAGAGCCAAGAGGAAAGAGCTCTGAGTAAGTGAACTATTGTGAAAGCCTAGGTGAGAGCCCATTCTTTTTGTAAAGGCCGAAAGTGCCTAAGTAGAAAAGAAGTGACCCCGAGGGCAGAAATCTATGTGCATTAGGCCAAGAGTTGTCTGTGAGTATTGAGACAAGGCTAAAGTGTCCGCACTCTGTGTTAAAGGCATAATTTGCCTAAGTTTTGTGAATAATCTTGTGTGTGCCTTAGAGATCAGAATTTTGAGAGCTGATCATGTTCTGTGTTAAGCAAGTCTGACAGAATACTGTGTGTTTTGCAGAGAAGAGAAGCTGAGAACTAAGAGAATGCTAATGATAAGCAGATCAGAGCGTTGCTGAAGAGTGTTGAAGAGAGCTGCAAAATGTAGCAATGTTAGTTCGGATCAAATTTTTTTATCAGGAAGAGTTGCTACCAAACTATAAAGAACAACCAGGTCTTATACGAGTTAGGGTTAGTCACTATAGTCAGGAAATTGATTCTTCGATCTCTAGTGGAGCTTGGGAAGGCTTGGAGCTTGGTGCGTTCTGAAAGTTGATGCTTCTAAAAATCCAAGGAGATGCAAGTCATTTCTTGCAATAATTCCATGAGGTCAGGGCTCATACGATGATTCCGGTAAGCTGGAAAGGTGTCTACAAATAGGGGGATTTGGTGCTTCCTTCTAGTGGGTTCTAGGAAAAAATCGAAGGGTGTTAGTGCTTCCTGTAAGTGTGTGCTCACAAAAATAGATTGATGTAATAGAGCATGGGTACTCTTAATTTAAATCAATAACAACAACAAGATTTTTGCTTTTCTCCCGAAAGGGTTTCCACGTGAAAAACCTTGTTTCTATGTGTATGATTCTTATGGATTGTTTGATTGTGTGTGGAGTTTATGTTACTGCCATATTATATATTGTTGTTGGTTATATGGTTGGGTTCCAAGTCTAAATAAGAAAAGTGAACTAGCATAAAGAAGTAAAAATTAGCCTTCATATTGATTCACGACCCCTCTCATTATTATCATGGTTTCCCAATAATTAATATATCTATTCCTCTAATAACTATTTTGAATATAATGTTGTATGCAATTGTTTGTTAGGAGTTTTGAAAATTTTTACTTGTTTCGAATGTTTAAAAATATATTTTTACTTGTAGTAAATATTTTGAATATATTTTTGTTTGCAATTTTCTATTAGTAATTTTGAATGTATTTTAAATGTGAGTAATGGTCTATTAGTAACTAGTTAGAAGGGAGATGATCTTGTCAATAATTAATTTGTAGTTTTCAAGAGGATTGGTTATGCACATCTATTTCATTTAGTGCTAGGTATCACAAATTTTGACAGCTAAATAGTTATCAATATTTTCCTTCCAGGTATTACTAACTAGTAATTGATGTTGTAAAGGAAATGTCATAAGGCATAACTTTGAGAAGAATTGTGACATATAGAAGATCAAGTGCAACTAATCCAATGATTTGTACTTGATAATTCAGTGAGTGAACAAGTTTCTATACCAAGCAATATCTAAGGAAGTTCCAATCCATAAAAAATTATCAATACCATTAACTATAAACAATGAAACACGTAACTTTGACAGTTTCAAGAGAGCTCTGCAATTAGGGTTCTGGCGACTCTCTGAAACGGAGCAGACCAGCACAACACAATACTAACTAGAGGCCTGACCTCCTGGTATCAACAGAGCATCGTAGGCAAAACAACAAAGAGTATGGACCCCCCGCAAGGGGGGGACCTCAAATCCCTCCCCCTCGTCCAACACCTCGCCGCCAGGGCAAACGGGGTCTCTAGTATTCGGTTCGATCCATGCAGAGGCGGAAAATAATGAGAAGATGCAGCAGCATAAGCCCAATGCACCTGCCAGTTAGTCAGACAAGAACAATGAAATACTAAAAGGAAAAGACAAGACAGAGGAAACGACCAAGGTCACCTCGACAACATGTAAACCAATAGCAACTGGAAGACCCAAGATAGAACTGCCTGGTCAGAAGATTAATGAAAGAATCCAATATGACGGACCATGCACTCATAGGAAAATTTATAGGTTTCTGGCCGACCGAAAAAGCCTTGTATGGCTGGATCACTGCTAAATGGAAACCCAAGGGCCACATAACATTGCATTTGGGACCAAAGGGATTCTTCACTATGATATTCTTATGCCTAGAAGACAAGTTCAGAATCATGGATGAGGGCCATACTTTTTCAACTCAGCAGGATTGTATCTAAGAGATTGGGTAGCAAGATTTAACCCGGATAAGGAAGACCTCACCTGGGCTCCAGTGTGGATCCGAATGTATTCACTTCCAGAGGAATATTGGGATGAAGGGCTGCTCAAAGACATTGGAAATGGACTGGGGGAATTTGTAAAAGCAGCTAAAGAGACGAAGCTCCGACGATATACATCCTATGCCCGCATTTGTGTCTTCATGCGCCTGGATAAAGCCCTACCGGACTCGGTAAGTCTCTCTCATGACGATTATGAATGGATTCAACCCTTGGATTATGAACATGTACCTTTTTTTTCCGTAAATTCCATGCTCACGGGCATCTCTTCAGGGATTTTCTGCTAAATGCCAAAGCCTCTGTCTCCGATCCCTTTGATCTGCATGCCCAAGATGGGTTCACCAAGGTCCCTACTCGCAAATGAGCACACAAAAAACCTTCCACTGGGAAAAAACCCCTGCAAGAAATGCCTTCTACCCCCACCACGAGTAATAGCTTTGAAATCTTATCGCAAGCCACAGAAGAGCAACCCTTAAGCTCGAAGCATGACCACACTCCCATCTCTTCCTCTGCACTACTTCTCCCCCCGGCTCCTCCCTAGCATCTCATTTCCCCAGGAATGACAATGCAACCCCCAAAGAGAGCTAAAAGGGACTCGATGGGAGAATAAAGGATATGGAAGTAGAGGGAACACCCATCAAATCAAGTGGAACACCCATAGCAAACTCGAAAACCCCTGAGGGAACATCCAAAGCCATGGAGACGGATGAACCACAAAATCAATCCTGGCAACTAGCAATTATCTCAGAGGAAGGCAGTGAAGTGCAGCATATGGATGAAGAACCAAAGAGCATAGATCTAAAAGGGCTAGAAATTTTTGGATTGGAGCAAGCATGTAGAAGGAAGGAGTATGACAAAATTCAGGAGCATCAGCTCAGTACTCTGGAAACTATACTATCTAGAGCTTATCAGCAGCAATAATTAGGTATACAACCAGGGACCCAATGGGATGGTAACCTCCTTCCAAAGGATTCCAAAAAGAGGGGGAGAAAGACAGACCTCCAGAGAACTATAGCAGTAGGGAAAATCCTGGTTGACTCATGCAGATATGCTAAATTGACAAAGTACTATAGGCCCACTCCACATAGTGAACAATGAAGCTCACCTCATGGAATGTAAGAGGGCTCAATAGCCCTGGGAAGCTCAGAATGATTAAAAATATGATAAGGCAGGAACAACCCTAGATCTTTTTCATGCAGGAAACAAAGTGCAACAGTAACACCCTGGGAAGCATCCTTTCAAAAGCATGGCGAGGATGTCACTTAGTGGCTGTGGATGCATCAGGCACATCTGGAGGCTTAGCAATTGCATGGAATATGCAAGCAATATTGTTGTCAAATTTTCACGCATCCCACAATATCATCCAGGAAACATTCCATATAATCGGTACCAACTTACATTGTCACCTGACCAACATCTATTTTCCACAGGAAGCTCCAAATAAAATTGCTCTTTTAGATACCATAGCAACTCTCAACTCCAACGGGGAGCATCCTCTTTGGCTCATAGGTGGAGATTTTAATATGATCACCAAGTTAGAGGAAAATAAAGGAGGTCAAGCCAAGTTGGATGAGGATGCGGACCACTTCAAAGACTTCATCCACAATAACATGCTCATCGACATGCATAGACCCAATGGTATGCATACTTGGAGCAATCGTAGGGCTGGGAGGTTTCAAATTGCTTCGAAACTTGACAAGTTCCTCATCTCAGATAGCGCAATACATCTCGGAGGCAACCTCTCAGCATCCATCCTCCCCTACTCCGGTTCTGATCATTGGCCTATTGCACTCCAATGGTAGTGACCAGGTAACTCTACTAGATGTCCTTTCAGATTTGAGGCATGCTGGTTATCTCATCACGCTTTCAAAGACTTCATCAATCATTCTTGGAACAACTTCGCGGCGCCAGAAGGATAAAAAATGTTCCAATTCCAACAGAAACTCAAATATCTCAAAACTCAAATCAAAAGATGGAACAAGGAGACTTTTGGCAATATCTTTCAAGCTCAACAAAACCTCAACAAGGAAATGAGGGATCTCCAACAATAGATAATAACAGAGGGGTATAGGGAAGGAACTCTAGAACGAGAGAAGCACAATCATAATCAAATGGAGGAGAGAAACAAGCAGGAAGAGATTCTCTGGATGCAAAAATCCAGAATTAGATGGCTGAAAGAAGGCGAGAGAAACACAAAATTCTTCCATAGAACCACAATACAAAGAAGAATGCACAATACTATCTCCTTTATCCAAAAGCAAGGGGGGGAAGAGTGGAGGACCATGCAGAGATCGAACAGGAATTCACCAATTACTTTTAGGAAGTCCTTCGAGAACCGGAAATTGACAGAAGGAATTCCATAGAAAATATTACTCAATATGTGCCAAAAGTAATCACAGAAGACAACAAACAACTCCTTCTCCGACCTGTAATGCCCGAGGAGGTGGACTTAGACATGAAACAGCTCAAGGAAGGCAAAGCACCGGGTCTGGATGGCTTCTCCACTACCTTCTTCCGCTAATTCTAGGAGCTCATAAAAGGGGAAGTATGGCAAGTAGTGGAGGAATCCCGTTCTCTTCACTGGCTGCTGCCTTCACTCAATTCTACTTTCATTGCTCTCATCCCCAAGGAAGATAGCACCATCACTCCAGATAAATTTCGTCCAATTGCACTTTGCAATGTCATCTACAAGGTCATCTCTAAAGTCATTGCAAATAGGCTGAAGCCATTGTTACCCCTGCTCATATCTCCGGAACAATCAGGGTATGTTGAAGGGCGAAAAATATTAGACGGCATTATCCTCACTCATGAAATCATACACTCCCTCAAGATCTCCAAGCAGGCAAGTATGATTCTCAAGATTGACCTCTCCAAAGCTTTTGATAAATTAAGTTGGACTTACATTCAAAAAATGCTTCATGCTTTTGGTTTTTCACCAATGTGGGTTCGCTGGGTTCTAAGTTTAATCTCCTCTACCTTTTTCTACCTCATCATTAATGGCATCCCCTCTCGACCTTTCAACCCTTCCAGAGGCATCAGACAAGGGGACCCTTTATCTCCGTTCCTTTTTGTTATAATGGAATAAGGGCTAGGGAGACTCATCAAGCATGCCCTTCATTCCCAACTCCTTAAAGGAATCTCCATTCACAATACCCCTGCTACCACCCACCAACAATTTGTGGATGACAACATGCTCTTTCGATACCCATCTTTTCAAGAAGCTACCACCTTCAAAGCCCTTCTGAAGGACTTTTCAGATTCCTCAGGCACTAGCATCAATAAAGCCAAATCGCAAATCTTCTTTCATACGCCTCCCATCATTCAACGGGCCATTGCCCGCATTCTTGGTTTCTCCTTAGCTATCCTGCCCTCTAATTACCTTGGCACCCCTCTCATTGACTCTGCCATTAAGCATGCCTCCTAGCGTAGGCTCTTAGAGAAGCTGGAATCTCGTCTCTCCTCTTGGACCTATAGAGCTCTGAACATGGCCAGCAGATTAGTCCTTATCAAAATGGTGCTTCAGGCAATACCCCTGTATCTATTCTCAATCCTGGCAGCGCCTAAGTGGGTACTCAAAAGAATCAGAGATCTTCAGCGCAAATTTTTGTGGGGAACTCATGGGAGAAACCACAAATGGGCCCTTGTAAAATTGGCTATGGTGTGCAAACCCAAGGAGAAAGGAGGCTTAGGTCTGAGGGACCCAAATCACAGCAATGAAATCATGGGAGCAAGAATCTGGTGGCAATGGCTCACAACACCAAACAAGCCCTAGGGGGTGATTTGGACAGCCAAATACACCAACCACAGACCAATGGAGGAGCTAATTAGATTCACCCCTGTTGAGAAAGGCTCGTTGATGTGGAATGCTGCCAGTCAACACTTCTTGTTGATTCAACAACATAGTTTTTGGGAGATCAGAAGTGGTAATATAGCTCGTTTTTGGACGGACGCTTGGAATCAGCTTCCCAAGCTTGAAAGCATTCTTAATCTTTAGCCCAACTATGATTGGGATGAACGACAAAGGGAAACGGTCAAACAAAAATGGTCACAGGAGATCAACCAAGGCTACAAACAATGGAAGCACCCGGAAAGACTGATAAGAAACACTGATAACCAGACAAGAGAAAATCTGGAAAGAGAGCTCCAAAAACGAAGAATCAGATACACCGAAGGTCAAGATTTATTGAGATGGCGATATACCCCATGGGGCTCCTTCACCACGAAAGAAGCTTACAAAATCAAATGCTAGGATGATGTTCCTCAGGATCCCATCTGGAGAAGGGTCTAGACCCCGGGCATTTGGCCCAAAGTCTCAATATTTCTATGGCTCACTGGGCACCGAAAAATACTAACTTGCGACAATTTAAGAAAAAGGAACATACAAGGGCCCTCCAAATGCCCCAACTATCACTCCCAAGAGGAAACGATACAACATCTCCTGGACTCCTGTTCTTTGGCCAATCATATGCGGGAGAAAACCAGCTTCCGCTGTCAAAGAAATTGTTGAACATCTGAGGACATCATCAACTTCGTGTGCCTCTGGCACCAAAGTCCTTACAAAAGCGCTATCCTCAACCATCTATGGCGAATCATACCTAGCCTCCTCATTTGGACTATATGGAAAGAAAGGAACAAGCGTATCTTCAAAGACCAAAGTACTCCCTCCAAAATCATCTGGGACATGTTCGGCAAGAACCTGGAGGAAACTTTGTCGCTTAAAACATGGTATCCGGATGACTTTCCCACGTTGGCTGATGAGAAAACCATATGGGAAAATTGGAACCTCCATCTCTAGCAAGGAATCCAACACTACAATCCTAACGGAAAAACAAGCATCAGCACGAACCTTTGGCTCCCCCCCCCAAGACACAGATACGAGCTCAACTTTGATGGAGCTTCTAAGGGTAACCTAGGGAATGTAGGATTTGGAGGCATCTTCAGAGATCATAAGGGTTCTCCTCTCTTAATCTACTTCGGAAACATAGGATGGGACACAAATAACTCAGTTGAACTGCAGGGGCTCTGGCAAGGAATACTCTTTGCCCAACACAATGACTTCCAGCCTCTGGAGATCGAAGGAGACTCCCAACTCCTCATCAACATGGCTAAATAGCTGCTCAATGGAGCTCATGCAAATAAAATCTCTACTATTTGGAGACTTGAGGCCAAACTAGAAGCCATAGAAAATATTCTCAACTCCAACAGAGAAATCATTCTCAACCATGTTAGAAGGGAAAGCAACAAGGTAGCAGATTTCCTTGCCAATCTGGGAGTAGACAATAGGCACTCTCTCCTCACAGGGGACCTAGATATAATACAAAATCATGAACAGAAACAAGAATGCAACATTTTGGTCCAAAAGGATGTAGGCTCCCCCGATGTGGGTGCTTCAGTTGGTAGTTAAGGAGATGGGATAGGCTTGCGGCAAAGTAGGACGACACCTGCCAGCCTAGCACCACCTGGATAAGGATGGGACGAGCCTCATACAGAGGAGGGTGCGTTCACATGGTCTCAAGCATTGGGATGGCAGCATGCACAGCCGGAACCTGGACCGGACCATCACCTCCGCATGCTTCAGGTATAGCTGGGCTTCGGCTCCATTAATTGCAGAAGTTATGGCGGGGGATAGTCGAGGAGAGCTGGCGGTAATCAATCTCATGTATAGCCATGGTCTCGGTTGGAAGTTTCATATGCATTGTTGGTCGGGCGAAGGTGGGTTCTGGGACGCTGTTGGGTCATGCTCGGCTTCTGAGACGCACCCTCCGCCAGCTCCAAATTGGCTCTTTTCTCCTCTCTCGGAATACCTGTGCGCTCTCTCTGCTCCATTTCCCATCATGGTGAGACAACGGTTAATTAGCAGAAGGGGCGGTTCGAGAGGTGGCAGCTCTCGACAGCAAGTCCGGAGGCGCAGCACCTCGGGCTCTCCCTCTTCCTCTGCAGAAAATAGTTGCTATCGCAACTATAGAAGTGGACGAGGTAGAGCAGGCCTTCGCTCAGCTCCATTTCCTCTGCCCCAGCACCCCTCTCCCCATACCATGCTCTTCCACTTCTGCAACACTCTCAACCAGCCAGTTATCACTGCCACCATCTCCATCTCCTTCTCCAAGGAATCGATTCAGAGTGGCGAGATGCCCTGACCTGGAGGCGATGCGCCTAAACCGGAGCCCAGTCACCGTAGAAACCAGCAGAATGAAAGAAGGGACAAGGCAATTGTGCATGGTGGACAGCCCAAGCGGAAAGGGAAGGAGGCTATGAGGGAAAGGCAGGAGGATTCAGAGCCTCAGCATGCCAAGCCAGCCATGGAAGTGGGCAAGATGAACGAGGAGAACACGCAGTAGGCTGAAGGAAGAGGAGAAGGCGAGCAATCTCAGCCAGATAACCGTGAAGATTGGAGCTGCCCGGTGGTGGAGGAACCTGCCACGGAGGAGTTCATCAACCAAATTACCAATGCCAGGTGGCACTTCATCTAACATTTGGTTCCACCTCTTTTTTGTCCACGTAGGTACATCCAGGAGGATGAATTGCTGGTTTTATGTTGTTTTCTTAGCTCTCTTTAGAAAACTGAGGAAAATGTTCAATGATGTCCTTCTTCTTTTTGTAATTCCCGCACTATCAGACTAGTTTCCCCTCTGTTGGGGCAGTCTTAGAACTAGTTTTTCGGCAAGCTGAGATAGGCTGTTTTCTTTTACAACCAGTTCCTCTCTGTAAATATCTTTCTTCCTCTTAATAGATTAACCTTACTTAGAAAAAAAAAAAACTGTAAACAATGAAACTACAAAAATGAAGTGGTATATAAATGGGCAATAAAAACAATGAGAAAACATTTAGAAAAATGACAAGTAATTTAAAAGAAAAGTAAGTACAAATTACCTTGATGTGAAAATAATAAAATAATTACGAATTACCCTGATGTGGAAATGATAATAATTTTTTCTACGTAGTCAGCCAACAATAATATTCTCATGTAATGATCATCCAAAGCAAAAAATAAGTACAAATTATCCTGATGTGCAAATAATAGTAATTTTCGTTTGCATAGTTAGATGATTTATTCGTTATGCTAACCTTTACCAAATTATATTAATAAGAAATGATAATTTCATATAATTTCATGTCGTTCTTTCTTAAATTTGTTGTAGTAATATCTTCACTTAGTCATTTTTTTCCCATTTTATCCATCGAATGAGAGTCAAATGTTAATGAGTAAATAAATATGAAACAACTCAAATGATGGTAGTTGCAATCAACATAATCTCATGTTCCCAATTCCCAGAGGTTCTCTTCTCATTCTTGATGGGTTACCATATCTGTTTCATGACCAGTGAACCTCTGACCTACTTCTGCCATAATTTTCACTGGATTATAATTTAAATTTAATCAATTAACAACTATGATAGTTCCCACATAACATTCTATCAAATTTAGCTTTTCCCTGGCCACTACAATTTGACTAAATATTTATTACGTCGTAAGGTGTTCCCCTTTGAAATAAACTCTCCTCTTTCCCACCTGTCATTATTGTGGACCATATGATTATGTGTTAAACGATTGAAAGAGGTTCAACCGTTCGATAAAGGAGTAACAATTGTTCGAGTACAAAGAGGGTTCCAAGGGGCCTGAAAACTAGTGGAAGCACAACCATGAATGGTGGGCCTGCGGAAGGGAAAGTAGTTATAATTTCTCATTCTGTAATGACTATTTGAGTACAAAGAGGGTCCCAAGGGGCCTAAAAACTAGTGGATGCTCAGCTACGAATGGTTTGCCTACAGTCATAGGATGCAACAGTCTCCCATCGACGTTGTGAACAACAAGGCAACAAAAGTCTCCCATCAATGTTGTGAAGAGGAATGCCACATTTTGTCGGGAGTTTCACCTGCTACACAAAATCTATGACCTTGCACTTGCAACCCTCATCAACAAGGACCACTGCATCATGGTTAGTAATGCATCTTTCTTTTAAAGCTTTTTCCATCTAGAGTTTTAAGGTTTGATTCGCTCTTACACCTATCGTTGTGTTACATCAGTGAACTAGATGGACTATTGTGTTACATTTCAAAAATGTAAAATTTTCTAAACAACTTTTTAATAAACCATAGCCGGAATTTCTAATGGTAAATATTGAGACTTGTCTAACCAAATGGGAAAGAACTTGTGTTGGTTCACCTGGTTAATGTGGGGAAATCCCGCTGACACCAAGTTGTAGAGCTCCGCCATGAGGAGCAGTGGAGAGAAAATGAGCCAAACTGAGGGCATGACTTCCCACGTTTGATACCCTAACTAATTGTGGAAGAAGGTGGACCATCGGATTAACTCCAGAAGAGACAATGGTTCAGATGTACCCAGCTGTCCAACCAAATGTATTTGAGTATCCTGAGGAACTTCATAAGGACACTTACTATCTATTTGAATGTAAACAATATACACTTACGGTAAACGCAGGATTAAAAATAATTTACCATCAATTAATTTATGAAGTTTGTGATAAATGTCAAGTTTCGAATAGTTCAACATTGACCTAAAAATAATTCCCAGAAAACATTTTTTCTTTCTGAATTTAAAACTATTTTTTTCAAACCAAAAAAATAATATGAATGATAATAATACAAACCAGAGATTGAACCAACTTCTAATGGAAAAATAAAGATTAATTTCTCTTGAAAATTAATAATTACAGGAATCGCGGTACCAACCTTTACAAAAATTCCATAGCCAGAGAAAAAATTATAGTAATCGCAGTATTGGCCTCTAAGAAAATTCCTTTACTAGACAATAAAAAGAAAATTCAAATTGCGATATGAAAATTCATAGCCAAAGGAAAGCCTGGAACTGAAATATAAATTAAATTGCTAATAATTTCCATTCTCCCAGACACAAAATTATACAGATTTCAACATTTTACAAAACTCAATGCTCTGCTGACATCGTGCAGGGAGAAAAAGAGGTTGCAATTCATTTTATCCATCCTTGTTTAAACGATTCCAAAATACAACATATTAAAACAAAAAAGAATTCCTTCAAATCACATAGATTCGACTTCTAGCAATATCTCTGGCACAAACCTCGGGTTCTGGTAGAAGATTTAGTTAACAACTAAAAATCTAGAGACATCACATATATACAATTTTTCCTTTTACATGGATAAGGGATCTAGCAGAAGACCAAGGCTCTAATTTAAGAAATAGAGATATTTAGAGGAGAAGACTAGGGCTTTAATTTAATATTTAGAGATATTTAGAGGAGTGCAAGTCTGTTCCTTTTAAACAATGAAACAACCAGTTGAGTGGCTTTTCTGCTAGGGAAAAAAATCCACACTGCAACATAAAGCCGATTAAATTAATTTATGGCCAAGAAAAATATTTATTCAATAATTCGTGATTCGGGTCATCTTAGACTTTCTGCTTGTCATCATCCTCAAATCTGATAATATTTTTTGTAGATGAAGAAGTGCTTCATATTCATTAAAACTCAATTGTATCAATGATTGTATTTTCCATGAGATAGTCGCTCCCTGAAACGTTGTGCCTTTTTCTTTCCAATGATGCTTCTTACAACAAAACTATGATTGATTCTCACAACAAAATTCAATCCTTGGACCTATAACAGTTTAATTGTGTCTGGAATATTGTAAGTATTAAAGAATAATTTATGTATTGATTCTATAAAACTTTTGTAAATCTGGTATATGTCTGAGAACTATAACCCTTGAAAGAAGGGACGGTATGGGGGAGGGGTCTCTAGCTTTGCAGGGAGGTTTTAGTAATGAAATACGAGGGAAAAGAAAATTCCTTCTTAAGTAGTCATAATAAAAGATTACACACTAGGAGTAGAATGAAAACCAGTCCCGTATCACCTACAGGAAAGTGTGCCTGTGCTGGAGAAGACCATGAAAAATTGGTACCGCCAGAACAAGATTGGAGGCCTAGAACCTCTCTACCGAAAACTATTTCCATGACTCAACGAGGTGGTATTTTTCATGGCTACGACCTGTGGAACCTCCACCGAGTCCTTAACACAGATAAATATTAGGCCGATAGGTAATAGGAAGGGAAACAGACCTTATGGCCGAGAGGGTTAACTGTGAACCCCAAGTTCTTGAAATCATAACTGTTTCTACAAAGAGAACTCAATAAAAACAAAATATGACCTTGAATGCAAAATATTATATGAATACATTAAGAGTTAATTGACTATAGCTAGTTTCGGAAAATAAATTTTCTGTTAAGTATAGGAGAAAAACCCTTGTTAGGTGAACTAGGTTGTGGAAGGGGTTGAGACCAGGTTGCCGAGTGCATAGCTACCGAGTCTAGTCCCCTTCGAACCTCTGTTCAAGTTCCTCCATTCAGGTATAAACTGAACCAGACTAAACCACAATTTCCATTCTTAAAGTTGTCTAAATTCAGGAACTGAATACATTCAACAAGACATTAAGAATTTAAAGCATAAAATTCTATAAGCATATATATATATATATATATATATATATATATATATATATATAAAGCATTCAATGAAATACCATAAACCCACAGGAAAAGATAGTGGAATCCAGTTTCACAGTTAACAAGTAGGAAACCCTCTTCTGGGTCAAAATTGCTAAGAAGCTCTACATTTGTCTGAACAAAAGTTTAGCAAAACTCACAAAAAGGAAGCCCACAATTCTTAACCTATAAAATACCTAGCCACAAGAAAATAAACAATTTTTTATAGTCAGGATATAGTTGCAGCAGTGTTATTGGTGCCCAAATTGCCTGAGGAGCAATACATGTCACATACAACACAAATAGATAGTGAAAACCAATTTCATAGTTAACGATTAGGAAATCCTCTTCTGGGTCAAAATATCCAAGGGGCTCTACATTTTTCTAAATAATAGTTCAACAAAACTCACAAAAGGGAAATCCACAATTATTAACCTATAAACTACACAGCTAGAAGCAAATCAACACCTGTTTATAGTCAGGATATAGTTACAGCAGTGCTACTAGTGCCCAAATTGTCTGAGGAGCAATGACTATCACATACAAAACAAATTGGGGTGAGAATCATAAGGAAACTAAATGAAGGGATAAGCTGTAACTTAAAGAGCAGGAACAAAATCGTAAGTAGCTCACTGCCTGTAATAGGAAACTATGTCATTTGCACCTGAAAATTGTGTAGGTTACCTTCTATTAACCCTGACGTAAAACCAGAGACCAGTCACCTGTATGCTCCCTGCAATCCAATTGAGGGTTCAGAGAGAGCCCAGAAAAATAAACCACAATCGAGGGTTCAGAGAGAGCCCAGAAAAATAAACCATAGTTGGAATTGCCAATGGTAAATATTGAGACTTATCTAACCAAATGGGTGAAAGGACCTGCATTGGTTCACCTAGTTAACATTGGGAAATGCCAAAACAAAAAATCCATCGATGCCAAGTTGCAGAGCTCGGCCATGAGGAGCAGTGGAGAGAAAATGAGCCAGACTGAGGACACGACCTCCTGTGTTTGATACCCTAACTGATTGTGGAAGAAGGTGGACCGTCGGATTAGCTCCGGAAAAGACAACGGTTCAGATGTACCCAGTTGTCCACCACGATGACCGACAGATGTCACCCTCACCTCCTTCGTGAACCTTCGGGCAAACCTTATGGTGCATAGTTAAGTTGCAATGTTTATTGGAGCATGACAAATTATGGTATGGTTTTTAATAACATTTCAAGTAGGTATGGTATGCCATCCATTAACCAAAGTATCAGATTACCATAATAATTATTCAAAGAATGCATCTACTCCTAGGTGTTTAAGCATATGGTAATAATTAAAAAAAAATATTACTTATTTCTGATTGTGTTAAAGTTTTAAGTTTTACATGTTACAAGTGGATACAAACAATACCATCAATTATGTGCATATTTACATTTTATTGGGTTGCCTCCAGCGTTTTACTAATTATAAAACGCCCCACGTAAGTCGAATAGAAATTCTTGGGATAACCAAGAAAGGGGATGCATTTGTAAAATCCCAAAAACCACAATGCATCACCAATTCATTTGCCTACGTAGTTTTCGGAAAGAAATGGGAAATGAAATCATTATATAGGTTAATAAGGTTATATAAATTAAATAATTGATAAATATAAATAGATATTAGTTTATGATAAGTATCAATATAATAAGTATATTTAATTAAATTTATTATATTATTAACTAGATTAATTATTTAGAATTATAATTTTTTTTATGTTTAGTATAAAAATGATTTACATATTGAAATTCCAAATTCCTCTTTTATATGAATTTAACTAATCCCAAATTTTGTTTTTTCAATTTTTATGTTTTCTTTTTTGAGTTAAATTTACATTACTACTTTTACTTCAATTCTTGTACATTTATTTCCTATAAAATAAAAACAGTAGAAAATATTTAATTCCACAAGAGGTAGACTGATTAATTAGAAGTTATAGTAAAACAGAAATTTGAATCTCCTTATGAACTCGATTGGAAAAAGAAATTACCAAGATTGTCGCTGGAACTAGTTTTACTCGAAAAAACCATAAGTGTGATATAACACCTGAAGGAAGAAAAACTGAGATATAACTATCTAGTTCTGAGTAATACAACTCTGCGAGAATATTAAGAGCTTGTGGTTGAGGGTTTGGGGCCGTCGGTGACCCTGTTTCTTGAACACCATCACAAATTTCTGTAGAATACTTACTCCCTATCAGATTGGTTAGCTAGTAAGAATACAATGGATAAATATGAAGTAAAAGTATCCATAGTGCGACAAAGCTAGCACAACTGTGTGTACAAGTAGCAAAAACATTTTTGGAAAATTAAAGACCATAAAATTTCCTCTTCGGTAACAGATACTTGCGAAATTTCCAAAACAAGAAATTCATGCTTACAATATCACGAGGACAGAAGGATAAACCCATAGAACATTGGAGGAAGAAAAAGCATTGGAAAATATATATATGTATTCATGGTCCAAGTCTAAGAAACCATACATTATGGAAAACCCAGAAAAATAAACATGAGAGTTCATGCAATCCAGTAACATGTCTTGCTATAATAATTCCAAACTAGTTCCTGCATCAGCAAATTCTATCCATGACATGCTCAGAATGCCAAATATTACATTTAACTGAGGAAAAGAAAAAAATGGAAAGCCATCATGGGTGCAAACTAAGAGTGTTGTACACCGCTTAACACGAGTGACAGTAGGAGTTTCTGATATGCCAAAATTTACTGAGACTAAACCCATTGAAACAAAACCAGTAGGGGAGCCACAAAGCTTACATGGAGGGTCTTTAGAGGCTCAAGCTCTATATGGGTGAGGTCAAAATCCTTTAGAGGGTTTTCCATAGGCGCGGCCTCGTTCATTTGCCAATTCTGCAAATAAAAAAAAAAGAGGGTTAGTGGAATAGTAAAACCTGCAATCATGCCCAAGCTTGCAGTAACAATAAAACTATAGGAAAACAATTTATTCTCACGTGGGTAACCACAAACAGGTTGCCTATCTTGAGTATGAAACCCTTGAGCAACATTCCAAATAGTTTAACAGCATCAAACGACATGCTTGCAACACAAATCCACCACCATGGACAGAGAACGGAGCTCGGCGCGAAGGAGGAACAAGCAGAATGAACCGCGAAGCTAGTCCCAGAAGAGGGTAAAACACTTCGATTAACACTAAGCCATTGGATCAGGGCCTGGCAATCTCCTCTGTAGATGTCATGGAGGATCCCGAGGACTATTGAAAGCTCCTCTGTGTGTATTAACTCATAGGAATAGATAAAGTATATGCCAGCCAAAACCAAGGCGTGCCAAACCAGAGAGGAGTAAGAACCATGTGAAATATAGGGAGAAGCAGGCCTGGAATTTGACGTCCTGTGGGACGTATTTTTGGTTGAAGAACGTATTTGACAAGAGCTGAAAAAATTTCCACGTCAAATCCGGTGTGTGATACACCCCTGCGAACTGTCAAAATGACATCTATTTCAACAAGTGAAACGTAAAAATTTATAATACCTTATTTGGCTGGGACCAGCAAGTTGCAGTAGTACATAACACAGTTTAAACTTGAATTCTTCACCGTCCTACTACCTACTACCTAGTACTTACCATAGTTACCAAATTTGAATTCAAATTCGAGTTTGAATTCGATTCGGTACGGAAAAAATTCGATTACCTAAAATTCAATACGGAAAAAATTCAGAAATATACATATTACAACTATTTTATTTGTAACATTGCATTTCGTTGCCTACATGCAATTGATAATGGTATCAATTATGATGTACAAATGATGTATATATTGTATATGTTGCTTCTTCAGCAGGGATGCTTTTCCCCCCTGAAAAAAACTATTTAAATATATGTTTTAACCAAAAAACAAATTGAGCTAACCATTAAAACTATTATAAATTATATAATATGATATTCAATAAAAATTTAATTTCTATACAAATTTCATATTACAAAACATACCGATTTCATATTATCATAAATTTTATACTTAAATAAAGTGAAATATTTTTTCAAAATTTAAACTGTTAATTAATAACTAGCTAAAAAAATCAAATTCCTTTTATTTAACTTAAATAAATATATCTCTCACAAATACTTACAATATAATTTGTAAATTAAAAATCTAAGATATATCAGTATTATGTTTTACAAACGTCATTCTGTTGTAGCTTTTCGCTATATCTCATAATTCCTAACCTATTTATACATCATAAGCGGTAAGTTAATATATATATCATAATCCCTAGCCTATTTATACCAACGAATTTCAACAAAACCTTTGCCATATAAATCATAACCGATACTTTGATATGTATCACTAGGCATTTCATTAAAAACTTGCCATCTAATTTATGCTCCAAAAATTCATTGCAATCGGCACTGTTCTCCCTGTACCGAACTTCGTATCAGCCAATTATTCGACGAACCGAATCGAGCCACCGAATTCTCGAATTTTTTCGACTAGTGCGATCGAATTTGGTAACTGTGGTACTTACCATTAATTATCCAACTACAATCTACCGCTCAAATTTAATCCGATGAGACTTGTAATTTGGAAATTGCAATCTACTGCTTACATGTTCATTGCAAATTTACAGAATTCATGTATGGTGACTCACTCACGGTCACCTCCGGGTCGGCGCCGTGTTCTTTCGCAACTTTGAAGAGTTGCCTTGTGTTCAATTCTGCAATAGTTTGCGAGTGGATTATCCAGTCTAAACACGCAGAAGCTCACAAAAACTATCTTTACTGGTTCGTTTTATGAGCGTGTTACTGTAAAAACGCAAGCATTATAGCCAATTAGCTTTTTATGCATGTTTATATTGTGATGCATTGTACACGGAGCCTTAAGTTTGCCTTTTTCAAAAAAAATCAGTTTGGGTGTTTTTGTTGGGGTCTAGTTCAACAGTAAGTTTGGGATTTAGAACTAATGGCTAAGTTGAATTTTTCATCGTTAGCCTGCAAAAAGCTTTTCTTTTGTTGGGTGTTAGCCTCCTGCTGCAGCAGGTTAATCATCTTTCATGATCGACAGTTTTACATGCCAAATATGTCGTACTATGCATGCTGCAATGCTCCATATTTGCTACAGATGGCCAAAGAAGTGTCCATAAGAGTATGCTAGTCTAAGTGCCACTGCTGTGTTCCAATTTTGATAAGCAATCCATTTTTCGGTTTAAGGCAGTATTTTAGTTGGAGGTACTCAGGCTGGAGTTCACTAACCTCTCTCTTCTTCTCATCACCCTTATTATATAAACTCCCTATTAGTTTTTCCCTTCCCCTATTAAAATCATGTATATAAATCCCCCTATGTAAATACCCCTCCCTGGCATTATAGCCATAAATCTACCAAGTCCGGGAAATCACAGTCCATCTGGGATTGCTTTTAGCCCATCCACGTCATTGAGGAACTAGTTTGACATCTGGTCAGCTAGTAACCTCTCCTTTAACCCTAAAAACTCGCATAAACCCATTTCCCTAAGTTTTAACCCATCCGCCGCGCGTATTAAAAAAGGAATATTCCTGCGAATATTCCCACCCCTTAACCCGCCGTCCCTTCGCATCCGCCGCCAGCCGTCCAATCCACAGCCCTGCAGATCGACGGTGGGCGGGCATCCCCATTCCCGACACGCCCGACCTTTAACGTCCGGGAGTTCGGCGGTTTTGCCGCCGTACTCCCGCCACGCGTCAGGCGCTGGGCTGTGGCGGAGCCCCCTCCCCTGAAACCGCCTTTGCCCATAAGCGGTGCGCCATATACCGCTTACCGCCCTGCCGGGTGACGTCACCGCCCACGTCACCCCCTGCACAGTCACCGCCCACGTCACCCCTTGTCCAGTCACCTGATGAGTCACCAGACTGCGTGGCCTCCTGCCACGTCATTGCCACGTGTCATCGCCACCATACCTGCCACGTCATCATCCGTACGTGATGACGTCATGCTGACATCATCCTGCCACATCGCCCTGCTGACATCATGTTGACGTCACCCGCCGTACAATGCTGACGTCATGCTGACGTCATCAGCACTTTTTTGGGCGCAGAGGCGCAAAAGTCGCACTTCGAAGCCCCGGAATCGAATTCTGAGGCAGTTTTTGATGGATTTTTTGGGCCAAAATGGAGAATCTTCAGGGAATCTTTAGGGAATCTTCTCACCATGCAGCCCCAGGAAGCCTGAAAAGGCGGAAAAATGATCGGTTTTCTTCACAGAGCATACCAAAATGATCAGAAGACAATTCCAGATGATACCGAGGCCGAACAGCGGCCATTTACTGGTGATTAGACCAGCAGCACAGCAGATCAGCAGTCTAGATTTTGTCAGAGAGTATCAGTGGAAGAAAGGACGCCAGAGAGAATCAGTCAAGGTTTTTTAGGGGCTCGAGGCACCTGAACATTTATGGAGCCCCCAAAAAATCAAATCAATAAGCATCAGCCCATCCTTGCCTTCAAATCACCATTAAGGCATTCAAAGCACCAGGACAGCAAGAAGCAGAAACCCATACTCATTTATTGCAGAAAACACTGCAGCAAGCCACCGAGGATAGCATCATTTATTCAGTTTTGACACATCGGCCCTGAGCGCGGCCCGAGATATTTTTTGCATTCATTTCTAGATAGGATTAGGTCAAGTAGTCATTTTTATGACCTAATTAGGTCAAGATGTAATAAAGGAACTCTGCAGAGAGTTTTTGCCCTATATATACCACCCTCTGTATAGTTTTAAGGGTTGGTTAATTGAGATTTTCACTAGAGACTCGCTGTGTATACCTGAAATTTTTTGTAATCAAAGATTGCTTAAAGCTTGGAGAGTGAACTGTCTGTTGCTGATGAATGTTCTGAAGAGTTGAAGATGGAATTCCTGCGCTGCGGTCTGAAGCAATAAGTGCCTCTTATCTTTGTTTATGTGTTTGCCATTATCTAAATAGCAGAAAAAAGGAATAGCCTAGAATTAGTTTAAACACTCTCTATGCTCAATTTCTGTTGTTTCTTTATGTTTTCCTCTAAAGGAATTGGTTATGAACATTGAATTCCTCCCGGCTCATGTTTACCCCAATTCACCTGTGCTGGCCAATTATCTAGGGATTCTTAACTGCCCCTAGGTAGCGCCCTGTTATTTTCTCTACTAATTTGTTGGAGAGATTCTTAACTGCCTCTCTTCTTTTAGCATTCATTCCATCCTTTGAACCTGAAAGTCGCTTCTGCTTCAGTTATCTTGCTCCATTTTTGCCTCACTGTTATTAAGGAAAGACACCAGCAGTTCCCCTCCTTGACTCCACGCCCAATGGTTTGAAACATTCAGACTATACTCTGCCTCTCTACCTGGAAGTGTCAGTTTTCCCACCAAAACTCAATCAAACCCCCTGTGCATCATATCTAGCCTAAAATCACCCTTTTCAACAAAGCTAAATCATAAAGAGAGAGCCCTCTCTGGCTGCAGGTAGGCTAGGACCTGCAGTCCAAAGTTGGTTTGTGGTTACCTCGGCCGTATCCCTTTAGGAGTCAAAAGGGACAACCTGAGTGATAACATTGGGTTTGACTGGTCAGGATTCTTACTGATAGTTGTTGGGCTTATTGTCCACTCGAGGGTTTAACTGACATGAAGTAGCTAGGCTGATATGGCAAGTGGGACTGCAAAAGAGTTGGAATGCTCCTTTACTTGGGTTCCAAAATCATGGCTAGGAATTACCAAGCCAACTACAATAGGTCAATTAGTTCTTGCAGCTTTGTCGACTGTGCAATCCTAAGCTGGAATCTCCTAGGTTCATTTGCTACTTGATTTTGATTGTGGTTTTCATCGTAACCTGCTTACTGGGATTTGAACTCGTGTCTCTTCATTGCAAATGCTGCTAAATTACAGCCCCTGTTCTCACGAATACATTCACCCCCAGGCTATGAGTGTCAGTTGGATGGCTTTTGCAGCTCTTGATGTTTATTTTTAGGGGGAATTTTATGTTCATTGGTATCTTATACTTGTCCAGTGCTAATGATAGTAACCTCCTAGAACTGTTGGTTCTGGAAAGCTGGTCTTATAGGGTTGACCCCAACGACCATTCTCAGTCAGATAAGGTCCTGAAAGTTCTTACTAGCTTCAGTTTAGTTATTGCTTTTGTTTATACTTAGTGCTAGAGTCTCTGTTTGGTGTGTTGCATATTTGGGATGCAAATTTTAGCAGGCTGAAGTTCATTTTCAGGTATATTTACGTTCTGCTTATTTATTCTACAATGTTGTCAACTATTATATTCACTTTGTTGTTGTGTATTAGTCCAATAACATCTGTCGTGTACTGTTATATCTCTACTTTCTTGCCCTGCATTATTCTTGTTTGCATGTTATACACTTGCTGCATATTTTATTTTTAACTGGTAAGGCATAAAACACTATGCTTTTCATATACCTACGTCATCACTATGTCTTAGGAGGGTCCGCAACTGCAAACCGAAAAATAATTTATAGACTGGTGAATCGCAGTGTCGCAGAAAAGGTGTCTTCGAGTTCTGCACATTCGACAACTTCTGCACATTCGGCTCTGGTGCAGTGGTGCTCCTCTCTTGTGGATTGACCGTGTCTGAGTGGAATCTGTGAGCAAACTTGGATGCTCAACAACTCAAATCTCCACTTCAAGTTTCACAAGTAACATTCCAATACTTAAAATACAACCAAATTCATATTCTAATACTTTTCTCCTATAAAATAATATGGTACTTTTGACATACTATTGTTTGATTTCTTCATAACTCAACTACCTGGTGGGTTAATATTGCAAAATTTCCTATAATTTTACAATTTCCCAAACAATCTTTCCATGCAAGTTTACAATTTTACAATTTCCCAAAAAAAAATTTCCATGGAAATTTACAATACTTTTAGGAATCAAACCTCTGTTTAACTCTATGCATTTAAGCATTTTGGATGGTGGGTTTAGTTGAACCCAAGACTTCCCTGGTCACTGGCATGGTATTCTGTGATCAGTGCTTGTCTGCTCTTAGCCAACCCCTTGTGAGTGTGATGCAAAGCATCAAGAATGAGATAGAGAAACAATCAGGATCTAATTCATACCATTTTAACAAGATCCTCATCTTCTGTTATTGGAATTGAAGGCTATCCAAACGCCCAAAAGCAGAAAAGTGACAGGGCATTAGCTTTCTGCAACATGGGTATGTTATAGACATGGGTATTATTTGAAGTCGGAATAGTGTAATCCTGTCTTGTTGTGATAATTGTCTTGTATCCCTCTGCTTCAAACAACGTAGTTATCGTGACAATATAGTGAAGTCACAAGAGCACAGTATAAAAGAACTCTCACTTTGTGAAAAGAGTAGAGGATTTCACCATAAAAGTGTTCAGAAATTCCATGGAAACATTCATCTACAATTTCCATGTTTGAAACATTATAGAGTTTTTTCAGCCCAGCAGATATCGCTAAAGCTGCGTAATTTCTTTGCCACAGAATAAATTCAAAAATTTATTAAAAAAAATGATTTAAAAAAAAATCTAATAAATTCAAGAATTTATTTAAAAAAATAAATCTCATTTAAAAAAATTATTATTAAATATTTATGAATAATGGAAATTTAAAATGAATTTTTATAAATAACAGTCATTATCAGCCTCCAATTTGATGACTTATTGTGTATTGTGGAATAAATTTAAAAAAATTCTTAGAATAGAGTTGTCTGTGACACTCACATACATATTTGATTAAAAAGTAAAATGAAAGGTAAAAAAAATGCAAAAAAACTCATCAAATTTTAATTTGACAGGCAAAAGGAATTTGAAATTCCAGGCCTGGGGAGGACTGGTGGCATAGTGGAAGAGTGTATTGAATTCCAACACAAAGGTAGCGCCATAACTAGGGATAACTAGGGATACCAGAGGAATTACAACCCTAACTAGGGATACAAGAGGAGTTACAACCCTCGAGAGGACGAGAACAATCCAACTTCGGACTGAAAATAACCAAGATGACCTCACACGAGTCAGACCAATGATAAGGCGTGACTTAGTTAAGAGGTATAATGGATTTTTCATAACAGTCAAGTGCTGGATATTCGAGAGCAACAAAAAGGGTGGTGTCAAAATCATTTTCCTTATTATATTTCTCGTAGATTTTTCATGCAATTAATAAGTAGAATGTTAAATTCTTTCGCAACATGCAAGATGTTTATTAGAGTTCATTAGGTTTTGAATTTTGAAACTTATTAGTAAAAACTATTGGTGTAATAGTAAAGTAATAATGAGAATATAACTATTGTGTGATTTTTGAACAAGAAAATTGGTTTTGTAATATCATAAGCTTAGTTGTGGAATTCCAAGCAAAACAATAATTACACATTAAAGAGAAAGGGGGCCACTAACTAGACCAAGGGCACTTGAAAAAGGTGGATCGACAAATCACTAAAAAAAACTTACATGCATGTATCTTCCTATAGAATAAAAGGTTGTCACAATCGACTTTTCTATTCGATCTCGTACACGTGATTGATCACCATGAAGACACTTGGAAGGAAAAACGACCGAACATCTTAGCAAACCTAATCCAATTAATATATACGTCAAAGAGATTTGGAAATCTAGTTTAAATAACAAAAATATAAATCGTGGTAACATAACGCTCCTTTAATACTTAACAACTTACAAATTCAACAACGGGGTAGCAAATTATAATTTATTGCTATACATGGGGTCTTCCATGAGAAGAGACAAACATCAAACCTAGTAAACGAGATAGAGGCTTATGGTTGATGGTATATATTTTCTTATTTATTATCATTATATGATGGAATGAGTTGAATTGTGTGATATAGATAGGTAGTTTATGAGTTGAAATGTTTTATTTTTAATAACATTATATGATAGGTAGCATGAGAGGTTGAAAGAGGTAATAAGGAATGTAACTTTATAATGAGAAATTGTGGCTTTCAAATAAAAACATATTTGATTCTCACATATCTGAATTTGTCATTAAAGGTGACTATAACAACAAATAGGGACTTCTAAATAGAGATTTATCTCATATATTTTTAATTTCTCAATTATATTATTCAATTTTAAAATATTATTTATTTTAAAGTTTATTTTTTAATTGAATTTTTATTTTAATAATTTTTGTTTAAAATATAATGAGATAGAGGCTTATGGTTGATGGTATATATTGTCTTATTTATTATCATTATATGATGGAATGAGTTGAATTGTGTGATGTAGGTAGGTAGCCTATGAGTTGAAATGTTTTATTTTTAATAACGTTATATGATAGGTAGCATGAGAGATTGAAAGAGGTAATAACCATTGCAACTTTATAATGAGAAATTGTAGCTTTCAAATAAAAATATATTTGATTCTCACATCTCTAAATTTGTCATTAAAGGTGACTATAACAACAAACAGGGACCTCTAAATAGAGATTTATCTAATATATTTTTAATTTCTCAATTATATTACTCAATTTTAAAATATTATTTATTTTAAAATTTATTTTTTAATTGAAATTTTATTTTAAAAAATTTTGTTTAAAATATAATGAGATAGAGGCTTATGGTTGATGGTATATATTGTCTTATGTATTATCATTATATGATGGAATGAGTTGAATTGTGTGATGTAGGTAGGTAGCCTATGAGTTGAAATGTTTTATTTTTAATAACATTATATGATAGGTAGCATGAGAGGTTGAAAGAGGTAATAACCAATGCAACCTTATAATGAGAAATTGTAGCTTTCAAATAAAAACATAGGTAGCATGAGAGGTTGAAAGAGGTAATAACCATTGCAACTTTATAATGAGAAATTGTAGCTTTCAAATAAAAACATATTTGATTCTCACATTTATAAATTTGTCATTAAAGGTAACTATAACAACAAACAGGGACCTCTAAATAGAGATTTATCTAGTATATTTTTAATTCCTCAATTATATTACGCAATTTTAAAATATTATTTATTTTAAAATTTTCTTTTTAATTGAATTTTTATTTTAATAATTTTTGTTTAAAATATAATGGGATAGGGGCTTATGGTTGATGGTATATATTGTATGATGTATTATCATTATATGATGGAGTGAGTTGAATTGTGTCATGTAGGTAGGTAGCCTATGAGTTGAAATGTTTTATTTTTAATAACATTATATGATAGGTAGCATGAGAGGTTGAAAGAGGTAATAACCAATGGAACTTTATAATGAGAAATTGCAGCTTTCAAATAAAAACATATTTGATTCTCACATCTCTGAATTTGTTATTAAAGGTGACTATAACAACAAACAGGGACCTCTAAATAGAGATTTATCTAATATATTTTTAATTCCTCAATTATATTGCTCAATTTTAAAATATATATATATTTTTTTTAATTGAATTTTTTTTTTAATAATTTTTGTTTAAAATATAATGAGATAGAGGCTTATGGTTGATGGCATATATTGACTTATTTATTATCATTATATGATGGAATGAGTTGAATTGTGTGATGTAGGTAGGCAGTCTATGAGTTGAAATGCTTTATTTTTAATAACATTATGTGATAGGTAGCATGAGAGGTTGGAAGAGGTAATAACCAATGCAACTTTATAATGAGAAATTGTAGCTTTCAAATAAAAACATATTTGATTCTCATATCTCTGAATTTGTCATTAAAGGTGACTATAACAACAAACAGGGACCTCTAAATAGAGATTTATGTAATATATTTTCAATTCCTCAATTATATTACTCAATTTTAAAATGTTATTTATTTTAATTTTTTTTTCAATTGAATTTTGATTTTAATAATTTTTGTTTAAAATATAATGAGATAGAGGCTTATGGTTGACGGTATATATTGTCTTATTTATTATCATTATATGATGGAATGAGTTGAATTGTGTGATGTAGGTAGGTAGCCTATGAGTTGAAATGTTTTATTTTTACTAGCATTATATGATAGGTAGCATGAGAGGTTGAAAGAGGTAATAACCAATGCAACTTTATAATGAGAAATTGTAGCTTTCAAATAAAAACATATTTGATCCTCACATCTCTGAATTTGTCATTAAAGGTGACTATAACAACAAAGAAGGACCTCTAAATAGAGATTTATCTAATATATTTTTAATTCCTCAATTATATTACTCAATTTTAAAATATTGTTTATTTTTTTTTTTTCAATTGAATTTTGATTTTAATAATTTTTGTTTAAAATATAATGAGATAGAGGCTTATGGTTGATGGTATGTATTGTCTTATTTATTATCATTATATGATGGAATGAGTTGAATTGTGTGATGTAGGTAGGTAGCTTATGAGTTGAAATGTTTTATTTTTACTAACATTATATGATAAGTAGCATGAGAGGTTGAAAGAGGTAATAACCAATGCAACTTTATAATGAGAAATTGTAGCTTTCAAATAAAAACATATTTGATTCTCACATCTCTGAATTTGTCATTAAAGGTGACTATAACAACAAACAGGGACCTCTAAATAGAGATTTATCTAATATATTTTTAATTCCTCAATTATATTACTCAATTTTAAAATATTATTTATTTTAATTTTTTTTAATCGAATTTTTATTTTAATAATTTTTGTTTAAAATATAATGAGATAGAGCCTTATGGTTGATGGTATATATTGTCTTATTTATTATCATTATATGATGGAATGAGTTGAATTGTGTGATGTAGGTAGGTAGCCTATGAGTTGAAATGTTTTATTTTAATAACATTATATGATTGGTAGCATGAGAGGTTGAAAGAGGTAATAACCAATGCAACTTTATAATGAGAAATTGTAGCTTTCAAATAAAAACATATTTGATTCTCACATCTCTGAATTTGTCATTAAAGGTGACTATAACAACAAACAAGGATCTCCAAATAGAGATTTATCTAATATATTTTAATTCCTCATTCATATTACTCAATTTTAAAATATTATTTTTTTTTATTTTTTTTAATTGAATTTTTATTTTAATAATTTTTGTTTAAAATATAATGAGATAGAGGCTTATGGTTGATGGTATATATTGTCTTATTTATTATCATTATATGATGGAATGAGTTGAATTGTGTGATGTAATTAGGTAGCCTATGAGTTGAAATGTTTTATTTTTAATAACATTATATGATAGGTAGCATGAGAGGTTGAAAGAGGTAATTACCAATGCAACTTTATAATGAGAAATTGTAGCTTTCAAATAAAAACATATTTGATTATCACATATCTAAATTTGTCATTAAAGGTGACTATAACAACAAACAGGGACCTCTAAATAGAGATTTATCTTCTTTTTTTTTTAATTTCTCAATTATATTACTCAATTTTAAAATATTATTGATTTTAAAATTTATTTTTTAATTGAATTTTTATTTTAATAACTTTTGTTTAAAATATATTAAACTATAATTATTATATAACATAAAAATATTTAATATATATTAGATGATCATTTTTTTTATGAATATATAAGATATATTAGATGATAGTTTTTTTAGGAATATATTGGATTTTAATTACTTTCTAATGTGTATTTTCAAATATAGTTTAAATGAATTAAGATTTTAAGGGGAAATTATATTAATATGTTAGATGTAAGGATTTTGTGATCTATATTGTAAATAAATGTCTTCCAGATTAATCACGTTATTAGGATTTGGTTCATCCTCGGGACAAGGTGAAAAAATCAATCACTCTTCAAGAATAAATAGTATTGATGCATCATTGCTCACAGTTAGCCGTTGAAAACTAGTCGTTGGTGATTAGTTAAAAATATTCTAAAAATGATAGTTAGGAATTATTAATTAATTAAAATATTATAAATTTAGTTACAAAGTAGCTGTAAGGAATCATAATTACTTATATTAATTCTTTTTAATATAGTACGAACAATTAATTAAAATAATACTATATGGGTCAAGAAATCGTTACAAATTATTATTTATATATAAATTAGTTCTTAAGAATAACTCAAAAATTAATTAAAAAGATGCTTTAAAGGTTAGGAATTGGTTATAAATATTATTATAGAGTAGTTTATATATTTTAATTATATTAAATCAACTAATTATAATATTGATTAATAATAAGGTTATAGGGTAAAGAATAAGCTCCAAAATATTATATATTTATAAATTATAGGGTTAAGAATTGGTTTAGAATTATCTAATAATAAAGTAATTAGGAGTTTACTTAATTAATTTAATTATATTAAATAAATAATTTATAATATAAAAAATTGAATCATAATAAAGATAAAGGGTTAATAAAGGTTACAAAATATTATATATTTATAAAGAAAATGTTAGGAGCGTATTTGTTTTAATTATGTTAAACAAATAAATCAGAATATGGAAAAATTATTAAATAGTAATAAAGTTATAGGGGTAAAAAACACAAGGAAACTAAAAAAATTAAAAGACCTAGCCTGCGTGCTCTGCAACTGCTACAGCCGCCTTTGACTACACCCGGGTTTGCTGCTAGATCCTATTCCAGATGGCCCCTCCGGAGGCTCCACCGGAGGAGGCCGCTCAGCAACTAGCTTTCTCAGCTCTCATAAATTCTTTGCCGCCCCAACGAGCTCGCCCTGCCATCTCTAAATTCGTAAAAAAAATAGAGGGATTGCAAGAAGTTTCCCTTCCTCCTACCTTGCCCAGAATGGCTGCACTTGCTTTGGCAGAAAAGGGACTGATAGGGAAATTCACAGGCCTTTGGCCCTCACCAAAAACTGTTCAGAGGTGGGTGGAAAGAAACTGGGCGGACAAAATTCAAGGGAAAATTGCTATTAGATTCTGCGGGAAGGGATACTTCACCTTCCACTTTGAGACAAAGAACGACAAGGACCTGATATTTCGCAATGGGCCTTATTTCATGGACTCCAGAGGTCTGTACTTAAACAAATGGACGCCAGACTTCGATCCAGAGCTTGATATTCCTAATGTGGTTCCTGTCTGGGTTCGCCTCCCCCATCTCCCATTACACTGCTGGGGAGATGAATCAGTGCGTGCCATCGGAAATGCAGTTGGAAAATATATTGACAGGAGCGAGCCAAGAGACAACATGCAGGCATGTGCCCGTATCTGTGTCGAGGTTGACCTGGGCAAAGGACTTCCAGAAGCCATCAAGCTCAAAGTTGATGAATGGTCGCACATACAACAACTCGATTACGAACAGATCCCCTTCAAGTGTAAGGTATGTCACGAGTATGGTCATTTTGCTAATCGCTGTACTAAGCTCATTAATGTTGATAACAATACTCAAGAACAACAATGGGAAGTGGTAAAAAGGAAAAAACCAGCACCTAGCCCCATTTTGCCCAATGAACCTGGACCTTCCTCTCTTAACCCTTCCGCCCAATCCCCATCTCCTCCTCCTTCCCCTCCTCATCGACCTCAATCCCCTGGATTGGAAAAATCCCTTCAATCTCCCCCATCCTCCAATCCTTTCCATGTTCTCTCCCTTCCTGAAGATGATCCTACTCCCTCGAATCCTCCTGAACATCCCTCTTCCCCTCATTCTATGACTACCCTCCCCCCCCTCTTATCAGACCCCCTCCCTCCTAGAATCACTCGCAGTAACTCCAAGGACCAGGGATCTTCCTTTGATGGTCAAAAGAAGCCAGGCAAAAAGACCTCAAAACAACATAGGGATGAGAATGCGCAGAAAGATATAGCCCTTGGACTGCAGAATCCAATAGAATCTTACATTCAAGGCAAAAAAGATCAAGAAATAGCAAGTAGAGACAAGGGAGGTAGAGCACCTCCTCGAATTAGAGGTCTGAAATGATCAAAATTCTTTCATGGAACAGCAGGGGACTTGGGCACCCCTCCAAAGCCAATGCTCTAAAAGATCTTATAGCGCAGGAGAAACCATCCATTATCTTATTATAGGAAACAAAGCAAAGAGAACCAGAAATCAACAGGATCGTTGAAAAGTATAAATGTTACAAAGGAAGCATATGCGAAGCTAGAGGGGCTTCTGGTGGAATCACTACCATCTGGAATCACAATGAATGGAATAGTGAAGCTGATCTAATTGAATAGAATTGGATAAAACGGTTCTGAGAAATAACATTAGCAAACAGTAGATTGTCATTTTTAATTTATATGTCCCTAATCACTACAGGGATAAAGAAATCTGTTGGGAAACCCTCAGTAAAAACATCATGGAAGAAGATAACAGTAACATCATATTAGGAGGTGACTTCAACTTAATCCTACATGCCAATGAAAAGCGTGGGGGGAGATTTATGCCAGATCCTTTCAGAAATCAAATGGAAAATATAATGCACATTGGTGACTTGATAGATATACCTCCAAAAAATCGCAAGTATACATGGAGCAATTGTAGGCTGGGCAGCAACAACATCATGGAGAGGCTGGATCGGTTCTTGGTCAACTTCTCCCTCCTATCAACCTTTTCAACTATCAATTCCTCCATCTTGCCATTTGCTGCCTCCGATCAATACCCTATCACTCTAGCTCTAGATACATACTGCCACCTCGGTCCGCTTCCATTTAAATATAATCACATTTGGAGTGATTATCAAGCTGCATGAAACATCATCCAGCACACTCGGGACAGCATATTGAAGGATCCCTAGGCTTCATATGGGAAAATAAATTAAGGAATGTGCAAAAAATGCTCAAAAATTGGGCCAAATTGCACTACAATGAGCCTAAAAAGGAGAAACGTGAGCTTAAGTCCAAAATTGCAGAACTTCAATGCACAATAGAACAAAAGGAATATTGCCAAAATGAAAAGGCTCAAGAAGAAGAGCTTTACAACCAACTGAGCAGAATTAAAAGAGAGGAGGAAGAAAAGTGGCACATCAAATCAAGGCAAATGTGGCTGGAAAGCGGGGACAAGAATACTTCCTTCTTTCACAAACAAGCCACTGCAAGACAAATCAGAAATACCATAACTACCATTGTTGATAGCGCAGGTACTCAGCACGTTGAACAAGCAGATATCAAAGGAGCTGCCACAGACCATTTTAAGGATCTCTTAACTGAAACAAAGGAGGAAGAACCTTATGATGATCTGCTACAGCATTTGCCTACTAAAATCACAGCTGATTTGAACAAAAGCCTGATAGCAGAAATAAAAGAGGAAGAAATAGTGGAAGCAATCTGGAGTCTCCATCCCAACAAGGCACCTGGACCGGATGGATTCCCTATTTGTTTTTACAGAGATTACTGGGAGCTGATAAAGAAGGATCTCATCAAATACTTCAAGTGGATCCAGAAAAAAGGCAAAATTGGTGGATATACAAATTCTACCCATCTTGCCCTCATTCCTAAGGAGAACCACCCTTCCAATTTCTCTCGCTTCAGGCCTATATCATTATGCAATTCTTCATACAAAATCTTCACTAAAATCATAGCCTCTCGGCTAAAACCTCTCCTTCCGATGCTAATCTCTGAAAACCAAGGAGGCTTTATGGCTAATAGACAAATTTCAGATTCTATTCTGTTGGTTCAAGAAGCCATTCATTCAAGTCATGCAAGGAATGAAAAAGGATTCATTTTGAAACTAGACTTGGCCAATGCCTTCGACAGGGTAAGGCATTCATTCTTATTTGCAGTTCTTCAGAGGATGGGCTTCTCACCTCTCCTTATTAATGTCATAAGAGCCTGTATCTCTGGCCCATGGATCGCTCCCCTCATCAACGGAAGACCTAGACCTTCCTTTCAATCCTCAAGAGGATTAAGACAAGGTTGTCCCTTATCCCCATATATATTCATCCTTATGGCAGAATCATTCAGCTATGCACTTGACCAGAAGAGACAGTCAGGCCTCATCACGGGCATTAAGTTTGAAGATGGCATTAAAAACATAAATCACTCTCAATTCGCTGATGACACCCTATTGCTAGGGGGGGCGACCACCATTATAGCAAGAAGATTCAAATCCCTGCTAGACAAATTTATGAGATATTCAGGAGGTCAAATAAATCATCTCAAAAGCTGCATTTATGGATGGAATGCTTCACCTCAAACGATTCACAGCATAGCCAACATTTTTGGTGTCCCCTGCAAGTTAAATTGGGACTGCTTCAGTTACTTGGGAATGTCGGTAAGCATAGGGAATGCAAAGACAGGTGTTTGGGATTTAACATTAGACAAAATGAAAAGGAAAGTTCAGAAATGGGGAACTCTGTGGCTCAATCCAGCTGGGCGACAGGTGCTTCTAAAATCAGGTCTCTCCTCCCTTTCCCTTCTATCAATTCTCCCTGGCACAAGCTCCAGCCTCATACCATCGAGAAATGGATAACATTCTCAGATTTCTTCTCTAGAAAGGAGGCAAGAACAAAAATAAAAAATGCAACCTAGTAAAATGGACACAAGTCATTCAAAGCCTAGAGAATGGAGGTCTTGGCATAAGATCCCCATCTCTCATGAATTTAGCATTTGGCGAAAAGTTGATTTGGAGACTTCTGGACAATCAAACAGCACGGTGGAAAAAAGTCCTGGAGGCAAAATATCTCAATCAGCCAAGGCAGCATCTTCTCACTTCTGAGATCCCCAGCAGAAATTGTACAAAGATATGGAAGCTTTGCAAAAAAGCCATTGCATTCATGGCACAAAATGTCTCCAAAGTGCCAAAAGGAGGTGAAACAGTGAACTTTGGTTCGGAAAAAATCATGGGGAACCCTCCCTTAAACAATCTCCCAGGTATGGATCCTATAATTCATTATTTACAAAGCAAAGGTATATCTAATCTGAGCCAAATCTCTCAATGGAATGTATCAACCAATGTTTGGATGCGATGGGAATTTCCACCCATACCCCACCATCTTAAAGGCAGCTTCGATTCTTTTTGCAACCACCTGCACAGTATTGCGCCCACCATCAAAGATGAAAAGGATGAGTTCCGATGGGATCCTACACGAACCAAATATTCAACCAACATAGGTTACAACTATCTAAGTAGCAAGGAATACCCAACGACTGTTTGGACACCCTGGAAAATTTTAAAGAGAGCTGAAGCAATTCCAAAAGTCAAATTTTTCATGTGGACTCTCCTACATGGGAAACTTCTAACTGTAGAGAATCTCAAGAAAAGAGGCATCGTTGGACCCTCTAGATGTCCCAACTATAAAGTTGCAAAAGAATCCATACAGCCTTATTCATTTCCTGTCCCTTTGCAGCCTCATGCTGGAACAACATCATCCCTTTTGCACCCCCCATTTGGAATTCTCAGCACTCCATTGAGGAAGCTCTAAAAAACTGGAGGAGAAACTACCCTTGGCAATCAGTGCAGCAAAATCTAGCTAAAAGAGTTTGTAACACCATCCCTTTTGCTCTTTTGTGGCGTATATGGATTGCCCAGAACAACATGATATTCCAAGATAAAATAACTACAACCAGGCACATTCTCATCAAAGCAACAAGTCTGGCTTCTGAAACCATAGCTTCCAAAACAACAAAAAAAGTCGACTCCACCAGTGTATGGGCAGAGGAAAGAAGTTTCATTTGGCACCTTATTGACAAGACCAGTAATACTTCAACAGCACAATGAGCAAGTTCAGAGGGAAAGCCAACAATCCTGATTGGAAAATCCGCCTAACAAAGGAAGAATTTAGTAAATGGCTCTAATCAAAGCAATCTCATTCTTTATTCTTTGACGGAGCATCTAAGTTTAATCTGGGAGCATCGGGATCAGGCAACATCATCCTCAACCCTTCAGGCATTCCAGTTTCCTCTTTCGAATGGGGTTTGGGAAATCTAACCAACAATAGAGCTGAAGCACTGGGCCTCTACCAGGGCATCCTTCAACTTCAGGTCCAAGGGATCAAAAAAGCGCTTATATTTGGTGACTCTACCATCATAATAAGCTTAATGAACAACAATCGACAAGCATCCAATCTTTTTTTACATCAAACCGTCAACCACTGTAAAAGTCTGCTAACTCAGGATTTGGAGTACCATTTTTTTCATGTCCTCCACTCCAAAAATCAAGATGCAGACAAAAGAGCCACTCAAGCCTGCTCACGAGAAAGAGGAAGTATCCTATGCAACCACATGAATCTGCATCAATTCATTCCCTGATATTCATGATCGCTCCAAATCGATTCCCTCCAATGAATTGCGCCTCTCCTAATAAGGACTCTGACCAAATTCAAAAAATGCCAGATATTCACAGCAGCAAATCCCAAACTTTACAGTCGTATTACATCTCTGGCGATTTTGACACAAAAAATCGAATCCTAAACAGTAAAACATGTGATCGCCCTTGCTTCCTCCTTGTGATCTGGTCCTCTTCTTGCCCCTGTCTGCCCGCTACAAAATCTAGCTCCGAGTTCCCCCTTGACCGAATCCTCCTCTTCGATTCAACAACTCCCGCTTCTCTATTCCTCTGCTCCTCTGTTTTGGCCTGTTGTGGTTTATCCAGTTCGGCTATAGTGCCTGATTCTTAGACAAATAGCTCTCTCAGAACTGTAAACAAATTTATAGTAGCAGTAAGTGCAGGCTCTTATCCAAAATTCCCCAAGACAACGCTGAAGTTCTCCTTATGAATCAAAGCGAGTATTTCTTTGAACAAGAGAAATCCCGCGCTCTCTCAAATACCTTCCAAGAGTCAGGTGAGATCCTCAAGTTCATTTTGAACAAGATCATCAGGTCAAACAGTCCAAGCACCAGCCCCTCCAGTGCAAGAGTTGCAGTAGTAGACAACCATCCGGAGGCTCCAAATGCGTGACAGATCAGCCTTATAAGCTTCGACTAGATGTATTGCAAAGTCAGCCTGCTTCTGTCCCAATTTATCAGAATTTATACTTGTATTAGGACCTTTCAATCGAATAGTAAAAGCATTTTTGTGAACTGTCATAATGTAATACAACCACAAGCTATTTCGGTGAACTCATCCTTTGTAAAATCGGAGCTTAGTCTCCCTCTTCTTTTTTGAATATATCTAGCAAACGACTTTGTGAAAAAAAAAAAAAACACAAGAAAACTAATATTACAGATCACTCCAAGAACTTAATAAATTGGGGAAGAGACGGGGTTGGAATCATGAAGAGACGGCTGGAATCCATCTCTTGTTCAATTTCCAACCATCATCCTTATTAAATTTCTTGCATTCCTCTCAATCTCAATAGCCTCTTGAAGCTTCCTCTGGTGGAAGTGATCAACCATAGCAATGACTCTGGAATTATCAATTCAGGCATGGTGTTTGGATTCTTCCACCCTGGTGTCTTCCATAATTTATTAAGTTCTTAGTGTCTGTTTCTAAATATTATTAATATGTAATATTAGTTTCCTTCTATTTTTTACCCCTATAACTTTATTATTATTACTAATTTTGTATACTCTAATTTATTTGTTTAACATAGTTAAAACAAATACACTCCTAACATTTTCTTTATAAATATATGATATTTTGTAACTTTTATTAACCCTTTATCTTTATTATGATTCAATTTTTATATTATAAATTATTTATTGAATATAATTAAAATAAATAATTAAATTCCTAATTACTTTATTATTATATAATTCTTAACCAATTATACTTTATAAATATATAATATTTTGGAACATATTCCTTACTTATAACCTTATTATTATTTAATATTATAATTAATTGATTTAATATAATTAAAATATATAGACTACTCTATAATAATATTTATGAGGAATTCCTAACCCTTAGAAGGTATTTAAATTAAATTTGAGTTATTTTTTACAACTACTTTATATAAATAATAATTTGTAACTATTTCTTAACCCATATAGTATTATTTTAATTAATTATGCATACTATATTAAAAAAGAATTAATATAAATAATTATGATTCTTTATAGCTACTTTGTAACTAAATTTATAATATTTTAAATAATTAATAATTTGTAACTACCATTTTTAGAATATTTTTAAGTAACCACCAATGACTAGTTTTTAATGGCTAACTCCAGGCAATGATGCATTCATACTATTTATTCTTGAAGAGTATTGATTTTTTCACTTTGTCGTGAAGATTAACCACATTAATTGGTTCGAAATATTGACCAAATCTTAATGATGTAATTAATCCCATAAACATTTATTTATATCAATATAATTTATTTATTAAAATTTCATATAAAAGAAAAAATATTTTGTTTTTTTATAAAATAAAAAATAATTATCTTATATATTTTGAAAAATTAAAAAAAGAAATTATATCAATCTAATTTATTTATTATAATTTCAAATAAAAAACCTTTTAGATTTCTATATTATCTTTGTTATAAAATGAAAAGGTAGTTATCTTGTATATTTAGAAAATTGCACCACTGAATTTAGGATTTTATAGTTTAACAGGAATATAAGAGTTAAATTATCCCTTATATTCCTTTCCATGTGTTTGATAGGTGTTAATAATTTTTCTTTAAAATATTTCCTCAGTCCGAGCTGGAGGGGTGGTCATTAAATCCGAATTGGATAAGGATCCGTCCTCCACTATACGGATGATTAATTTCATAGCATATTATTAACGATTGATAAACCCTTGATTCGTGTTGTAAATGTTGTATATTCTGGATGGTTAGGTTTCCAGCTAAGATTTTAATTCTTTTAACAGTGGTTATATTTAATAGACTAGTTACATGTTACAGTGAATAGTTGACAGCGGCATGAATAGATCTTATATATACAAAAATTATATTTCGTGTAAATGGGGACATGACATGGATGGTATAAAACTTAAAAATTTAGATGAAGTTATAATTAAATAATATATATAATTATTTAACGTGAAGTAAACTAAAAAGAATTGAGGAGATAATAATTTTATTTTATTAGTTTGGGAGAAAGATAAGAAATGGATGGTGGGTAAATTTTTGATGAAGTCAATTTACAGAGATTATAATTTGAGAAAACTACTAGGTGAGTAAGAATTACCAATTTCTTCAATCATAACATATCATAAGAAAAATAAACACCAGTAAAGAAACAAAATTGCAGAAAATTTTGGTTTCTTTCTTCTATGTTATTGTTTCTTATGCCATTGCCTTACGATGTTTCTTTTACAACATGTAATGCAAACGCTAATTTTTATGAAATCTCATCTCATATATGATACCATGGAAATTTACGAGTCGGATATAAGATTATGACCTATTACGTAGCTCGAGGCTAAAGGAATAACTTTCGCTTAAATTATAAAATTAATAGATGACAAATTAAATCTTATTATGTGAAAACTTGTAATATTACGAGTCATCCCATGTTATAGAAACATTTCTTATCCCTACTAATGTTGGATCATGTTATCGTATAGACATGGTATCGACTAAGCTTTGTTGGGGAATAAATGCTTACATTCATGTGAGTGTAGTTTTCCAATTTTCTTTTAATTTAAATTATCATTTTTCTTTGTGTTTCATTTTGTTACTTTCATTATAGGAAAAAGATAGTTATGGTGTAATGTCGGGGTGAATTTTAATTTTGATTTAGCTAAGCCTGTTTAGGCGTAATTAGAAATATCCATTGTTTCCCCTCACAATTTGAAGGCTCTCACAATGATAGAAAACATGCTTTAGATGGAAAATAATTCATTAAACTAGATCAAAAATCAAATCTCTTTCTGAACATTCGATAAAAAAAACTTCATTTAAAATTGTCCTCCATGCACTTCCAATAAAAAATGCTCGCTGGCCACGTGATTAGACCAACACAACAATGTCATGAAAACTGCATACAATCTGATCTCCATCTCCAGAAAAAATGAAAAAGAAAAATCATGCTAGGAGATTAGGCCAATGTTTGCTTCAACACAAACAATATAGGTATATAATGTGCAAAATTCCCATGTTCATGTACAAGAACATGTGCAAAAATAATTTTTCCTACATTTGCAAAAATAATTTTTCCTACATTTGCAAAACCCCAAAAGATTGAAGATTTTCATTTGGAAAATCTTATTCAGAAAGTTTTTCAGTAACATGTAGACGCAAAATTTTATTCTATGTAAACTATGATATTCGCTATAGTGTAATTGTTAAATTTATTATTGGCTCAGAACTTAAACAAAAAATGTGCACATTATTAGACATGCAGAATAAGCATATGGTAAGGAGAAGATAAAATGTATCTTGGGTATCGAGCCAGACTACTTAATTCTAACTACAAGTATGGCAAGGCTACTTTGTCCTTAAAAGTTGTCATTTGAGCCAGCAACAACTTGTCATCATATATATATATATATATATAAATAAAACTCCAATGCTGAAGAGAAGTGGTGATCATTGCTCCTTATTTGCTTCAATAAATTGACTGCTTGAAAACTAGTTAGTTTTACCCACATTGAGGCAAGTCACCAAATATCTGGTATATAAACCTAACTTCAATACACGAAAAGATTTCTGATATCGTATATTCAGGAGAGCATTCTAAACAAAAACAGGATAAAACAATGGAAGAATTAACTGCTTTAAAAGAAAGGAGGATTCCCCAACAACAGATTCCCGAAGATGGCACCCTTTTTCCCATGGTTTTGCTGCCTCAAGATGGAAACCCCTCAATTGGGTCCCTCGTCAACGCCATCAAACAGAACAGGGAATGCATCGACAATAATCTAAAACGGGTTGGGGCATTGTTGTTCAGAGGATTTCCAGTGAGAAGTGCATCAGATTTCAATGCAGTTGTTGAAGACTTTGGATGGGAAGAACATTCATGTCTGGGCTTAGCTTCAAGGACCGGGGTTGAAGGAAGGGTTTACACTGTAAAGGAAGCTCCTCTCGACCAGAACATCAAATTCCATCTGGAGATGGCTATGGTAAGTCGATCCTCTATGCATTCCACATTAAAATTTTCTTATCTTCTTTCTGTCTCTTCAAACTTATCCTCAGTTTTTTTTTTTTTTTCCATTTCAGTTCGATAGTTTTCCTACGAAATTAATTTTGTTCTGTGAGATTGGGCCTATAGAGGGAGGGAAGGGAAGACATCAATTTTTTTAAGAAATAAAGTCACCCAACTAATGGAACAAAATTTTCCACAGGTTGTAAAACAAAATTGAAGGGGGTTGATTTATTCATGTAGAGTCCCTCAGAAAGAGGATCCTCAATTATTTTTGAAGGGGTGGCAGTCCCGTTACAAAACCAACAAAGAAGTAGGAAGAATAAAGAAAGTAAGAATAAATTAAATTTATATGCAGCAGGTATCTATCTTACTTTTTAGTGATATTTATAGAATGACAAAGTTTATATCGTATTTATGTAGATTTCCACAAATGGTATAGTTGGTTTATTTCTTTTGGCTAGTAAATTTCCTATCATATTTTTTGTCTTTTATAATGGGTGGAATGTCTATCCAAAATAATCACACTACTATTTTCTATATTTTATGTTAGGTGGAGTTTCTACACAAAACACCCACAACGCTTTCTCCGACACACTGTTTGCTCAAAGCACCTACCATGCTTTCCCCACAAAACACTCATAGTGCTTTCCCCCACACACAAGACTACCTTTATCTATCTTTGGGGAACTTTCGCCTATAAAAACATTCCTTTTGGCCTTAAAAATTTTGGTTCAACCTTCAAAAGGGCCATGTATTATGCTTTCCATGATATCAAAATTATCATTCAGCCATACCTTGATGATTTACCCGCGCAGTCCTCTAAACATGAAGACCATCTGGCTCACCTCCGGGCTATTTTTCTTCGTTACCTACATTATAATATCCTGTTAAATCCTTATAAATGTCTCTTTTGGGTTGAATATGATCGTCTCTTAGGATTTGTAGTGTCCAAAGAAGACATTTGAATTGATCCTCTTAAGGTGGAGGCCATTGTCAATCTACCCCCTCCATCTTCCTTACACCACCTTCAGAGTTTGCAAGCGAAGGAAAACTTTCTTTGTCAGTTCATCCCAAACTATGCTGAGCTTTCCAAAGGTTTTACTCACCTTTTGAAGAAATGGGTTCCATTCATTTGGGACAACATTGCCCAAAATTCCTTCAACGCTTTAAATACCACACTCATTAGCGCACCTTTGTTGGATCCTCTTAATTACCATCATTATTATTTCCTATACTTGGCCACCACTTACAATACCATTGCTATGGTGTTGGTTGAAGACAATGACAATAGAAATGAACATGTGATATACTCCCTGAGTTGTAACCTCTTTGATGCTAAGATTCAGTATGCCCATGTAGAGAAGATAACATTGGCAACAGTTCATGTTGTCCAACGTTTTCGCCACTACATCCTCTTACGCAAAACTATAGTGATATTTAATTGTAACCCCATGACTTATATTTTGTCTCATCAGTTTCTTAGGGGTAAATAATCCAAATGGATTGCCATCCTTTAGGAGTTTGAATTAGAGTTCACTAAAGCTAAGTCAAGGAAATCACTATTTTTTGTTAAACTCATTTGTGATCTTCCCTCTGCAGACACAACCACCATATCTGATAAATTTATTCCTGATGAATCCATCTTCCTCATTAGCACTCTCAGTCCATGGTATGGAGACATTATCATATATCTTCAAACTCATACTTTTAGACCATAGTTATCTCACTCTGAGCGACGTCAAATTTGGTACAAATCCCAACCTTATCGTATTATTGGGGATACCTTATACCGTCATGGTGTGGATTTAGTCCTTCGATGATGTTTCACACATGAGGAAGATTAGAAAGCTTTAAATTATTGCCACTCTGGAGCCTATGGCGGTCATATGTCAGGAAACACAAAAACTCAAAATATCCTTTACGCTGCATATTTTTGACCTTCCATCTTCAAAGATTTTTAGTATAGAAATATCATGCTTTCCAAATTTATAACCGGAAATAGCACACCCCAAACACTCCCTTACACCCACTTATTACGGTTGCTCCATTTGCAAAATGGGCATTGATTTCATGACTTGTAATCGTCACTCGGCCACGCAGGATGGGTACACCATCATTGTCACGGATTATTTTACAAAATTGGTCAAAACGATGCCTACATACAATGTCAATGGTAAAAATTCAGTTGTAATCCTATTTCATTATGTCATAGCTCAGTTAGGTGTTCTGCAAGCCATAGTCACTGACCATGGTTCCCATTTCCATAATTACATGACGACAAAACTCACTACTAACTTTGGATTACATCATAATAGCTCAACTCCATATTACCCACAGGCCAATGGTCAAGTTGAAGCTATCAACAAAGTTTTAGTCATTATGCTTCAACAAACTATTGGGATGAATAAAAAGAACTGGCATATTATAATTCTTCAGCCTTATGGGCATATTGGACCACTGATAAAATGGAAACTGGATTCACACCTTTTTAATTGATATATGGTCTGGAAGCCACTCTACCCATTGAAAGTGAGATCCCATCATTGAAGCTAGTTGTCGAACTACTTCCTGGCGCTTCACCTGAACAAGCACAGGTGCTTTACTTTGAACATCTTGATGAGACTCACTGAAGTACTGCATTTATAACTAAGAGTAAAAAAAGATGAGTTAAAGCCAAATATAATAAAATCATGACCCCTCGTGCATATGCAGAAGATGACTTGGTCTTGTTGTATGATCTAGCTAACGATAAATTAGGAGCTGAAAAGTTTGAACCCATATGACATGGGCTCTATATTGTCAAACATGTATTAGGAAAGGGTGCATATGAGTTAGTTGATTATGAAAAAGATCATTTGTCTAAACCTTGCAATGGCCTCTACCTGAAAAAATATTATACTTAATCTTATGTAGATACTTTGTACATTAGTGTGTGTTTCATTAGTGTGTTGTCTTTAGTTGTGATTGTTTACATTTTTGTAAACATGTTCTCCCCTCCTTACCGCATGTTCCAATTGGTTTGCAGATGTTGATGAAACCTCCTCCTTATGTTGGCTTCATTGATGGTGTTTGTCATAGCACACAAAATCTGTCTTCTGCTTCGTGGGAACTCTTTGCTCCGAATAATGAGTTAGTATGTTTACAGGGTATATGTCTAGTACACACAACTAACAATATAGAATAATATAGTGTGGTCATCGAAGAATTGTCGGAAGCTATTTCTCTTGCTATATGTGCTTTAGTTGTTAAACTTGATTCACAACTCATTATATTACAATTAAACATGCATTATTCCATCATAAACCCACAATTTTTAAGAATGTATTTACACGCTCGTCTCTTTGAAAGAAATTTTGATTACATAACATATACACACATTCCAAGACATCTAAATACATTGGAAAATGCATTAGCTAACCATGTTTTAGATTGAAATTGGAAACATATGTAAAAAGAAAAACCATGACACAAAAAGAACACTAGGTACATAAGGTAAAACATGTATATATAGATCACCATATAGATTTTGCAAAATGGTTTTTACATAAAAAATAAAAATTTGAGTTCTGAGACACATGGCTCCTCGAGCCTACATAAGTGCAAAATAGGACTAGAGACATGTCTAGACACCAACATGATTCTCATGATAACATGATATATCCCTAACAACTCGGCCCAACAGTTGATGTAGTGTAGATGATACCCTCGTGCTATGCCTCTGATACCGAAGTGGCATCGCATTAATAACAGCTTAATATGGAATGCCTCTAGGTAGGTCCTCTAGATTGTGCTTCACCTCCAACATAGGATCAAATCCTTCGACATATGGTGCATCCTTGAGCTGTCGTGCCGCCCTCTCACTGTTAGAGAAACCCTTGGAGGTCTATCTAGGCCCACATTTACAAAATATCACAAGTCGCAATCTTAGTTCACATAATTGAAAACATCAAAAAAATTTAAAAACTTAAAAGACACTTCTTTACCTGAGTCATTCCACTGCACTCTAGGTGGCAATGGGAGATCAGGATTTCCTCAGAAATCTATCCATCATATGTCTAGTCATCCACCATGATGAGCTACTGACGTAGCCACATAAGGAACATAGATGGAAAGGAAATTTTTTGCCCACCTCCATGATGAGGCAACAACTCTCCCCACAATAGCGAATGTGGATCCTTGAATTCTAGAATTTCTACCTCCACCCACCGATAACAACGAAACACACTTTAGAAATAATGTCACCAAAATCTATCTGTAGCCAAATTGTTTGAGTTTACATGTAATTCACTTGGTGAGCTAGTCTTTCATATTGAGTAGTAGTCTTTCTCACCAGTTGAACATGGTCGGACTGAGGGAATCTAGTGCATACTAAAAGTGGGATTTTCTAACGTCATGTAGAGCTTAGACCCCAACCATTTGAGCTATAGTATAGATAATTACTCTTAATTGAGGATTTGTGATGGTTTTGATGTCTATATTCTCGCTTTTTGTCTGGGAGGAACCATGGAAATGTCTGGCTATTAACAAGTCAGTGCTTTCTCCTCTAACACGAGAACCAAAAAATTGTACTCATTTTCCTCTCTTGGACAAAATAGTGATAAATTGTATGTCTGGAACTTCTATTTCAATCTCTTGGTCCCCTATCATAAACATCTAACACTCTACATCACACCACCCTACCAAGTATTGTTATAACTCCACTTGGGCTCTAATCCCAAGGGTACAGAAAAATTAATCAATCCACATGCATGGAGAGCTCTTATGCAATGAGGATACTATGATTCCTAGTAAGCTTATGCTTCATGGACTCTTTCATTCCACTCAATAGCCGTTTTCTCCAAGAAATATCCTATAAAACATCATTGAATAAGGTTTTAATTAGATTCCATGGATGAAAATTTGCAAAATTATATCTGTTGAAAAATTATACTTCGCAGTGCCAGCATCACTGTCTCTAATTTTTTTTGTCCTTCCAGCACGATGGAACTATTAGGCTTAGGAGCCCAGCATGATCTGAATGGGAAAATCCGTGTTGGGCACCCTTGACTCATTTTTTATTTAAACCCTCCTCGCTGCCTATTCTATGGGTTAAATTATTTGAAGTTACTATAAAATTGCAGAGGAAGGACAAATATCTTACTTACAATAGACGGTTCACTAAATGGTGCCTAGATTGATCACATTCCTCACCAGAAGATTGGGGGAATTTAGGGAAAAATGTGCTCTCTACTTCACAAAATGAAAAAAGGCACTTTTATTTTTACTTTTGGAGTTTATATAAAATTTTTAAAGTATTTTTTACCATTTAAGGCATATTTTTACCTATACTTGTATATTTTTCTCGAACCAAATATTTTGGATGAACTATCTAGTTTTATTTTATCACTTTTTCAGACTCGTAAAAAATAAACAAAAAGGAAACCCCTTGGAGTCATATTTCATCTCTCTTCTGACTCTCGAAATATGAAAATATTGTCGAGCACTTGTCTTTTTGGGCTCGTAAAAGTAAATGAAAATACATCTATTGTGTATAAGTTAATCCTTTCCTGGACTGAGATAGACTACTTAGGGAAAGGAATACCTTAGTCACACGTGGCTAAGAGGTTTTCTTGAGTAATCTTTTTCTACATTTTCAGACTTAAGAGTCTATCTATGAAAAGGGACCTCTACAGTTTTATTTTTCCTCTTTTTCAAAATCTCTAAAAATAAAAAAGATGTCTAGTTACTCCTCCATTGGAATCATAAAATTAAAACAATGAAGGACTTGTCACCATGACAAGATGAGCTACTCCTTCCTAGGGCTCATTAAAAATACTATGATGGATTCTTCCAAAGCATGAACTTATATGACAAGCATATGGTAGATAAATGTCTTTCAGATTAATCACATCATTAAGGTTTAGTCGACATTTCGAACCCACTAATGTGGTATCCTCTTCAAGCTTGAGATTAAAAATAAAGAGGTGCTCGCTAGAAATAGTGGGGGAAAATGGAAGGAAACGTATATCCGCTATTTTGTATAAAAGGTAGCATGTCACTCTTGAACATGACATTTATATGTATCTCATGTCAGGTTTGGTTTATCCTTGCTTCCTCACCTTCCTTACTAGGTTCTGGGAATCCATTTTCCTCTCATATGATTATATCCTAAGTTCATCATGACCTTTGATCCTTTTTTGAGTCAAATCCTACCAAATTCTAGAGTTGTGTTGTCAATATGTTCAAGAGAAGTTCCATCTATAATTTAAACCATTGATAATTTTTTGAATTTTCTACAACAATCCTGAATCACTCTTGCCAACTCTAAAAAATCCTACGTTTCATGTCGATGATGTGGGAAACATTATGGCCCTCCTTAGATGGATCACTTCTTGTCGACTGCAACTCATTATCTAGGAAGATGGTCTAGAAACTCCCTTTTAGTACCTTGGAGCTTATATGCCACAATGGCAGGTTCTTCGCATTCAACGATAGGTTCACGTCGCTAGCCTTCGATCAAATGATTCTGCGAGTGTTTGACTTTTGTTTCATTGTTCGCACTCATGGATTGTGTTGTTGTACTTTGAGATCCATCGTCATCATTGGTGCTTTAGCTCATACCTGTTAATGGTTTACATCATTTACCAGTAATCAGATGGTTTCTACCATGTTTGACATTGAAACATTTATTCACATGGTCAGATTCATAATTTGGTTGGATCAGGACAAATGAAGACCCTCGGTTTCATATAATAAATATATGCTACGTGGAGTTATTAAATATTCATGATTGTACACATCATCCCTTCTATTCATATGGTTGCATCCATGACGTGGATCCATAAACGTAACCCTTTCTATTCAGATGGCTGCATCCATGTTGTGGATCCATAAACGTAACCCTTTCTATTTAGATGGTTGTGTCCATGTCGTGGATTCATCTATTGTTAGATGCTTACTCAGAGATGTATTATTAGGCATACATACATCAAAGATGTCAAATATATTGTATTATGTTTTATTTGTAGATTTCATGATGGTGTTTCTCTAAGTCCTTGCCTTGGCTTGTAAGGCACTTCAACCATCACTCCTTGTTCTCCCTTCATCCTTTAGGGGCAATTTGTTATATAGTATTTTGTCACACTCCCCGTCTCGTATCCTAAAGTGTTGAAATTTGCATTGTTATTGCCACAAATATCACAAAATCACATAAGTTGCTAGTGTATTCACCATGAAACATGTTCATAAGGATCCATGAAGAAAAGAAGAAGACATTCCATGAAATAATTCTGAAGATTTGTCAAAAATCTTGTTTTTCAAGACCAATTCCTTTTGCATAACTAGTGACCCGTGTTGATCACTTATTGTATAATACTCTCCTAGTACTGCTAGCATGACCTTTATCATGAAAATCAATGCTGGTCCTCTTCAGGAATTTGTTCCCAAAATGGAGGAGAAACTTCTCTTACTAGAATTCTCGAGAATGGCGAGCTAGTTACAAGTGAATGAAGATTGGAACAGGACCTCCCATTATTGGTTCTGAATCCTACTTTCATGGATATTTCCCTTGAGATGTGGAACTTCAACCTCCTTTCATGGATCCTCAACTCCCTCTACTTCCCTATAAATGAGATCCCTACTATCCACTAATGGTTGCCGAATGATTGGTTGCCTTCCCAGTGTTGAATTATGCCCAATTGTTTCCCATCTTTCTAAGGAGAAAGGAGTTATTGGAGGTTAAGGCTAGGACTTTTAAACTCACCTAAAGGAGGCTTCCAACATTAAGGCTTAAGTGGTTGTAATGATCCCTTTACCATCTATTAATAATAAATTATGTGTTTGCTCTCAATAAATGTGTCAATTATTGGTTATTTAGTGTAATACTCCTTGATCTGTTACATGGTTTGTATTGGAATGAATTTTTCTTTGTATGTTTATGTTGTCTCCATGTGTTCTTCCTTGTAGTTATTCATCCATAATGGTGAAGAGGATATTGAGCTTGGAAACAAAATAATCAACAACAACACCAATGGATGTTAGCATCAGAGTGAGGTAGGTCATCTATCCTCCTTTGTGTTTTTTGGTATAAACTACGCAATTTTACATATATTTGTCTTCATTTCTTGCTAGATCCTCCCATAGGACTAGAGGGATCATTTTTTTCTGCATAAAGGATTGCCTGCACAACAATTCATAGCTCTTAACATGGTAATAATTTTCCTTTATGGCTTATTAGGAAGAATTCGAAGTGGGTGCATATGAGAATAGTGAGGGTTCACTCTCATCCCTATTCTTGCTGTAGGTTTGCCACCAATCCTTGATGTTGGCGGTGGATTTGAGGAGTGCCAAAGCAATATTTTCCCAATTGGAGAAGTCATGAACCAAGAAATATCCTTTGAGCATATTTAACCATTTATCTATGACATTCACATCTATCTAACCTTCAAATATGGGGATGTCAAAATTAACTTGTATCTTAAAGGGAGTGGCACTCCCAAAGTCATTGTCGGAATAAGATGTTGTTAAGAAATTTATTGGAGAACATAAATCAATTTTGGATATTTAATGAGAGAAACAATAACCATGAACAAGAATAAACACATAAACACACATCTTTATTCAGGAAAACCCTAAATCTAGGGAAAAACCAAGCCCAGTGAGATCTCATTAGCCTTGGCCAGAATCCTGGCGAAGGTGGCCAAATTAGCCTTCACCGCTCACCTCCCAAGTCTACCTTACAATAATGTCTTCCAGCCTTTTATAGGCCCCATTACATGCAACACCATGGGTACACTATATAATGTGCCCAAACCACTGCTATTTAACTAGATCAACCTTGACTCAAACCCTGAGTCAATTTTACCTAACAATTTCCCCCTTAAACTTGACTTGAGGTTCCTTGACTAACTCCAGCCAAACCTGCTAAGTGAGACAACCATGCTGACTCTAGCCCTTATCCCCTTCAAAGTTTTTACACAAGATATCTTTAACCTAACATCCCCCCTATCACTTAGGCCTAACCCAGACTTTACTTGTGATTACCCAGGGGTACGCATGCCTTACCAGGTCTTATAGTAGTATGCCCATTTACATGAAATAATTTTGACTCCATTATTATTTTTTGTTTATTGTTGTCTTTATTCTGACCCATACTCTCTCATTGTGATTGCTCCATACTTTGAGCCTACCTGATCTCCATAGCCACAAAATATTTGAAAACATTCTATCAAACCAATTGAATTCCCATTAAACATCACTATAGATTTATCATCTACCAAGTTGGACATACCCATTTAGCTTTATCGTGATCTAATTTTAACTAGCACGTCCACCACCTACAAGTTTCGTTTCCAAAAATGATGATCTCATAGACATCATATATCCGATCTTTTGGCCCCTCTATTATCATAACTGATAGTTGTTGCATTTACCAAAATATATAAGATATATCAACACTAATCTTCTCGGCCAGGCTTTACACCTTGCCAAATCAGGTGTTTTTTCTTAAAGCCACAATATTTCATCCCCAAACTTACATGTGTTCTCTTGAGTGGTTCTCACCTACGAGTGATAACACTCCTCCTCCTTGAGTGACTGGGATATGATGGGTAGGATTCCATTGCTCGACAAAAGGGAAAGAATATTGACTAAAGTTCGATAATGAACCTCTTAGCTCCACCACAATGCCACCACCGCTAGATGGGCTCGTTTTTGTTGTCAATGGTTGATATCCATATCGCTTCAAAATTCTCATCCATATTGGAAATCTACACAATGTCAACATTTTACCTTGATGATATTCTCGACTTTCACGAACCATGGGCTGCAGCTGTCTCTCCTTGACCCGACTTTTTTTCTCAAACCCTTAGAAGATAAAACTAGCCTGAAAATGGCTAATCTCTAAGTCACACTTCATGCTATGGTTATCAACATCCAAGCTCTATGAACAAACTGCCACATTATTGCAACAATCATGAAACTTTTGGGAACTAGGGATGACAATATCCATTTTTGCAGACACTTTCAATTTAATTTATATTACACAACACAACATGTGAGCAAGGTCCCATACACTGGTTGTGACAACATTACATATATGCATAACAACCCTAGAAATTCTCTTAGCCTCCACTATCCAACCATGCCTCCACTCTATTGTGCCCTCACATCACTTCTACACGACGACTTTGTCATGCCCCATTGGAGAAACTATCATTTGTATGACAACTTTACCATGCCCCACCTGAGCAACGAGATTCTGCAAAAATCGGGAACCCTTCTGATGCAGCGTTTTCACTACCATGCAATGCCTGATCCTCTTTCTTCAATGTCGTAGACTAGATCTTGACCTACGCAGGTCGCTCACCATGGCATCAATCTTCCTATATTTTCTACTCCACATTCACCCCAACATCAAGCAACCATGTGCACTACCTTTTACAGAATCGACAACCCCTCTCAGAGGTTGTCCTTCAATTTTCATTTCAAATCTGTTATAGCTATCAATTTGTAGGAATTAAACCTTCGCTATTCACAAGCATATTCAACATGGGAAACTAGTGAAAAATCGAACCTCATGATATTTCCCTCTATGGATCGTTCTAGGGCTCTGGCATAGGAAAATCACACCTTCTAGTAGCTAGTGAAACTAGATCCTTTCATTCAATCTACTCCAATCCGTATGTGCTAATCATGGCTGCTTCTTTTAGCTGATCCAATTTGATCCATAACTTTGTAGTGTGCAATTTTCTTCACAATCTATGGCTTTTGATCTAGATCTTCAAGAAAAATTAGCTATATCTCTATCTACCATGCCAATATAAACCCTTGGTGACAAAATTCATTTTTATGAAGCCAAAATGGCTCTGATACCACTTGTTAAGAAATTTACCAGAGAACATAAATTAGTTATGGAGATTTACTTAGAGGAACAATAACCAGGAATAGTCTTAAACGCATAAACGCACATGTTTATCTAGCAAAACCCTAAATATAGGGAAAAACCCAAGCCAATGAGATCTCATTAGACTTGGCTAAAATCTTAGCCAAGATGGCCAAGTGAGCCTTCACCGCTCACCTCGCAAGCCTACCTTACAATAAAGTTTTCACACCTTTGATAGGCTCCATTACATGCAATACCATGGGAAAGAATACCCTGGGTACACTATATCATGTGCCTAATCCATTTATATTTAACCAGGTCAACCTTGACTCAAACCCTTAGTCAATTTTACCTAACAGATGTGTCACTTGTGGGTAGCCACCGAAGGATCGGGGAAAATTTGTCCATATTTGTGGTCCGCTATCGCTTGAGGGCTTCTTTGAACAATATTTTGAAATTATCTCCTACTCCCTAGGGCATATTTGAGAAATATTTTGAAATTATCTCTTACTTTAAGATGGAGATGGAGCATTGTCATCTACTCTATCTTTACCATATTCCTCTTTTGTCATTTTCTCCTTATAATCTACATACATTATATCTACCATACATTCCATCCTCAGGAGCTCCTCGTAGGGGTCTTTGTGATCCTTCATTTTCCTTCTTCTTGCACGTTTTATATCTAGTTATCATTCACACTCATAATTCACATAAGCAAGAAGACCGCTCTAATACCAAACTTGATCCGGATCTGTCAACTATTGAAACTAACCAAGATCTTTTACTTTTGTGATATTAGCATAAATGTATGTCACGAAGTATGAAAACCCACTTGTGCATACTTTAAAGAAGACAAAACATAATGACAACCATCAAACCAAAGAACACACAGAAGTTGATAATGGAGTTCACCCAGTGTGGATTACATCTTTGGGCCCGGTGTCAAGAGTGGGGAGGTTACTTCATTAATTGTTGAAAGATGATGATGAATACATGATGTATTCTTTTTCAATATAAGGAATAACTCCCTTAACTAGAGAGTCATATCTCTGCACGAGGAATTCTCCTATAAGAAATCTCACTCATAAAATCTCTCCATCAACATCACAAAATATCAAACTCTCACATGAACTGGCATTCAAGGATCCTTCGACATAGTAGTAAATAAGGATATCAACATCAAAGCATCATCTCAACAAAAATCAAAAGAACACATGACCTCAATGCATATTATACCTCGACATTCGGGGATGGCCTAAAAACTCACACCTCTATCGAAGAACATACTGCAAAATTGAAGTCCTGGTGAAAATTCATGAAATCTGACTGTAAACTTGAGGCCCCTTCTGACTCAGTGAAATATGGTCTCCCGAGGAATCTCAAAGATTCCCTTCAATGGGTTGACTGGAATTCAACTACTTAGATGAAGAAAATGATCTCACCATCACATTCGTTGTGAAAAACTAAGAAAAATTAGTATAATGTTTGTTTGGTTCAGGTACTGCCAATTTCATGCCACCAAGGAGACTTTCAGATTCCATGTAGATTCTTCCATGAAGGTTCCACCTTCATGGTTCCTCCCTCTGGAAAATCTAATGCGTGGATCAGAAAATCATTTGCACCATCACATTGCTCATGAAATTATGACTAATATGAGTATAAACTTGGCATATTTCTCACACTGTCAAAATTTTGTCCCCGTGGAATCTTGAATATTTCCTCACATATTCTCTACATCATGGTTCCCCTCCTCAGTTTGCATGTCAAGTCAAGTTTCCTCCCCCATCTTGGGTTCTGCGCTTAGCGTCCTTTGTCTCGAGAAAATGATTGATTGAGTTTTTATATGTGTTTTTGGGCAAACATTTCAAAGAGAAGCATGTGGGCCATTGGTGGGCCCTAATATTACCTTGGGAAAGGTTCAGGTTCCAACCCCCCAGTGTCCCCAAAATAGTCGACAGTTAATTTTTTGATTGGACATCATTTCTGATGAGCTTAGCAGGGCTGCGCACAGGGTGGGTCGGTCAAACCGTCCTGGCGGGTTCAATCCTTGCATCGTTGGAAATCTTATGATGAGTGCTTCGATCTAAACCTATTTTACCTACAACACAAAAACTTTGGTTTTGAGCTTTTCATAGGCCTTCTTTGATCTCTGAGTGTCTCTGGAGCCACTTGGATCACTATGTCATTGAAGGATATTTTCTCTTTTACTACAAATTTTCAAACTTTCTTTGTATTTGATGAGGTCGTTGATTGTTAGACTAAACAATGCACAACGGAAATAAAATAAACAAACTTACACAGCACATTAAAAAATACAAAACCATAACACATAGATTTAATGTGGTTCACCCAACCAATCTGGGCTATGTCCACCAGAACAGAGGCATTGACAATCTTATTATTCAACAGGAGATTACAACAATTTTAATTCTTCACACATACTCTCAGCTCACCCTATTTTCTCTACACACTCTACACACACCCTCAATCCTCTACGAGATTACATTTCTTATAGCTGGAGTATAAAACTGAATCATAAATTTCCTCACAACAAATATAGGATGCATTAACTCCTCCTCAAAAAATACTGGAGCTAATATAGCAACTAATCCTATTTTTGTCACATACATGAGATTTTTTCCAAAATTAATTAAACAGAAAAATCTCAACAATCTCCACCTTGACAACAATTAGCCTGATACCCTGTTCATTTATTATTTTTATCTTTTCTGCAAGCCAAGAGAAGCCAGACACCAACGTAGCTTCTCTAACAAAACTGGTTTCATGAACATGTCTGCACAGTTTTCCTTTGTATGCACTTTTTCAAGAGAAACACCCCTTTCAGTGATAACCTGTCTTAGAAAATGGTACTTGATAGGTATATGCTTTGATTTACTATGATAGGCCAGATTCTTAGCCAAATAAATTGCACTTTGACTATCACAAAATAACTTGATGTTGTCCTGTAACCTACCAAGCTCACCAATCAAACCTTTCAACCGAACCGCTTCTTTGCAAGCATGCAAAGCAGCTCTGTATTCTGCTTCAGTAGTGGATAAAGCAACAATGTTCTGTAGCTTTGACATCTAGCTTATAGCTCCACCTGCAAGAGTAAAGACATACCCTGAAGTTGACCTTCTCTTATCCAAATCACCTGCAAAATCGGAATCAACATATCCGCAAACAAATTCACTACTTCTGTTATAAGTGATACGATAATCACTTGTGCCTCTCAAATATCAAAGCACCCATTTCACTACTGACCAGTGTTCTTTTCCTGGATTTTCCATATACACGCTGACAACCCCAACTGTGTGTGAAATATCTGGTCAAGTACAAACCATCGCACACATTAAACAACCTACTACATTGGCATATGGAATTCGAGACATATATTCCTTTTCTTCATGTGTATTAGGACATAAACTTGAAGAAAGCTTAAAATGGGAAGCTAAAGGGACTGAATCAGGCTTCACATTGTTCATACCAAACCTCAAGAGTATTTTCTCAATATACTTCTGTTTTGATAGCCACAGCTTACCATTGCTCCTGTCTCTGAAAATCTCCATGCCCAAAATTTGTCTTGCTGCTCCTAGATCTTTCATATCAAATTTCCTAGCCATCTGAGCCTTTAACCTGTTGATCTCTGTTATGCTTTTGCTTTCTAAAAGCATATCGTCAACATACAACACTAAGATAATGAACATGCCATTACTTAATTTCTTAAAGTAAACACAATGATCATATTCACTTCTTATATAATTTTGACTCAACATGAAAGAATCAAACTTCTTGTACCATTGTCGAGGCGACTGCTTCAGACCATACAATCATTTCTTGACCCTGCAGACAAATTTCTTGTTGCGATCTTGAACAAACCCTTCCGGTTGTTCCATGTAAGTCTCCTCGTCTAAATCTCCATGTAAAAATGCAGTTTTAACATCTAGTTGTTGTAATTCTAAATCAAGTAAGGCAACTAATGCTAATACAATTTGAATCGAAACAATTTTTACAACTGGTGAAAATATCTCATGAAAATCAATGCCTGCTTTCTGAGAAAGAACTTTCGCGACCAGCCTTGCTTTGTACCTGTCCTTTGAACCACCAACACCCCTTTTCAACTGGTACACCCATTTACATCCCACAGTTTTTCTGTCTTTAGGAAGTTCTACCAGCTCCCACGTGTCATTCTTGTCTAATGCCATCATCTCGTCCTTCATAGCTTCTTTCCACTTTTCACTTTTAGAACCTTCTACAGCTTCCTCATAGCACAAAGGTTCATCATCGTTAGCGGTTAAAGCAACTGAAGTAACATAATAATCATACCTTCTAGGAGGACGTTTAATTCTTGTGGACCTCCTTAAAGATGTTTCTAGTACTTCCACAATTTGTTGATTATTATCTGTAGGAACTTCTTCATGATCAGCATCTGAATCATGTTCATGATCTACATCTGAAACTTGTTCATGATCTGCATCTGAAACTTGTTCATGACTTACATCTGAACCATGTTCATCTTGATCATCATCAATATTTGGACTGGTTTCAAATTGAATGTGTTGAAGCTTGGATACATTATCTTGTTTCAATTTAACATCTACATCTGAACTTTCAAGTGAGGATTCATTAACTTTAACATCTTTGTTAATGATGATCTTGTGAGTAGTAGGATCTCACAATCTGTATCCCTTAGTCCCATCACCATATCCAACAAAGATATATCTTTTTGATTTAGGATCTAATTTAGAACGCTGATGTTTTAGAACTAGAGGATATGCATCACAATCAAAAACTTTCAGTTTAGAGTAATCGCAAGGATGACCTTTCCATACCTATTGAGGAATTTTGCATCCTATTGAAGTTGATGGTGATCAATTTATCAAATAGCAAGCTGTAGCAACCTCTTCTGTCCACAATTCCTTCTGCAAATTGGCGTTACTCAGCATACTTCTTGCTCTCTCTAAAAGAGTCCTGATCATGCATTCAGCAGCTCCATTTTGCTGAGGAGTATATACAGTGGTTTTATGTCTTTCGATCCTAGCTTCCTTGCAATAATTATCAAATTCCTTTGAAGTAAACTCACCACCATTGTCAGTTCTTAAACATTTAATATTTCTTCCAGTGATGTTTTCAACTAATGCTCTAAACTGTTTGAAAACTATAAACACATCATACTTCTTCTTTAACATGTAGACCCACAATTTTCTATAGAAATCATCAATAAAAGATACAAAATATGACGAACCTCCATATGAGGTTGTAGGAGATGGACCCCAAACATCAGATTGGATATAATGAAGGATTCCCTTACTAGTATGTTTTCCAGTTTGAAACTTCTGCTTGCTTTGTTTCACAAACAGACAATGTTTGCAGAAATCTAACTTAACAGACTTTAAATTAGGAAGTAACTTACGATCAAATAAAATCTTTAAACCTATTTTGCTCATCTGGCCCAATCTTTGATTCCATAAACGAATAGAACTACTTTCATTTTCAGACACTATAGAAACATGATCTGACTTTGTTCTTCCTTCTAATTGAAAAAGATTTCCAACCTTCTCTGCTTTCATTACTAGTAAAATTCCTTTATAAATTTTCATTACTCCACGTTGAATAAAGGTTTTATATCCATTTGTGTCCAGTACTCCTAATGAAATGAGGTTTTTCCTTAGTTCAGGTACATGTCTTACACCAGTTAAGATTTTATTTGTCCCATCAAACATTTTAAGTTGTATACTTCCAATTCCCACAATATTACATGTGACATCATTTCCCATGTAAACTACTCCATCATTGATTGGTTTATAAGTTTTAAACCATTCCCTATGAATACACATGTGATTTGATGCACCAGAATCTAACAGCCAATGTTGATCATGACTAGACAAATCAATTGATAACACTTCATCACTCATACCTGTCTTGGATGCCGAACCTGTATTTGTCGTGTTTGCTTCTTGCTTCGCTATTGAAGAGTCTTCTTTGGATGCTTGCTGTCTCTTCCAACAGTCCTTCTTCAAATGTCCCGATTTGCCACAAAACCAGCACTTTACCTTACTCTTCTTCCCTTTCGATTTTGAACGCGAGTCGTTCTGCTTATCGGAGCGTCGTTCTCTAGAACGACCTCTAGCCATCATTGCTTCTGATGTAGAGGTTTCTGAAATTGACCTCTTCCTTGTCTCTTCGGACAACAAAGCTCCAACAACATCATCAAATTCAAGGGTTTCTGATATACTTAGACTTATAGAAGTAACAAAATGATCCCATGACTCGGGCAACGAGCATAATAAAGTTATAGCTTTATCTTCTGATTCAAATTTTACTTCTATACTTTCTAATTGCACCAGAAGAGTATTAAAGACATTCAAATTATCAGTAATAGTTGTACCTTCCTTCATGCACAGACTGTACAATTGTCGCTTCAAAAGAATCCTATTGGTTAAGGATTTTGTCATGTACAGATTCTCAAGCTTTGTCCACAGACCAGCAGCAGTTTTCTCTGACACAATGTTAAACAAAACATCATCTGCCAAACACAGTCGAATACCGCTCAGAGCTCTTCCATCCAATTCATTCCATTCATCATCTGTCATGGTGTAAGGCTGTTTGGATTTTCCCAACAGTGCCTTCGCCACGCCTTGTTGCACAAGCAGATCATGCATCTTCACTTTCCAGATTTCAAAGTTATTTTTTCCATTGAACTTCTTGATCTCAAAACGAGCACTTTGAGTCTTTGCATGCTGTATCTAACTGAATATCCAATTCCAAGTTAATAAATAAAGTTAATATCTAACAAAAAAATGCCTTTGCCTTCTACTGTGCTGCCTTTACCTTATCATACAATCCCTCTACTGTATAAACTGTAGATTACAAATAAAAATTAATAACAAAATTGCAGTTTTACCAAAGCGATTCTCGCTTGGCGCGTTGGCACTTCTTTGACAGCAGACGATTCGTGCCGGAACAAAAACGGTGTAAGTGACAAAATAATGGCACGCTTAAACCCGTCGATTCCGTGCCAATTGAGATATTGGCGCTTTGGCGCGAGTATTAAACTCGGATCCGTGCCACTGGTGCGTCTGTTCCAAAACAAAATGTGCCAACCCGATCTCTGTCAGAAATTAGCGTGACTGTCTCTTCCGAAACCACGCCAATCGCCAAAACTCCACCTTCAGCAACTCTGTCACATGCACCAGCTCCACAACCAGAGACCTGTAGGTTATAGGCCCTCCACACTTCCGCTGCGTTGCTCTGATACCACTTGTTAGACTAAACAATGCGCGACAGAAATAAAATAAACAAACATACACAACACATTAAAGAACACAAAACCATAACACACAGATTTAACGTGGTTCACCCAACCAATCTGGGCTACGTCCACCAGAACAGAGGCATCATCAATCTTATTATTCAACAGGAGATTACAACAATTTTAATTTTTCACACATACTCTGACCTCACCCTATTTTCTCTACACACTCTACACACACCCTCAATCCTCTACGGGATTACATTTCTTATAGCTGGAGTATAAAACTGAATGACAAATTCCCTCACAACAAATATAGGATGCATTAACTTCTCCTCAAAAAATACTGGAGCTAATATGGCAACTAATCCTATTGTTGTCACATACATGAGATTTTTTCCAAAATTAATTAAACAGAAAAATCTCAACATTGATATTTCTTCCTTTCCTTGTTTGTTCATATCTAAGGGTTGTACTTGTTATTACGTCTGATATTCTTCAACGTAACCTACCCAACTCAAAATAGGAAATTCTACATTACAAGCTCAAAATTATACATTGTTGGAAAGAAGGGCTTGTAGTTGAAGGAGTATGCCTTGACTAGTCAATGTTTATTGAGGTGTCCCTAATTTCAACAAAATCCACTTATCTCTCTTATGTAGAGTGGACTAGTTTAGGTTTTGTCGAAATCAATTGATGGTCTTCCTTGGTTCCAACCTACCATGTTGGATTTCACCACTTATTTTTAGCTTTACTTGACCCATTTGGGAAATATCCTACTAGATTCATGTTCTACAATGAAAGAAAACATGCTCATAATTATCAGGAGGACTTAATCTCACCTTACAAAATTATGCTAGAAACCCTTTTTTGAAGTCCATATGGTCCATATCAGCACATATGTGATCATATGTAGAGTTGATCCACCTATTTTTTTACACTCTTCTATGCTAATATCTTCCAATAGCTCAAAGAGAGTAAAAACCACAAAAATGTAGAGGCATATTTGAAAATCTAATGCAAAACGCATCCAGGGAAAAGGAATAAGTTAGAGCATCAAAGGAATGACTCCATTGTTTCATATCAACCAAAGTTTCCCTAAAACCAAAGATTTGAGTTTAAAACAACATCTCGATCTTTAACAAGATCATGTTCCACAATGAAGTGATCCTTGCCATAGGGAAAATAAAGGCCTTATCTTTTAAGTAACATTTTCGAAAGACATAAATATTTTCATGCAAATCCACCAAACTAGAAGCCATTGAAATGACAAACAAACCCATTTGCATCAAAGGAATGACTCCATTGTTTCATATCAACCAAAGTTTCCCTCAAACCAAAGCTTTGAGTTTAAAACCAAATGTCAATCTTTAACAAGATCTGGTTCAACAACAAACTGATCCTTTCCATGAGGAAAATAAAGGCCTCATCTTTTAAGTAAGGTTTTCGAAAGACATAAATATTTTCATGTAAATCCACTAAACTAAAAGTCATTGAAATGACAAACAAACCCATTTGTGCAATAGAAGAATTTCTAAAGGTCAACACCTTTTACTAAATTATTAGTGATTATTAGAGCTTCCTCAATAAGAAAACATTATGTTTAATACGTGGCAGATGTAAGTTCATATTAACCCATACTAGTTGTGTCTGGAAACACCTTTGCCATGACAATCTCTTCAAGAGAAATTTAATTCTTCCATACACAACATAGAGATTTCTATCAAATTACAAAATTTTGGCTGAGAGACCTCATTAGAATTTTGATATGTTGAAACCCCTCAGGGAAGAGCTCAAAAGCATATGTGGCCAATAATTGTCATCTGCTCAAATTTACTGTCAGTTTGACTTAATCGTGCATGATCATTTTTAATACTACCAGGCAAGCAAAGTTGAGGTAATCCAAACAATCGATCACATCTATCAAGTTGCGTAAATTTTATGCAAAAATAGGGTATTTGATGAATTATCACAAGAATAATTAAAAATATATATATGTATAATCAAAATACAGGATTTTTCGGAAAGTCCAATACAGATAGATCTTCCTGAAACATTTCTCGTGAAAACAGTGAAATAATCACTTTTTACTGACAAGACTCATTTTCATACGCTGCTATACATATATTAAGTGCAATTATCAATGTACCAGAAAAATTAAAATGACCTACCTTTGAGCCCAAATGTTCTAAAAGTGAGAGATGTTTATGCATATGATGGATACACACAGCACCCTGTTATAACCTCACCACATGTAAACAGCATAGCCGTCTATAAAATTATTGAATGGAATAGTAGAGCTGTGAAAATTCTCATAGTACCTGTCATACGTTGGAGGATTATTAGGGAAGTAAGCTGATCTCCGCATATTTGAAGCTGTTCTCTGCATTAACAAACAAAAGGAACGAAATAAAGCAGAGAGTTCCTGAAGCATCAACGGTATGCTCCTGCTTGAGGGAATGCGTAACGCTACAGAAGAGAGGATATTGTCCAGCACGCCCAACATGTTACAAATTTAATAACTTCTGACGAAATGAGCGACTGCAATCCTGCGGATATGTAGGTATTGGGTAGCTCAAAAGAAATACCAGTATACCTCCGCTATTCAAAAGATAGACCGCTGAAATTGGAATGTTAATGCCAAAAAAGACTTTACATATATATATCTATGTAGCAGGAGAAACGAAATGCCGGTACAGCTCCACTATTCAAATCTAAACGTCTGAAATTGAAACGCTGGTGCCGAAAAACTATTGATCAAAATTAATAGTTTGCGAAATCGCAAATGGTCCAACGATTCCCTCATGACATGCTCCTAGTTAATTACCTCACAGCACTCGCTTCTTCAGAGAGAGCATTCGGTTTTTATGGTACCCTGAAACATGTGCCATCTGTGCCCCAAAGTTTTCGTCGCTGTCAAACGCCGAAACCAAGATTTTTTCGTCGCAAAATAACCACTCCCACCCCATACCCAGGCGGATTGAGCATTTGATGTCATCGCACATAGTATGTAGAATATGATTGATTGGAAACTCTTACATTTCCTCCAGAACGTTCCAAATTTAAAATCGGCGTAAATTTACTCGTATCAAGTTTTAGATTCCCCCGAAGACTTTTTTCACTTAACAAAGTTCTTTTCTAGAACCTCTTCCCAAGAAATCCTTGTCCAACTTAAAGATATTTCGGACACCCGTAATCAACTTAAAGATATTTCGGACACCCGTGATTGCGGGTCAGGTTGATTGTTAGGGCAGAACCTAGCGTCCCTTCAATTTATTTGAAATTTTGGAATATTCAAAACATGGTGTAAATTTTTCATGACTTTGGGTTAATTTCTACTTAGATGTTAGAAAGTAAAAAGTTACAGATTTTTCATGTGATTATATAACATGATAAATCTTTATTATTTTAGTATGAGGGCCACAAAACATCTTGTTGTAGAATAGTATCATTAATAATATTTTTTATAAACTTGTAGAATAGTATATTAATACTATTTTTTAAAATTTTTATAAGAAAATTAATATCGATATATGTTTCTTGATATATATGGTGTGTGAGCTTATTGATGTGTTTTTTTATTGTTATTTTTATTATCACACATTTAAGTAAAATATGATCTATAGGAAAATATTTAAGTAAAACGTGATATATAGGAAAAGAGTGGTAGGGTATTTATATAAAAAATTCTATGTTTTGTGGAGTTTATTGATGTTGTATTTTGCTAGTGGTGTCACCACTTATCATTAGGGACTCAAGTAAAATATGATAAATTGGAAAATAGTGCTGAACTATTTATACAGAAAGAATCAACTAGTAAAAAGTAACAAGAGTCTTAATATAAATGTGTGATATATATATTAAATTTTTTTTTACCACATTTTTACTTTCTCCGCCTTCTCTCTTCCCCCTTTTTCCTCTATCCTTATTTTATAATTCTTTTTCTTCTTTGTGTTATCTATTATTTGTTTTATTCTATGTGTTTGGGTATTTCTCTCCACAATTTTTTCATCACTTTCCTTCCTTAAATTTATCATTTTTTTCCCTTCTTATTTCTATCTTTTTCATAATTATCATAATTATTAAATAACTTTGTTGTTACTATCATTTTTATCCTTATCATTATTATTAATTATTCTTTTATCAATTCACCTAAAATTTTTATTACTTTCTTGCAACATTATCATTAATTTTTTCAAACTAATTATACTTTTAAAGTAATTAATTGAATACTAGTCATAAATTAAATTTATATTATTAATTGAATGTAGTAATAAGTCAAAATGTTTTATTCACTTTCTCATTTATTTTCTTATTTTATTAGTATTCACTTATATGATTTATTTTATTTATATTTTTCAAAACATTTTTAATAAAGGAGTTGCCTTTAGTGCCATTTTTTGGAAGCTTTTACGATGGGTTTTTTGGGTCTAATTTCTCTAAAATCCCAAGGGCACTTAAAAGTACAAAAAGTCACAGTAGAGACAACTCCTTTAATAAATATATTTTATTTTATTAGTATCCAGTTATATGATTTATTTTATTTATATTTGTCAAAACCTTTTTAATAAATATGTTCTAGTTTTAATACATCCAATTTTAAGTTCTTTTACTTTATTTTATATTGTATTCAGTTATATAGTTTATTTTATTTATATTTTAACTTGGGTCAAAACTCTTTTAATAAATATATTTTAGTTTTAATACATCTAATTTTAATTTCTTTTACTTTATTAGTCCCTGCCGCAGGCACGATCGGGGCTATAGTAATCGGTCGGGACTATAGTAATCGATTGACCAACTTGGAACATTAATTCTAGCTGCTTTAAGTCTTGACTACCACAAATAACCAAAGTATTTACCCTACCAACGTATGCAATCGATTTCGTCATGTTATTTGGCCTCTTCCCGAGGTGGAGGCAGGTTAAACCATATATTATAGTCATTTATTTCTTGTGCATTTTTTAGTTTAATGAAAGCTTTAAACTAATGTTAGCATTAGTTTGGATGAAATTTCATGCTAGGAATTAAAAGCATGTGACAAGGGTAAGTTTCCAGTTTATGTGCCAAGGTTGCCAAAATTGTAGCGTTTGGCTCCTACACGTTTAAAAATTTGCATGGGCGTACACACTTGTCCACTCGCCCGATCACTACGTTGGCCCCTATTACTACTTGTATTGCACCTCTGTTGTCTTCTTCCTTTCCCACCAGCCAATCTCTGCCTGAGCTGCCCTCCATAAGCACCGTAGTCAGTTTGATGGGTGCTGATCAGATTTCTAAATCTGTTGATGTGGAAGAACAGATCAATTTTCCTGATCTCATTGACGTAGGTTTCTTTGAGAAACTGTGGAATGAAATAAATATTGAACCGATGGTAAGAAATTTGTAAGAACTGGTATGCATATGCTGATTAGTCCTCTCTGATGATTAGTTTCTTTTATTTGGCTTCTAGTTCCAAGTGTTTCGACTCTTTTCTTTAATTATTATAATGCTTACTCAGCTTATTGCATGCATCCCTTTTGAAATTTCAAGGATTAATTATTCGACAGATTATGTTGTGCATTGGGAAGTTTTGTGCCTACGGTTAAGAAAAAGACCATGAGAAACTCTACTTTTAAATGTTCATTTCATTTCTGTTGAGGGGGGATTTTCCTGTTTTGTTGAATCGCACCTTGATGCAGAAGAACAAATCAATTTGCATGATCTCATTGACGTAGGTTTCTTTGAGAAACTATGGAACGAAATAAATATTGAACCGATGGTAAGAAATTTGTAAGAACTGGTATGCATATGCTGTCATGCTTCCCACAACTGCTAAAATAACACAAGCTCCCTCATGCTCTTGTTGCTTATTGTTTGCTTTGTAGACTCCTGATTATTCTCCTGAGCACACTAGAATCATTGAAAGATACTCCAAAAAATACTCCTTTAGTCTCATGGCCCTTCAGCGCACTAGAATAGAAAAAAGATATGTCATATCCCTCTTTAGTTAGCCCTTCAACGCACCAGAATAGCACATGAAAATAACAGAAAGATATGCCATATCCCTTCAGTTAGCAGATTGCAGAGGTGCAGAAAAATTTGTTTTGTGCCTCGTTGAAAAAACTCCAAACCAATTATGGAACAGGAAGAACAATGGAACAAGAAGAACATAAACAATTAAATTGCAGCAACAAATCCTAAAGGTAAGAAACTATTCCATTCTTTGTCATACATGTTTCTCATGCTAGAAGATATTTCTCATAGCCCTTCAGTTTGCAACAATGATTCATACAAATGATATAAATGATATGGTATGTTTTACTATGTCTAGAAAGTTTCAATAATTTTTCAAAATTTCACTCTATAAATAAATCTATTTACAATTTTTCACTCTTCACATTTTCATATTAAAAGTTAAAATGAATCTATATAGCTAGTAGTTAAAATGAATCTATATAGCTAGTAATAATATCTAGTCTTCTTTCTCCCTCCCTCTTCTGGTTCCTTTCTTATCTAAAACCCAAGCCTTCATGGCCCTTTTGTTTGTTCCCCCTTTTGTCCCCCATTAACGTCTTTAACCTCTTGTCCATCTGTTTCAAATTTCGTTGAGCATTCTAAAGTTCCTGCCCAACTAATTAATTAGTGAGCTTGGTGATTCCCAAACTAAAACCCACTATATCTAATTAGAATTTTGGAGGAACATAGCATGTCAGTTGTGGTTTATCTAATCTATCATACTAGTCTAAATCCCATGGGGTTGACTACTAGCCAGCAAGATCAAGAGGAATCAATGGGTGAGGGCCTGAAATGGAGTCTGTCAAACTGAGATGTAGTGGACTTTGGGTGTTAAACTAGGCGGGACAATGTCATTGCGCATCTCAAACTACAACTACAACCCCTCCATAACCTCGGCTAGCTCTCACAACTTGCTTTGGCCTTGAATTTCCTCTGTTCAGTAAAGCAGAGAACATTAATAGGCATTATGCATTTGAAATTTCACACGACAGAGAATGTCAGCTTTCTTCCATTCAGTATACTATAGAACATAAATAGGCATCCTGGGTTTTAAACTTCTCACAACAGGCAATGCTTCAATGCTACTAACTTCTGCAAAATCCTTTCCATGTCTTTCGAGATTGCTAGAAACCTACCATTAAATCCATACAAACCTTTTCATTTTTCCATCCAAGGAAGCAAAGTTCTAAGATAGGGACATTTAATGAGGTATTTTAGAAAGAAACAATGTTTCAAGACTGTACAAAGCTTCTCACCCCAAGGTGTACCAAACCTAGCTCTATGCTAGGTCTACCAAACTTAGCTCTATATGCATCTTCGTTACTAACCCAAATATAAAAAATGAAAACTACAATACCCAATTTCTAGAATATATCTTCAAGTGCCTCTCAACACAAACAATGGTTCATTCTACGAAACTTAGCTGCAATTCATTGATATGAGCATTAAAGGAAACTATTGGGTCCCTATAATACTAGTAATTACCCATTACTATTGTAGTTGCATCCCCATATTGTTATTATTGTGCCACATAGAATCCCTGTATTGTTATTTTTGTGGCTTTATATTATTATTGTTAGGTCGACCGGGTTATATTGTGACTCCTTAGACTCCTATATATAGAAAGGGGGTTTTGTCATTTGAATCATCAAAGAATTGTTCATTTATGTAATGTAAAGGAGGTTTCCCCCTCTAGGAGGCTAAATTCTAAGGAATTGATCTATCTTTTCTATCTTTTCTTGAGCTGGTTTCATAACATTTGGTATCAGAGCTTTGGATTCTAGGGTTTCACTGCTCCAAACATGTCATCGTGGAATTTTCGCTATAACTTCTTTTCTACAACGTTTCAAAAGTTCAAAAAAAACCCATTTGCGAATAAATCGTGCCGAACCTAGCTTCCGAATTTCACAGCTTTTCGTGCTACATTTGCGGAGATATGATCTGAGCAAGTTGGTCTTTTTGTAGACTCCTGGATTACATTCCAAACAAGTGACCTGGGTAAAATCGTCATAACTTTCTCTCTGGGGATTGGATTGAAATTCTGTAAGAAGTTATAGAAATAGGACATAGAGTAGTTTCTTTTATGCATTTTTCAGATCCAAAGGTCGAAACAGTGACTCGTGGCACGTCATAAAAGTTCGCTCTATTGAACTAGTCTATAATCAAGTCACTGTGGGAGATTTCACATAACTCTTCCTTGGAGAATCCAATCTGGATCAGACTTGTGGCATTAGATAGAGGACACAGAGGGCTAATGTGGGTCACAAATTCAGAACTAGATGATTGGAAAGTATAGAGATACATCAGAGGCAATATCGAGCTTCTACAAAGTGAAAAAAGGTGTGTAGATTTTCTTAAATTTTTGCTTAAGCTTGGTCTGAAAATTTATTTTGAAGTAATTCAAAGGGCATAGTAGAGAATTATTATCAGTAACTGATGCCCTAGGGAAAGAAAATGCAAACACCTAGTAAGGAACCTAAAAGTTCTAGCATGACTCATGAAGAAGAGGAAGAAATGCTACATGATATATCAAAATTACAAGAACAAGTGCAACAAATGTCACTGTCACAAAAGCTAACAGAAGCTAAGATGAATGGCATGGAAGCTAAGATGGACAACTTGAAGATAGATTTGAACACAAATTTGAAGACAGGCATGGCAGATTTGAAGACAGATTTGACAAATTTTCTACAAGAAATACTTACCAATGGTGAAAAGGTAGTAAAGGAATCTCATGATGCGAAAAAAAGAAATGTTAATCATGATTTCTTAGACTCTAATGTGGGATCGAAAACCCACCATATTCCAAAAATTGATATGAGGAAGTTTGATGGCAAGGATCCTGCAACATGGATATTACAAATGGAGCAATTTTTTGATCTCAATAATGTGCAAAACACACAAAAGATGCGTATTGCAACTTTATATTTGGAACAAAATCAATTTGTATGGTATCAATGGCTTTGCTCTCGTAAAAAAATTATCAGTTGGGCAATTTTTACGGAATAATTGATAGCACATTATGAGGATACAAAAAGCAACACTTTTTTTAGCCAATTGATAAATCTCAAACAAAAGGGTTCAATAATGGAGCACATTGAGAAGAAATGATATACTCTAGGAACAAAGCCTAGAAATGATATATTAAGGATATACTCTAGGAACAAAGCCTAGATAAAGAAGAAATGAATCTCACCATATCTTGTAATGCATTGGCAGGAATTACCACTCCTCAAACCATCAAGATAGAAGGACAAATCAAGAAGAAAAAGGTACTAGTGTTGATTGATTCAGGAAGTACCCACAATTTTATTCATTGTAAGGTAGAAAAAGAATTTAATTGCTTCTTATACACAGCAACAGAGTGTCAAGTGATGGTTGCAAATGGAGGAACAATAAATTTCTCTGGAAAGTTCCATAATATCAAGCTATCGATGGGAGAATATGTATTGACTAGCACAATGCTTTCCATTCCAATGGGAAGTGATGGTGTTGTACTAGGAGTACAATGGCTACAATCCTTGGGTACAATAGCTTTCAGTTTTCAAGAACTTTTCATGAAATTTTCCGTGGAAGGAAAGGAAGTCAAATTAGGGGGTATTGCATGGAAGCCAAGAAAGATAATTAGCTCTAATGGCATGACAAAGATTCTAAAAAGGGAACAAAGGGGTGTAATTACACAATTATGTTTGCTAGATGTTTCCACATTGCAATCATCTATTTCTCCAGATCTCCAAAAAGTCTTGGACAATCATTACAAGGTATTTGAGACTCCCAAAGGTCTCCCACCTATTCGTGATCATGATCATGCTATTTATTTGATTCCAGGAAGTGTTCCTCCAAACATCAGGCCATACAGATATCGCTATGCCCAAAAGAGTGAAATTGAATGTATGGTTGCAGAAATGCTAGAGGCTGGTATAATTCAACCTAGTCAAAGCTCTTTCTCTACTCCAGTAGTATTAGTGCACAAGAAGGATGGATCATGGTGCATGTGTCCGGATTATAGGGAGCTCAACAAGCTCACTATTAAAGATAAGTTTCCCATTCCCGTCATTGATGAATTACTCGATGAATTGCATGGATCAATTTACTTCACCAAGTTGGATCTTCATTCAGGATATCATCAAATCAGAATGAAGACTGAAGACATTCCGAAAACAGCATTTATAACTCATGAGGGTCATTATGAATTTTTGGTCATGCCTTTTGGCCTTACCAATGCACCTTCAACATTTCAAGGTTTGATGAATTCCATTTTCAAACCATTCCTTATAAAATTTGTGTTAGTATTTTTCGATGATATACTAATCTACAACAAGTCTTGGAAGGATCATGTTGAACATGTTGACGGGGTGCTACAACTATTGGAGGAGAAACAATTATATGCAAAAATATCCAAATGTTTCTTTGGAGTACAAGAGGTGAAATATCTGGGTCATATTGTATCTCATGAAGGAGTTAAGGTAGACCCTAGCAAAATTAAAGCCATTAAGGAATGCAAAATCCCCACATCCATAAAGCATCTGCGCGGATTTCTCGGGTTGACAGGATATTATCGCAAGTTTGTTAAGAATTATGGGAGAATAGTAGCACCTCTAACAACATTATTGAAGAAAGATGCATTTTCATGGACTCCAGAAGCAGCGATGGCCTTCGAACATCTTAAAGAGGCGATGTGCCAAGCACCAGTCTTAGCTACACCGGACTTCACAAAAACCTTTATTGTGGAATGAGATACTTCAAGAAATGGAATTGGTGTTGTTTTAATGCAAGATGAAAGACCCATTGCTTTTGAAAGTCATCCAATCAAGGGAAAGTTTTTACACAAAGCTATTTATGAGAAGGAAGTGTTGGCAATACTCCATGCACTTAAGAAATGGTGACCCTACCTAATAGGAAGACACTTCAAGGTAAAAACGGATCATGATAGCCTTAAATACTTTTTAGAACAAAGATGATCCTCTGAAGAGCAACAAAAGTGGGTCACAAAGATGTTGGGTTATGACTTTGAAATCATCTACAAAAAAGGGAAGCGAAATGTGGTGGCAGATGCACTCTCAAGAAAGGATGAGGATGTGGAAGCATTGTTGTGCGCCATTTCTATTATCGAACCAGATTGGATAAACGAAGCAAGGGAGGAATGGAAAAATGATGAAAAAGTATGGGCACTTATTCGAAAGTTACAACAAGATTCCAGTACGTCTGATACATTTAGCTGGCAAAATGATTCTTTATGATACAAAGATCGCTTATACCTCTGTAAGAATTCCCAACTAAAACAAAAGATTCTTATGGAATTGCACACTTCTCGCATAGGAGGGCACTCAGGATTTTTAAAAATTTACCACAGGGTTAAGAAGGAATTTTTTTGGGATGGCCTTAAATCGGATATTCAAAAATTTGTGGTTGAATGTTTGGTTTGCCAACAAAATAATGTTGAAACAATTAAGACACCGGGTCTATTACAACCTTTATCCATTCCAAGCCAACGTTGGGAGTAGGTTTCAATGGATTTTATCACAGTTTTACCCAAGTCTGAGGGAAAGAGTGTCATCATGGTGGTAGTTGACAGACTTACCAAATACGCACACTTTTGTGCATTATCACATCCATTTAAAGCTAGTACGGTTTCTACTACATTTATGGAAACAATTCAAAAGCTACATGGAAAACCAAAGATTATTGTAAGTGACAGAGATCCCATTTTCACTGGAAATTTTTGGACAGAATTATTTTCTTGTCTTGGTACTCAGTTAGCTCATAGCCCATCTTATCATCCTCAATCTGATGGGCAAACTGAGATAGTAAACAAATGTTTGGAAGGATATCTTCGCTGCTTTGTATCTGATAAATAGACACAATGGGTCAAATGGTTGCCTCTGGCTGAATGGCTGTATAACACTTCCTTCCATACAGCACCAAAATGACCCAATTTATGGCACTTTATGTATATCAACCACCATCCATCACATCATATTTAAGAGAAAATTCTAAGGTTCAAGCAGTGGAACATCACATCGAACATCAACAACAAGTCCTCCAACTCTTAAAGGATAACCTTGTGTTGGCACAGAATAGAATGGAACAACAGGCAGATCAACATCACAGTGAAAGAAGTTTTGATGTAGGTGATTGGGTATTCCTACGGCTACAACCATATAAGCAAATGTCCCTCAAGCAAGCTAAGAAGGATAATAAATTATCACCAAAGTATTATGGTCTGTAGAAGTTGTTGCAAAAGATTGGTACTATATACAAATTGGAGCTTCCTACAGCTTCTCGTTTGCACCCAGTTTTCCATGTTTCATGTTTAAAGAAGGTTATAGGCGACAAGCTCCCAGTTCAAACAATATTGCCAGAACTTGACAAGGAAGGAAAAATTATATTGGAACTGGAAGCAGTCACAGAAACAAGAACTCGACAGCTACAAAATCGATCAATTTCAGAGTATCTTATCAAGTGGAAGAACTTATCCGCTGAAGATTCCACATGGGAGGATGAGAATTTTATACAGAAGCATCCAGAACTACTCAAGTGTTGAGGAAAACACTTTTTCTTGAAGGAGAGGGGCATGTTGGGTCCCTATAATACTAGTAATTATCCCATTACTATTGTAGTTGCATCCCAATATTGTTATTACTGTGCCCCATAGAATCCCTCTATTGTTATTTTTATGGCTTTATATTATTATTGTTAGGTCAGCTGGGTTCTATTGTGACTCCTTACACTCCTATATATAGAAAGGAGGTTTTGTCATTTGAATCATCCAAGAATTGTTCATTTATGTAATGTAAAGGAGGTTGCCCCCTCGAAGAGGCTAAATTCTAGGGCGTTGATCTATCTTTTCTATATTTTCTTGAGCTGGTTTCATAACAGAAACCATCGTCATCTACAACATTTTCAATATGCTTGAAACACATTTAATTTTCATTGAATTCTGTTATTTGAGAAATACATTTTTTGCAGTGGAAAATTCAATGTGCATTTTGACAATGGATAATGAAACATTTTGACAATGGATAATGAAATTTTCTTCTGGTGCCTGACAAATAGTTTTCATGGCTATCTTATAGAGCTTATAATTAGGGTTAGGATATAACATAGCAATATATGTCCTTGTACTGGCTTATGGAAATTTCTTTTGCATAGCACACATAGGAGAAGGCATAACACTCTGAGGTTAATGAAATCGAAAGTAGCCAAGGAATAGGTGCGGACAAGCTAAATCTCAACCTGCTTGACTACCATTGCTGTTGGCGGGAACAACCACCTTGCTTCCCTTTCCAATCAACATGTTGATTAGGCCAGAGAAATAATGCACATCACCTGGATAAATAACAAGGATCAGAGAATCAGATGCAATTGTATGTTTCCTCTAGTTCGCGAGTAATTCTACAAATTTCCTCAAGTAGTGAGCCACTCACAATAGTCGTATTGACTGATGAGACTATTTTCATGGCTCTCTTGAAGAACTTGCAGTTAGGGTTAGAGTATAACAGAGCAAAACGGAGGCCCACATCTTTGATTCACTCATCAAAGCCTTCTAATACTAACCGTGAACATGTGGTTTAATAAATAGACGTGTGGTTGATCTTTTTAAATCAACAATGGCTCCCTCTAAATATGAGCGAAGGTTGTCTAGAATGTTTGTCTATGGTCTAGATATGTATGAGCCAACACGTAGATGCGGGAAACCATTCACATTGTGCGTTGGCCAGGTGGCCAGAATATATTTCCATGAGTGATGCTCATATTTAAAAAATGAAAAAACAAAACCAAAAAAGAATTAAACTTTGATATTGTATCAATAATTTGAGTTCTGTAGACAAATGGTCCTATAAACAATCAGTTGTGTTAAAGTGAAGTAATGTTTAATAATTAGCGATCAACCATAAAGCCTACGATGAGGAACTGAATATCTCAACATATGTAAGATTTGTTTGAATATTGTTGTAACCATATTACCAATGGATTTTATAATGAGCTATGTCCATAGAATATTTAGATTTTATAATTAGCTATGTCGATGGAATAATTCATATTGATTAATGGCAACAACCGAACATACGCTGCTACATCATTTTACAGGGTGCCCAATCTTAGGGTAAGGCAATAACTTGAAGCCTCTTTTAAACACAGATGGTGAGGATAAATAAATTCCAGTTTAAATAAGCTTTTTAAGATAGTTTGTCTCATTATTATCAAGATCTTTTATTTTCCACTTTTACAGTTTTCCTCCCAACCATGTTATTTCATCCTTGGGAATGGTGGTTGAATTGTGATCCAGGAACTTGGGATTGCAATTTTCATGAGTTGTGGCCACAAATTTCTTTGTCAACCAAAATAATTCTTGTCAAATAATTATGTACTTTTCAAGATCATCAATTCGGACCTCTGTATTAACTTGCACCTCTGTCTTCAGGGAAAGTTTGAATCTCAGTCATGATTCTCCAAAGAGTCAAAGTAAAGTGCCCTAAGGCCATATTCAAATTACAATAGGTTGCTTAGCAAGTTACTAGGCCTTGGAATAATGTACAAGATCATGAATTCAGACCTCTGTCTTCAGGTAAAGTTCGAATCTGAATCTTAAAACTTTTGTCAATAGTATGTTTACAACAGAGTTTATAGACAAGGTTTCCGCCTGAAGATGATTCGATCTCTTTATTAGACTATATACCAAATGGTGATTCTCCAAGGAGTCAAAGTAAAGTGCCCTGAAATTCGGACCTGTGGCTATGGATTTTCTTAACACAGAGATATTCTTGAAACTAGAAATATAACTTTAAGATAAAATTTCAATAACCCTTTTAATATAGAAACATTGCCTTTCTGTTTCTTTTAATATAAAACTTACCATAAACCAAACACGTCCGTATCATATTGAATTTACCTTATTTTTCCCCAAATCGAACTGTACCAGTGATTTTTAGAAACTTTTGGAGTAGTCTACCTAGGCTGTAGAATGGCCCGTTTTCCGGCACCGGCCGGAAAATCGTCCGGCTCCGGCCACCGGAAATCTCTCCGCCCTCCGCCACCATCCTCTAGCTCAGCCACCCTCTTTCTCCGCCACCCTCCCCTGACAGCCCTGACATTCCCTGCCATTCCTTGACAAAAAATCCAAATGCAGTTAGAGCGCCTGACATCCCCTGACCGATCAGGGACGCGCTGGAATTCATGCCGCGGAGTATTATGGCCGGTTCGAAATGGTCACCCGCGCTGCTCACTCACATTTCGACCCGGCGCTTCCCGCTCTGCGATTCCTCTCTGCAGCTCGCCACCCAGGTACTCTTCAGCTCGCACCCTGCAGCTCGCCACCCAGGTACTCTTCAGCTCGCACCCTGCTCCTCGTCGACACAAAACACCCAATCTACTGGCATAGAAGACCAATAACAATATCAGAACAGACAATCATAATACAAACAATCCAGAAGCAAACAATACTATTTGAACGTTGGGTGAGTTACAGCTCCCATGAGATACAAACCAGTGAATTTCAGTCATACTCCGCATTTTATAGCTACTCCGCATTGAGAAAAGAAAAACTAGCCAAAGTTAATGCTCTCTATTGACATAAATTACTAATACATCGTTGCTGCTTTCATTATAAATATGAGAAAATATTACAGGGTAGAACACAATTTGTATGCTCTGTAATGTAAGAGCGTATCTTTGCAAATAGAAGAAGTCCAAATACCAATCAGCATTGCATTCAATCGTCAGGAGCCAGCCTTTTTCTGAAAACACAATCAATGTTACCCTTATACTGATCAAGTTTGTTTATTTTCTCTATGACTAGCTTCATTCTCTTCAAAACAGAAGGCATGGCTCCGACATTGGCAGCAATCTTAGACTTCAGAAGTGCTATCTGTGCCGTCGTTTCCTGCTCTTCTTCATCTTCTTCTTCTCCTGCTGCTGCTTTCAACAATGGTGCCACTCCATGTCCCTTTTCTAAAACCTCTTCTGCCATTACACAAATAATAAAGCTTCGTCACTCTTGTAATATAACCAAAGATGGATGGCATAGGTTCAAAGTCTCTCCACCACCCACATAAAAGAAGCCCCATTGATCAATCTGGAAAAACAATTCTAGTGGAGCAAGAGAGGCTAAGGCAGATAATGCCTAGACCCGCTTAACACTTCTCAGAGTATAAGGCAATGCAATACATATAAATAGCATAGTTGCAATGTCAAAACTACAACAAATATTGTTTGCCACCATAATAACCCATGGCAAATTGTTGTGGCAGTGATGTACCTGACAAGATGGCTACATAAACAAAGAAACCCAAATCAATTCTCCTGCAGGCATTTGCCAGTGAGGAAGCTAACTGTTTTATTGTTGTTTGTCTGATTCCATGTGATTCCATGTCTACATGGACCACATATATCGCTGTCAAAACTGGGTATGCAGGAGCAGTTAATGGCAAACTTAATTTTAATGAATTTGATCAAGCTTGACAGAATTACTCAGCGAGTTTGACCACGTTTATCATTTTGATAGATAAGACTGGTATTATTTTGTCTTTTTATAACTGGAGTCATATGTGGTGTTTTCCCTTAAATTTTCTAGAGCCTCTTACTCTTTGCCTTTGTCAAGTTGTTCCAAAGTCCAAGTCATGTAACTAAGGCATTGAAAAGCCTTGTGATATTTGTCGACAAGAATGAAAAATGATAATGCTGCTCTTTGTTCAGAGTCGGCCAGATTGAGCAATTATAATTATGCTGCTCATCAACAGGGGAAAATTGTAGTGGGACAGAATCTTACACTCCTAATTCTAGAAGAACAAATTGTGGAAAAATGCATGGAAAAACTTTATAAATTAAATCACACAAGGAAGGCAGCATCATGAGACAAAGTAGCAAAGCAAATCCAAGTTCTGAAAACTGCTTATGGCAGTGATGATAAAAGCTAAATACACAGCAGAAGAAAACTAAATAAGAAACCCACAAATAAAAAGAATGCCATTGAAATTTGGAATTTTTAGATATTGTGGTCTCTTGCTAGCATTAGGGAAAGAAGTGTGAACCTTATCTATCTTCTTTTCATTACTTGCCAACACTGAGAAAATTTGACCTAGGCTTGGAGACTCTGACCAAGACTCCATGAATTTGATCAAGCTTGACAGAATTACTCAACGAGTTTCACCACATTTATCATTTTGATAGATAAAACTAGTATTATTTTGTCTTTTTATAACTGGAGTCATATGTGGTGTTTTCCCTAAAATTTTCTAGAGTCTCTTACTCTTTGCCTTGGTCAAGTCATTCCAAAGTCCAAGTCATGTAACTAAGGCACTGAAAAGCCTTGTGATATTTGTCGACAAGAATGAAAAATTTGTAAGCAGAACTTCGACAAAAATCACATGAGGAAAGACCTTTTTCGACGCGTTTCGAACCAACCAGTGTGGTTCATACGATGAACCACACTGGTTGGTTCGAAACGCGTCGACAAAGGTCTTTCCTCATGTGATTTTCACCGAAGTTCTGCTTACAACTATTATGGATCACAGAAGCCTCAATTCAATAAAAGAATGAAAAATGATAATGATGCTCTTTGTTCAGAGTCGGCCAGATTGAGCAATTATAATTATGCTGCTCATCAACAGGGGAAAATTGTAGTGGGACAGAATCTTAAACTCCTAATTCTAGAAGAACAAATTGTGGAAAAATGCATGGAAAAACTTTATAAATTAAATCACACAAGGAAGGCAGCATCATGAGACAAAGTAGCAAAGCAAATCCAAGTTCTGAAAACTACTTATGGTAGTGATGATAAAAGCTAAATACACAGCAGAAGAAAACTAAATAAGAAACCCACAAATAAAAAGAATGCCATTGAAATTTGGAATTTTTAGATATTGTGGTCTCTTGCTAGCATTAGGGAAAGAAGTGCGAACCTTATCTATCTTCTTTTCATTACTTGCCAACACTGAGAAAATTTGACCTAGGCTTGGAGACTCTAACCAGGACTCCATGAATTTGATCAAGCTTGACAGAATTACTCAACGAGTTTCACCACGTTTATCATTTTGATAGATAAGACTAGTATGATTTTGTCTTTTTATAACTGGCATCATATGTGGTGTTTTCCCTGAAATTTTCTACAGCCTCTTACTCTTTGCCTTTGTCAAGTCATTCCAAAGTCCAAGTCATGTAACTAAGGCATTGAAAAGCCTTGTGATATTTGCCGACAAGAATGAAAAATGATAATGCTGCTCTTTGTTCAGAGTCGGCCAGATTGAGCAATTATAATTATGCTGCTCATCAACAGGGGAAAATTGTAGTGGGATAGAATCTTACACTCCTAATTCTAGAAGAACAAATTGTGGAAAAATGCATGGAAAAACTTTATAAATTAAATCACACAAGGAAGGTAGCATCATGAGACAAAGTAGCAAAGCAAATCCAAGTTCTAAAAACTGCTTATGGCAGTGATGATAAAAGCTAAATACACAGCAGAAGAAAACTAAATAAGAAACCCACAAATAAAAAGAATTCCATTGAAATTTGGAATTTTTAGATATTGTGGTCTCTTGCTAGCATTAGGGAAAGAAGTGTGAACCTTATCTATCTTCTTTTCATTACTTGCCAACACTGAGAAAATTTGACCTAGGCTTGGAGACTCTGACCAGGACTCCATGAATTTGATCAAGCTTCACATAATTACTCAACGAGTTTCACCACGTTTATCATTTTTATAGATAAGACTAGTATTATTTTGTCTTTTTATAATTGGAGTCATATGTGGTGTTTTCCCTGAAATTTTCTAGAGCCTCTTACTCTTTGCCTTTGTCAAGTCATTCCAAAGTCCAAGTCATGTAACTAAGGCATTAAAAAGCCTTGTGATATTTGCCGACAAGAATGAAAAATGATAATGCTGCTCTTTGTTTAGAGTCGGCCAGATTGAGCAATTATAATTATGCTGCTCATCAACAGGGGAAAATTGTAGTGGGACAGAATCTTACACTCCTAATTCTAGAAGAACAGATTGTGGAAAAATGCATGGAAAAGCTTTATAAATTAAATCACACAAGGAAGGCAGCATCATGAGACAAAGTAGCAAAGAAAATCCATGTTCTGAAAACTACTTATGGCAGTGATGATAAAAGCTAAATACACAGCAGAAGAAAACTAAATAAGAAACCCACAAATAAAAAGAATGCCATTGAAATTTGGAATTTTTAGATATTGTGGTCTCTTGCTAGCATTAGGGAAAGAAGTGTGAACCTTATCTATCTTCTTTTACCTGGTACAAAAATGTGATGTTTTGCAGCTCTTAAGAAATCTGCAATTGTGTTACCCCTCTTTCAATAGCAACCCTTAACAAGAACCATAGACAGTTCATCTCTCCACAGTTAATGGTACCTTCACCCAGTGCAGTCTTCAAATCAATCTATATGGTTTTCCTTAATAAATAGTATGCCTCCTGCTCCCACATACTCCAAGTTTTCCTTGACAGGCCCCACGAAAACCACCCATCTTTGAATTTGTTAATGTTTACTTCTGCCATTATTCTAGGTTGTTTTTTTGGTGTTTGTTTTTCTTTTCTTCTCTAACCAGCTGATCACAACCCTCCATATCAATTTGGTGATAGTTTAGGTTGTGACTTTAAAAATAGATTATTATTATTATGTGTACCTGATTTAATGGGTTACCTGAAAACTTGGGACTCCTTTCTTTTGCAATAGCATAGCATTCCTAGCTAGCCATTTGGCCCAAGAGACCACACAAGGTGGTGCCCTAACAGACTTGTCTTCCATCCAATGTTTCAAGCAATCCTCAACATTATTTCCTTGGGCTAATAAAGAAATTGAAGTAAAATTGCTCTAAAGCATAGAACATACCATTGTTGCCTAAAATTAACAATAAAGAACTAAGAGACTAGTTTAAATCTAAGTGTCTAGCTAATAGAAGATATAAAATGAGGTGCAAGTACAACAGTGAGAGGAGTAGTAGTCTTAATTCGCATGCCAATCAAAACGCATAAGAGTGGTGACGTGAAGGGGTTTGATTTGTGTCTTCTTTGCTTCATGTTTGTAGAGTTGTGATGTAAACGTACATTGTAGAAAGCCCTTTCATTCAAGTCTAGTCTTGCTTAGCGAATGGTGACCCTAAAAAAACATGGCCAACATTCATTGGATTGCATGAATTCATGTTCTCAAAGGAATCTTTCCTTTAAGGAATGCCTTGTTGAAAGTGAATGAGGCAAGAAGCAACATCTTAAAGGAAATGCTTGCATCCCAAATTTTTTGCATCCTTTTGTGCTATTTATTTTTGTCATTATTGAGTGATTGATATTTTAGACCTCAAAAAAAGCATAAAAGAGGTTTTATATTTATATATATGTTGAATAACTTGCTAAGATTGAAATTTTGGTTTTGATGTCCTTGCATATTGTTTGACCAGATTAGTTCAAAATGGGCAAGCGAAAGAAATGGCAATATATCATGGATCTTGAGGTGCAAGATCTCAAAGGCAAAATGACTTTCTCTAGTAAAGACTTGGTTTGGGCAGAAATAAATACAAAAAACAATGGTATTGATCGTGTTGCTGTAATCCCGTTACGACGAGTTGCTGACTTTATCAAAGGAGAGGAAGAAAATCCTATTGCTCCATGTAAATTCGTACGAAAAACAAAGGGTAAACCAAAAGAAAGATCTACTGCTGCATTGCAATATGATATGTGAGTATTTAAAATATATATTGTTTAGATCTTTTGAAACCACGGTTATCTTTCTTTGTATGTACTAACAATTTAAATTTTTGGTTTAGTTATCATTGTTCATTTGGCCCAGAGGACAAAAGAGGAAATCTTTCAGCTAAACGAAGGACCTCATTTGTGCAGAAAAGGGGTTGCCAATGCCACTTTATTGTGAAAGTTATGCATGAAATTCCTGATAGAGCAATATTAACTTTCAATATGTATGAACATGAAGATGGGGAAGGTTGGGCTTGTCATGGTCAATGTGACACTTCAGGTGAGACCAGGGCCTTGCTTAGGCCAAAGCTTTCAAGGGACATTGTTGCATATGTAGAGAGTTGTTTCTTTTTGGGAGTGCCTATTGATGTAGTGTATAGAACACAGATTAAGAGACATGTTGACATCAATGTGGCAGTTCGAGATAGAGATTTCTTCTTATGCAGGAAAGATATTGTAAACATTTATAATAGGTTAGCGAAGGGAAATTATCAACTTCACAAAAAGGATGAAATGAGTGTAAACCTTTGGTATCAAAAGCATCGGGAAGATTTTTTCTTTTACCAAAAGCCCAATGGTGTGGAGGTCCCTTTTATAATAGGGATTCAAACAAAGTGGATGTTGGAGACAATGGTCAAGCTATCGCACAATATCTTAATAACCATGGATTCAACATTTAACACAAACAAATATGGGGTAAGTCAGATGCCAATGATTTATTGAATATATTTATTTAAGTTGTATCCATTCAAAATGATTAATAACTTGTATTTGAATTTATGTAATGTTGAAAATGACAGTATCAGTTGTATACACTCGTGGCATTTGATGAACAACAAAGCAGGGTGCCTGTTGCATGGGTCGTGGCATCACGAAACACATTAGATGATATTGCAATATGGCTGGAGTAGCTCATGCGCAAGTGTTTCCAAACCCGTCCTGATTGGGAAGTCAATGCTATCATGGTTGATGATGCACTGGCTAAAATCAGTGCCTTGAGGTAACTTTAACGTTGTCATGATATAACCAAACTTGCATTTTTTCTAAAAATACCACACTAAAATGCATTGAATATGGAAGGAGGATCACAGGTTGTGAAGTGATCTTATGCGTTTGGCATGTACGGAGGGATTGGTTGAAAAATGTCAATCGGTTGGCCACTAGTTCCATAAAAGCCAAAGAGATGTTCAATGAGTTAGGTTTCATCATGAAACATACTCTCAATTATGAAGTGGAAGATGCAATCAATCAATTTTTTATCAAGTTTGCAGATGAAGAGAAGTTCTTAGACTATTTCAACAAAAATTGGGTCAATGGAGATAAGATTCGTAAGTAAACATTTTTTTTCATATTATATGCATTTTTTTCTTTTATAAAGGTGATATAGTGAGACTGACATCGTTCTATTTGCAATTAGGTATGTGGGTGAAAGGTTGCCGGGAGTTTCCTCATGCAAATCAGGAGACCAATAATGTTGTTGAGTCATACCATTGTTACCTAAAAACAACATTTCTATCTGACAGAAGGAAAAAATGTGCCCGAAGGATGGATTGGTTATTGCATATGCTACTAACAACAGTTGAACCTTGTTATCGGTTCAAGGAAATCTTAAAAGAAGAAGGATTTCTAAACAACTACAAGAGAGAAAAGCAACTAGAATCATCAGTGGAACGAGCAAGAAAAATTATGGATACTGATTGTTGTCCTCATGAGAACATAAACAGTGCTTATTGGGTGAGAAGTTAGACAGATCGAGGTAAAAAATACCTTGTCACCTGGTATCGTAAGGGTTTTATAACGTGTGAATGTCCATGGTCTATCCATGGAAACATTTGCAAGCATGCCATAAAGGTTAATTGGTTGTATTTCCAATCGGATAATTCAAATCCATTGCTTCATCAACATGCTGAGGATAACATATGCAATGACCCACCTGAGATCAATATAGAGCCTCAAAGCCATGATGAAGATGTCGATGCTACTCTTATGGCCACAAATGTTGTTGACGCAGATGCCGAGGCACTTCATTTGGCAAGGGAGGAGTTGTTTAGTTATACACATCTCATTTTAGATAATCCTCCTACTATTTTGGCGAAGACAATCCAGTTGACTGATATGCTTAAAAAAATGTTGGATGAAGCCAATAATTTGCACATTACTGATTTTGACTTCACACCTGGATTGGAATCTCTTGATCCATCTTTGAAGAGGAAGAAGAGTTTCCTTAGCCCCACAAAGAAAAGAAGAAGCAACAGAAAAAACAATGGTTTGGAAATTGATTTAAATGTTGATCCATCAGAATATGAACCATTTGAGTTTCGGTACCGCAATAACCGAGGACGTCATCGATCAAATAATGCTGTCTCTATGGTTCCAGGTTAGTTTCATGTGTTGAATAGAGTTATGATTTTAGATTTAAGTATTTAATCATCACTATTCTTTAACATGTGGTATGTTTATTTTTACAGCAATGCAACAATCCCCAACCATGGCGATAACCCAAGACCAAAGGGAGATGCAAGACCATCCAACCTTACTTGCCATGCCAGGTACATTTGACACTCTTTCATTGTGTGTGCACATATACCTTGATGCTCTAGAAAATTTCTTCGCGATAAAGTTTGATATTTTTCTAGGTAACTATAGAATAAGTGGAGAAGCATCATCTTCTACCATGATTGATCATTTAGAGAAGGACTTCAACTCTAGTCGGAATCAATGAGGTATGCACAAAGAATAGATAAGCTAGGTTATTATGGTGTCATCAGGTGGCCCTTTATCATATGATAAGTATATTTATGTTTTCCAATTGTTATGTTGTTATAAAAATACCTTTTTCATAATCTATTCATGGACATAATCTGTTCTCTTAAAGTTCATGAAACTTTGTGTTTTGACATGGAATGTTGGGTTGTTTCAGAAGGCTATAGGTACATTGAGAACATGGGTGCCTGCAAAATTTGAGGAAAGTTTGAGCCTTCATCAGTGCAATATTAAAAATATGGGTGCCTGATGAGCATCGAGGAATGTTTGAGCCCTCATCAATGAAAAAATAAAAGTTCAATTATATGCCACTACTCTCCTGAAGTTTCATGAAATTTTGAACTTTGACATGGAATGTCGAGTTAATTCACATGACTCTGTAATTGTTCGACAAATTGAATTGTTGGTTCTTTTTATTGTAATGTTTCTGTATTCTCTCACGTAATTGGTCTAATACTGCAGACTAAGCTGTAACAATGTTGTATACACACCACAATTTGTGAATGAATTAGTATTTTGGACATCAATATAAATTGTTCTTCAAATATATTCTCAAATGTTAGATCTGTTATATGATCAAAACAAATCTAATTTTATTTACGGTGTTCATATTTAAGAAAGAAGCTCTTGGGTTCATAGCATCTTGATGTGCAGTTTTCTGAACCTGTTGCTTTTGAACCAAGTCAACCTAAAACGTGCATTCTTATTTATTCTAATGCTTCAATTATGAACTCTGTTACCAACTACACTACCAAATTTTCCATGAGTTTTAAAAACATGAAGCAAACAAGACACAAATCAAACCCCTTGTTTGAAATTTTGAAGCCTGATTTGGTACTTTTGAAGAAGATTACAAACTTGCCCATGCCCAGGTCTGATACCACTTGAAATCTTGGTATTGCATATTCAAGTGTCAATGTTTGATAATTGGGTGCTTGTTAGAATTTATTATCTTAACATCGTGGATCTGCATATCATATCTTTGTTTAGATGGACATAATGAATCACTTCTACAGGCTACAGTTTCTTTTTTCTCCTTGTAAACAAATAAACCCTTACATCCATACCAACCAATACATTATGCATCTTGTCCTTACTCTATAACCTTCAATGCTTACATAAATACAAGTTTGTAGTTTTATAAAGTACACAAATAAAAAATATGTCCATACCAACCAACACATTTGTCTCCTTTACATAAGAAATCATGGTGCTGTCCATGCTTTTGATGCATTCCTCCTGTCATTTGTGCTGTAGATGATCCATCCTCTTGTCAATTAATGACTTGAACCACTAACTTGACACTGCTTCATTGTGCACTATGACATTTTTATCTAACTTCTTCGAAAAATGAGGAACTGATGTATACAAGCACTGTATATGCAAGCACTATATATGCAGAGTATACAAGCACTGTATACAAGCACTGTATATGCAGAGTTTAGGGCATTAGTGGCTTTATAACTTATGCTACAAACAAATGACAAAAAACAATTTTAGGGAAGAAAAATTTGGCTGTAAGTTCTAATAATCAAAAGCAAATAGTTTCTATTCTATGAAGCCTGATTTGGTACTTTTGAAGAAGATTACAAACTTGCCCATGCCCAAGTTTGATACCACTTGAAAGCTTGGTATTGCATATTCAAGTGTCAATGTTTGATAATTGGGTGCTTGTGTGAATTTATTATCTTAACATCATGGATCTGCATATCATATCTTTGCTTAGATGGACATAATGAATCACTTCTAGAGGCTATAGTTTCTTTTTTCTCCTTGTAAACAAATAAACCCTTACATCCATAACAACCAATACATTATGCATCATGTCCTTACTCTATAACCTTCAATGATTACATAAATACAAGTTTGTAGTTTTATAAAGTACACAAATAAAAAATATGTCCATACCAACCAACACATTTGTCTCCTTTACATAAGAAATCATGGTGTTGTCCATGCTTTTGATGCATTCCTCCTGTCATTTGTTCTGTAGATGATCCATCCTCTTGTCAATTAATGACTTGAACCACTAACTTGACACTGCTTCATTGTGCACTATGACATTTTTATCTAACTTCTTCGGAAAATGAGGAACTGATGTATACAAGCACTATATAGGTAGAGTTTAGGGCATTAGTGGCTTTATAACTTATGCTACAAACAAATGGTAAAAAACAATTTTAGGGAAGAAAAATTTGGCTCTAAGTTCTAATAATCAAAAGAAAATAGTTTCTATTCTATGAAGCCTGATTTGGTACTTTTGAAGAAGATTACAAACTTGCCCATGCCCAGGTCTGATACCACTTGAAAGCTTGGTATTGCATATTCAAGTGTCAATGTTTGATAATTGGGTGCTTGTGTGAATTTATTATCTTAACATCATGGATCTGCATATCATATCTTTTTTTAGATGGACATAATGAATCACTTCTACAGGCTACAGTTTCTTTTTTCTCCTTGTAAACAAATAAACCCTTACATCCATACCAACCAATACATTATGCATCCTGTCCTTAGTCTATAACCTTCAATTCTTACATAAATACAAGTTTGTAGTTTTATAAAGTACACAAATAAAAAATATGTCCATACCAACCAACACATTTGTCTCCTTTACATAAGAAATCATGGTGTTGTCCATGCTTTTGATGCATTCCTCCTGTCATTTGTGTTGTAGATGATCCATCCTCTTGTCAATTAATGACTTGAACCACTAACTTGACACTGCTTCATTGTGCACTATGACATTTTTATCTAACTTCTTCGGAAAATGAGGAACTGATGTATACAAGCACTATATATGCAAGCACTGTATATGCAGAGTATACTCTGCACTGTATATGAAGAGTATACAAGCACTGTATATGTCTCAGATTTTATGGAGAAGAATCAGCAACTGTGGAGTATATATTAGATTTCAAGGCATTGGGTCAGCAATCAACTGTGGATCTAATTCAGATTTGAAGCATTCCATTCCATCATTTCCAGATTTTCTGTAACATGCCAGAGATTGTTTTATTTTTAGTTTATTGTTAGGATTTCATTCCTTAAAGCTAGCAGTTTTATTTCTTTGTAAAGTTGATCATTTTCAATGTAATAGGGGTTGGCTTTCGGGCCAAAGGGAGTAGTCTACCAAAAATCAAAGAAAAGGGTGTTGATTGCTTTGCTAAACAAAATCTAACCCATGTGGCATGCTTACAATAAATCCTCACTTAATTATATTATATGACTTGTCAAGATCAAATTCAAGGAAGTGGGCCTTCTTACTCATCTCCCTGGCCAATTTGATGCTCTACAAGGTGATAATATTCTTTCTTATGATTTTGGAAGCTTGCGACTCGAAACATTTTCTTAAAATGTTTGTAATAAGCTTGTGGGAGACATTGAGGAGGGTTATAGGCCTCCAGCCTCAAATTTCTTGGCATAGTAACATACTACAATGTTGACATCATCATAGTTTTATATCATCTCATGACACAAATGATTGGGAAATATAGAAAATATATTTTGTTAAATATTGATTGAAGCTCATATCAAGGTTATAGTGTCTAAGTCACCTTTATGAAATTGTTGAAGTGATTTGCCTCTCCATCAACAAACTCTGGTTGATCAAAGACATGTTCACATATTTTAGAAACCTAAATGTGAGAACTATATTGAGATTAAATGAAGATGTTCAATTCTGTGTACAGTTTCACCCATTGCTTATATACTTGTTTTAGTCCCTTTTAGCATTCAGTGAGTGAATTAGTGATCTAAGGTACCTTTTCTTTTCTTTTCTTTTCTACTTTGCCTTCTGGACCAGCATTGATCTCTTTTATATTTGCCTATGAATGGCTTGACATTCGTAATTCAACTATATGAATGAGTTATAGCTCATATTTAGCATGGCTCTTATTGATTTTGTCTGTATATCATTTAGTTGTGGCACGGTAATAGAATACGGTTATTTTCTTTTCTAAAGCATTAAACAAAGAGAGTGATTTGGTCACAAAATGAGAAATTTTGAATAATAATTCTATCGGTGCATCCATTTTCTATGGCTTCATTTCAAGCTTAAAAAGTGTATGTTGTAAATTTGTAACTTCCTTTTGTATCTATACACTACATCTCTGGAAGGGCAGGAATGGAAGTGAACAGATTCTTGAAATCTGCAAATGAATCTTCAGAGGAACAAACAATGTTGTCGTGGGTAATAGACTGTCAAAGGATTTGATAAAGTCTGCGGATGAACCAACGGTGTTTTGGAATGTATTAAGTGAAAAGCAAAGCTATGTGAGACAGAGGGGAGCTGTCGAAAGCTAGACACACAAACCAGTGGCACCTCTATGTATTTTGAATCTGCTCCTTTGGGCACTCATTTTGTAGTTCATGTTTCAAAACCACTTGATGCTTTAAACAAGCAAAATGCTCGAGATTTAATTTGAGTTACTCTTCCTTAAGGGAGAATACTCTTCCTGGTAAAAGAAAAAGGTGTTGTGTGACAACAGATAGGTGGCAAAATTTGGATTGTTTAAAGGATATCTGACAGATTTTCAGGGAACAACTTCATGTCTCAGATTTTATGGAGAAGAATCAGCAACTGTGGAGCATATATCGGATTTCAAGGCATTGGGTCAGCAATCAACTGTGGATCTAATTCAGATTTGAAGCATTCCATTTCATCATTTCCAGATTTCCTGTAACATGCTAGAGATTGTTTTATTTTAGTTTATTGTTAGGATTTCATTCCTTAAAGTTAGTGGCTTTATTTCTCTGTAAAGCTGATCATTTTCAATGTAATAGGGGTTGGCTTTCGGGCCAAAGGGAGTAGTCTACCAAAAATCAAAGAAAAGGGTGTTGATTGCTTTGCTAAACAAAATCTAACCCATGTAGCATGCTTATAATAAATCCTCACTTAATTATAGTACACATTTTCAGGTTAAGTTTGTGTTATGTACTATCGATAATTGTCATATTTGTGCCTCTGGAAACATATTAATCTCGTTAACTGAGTTTCTTTGAATAAACAACTGTTAGTTTATTTTATCAGTTTACATGGAATGTTAAATTAAACAAAGCCATAGTAGCTTTAAACAGGTGCATTTTTCATTATTCATATACATTCTTGGAAAACACCACTTTGAAATCAATCTTTGTTTGTGTTAGATATGGATAATGACCTAGATGAAGCAATTCCCTTAATGACCTAGATGAAGTATATCTATGCCCTCTTAATTTTGACGTCATGGAATCTAGCTATATCTGACCTCAGATAAATTTATTAGTCGTACAAGAAGACTTCATTAATAAATATAGGGACTTGAAGTTCTGATGTGTAGTGATTTCACATCAGAATAGGGAACTATTTCAACAGCTCTTTGAAGTTTACAGAGATTTGGTGTCTTTATCAATCAATAATACTTGATAGCCCAATTGGGTTTGATACATGTATGCTTTATGATTATTATTGCCAGGTCTGAAGGGTTAAGTTATGAAATCATTCATTTTAACTGTCATTCGAGTTGGAATCTAAACATGAGTGGAGAGGTTCACTGCCCTACTCAGATTTTGTGGCAATTCCTGTTACTTTATACTCATCCTTCAATAGTACCTATTCTGCAGATGAGCTACTTTCACACATATATTATAGCTGTTATCAATCAAATTGTGCACCCTGTTTAAGTTAGCTTCTCCTAACACATCCATTAACATAGAATTTGATATATCAAGACCAATCAAGGCCATGAACTTATCATTCATCTTGCCCCAGTCCTCCTACTTCATGATGTCAGACTTTGTGTCCCTTCACACTGACTTCTACTCTCTTTCAATAAACAAATATTCCATCTTCAACCTCCATAAATGGAAGTTGTGGCCATAGAATTTATCGATCTCTAAATGTCTAGATGTCATTTCTCCTACCACATATATCTTATTAGCCTCTCACTCAAGCTAGCTACCTCAAAATAATCACTACTACAACAACACAACATTGTCCAACTTGAGCTTCTTTACCTAGAAAATGAGATTTCTCTAGCTTTCTGATCAAGACCTCAAAACAAGGCCTCAAGAACACAAGATTCTGCAAACCAAGCTTCTTCAACTTGGCAACAAAGATGTCTCCCTTTGAAACCAACAACCACTTGATACTAACTTGTTTTACCTAGAGAGAAACCTATAGCAATTAGAGAAGAATCTACAGTAGAAAAATTGTGAAGATAAATAGGAAATTCAAAATATTTAAAGCTATAACAAAGAAGTACATAAAGAAACAAGGATTGTTTTTTTAATATAGTGGGAACAGATGATTATTCACCTTTTTTTGTATAAGGAATGTACAAACATTGAAAAAATGTCGCCCCTAAAATCAGAAATACAATTGGGAAACAACTTTGTTTCTGAATCACAAGAATGCAAGCCAGAGATTTCTTTATGCATTTCATATACAATGGAAACTACTAGTTACACAGATAATGTAACTCGGCATATCTTCACACTTGAAAGAAACTCAACACACAATATTATTTTTTTGTGACTTGTAAATATAATTTAAACATCAGAGAAGAAATTCTCCTCTAAATTTACACTCTGTTGTATCAGATAATTAAGCCAGTTGCTGAGATGAAAAACTAGGTCAACTGAAGAAAAATCACTACATTTTGTTGCATCAAATACTCTTTGAAGATTAGTAAAACTGCACACAGTTTGTCTACACTCAGCAATCATAGACTTCAGATCTGTTAGCCTTTTTTTCTGATATATCAAAAGGAAAACTCCAAGCTCTGTATCTCTGGAACTCTAGCTCTTAGTCTGTTTGAAGAGGAAGTAACTCATCATTGGCCAGTCCAATAAACAAGAAGACATGGATCATGCACCAACGGACCAAAATAAATATGTTTCTTCAACAACAGTTACTCCATGACTTGTTTTAATTACACACACCTTTCAAGCTGTTGCTGCTAACAGTGAAAGTGGTGATGTTCTATCCGGTGTGAAAATGAGCCTACCATCTAAGCTTCTGTTAGGATGTGAGATAGCAATAGATGAACCATGCTTGTATGAAGAAAATGAAACAATGAATTCATCAAGATTTTCAGTTCTTGTAGGTGTGTCTGCTGGAGGAGGTTCAGAAGGTGGCACAGGATGTGCTTTATCACCTGCAATCATTTGCACTACTTCTCTCATACTAGGTCGAGCTTTGGGATGAGGATGGGAACAGAGGAAACCCAGTTCAAGAATGAGCCCAACTTCTTCAACAGGGTACTCATTAAGAAGTCTAGGATCAACTGCTTCCAAAAGCTTTCCCTTGGAATGCAACTCTCGAACCGAGTCAACCAAAATTAATTCTTCGGGAGACATCTTCGGCTCAATGGGTCTTCTTCCACAAGCCACTTCAAGCAATAAAGCCCAAAATCCGAACACATCAGTGCTTGTTGTGGCCTTACCAGTACGAGGAAGCTCTGGAGCAAGGTATCCAATAGTTCCAACTACATGGGTGGTGTGAGGATTTGAACCATGTTCATATAAACGAGAAAGCCCAAAGTCCCCTAACCTTCCATTCAAATATACATCTAATAATACATTGCTTGCTTTGACATCTCTATGGACTACTGTCTGCTCCCATTCTTCATGAAGATAAAGCAAAGCCGAAGAAACCCCTTTCAAAATTGTATACCTCTACGACCAAGTCAACATATTCTGTGTGCTCTCAAACAAGAGCTTGTCAAGGCTACCATTTGGCATGTAATCATAGATAAGCAGAAGCTCTTCCTTATACCAACACCAACCTTGAAGCTGAACTAAGTTCCTGTGCCTCAGCCGGCCAATGCTTGCAATCTCTGCAATAAATTTCCTCACCCCTTGCTTGGATTCATGTGAAACCCGCTTCAGTGCAACTTCCCGCCCAGTGGTGGGAATAACGCCCTTATAAACCGTGCCAAAACCTCCAAACCCCAGCAATTGTTTGTCCCTAAATCCCTTTGTGGCCACTTTAAGTTCACTGTAGGGGAATCTATGAGGACCATATTCAAGCTCCCATTCTTCAATCACCTCACTCTATCGAATCCCCCTAATAAGGTAAACTGCTGCCAGACTTGCAAGAACTGTGATACTTACGGCAGCTATGGATACCTCAACTATGAACCTTCTAGTCTTCACCATAGAATTTGCAGATGTAATCTGAGGAAGCTTTGAGAGTTCAAGGTCCTGTGCAGGCCCATTCATCCTGAAACTCCATCCGAGAAGGCGATGAGCACTAGAAAGCAGCCCTGTGGATGCTGAAAACCCAACATACATATAATCAAGAAGGACATCTGAGAGGTTAACATGAATAGATATCAATGGGCGATCAGGCTTGGTCATCCCCCCTGGTACAACACTTACATTAAGCCTATTCTCTGCACCATCAAAATCTATCCAACACTGAATACTCTTCTGATATTTCAGATTAAATCCCTGAACTGTCCCATTACCAGTTCTGTACCCAGCTGTCGTGGACATATTTGATATCAGACTGTTGATATCGATACCCACATGGTTATCATCAATATCCCCAAACTCAAAATCCTTAGCAGTATCAAACTCCACCGCAAATATATGATTATAATCCTTCCCATTGCTGGAAGCATTGAAGAGGCCGAGGTACTGACTGGTCAAAGTTCTGTGCAATTCCTTAAACGGGGACAACAGAAAGGCTATACCGTGACCTCCAAGAGTTGGGTACCGTGGGACAATGGACATAACGAAGGTCGTACTGAAAGAAAGAGTGGAATTATTCGAAAAATTCTTGAAGCGTAAAGGAAACGGATAAAGGGCATGGCCCAACATCAACTGTGTGACGTTTGTGAGCTCTAGGACTCCTGCAGGATTGATGTTCGCCATTCCATCCAGGTTGAGATTGCTGTTTCTGAATCCATTGAAAACAAAATTGTCGAATTGGGCCAATGCAAAAACAGAGTTCAAACAAAGAAAACAGAGCCATGAAAACATCCAGGGCATTCGATGAAACGGCTTTGCCTGATGAGATACAGGATGGTGGAGATACATGGATCGAAGCGCGGCTTGAAACGCAATGGCCCTGGCCACTTTGACGGCCGAGCTGCAGAGCGGAATCGCAGAGCGGTAAGCCAGCACAGCGGAATCGCAGAGCAGAGCGGGAAGTGAGCTACAGAGCGGAATCGCGCGCGGGTGACCATTTCGAACCGGCCATAATACTCCCCCGCATGAATTCCAGCTCGTCCCCGATCGGTCAGGGGATGTCAGGCGCTCTAACTGCATTCGGATTTTTTTGTCAAGGAATGGCAGGGAATGTCAGGACTGTCAGGGGAGGGTGGCAGAGAAAGAGGGTGGCGGAGCTAGGAGATGGTGGCGGAGGATGGAGACATTCCCGATGGCTGGAGCCAGACGATTTTTCGGCCGGTGCCGGAAGACGGGCCATTCTATAGCCTAGGTAGACTACTCCGAAACTTTTGGCCTAATAAAGTTGAACTTGGTAACTATGATTAAAAGGTTTAGGTTTCTTGAAAGATGCCGTAAACCCTTTTTTTTCAATCTGGCACATTGACTTACAAAATGAAAGTCAAACGAATTTTAAAAGTCTCGTTGAAATTTTGAATAGTGAATCACAACTAAGGGTTAAAAAAAGAGGCCTCATCGAATTTAGAAGGTTCCCCACTAAAGGATCCTTTTTAAGAGGACTTTGTTATTTTAGAAAAGGGATTATTTTTTTAAATTGAAGGAGCTTGTTGAATTTTTCAAGGTTTAAAAAAAGGGAAGATTATGGTTTAAAAGATTTTTTAAAGAGGTTTTTTAGCAAAAAAAAGGAGAGGAAGCTTACTTTATTAAAATAGATTTTTTTAATAGAATGGAGATTTTGTGTGTCTTAAAAGTGTTTTTTTTAAATAGGGAGCATATTTATATTTAAAAATGGCTTTGTCAAGTACTTTTCCACATATTTTTATTTTGAATAGAAAAAATTACAAGTTTTGGTCTTTGAGAATGAAAACATTTCTGCAAGCTCAAGAGTGTTGGGATACACTTCAGACTGACTATGTTGAGTTGAACCAAGAAGCATGGGTGACCATGTCCAATAATCATAGGAATGCAACTATTGAACTCAGAAAGAAATAACACAGCCAAATGTTGGATACAAAACTCAGTCGATGACTCTATTTTTGACAAGATAACTAGCGCATCCACAACATATGAAGCTTGGGAAATCTTGAAAGTTATGTATCTAGGTAATGATAGAGTGAAGATAATTAAATTATAGACATTGAGATCACAATTCGAAAACCTAAAGATGACTAACACAGAAAATGTGGATCAGTTCATGACTAAAGTTGTGGGAATAGTCAATCAAATATAGACGAAGGAATTGTTCAGTTAATGATAAATGACGGGGCACCATGGGAAGATTACCACCATCATTCCCATCTTCCAGATTACAAGGAAGATACTCCTAGTGACCATCATCATCCCTCAGTTTTTGATTTTCTATCAAATACTATAAACACGGTGGATTCTGAGTGAAACCTGTCCAATATTGAAGAGACTATCGCCATAAATATCTCGACCAAAACAAATGTTGTAGAGAATATTCATGTCGTCAAATCATGTTCTCCTTCAGAACTGGAAATATATCACGCTCTTTTTTTGCGAGTTCAGAGATGTCTTTGCTTGGTTGTGTGATGAAATGCCAGGCATTGACTCGAGCATAGTTGAACACGAAATTAAGATGTATCCAGATGTCAAACCAGTATGACAACGGCTACGGCAGGTGCACCCCAAGAAAGCCGCTGCCATCAAAACAAAGGTTGAAAAACTTCTCCATCCTGGTTTTATTTACCCAGTTCCTCTAACTGATTGGGTATCGAATATTGTTCCTATAATGAAAAAGCAAGGAACAATTAGAGTGTGCGTCGATTATAGGGATGTAAATCAAGCTTGTCTAAAAGACAACTACCCTACACCCTTCAGTGACCAGATAATTGATGAATGCGTCGGATGTGAAATCTTTTCAGTTATGGATGGATTTTCTGGGTATAATCAAATAAATATCTGCCCACAGGACCAGTCAAAGACTGCATTTATTTGTCCATGGGGCACATTTACATATCGCAAGACCCTTTGGTTTAAAGAATGCAGGGGCAACATTTCAGAGGGCAATGAATTATGCCTTCCATGACATCAAAAACATTGTTCAACCATATCTCAACAATCTTCTGGCTCATTCGCGAAAGCGGACTGATCATCCGCAGCATTTGAGAATGATATTTCTACGCTGCCGACACTACAAGATACGACTCAATCCACACAAATGTGTGTTCTGTGTTAGTTCTGGTTGTTTACTTGGCTTTGTGGTCTCAAAGGATAGGATTCATCTCAACCCATGTAAGGTTCAGGCAATCATTGATTTGCGTCCACCTTCAAATTTGCTTCAGATTCAGAAACTCCAAGGGAAAGCAAACTTTCTGAGGAGGTTCATTCCAAATTACACCGAACTTGCTAAGGGTTATACTCGTCTATTGAAAAAGAAGTACCCTTCGTCTGGGATCAGGTCGTGCAAGCTTCCTTTGATGCTTTAAAGCAATCTCTAATAAAAGCATCATTAATGTATGCTCCTAATTATCAAAAAGACTTTAACCTATATCTGGCTGCAGCGGATATGACCATCGCAATGGTTTTAGTTCAAGAAGACAATGGAATTGAACATCCTATATATTATTTGAGTAGAAACTTAAATGATATAGAAAGAAAGTATTCCTACATTGAAAAGCTAGCTCTTCCAGCTGTTCAAGTGATACAGAGATTTTGACACTATGTCCTCTTTCCAAAAACTACCATTTTGTTAGATTGCAACCTCATGACTTATATATTGTCGCGACAGTTGCTGGGGGGCAAATATTCAAAATGGATAACAATTCTACAAGAGTTTGATCTGGAATTTATAAAACCCAAATCGAAGAAATCACTGGTTTTCGTGGAGTTACTATGCGACCTCCCATCGTCGTCCAATGATGCAACATCAGAAGAAGCAATCGTGGATGAATCTTTGTTTTTGATATCTTCAAGCAATCCGTGGTATGGAGACATAATAACCTATCTCCAAACACAAACATATAGGTCTAATACCTCCCGTTCGAAACAACGATGCATTCGATACCAAGCAAAAGACTACATGATCGTCGGTGATACACTTTACTGTCATGGTGTCGATACAGTTCTGAGGAGGTGCCTCACCCATGAGAAGGCCGAAAAAGTCATGAATGATTTCCATTCAGGTGCATGTGGCGGGCATCGATCTGGTTACGCTACGGCGCAAAAGATTTTACGAGCATGATACTTCTGGCCAACAACGTTCAAAGATTGCATAATCGCAGTCAGAAGTTGCCATGCATGTCAAATCTTTGATGGAAAATCTAGAATACCACCCGCACCTCTGCAACCAGTAGTTGCTGTTAGGCCATTTGCAAAATGGGGCATAGATTTCATGACATGTAACCCCACCTCGTTTGGGGGGCATGGGTATATCATAGTCACAATAGACTATTTTACCAAATGGGCCGAGGCGATGCCTACATTAAACAACAACGACGAAATGGCTGCCCTCTTCCTTTTCAATCATGCAGTCTCGAGATTCGGCGTTCCACAGGCCATAGTCATAGATCATGGATCACATTTTCGCAATCACATGATGGTTGAATTGGCTGCCAAATTAGGGCTGTCCCACAACAGCTCTACTCCATATTATCTGCAGGCCAACAGACAAGTTGAGGAAATCAACAAGGTCCTGAAGCGGATGCTGCAAAGGATGATTGGAGTCCATAAAAGGAGTTGGCACCTAATCCTGTACTCAGCCTTGTGGGCATAGCAGACATCGATGAGGAATGAAAATGGGTTTACACCCTTTCGACTGGTGTATGGCCTGGAAGCAATCTTACCGGTTCAGTGTGAAATCTCGTCCCTCAAACTCGCGGTCGACCTTCTCCCTGGAACATCAGAAGAAGAGGCTTGTTTCTTGGAACTAATCCAATTGGATGAAACCCGTCATGATGCCACTTTGGCTAACGAAGCCCATAAGAAACGAGTCAAGGCACAGTTCGACAAGAATGTCAAACCCCATGTCCTCTCAGAAGGTGACCTGGTCTTACTTTACGGCCTGGAGTCTGATAAATTGGGCGCAGGAAAATTCAAGTCTTTATGGATGGGCCCCTATATTGTTAAGTGCGTGTTAGCAAAAGGAGCCTACGAGTTAGTGGATTATGATGGGATTCCACTGGCGCAACCTCACAACGGGTTGTACCTTAAGCGTTACTATGCTTGACTTAAGATAGTAACCCCTATGCTTTTCTTACATTTGTGTTTTCGCTAAGGGTAATTGTTTTGGTTAAGTGATCTACTTTTACATTTGTTGCAGATGTCGGACCTATTGGAATCATTTGTTGGATACGCCGATGCGGCAAGTTGTAGTTCGCGGAACCTATCTTCTACTACCTGGGCTATCTTCGATCTAAACGGCGAGTTAGTGAGTTTCAGAGGGGTATGTATTAGTCAGTCAATCAACAATATTGCTGAATACAACGCGTTGATAGAGCTCCTCTTTGATGCCATTATGCATGCCATACACCGACTCGTCATCAGGCTAGACTCACAACTCGTCATCCTAGAGCTCACTGGTATCTACTCTGTACGGAATCCAGCTATCTATCGCATGTTCCTAAGGGTCAAGATCTTGGAAAGGCAGTTTGATTCTATTCAACATCAGCATATTTCCAGAAACTTAAACACATTAACAAACTCATTAGCAAATTATGTGTTAGATAGACATTTGCAACATTTATAAAAGAATCATTTCATCAATATTTGCATCAAGATCACGTAACTTAACCAAAGTAAAGCTCCAAAAATCAAAAATACATATATAACTGTTTATGGTTTATACATAATGTTCTGTAACCAGGACAAAATCGGTCAGATGACCCAAAACTCAAAATGCTAGGGGGCACCCTAGTCTAATGATGCTAGTGATAACAAGTCACTGCCTATGCAATCATGCGTAGAAGCCTAGTCCATCGATTCGGCACGCCAGTAGTATGTCGCTGCAACCTCAGAGGCAGCTCGTTGGTCCTCACGTCCGGAATACCAAGAGTGAGACCCTTGACTTGATCTTGCAATTCTGAAAGAGTCTCAACCACATCAAGGTCATGAAGGATATCCCTCTCCATAGCCTCTCCTGTTGGAACGATAGCTGGTGCTCTCAGATGTACTACTGGTCGAACTGGTCCAATATTTCCATGAGCACATGAGTTTTGATTAGTCCTGATAGAAGAAAGCACAAGAAAATTATAAAAGGAAATGATAAATAGAGATATGGTCAGAGAGTTTACCGATAGCACCCCACTGCTCACCAGCCGACAACACCAAATCTGGGTCACCCCGGAAATCCATACCAGCATATGGATACTCGGAAAAAACCATCTCCTGACGGTTGAACCACTCGAAGAAGGTATCAGAAAAGGAAACCTGGGGCTGACGAACATGTCGAGCCATAAGGTCGACCCATCTCTGCATCCGTGGCTCAGTCGGTGGAGGTAAGCCAAGTGTAATGTACTGCCGCTGCATCAGTGGGATCTTTTCCAAGGCGAAAGCGGTCAAAATAGAACCATAGCCGAATTTCTTGGATTTTTCGCTTTTTACCTTGGTCAGTTGTTCTTTCATCACAGGGAGTACTACGTCACACCAGTTGAACACCTTTGGTTCAAGGCATTCCAAGGCGTACTGCATATAGGACTTGTTAGCCACGTGAAGAGCTGCACTACCAGCCAGTCTAGCAAAAGTGAACAGAATGGTCCTCAAGGACCGGTCAGTGACATCTCGGATGTTGATATTGCCGTCCCTACTCAGTTGAGATCCCTCTCTGCAATACCGACGAATATAATCTCTCACGGATTCGCCCGCACTGGCGGAACCTGATAATGAAAGAGGGCTACCACGCCTTGATAAACTGGTCAAAAAATAGATGTCCACGACAGTCAAGGGGATACATTTGCCTATGATCTGAAACACCTGGCTGGTAGGATCCCATGCATCGAGAAGATATTGCAACAAGTTGATTTGTTTCCTCATGCTAGAGATGCGGAAAAAATTGAACAGGCCACAGTTCCGTAGTGTAGTTACTGTAACCGGATCTTGTAAAGCAACCATGTCCTCTTCTTCATGCTCGCGTTCTCGCCATGTAGCAACCACTTTGCTCCGATGCATCTCTGCAAAACAAGAAAGAGAAGAGTCAGGGTCCTGATTTGGCAAAAAACAGGCAAAAATTCCATGAGAAAACAATGCAAAAGTTTCCCTTCTCACGCCCATCGCACCCCAGCAGTGTACTGGGTTAGATGCATACTGACTGGCCTATGGCCAAGCCAGTATGCATCACACCTTTTGATATAGAAAGGGTGCGATGGAGCCAGGGTGAATTTTTCAAACCCTAAGGGCTCAGAAAAATAGGGAAACATGCTCAGAATTCAAAAAGGAAGGAATGCAACTGAAGAGCTCAGGTTTAGCTCCTACCTGGTCTAGACAGCACCAAGAATCGTCCACAGAATCTCTCAGAATCAACTGGTGAAAATCAAGGGGGAAAAGTACCTCCAGAGCTCCAACAAACCAAAGTTCAAATGAAATGGTAAAATGAGGGGTAAAAACCACTTTTAAATTACTTTTCACGTAATTTGACTAAAATATTAGTGTTTTAACTCATTTTTTAAACATATATTGTTCATTTCTAAATGGTTTGATGAAGCAATTGAACAGGCAGTACAACCTTGGAAGGAACAAAGTGGTTAGCGGTGAAATCAAATAATCAATGACCATTATCACGAGAAATTTTTATGCGAAGTTCAAGCTTGTTAAACATTAAACCTTAGCAATGAGCAAATGTTCCCCCTAGAGTTTAAGATCATTAAAAAATAAACCAATCCCCGGTAAATAACCATTTTGAATGCATTATCATCAGCTTTTCAGCCCTGGTCGTGTTCTCATCATCACCTCCACTCTGTTTTAGCCGATCATTCACCTCCATTTGATTGTTTACCTCTTTTTGAGGAACAACTGCGAAGAGTGATCCTGTTAGCCATCGTTGTGACACTGCCATGATTGGAAAATTCCAAACCTTACCTGGAATTAGTTGCTACCCGAAATTATCACTCGTTCCTCAAAAGACAAGTCTCCTTTAAGCTCTTTTCACCTAACTCGTAAAATATGAAAATATTGCTGAGAAATTGGCCTCTCCAGCTCGTTAAACCTACTGGAAGTGCTATCCCTCCTCTAGATTTTAATATTTTTCGACCTCAGGGATTATTACACAAAAATATCGAGCGCTTGTTTTGTTCGGCTCATTAAAATTACCAAAAATTCATCCCTTTCGTATTATTTATACCTTTTTAGACTTAAGGGATTATATGATGAAAAAGGATTATTGGAGTTTCCTTTACGTCCCTTTCAAACTATCTAAAATTGAAAAGGACTGAGTTATCTTTGTCGTTAAACTTGTTAAAACCAAATAGCGGCAAACTTGTCCATTCAGACAAGAATGAGTTTCACTGTCGCTAGGCTCGTTAAAACATAGCGACGAGTTTTCCCAAATGGAAAATTATAGAACAAGCATATGTTATCCTCCTCAAGCTTGAAAAAAATAAAGAGGTACTGGTCAGCAATGACTAGGGAAAAATTGGGAAGAAAACTTGAAGAAACTTTATTAGTAGCAAGTCGCTCTTGAACATGACACTTTCACTCCACATTCGAGTCAGTTTGGGTTATTCCGATCACTGGTCATATCACCATTGGTCCGTCGCACCATCCATATTTGGGGTTAACGCTACCAATCCATGTCAGTGTTGCCAGTATGTTCAAGAGAAGTCGCTCAGAGAATTCGCCAGTGTCTCATCCGCTGCAATACATTCACGCTCCATTCTTTCATGACTGCCACCCTGAACGCTGTATCATGAGATCATTTTCACCTCCAAAATAATTTACTCTGTTCCGTGTCCTAGATGTGGGATTCATTAAGGCCCTCCTATGGCAAGTCGCTTCTTGTCGACATCAGTTCATTATCCAAGAAGTCGACTTAGGAACAACCCTTTCAGTACTTTGAAGCTTGCATGCCTCAATGGCAAGTTTCTCACTTCCGCGATAGGTTTACATCAATGGCCTTCGACCGAAATATTTTGCGTGGTGTTCGATGCAAGTCCCTTTTCACACCATGCAAATTGTACTATAGTACCTTGAGGGTCATCATCATTATCGGTGATTCCTCTCGTGCCTGTTAATAGCCTACATCATTGGCTGGTAATCAGGCGATGTCCTTCCACGTTCGACTCCAAAACATATTTCACATGGATCAACTTGTACTCCGAGTGAATATTGGATGAGTTTGAAGACCCCGGATCTAGTTTCATCCATCCGGGCTGCGATATATTCAGGAAAATAAAGACATCAAATGTACATTGTCGCTACACAGATGATCATCAAAATCAAAGGATGATGATTCTATCAGAATCATCAGTCTGCCATTCAGACGGTTGTCTGTCTTATGTACATGAAAATGAATTTATAAAGCTGAGCATGGGAATTCCCGCCTCAGCTAGATCATGAAAAATATTATGAAGATAATGTATTGTATTGTATCTTATTACAGGTCGCTTTCCAGCTCGAAAAAACTTTGGATCCTCATGATAAAGAATTTCACCCGACATCAAAAGATTAACGACCTCATGCTTTAGGGGGAAACTGTTATAGATATTTTTGGGCACTGCAACCCCAATCATACATGCCCATAAACCAAGGGATCCTAAGTCCCTAAAAGTGTTGCTTCACACACTAAAAGAACACGGTCAATTGATTACATCATCTCCCATAAGTTCTCCACAGAAAACTGCTCAGAACTGGTCAAAGCTGGACCATACAGACTGCCCAGTGTAGAGGGTATGATCCATCTCACATGACCAGTGAAAAGGGTGCGATGCATACTAGAAAGCCCTTCTGTAGGGTGCGATGGCAAGAGTAGACAAATGGCAGAGTCAGTTTGCAAGGTGGATCATCATGGAATCTTCCAGAAACTTCTCCTGTGACACTTGCCTCTATGAATTCGCCTAGGGATGAGTAAGAGATCATCAATCTCCAAGTGGAATCATGAACTATCAGAGAGAGGACACTAATCAAAATCCCAGAAGTTGACTCACCCCCCTGCAATCATCTATATATGGATCCCTCATCCCAGAGATCCAAAGGCTGGAATTTTGTACCTTGTAAGGAAGTGCTGTTGGTTTCTTGGTGGAATATCATAGTGTTGGGTGATCTAAGCTTTTCATGAGGTGAAGATGGGCTTTCATGTTGGGAGGATGATGCTGCGGTCAGAACAATTGGTTGCAATCCTCTTTGCTATTCTTGATATTAATAAAGCTATTCATGTTTTCCTCCACATTCTTGAATGTTTGATGATATATGCATTTGTGTGGTCAATATATATCTTGTCCTATATTGTTTATGATTGTAGATCTCTGTTCTTCGATAGTATTATGCTGCTTTGATTCCACAGGTGCTCTTTGAAGCTGTGTAGATGAAGGAAAAGTGGCAAAGATCTGTCAGAAGGGAGAGGAACCAAGCGCAAGACTGAGGTTGGTGTCCTTTGTTCCCCTCTTATCTACTTCTCGTAAAGGAAAGAAAAAGTAGTTTTAGTTTGTTTGTTTCTAAGATAGCTATCAGTCTTAGTGGAACTAGCAGCTCCGAGTGGATACTAGATTTCCGATAACAATATAATTCATCGAGACTTTTTTATAAAATTAAACAAACATTACCACCAAATGTGAAAATTTTACATAGTACAGGTATTTTAAAATGCATTCACAGATATCAATTGTTGCATTAGCTCTCTCTGGAAAAAAGAATTGTCGTGAATGGTTAAGGAAGATAAAACTCACTCTCATTTTCAATGAGTTGTGGAGAGGATTTTGCAAAGGAGAATGAGTTAATGAAAACGCAAAGCCCACTTTAGATAAGGATATTTCCATTTTGGAAAATAAGAACAAAAAGGCCTATACCTTGATTGCAGTATCATTAAATGAATAGGTGAGTCACCATATTTTATCATTTTCGAATTCTTTTAAAGTCTTACAGAAGTTGAAGGAATTGTATGACTCGCACTCTGAACTTGAAGTTGTCCAATTGATGATTAAGTTGTTCAGTCTTGTTTTAACATCAAAAGTAAGATCCATTATGCATGATATAAAAACCACTGGTGTTGAAATAAACATTCCTCTCATAGCTTATGTCAAGGCACTATATCGCACTTATTCAAATTATCTTGATTCACTGCAAGCAGGTGGAAACCTTAAGAAGATTACCTTCGACTCCCTTAAGAAGAAGCTTGCTCAGAGAGAGAGGGATTTTGGGAAGCAGACAACTCCTCGCTCTTAGGAAGAGGTTGTGTATCTTGCACATAGAGAGAAGAATCATGCACACGATTTTTCTAGAGGAATATGTGGCACAAGAGGAAGAAAGAATTTTAGAGGCAAGGGGGCAGACATTTTTAAGGACAAAAGTATGCCACTCACTGCATACGATGCAATAGACATGGACATGATGCGTCCATATGTAAGTTTCCTTGGAACAAAATTGAGCAGGAAAGAAATGAAGGGGAAGGTAAAGCACCTGAATCTGCTCACTATGTTATGCCATTGATCTTGTTTTCTTGATTGAATATAAGCCCTGGTGATTATATAACTGTGTGAGGAGTGGGGGGGATCGATGTGATACATCACTGATACCAAACACAGTCAAACACAGTCACACCATTCACTCTGATAACCATTATATATTACTAAGGTGATACCACATATCAAACACAGTTATCGGGATACTTAAAGCCATGTAATTGGTATTCAACATGTATGGAGGAGGCAACAACTGTACCACGACACCTCCAAGAAGAAACCTCACCACAATACCTCTGGCTTCAATTCATTAACTCTCGGAAAAAAGCAACCCCTCACATGCCATGCTCAAACTTTATTGAACTTTAATGAGACATTGAACATCTCTAGGCAGCCATTCGATGCAAGAAGTGTTAGAATAGAATGCATGGAATTGGAATTAACGCACAATTAGTTAGAATGCAAAGGGACATAGGATAATGGTAGAAATTAGCAGATATGACAGACTGCAAATAAATGACATAAGGGAGTTACAAGGACAAAAAGGAATCCAAAATAGAGGCTGGAACTTGTGTTCTTATACCATGTCAAGCCAGGAGGTAACTCCTCAAAATGAATTGTGCTTTGGCTTGAAGGTTGATCATAGATATATACATGGAGGGAGAGACTCTTGGACTTTATCTCCCATCGTCTCTTCATATTCCAAGTCTCCTTATTTTCTATTTACACTATTTTACATGGATTTAACTAATCCCAAAGATTAGGTGTCAACAAAAACAAGTCGCATTGTGGAGTTATTAATGTCTAGCTTGACAATTTCTAACTATAAGTTTGTAGCTCTCTCCAAAAAGAAAAATTTATTCCATATTATTTAGTATCGAACTTCATCTCTGTCATTATTATTGATACCAATTTTTTTAATTATATTATTAAAGAAAGTTAGTTTGATGTTAAAATACTTAATTAGCTCATGGGGTGTAGAATAATTGGTGATGGGGTGTAATGTCAAGGCACTCGATGATGTGAATGTCACTGGTTTGAAATTCCATGGGAAAAATATCTAGCCATGTTTAGCGCTAGTGTGGTCTATACTATGTGCAATTCTCAGGTGATTTTGACAACTTAGATTCCCTTCGGTCGTACTCTCTTAGCCAAAGCTTAAGTGTGCAGTCATCTCAAGACTCATACAAATTAGCAAATACAAAAATCAAAATACTTAATTATTATATATTTTATATATTTTTTGTTTGCCAGTTTATGTTAGTTCTAAAATGATTATACTATTACCCTGTGGTTTGTGTAGCTGTGACCGCGGGGCATTTAAATCGTCAAAATCACTTGAGTATTGCAGTCTATTTGGGTCACCCTGGCCCTTAACATCACTGTACTTTTTCCCACACACTTTCAAACAGTGACTTTTACAGCATGAAGTAGCTTAACAGAACGCACCTCACCATCTACTTTACGCCCCATAAACTAAATCTTATATATGATTTATTATTCAATAATATTTAAATATTTTAATTACAATTATATTAGGATATTTTATTTAAAATTAATATTTATTTATTGACGTTAACCTCGTATAAATATTACATATTTTAATTTAGTAAATACATTTCCGTTATTATAAATTTTTATTATTATCAATATTATAGTTTAATATAAAATTTTGAATTGAATATATAAATATAAAAAATCTAAATTATTACGAAAGTAAATGAAAAAGTAAAATTATAAATATAAAGGATTTTAATTATTTTATAAAATTTACAAAAGAGGAATATCTTTATTATTCCCTGTCGTCTGGCAATGGCCAGGGACTATAGTAATTGATAATGCCCCTCTTAGCATTAGTTCGGTGGTTTGTTAATTCAACTAATCACGCTATAACCAAAGTTTCTCGACGAAGACCGATTCGCCCCGATGCACCCTCCAAAGTTTTTCGATATAGATTTTTTTACCTTCTTATTTGGCCTCTTCCCGAGGTGGAAGAGGCTAGACTATATGTTATTTTGGTTTTACACTGTTCATTTTTTCAAAATGTTTTAGCCTACATAACTAATGTTAACATTAGTTTGAGACATCAAAAGTTTGAGACATTAGTTTGAGTAGCTTGCTTGCAGGTAGTTGCTCAGAGTCGCTGGCAGGTAGTTACAAGTGTATGTGAGAGATTACAGGTGTATGTGAGCATGTGTTATAGGTGGATGGAAGATCTGCGCCTCTTCCTAAAACTGTCTGAGCATCTGCTGGATGCTCTGGTCTTCATAGAGTGCGAAGGTCTTGATAGAGTGCGAATGCTATTTCTTCTATCCGTCCGAGAGAGATAGCAGCTCTGGCTGGGCCTGTAGCGAGTCTCCCGCTTCAACATCATAATGGATCGGTCCATTAGCAATTGGAGGACATTAGTAAGTGCAGGATCTCACGGCGCTCGCGAGCAAGCTGATCTCCTGGACCACCCCATCGTCTGCTTATGGTAATAGCTTCTTCATGGTAAGGTCTTAAACCCATCACAGTACCTGGTTGTTAAGGCAGTGAACATGAATGCATCTAGTGGCTTCCTCCATATCGCATGATAGAATTACTGTTGGATCAACAATCTGTGCACTTTCCCCTCTTTCGAATGAATTCCATACCTGCGTTTTCATAAAGTATGGCATCCATAAGGATGACTGTAATTTAGTTTCTTGTTAAATTAGTACAGAAGTCAACAGATGAGGAATTCATATTAAAAGAAAACCCTATTCATCTACTTGGCTAAATGATTCATAGATGAACTAAATAACATGGTCTAGAACGAAGATATCTCAATACAATCAGAACAATGTCAGAATATCTCATTTGCAGAGGAAACTGTAGTGCTAGATCCTAGAAGATAAAAACTTAACCGAGAAGTTTTGAAATGTCGAAATCTGCTATCTTAGGATTCAGTTTCTCATCCAATACAATATTTTTTGGTTTAATATTTCCATGAACAATCAGCTGTGGAGAATCCCGGTGAAGATAGATAAGCCCATTAGCTATTCCCAGGATGATGTTGTAACGCTTGTGCCAATCAAGGGCATTGCATTTGTTTGGATCTGTATCCATGCATTCAACACACCAAATCAAAACCGAACTAAATAGATTGATACATTAGTGCTTTTTTCTCTGCATATAACTTAGTTAAGTGTAAGTGACTCACGGGATAGGAATTCATCAAGGCTTTTATTCGGCATGTACTCATAAACAAGAAACCCTTCCGATTCCTCTACGCAATAACCTAGTAGTGTCACAATATTTCGATGTCGACTTTGGGCCAAACTGTGAACTTCATTCCAAAATCATTTCTTTTGTTGCCTAGTAATTTCAGATAGCTTCTTCACAGCTATTTCTTTTCCATCTTGAGTAGTTCCCTAGGAGATTCAAACAAATGATCGGTATGAAACATTCTGTGAAATAAATCTTAATGGCCTTTTCTTTGTTTTCAAGCTTGTAATCTGCATCTCATGGTTATAGATTTTGAAATATACTTATTTGTAAATTCTAAAATATTTTTAAAATCGGATAAAAAGAATCTAATTCAAATAAAAGTTAAGTTTACTTTCATTTATAACCAGACTTGAAGATTAGAAAATCTACAATCTAAATAAAAATAACCACCTTTATTCCAAAATGAATCTCCTAGTCCTACAATTTAAATTCTTATATAAACCAGTTAAGTGTTCTGATTAGCCTATGTTACCTTGTGTACATCGCCAAATCTAACAGCTTCGCAAAGAAATTACTGGTCATATGAATTGACGTCGTTCAGCCCAGCAAAACATAATGTTCAAAACAATCAGCTTAAAAATTCTTATATCCTTCTATAACTCTATTATTGAACAAAACTTGAAAGCCTTACCCGCATGCAGTCAGGTTGGCCATGAAATGCACAAACATGAGCAACAGAAGGGCCAAGGCCTCTTTTAGCTTTGCATTCACATTTGCTCCTTTCTTTATCAGGGTTTTTAAATAGTCAGGTGTTCCAACAGCTAGTGCAAATACAATTGGGGGTGTCCATCCTTGTCCAGAACCTCCACATTTGCTTCAGGATACTCCAAAATAGTTTCGACAAGCTCAGCAATAACCCCTCATGCATGCCAAATGTAAGGCAGTTTGTCCTTCAGCATTGCGACCATCTAGGAGAGTACCAACTGAGTTTCCAGCCTTTCCAGATGAAGCTCTCACAAGTAAATCTCTGCAATTCATTGCTTGTCAAAGATAAAACTACAACCATATAACTGAGAAATCTATTTGAACAAAAATTCATGCAAAGAACAAAAATTTTGGAGAGTAAAGAAGATCACCTAACACCTTCCACATCCCCTTCTAAGACCATACGATGAAGAACATTTTGAGTATCCTATACAAATTCCAAGAGAGATGAGGGAGATGGCTCTGTCCCAATGCCAGTCTTAATCTCATCTCAATGGCAAATAATGATAATCCTATTGCATTTAAGTTTTTTGACAAAAATACAAAAAGTGGTTACTCAGTACTCAATATGGGCATGAAAAAATAGTACAATATCCCAGTAAAACTTGGTCCATCATTAATGAGTAATCATATTTATGGCAGAAATATTTCTTCACCTGACTGATCTACTTATTTTGTTTAACATTGATGGAATGTCATGCAGCTCATTTTCCACTGCCAAACGAGTTTTACCCTTGAAGCGCATGAGTCCAGACGGGCAGCGTGCGGCTAACCGTGTCGTTGAGCACCTGCTCTGCACTGGCGGCACTAATATTGCCGAGGGTTTGAGAAAAGGTGTGAAGGTGCTCGAAGATCATCGTCAACGGAACCCGCTCGAAGATCCTTGCCTCTGTACATATGCAAATATTGTTGTTGTAACATGTGTAATACATGCGCCATGCTCTCCACATGTAATACATGCGTCTTGGTGTTCCATGCTCGCTATTACAAAACAATTAAATAAATTTTTGGGCCTAGAAAGTAAAATAATGTAAATAAAATTCTTCACTATATTGGCTTTCTTTATTTCAAATCTTAATCAATTCTTCCATAAAATTCTCAATTTATATTTCTCTTCCATAAAATTCTCAATTTCTTTTTATGAGACATTTTTCTTAAGCCGATGCCGCAATGACTACTAATTGCTTTAAAATACTGCTGGTTAATACCAAATTCTCATAGGCTACACAAGTCTGTTAAAGTAAAATAAATTTCTCCTGCACTCATTGATTTTTTTTTCCAACTTTTTTATAAAATCTGAATTTCTTTTTCTCAAACATTTTTCTGAACCCAGTGCTTCAAATATCCACTAATTGCACAACTGATTAGTCCACATTCTTAGATATTACAATAAATCTGTCTTAAAACTAAAGTAAATTCCTCTGCGCCCATTGTCTCCCATCGGGCAATAAGGCAACACCAGATTCGAACTATCCTATACAAATTCCAAGACAGATGAGGGAGATGGCTCTGTCCCAATGCCAGTCTTAATCTCAGCTCAATGGAAAATAATGATAATCGTGTTGCAATTAAGTTTTTTGACAAAAAGACAAAAAGTGGTTACTCAGTACTCAAGCCGGGCATGAAAAAATAGTACAATATCCCAGTAAAACTTGGTCCATCATTAATCAGTAATCATATTTATGGCAGAAATATTTCTTCACCTGACTGATCTACTTATTTTGTTTAACATTGATGGAACGTCATGAAGCTCATTTTCCACTGCCAAACGAGTTTTACCCTTGAAGCGCATGAGCCCAGACGGCCAGCGTGCGGCTAACTATGTCGTCGAGCACCTGCTCTGCACTGGCGACACCAATATTGCTGAGGGTTTGAGAAAAGGTGAGAAGGTGCTCGAAGATCGTCGTCAATGGAACCCGCTCGAAGATCGTTGCCTCTATACATATGCAAATATTGTTGTTGTAACATGTGTAATACATGCACCATGCTCTCCACATGTAATTCATGTGCCTTGGTGTTCGATGCTCGCTATTACAAAACAATTAAATAAATTTTTTTTGGGCCTAGAAAGTAAAATAATGTAAATAAAATTCTTCGCTATATTGGCTTTCTTTATTTCAAATCTTAATCAGTTCTTCCATAAAATTCTCAATTTATATTTCTCTTCCATAAAATTCTCAATTTCTTTTTATGAGACATTTTTCTTAAGCCGTGCCGCAAATGACTACTAATTGCTTTAAAATACTGCTGGTTAATACCAAATTCTCCTAGACTACACAAGTCTGTTAAAGTAAAATAAATTTCTCCTGCACTCATTGTTTTTTTTTCCAGTTTTTTTATAAAATCCGAATTTCTTTTTCTCAAACATTTTTTTGAACCCAGTGCTTCGAATATCCACTAATTTCACATCTGATTAGTCGAGATTCTTAGATCTTACAATAAATCTGTCTTAAAACCAAAGTAAATTCCTTTGCGCCCATTGTCTCCCATCGGGCAACAAAGCGACACCGGATTCGAACTATCCTGTACAAATTCCAAGACAAATGAGGGAGTTGGCTCTGTCCCAATGCCAGTCTTAATCTCAGCTCAATGGCAAATAATGATAATCATGTTGCAATTAAGTTTTTTGACAAAAAGACAAAAAGTGGTTACTCAGTACTCAAGCTGGGCATGAAAAAATAGTACAATATCCCAGTAAAACTTGGTCCATCATTAATCAGTAATCATATTTATGGCAGAAATATTTCTTCACCTGACTGATCTACTTATTTGGTTTAACATTTATGGAATGTCATGCAACTCATTTTCCACTACCAAACGAGTTTTACCCTTGAAGCGCATGAGTCCAGACGGCCAGCGTGCGGCTAACCGTGTCGTCGAGCGCCTACGAAGGCAGCGAAGGACCGACTCGAATAGCCTCATCGTCTGCTAGACGGAAATGTCTCGAACTCTTGTTCATATGCTCAGAATGGCACCCACAGTGTTTCATTGTTCACCTTGATTCACTGGAAGTATAAAGCACAGAGAGAGACCCTGCTATCTGGACCATGCCAAATGCTTTGGATCTCCATAGAAAATCAGAGAATCAAGCTTCCTCCTGTAAGGGTGATTTTCACTGCTCAAAAAGTCAAGCTAAACGTCAGATTGACTCGCTGAAGATATTCCTGTTTATGACAAGTATCCCAAGTTCCATAGGCATGAGCTACATAAAAACTACAAAATGATCTACGATGGCTTTATCTACAAGGTCATTTGCTATAAGAATAGCGTGCCTACTATTCACAGGGCAGGGACTAGCTGCCCCGCAACCTTCCTTGTTTCTAATAAAAAGCGAGCAGAGAAAAAAATCAATTACTCCACATTATCTGATACAAATATTTAATATATATCACCATCATCATATTGATGTTAATATTAAACTATTATGTACTATAGTATTCGAGTTATTAAATAATTATTTTATAATGTAAATTTGATATTAATATCTTGAATCACTCTATAGTTTATAAATATGAAAATAACAGTTAAAATTATTTTATTGTATTTTTTTTTTTTTGGTAAATATAGTCTTTATAATAAAAAAAATTACTGCTAAAATAATTTGATATAAAATAGGAATACAAATTTATTATAAAAACTAAATAAAAGCAAATTATACAATTTATTAACAAAAATAAATAAATAAATCATTATATAACTTAAAAAATAAAAATATTATTTGGTGATGGTATTCTTCAACCATATGTTTGTGGCCCTCATTACAAAATAATGAAAATTTATTGCGTGATGTTATGTAATCACATGAAAAGACTACATTATATTGGGTACCTTTTTATTTTTTAAAATTTTAGTTGAGATTAATCCGGACAACCTTCAATGTCGAGAAAAATTTACAGCATGTTTTGAATAATCCAACCTTTCAATTAAATTGGAGGGAAGTTTAGTTCCGTGATAACGAAGTACCCTCGAAACGATGAACGTGAGCACTTGTCAAAGGTGTCCGTAACATCTTTAATTTGGACAAGGAATCCTTCGAGAGAGGTTTGACAAAAGAACTTTGCGTCGCTAAAAAAATTCTTCGAACAAATCAAAAACTAGAAGCGAGTATATTTACGCCCATTTCAAACTCGGCACGTTCTAGTGGAAATGTAGGAATTTCCAATCAGTCACATTCTACATAATATGTGTTATGACATCAAAAGGCTCAATCCCGCGGGGTAGTGGGTGGGAGTGGTTACGTTGCTGACGAAAAAAATAATATTCTGCCGCTTGACAACGACGAAATCTTTGGGCATAGATGGTACATGTTTAGCTCAATCAAGGTACCAGAAAAACGAGTTCTGTGAGGTAATTAACAGCGAGCTTGACATGAGGGAATAGTAGGACTCTTTGCAATTTCCGAGACTATTCAATTACATCCATAGTTTTTCGCCATCAGACGTTTCATTTTAAGCCGTTTAGCTTTGAATAATGGAGCTGTACCGGCATCTTGTTTATCCTACTAAATATGTGCGAAAAACTTTTGGCATCGGCATTCCAATTTTAAGAGCTCACCTTTGAATAGCGGACGTGTACTTAATGATTCTATAGCAGAAGTAGTTAGGCTTGTTACTTTCCCCGTTTATAAATGAAGTTGAAAATGATTCATTAATGGAGAAGATAACTATTGAAGAAAGAAGTAGTTAGGCTTGTTACTTACTTTCCCCGTTTATAAATGAAGTTGAAAAGATTCATTAATGGAGAAGATAACTATTGAAGAATTTAAGAGAGTATTGGCTGGTTCCCCGTTTATAAATGAAGTTGAAAAGATTCATTAATGGAGAACATAACTATCGAAGAATTTAATGGCTGGTTCCCCGTTTATAAATGAACTTAAAAAGATTCATTAATGGAGAAGATAACTACTGAAGAATTTAAAAGAGTATTGGCTGGTTTTTAAAGCAATAGTTTTTTTTGTGTTGAAAATTTTGGAAATTCTTGTAAAATTTGGATAAAATTAGGTAGGGATTTTTGTAAATCTAGGTTATAGCTGTCAAACTTCAGGATTTTGGGTGTTCCAGAGGTTTTTGAGGATCGTGAATCTTTTTCCACCATCAAAAACATGATTCAAACATTACTACTCCAATATTTTTTTAATTATTCCCCCAAATTCTAGTCACTTTTGAAATTCTTTTTACCAGATTCTAGTCAATTTTGACAGTATAGGAAATTGCTTGGCTTGAATATCCTTATTCATTTTTAAAGCAACAAAGGTCCTAGGGCTGATGGATGGTCAACACTATTTGAGCTTATTGGTGATGACTTTTTAAGAGTCATTGAAGATTACATGTTATAACCTTTCCTAGCTTCTTTGAAGAGTAAGTTCTTAGCTCTTATTCCAAGTGTGGATGCCACTTCTTTCAAAGAAATCAAACCTATTTCATTATGTAACCATGTTTATAATATTATAGCTAAGCTTATTGCTTGAAGAATCAACCCATCTTATCTAGAGAAATTTTTAAAGAACAGTTTGATTTTCTTAATTGTAGACACATATATGAACCTCTAAGGGTAGCTCACTAGGGCCTTCAAAGATCAAAGATAACAAATATAGAAGGAACAATTTTAAAAATCGATATATCAAAAGCTTATGATAAGGTCAATATTCAAATTCTTCTTACTCATAAAGAGTTGAGATTGGACATGCTAAATTGGATAATGAGTTATTTATCTACAACACTAGTGGGACTACTAGTAAATCTATTCCAAACACCAAAACTCCAATTTTTATTAATGGATCACTCTCACCATTATTTCATGCACAAAGATGCTTAGAAAAGGGTGTCCACTTTCTCCCTATGTGATTTTGTGGGTAGAAAAAGGGTTTAGCACAGTTCTAGCACATGCTAAAAGAAAAGGAAATTTGAGAGAGATAGGGATAATATTTTATATCTCATCTACTATTTGTAAATGACACACTTTTCTTTTGTGATGGTTCTCTAAGGGATGCAAGAACAATTCAAGAACCTTTGTCACTTTTAAACAGAGCAATAGATATGGTCATTAATATTGCAAAATCCACTATGCTCTCCTTTTGATCTAAATGATGGAGAATTTCATAGGATGCAAATAAATTTCCCTTATGCCACAATTGATTTGGTGTAGGTTTGAAATATCTTGCTTTTAAGATAAAACCAAACTGCGACTAATCTCCTTATTGGAGTTGGCTTATTGCAAAATTTGAGAAACTTCTTAAGATTCGGTATATGAGATGGTTGTCAAGGGTAGGCATTGGTACCTATTAAGTCTCTTTAAAGGCTATACCTATTTATTTATTGGATCTTACATTTATGGGTTCGTAGAGGAATACTTACAAAAATTAGAAAAATATGTTGTATGTTTTTATGGTTTGGTTCACCCTATCATGTTGTTATTCCATGGGTGAAGTGGATTAGAATAACTCTTCCTAATCATGATGGGGTTAAAAATTCTTCCCATGTTCTCAAAATCCCTTGGAGTGAAAGTTGGGCAGAATCTAATCAAAACAACTTCTTTATGGACTAAAGTAGTCACAAAGAAGTATATCCATCCTCTTTATCTTGAGGATTGGATTAGGAAACCAAATAAGAGAAAACTTATTATTTTGTAATTTGGAAAGCAATTATCTCTTCCTTTGATCTCATGAAGATGGATTGGCCTCATAGGATGGTGATGGTTTTTTTTAAGAGGTTGTGTGGACCCTTGGGTGGGAAGACATCTATATCACATGTTGCCTCCATAATTGGTTGAGTTGCTTCGTGGTTTAGGTTGAAGTAATTCAACCATTTTGTTGATTCTTCAAATGGGAATTTATGGGAAAAAGGATGGCTAACCTAAATGAGAAATTGGGTCTTCTCATATTTATCATGAACAATGGAATAAATTTACAAATTGTTTAAGAAGGTCACATATAAATCTCTCTCATGAACCAAACAAATTAGTGTGGTCTTTTGAACTAAATGGAAGATATACTCCAAGAGCTGATACTTGGTTTCTATTGTTCAATGGATTCAAGCAATACAAGGAGATTGGTGGAAGTTATCTTGGAAACTTAAATGTCCTGCAAAATCAAAGTTATTCATGTGGTGTGCGCTCTGAAATAAATTTCATGGTCCTAATAGGTGTTGTTTATGCAAAGAACATGAAGAATCAACAAATCATCTTTTTATTCGTTGTTCATTTTCAAGGGATATTTTTAAAAGTTTAATGAATAGATTAGGACATGATTGCATTTGGAAATGGGAAGAATTAGTGATCTATGGTTTCAATGGATATTTGTTCGAGGGGTTAAACCTTTCACTGTTATTCCTTTTCTATTTTGTTGGGGTATAAATTCATTTTCAACTATGGCCATGTTGTTGTTCAGATATTTGGAATTTATGATCTTCTTCCTAAGAAGACTGAGGTGAATAATGGTAGATAATTTAATTCAATTAACATGCTTAGGGCTATCCCATGGGATTTCTTTAAGGGTGCTTCCCAAGGGGAACCAAATTTATGTGGAGGAGGAGAAAAGCTAGTTTTATCAGGAAATCATTCCTTCACAATGAAAATGTGACTTGGAGTTGGGACAAATAACTACGTTGAATTGAAGGTACTCCACTTATTGCTGAGATTTGCTATAGAAAATTAAGTGGAACAGATTTACAACATTGGTAACACTATGTTGTTCATCTATTAGGTTAAAGAACTTAACATATGTCGCTATTTGACTTTAGCTCCTTTGTTGAATGAAACTATTACATTAAAATATACTTTTAGTTCTTGTAGTTTATCTCATGTTTACAAGGAGCTCAATAAAGAGGTACACAATCTTTCGAAAGATTACCATTGCATCATGGGTGATAGTTGATTGGAGAGAAGTTGAATTAACAAATTTATGAGTACTATCATGGATCATTGATTAAACCAATACTAGTCTCTAGATGATGTTGAAAATTTAAAAATAAGTTTAATTTTTGAAATGATATCAGAAATTTAATCATGTTATTTTCTTTAGAGTTGCATCATGCGTGATGGTTAATTTGAGAGAAGTTGAATTAACAAATATATGAGTACTATCATGGATCATTCATTAAACCAATACCGGTCTAAAAATGATGCCGAAAATTTAAAAATAAGTTTAATTTTTGAAATGATATCAGAAATTTGTTTATGTTATGTTCGTCATTTATGAAGACTATTTCGAATATTTCATAAGTTATTGTTTTCTTACATATTTTTTATTTTGACCCTTATGTATGGCATCTTCCAATTTAAAGATCAAATTAGTTTAACTGATCTACTTCAAAAAACAAAATTAAGCATTTTTTTTGAACAATGATTTGTATTTCTTTTGTCCTACTCAATACCTAACTGCAGGATTGCAATCGTTCATTTCATCAGAACTTATAATATTTGTAATATGTTGGTCATGTTGGACATCCTCTGATGTAGGAGCATCTAGCTCAGCAGTCTCTGCCAGGCCAAAGAAAGTTGAATTTACTTTTATTTAGTCTTTCTGTTGGTTGACAGGAAAGTAGATAAGACTTTTATTATTTTATTTTGTGATAGTTAAGGGTAGTTGAACAATTATAGTCATGTGTTGATATATTTTTAACAAACTGTGATTATCCCATTATTTTAAGGGGAAAAGACAAATGTAGTTGAAGAGGAAATCTTGTCATAATATAAACGAATGTCTAATAACAAGCAACTGTAAGAGTCGGTAACTGAAAAAAAAAAGCAACTGTACAGTTTCATTAACTGGAACAGGGAACCTATAAATGTAACAGGAAAAACCAAAGAAGGGGTTCGGTCCAATACCTCTCTCACTCAGTTAAGTAATAACAACAGAGAAAATTGAGGTTCTGTCCAATCTGTATACCTATTTTGTTTCATTATGTTTTTCGATTTATGAGCAAATTGAGTACACCCCTAATCATTCATAAATTCTTGTAAACAAATAATTCCTCACGTTCCTGAAGGTGGAGAACCAGTGCATGCAGTGAAAGACCAAAGAACAGATTTAAATTCAAGGGTTTGAAAATTCATTAAACCAGATCACGAGAGAAGCCAGGATCTCATGCGGGCCAACCATCGACAGACCGAGCAATAGTTTCCGATGACAATTCAAGTGATAGCCATATCACATACCAACAAAATTACAAGGTTCATATAAAAAATCTCATGAATTACTTACAATAAACAGAGGCGCTCAATAGCAGTTCAAACCACAAAATTCTGAGAAGACAAACAACGTATATAACCAGGTAATTCCAATCCAGTCTTATCACATTTATGCTGGAAACATTACTTTCAAAATATTGCAAAGTTCAGTGAAATAATATTACACAACAGAACTGTAAGGATGAAGCCGTGCACGCTCAAACCCTGAGCCATGAACCCTAGGTGAGGGTTTTCAAACAAAGCATTTGAATCCAGTATAAGTGCCTAAACCCTGGACGTTAAACCCTAAGTGATGGTTTGAAAAGGAACCACCATTACAACCAGAAACAACAATCAACATACATTGTAAGACTGGGGTCCAAATATAACAGAGCATCGCTCACAGAGAACGTTGACAAACCCATTTGACTCGAAAAGAGACAGAGTTCAGAAGACTGGAACAAAGGGATGACATAAGTTAGAGGAGAAAGAGCCTACAATGCAAAGCCATGATGGAAAACCCCAAATCTGCCAAGAGAAAACCCTCGATATCCGCATAACCAAGAATTTACAGGTGTTAGTGGATGCAAGGCAAACGAAGTGGAAGACTAGAACCAGGAAGCAACAGAACTGAAATGTTGAGACTGCCAACATTACCTGAGAGTTGCTATGAGGACGAAGACAGGCATTCCACCAACAACGTCGCTAGACTAGAGAACAAGGCACATTCAGGTCAGAGCCTGTAAGAGAAAACTTAACTGTTGAAACAGAGACTGATAGATTACCTTTGCATCAAGCCTAAGACCGGAGGAAGCCATCGGGCCAAACCTGGAGACAAGCAAACAATGCGTTGCCAACCAAAATAGAAAACCTTAGTGCATGAGCTAACAAAATATGACCTATAGAACCATGACAAAAAGAAATCAGAATGCACAGGAGTCTTACACAGGCAGCCATGAAGACCTTACAGAACATGGAGGAGAAAAACCTCGACGGACAACAACAAACAACCGAGAATAGAAACGAACGAAAGGAACAGTCAAAGAGTTGAGCGGGAAGCATAGACAACAAGGCAAGTACATTGCATTATTTTCGAATTGAATGCCATATCTACCAAACCCCAAAATATCCGATTGCATTTCATATACGTGTCATCACTATCAAATAATTTAATCAATCATACAAACATTGCAAAGTCATTCCTGCGTGACAATTAAACATTATAACATCATTTTCCTACGGTAGTTTTGGTAAACCATTGGGCTGGTCCCATCAAAGTGGTATAAGAGCATGAAAAAATGATTGAAGATATGGAAGTAGGAAGGCGGGGTCGTGGTAAAGGAAATCGAAGGTTGGCAGAGGAAGGATTGAGAGAGGAGATTCGAATTCTTGTTGCCCGTTTGGAGGCAGGGAAAAGATGAGACCCGGAGATGGGTGATGAAAGAGAGGAGGAGCCTGAAGCAGCAACAGATGGACCAGAAGGTAAGAGTCCAAATGTGATATTGCTGAGATATATTCTAGTAGCAAGCAGTAATCCAAAACCAGAACTCCCAACCTATGATGGTAGTATGTCTATTAAGGTATTACTGGATTGGATCAATGAGATGGATAATTATTTTGAGTGCAAGGAAATCAGTGAAGACTGCAAAGTTAGGTTCGCTGTGACTAAATTGAAGTGATACGCAGCCCTGTGGTGGGATAGTTTCCAGAACGAGAGGAAAAGGTTGAATAAGTTGCCAATCAAAACCTGGTCAAGGATGGTGGCCAAGTTAAAGGGCAGATTTCTGCCAAAGGACTACCAGATTGCATTGCACAGATAGGGGCAAAATTTGAGACAGAAAGGACTGACAGTAAGGGAATACATGGAGGAGTTCTATTGATTGAATTTGCAAGCCGGATATACAGAGGATACTGTGGAAAGAACAGCCAGGTATGCTAATGGATTAAGGTTAGGTATTTTGGATGAAATCAATATTTTGTCTCCGAACAACACTGAGGAAGCATATAAGAGTGCGATGAAGGTCGAAGAGAAAATTACCAGAAGGTAGAATGCCCAGAGATCACGAGGAGCCAATAGGGGGAAAGGCCAGTCATATGGCAGAGGGCGGACTGCAAGTAATAATGAGGAAGGTAGCAATTCCAAAGCTTCTAGATCAACGAACAGAGGAGATAATGCGAGAGGAAGTAGGTCATCCCAGTGGGGTAGAGGTAACGGCTGCGGAAGAGGGGTTGGTTACCAATGTTATCGATGTCATAAATGGGGACGTAGATCGTTTGAATGTCCGGAAGCAAAACAAGCTGGACAATAGGGTGCTTATGTGGCACAGCCTGAAGAAGCAACAACACCTCCCCAAGAAGCAAAAAATGCTCCAGAGACAGGGGAAGCTTTAGTGCTGCACAAGGTATTGTTAAAACCAGTCAAGAAGATCACCAACCAGACAGAATCAAAGGCTTTATTCAGAACAGTTTGTAAGTCACGAGGTAAGTGCTGTAAAGTGATTATTGACAGCGGTAGTACTGAAAATTTAGTGTCCACAGAGTTGGTAGAAAATCTGGAGTTGAAGCATTTGAAAAATCCAAACCCTTATAGAGTTTCATTGCTACAAAAAGGCCATCAGTTGCTGGTAGATGAAGAGTGAGAGGTGGAGTTTCAAATAGGCAAATACAAGGAAAAAGTTGTTTGTGACATCATGCCAGTGGATGTATGTCACATACTGTTGGGTAGGCCCTAGCAGTATGATCGTAAAGTGTTACACGATGGATTGACAAACTGTTATAAATTTGTTAAGGATGGAATCAAGCATACACTTGTACCGCTCAAGGAAGAAGGGGCAGCAGAGACAAGTGAACCAATAGCATTGTTGATTAGTGGAAAACAATTTTTAAAATAGGTGGAGGATAGTGAGATAGGTTACGTAGTTGTAAAGAAAGAAAGAACAATATTGTTGCATACGGAGGTCCTGGATTTACCTTTGGAAATCTAGGAGATGTTGCAAGAGTTTACAGATATAGTGGTAGATGACTTGCCAGACAAATTACCCCTGAACGAAGCATAAGCCATCATATTGACCTCATACCTGGAGCCAATTTGCCGAACAAAGCAACATACCAAATGAGCCCCAAAGACAATGAAGAAATCAGGAAGTAGGTGCAAGAGCTGTTGGACAAGGGATTGATAAGGGAAAGCTTAAGCCCTTGTGCTGTTCCAACGGTTCTCACTGCCAAGAAGGGAGGAGAGTGGCAGATGTGCACCAACTCAAGGGCCATCAATAAAATCACCATCTGATACAAGTTTCCACTACCGCGGACGGATGACATGATGGATTTTTTAAGCGGAGCAACGTATTTCTCTAAAATAGATTTGAAGAGCGGTTACCATCAGATTTGGATACGAGAGGGGGACGAATGGAAGATAGCCTTTAAGACGAGTGAGGGGCTGTATGAATGGCTGGTCATGCCATTTGGGCTAAGCAATGCGTCCAATACATTCATGAGGTTAATGAATGAGATGCTGAAGGAGTACATTGGGAAGTTTTTGATAGTATATTTGGATGACATAGTTATTTTTAGCAGGACAAGGGAAGAACACCTTCAACATTTGTGTAAGGTGCTGGAGAAATTATAGTAGAACAAACTGCTTATAAACTTGAAGAAATGTACTTTTCTATAGAAGGAATTGATTTATATGGGGTTTGTAATAGCAGAGAATGAACTGAAGATGGATCCGAAGAAGGTGGCAGCGATAGTGAATTGGCCATCTCCGAAAAATTTATTTGAGGTACGTAGCTTTCACGGATTAGCGAGTTTTTATAGGAAATTTATAAAGAATTTCAATAAAATTTGTGCACCAATGTTGGAAACCATTAAAAAAGGCTAGGCAGCCTTTTCGATGGACAGATGCAGCAGAGAGAAGTTTCCAGTTGTTAAAGAAGAAGATTACTGAGAGGCCGATCCTAAGATTACTAGATTTCAAGAAGTTATTTCAAGTTCGCTATGATGCTAGCGGGACAGCAATTGGAGCTGTACTCAGTCAGGAGGATAAGCCTGTAGCGTTTTTCAGCGAAAAGCTGAATGAAAGTCGACATAAATATTCATTCTATGATAAGGAGTTCTATGCTGTTATACAGGGATTAAAACACACGAGGCATTATCTGTTGGGAAATGAATTTATGCTATTTTCAGATAATTCTGCACTACAGTATTTAATGTAACAGCACAAGTTGAACCAAAAACACACCAAATGGGTGGAGTATTTACAGAGTTTCAATTTTCTATTGAAGCATATTAGTGGGCAAGCAAATAAAGTAGCGGATGCGCTAAGTACGAAAGCTCTACTTCTGCAGGAAAGCACTATGCAAGTGCTGGGTTTTGAGAACTTACAAGATTTATACCAGACTGATACAGACTTTGAGGAGGTCTATGAGGCATGCCAGAATCCCTTAGTGAGAAATAACAGCCCTTGGTTGGATTTCAATCTGCAGGAAAAGTTGTTGTTTAAGGGAGGACAACTGTGCATACCTGACTGCTCGATGAGGGAGAATATTATTCGAGAGAAGCATAGTGGAGGTTTGGCTAGACATTTCGGCGTGGACAAGACACTCGAGCAGCTCAGACATTTCTAATTTTTGCTAAAGATGCAGAGGGATGTGTGGCGATTCATAGCCAGATGTAGAGTGTGCTAGTTAGCAAAGGGTCACAGTGAGAACACGGGACTGTATACCCCGTTACCTATTCTAGGCAAACCATGGGACCTGACAATCTCATCAGAAAACAAGTGGGTGGCCCACTTGTTTTCCGATGAGATTGTCAGGTTACATGGGTTGCCTAAGTCCATTCTGTCAAACCAGGATGTGAAGTTCACAGGACACTTTTGGCATACCCTGTGGAAGAAAATAGATACACAACTGAATTACAATTCTGCTTATCATCCACAAACGGATGGACAAAGAGAAGTTGTAAACAATATTTTAGGGAATCTGCTACGAAGTCTAGTGGGAGAGAATTCGTGGATGTGGGATCATGTGCTGGTGCAGGCGGAATTCGTTTACAACGATTCACCTAACCACAACACAGGCTTGATCCCTTTTCAAATCCTGTATGGCATGCATCCTCGTGGAGTGCATGAATTGCAGGATCTTGGACTGTCAAAAAGGCGAAGTGTAGATGGAGAATATTTCGCTAACACGATGAGGGATTTGCATCAACAGGTAAAACTCAAATTACAAGACAACAGCCTTAAGTACAAACATCAAGCAGATTTGAAGAGAAGGGAAGTACAATTTAATATAGGAGACGAAGTCCTCGCGCATTTGCGCAAGGAACGTTTCCCTAAAGGTACATATAATAAATTGAAGTACAAGAAGATAGGACCCTGCAAAGTCCTTCGAAAATTTTCAGCAAATTCCTATGAGATCCAATTGCCACCTGGGATAGGTATTTCGCCTATCTTTAATGTAGCTGACCTGTTTCCCTACACGGCTGACCCAGAGGAGAAGGAAGAAGAAGGAATCATGCAACCCACACGAAACACCCAAAACGAAGGAGAAGCTTGGAAGAGACAGATGCCTTACATTCAACCTCCCGAGATCGAGAGCATCCTCGACACTCAGGTGCCTAAATGCACTCAGTGGAAGGAGTATCTACAATACCTGGTCAAGTGGAAGAACAATCCTATTAAGGACAGTTCATGGCTTGACGCCAGGCATATTGAACAGACAGGTTCGTCAATCAAGAAGCTCATGGAACAGAGCCATGATTTCTTTTTGCTCCAGGAGCCTGACGCAGGAGCATCTAGCTCACCATGACTGGGTGAAGTGTCTACCAAGTCAAAGAAAGTTGAATTTACTTTTATTTAGTCTTTCTGTTGGTTGACAGGAAAGTAGATAGGAATTTTATTATTTTATTTTATGTTAGTTAAGGGTAGTTGAATAGTTATAGTTATGTGTTGATATGTTGTTAACAAACTGTGATTATACTTTTATTTTAAAGGGAAAAGACAAATGTAGTTGAAGAGGAAATCTTGTCATAATATAAACGAATGTCTAATAACAAGTAACTGTAAGAGTCGGTAACTGAGAAGAAAGAAGCAATTATATAGTTTCATTAACTGGAACAGGGAACCTATAAATGTAAGAGGACAAACCAAAGAAGAGGTTCAGTCCAATACCTCTCACACTCTGTTAAGTAATAAAAATAGAGAAAATTGAAGTTCTGTCTAATCTATATACCTATTGTGTTTCATTATGTTTTTCGATTTAGGACCAAATTGAATACACCGCTAACCATTCATAAATTCCTATAAAAAAATAATTCCTCACGTTCTTGAAGGTAGAGAACCAATGCATGCAACGAAATACCAAAGAACATATTTAAATTCAAGGGTTTGAAAATTCATTAAAGCAGATCACGGGAGAAGCTAGGATTTCATACGGGCCAGCCATAGATATACCGAGCAATAGTTCCCAATTACAATTCAAGTGACAGCCATATCACATACCAACATAATTACAAGGTTCATATAAAAAATCTCACGAATTACTTACAACAAACAGAAGCGCTCAATAGCAGTTCAAACCACAAAATTCTGAGAAGACAAACAACGTATATAGCTAGGTAATTCCAATCCAGTCTTATCACATTTATGCCCGAAACATTACTTTCAAAATATTGAAAAGTTTAGTGAAATAATATTGCACAACAGAACTGTAAGGCCGAAGCTGTGCACGCTCAAACCCTAAGCCATGAACCCTAGGTGAGGGTTTTCAAACAAAGCATTCGAATCCAGTATAAGTGCCTAAACCCTGGAAATTAAACCCTAAGTGAGGGTTTGAAAAGGAACCACCATTACAACTGGAAATGATAGTTGACATACATTGTAAGACAGGGGTCCAAATACAACAGAGCATCACTCGCAGAGAACATTGACAAACCCATTTGACTCGAAAAGAGACAGAGTTCAAAAGACCAGAACGAAGGGCTGGCATAAGTTAGAGGAGGCAGAGCCTACCATGCAAAGCTGTGACGGAAAACCCCAAATCCACCAACAACAAATCCTCGATATTTTCATAACCAAGAATTTACAGGTGTTAGTGGATGCAAGGCAAATGAAGTGGAAGACTAGAACCAAGAAGCAACAGAACTCAAACGTTGAGACTGCTAATGTTACCTGAGAATTGTTGTGAGGACGAAGACAGGCATTCCACCGACAGCGTCGCTATATTGGAGAACAAGGCACATTCAGGTTAGAACCTGTAAGAGAAAACTTAACTCTTGAAACAAAGACAGATAGATTACCTTTGCATCAAGCTTGAGACCGGAGGAAGCCATCGAGCCAAACCTGGAGACAAAAAGACAATGAGTTGCTAACCAGAATAGAAAACCTCAGTGCATGAGCTAACAAACTGTGACCTGTAGAACCATGGCAGAAAGAAACTGAAACGCATAGGAGTCTTACCCAGGTAGCCACGAAGACCTTGCAGAACATTGAGGAGAAAACCCTCGACGGACAACAACAAATGACCGACAATACCAATGAATGAATGGAACATGCAAAGAGTTGAGCGGGAAGCGCAGACAACAAGGCAAGTACATTGCATTATTTCTGAATTGAATGCCATATCTACCAAAGCCCAAAATATCCGATTGCATTGCATATATGTGTCATCACTATCAAATAATTTAATCAATCATACAAAGATTGTAAAGTAATTCCCTTGTGACAATTAAGCATTATAACATCATTTTCCCACGGGAGTTTGGGTAAAGCGTTGGGCTGGTGCCATCGTCCTCTCTTCTGTACCATTACAGATTCCCTCAAAGTAGAAACATATTGTCAATGCTTGAGAAACTGTCTGACTACTCCACATAGGTGGGATCACCTTACTTCCCGAATAATCCTCCAAGATATGGCACCTACTTTGAAAACTTTTATAGTTCTAGCATTCCATTCAGTAATCTTATGGACCATTATGTTGCCTTGATATAACAAAGTGATAACAAGATGGTGTGTGTATCCATGTGAAAGATCACATCTATAAACACCTCTCACTTTTAGGTAATTTCGGGTCAGATGTAAGTCATTTTACTTTTTCTCGTACATTAATAATTGCACTTAGAGCATGTATATCAGTGTATCGTTTGGGTTCAGATGTATGTTATTTTACTTTCTCTCGTACAGTAATAATTGCTCTTAGAGTTTGCATATCAGTGTATCAAAATGAGTCTAGTCAGTAGACACTCACTATTTTACTTGTTTCCACTAGAAATATTTGAAATGTTTTATGAATATTTATATGTACGGGAAGTATTTTGATTGTAAACATATATTTATATGTATTGGAAGTATTTTTATTTTATATATATAGATATATATATATTCTTCTTCATAATTTATTAAATGCCTTCTTTTTCATTAATTTGTATAATATAGTTTTATTGGTCAAATTTGTTGAAGTCATGATTGATTGTTTTGATTCTCTAAACTTTGCTTCTCTTGAACTAAATATGTGACTAAATATGATCATGCATAGTCGAGGTGACATGATTAAGCAAATTTGAACATTTAATAATTATTTCCCACACATGTTTTTGAGCTCTTCCATGAGGGATTGACCCTATCAAGTTAAAACCAAAAAAAAAAACTTTTAGATAAGTATATCAAAATTTTGTAATGTTGATGGAAGTCAGCTTTATATTGAGTATCGAAGAATCACATTTTCCTCAAAAATACCAGCACGTTCAATGTGCTTCTAAACAAAAATAATACAGATGGATATTAACTTCATATCAACTAGTATAGATAGATATTAACTTCACATCTATCATGTATAAAGAAAAAACATTTTTTTGAAAACATTTTTCAAATTGCAAAAACATCAATAAACCTTTGCACCTTTACAAACATCTACTTTCTTTAAGTAGTTTTGGTAGTACATCTAATCACATAATTCATTTGATAATATGTGTTAGTCATATATTTTCTTCTAATAATATAATTTTGTTATATGTACATCAACTCTATTTACTTTTTTAAATATATACTTTCTTTAAGTACGTTTGGTAGTACATCTCATCACATAATTATTCATTAGATAATATGTATTAATCATATATTTTCCTCTAATAATATAATTTTGTTATATCTAGGCCAATTCTATTTACCATTAATTTTTTAATATTTGTAAGCATTTTATTTCTATATCTTATTCTTATTACAATCACACTCATTTTATTTATATTTTATTCACCAATATAATAATAATACTTCTATCTATACTTCCATAAAAAAGTTGCTCAAATATATGCAATTTGTTTCTATTAAAGTGTACTATTATCCAAGGGTAGAGTAGTAGCATTCCCCATGGTTATGGACATGGTGGCATCCATTTCCTATTGGTCAATGCCCCACTCCTCTAATTTAACTAGTTCTCAATGTGACGTAGGGTTACCCCCGCTTACACCCATAGTATGCATGTCCAATGCATAAACACATTTGTCTCAGGAATTTAACTCTCTAAGGAGTCAAATCTTCATTTAGAATATGGTTAAGGCCCTGTTGGGACACATAAATGTCATATTTTCATCCACCGTTTTCTTCACTATTCCTTACATTTCATCATCCCATTAACCTTTTATCATATCATCTTCATACATACATTTGGATTTCACCTTCTTATTTTCCATTTTATTCATTTTTGTATTACAAGTGAATTTATAATTAATTATTAGAAAATATATATATTTTTATATATATCTCAAGAATATGTGAGTTTTGTGATGTGTAGGAAATATGTGAAGAATTAATTCCAAGAGACTTATCCATATCTCCTCCGCCATACTAAGGAGATAATTATGCAAGCCTATTCCTAAGGAGAAAAGCATGGAGGATTTGGTTGGCATATCTTGTCCAATTCCTAAGGAGAAAAGCATGGAGGATTTGGTTGGCATATCTTATCCAATTCCTAAGGAGAACATCATGGAGGATTTGGTTGGCATATCTTATCCAAGATATTTGAGAGATTTATGGAGGATTCAAAGGGATCATATTTTGTAATAATGGGAAAGTAGTTAAAAATGCTTGAGAGATTTGTGGGATCATATTTTTTAATAATGGCAAAGTAGATTAGTGGATGATCATTATGAGTTTTTACTCATCCCATTGTATAAATAGGAGTACAATCTCCTCCATTTGTAATCGGGGAAGCTTTTGTAATCTTAGAATTTTGAAATAAAGGATCATACTCCAATTTTGCTTCTACATTTGTGTCTCCATTGAAGTGGTCTGCTTGTGGAGTTATGGAGGGCCCCCATGGCCTCACTTGCATGCTTATTTGTTTATAATTTACTTTATGTTTTTGTTTGATTTCAGCTTTCAAGTTTTATTAAACGTTCTAATATTGGAAGGATCTTATTTGAAGGTGTCCTTGTAAGAGAACCGTACGATCTCATACAATTATTAGATCTAGGTTTATTTCATTTCAGCTTTTAATTTCTTATTAGATGATCTAATTTTGGAAGAGATATTGTAGCATTTTTTCTTGTAAGAGAATCATAGATCTCAAACAATTGTTAGATCTAGGCTTGATTAGTTATTGAAAGAGATCTTAATGAATATGTTCATGTAAGGGGACTTTAAGATCTTGGACAAATTAGGAATCTTTCTAGATCTATATATTTTAGATAAGCACTTATAAGTTTACCTTCCCACGTTGACATTAAATTAAAATCTAATTTGCATCTGCATTTTAGACCACACATTTTGGCGTCGTTGCCGGGGAAGTGCAACTAGAAGGATTTAGTGTTTATTTTACGCATTTGTTTTTGCTAATTTGTGGAACTTGGTGACAACATGTTCATAAAGGAGTTCAAAGTTTGGAGCATTCTTTTTTTTTCATTTTCACACATAGATAATTTAAATTCAGTTTTTATTTTAAACCCCCCCATTTCTCACTGATCCATCTACAGATGAGGGCTTTGACAATGTTGAACAGGTACTTCTTAGAGAGGAAGGAAAATAACCTTGAGCCAACACTAAGACAGGATTCTCACATACTTGCAAACCATAATGTAAAATTTTTAAATCTTGATGTGAGCATGTTCAAATTTTTAGTCCGTAGATGGCTTCATTGGAAGCATTCTTTTACTTAGAATATAAAACATATTTTAAGTTAATATAGAATAGATTAGAAAAATAAAAATGAGATCTCATTAAAAGTCATTAGAAGTCGTTATCATTAGAAGTTTTTAGTTGTGTTTTCAAAAAAATAAATCATCATGAATAAATTCAGTGGCACATTTTTGCATTTCTATGTCTTGTTTCTGTATCACGGGTGAGCCAGGAGCCTGATTATCGGAAAGATTTGTCTTCCAAGAGTCTAAATGCCCCCGCGACATTGCAGAAAGAGTGTAGATAATGCAAGGTTTTGTCGCAGATCTTAATTGTTTTTTTTTCCGCAGATCTTGATTGTGTTTTATCCATCCACGCTAACCTGCATAAAAAAAAAAATCAAGAGATTAGTATGCTCTCTTCCTGCGGTTCGCGCGATCTGGAAGATCAGAAAATCTATTGATTTATTTCAAATAAAAATAATCTCGCTGGAAAATTAGGCTGCGCATTCTATGGATTATAAGAAAATTTGCAAGATTCAGATATTAATTTGCTGCAACAATATGATTTTCTATTCAAATTCACAACATATTGAAATAAATCAATGGCATGCACATATGATTGTTTGATTTTGCAAATTTGTTTTATCTAGTTCGAGCTTCTGATTTAAATTTATTCTTCTTGTGCCATAAAATTGCTTATGACAACAAAAAACTGCTCTTGACTGTTTTTTTGAGATGCAATGACATTGGGCTCTCTCCGCTTCCTTCAATTATCGGTTGCAGTTGCATTGGCTGTAGAGCATATTTATGTGAAATCCACCTAGCCACCCAATTCAAATGATTTTTAATCTTTCGAGTGTTTTTTGCTGCGAGCAATTCAATTTGATATACCCGATCACTATGTTGAATACTGCAACCAATTTCGTGGAGACAGAGGCTTACGAAGACCAATCAGATTCACTTTTAAGAAAGTATGCAATGGAACAACCAATTCCGTGGTTCTCATCTGTGATTGTTGGCATCGCTTTGTGTAAGATCTTTTACGATAAAACCAAGGTGATCACTCCGCTATACTTCAAAGGCTACTGCAAGCTTACAAAATCCGAGCAAATTGAATGGAACAACAGGAGTTTCTCTACTGTACATGCAATTCTTGTTTCAGTTGTTTCTATATACCTCTTGTTCTTTTCTAATATTTTTCGTGACAGTGCTCAAGATGGACTTGTTACTCTCAGAAATTCACTGTTCCCAACCTTTATTTTGGGGGTGTCCATGGGTTATTTTCTGTTTGACTTTGGAATGATACTTTGGCTTTATCCGGACTTGGGTGTCAAAGAATATGTTTTACATCATTTGTTATCCCTTAGTGCAATTTCCCTCTCCTTATTCAGTGGGCATACACAAATCTATATTTATATGGTTCTTTTGTCAGAAAGCACCACACTGATTTATATAAACCACGAGGAAGGCCAACCTAATATCATGCGTAAAAAGTTAATATAGTATGTATGCAGGCTTCCAATTCGCGTACGGGTAGTGTCACATGATTGCTATGCCCTTTATTTCTCAACTAGACGCCGAGGCCTGTGCGCCTTGGGGTATTAATATGAAAGGGAGGAAATTACACTTGCATGGTATATCTCCCCATAGGGGGGGCAGGTGGGGGCGTTCGTGAAGATGTTGGTTGTTATTTTGGTAATTATCCCAAACAACAGCTCTCTGTCATCATCATCAATAACTGCAATCACCACTCACATATATGATGAAAAATTCTCCGATTCAAACTTTTTACTCTTTCACTTGAAGGATACTTCAAAGTCTTCCAAGGAAATCTTACACAGATTTGATATTTCAATGATTTGCAAACATATAATGGAACATTTGGAAGATTAATTTAAAAGAACATTTGGTGGCTTATTTAAATGCTGATTAACTTGCTTAGAATTGGCGATTTCATATTGTTGTATGCTTTTATAACGTGCTAATCTGCAGGGCACAACAAATTAATAATGCCAAGCTTTTCGCCATGCACAAAAGTTAGCTGAAAAAAAAAACAGGGAGTAAATTTACTTTTCATGGTTATTTTTAAGAATGGATTGATTTTAATATCATGATTAAGTCAATTTCAACACTTTGATTGTCCTTAATATGTTTTATTTGGTATGAAATTTTTGCGTAAGAATCATGAAGGAAATGGCCATTTTTTCTTGAACACACTTATGTTTTCTTTCTGCCAAGTTTTTTTTACAGGTTACAAGATAATCAAGTGATCATAAGGAGATTACATTGTGATGACAATTGGTCTTCCAAAGACTGCCATTCATGAAAAATTCTAAAGACAAATCCAACTCCACAACCACTCCTTGCACCTCCCTTTTTGAAGCAGATTTTAAATTCCACCAATCGTAAATCCATAAAGCATGACATTTCCAGCAAGAGTTCATCTTCATACACCATGCATTTTTCACTACTTCATACATATTTGCCTTCTAGTTTTCCTTTTGAATAAAACTCATTCCCTTTCCATGATTACATTGCCTTGTTTTCCTCGCCATGCTGATCCACACTGCTTGTCTGTGAGTTCTTTCCATTTATAGTCCTACCAAATCTTTTTGTACAAACTCACGTTGACTGATGTGGGATTCCTTAAGGCCCACCTTTCAACAAGTCTTGCCCCATTGACATCAGCACCTTATCTGGGAAATAGACTAGAGTTCCTTTTGAGTACCTAGAGGCTTGCATGCCTTAATGGCAAGTTCTCTCATTGATGATCATGGGAATACATCAATGTCCCTTGATCTTTAGATCTTGCAAGTGGCTCGACCTCAACACATCCATTCGCACTTCGCAAGATGTACTCAGGTACCTTGGCACTCATTGACATCAACAGTGAGTTGCCTCGCATTGGTTAACGGCATACATCAATGGCCAGTAATCCAATTATTTCTATTCATGCTCGACATCGACACATTCTTTCGCGTGATTAGAATTGTACCAAGAAGTTTAGTAATGGGTGAATACTATACACTTTTTCACGACTCCCTCAACAGTTACAACAGCATGAATTATGATCTATGAGAGTACCACAGTCCCACTTTCAGCGTTTATCTTTTCCATGATTCAGCATCAGCAGTTCAGATTCCTTCATTTCCCAGGATCCAGTTACAACAGCATCAGTCACATTTTCATGATCCAGCAGTAGCAACAACTACATTCCTATTGCATAGTTCATCATTCTTGGGTAAGTAGAGGTATGTTGTTTTCCAATCTTTAATCATGCAATTCCTTATATGCTAACTTGAATATTTTGGAAAATTCCCTCACCATGCTACATTTCCTTTCATGAGCCATGTCAAGTTGCATGAGGACATTCAACCAATTCAGTTGAGGGGGGGAGAACTATATTGACTACATATTCACTTCCATGATTCCATTTCTTCACCACTTTCACTCCATTTACCATTCACCAACATTTATTTTCCAATGATACTTTGTTACACTTTGCTTCATATGCAATATTGGCATGCTTCCTTAATATTACAAAAGGGCTTTGTTATGCATATTGATAGCTTATGGTTTCCAGTGAGTGTTTACATTATTATTGAATAAAAGAGAACATAAAATGAAATGAATGTTGTTAACACAAGAACCAACATTCTTTGTATTCATGGTTGTCACACAAGAACCAACCATAAGAAAATGTAAGTTGTTACTCATGTCTTTCACATATCCTGGAAATATTCATTATTAAAGACATCATCATGTAAAGCCAAAGTTGTTCAAGATGCCAAATGTTCTTAAAGAGACCCATGCATGGTTGCATGAGGACATGCAACAAGTTTAGTTGGGGAGGATGTTGGGACTTATAAATGTCATATTTTCATCCACCTTTTTCTTCACTATTCCTTACATTTCATCATCCCATTAACCTTTTATCATATCATCTTTATACATACATTTTGGTTTCACCTTCTTATTTTCCATTTTATTCATTTTTGTATTACAAGTGAATTTATGATTAATTATTAGAAAATATATATATTTTTATATATATCTCAAGAATATGTGAGTTTTGTGATGTGTAGGAAATATGTGAAGAATTAATTCCAAGACACTTATCCATATCTCCTCCACCATATTAAGGAGATAATTATGCAAGCCTATTCCTAAGGAGAAAAGCATGGAGGATTTGGTTGGCATATCTTATCCAAGATATGTGAGAGATTTATGGGGGATTCAAAGGAATCATATTTTATAATAATGGGAAAGTAGTTAAAAATGCTTGAGAGGTTTGTGACATCATATTTTATAATAATGGCAAAGTAGATTAGTGGATGATCATTATGAGTTGTTACTCATCCCATTGTATAAATAGGAGTACAATCTCCTCCACTTGTAATCGGGGAAGTTTTTGTAATCTTAGAATTTTGAAATAAAGGATCATACTCCAATTTTGCTTCTACATTTGAGTCTCCATTGAAGTGGTGTGCTTGTGGAGTTATGGAGGGTCCCCATGGCCTCACTTGCATGCTTATTTGTTTATAATTTACTTTATGTTTTTGTTTGATTTCATCTTTCAAGTTTTATTAAACGTTCTAATATTGGAAGGATCTTATTTGAAGGTGTTCTTGTAAGAGAACCGTAAGATCTCATACAATTATTAGATCAAGGTTTATTCATTTCAGCTTTTAATTTCTTATTAGATGATCTAATTTTGGAAGAGATATTGTAGCATATGTTCTTGTAAGAGAATCATAGATCTCAAACAATTGCTAGATCTAGGCTTGATTAGTTATTGAAAGAGATCTTAATGAATATGTTCTTGTAAGGGGACTTTAAGATCTTGGACAAATTAGGAATCTTTCTAGATCTATACATTTTAGATAAGCACTTCGAAGTTTACCTTCCCGGGTTGACATTAAATTAAACTGTAATTTGCATCCAAATTTTAGACAACACACGCTCCTTTCTTAATCTTTGCATAATAATTTATAGACTAATCAAGTCTAACCCTTAATCCATCCTTTACTTCCTATCGGAACTCATTCACCCTCATAAATCTTAGTTTAAACCTTAAGCTGTATATTAACCATACCCATTCTTAACTTTGGTTTGTTATATCAGACTTAACCACAAAACCTTCTATCGTGCTTTATTAACCTTACTCACTCTTCAACCTTGGTTATGCGCAAACATAACTCATAAACCTTATTCACGCATTATTTCTATTATACCCCTTTTTAATAGAAATACACATAAACTTACCTTTTTACCAATCCACGGCCCTTGCACACTTATCAAGGTTTACCTTTATCAGGTTCATTCTCCACCGTAGATCTCCTTCCATCAGATTTGACAGTTGATGGATTTTCTCGATCAATCAAACTTGATCTTAATCAATCAAACTTTCTCGATGGTCCTTCGTTGTTGATATGCACTCAACGGATCTGATAGCTCACAATGGTATCAGGTGAGCTACATGCACGAGGATTACTCACCCGATAAAGTTTTCTTCCTCTCTCCTTGGCTACTACGTGTCGAACGGTTAATGGAATCGTGTGACTAGCTTTCAATACAACTTACAACTTAGACCTCGCTCGAAATACCATGTATCAGAGTAGGGAAAGGTTTTCCCGTGTAAAAGATATTTAATGTAGAAGAAGGAGTTCAAGCAGAAAGAGAAGGAGGTACGTTTGTTTAAATTATGGTGAGTTTATGGTCTCACTGTCGTGCAGATAGTTGTAGCCGAAGGTGAGAAGATTGCATCAACCTAGAGTAAGGAGTGCTCAATTGGTTCCAGAGGAGAGAACCAAAAGGATGCCAAAAACTAAGCTCATAGGAGAAAGCTTGGTGAGCTATCATGTAGCAAAGGAAAACTATTAATGTAGAGGTTTGGATGGAGCTCACTGAAGATCATGAAGGCAGTTCCACTAAGAAGTGGGTAGAATTGCTAGGGGATAAGGAGAAGCATATGACCAGGACGTCATAAATTTTTGTGCCTCGAGAGTTTGATGCAGGAGCATCTGACACTCTTCATTAAAAGAGGAATCCAAATGGAAGCAAGGAGGACGCGGGCCATCAGAGAAAAAGGGGACAAATTCTATTTAAAATAGAGCTAGTTTGATGGAATGGATAAAGTCTCTATAAGACTTATTTAATGTAATATAATCTGCCATGTATGCGTATAGAGATTTTATGGGTTTTTTGAGTGATTATGGGATGAAATCGTGCATCTTAAATGATCTGTGACTCTTGTAATCTCTTATAAAAGGAGAGTCTGTGTAAGGAGGTAAGATATAGAGAGACGGGGAAAAATTGGAGAAACAAAGTGTGGGATACAATGTAGTCGAAGGAGAACTTGTGCCTAAGGCTGAAATGCCTTAGATTGTAACTATTTTTTATAATATAAAAGTGTGCTTTTTGTTGAAATTGTGCGTCTGTGTGTTGTTTCATAAATAGTCTAAATATTTCGTGTTGCACATTTAACCGACCATCGATCATTGTAAGGATCAATGGAGATCCAAGGTTAAGCGAGTTATTATTCTATGGTGTGTCGTTACAATAGATATGGCAGAGTGGAACTCTTTTAAAACGAATTCCATAAATAAGCAGAGGATCAACAATGTAGGTGACAATGAACGGGAACTGTGATATCATCAAGATCGACGAATATTAATGGTGGAAGAGGAATGGTGGAGGAAATAGATGTCGATCGTTCGATCGATAGATCTCATAGATCAACGGTCATCGCATGGTGGAAGAGTGCGAAAGTTAATTCGCGAGGAAAGTAGTTTCGCAATAGTGAAAGTGGTATTTCAGGAAAGGTATAAGTTGTAAGCTGTATTGAAGGCTAGTCACCCGATTCCAGTAACCGTTCAAGATGTAGCAGCCGAGGAGAGAGGAAAATAACTTTTTTTGTGGGTAACCACCGTGTAAGTGGTCCACCCGAAATCGCTGTCAGCCATCAGATCAGATTGGGCATTAAGCAACGGAGGAAGATTGTCAATTGGTTTTGTTGATCAGGTGAATCAACAACCGCTGTATTGGAGAATGAAATGGATGGTGGAGATCGGGCTAATCAGAGAATGGAAAACGCAGCGGAAAGGCGATGGAACAGGAGTGCGGACTCGATGATTTATGAATGCAGATGTATAATATTTGAGATACGGCTAAGTTTTTTGGGCGCGTTTTTCCAGTGTTTCCCATGTTATTCCGATATGTTGTGTGCCCCAAGTTTTTAAGGAAAAATCAATGTTTAACACTTTTGATAGGTTGTGGGCCATAACCCACAGGCCTTAGGATCAAAATTTATAAAGGAAGGGGAAATTGGTATACCCCAAAATCTCGTTTCATCACAACGGAAAGTCAATTTTAGTGTAGTAATGCATTTTTGGGAAACTTCTTTGAATAGTTTTTATTCTTGGAAAACCAATATGGTAAATGGTTGTAGATATGTTTCTTTCCCTCATAATCATAATGTAGGTAATGATTTTTTCAGTGATATAATGAGGAGCCTCCCTCATTCTCCATTCCATCTTATTCAGGAGCTCCAATATTCACTATTAATTTAATGAAAGGCATTGCTATTTAGGAGGCTTTCTATTGCACAAATGGGTTTGTTCGCCATTTCAGTGGTCTCTATTTTAGTGAATTTACCTGAATATATCTCTCTCTTGAAAACCTTAATTAAAATATGAGGCATTTTTATTTTCCCTATGCTAAGAATTGTTACATTGTTGAATTTGATCTCATTAAAGAAAGGGGTTTGATTTTAAACTCAAATATGTAGTTTTGCAGAAACATTGATTGATATGATTTAATGGAGTCCTTTCTCTGATCCTCTAACTTATTCCCTTTCTTTATATGTTTTGTGAAATATATTTTCAAATATTCTTCTACATTTTTGCGGTTTTTACTCTCTTTGATCTACTAGAAAATATCTTGGAAGATACTACCATACAAGCATGCAAACAAATACATGGACCACCACAACATGTTCTAGGATATGTGTTGATATGTACCAAAAGTAATTCAACAAAGTGTTTCTAGTATAGTTTGGCAAGGTGATATCAACTCCTCTTGATAATTACGAGCATGCTTCCCTTCATCCTAGATCATGCATATAGTAGGATATTTCCCAAAAGGGTCTAGGAAAGATAAAAATAAATCAGAAATTCATCTTGGTGGGTTAGAGTGAAGGAAGAGAATTAATTTATTTCCAATCAGCATAAACCTAAACTAGACTTAACTATGGAAGAGATAAAAGTGGATTTGGATTAAATTAGTGATACCTCTATGGATATTGAGTAACAAAGGGGAAATTTAAGTGGAAAACTTTATTGTCAACACAAATCAACACAACTAACCTTAATGTGAGATTATAATTTAGAATTTTCTATTGTGAGTTGGGTAGGTTAGGTTCAAGAATATGATATGTAACAACAATTAGAACCCTTAGATATAAACAAAATAGGAAGGGAAGAAATGTTAAAGAAATCATCAAATACAAAGGAAGTTTGGACAATAGTAGTAGAAGAAAAAATATCCTTCAATGGCATAGCCCATCAAATGAATTTGAATTAAGAAAAAAGGTCATAAAAAAAAATGTGCAAAGAAATCAACTTGAAATCAACCAATCAAGATGATGATTTCATTCCCAAGGGTAGACATATTTACACGAGAATAAGAAAAAAAAATCACTTGTATTTTCGAATTATCTACTTATAGATTTATGCAAAGAACTGATTGAGTTTGAACCTAAAGTTTCTATCTAATGAGCAAAACATTTTTGTGTATAGGTACACTAGAAAAATGAAATACATGATCTTGTAGTTCAACTTTTTTAAAGTGTGGTTGTACTCAAAATTATGTAGGGTGGATTTTGGTTGGATATAGAGGCATGCAATCGGAGCTTGCAATTGACATTTGAGTAAACCTATGAGGAGATAAAAAAAATAGTTTAGTTTCTTTCCATTTATGAATTAAGAAGTTCTATGTTATTTAATTCTTTTATTATTTTTGTTAGTATGTTCATTCTCTATTTTCAAATATCTCTATGCAATGGTAACAAGAAGTCATTATCATAATATAATTTAGTAATCCTTCTATCTTTAAGTGTGTCAACAGTTTCTCATAGTTTACTAGTATAAGAAATATAACAATGAAGTTTTTGTAGACATAAATATTTTATATTTTTGACAAATAATTATCCTCAATCTTTCTTGAAACCTAAGGCAAAATGCTTTTGAATTTTGTTGCACCACACAAGTTCATTCTATAGTGCCATATGAGGGAGATGTGTAATTCCTTTACTCCTGAATCTTGAGCTTACATGTGTCCCTTTTTAAATAAAAAGTAAGTAAAAGAACAACGTAATCTAAAACAAAAAAACACAAATAAATATACATATTAATATACATATTAATATGCATATTTGATTAGTTTTAATTAAAATTATTATAAAACACCAACAATCTCACTCTCACTTTGGCCACTCAATTAGTTGTTGATACTACAACCCAAAATGAACATGGCCATCTTAAATAACATAACTTGATATAAAATACGAGAGAAATAAAAATAATTAAGAATAAAAATCATAGTAGGATGTATAATTATTATGTTTTTTAAATTATTTTTAGTATAAGACTTAAATAAAATATTCAGATATTTATATTAATTAATATATTTAAATATCAACTTTATATATATATATAAAGAGATAATTTTTTATTTAGTTTTAAATGTTGATCATAATAAAATATTTCAATATTCAAAGAAAAGAAGCAAAAATAGTATCAAATTACTCTTATTTATATATTCTATATTTGGGTAGATTTTATATTATGTTAAACAATTGAAAAAATTAATTTCATGGAGTTACATTATTCTATATTTTGGTAATTTTTTGTTATATATTTTTAGTTAATTTGGTTGGAAATCTAGCAACGGTTTCTTGAATTACAGGTCTAAGTTGTATAGTCTACATAATTAAAGTGTCTTAATGGGATTTTAAAAGCATTGAATTCATATATGCATTCAAATATGCAACTTAATCAATATATGTATGTGTATTTATCTGTTGAGGTCCAAACAATTTTTCAAGTTTTGGACTGTAAAAGACATTTACAAATCAAGAGATTTTTTTTTTTTTGGTGATTACTAGATCTATATTTTAAATGAATCTATATTGATTTAATATAAAGTATCAAATTTATATTAGAAACGAATATGTGTTATTATTGAAATAAGATGAATATATTATATTATTTTGGTGTAAATCAATAAAAATTCAGAAATGAAATTATATATTAATGTAATTTTCAAATTTTTTTAATTGAATTGTATTAATTCGAAAAATGCATTTCACATGAGGATACTAAAATATCAATACACATTCTTTACATTTTTTTTTTTTTTTGTTATAAAAGAGATTAACTCATGAGATTTTCTTTTTTACACTTTCTCCTTCTTACATGAGTCCAACCTATAGAGCTATCAATCACAACTAAAGATGGAGTTGTATAATCATTATTTTGAGAAAACTCCATAGCTACCAAACTTAACCTAATCATTATTGCTTTCTCTATGTCTGAAATATCAGACTCATGGGTGGGATTTTTCCCAATCATTGCTGATATGATCCACCTTGATTTCATTTTGCTGACCTTTTCTGAAAGGTTCCCATCTAGTGAGGGATGATCAAGATTTGGAGAATGATTTGTCATGGAATCACTCCTATTGTTGAGATCAATGCCTGTTTTGACTTACGAAATTGTTGTTGCTTGTAGGAACCTTCGGATCTCGTTATCCATGACTAGTTTTCTTTGTCTCTTCGGTGTGAAAGGCCAAGAATTATGAAGGCACGGATGCGTATTTGAAAGCATTTTTTTCGTGATTGAGTTGCTATTGATATTATTTTCCCTCACACATGATGATGATTTTGTTTAGGAATCCTTGACTAAGTGATTTTGTTTAGGAATCCTTGACTAAGATCTACTTGAATGCATATTCAGTAAAATGTGATGATCCGTTTTTCCAATTTTTAGATTTCTAGTTTATTGAAGTGACCTATTAGATATCCAACATATTTTAGATTTTGTAGCTAAATCAAATAGAGAGATGAATTTGGAAATCTTATCCATATTGGAGTCGTTAGAGATTTGAAACTAGAGATGAAATCAACCTACAAATTAATTTTATAACTTATTATATTAATTTTATAATTTATTACTATTAATATAATAATATTCATATAAAATTGATATTAATATATTTTAATTAAAATAAATATTTCAATATTTGGATATTTTATTTATAACTAACATTCAAATATTATATTATTAATAATATTTATATTCCATATTAAATAAAAAATAATTAAATATTTATAGAAGTATTTACAATCTTCTCTTTATCGCTCTAAAGTTATTACAGTTATAACTCATGTATAAAAGTATGTTTTTATTATAAATTTCTAATGAGTATATCAAATAGTTTTATAATCCATCATTATATATTGTAAGCTCTAAAGTTATTATACTTATATACTAGTTATAATCACTTACACATCTATAAAAGTAATTTCTTATTATAAATTTCTAATGAGTATATCAGATAGTTTCATGATCCATCAATTATATATATTGTAATTCATATTTTAATATTTTTATTTTTATTTTTATTTTTATATATAGGAAATATTTTTAATATATTATCTAAATTTAATATTACAAATATATATTTATGATTTATAATAAAATATTATATCTATATCTATATATATTATTAATTAAAAATTTATATTTTAAATTTATATTGAAGATAAAGATGTATAAATTGTAAATAAGATCAATTTTTTTAAAATATAAATTTCTTTTATAAGTTTTTAGCACAATCATATAAGTAAAATGCCTTGCAAATGCTATAAGCATTAATATATAAGACACATTAAAACATTTACTTCATCATACATTTCAAATTGCTTAAATTAAAAAGATGTTAAGGACTAACTAAATTATAAGTTTATTTTAAATTATTATTATTGTTATTATTAGTAATGATAAAAATAATTAATATACAAGTTAGACATATATAAGTTTAAAAAATTAGAAATATTCTTATCTAGTGATATTTAATTCCAATTCTGCTTTATTATGGGCATTCTTAATAATTAAGTAAGATTTGTTACAATACCATGGTTTATCAATGCCTCATGCCCAAAAAGCCATAACTCGTTTCGTATGATACTTGTTCATATAACATTCTTTTAATTAATGAATTTAAATAAAAGGGAGAAAAGTTCATAACTTCTTGGGAAATAAATTTCGGTCTTCGATTTGTATATAGTAACAAGAATATTTTATGGAGATTAAATCCCTACTAGTCAATTAATAATTATTAATAATTAAATTAAAATTTTGAAAGCTCAATTCCAAAATAGGCATGTGTATCCCCATAAAAATTGATCTTTTCCTTTTCTTTGTTGTTATTTTGTATGTGTCTTGAGGAACTGACTCACCTAGATTGGCCACACCAACTCTTTAATATTTTATTGCTACCATTGAAAAGCATTGAGAGAATTGTTCCAAAGTTACATAGCTTTGCTAACTTAATAGGTGAAGAAGTTTGATATTGTGACAAATATTTCGAAATTTGGTTCTAATGTGAGTACATAATGAGAAATATAAGAGAAAGTGATTTTCTTGCTCAACTCCCTTTATGCCATGAAGGTCTTAAATATGTTATTACATGGTTTTTTGGCAATCGGGCAATATCTAGTTTCATACAAAGCTTAAAAGAGTATTTTTATTTTTCTTTTAGGAATGTTTATTTAGAGAAAAATGTAGAAATTCCTTGTAGATTCAAACTTCTAATTGTAATATGCTAAAACAATAGACTTGAATCTAGTTTGCTCATTAGTAAAAACCATTAAACTATCATGAAATCACGAAGCATACAAGAGAGAATTCAATGAACACATTACATAATGATTTCCTCGGAAAACCACAACTATAAACCCATGCTATATGTATATTGCATTAGTGAGAGAATATGAGAAGATTAGAATTCTTTGCTCAAGCCCAAGCAACCTCTGCACTATATCTATATGTCTCATTGCTTCCTAAAGAAGCCCATACAAACACTTAACCAATTTTCTTCTTGCTCATGTCCCTTTTTCCTTACATTGTTCCTCAAGGAATTAGCCCCCTTTTAAGTAGGGAAATCCCTCAATCTCAATTGCACAATCTTCATAGGCCTTCATTCGACTACATGCACCACCTCTACAATTCACATGATCATACCACTGATAGTATAGTGTCTATGAACTTCAATCCCAGGGTTTTTCTCTCATCTAAGATGCATGCATTAATTATGAGTGAATCATTAATTTATTGATTGATCACTACAACCAACACCACACTACTAGACCTCCCACTAGTTCCTCCATGAGTTGGAACTACTTTAATTGACTTTAATTCAATTCAAGTGAATTAATTAATTACAACTCAAAATAAACTCAATCAGAACTCCTATAATATCGGAACACTCTAAATCAAATTAACTTAATTAATTACTACAAATTATCATGAAATATAGAATTACAATTTTATTCCCAACTTAATTTAAGAACAAAATTAAATTATTTTTTTCTGGTTACATTTAAAAAAATTTAAATAAAAAAGAAAAAGTTTAAATGAATATAAATATCTAAATATAAAACACTTTTTTTAAATAACTTACATTAAATATAAATCGAAAAAATTAAAAATAACAATATATTTTAATATATAAAAATGAAGACGAAATTTATTAATCATGAGTAAGAAAAATAGAAAATGTGCAACCATATTTTGCGAAAGCATTCGAATTATAATAATTCTTTTGTGATTTTTAAAATAAAATAATCAAGTGTTATAAAAGCTAGATTCATCGCTTTTAAGAAAATAAAATTTTAATAATTTTTTTTTGAAAAGTTATATGTAAAATTAGGCTTTAAAATTTTAGTTTACATAAATAAATTTAACACCAATCACAGATTACAACCATGGTTGATTACTTAAATTAATAAAACTTGTAATCTTTACCCATACCGTGGTTTATGTGACCAACCGATTTATGCTAACATCATGCACAAGTAAACATATTTCCGTATTTTCGACATTGTGGAGATAGCTTCTTTTATTTTACTAAACTCATAAATAACATAGCTCAAAAAATTACTAGGAGATGAGGTGGATTGTGCAAAATTAGTCTGTTGAAAACAGCATCAACTATATAGAAGTTTTAGAAAGGTTATTTTAATTAGTTATTTGTTTATTTTTATTTTAAACAAATAATACATTTTGATAATTTATTAAAAATATATTTTTAGAAACCATATGATAATTCAAAGGCCATTTGTTAACAAAGGGTTGCATCTTATTTTTACTCTTAAAGCCCGAGCAAAGCACTTTCGGTTCTTAAAACATTAAAAGGGCAAAGGGCAATGATTAATAGCGATTTAACACACCTATAGTATCTTAACTAAAATTAATTCAAGAAATATATTAAAGATTTATATCTAAGTTAAGCATTTAAGGTTTTTATATTAAAGGATATGTGTACCTTAAATTTTTTTATATTAAAGGATATGTGTTATAGTTTGTAATCATGTAGAAGGGTAATTGAGGCATATTTTGTTACATAAAAATGATCTCTTCTTATAAGAAAGATTAAAAGATCTTTTTAATCAATACATATCGATGGAGATTTCTGATACTAATATTATGAAGATATATAAAATGGGTTACTTTTCATTATAAATGTTATTTTTTTATAAGAAAAATAATTTATATAAAAATTATCATTACAAAAACATAGAACAAGATATTGACACCCTAAAAAATAAGGTAATATTCTTTTCCTATGACTTTGATGTTAGAATTACAAATAATTAAGTTATTCTGGTAAGACATAATTCTAATCACAATCATATCTATCTAAATGAGGGCATTGTTTCTACTAATATGTAGAAAATAAAATCTAAATGTCTTACCATTGATTTGTTTGGTCCTAAGCTAATCAAGGTATGCATCTCTAAATATATAATTAATTGCAATTGTCCACTGAGTTTTCTAAATTCTTATGATTTTTCATTTATCCATGCCTTTGGGAGTAATATTGCAAATTATGTTATTTTTTATATTGCTATATATATAACCATTTAATAAATTTTGTCCTCCAAATTACTACAAACTTCTCTTTCATCACACTAAACTTAAACATTTTTGTTCAAAAAAACATCAATAATGAAATTTTTGGTAACCGAAGACAAATATGATGACAAAACTAAATTTAATATTTTCTTAAAGGTATTATATAGTAAATTAAATATTCTATAATATAGGTTAAATATTAACGGCCTCTGTCATAATTCTACAACTACTCTCACTACCTCCATTAACAAATTCATTATTGAGGTGTTTTAGGTAAAAACGAAAGTATGAAAATTAACCCTTGGTATGACAACGATCACATAATTATTAGAAAAGTCATTAGAGACATTTATAATGAGTTCCTAAAATTGGATATGATATAATTAAAAAAATATCCTAATTAAATGAAAGAAAGGGTAATATATTAATAAATAGTAAAGTAATCTTCTTTGCCTATCAAATATTAATCGTAGGAGTTCTCGATTTGAAACGAAGTGAAATAATGCAATTTTTTTGAAGCAAGAGAAAACCTACCTAAAACTATTTATGAAATCCATATTGTTTTGAACCATTTTAATTTCTCATGTAGGAGATGAATTTTCTCTAATCAAAGGCATAAATTTTTGGGTTGACTGAATCACAAAACTAAAATGTAAGACCACTCAAGGCTATCAAGCTAATATTGAAAATTGGAGGGCTTATCCTCATCACTATATACACAAGCTCTTTAATTTAGAAATTGGAAATGTCTTCCATAAACCTTTGAATGAAAGCCTAGTTCTTCCTTAAAATTGGGGATAAAATTAATCTCTCTATTTAGAGGACCATTATGGTTAGCTAGAACTTAGCAAAGCTTTACAAAATTATTTTGGAGAAAAAGATAATTGTATGGATTGAAAGCCATCTAAAATGAGTTGGAGGACAATATGGCTTTAGGGGATATAATTTAAATGTAGGCCATCTTGTTATGTTTAGGATCATTGTAGACGATTGTCTTAATAATGAAACAAATATCCCTTTTTTGGTTGATTTTAGAAAATATTTTGATACCTTGTTCAAGGCTAATCTTTGGAATAAGTTAGAAGAACTAAATATTCCTTCTAAGTTGAGAGTCGATAATTTAAGGTTGTGTCGTTTCCATGTTTAGGAATATAAGGAGTGGTGAAAAGAATTAAATTATTATATAGGAGTCAATCAAGGTTGTCCCATGTATACAATTAACTATGTCATTAGAATATTGGTTGGAATAATCTAGTTGTACATGCCCAAAAATTGACCTATCAATCATCGTTCATATTTATGCTAATGATATTGTTCTTATGGCACAAAATGTATATGACATTAATAGTCATCTAGGAGTCCTAAAGGACTTCCATTATAGCATGAATATGACTTTCAACATAGAGAAAACAAAGGTTATGATAATAAAGTCCCATAATATTACTTATAACACCTTTATATATAATGGTAATAGTTTTGGGGAGTTCCCATATAGAAGTACCTCAGAAGCAATATTCATCATAAGCTTAATCAGAATTATAATATTGAAAAAAATATATATTGATGGTGGAAAGTCGTTTTAATGGGCTTTAAAACAAATGTAAATTAGAAAACCTTTGGTGTCTCGATAAGAAAAAAAGGTTATTTGGTACTCTCATCAATCCTATTACCTTATATGCAAGTTCCTGGTCTAGGATATAATATCTCTAAATAATCTTGGAGGAAGATAAAGAAAGTCAAGTATATATTTAGAAATTATAACGTTAATATTAAAAGCACTACACCCTACCCTATCATCTTCGATAGATGTGAATCTCTCTCCATTACGTGCACAACCATGGTTAGGTACATACTGTAAAGTGACTATTGTGATGGAGACATGCTCCCTAAAATTGCTTCCATCTCTACCCGTAAGCATTAGTTCCTCCATGGATGATGTCAAGTATTAGCTAAATCATTGGATAATGCATTAAGATGTCATATATTATAGGATATCTAAAATATATAAAATATCCGTACATATAAATGTCAATATATTTGTGGTGCAATAAAGAGTTCAAAAAAAAAATGAAGCTATGATACTATAAGGAGGTAGTCAAACCTAACCTAAAAGATTAAAAGCATCTTTGGATAGAAAGTGAACATTGCTAAACTAGAAGGTAAGTCCTATGATCTATATAACCAAAGTAGGAATTAGATGATTCCCAAGACACTGCAAGATGCAAGAATATATCACATTTGTGACAATAATAACGTCAAAAATGAATGTTAATTTCTTCTAGAATTCCTTTCTTACACCATATTAGAACTGAATTTGAAAATATTTATTACAATATTGACTTTCCTAGCCTCCTAAATCATGAAAACTATGATAATATTGGAATGCTTTTACTACTTATTTTTTACATAAATAATAATAAAAATTACTTGTTTTTAACCATAAAAATAATATTTTAAGAAAAAATATATAATTTAATAATTTTTAACAAAATTTAGAACCATTATAATTTCAATAGATACTAATCGTTACCATCACTCTAAAAGGTTCATTAATTTTTAAAATATGATATTTAAAATACATTTTGATATATAATATTATAAAAAATTTATATAATTAATAAAAAACTAAAACGCTTTTAAATATATTATTTTGATTTATTAAATTTATATAATTTTTTAAAACTATAATAAAATTAATTCTTAATATTCTGCAAACAATTTTGTATTTCCTACCATACATATTAGTTTAGAAAATTAAAATTAAAAAAATATTTTAAATGTAATTATTACATAAATATTTCTAAAACATTCATAATATAGATTACATAAACCTAAATTCGAATAATAAAATACATAATGTGGCTTACCTTATCCTACTCCTTTGATCGATGCTTTATACTACGTCACTGAATATTTTCTGTTTGATAGGTTAAAGAAAAGTAGAAAAATTTTGTAACGTTTTCCATTACTTCTCAGTCATGCACTATACTTTTGAGTATAATTCGCCTTAATTTATGTTTTATTTATGACCATAATTTTGACTTCGGATAAACCATAATTTCCACCTGTAATTTATTTCTTACTTACTTTTCTTTTATTGGAGCCCCTTCTCAGAATAATGGAAAGTTTTTCATCTCTAGGAAGAGATTAGATCATATTAACAATGAATCATTTACTATTGATTTCTTCTTTTAACGGTTGAAGATAAAGAAAATCCTATTGAGGTTCTACCTAGATGTAAGAATTTCCTTAAATTTGTTGTAGTAAAAAAGAGCCAACAAAACTCGGAACATATTGTGGAATATATTGTAGTGCTCTTAATGTGGCTCTAACAAATGAATTATTGATGAAAAATATAAAGAATTAATACGGTGTATAAACAAATATAAGAATTAAACAAATGAAGAATAGTGAGACGCTAGTTATTTTTGTTATTTAGTTAAAAAAAATGATTATTTTTGTTATTTAGTAAAAAAAAAAAATGACATTAATAAGTAATTGATGAAAAATGTACATATGTTTATGAATGAAATGAAATTTAATAATTATTTTGTTAGAGTAAATTATTTTTTTATGGTTGATGGCAGGTATTGGAGGTGAAGGAGAACAATTTGTTGGAACTTGCTTTTATATGGTGTCACTCATGGATAAATCTCTTGCATTAATATTGGATTATGTTAATGTATGTTTTTTGAATAACAGTTGAAAAATATAAATGCATGTTACTTGAATTCATGTTCAAGAATATGAATGCATGTCATTTGAATATCATGAAATTATTTTTATGTATTTTGACATTTAAGAGTTTAAAAAATTTTGGAATTGAAGAGACACCTTTGGAATAAAAGAGGCATGTTTTTCCATTTCATATTCTTGTGTGTGGAATACTGACACCCATCAAAGTTCAATTATAAAATTGTGTGAGGTTGGAGAGATGCATAGTTAATGAGTTTGAGAATGTGAGAGTTGATTGTTTGTAAGTTACCTCGCATGTATGAAGTTGATGTGAAGTAGATTTGAAGGGGAGAAGAGGCAGAGATAAAGATGGAGGTATACATAATCGATGACCATGTAAACCAACATGTTGCTTCTTGTATGTATAAGAGGTTTGTATTACTCTTCCAAGTTGTAGCTTGATAAAGAACATGTTGTAGACTCTTGAGGTAGGACCCTCCCGTGGGTTGTAGTTTGTAGAAAACTTATGTGAGTTGGAGATCCCTTGAATCTTGTAGCTTGCAAAAACATTGTAGCAGTAGTCTACTGTATCTTGGAGCCTACAGAAAATCAGATGCAATAATGGAGTAGCAACTTGCCTTTGCATCACATAAATAACAAATTTGTGGAGTTCATGCTTTATGGGTTTCCACTTATATCTAGTGTCCATATGTCTTTATTTTGTATGTTCATTTTATGCTTACATGAAAGCTATTATGTTATGGTTCACATATTACATATTCTTCATATATTAAATGTACATTTTATATGGTGTTAAACTACTCGTTCAATAGTTAAGATAAACAATAAGAAGAAAACAGAAGTTTCCCATGAATGTACTAAACTAATTCACCCCCACTCTCACTTGTACAAGGGGTTTGTAGTCCTCTTTCATGTTGGAGCTTGATAAAGAACATGTTTTAGCCTAGTGAGGTAGCAGCCTCGTGTGGGTTGTAGCTTGTAGAAAACTTATGGGAGTTGGAGATTCCTTGAATCTTGTATCTTGCAGAAAAATTGAGGTTGTAGTCTCCTGTACGTTGGAACCTACAAAAAATTAGATGTAATAATGGAGTAGGAACTTGCCTTTGCATTGCAACAATAAAAAAGTTGTGGTTTTCTTTCTTTATGGGTTTCCACTTATATCTAGTGTCCATATGTGATTATTTTGTGTGTTTATTTTATGCTCCCATAAAATCTATTATGTTATGGTTCACATATTACATATTCTTTATATATTAAATGTACATTTTATATGGTGTTAAACTACTTACTTAATAGTTAAAGTAAAAATTAATAAGAAAATAAAAAGTTCTCCATGAATGTACTAAAATAATTCACCACCGCTCTCAGTTTAGTTAAGTTCCCATCAAAACTTATTCAAGCTTAAAAATCATATTTAAGTGTAGAAGAAAAGTTTTTATGTGCCTAGGAAAGCCCAAATGGGCCTTTTGATTTACCTAATTGGGAGGTCCATTATACCCCCTACTAAAGTTGTTTCTCATCGTCTAAGCAACATATTCCTCTTTGTCTCTATGCTTTTCCTGATTCATTTCCATGATGACCTTTTCAACATGCTATGCTATGTTGGAGGTCGTTATCCCTATTGGATAAAAACTTGCATTTGACTCAATTTATTTCCACCTTCTTTAATCTACCTCTTGTTGTTGATGTTCCTAAGGTCCTAGCAACAAGGGATGATTAAATATAAAATAGTTTTTACTAGTGTGATCATTACCTTGTTAGGGAATGGTATTACTTGATATTCATGTTGTAGGAAAGTGTCTCCCATTTCCTATAACACAACTATGAACTCTCTTCTCGCAATATTTTGAAGGTATATTCAAAGTGGAGGATGACCTCTACCTTCCTTTGTTTGCAAATGTTCCCCATTGCAGGGTCCTCTATTATGCTTTCATTGGTAGAAATGAGTATGTCTGCATTAAGGTTCTTTTGTATCATCTAAAGTGTAGGCCTTCAACTCTATGTCTAAGGATTTACTCACTTCATTTGCTTTTATCTCCTCATGCCTTAGCCAAGATGTTAGGGAATTTTTTTGTTTATATCCCAAATATCGATTTGGGTCCCATATGGTTATATTAGGAAACATCAAGTTGTGAATTTAAAACTCAACAATCTTGGCCTTAAATTTTGTGTTGCACTGTAGGAAAAAGCTAATAATTTCTTCAACATCCTATAGAGTGAGGGATCCACTTTTTCCACGATTTTTAATATGAAATTCGCACCACTTCTACTTTAGAAATAAGGAGTAAGATTTGGATGGTTTCTTGCAACTCACCTCTTCTACAAAAGGGTGTGTCATGATTCCTTGGTTGGTTTCAAGAGTTGCAACTCAATTTTCTATTTCTTGTAGTAGTCTTTGGGTTTGTTGCAGCTAGGACCTTATATGCTTGTTTTCTCTTCATGCATTCCCTTTCATTTTCATCATCAAGACTAAGTAGTTCCTCTCCTATCTCATTTTTTGATTTATTGTATTATGTCCCTATAATACTAGCATTGCCCCCTTATTGTTATTGTTAGTGTAGCCCCCTTATTGTTATTTTTGTTCCAATGTAGCCCCTATATTGTTATCATTGTTCCCCATATAATCCCAATATTATTATTGTTCTACCCTTACATTATTATTGTTATGTAGGCTCTAATTATATTGTGACCCCTTAGACTCCTTATATACAAAGGAGGCCTTGTCATTTGTATCATCCAAGAATTGTTAGTTTATGTAATACACAGGAGGTTTCTCCTTCAAAGAGGATAATTTTTAAGTCCTTGATCTATCTTTTCTATGAACTGGTTGCATAACATTTGGTATGAAAGCTTTGTATTATAGGGTTTCGCTTCTTCAAAAGGTCATCCTGGCATTTTTTCTATAACGTTTTTCTATGAGGGTTTAGAAGTTGAAATTTCGACCAGGGGGAGAGGAAATCTTGGTGAACTTTGTATACAAATTTCAGATATTGGTTCACCATAATTTTAGAGATATGATCTAGAAGTTAGGGTTTTTGAAGCATCCAAAATTAAATGTGTAACGTGTGACCTAGGGAAAATTATCCTAAATTTCTCTCTGATCATCAGATTTGAATTTCCTAAAAAGTGGCTAAAGGTGCTCAAAATGTAGTGTTTCGTATATCATTTTCATGATAGAAGGTCAAAACAATGACACACGACACTTCGTACAAGTTTTCTCTATTGAATGATTCGATAGTGAAGTCATCGTGGGATATTGGGCATAACTCCTTCTTTAAGAATCTAATCTAAGTCTCACTTGTGGTGTTTCAAAGAAGACTCAGAGGGATACCATAGGAAGAAATTTAAAACCATGGAGATCCGAAATTGCAGAGATATAATAGTTTCAATTTTGAGCTCTTAACAAGTAAGAAAAAGGTGTTTATTTTTTTTATATTGCATAACTTTATTTTCAAAATCAGTTTGAAGTGATTCAAAAGGTATATTGAAGCATAGATATCAGAATTTGGTTCTAAAATTCCTCCCAAAGAAAATAATTATACACCTATTAAGCCCTCAGAAAACTCTATTATGATGCACGAAGAGGAAGAATTGCAACATGCTATATCTAAATTATGGGACCAAGTGCAACAATTTTTTCTCTCACAAAGAGCAACCAAAGATGAGCTAAACTGGGACATCGATGGCTTAAAAGGGGACATGCATTCTTTAAAAGGAAACATGGAGTTTTTTAAATTATACATGGATGAGATGAATTTCAAGTTGGAAGGGTTGACAAAGTTGTTATAAGAAAGGATTCCCGGTGTTGACAAGGTAATCCATGAAAATCATGATGATGAAAAAAAGAATATGAATTATAATTTTAGATACTCTAATGTGGGGTTTAGGAATCACCACATTCTAAAGGTATATATGACAAATTTTGATGGCAAGGATCTTGTAACATGGACACTATAGATGGAGAAATACCTTGATCTAAAGGATGTGGAACCCTCACAAGAGGTATGTATTACATATTTATATTTAGAACCCAATTAGTTTGTACGGTATATATGGATTTGTTCTCATAAAGCATTTATCACTTGTTCAATTTTTATGGAGGAAATGATAGAAAATTATGAAGATACAAAGAGCAACACCTTCTTTAGGCAATTAATAAATATCAAACAAAATGGTTCAATGGTGGAGCACATTGAAGACTTCCAAAAATTTAATATTAAGGTAACTGATATTCTAATGGAGCATAGAATCGATGTCTTCATAGGGAATTTAAAATATAACATCCAACAAGAGGTTCACCTTTGGGATCATGATTCATTGGAGAAGGAATTCAGAGTGGCAAGAAAAGTTGAAAGAAAAAATTATGGCAACAAGGAAGTCTACCAATCACAACTGTAAAGATGGAAATATTGTTGCTCCTAGTATTCCACAACCTACAATATTGAAACCACAATAATTAGAGGAAGAAAAAGAAAAAGGGATTTGTTACAATTGTGATAGCATATACAATAAATGTCATAAGTGTGCGAACAAGAAATTATTCTTCATAGATTGTGAAGAGGAGGAAGAAAAGGAACAATAAAAATCAAAAGAGGAGGATGTACACTAGGAACAAACCCCAAAGAAAAAAGAAATGAATCCAACAATATCTTGTAATGCATTGCTAGGAATTACCACTCCTCAAACTCTTAATATAGAAGGATATATGAAGAAGAAAAAGGTAATAGTGCTGATTGATTTGTGTAGTACATTGTTCTGGTACCCAACAAGCCCTTATTATTTATAAATAGAACGTTTAAATAATGGAGACCCTCTTAAAAGGTTTCTTTAGATTTATATTCCAAAAAATTCCTAAAACCCCAAAACATATCATGTTCACTTATCTTTTATGTTTAAGTCCTAGTTGAATAACTTAGGTTTACTTTTTAAATAAAATCGTGCATCACAAAGTGATTAGAAGTCAGGATAATATCCCTTATCAAATGTTGTGATATGAGATATCATTTGCAAATTAATATTTTCTTAATAAAAGAAAGAAAACAAAGAAAAAACACACTCCGCCACATAAAGCTTCATTGGACTTGCCACGGAGACACGTCATTATCGTAGATTGCGAGTCCCACATCCCTATCAACTCTTTATTTTCTCATACATGTCTATGTTGTGATTGTGATATAAAAGAAACATTGTCTGATCTCCGATGAATGTATGTGATATTGCATATCTCAAATCGCACATCATAGATTGTAGCATCACTTCAAATGAAATACTTCCAAATAAGATTGTGATGCGAAATTGTTGACTAAGCTGCACTTAATGAGGACCTGTGTGTACTTAAATTTTCATTAAATTTCAAATCTAATGGTTTTAATGTTCCTCGGTTGACGAAATTGATTTAATTGGCAAGTTGTTATTTGAAATGTATGTATTTGTCTTGTATGTCCTCTTGGTATGGGAGATCTAAAACATTCCTTTGTATTTCCTTTCTACAAGCTAATACTAATAAACAACATTCCGTTGAAATTTCCAAAGCATGAAAGAAAGGAAAAGGATCGTCTTTTCAAACCGAAGTAACTCAATTCAAACCAGAAGCAACAGAGATGGCTCCGTTATTCACAGACACCACATGCACGCCAAACTCTCGTACTTCTTCATGGGGGTTAATGTAAAATCGATTTGAAGAAAAACCCACAGAGTAGTAGTGGTTAAGAAAGAAACAATGACGCCTAATCATCATCTGAGACTAACTTCTTTGATGTCGCTAATTCCTTTTTTCACTGAATTTCTACGTCGCCTAAGAACTTACCCTATGCAAATATGATTAAGTGAATGATTGATAATGTGAATATTGAAGATAAGATGTTCTTGACGTCAAGGCAAACAATAGTAGGATATTTCAAAGTTTATATTTGAAGAGGATGTATCATTTTCTAGATGCTCAGAAGATTTACGACAAGTAGTTTCTCAAAAAATTTGCAGAGAAGAACAAATTAGAATCAGATCCCATTAGGCAATGGAGATAAGACCCAAGCAAGCACGCGCATGATAGTAAGGGTATGTATTCATTAGCTTCTCTTTCAAGTCCATTTCGTTATGCTGTTGCTATGATATGTAGATTGTTTGGTTCTTTGAACACACAAAAATTTATAGTTGAATGGGTTCCCTTGATTCAAGTTGCTTCTAATTCTGAAGTAATGGATTGGGCTGCTATCTTTTCCAACAATATTGCATCGAAAATCTTAGAATATAGGAAAAATCACAGTATGTCAAAAATAATCGTGCCAACGTTTTATATGAGAGCCTATATTATTGATTCCATTTGTTTCTCTTTTGATTTTCCTTCAATGGGATGGAAATAGACACTCAAATACCCTACACCAATTCACTTATATCATGATATCATATAGGAATCAATGTACCAACCTCATTTTTACAAAATTTTCAATAAGGTACTGTTGGTTTTGTATAAAGCCATTTTCGATTAAAAATGCCCCCAGGTTGTCTTAAGAAGTCACGATAGACTTCAATCATATTGGTAGCTGGTTTAGTTAAGAAAATTATACTTATGTCAAAGTATTTTGGAGTCTTGCAGCCCCACATGTTCTTCCTATTTATGTTCCTGATAAGCGTCTGGCACAGGAGGTTACTTATTAGACTGTAGGTCATGGTATCACTAAAGTCTTGAGAGACTCCAAAAAGGATATTTGGTCACAATTTCCTATTCAATTTGGAGTCTATGCTCTTGAGAATCACAATGATGTTGTCCTAGAGATCAAACAAATCGAAGGCATCCACCTCCCCACTATTCCTCCTAGACAGTATGACCCTAAAAAGGTTAATCATGATTTCACTACTCAGGTTAAAATCAGGCCATTTGTTCATGAACCTGATGATTTTCATGATTTGTTTGAGACATGTGAATCATATAAATAGGTGGAACATTTAGTATAAGCCCTAAGGATTTTTTCTTATTCCAAGAATACATAAATAGAAGGCTACAAAATTGCCTTCTAAATGACTAATTTCTTTACAGCCAGAATTGCCTACAGGAAAATATTTTTCGTCAGCTACAAAGGAAATAGAAAAAACACCCACTACTACACTCTAGAGAAGCAAATAAAAGAGCTCCTCTCTACTATTGAGCTCGATAAAGTCTGGGATAAGTTCCAGAAAGAACTAGATAGCACACAAGAGAAGGAGGTGCAGGATTTAACTTCAATCGAGATAGATAAGACTCATGTAGCCAATAAGACAAAGTCTCCTCTAAATGATTCATGAACTCAAATAATTGATAAGGAAGTCATCCTGGTAGTCCCCACCTCTGAGGTCATCCTCACAGTAGAAGAGATCCCCCCCTCTTGATATTTTTTTACAATCCTGAAATCATGATTTTGTGAGTTGACAAAAGAAGAAAAGAAGAATGGAACATTATCGGGAACTTCTTCCTGGAAGCATTCCATTAGATGTGGTATGGAAAGATTATCAAGATAATTCATCTAATGAGTTAGCTAAACTTTTGCGATATGCAGGAACCTATGCTATAACCACCATTTTCAAAGCTACTGAAGTTCAACAACTAGTTTAAGAAAAAGATGAATAAATCTTGCAATTAGAAGAAACATTACCTAATTCATGACATGATATGGAGCAGGAATGGAAACTCAACTTGTCAAAATTCCAAACTGAGTTTGATCGATTGAAAGTTCCAAACAAGGTTGATATTCAAAGCCAAAATGCACAGATTAACCAACTTCAACTTAGAATAACTATGATACAGAAGGACACTGATATTGAAGGATTCATAAATGAAGTTGGAGATATTAATGACCTCCTCACATAACAAGTAAACTTCTTTAAGAAGTTAAAGATCATCAATGATCTTTGCAAAAACAATGACTCGTTGATTGATCAAATTTATGAATTAAAAACATACTATGAAGATATCAAGATCAAGATTTCTGATTTCATCACTTGGAGGAATATTTCAAATGGAATAAAAGAAAATCTTCCCAAAATAATAGAATCATACAAAGATCTTCTTTTCAAAGATTGAGATATTAGAATAAAGCATGTTGAAGAAGAAATTTACAGAGCGAGAGAACTAGCGGCCAAATTACCAAAATTGTTAGAGAAAGTCTAACAGATGCTAATCTTATTACTGAGTGCCCATGAGAATTCTTTCTAGATACTCAAACACTCATAGAGTATTGGCATAAAAAACCAAAGGAAAAATAAGATAGCATTAAGAATTATCTGATAAATCATGAATATCATCAACATTTTTTGGTAAAGTCCTATGGAAAATGGTTAGTTCTTCCCATCCTTGTTAATACAATTGAATACATGTTCCTACCTCTTTTAGATTCCTTCTTTGCAAGACATATGTGGATTAGACCAACTCATCCCCTAGAATTGAAGCCGATGGAATCTATTTATAGGTTACGAGAAAAAATGGGAGAGCCGTCAACTTCCCATATTTAGTTTCTTGTTAAAACAGAAGTTGTTTTTATATTTTTGTTCCTTATTTCGAGGAGCGTTTGTTTCACCCTCCTCAACAAAAATATGCATTTTCCATTTTGATAGTATGACTTTTATTTACAAATACACTCTCATGTTTTTAGAGAAGGGGTTCAGAATTTTTGTAAGAAGACTCAAGGAACTCTCACTTTTGTATTTCTTTGATAATTTTAATAGGAAGGTTGGGCCAGAGATTGTTTTCTTCCATAAGCACAACACACACACACACACACACAGATATATATATATATATATATATATATATATATATATATATATATATATATATATATATATATATATATATATGCATATGCATATACATATGGTACTATTATCTTTTATTAATGCTATGTTTTATGTTTAAAAGTTAGTTAATTTTTATCATCTTTTTATTATATACAATATCACAACTCAATTAAGCATTGTTTCACTATCGAAAAGTGTATTAATTGTTAGCTTTTGTTAGGTCCCTATAATAGTAGTGATTGCCCTATTACTATTGTCATTGTAGCCCTTATTGTTATTATTGTTCCCCTATTGTCCCCATATTGTTATTAGTGTTCCCCATAGCATCGCACTATTGTTATTGTTGTGCCCTTATATTCTTATTGTTATTTTGGTTTTGATTATATTGTGACCCCTTAGACTCCTATATATAGAAAGGAGGTTTAGTCATTTGTATCATCCAAGAATTGTTCATTTGTGTAATGTAAAGGAGGTTTCCCCTCGAAGAGGCTTATTTTTAAGTCATTGACCTATCTTTTCTATCTTTTTGTGAGTTGGTTCCATAACATTTGGTATGAGATGTCTGGATTCTAGGGATTTGCTGCTCCAAATAGGTCAAAGTGGAATTTTCACTAGAATTTTTTTTCACGATGTTTCAAAAGCTAAAATATAATTATTTGAGCCTACATCTTAGTGATTAGTGGGTCCAGATTTTAGACCTTGTCTATCTATATTTTCAGAGATATGATCTAAGGAAGTTACGGTTTTTGCAGGCTCCTGAATTACATCCCAAACAACTAACCTTGCAAAAATATCCATAAGGTTCTCTCTGAGTATCATATTTAAATTTTGTAAGAAGTTAAAAGAAAGAGGATGGACTGTAGTTTTTTGTGCATCATTTTTAGGTCTGTAGGTTGAAACAATGACACATGGCACTTCGTACAAGTTCGCTCTACTGAAAAAGTATATAATTAGGTCACCTTGGGAGATTGGGCATCATGGTTTCTTAGTGAATCCAATTTCAATAAGACTAGTGGCATTGGAAAAATGACTCAAAAGGCTACCATAGTTCTCAATTTCAGATGTTGGAGATCCGAAATTTCAGAGATACATCAAATTCAATATCGAGAACGTACAAAGTGAAAAAAGGTGTGAAGTTTCTTAAAATGTTACATATGTTTGGTTTGAAAAATTAGTTTTAAGGAATTCAAAGGGCATAGCGAAGCATAATTATCATTAATTGATGCCTCAAAGAAATGAAATGGAAACACCTAGTACGTAACCTGAAAGCTCTAGCATGACTCATGAAGAAGAGGAAGAAATGCAACATGATATATCAAAATTACGAGACCAAGTGGAACAAATTTCACTCTCAAAAAAAGTAATAGAAGCTAATATGGATGGTTTAAAGAAAGGCCTGGAAGCTAAGATGGATGGTTTAAATAAAGGTGTGGAAGCTAAGATGAATGCTATGGAAGCTAAGATGGACGGAAAAGTTGAAGATTTGAAGACATATTTGACAAAGTTGCTACAAGAAATGTTTACTAATGGTGAAAGGGTTGTAAAGGAAACTCACAATGAGAACAAAAGAAATGTTAATCATGATTTCATAGACACTAATGTTGGATTGAAGACCCACCATGTTCCAAAAATCGATATGAGGAAGTTTGATGGCAAGGATCCCATAACATGGATACTACAGATGGAGCAATATTTCGATCTCCATAATGCGTAAAACACACAAAAAGTATTCATTGCAACTTTATATTTGTAACCAAATCAGTTTCTATGGTATCAATGGCTTTTCTCTAATAAACAAACAGTCACTTGGGTAATTTTTATGGATGAAATGATAACACATTATGAGGATACAAAAAGAAACACCTTTTTGGCCAATTGATAAATCTCAAACAAAAGGGTTCAATTATCGAGCACATTTAGGAATTCCAAAAATTAAATATAATGGTAAAATATATTCCAAAGAAGCGTAGGATTGATGTGTTCATATGGAATTTAAAGCATAACATCCAACATGAGGTTTTCATTTGGGAACTTGATTCATTTGAGAAGTCATTCAGGTTGGCAAGAAAAATGGGAAGAAAAATTATGGCAACCAGGAAGCCTACCACTCACAACTACAAATATGGAAGTGTTTTTTCCCCTAGCGTTCCACAACCTACAAGGTTCACACCAAAACAATTGAAGAGAAAGAGAAAATTGACTTTGATACAGTTGCAATAGAAAATACACTAAAGGTCATAAGTGTGTTGAGAAGAAATTATTTTACATAGATTGTGAAGAGGAGGAAGAAAAGGAACAAGAAACATCACAAGAAGAGGATATACACCAGGAACAAACCCTAGAGAAAGAACAAATGAATCCGAATATATCTTGTAATGCATTAGCTGGAAGTACCACTCCTCAAACTATCAAGATAGAAAGATACATCAAGAAGAAAAAGGTAATAGTGTTGATTGATTGAGGAAGTACCCATAATTTTATTCATTGTACGATAACCAAGGAATTGAATTGCTTCCTATATCCTGAATCGGAGTGTCAAGTTACGGTTGCAAGTGGAGGAACCATAAATTTCTTTGGAAAGTGCCATAATATAAAAAGCTATCCATGGGAGAATATGTATTGAATAGCCCAATTCTTTCCACTCAAATGGGTGGTCCTGTTGTTGTAATAGGAGTCCAACGGCTAAAATCCTTGGGTACAATAAGTTATAATTTTCAAGAACTTTTGATGAAATTTTGTTCAGAAGGAAAGGAAGTTGAACTAAGGGGTATCACAGGGAAACCATGAAAGATAATCATCTCTAATAGAATGACAAAGCTTCTAAAGGAAGAACGACAAGTTGTAATTGTGCAATTATGTTTGCTAGAGGTTCCCACACCGAAACCATCTATTTCTCAATATCTCCAAAAAATCTTGAACAATCATTCCAAGGTATTTTAGACTCCCAAAGGCCTCCCACCTATTCGTGATCATTATCATGCTATTCATTTGATTCCAGGAAGTGTTCCTCCAAGCATAAGGCCTTACAGATATCCCTATGCCCAAAAAAGTGAAATTGAACTTATGGTTGCAGAAATGCTAGAGGTTAGTATAATTCAACCTAGTCAAAGTTCTTTCTCTACTCCAGTAGTATTTGTGCACAAGAAGGATGGATCATGGCTGATGTGTCTAGATTATGGGGAGCTCAACAAGCTCAATGTTAAAGATAAATTTCCGATTCCTGTCGTTGATGAATTATTGGATGAATTGCATGGATCAATTTACTTCACCAAGTTGGAACTTCATTCAGGATATCATCAAATCAGAATGAAGACTAAAGACATTCTGAAAACAACATTTATAACTCATGAGGGTCATTATGAGTTTTTGGTCGTGCCTTTTGGCCTTACCAATGTACCTTCTACATTTCATGGTTTGATGAGTTCCATTTTCAAACCCTTCCTTATAAAATTTGTGTTAGTATTTTTTGATGGTATACTAATCTACAACATGTCTTGGAAGGATCATGTTCAACATTTTGACAAGGTTCTCAAACAATTGGAGGAGAAATTATTATATGAAAAAATATGTAAATGTTTTTTTGAAGTTCAAGAGGTGGAATATCTAGGTCATCTTGTATCTCATTAAGGTGTTAAATTAGACATTGGAAAAATTAAAGCCATCAAGGAATGGAAAATCCCCACATCCATAAAGCATCTGCGAGGATTTCTCGGGTTGACATGGTATTATCGCAAGTTTGTTAAGAATTATGGGAGAATAGCAGTACCTCTAACAACATTATTGAAGAAATATGCATTTTCATGGCTCTAGAAAAAATAAAGGCCTTTGAACATGATAAAGAGGAAATGTGCGAAGCATTGGTCTTAGCTATGTCATACATCACAAAAACCTCTATTGTGGAATGTGATGCCTCTTGAAATGGAATTGGTGTTGTTTTAATGCAAGACGAAAGACCCATTTCTTTTGAAATTCGTCCAATCAAAGGAAAGTATTTACATAAAGATATTTATGAGAAGGAAATGTTGGGAATACTACATGCACTTAAGAAATTATCACCCTACCTAATGGGCAGACACTTGAAGGTAAAAACAGATCATGGTAGTCTTATATACTTTTTAGAACAAATATTATCTTCAGAAGAGCAACAAAAATTGGTTACAAAGGTGTGGGGCTATGACTTTGAAATCATTTACAAAAAGGTGAAGAAAATGTTGTGGCAGATGCACTCTCAAGAAAGGATGAAGATGTGGAGTCATTTGTTTATGCCATTTCTATTATCCAACCATATTGGATAAAGGAAGCAAGGGATGAATGGAAGAATGAAAAAGACGTGTGTGAACTCATTCAAAAGATACAACATGATCCTAGTACATCTGATACATTTAGCCGGAAAAATGATTCGTTATGGTACAAAGATCACTTATACCTATGTAACAATTCCCAACTCAAACAAAAGAATCTTATGGAATTGCACACTTCTCCTTTTAAAGGGCACTCATGATTTTTAAAAACTTACAACAAGGTTAAGAAGGATTTTTTTTGGGATGGCCTTAAATCGGATATTCAAAATTTTGTGGCAGAATGTTTGGTTTGCCAACAAAATAAATTTGAAACAACTCAGAACCCAGGTCTATTACAAATTTTATGCATTCCACGCCAACATTGGGAGGATGTTTCAATGGATTTTATCACAAGTTTACCCAAGTTTGAAGGAAAATTTGTCATCATGGTGGTAGTTAAAAAACTTACCAAGTATGCACACTTTTGTGCATTATCTCATCCATTTAATGCCAATACAGTTTCTACTGCATTTATGGAAACAATTCAAAATCTACATGGAAACCCAAAGATTATTATAAGAAACAAAGATCCCATTTTCACTGGAAATTTTTGGACAAAATTATTTTCTTGTCTCGGTACTCAGTTAGCTCATAACTCATCTTATCATCCTCAATCTGATGGGTGAACTGAGATAGTAAACAAATGTTTAGAAGGATATATTCATTTGTTTGTCTTTGATAATCGGACACAATGGGTCAAATGGTTTCCTCTGGATGAATGTTGGTATAACACTTCCTTCCATACTGTAGCAAAAATGACCCCATTTATGGCACTTTATGGATATCATCCACCATGCATCACATCATATTTAAGAGAAAAATATAAGGTTCAAGAAGTGAAAGATCACATCGAGCATTAACAACAAGTTCTCCAACTCTTAAAGGACAACCTCACTTTAGCACATAATAGAATGAAACAATAGCCAAATCAACATCGTATAGAAAGAAGTTTTGATGTAGGTGACTGGGTATTCCTACGCCTACAACCATATAAATAAATATCCCTTGAGCAAGCTAAGAATGATAATAAATTATCACCAAAGTGTTATGGTCCATACAAGGTATTGCAAAAGATTGGCATTATGGAATACAAATTGGAGCTTCCCGCAGCTCCCCAAGTGTACCCAGTTTTCCATGTTTCATGTTTAAAGAAGGTTATAGGTGACAAGCTCCCAATTCAAATGATATTTCTAGAACTTGACGAGGAAGGGAAAATCATATTGGAACCTGAATCAGTCACAGAAACAATAACTCGATAGCTATGAAATCGATCAATTTTGAAGTATCCCATCAAGTGGAAGAACTTACCCGTTCAATATTCCACATGGGAGGATGAGAATTTTATATAGAAGCATCCAGAACTACTCAAACATTGAGGATAATAGCTTTTTGAAGGAGAGGGGCATGTTAGGTCCCTATATTACTAGTAATTCCCCATTACTATTGCCATTGTAGCCCTTATTATTATTATTGTGCCTGTATTGCCCCCATCTTGTTATTAGTGTGCCCCTTATATTAGTATTGTTATTGTTGTACCCTTATATTATTATTTTTACGTCGGTTATGATTATATTGTGGCCCCTTTGACTGATATATATAGAAAGGAGGTTTAGTCATTTGTATCATCCAATAACTTTTCATTTGTGTAATCTAAAGTAGGTTTCCGCCTCGAAGAGGCTTATTTTTAAGTCATTGATCTATATTTTATATCTTTTTGTGAGCTGGTTCCATAGCATCTTTAGTTGTATGTATGAAATGGTATAATTTTTATGTGATATGTGCTTAGTAATTAAATTGATTAATTATTTAAGAAAATTAATTACCTTTAATTTGTTTTAACTCTTTTAAATGTTTGATGATCTATAGTGTCTCTCATTTATAAATAAATCTTTATGAAATCGCATATGCAAAGTTAGTTATATCCCGTGAATTAGATAGATAGATATATATTTATTTATTTTCATTCATATTTACTCTATCAAATAGTTTTCACCCCATCTATATCACACCCCAAACTCTGTTATACATTTGAATGGGAAACTGGTCCCTATATCCCTAGTCGGAACCACTATCCCAAATGGAAAAGGAATGGTATTCAAGTTCCTCACCACATTGTTTCCCCGATGTTGAGGCAAGGTCATTCTGAGCCTTCAACATATCCATAATTTTATTCATTGTAAGATAGCCAAGGAATTAAATTGCTTCCTATATCCAACAACAAAGTGTCAAGTGATGGTTGGAAGTGGAGGAACTGTAAATTGCTTGGGAAAGTGCCATAATATCAAGATAACCATGGGGGAATACGTATTTAATAGTACAATTCTTTCCATTCCAAAGGGTGGTGCTGATGTTGTACTAGGAGTCCAACGGTTACAATCTTTGGGGACGATAGTTTTCAATTTTTAAGAACTTTTTTTGATTTTTTTTAAGGAAGCGAAGTTGAATTAAAAGGTATAGTAGGGAAACCAGGAAAGATAATCAACTCTAATGGAATGAAAAATATTCTGAATAAATAACAATGATGTGTAATTAAACAATCATGCTACCTACAGGTTCAAACATCAAAAACATCCATTTATCCATATCTCCAAAAATTATTGGACAGTCATTCCATGGTGTTTGAGACCCTGAAAGCCCTTCCACCTACTTGTGATCATGATCATGCTATTCATTTGATTCAAGGAAGTGTTCCTCCAAACATTAGGCCTTACATATATCATTATGCCCAAAAGAGTGAAATTGAACATATGGATGCAGAAATGATAAAGGTGGGAATAATTGAAGCTAGTAAAAGTTCTTTCTCTACTCCAGTAGTGTTGGTCCACAATTATGGATCATGGAATATGTGTTTGGATTATAGGGACTGAAACAAGCTCACTATTAAGGATAATTTTCCCATTCCTATCATTGATGAATTTTTCGATGAATTACATGAAGAAATTTACTTCACCAAGCTAGATCTTCATTCAGGATATCATCAAGTTAGAATGAAGACTAAATACATTCTAAAAACATCATTCAGAACTCATGAGGGTCATTATAATTTTTTGGTCATGCATTTTGGCCTTACTAATGCACCTTCAACATTTCAAGGTTTGATGAATTCCATTATCAAACCCTTCCTTAGAAAATTTGTGTTAGTATTTCTTGATGATATACTAACCTACAACAAGCCTTGGAAGGATCATGTTCAACATGTTGACAGGGTGCTCCAACTATTGGAGAAGAAATAATTATATGAAAAAACCTCCAAATGTTCCTTTGGAGTACAAGATGTCAAATATTTGGGTTGTATTGTATCTCATGACGGTGTTAAACTATACCCTAACAAAATGAAAGCCATTAAGGAATGGAAAATCCCCACAACCATAAATCATCTTTGAGGATTTCTCGGGCTAACGGGTACTACCACAAGCTTGTTAAGAATTATGGGAGAAAATCATCACATATAACATCATTACTAAGTAGAGATGCATTTTCTTGGACACCAAAAGAAACTAAGGCCTTTGAAAATATTAAATAGGTAATGTGCCAAGCACCAGTTTTTGCTACGCTAGACTTCACAAAAACCTTTATTATGGAATGTGATGCCTCAAGAAATGTAATTGGTGTTGTTTTAATGAAATAAGGTAGACCCATTTCTTTTTAATGTCATCCAATAAAAGGAAATATTTTACAAAAACCTATTTATGAGAAGGAAATGTTGAAAATACTACATGGACTAAAGAAATTGCGACCTTACCTAATGTGAAGACACTTCAAGGTAAGACTAGATCATGATAGTATTAAATAATTTTTGGAATAAATATGATCTTCAAAGAGAAGAAACAATGCATGAAAAATATGTTGGGTTATGAATTTTAAATCATCTACAAAAAGGGGAAGCAAAATCTTGTTGTAGATTCACTCTCAAGAAATGATGATGATGTGGAAGAATTTATTTGTTCCATCTCTATTATCCAACCTGAGTGGATAATGAAGCAAGGGATGAGTCAAAGAATGATGAAGAGTTTTGGACACTCATTCAAAAGTTGTAACAAGATCCCGATACATATGACACATTTAGCTAGAAAAATGGATCATTATGGTACAAAGATCGCTTATATATTTGTAAGAATTCCCATCTCAAACAAAATATTCTTTTGGAATTTCACACCTCTCCCATAAGAGGGAACTCAATATTTTAAAAAACTCACCATAGTGTCAAGAAGTAATTATTTTTGGATGGCCTTAAATATGATATTGAGAAGTTTGTGGAAGAATATTTGGTTTGCCAACAAAATAAAGTTGAGACAATTAACACCTCGGGTTTATTAGAAACTTTAGCCTTTCCAATGCAACATTGAGAGGAGGTCTCAATGTATTTTATCATTGGTTTACCAAAGTCTTAAGGAAAGAGTGTCATCATGGTGGTATATTTACCAAGTATGCACACTTTTATGCATTATCTCATCCTTTTAAAGCCAGTATAGTTGCTACTACATTTATGGAAATAATTCAAAAGCTTCATGGAAACCCAAAGATTATAGTAAGTGATAGGGATCCCATTTTCACTACAAAATTTTCAATAGAATTATTTTCTTGTGTTGGTACTCAATTAGATCATAACTTATCTTATCATCATCAATCTGATGGGAAAAATAAGGTAGTGAACAATTTTTTGGAAGCATATCTTTGTTTCTTTGTATCTGACAAACAAACATAATGGGTTAAGTGGTTACCTCTAGTTGAATTGTTGTGTAGCACTTCCTTCCATACTGCAGCAAAAATGACCCAATATATGGCACTTTATGGATATCATCCATGATCCATCGCATCCTATTGAAGAGAAAATTATAAGTTTGAAGCAGTGGAAGATCACATCGAGAATCAACAAGAAGTTCTGCAACTCTTAAAGGATAACCCCACTATGGCGCAAAATCGAATGAAACAACCGGATGATGAACATCATAGTGAAATAAGTTTTGATGTAGGTGACTGAGTATTCTTACGTCAACAAGCATACAAACAAATGTCTTTAAATCATGCTAAGAAGGATAGTAAACTATCGCCCAAGTACTATGGTCCTTACAAGGTGTTGCAAAATATTGGTACCATGGCATATAAGTTTGATTTTTCTTGCATCTTCGCGAGTACACCCATTTTTCCATGTTTCATGATTAAAGAAGGTTATCAGTGACAAGCTTCTAGTTCAAACAATGTTGCCATAAGTTGATGAAGAAGGAAAATTCATATTATAGCCTTAAGCAGTCACGGAAAAAAGAACTCAATAGCTATGGAAGAAATCATGTTTAGAGTATCTCATTAAGTGGAAAAACTTACCCGTTGAGCACTCCACATGGGAGGATATGAATTTTATACATTAGCATCCAAAACTACCCGAGCATTGAGGACAATATTTTTTTGAAGGAGAGGGGAATGTTAGGTCCCTATAACATTATTATACCCCCCTCATTGTTATTGTTGTACCCATGGAGTCCCCATATTGTTATTGTTGTGCCCCATAGAATCCCACTATTATTATTATTTTTCCCTTACATTATTATTTTTATGTAGGGTCTAATTATATTATGACCCCTTAGACTCCTATATATACAAAGGTCGTCCTATCATTTGTATCATTGAAGAATTATTCATTTATGTATTGTAAATGAGGTTTCCCCATCAAAGAGGATGTCAAATTGGCACAAGTAATAGGTAAAGCTAAAACATGGGTTGAGTATTTAGCAAAGGAGTGAAGAACTCAAGGAAGCTAAGACAAATGTATGCTTTTGTGAACTAGAGAAGGGATCATTACTTGGTGAGGTTAGTGATGAGGACGATGAGAAGAGATCTACAGAAGGTCTTATGGATTATGTGAAAAGTTCATAACAATATGCGGAATTGATGACTAAGTCATCGAATGAGACCATAAAGTCTTATGATTTTAAAAATAATGATTTGTGTATGGTTGGAGGTGTTGATGAAGCTTTATAGTCACTCATAACTATCGTACATGATAAATAAGGTCAAGGAATTATTTTTGAAAGAACATAAGAAGAACAAAAGAAAATTATTGTTATGGAGGAAGATGAAACATCATTGTCTCATAAGGAAAATCAAAAAGAAAATCATACAAAGTGGGTAAATATAGTTGATGGTGCACAACTGCAAGAACCTATTTGTGAAGAGAACATGGGAAAATTAGTTCTTGGAGATAGTCAAAGCAAGGAAAGGGAGAAGCATTGATATGAAATTCTCACGAAGTTTGAGGAGGAAATATAATTTTTTGAAAGGTTATTAAGATAACCGAACATTACAACCAAAGAGGCGAATTGTTTAATAGTGCATAGCAAGGAAGAATTCCTGTTAAGGAAAAAAAGGTGAATTTTTGTTTTCAAATTAATTGTATGCTTGTAGGTACAAAAAAAATGATGAAGATGAATCTATGTTATTTACTAGAGATGAAGAGAAAGGACAACAATGGAAATTAGAAGAAGATGAGATGAGAGAAGATGAGGAAAGTATGTCTCATCAAAATGAAATTTTATTTTATTTTGAACAAGAAGATACAAACCTAGAAATTGTCTTGGAGGACAATCAAGAGGATCATCCATAGGCTATAAAAGGTAAAAATGAAGATAAAGAATAATTTAATGGAAAGAGTATTCATGGTAGTGAATGTGTAGAGAATGAAATCCAATATTTCATAAAGCCATTATGGAGAAGGAATTCAAGTGTCTTACTCCTCTTTGAAAAAATGTATGATTATGGAGATAATGAAATGAGAGTGGTGGCCACAAAATTTCAAAATTCCAAAATACCATTACAAATAAGTATGCTAGTAGGATGTTCCAGCAAAAACATAAGTTGGACATTGAAATTGAAGAAATAAAGATGTCGATGAAGAAGACACATAAAAATAGGTATGGTAGGAAGGATAAACTTAGCAACATGATACAATTGACTGCACAAGAGTACATAAACAAAATTAATAGAATACTGCAAAACAAGTTTTGGAAACCAAGAGGAAGGAAGCTGGTTGAAGCTGATGTAGAAGAACACCAATAAGATTTTAAAGAATGTGGACGACTACAAAACGAAGTTTGAGATGCAACAGGATTCAGGAATCATTGACACATGACCTCACGGTCATGATTTTTTCTACCTTGGGAGTCTAATGCAGGAGCATTAGAATTTCCAAACCATCAAGATTTTTGAAGAAAAGCTCGAAAATGGGTTTCAATATTGTAAAGGAATTATAATTCCTTAATTGTAAATATTCCTAGTTTTTTTAATTATTATAGAATAGTTTTAGAAAGGTATGGATAAGAGAGATTTTTTCCACTAGGAGAAAACAAAATTTCATTGAAAAACATGAGATATTTATGGAATAAACCATGAGAGATTTAGTGAATAAATCGTGTGAGATTTAGGGAATAAATCAGGGAGTGATTTTTGGATTTAGTAAAATATATTTTTCTTGTAAGCTTTTATTTAATCATTGTAAGACTGAGGGGAAAACTAATGGCAAAATGAATTTGAAATCATTCCAAGAGAAAGGAATGAGCGTTTCTGAGTATTTTTATGTACAGAATGAAATATAATTTCATTGCAATTTTTAATTGTTTGTATAAATGAAAGAAGAATTAAAACATCTTTGTGTAATTTGGAATTGAGTGAGAGGAAAAAAAAATCATATGTATTTGTTTTGCAGTATATATAGGGGAAACCTAAGTGTAAGAAGAGTGGAAACAAATTAAAGTGAAAGAATTTTAAGAAGGGTCTTATGAGAAAAAAAATTAAGACATTATTTCCATCAAATTCCCTTTGTGGTGATGGTACTTTAGCCTAGGTTCATATTCTTTCTAATTGTAATTTAGTTATTTTTATTTCATTTGGTGGCACTAATAACACGTTCTTATCCTTTATTGATCCAGGTGGATATTGGTCACCACCTGCCAAGTCCACTTGGACCCCCACAATTGTTTCTTTCCACTTTTCAGTTTCCTTAATTGTAGCACAGTTTACTGTTTTTAGCAGTATTTCGAGTCCTGAACTTCCGGAGCCATTTTGAAGCCCTAAACAACATTTTTTGGGAAAAATGGGAGCAACATCGGTCATTGCATAGATGCTTCTCTTCCCAAAGTTTTAGTTCTTGGATAGATTTTTCTAACGAGATATTGTGCGCATCAAATGGAGATTGTATGCCAAAGTTACGACCCTGGGAAGTTGATGTAACAATTTACACAAACGGGGCCCACAGTTTGGCGTTTCATCTTCTAGCTTTAGACTTTTGGATGTTTAGGGTTTTCCATTGTTTCTCAACAATAAATAGGCCCTCAAGCCTCATTTTAACACAGTTCAGAGGCATGTAGCCGACACATCTCTTCTCAGAGATAAGCTACCATCGCCCTAGCTGGTTTATTTCCATTGTTGTTTGTAAACATATTTCAGTATTTTACATTAACGAAATGAAGTATTATTTCTGCTACATCTCTGTGTTTATGGTTACCTCTGTAATTTGTTGCATTCCTGTTTAAATCCGGATTTAAATAGGAACGCAACAAATTACAGAGATAACCATAATCACAGAGTTGCAATGAAAGTAATACTTCATTTCATTAATGTGAAATACTGAAATATGCTTACAAACAATAATGGAAATAAACCAGCTAGGGCAATGGTAGCTTATCTCTGAGAAGAGATGTATCGGCTACATGCCTATAAACTGTGTTACAATGAGGCTCGAAGGCCTATTTATTGTTGAGAAATAATGGAAAACCCTAAACATCCAAAAATCTAACCCTAGAAGATGAAACGCCAAACTGTGGGCTTTGTTTGGGTAAATTGGTACATCAACTTCTCTGGGTTGTAACTTTGGCATATGATCTCCATTTGACATGCACAATATCTCGTTAGAAAGATCTATCCAAGAACTAAATCTTTGGGAGGAGAAACATCGGTCCATGGACCTATGTTGCTCCTAGCATTCCCAAAAAACGTTTTCTAGCGCCTCAAAATGGCTCTAGAAGTTTAGGACCCGAAAAACTGCTAAAAATAGTAGATTGTGCTACAATTAAGGAAATTGAAAAGTGGAAGGAAACAATGGTGGGGGTCCAAGTGGACTTTGAAGGTGGCCACCAGTATCGACCTGGATCATTCCTCCCCCCTTAAGAAGCAATGGTGCCTGTTAGGATTCAAAGAAACTCTCCTAGGTTGTAGCTCGGAGATGACATAAATTCAACTATGGTTGTAGGTTAAATGGAAGGACTGATGCTTGTTCAAGCCAGATAACCACTTCTACATTGTTTCACTCCAGACATCCGTGAACACCCCCAGACTACAAGGCTTTAGACCACCAAATGCTCACAGTTTAGATATTGAGTGAATATGGAGAATACTAACCACACCAACAGATGCACAAGACCATGTGATGGCCGGCTGCAACTAGTAAAGAAACTTGTAAATCTATTCTACTAATGCACAGACAGGATGACAGCTCTCTTGCATCAGATAGAAAGAAACCTGAGTAATCTATTCAGTGATACATTCAACAATCTAACACAGAGATAGGATGACAACTATCTAGTGCTAAACTTCAAAAGATCAAGAATAAAGAATATCAAGCACAAGCTTAGCATAATAAGAAAATGGAAAGTGAGCAGTTAACAGCGAAAGAAGCATGTATTAGTTGAAAACAAAGATGAGACATTGCAAGTGAAAAAATATCGACAATCTCCAGAAGTTGAACCTTACATCAGAATGCCAACCATTAACCATCAACCCCAATTACATCTTGTTTCAGAGTATTTATAGATCTACATTACAAGGGCACTTGGCCATTTAGGTATGGAAGGGTCATAATTGACCACCAATTGCATTAAATTTCCTTATGGAGTCTCTAACTGTGTTTGCTTGCTTCAGTGGATGAATCTGATCTGTTCAGGTGTTGTGTTGTCCTCTTAGGTAGTTGGAGCGCTTGTACTAGTGGAGTTCCATAACTGATAAATGCAGTTAGAGGGGCATGCTTGTCCTTTTTCCCCCTTCACCATACTGTCTGTTAAACATGGTTGTTGGGGTTCTGACAGCACTTGGTAATGGTAAGCTAGTCATCTTCCTCCTTCAGGAAAACAAAGTGGTCAGAGGATGTGGACTGCATGGGTGAGTGGACGACTCAGATGAGTGGAAAGAATAGCCATTGGATTGAGGAAATGGATGGCAGAGATGGCTCGATGGAGGCTATCAACCAAGGTGAGAGAGCGTTGAATCTGGGTCATTAGATCTCTGGCAGATAGATCGACGTTGATCAAGCAAACGGAGTTGTGCAAGCATTAATGGGCAGGAGTGGTTTGGTAGAGCGGTAATGGTATTGATCGCATTGCTTTTGGGCGTTAGGTGGTAAGAGGACAAGGTCATGCGATTCCACTCAGTAATCGACATGTAGTGGTGGATGAGAGAGAAAAATCGCTCTCATCGTGTGCTAACATTTGATCAAATAGTGGGCACGATGAAAGCGAATGTGGTCAGATCGTATTAGAGATGATCAGATGATGTATAAATGATTGTGCAGGTTACTTTATCAGATGTGATGGGAGCTGTTAGATTCAGCGGGAAATATCAACGATGGAGATAAAAGGTGATGAGTTATAAAGGCACAAAGTCACATGGTTGATGTTTATGGCGGCTTTAGGGTTTGCGCTCAGGGCTTAAAGGCAAAGGGGCTATTTTGCTAGGTTTAGGAGGAAAATAGGGTAACAGAGGTGGCAGAGAATAAGTGGGGTGGGGGAAAAAGGAGAAGGTGACCATTGTGAGCTCCTTTGAAGATGCCACCGAACGAACCAAGCCTTTTTCTGACCTTTAGAAAATCAACGTTAAATAGCAGAGCTAACACTGGCTCCTTCTAGGGATGAGATCCTCCCTGTGAGGTCTCAAGAACCGTAGACCACTACCTTCATACAAAAACAAGATTAAAAACATTGCTTGGTATTCCATTGGGCATGGAGTCTATTTAAACCTACACTACAACTTGTAAAAAGAACATATTTACAATGCCGAGGCCTAAAGGCCTTAAACAACATAAATCTTCAAAAACTGCCCATTCACTGGCCCATTAGAATTGCTTCTCCTTCCATACTTTGCAGCATGAAGGTGTTGTTCCCCTAGACCTGAGTAATGATAAATAATCTTGTTCACCGCATATTGAATTCACTTGGGTCTCCCTGACTTTCCTTCAGTGCATCCCATTGGATAAGACAGTCATCATACTGAGAATTGACCCTTTTTACCTTTCTAAGAAAGGTTTCCTTCTCTTGTTCAATGTGCATGTCAGCCAATTCATCAAAGATTTGAAAAATTGGGTTGATTTGATCACCTACTTCAAAACGTTTAGTACATTTGACCTTATCAGCTAGAGATGGTTTATATTTCACCCGCCCTCTATATGCTCTCATCCTAGGATGCTTTTTGTGGAATCTTTTGTACACCTACTGAATAAAAAGGGTTGCTGTGTACTCGACTGTGTCATTTGTGGCCTGAACAATTAATATAAATGGTGATTCTTGTGTTAGGGACACAAATACTTCACCTACTCCTATAGCTTTCTTAGAACAAGCCCCATCCAAGGACGTGTCCCAAATCTGTTCACCTTCTTCGTCCGTGATCTGGAAAACTGCCCTTTCAGGCTGTGTGGAGGCCAACTGGGTAAGCTTTTGGATATCAAGATTGAGATTATCCATGTTAGCCTTGGGCATTAAATCATGGCTGGCTCCAGTGCCTAGGGGGCCATTATGAGGCATTGTCTCTTGAACAGATAGAGAAACATAAGATGATGGGGAGCTGACTTCACCCCTTTTGACAACTAGGCTGAGGATAACAACAAGTTGGTCAATTTCCGGATTTGCATAGTCATTGGAAGCTGGGTTGGCTTTAGGCTCAAGATCTTCAAGGATCGATTTCTTGAAGGACTCATTCTTCACTAGTTCAATCAGAGGAATGGGTATTCTTGGCTTCTGAATTTCTGATTGAAAGTTGAAAGAAGAAGGGGACCTGTTAAGGCCTCTTACCTCTATGGTTGGAACTTTGAGGATGATGGGATCGACTACTGGTTGCTTCTACTTATAAGCTTGTTGTTCTGCAAGAACAACAAACTTACGAGCAGGGTCTTTGAATAATGACTTCTCATAAGCAACTTTGGATAAAAAAGGGGAACTACCCTTGTCTTGCATACCATGGACCTCATCATCTTCTTCAAACTACTCTTCTTCCATGACTATATTATGAAAAATGGTCTTCAACCTTTGGTCTTCATTGGCATCCTTATTTCTTTGCAAAATATGCAACTACTCCTTTGCTCCTCTATATGGATTTGGATTTGGAAGAGCCAAGGTATTAGGAGCTTGTCCTTTCCCTTAATGCTACTCAACCCTTAATTTGGAAACTTTAGAGGCTAATGACTCTATCATCCTAGCCATTTTATCGATCTTAGGATCTGGGGATGATGATGGCTCACTCCTCTATCTTCTTCTATCAACATTGCCTTCGAGCCTTTCTGCAGCCATGATATTTGATTCTACTTCCAGGGCAACATCTTGCATATCAGCCAATGAAGCACATCTTCTCTCCCTCAGTAGTAAACATAAATGAGACTCGAAGGCATTGGCATAGGTGAGCTTAGCCGAGGTAGGGGTTGGTTTCACTTCAGCTGAGATCCTGCTATACATGCGATTAAATCTCTTATTGAAAATGGACAACAGCTCACGCTTTTCCCTCTGCAAGTTCCCAAATTCAGTATGATAGTAGATCTTGTCTTTCTTATCCACCCAATGCTTTAGGAACACATCATCTAAGGCCTCAATGTCTGCTATAGACCTAGGAGTCAATTCTATGAACCATTTTCTAGCCTCTCCATCTAGGTTTTGGACAAAAACCCTCATCCACACATCATCTTGAATGATATTATTTTATCAGCATAGCTATAAAAGGACTCAAGGTGCTCTTCAGTTGTTACTCCCTCTGTGCCAATGAACTTAGGCATGTATTTCTGGTATTCTCCTATAGGAATGGCATTCAAAAGAATAGGCCGGACCAAGGTTCCATACCTAGTAGGTATGATTCTCTCCATCTTTGTGGGTGCTTGTGGGCCTACCATGACTGGGGTAGATGGAAGGGTACTGGCAGTTTAAAAGGTAGTGAGCTGAGAAATGACTAACAAGGATAAGTAATATGATGGACTATACGGGGTTTTCTTTGGACTAAGATCCAAATGGGAACTTATTGAACAAGGAGCTTTATGAATCTCTGGGAGTATTTCTTCACTGATAATGCTAGGATCTATATTTTCAACATGTACATGCTCAGTTACAAGCCTTTCTAGCAAAGATACATAAGATTTTTTAGGCTTACCTGATCTTGATGCTCCTTTTCTTGGTATCTTTCTTTGCTTGACAATCTTCTTAAGGTCAAGCACTAGATCAGCTGGTGATTTTTGAGGATTTCTCCGAGTATGCCTCACAAGCTGAGCCAGAACTGTGATGTGGAGTTGCCAACGGTTGCTTCTCCAGTAGAGTTGCCAGATATATGATTACAACCAAGAATGTGTCCAGACTTTGTCTATCATCAAAGCTGGATCTGTGTCATTCTCCTAGGGAAGATGAGCTTCAATCTCCTCTCCCAGAAATTGTACCAATTATGTTAGGATTCCAAGAAACTCTCCTAGGTTGTAGCTCAGAGATACCTGGTAACATTTAAATTCAACGATGGTTGTAGGTTAAATGGAAGGACTGATGCTTGTTCAAGCCAGATAACCACTTCTATTTTGTTTCACTCCAGACATGCATGAACACCCCTAGACTACAAGGCTTTAGACCACGAAATGATCACAGTTTAGATATTGAGTGAATATGGAGAATACTAACCACACCAGCAGATGCACAAGACCATGTGATGGCCAGTTGCAACTAGTAAAGAGACTTGTAAATCTATTCTACTAATGCACAGACAGGATGACAACTCTCATGCATCAGATAGAAAGAAACCTAAGTAGTCTATTCAGTGATACATTCAGCATTCTAACACAGAGATAGGATGATAGCTAGCTAGTCCTAAACTTAAAAAGATCCAAAACAAAGCATATCAAGCATAAGCTTAGAATAAGAAGAAAATGGACAGTGAGCAGGTAATAGCAAAAGAAGCTTGTATTAACTGAAAATGAAGGCGAGACGCTGCAAGTGAAAAAATATTGACAGTCTCTAGAAGTTGAACCTTACATCAAAATGCCAAACACCAACCATCAACCCCGATTACATCTTGTTTTTGAGTATTTATAGATCTACATTACAAGGGCACTTGGCCATTTAGGTATGGAAGGGTCATAATTGACAACCAACTGCATTTAACTACCTGATGGAGTCTTTGACTGTGTTTTCTTGCTTCACTGGATGAATCTAATCTATTCAGGTGCTATGCTATCCTCTTAGGCAGTTGGAGCGCTCGTGCCAGTGGAGTTCCATAATTGATAAACGCAGTTACAGGGGTATGCTTGTCCTTTTTCCCCCTTTGTCATACTGTCTGTCAAACATGGTTGTTGGAGTTCTGACAACACTTGGTAATGGCAAGCTGGTCATCTTCCTCCCTTGGGCAAATGGAGTGCTCAGAGGACGTGGACTACATGGGTGACTGGACAAGTCAAATGAGTAGAAATAATAGCCATCAGATCGGGGAAATGGATCAGGGATATGGATCGACGGTGGCTATTAGCCGAGTTGAGAGCGGGGTGAATCTGGGCTGTTAGATCTCTGGCGGACAGATCAAATGGTGATCGAGCAATGGAGCTATGCAGGCATTAACAGGAGGGAGCAGTTTGGTTGAGCGATAATGGTATTGATTGCACCACTTTCAGGCATTAGGCGATAAAAGGATGGGGTCGTGCGATTCCACTCAGTAATCAACACATAGCGGCAGATAAGAGAGAAAAACCACTCTCATTGCGCACTAACGTTCGATGAAATTGTGGACGTGATGAAAGTGAATTCCAATGGATCTTTACAGAGATGATCAGACAATGCAGAAATGATCGTGCGGGTTACTTTATCGAATGCGACAGGAGCTGTTAGATTAGGCGGGAAATATCAACCGCGGAGATAAAAGGTGATGAGTTATAAAGGTGCAAAGTCACGTGGTTGAGGTTTTATGGCGGGTTTAGGCTTTGTGTTCAGGGCTTAAAGGTAAAGGGGCTATTTTCCTGGGTTCAGGGGGAAAATATGATAACCGAGGTGGCAGAGAATAAGTGGGGTGGAGGAAAAAGGAGAAGGTGACCATTGTGAGCTCCTTTGAAGATGCCACCAAACGAAGAAAGCCTTTTTCTGACCTTTAGAAAATCAGTGTTAAACAACGGAGCTAACAGTCCCCATTGCATTGTGTCCGTCCATGAGATGAGGAAACTTCTGCTGAACTTGGTCCCTAGTGAAGGAGTTGGCCTACTTTGACAACTCAATACAGTTGGATATTCTGTTGGTGAGTGTGCTTGATCTATGTGCCCATGATCTGATCAGTTTCAGCTTGTTCCATGCAATCTGGATTAAACTCTATGGGTGTGAGCTATTCTGCAATGTCGGAAGGAAATATCATCATCATAACCCCTTAATATCTTACTAATCCTAGCCAATTATAGTTTTTTTGGTATCTCTTACCATAGGGTTATGATGAATCATTGTTTTATTTATGGGATCCATCTTATTAAATCCTTGTCCCATAGTGTGACATAATTATTCACAGTTTTTGGAAAGATAATTTTGCATAAGGGAATTTTAGTTCTATGTTGCTACAAGAATTAGTGTTTCTTGTAGTACCATGGGATATTGTAGCTTATAAAGGAAGTATATAATATTTAAATTCAAAGGGGGATATATTTTCAGATTTTTACTCTATTCAACTCATTATCTCAAATGATTTTTCCCATTTGAAATTTCAGAAACTATTGGTGCAATTATATGTATTCTAATTCCAACATTTAATTATCAATCTGGGATCATATGACTTAGAGATGCAATAAAAATAAATTAAGTATTAGACCCTATTCTAGCCTATGATAACATCTAATTTCAGTGAAGCACACTTGGGAATAAATAAAATGAAATGAAAAATCACAATTCTTATCATTAGGAGATAAAGCAACTTAGTGCTATAAGGGTTCTGGATCACAATATTTCATGCTTGGATGTTCATGTGATCTATCGTGAAGAGATTACTAAGGTTTTAGTGTCCTTCAATGATGTCTCGTAGTGATTATATAAAAATAATTAACATTAAGGGAATCAACACTGGGTTGTGGAACAACTAATGCTATAAAGGCTTTAACTTATAATATTTCACCAGTAAAGGTGTTCATGCAACTTTGAAAAAGTAGCTTATTAGTGTCTTTAACCTTCAATGATTCTTACCTATAATGGATCCTTATATATTCTTCAAGAAAACAAATTAAAATAATGTGATGTAAATAATGCAAATAAAACACACTTCAAATATTTGTCCTCCATAAAAGATACACCCCATAACAAAAGAGAAAATCAATTTTTAAGTGGGATTAGTTTTTCCTTATGAAATCATTTTACAAACATACCCCTCTTAATGCTACATAACAATACAAAAAATATATTTACAACAATATAACTTAACAATGAAATGAAACCATATAATAATATAATTACTTAATATATTAAACAAAAAAAACAAAATAACAAACCAATACCTATATATATATATATAGATATATATATATCGACACGGCCACATATATAATGTGAGGATGTGACACTTACATATAAAAAATGTAATAATTTAAATTTATAAAATCACACATTAAAAATCAAATACCAATGAATATGTCACAATGTTGATGGTACACACATTACATAATACATATAACCATGGTATCACACAAAACTATAAAAAAAAAATTTGCATGTTAATAAAACCTACGTGGATATAGACAACTTTATATTGACGAGATGGAAAAGTGGAGAAAATGCTGAAATTGTCTCTTGTACATTGGTTTTAAATAAATTGTTTACTCTACTATTTAGCAAACAAGATACAATTGGCTGGACAAAACATTCAAATCTGAAGACAAGTCTCCTTAAATCAAAATGAAATTATCAAACCAATAACATGCCATTCATAAAACGAAATTAATGTCTGTGCTATGAGTGAAATGCCACGACAGTTCCCAGATTGAAGGGCCCTTCCTAACCTTAACAATGCACGTGGAGAGATTAATTGAAATCATAAATATGCTCAGAATCTCAACATTTGAATCTTCATTTCAAAAATAAAAAACTCCAGCTTATGTTTACAATGAAAGTTCAAATTGATCATGAAAACGAACTCTAAAAATGATCCCATAATTCGTCTCTCTATCCTCCCCTCACATCTATTGCATAGCTCTATTTATAATACAATCATAGAGGAAGCAATGGTCCAAAGGATGACATCGACTTCCATGAGATTCTCTCTTCCATACTATGATTAAAACAAGAGATAATCGTTTAAATATTTTTGTTAGGATTGAATCATTTGAATCATGCATTGGGGATGGAGCTTCCTCCAAATATAGACATAACTACCCATAGTTGTTTTCGAACTATGAACTCGTACCATATTAACTACCGAATTTCTGGAAAATGTCAAACTAGTACCGAACTAAGAACCACATGTCCGAAAAAGGCCAAACTATTATCGAACTAAGTACCGAGTTTCTGTAGGTGGAATTCAAGTTCGTCTGTATGTTTGAATAACATTTTGAGATTCACATGTGAGCTAGGTGTGAACATAAATCCATCCATAAACATGTAATTGCAATCCATGTCATCTGGAGAAGTGCCAATATGTTAACCTTTACTTAGTACCGAAATTGAGGTAAGTACTGAATTGTCAAATTCCTGTACTAGAACTTATTGTTTGACCACATAAAAAATTAGTAAAACATCATTGGAAAAGTATGTTAAAAACTCATTTAATCAGTAAATACAAGAAATCATTGATAATTAACCACAAGGTAAAATGAATGCATTTAGTGAAAATTGGTAATATAATAGTTAGGAAATATAATATAAATGTATGAATATGGATTGTAAATTAAACATTCAGATAGCCAATACGATAACATATCTAAGGCCCAACAACCCCCCACACCCTCCCCCCCACGAAATACGATAACATATCTAGGGCCCAACACACGCCCCATGAAATACGATAACATATCTAGGGCCCAACACACCAACCACACCCCCCCCCCCCCCCCCCATGCCTAGGAGTTTCCATGCCCTCATGCAAACAAAATATGGACTAGGAAGGGATGATGGATGATATAAGGTGATAATGAAGATAATGGATAAATAAATATGGACTTGGAAACCTGTAAGACCATTGCGTATTTTGTGGTTCTTTTCTCAAATAAGAAACAAAAACTTCGTCCTCTTATTGAGAGCATTCAGAAGATGATTTTGTGAATTCTTTATGTTGTACAAGGATAAGACACTATAGATATTCATGTACCATAACCATTCTTATTGTCTTACAATAATATGCATTATTGGATTTTGAAATGGAGGTTTAATGGTGGTTTAAGAAAGGTGAAGATATAGGAAGTGGTTAATCATCAAGATTCCTTAAATTTTAATAAGCTAAAGATCATTTAAACATGTTTCACCTCAAGTATACCTTTAGAAATTTGATTTGTATTGTAGGATAAAATGGAAGTTGTGTGAAGCTAAAGATGAAACTGAGTAAGTTTGTGAGTCTAGAAGAGCTAGAATTGATGAGTGTTGATTTGATCTCCTAAATGAAGTTGAATAGAATGAAATGAAGATGCTAAAAATATCCCAAAAAGAAATCCCCCATGCTTGATATTTTGCATGTCCTCATGAAAATAAAGTGAGGTATTGAAGAAGTGAGGAGGGCTGCAGAGATGGTTCTAGTATAAAAAGGGACTTGAAGAAAAAAAAATGGAACTAATGAGACGAATACTGAACAAAAATAAGTCATCTCAGATTTATTAAAATGATTCTAAACTAAAATCAAGCATAAAACAAAATCCAAAACACTCATTACATATGATTTCATCAATCTTTAACAGTTTTATGTTTAAGAAAAAGAAACATTTCATAAATTTAAGGGGATCTCCTTCTTTGTCGGTAGGATGCTTTTTTATGATCACAAAAAAATGATGAACCAATGAAAAATAATTATTACTAAACAAATCCCAAATTCTCATAGTTATCCAAGTATTACAGATAAGATTTGCAGTTGAGTTTTATTAATTTTCTATGATCATTGGTTTCACTTCCAAGGCAATCATATCTTAGATATAGTATGAAAAACCAATTATAGAGGACTCAAGATTACCTTAGGGCCATTCTTTAGCAGTAAATTTATGGAGTTCGTTTTTCCCTTGACTTCATCCACACATGATTCCTTTTGATTGTAACACTATACAGTAACCCTCATACATATAGGCAATATCCTAGCATTTTAGGCTTAGATTATGGACATTTGTTTTGCAATTGGTAGATGGGGGAGCAACTTCAGAAAGCCCCTCAAGGCATAGGATGATACCTTTCATAGTGACCTTGATTACATGCATAATGTCTTAGACGCATAAGGTATTATAAGTACTCAAAGGACATAGCATGAATAGGTCATTTTAATGTGAGATGGATGAGGCTAACCAAGTAATAACCAAAAGACACCTAAAATCCTAAAAATCATAGTTTTCATGTATGATTTCGCTTTTAAAGTAGTGTTCCACATGAGTAGAGACTTCAATAACTCTTTTGTAAGCCTTAGCAAAAATGATTTCATATCATGCTTTGGTGTTATGGTTATAGTATTCAATTTTTTCAATGGTATCATTTTATGGACCTTTTAGCTTTGTTTTAATCCCCTTAGTATGTTTTGGTAACTAAATTTTGAGCAACTATTATGTATAGATTATTAGAAATCTATAAGAACAAGAGAAACAAAATTTCAAAGAAAAGAAGAGGTATATAAGCTATGAATAGTTTCGAATTATCATTTGATTTAACTTATATGGAAAAGAGTGTTTATTCGATCATATTTTTCAAATAATGACCTTAATGATAAATCGTGAATGCAACATTTTTAAGAACTTGAGGAAAAAATAAGATATCATAAATACTCCCCTAAGTGTTCCATTTCTTTGACAAAGATATATTTTGCTCTTTTAAAATTATTTTTCCTGTCTTTAAGAATCCCAAATGAACAATATCCTTGAACCTTTCTTTGTCTTGGAAAATAACAAATTGATATCAAAATTATGGTTATTGATTAGTGGAAACAAGGTACCAGATAGTTAGTATGAAATACTAGATGATATTGCAATGCAATCATTTCCAACTTCACATAAGATTCAAAACATAATGTTCATAACTTACTTTATTGAAAAAAAAACTATAAACAAATTTAACTAAAAATAATAAGTGGGAAAGCAAAGTAATAGTTGAAGCATGTTGCAATTGGAAATAAAACTAAGTGACAATCTTCATTAAAACAATGTGTACCTGAAAGAGACCCCAATAGAAATATACAATAGGAACATAGATCTCTCATTTTCAACTAATTACTTTTTAGCCATTAACATCCACACTTATACAAAACAAATGAAAAATATGTTGCACTATATTCTATAACTAAACTAACTACTATATGCAACATTTATTTATTACTCTACTTGAGAAAATGAAATTCCTCCCGTCAAATATAGGAGTATTTCCAATGTAACCATGTGTGTAACAAGTATAACAATACATTCACACTCAAGTTTAAAATATAATTTGCAATGCACACGTGAGTATGAAGAACCATGTGTTTTAAAGATGATGTCAAGAAGTAAGGAAGAATGAAGGAGTGATATGGTCTTATAGTTGATTGAAACCAACTTTCAACAAAATTAAAATGCTCTTGGTTTACCTCTTTATTTGGTTAATTTAGAATATCCTCCTTCACCATTCCATGAAAATATTCTATTATTAGATTATTATCCTCTTATGTTCTTAGAGGATCTGTAGATAGTTGTGTCAAAACTTCTTCAATCTCAGGTTCTAATGCTTGCTCTGCATTGGATGCAATCCATGATTCTTCAGTTTCCTCAACAAGTTTGCAAGAGTCAATATCTTTGTGTGGATGTGATTCATGGAGTTGTTGTTCTTCTATCACTTCTAGGAAAGTATATAATTTCTTGGCTATTATGAAGGTTTGTTCTCCCCAAGATGTAGAGATCCTGGTTGCTGCTAGGATTTGAGAGAATTCTTCCATACTCTTGATCATCCTATAATATTTCTTTCTTGGTCATTAATCCCTTTCATGCATGTGCATTAGTGTTGGATTTCTAAATGTAACAAAAATGTTAAAAATACTAAAGGAATAAAAAGGAAACAAACTGAAACAAATCAAACCAGTCATGTACTCAAAGTGACACCATGCTACTGAGACCCTATTTTCACCAAGTTACTTGTTCACACAAGTTAGTATTCTCTTCTTTTTAGTAATTAATCTAAAGGAAAACACACTTGCAAGGAAAAAATGTGCTTTGGAGCAACCCCACCAAAGTGGAGGCACAGGTTCTTACCTCTCATATTACTATTTATCTCACCGCCAAGTTGTCCCTGTAACTAAAATCATGCAAAAATAACTTGTGAAAGAAAATATGCTCTAATACCTTTAGCACCTCCCCCACAAATATGCCAAAAATGTTGGTGGAATTACATGTATTCTAATTCCAACATTTAATTATCATTGCGTGATCGTAAGACTTAGAGATGAAAGCACATGAGATGCAGGATTAGAGCCTATTATAGCCTAGTATAAAAGCTAATTTTGGTGAAGCCCACTTGGGAATATATAAAATCAAATGACAAATCCCCACAAGGTAAATCACTAGGAGATAAAGTGAGTTAGTTCCATAAGGGTTCTGGATCACAATATTTCATGCTTGGATGTTCATGTGATCTATCGTAAAGATCCTACTAAGGTTTCAATGTCCTTTAATGAATTATTATAGTGCTAATAAAAAAAAAGTGGCACTAAGGGAATGAACTATAGGTTGTGGAACAACTAATGATATCAAGGCTTGAAGTTACAATCTTTCACTCATAAAAGTATTCATGCATCTTTGAAAAAGTAGCTTATTAGCTTATGATTCTTCCCTATAGTGAGTCCACACGTACGCTTCAATAAAAAAAATTAAAATAATATGATATAAATATTCCTAAAAAAACACACTTCAAATATATGCCCTCGATAAAATATACACCCCATAACAAAATACGAAATCAATTTTAAAGCGATATTAGTTTTGTCTTATAAAATCATTTTATAAACATACCCCTCTTAATGCTACATAACACTACAAAAAATACATTTACAACCATATGAAATAACAATGAAATGAAACCGTCTAATAATATAATTACTTAATATATTAAAAAAATAACTAAAACAAAACCAAAAACCAATACCTATATAGGTCAACATGGCCATATATATAATGTGAGGATATACACTTACATATAACAAATTTAATAATTTAAATATATAAAATCACACATTAAAAATCAAATACTAACGAATGTTGATGATACATACATTACACAATACATATAACCATGCTATCACACAAAATTATAAAACAAGATTGCACGTTAACAAAACCTATGTGGAATTTTATTGAGGAGATGCCACCGTGGAGAAAATGTAGAAATTATCTCTTGTATAGTGTTTTAAAATAAATTGTTTACTACACGGTTGAACAAACAAGAAACGATTTAGAGGATAGAACGTTAAGGACAAGTCTCCTTACATCAAAATGAAACTAACAAAATAACAACACGCCATTTATAAAATGAAATGAATGTCTATGCTAAGAGTGAAATGTCAAGAGACTACCTGGATCGAGGGGCTCTTCCCGACTTGAAAAACGCACCTCAAGAGATCAATTCAACTCGTAAATATGTTCAGAATATCAACATTTAAATCTTTATTAAAAAAAAAAAACTCCAACTTCTATTTACAAATGCAAGTTCAAATTGATTATAAAACGAACTCAAAAAAAAGTGATCCCGGAATTCCTCTTTGTATCATCCCGTGGCATATGTTGCATAGATCTGTTTATAATAAATAATAGACTAAACGATGGTCAAAAGGATCACATTGACTTCCATAAGACTCTCTCTTCCATATTATGATTAAAACAAGAGATAATCCTTTAAATATTTTTTTTATTTTTATGGTTGATTCATTCAAATCATGTATTGGAGATGGAGACAATGCCACTTGCCATGGTTTTGAATTTCCTCCAAATATAGACATAACTACCCATAGATATTATCGAATTGTTGAACTGGTATGGAACTAGGTATCAAATTTATGGAAAATGCCAAACGAGTAGCAACCTAAGTACCAAATTTCTAGAAAATGCCAAACTAGCACCGAACTAAGTACCGAATTTCTATAGGTGGAATTTAGGTTTCACTATATATTTGAATAACTTCCTCACATTCACATGTGAGCTAGGTGTTAACATAAATCCATCCATAAACATGTAGTTGCAACCCATGGCATCTCGAGAAGTGCCAATGCGTTAACCTTTACTTATTATCGAAACTAATATAAGTACGAAATTGTCAAATTCCAGTACTAGAACTTGTTGTTTAGGCATATAAACATATTAGTGAACCATCATTGGAAAACCACGTTAAAATCTCATTTAATCATTAAAAATAAGAGAAATAATTAATAATTAACCACAAGGTCCAATGAATGCATTTAGTGAAAATTAGTAATATAGTAGTTACAGGATATGTTATAAAGATATGAATATGGCTTGTAAATTAAATGTTTGGATAGAAAATACGATAACATATCTAAGGCCCAACAGAAACATTAAACTACCTATATGTTTTAATTTTGGTTGTCTAACATAGTGAAATTTTCGTGACCAATTAAGCACTGAATCTCATGAAAATTGTCAATAGGGGAATTTCACTTACTTTTACTGAGGAGTCCCTTGTCTCTTAACTCATGTTAGGCTTTTGTTGATGTTATGTGAAAGGAATTGGAACCTTGTACCAGTGCATGTGGTATCCTATAGTAATGCATGTAGGTTCTTATAGTAGAAATTTTTTAGGTTGAGAGCTCTATCTCACTTTTGTGGTGCTTGAAAGCTTCCTTGATGATTTTTTAAGCAAGGTTGCATGCAAAATGTAAAGTGATAAAATTGGATTTCTCCCGAGCTAAGTGGACTTGGTGTCGATTGTTGATGGGGATGGGCTTCAACGTACAATAGGTGAGACTACCCCCACCTACACCATGTCATCCCTCATACCCATGTTTTTTTCCATTACTAAGAAACAATGGCTAGCTTTTCAATCTATTTTGAGTTTATGTCTTATTTCCTTTTACATGTGTGGGGGACAAAAGTGAAGTCTTATGTTAGATGTTGCTAAGGCCCCTAATAGACTAATTTAGCTATGAATCCCTCTTTCCTTAGCACGTTTTAAAATTTTCTAATGTTATGGATAAGTTTGACGGGTGAGGTTAGGAGGTTCATACCTGGTGCCTTACCTTTTGATGCTTTTGTAGGTGATTTTAATGTTACTATAGGTGAATTTAATGTTGTTGTTAATGTGTTTATGGTGCTATACCTACCAAAATTTATGGGGTGTCCTTGATATGAAGTCCCAATTAGACCTCACACCATTTGGAGTAGGAGTCCCATCTCGAATACGATGCAATTGCCGAAATAATGGTTTTAGTGGTATGCCTTGGCTGTGATGGCACATAAAATGATGTACTTATGAATTTGGTGAAACAAGGGTATAACCTTGTGAAGCATCAATTTCAATACATGAGAGGTTCTACCACAACAAAGGGGTAGTAAGTGAGCCCCTTATAAGCCTATAATAGTACGTAGCTTGAAAGGAACAAACAAACAGAAAAGGGATCATAAGTTAGCCTGCAAAATAGTTCACAAGATAACCATGATTGAAAATACATAACAAAAAAAATTCAACAAGATTAATACTAATGCAAATGAATTAGTTCATAATATTTAGTGTGAATGAAATAAAATATATTGTAAACATAACAAGAATAGTCCTATTATATTCATAAAATATGCATGAAATCGTGTTGACTCTAATATTTTATTAAAGTGAAAGTCCCAAACATACATATAAAATTGACAAATCACAAGCCCAAATAGTGGAACATGAAAACCACCCCTGCTCCTCCAAAGAAAGATACTCCCTCTATGCTAAAGGAGAATCCAAGGCTCTCGAAAAAACTCCCTAGCTTTCGATCCTAGCCAAAGACCAACCGAAAATCCCATTACATGAGTTATGAGGGTATATTTATAACAAATGAGATGACTAATCATCTCCCCTTTGTGGCTCTTAGACTTCCCTCATGAATCTTACACTTCTTTCAACTAGGACCTTCTGTCTTCCTTGCAAAATGACTTTTCACATCCCATAATTAACAATTTGAATTTCAGTTACAAATTAATTATAGATAAAATATTATAACATCACTCATACCCGTATAAGACAAAATTAGGTAGAGTCAACTAGAAAAGCCTAATAAGACAAACAACATGTGAAGCTTGAGTTTGGGGAAACTCCAACTTAGATCCACTTGTAGATTTTTGGTCACATAGAGATGCCAAGCTTTATACTATGTGATGACTTCTGCAAAATTTGCAATGGGATCAATATGGAAGCGGAATCTTGCCTCCATTACATCTGGGTAAATGGTGTTGGAGCCAGATTGTGTTTCCTTATTTAGAAAGAACAATAGGGTTTTTATCTTGGCAGGGCCACCAATATACTTATTCAGATAATGTTTGTTCACATATAAATCTCCCTTAGTAGCGATATGCTTGAACTTGTCCAAGTATTCCTCCTCTTCTTATTTGACCTTGTTTCTGCCTTCATCTTCGATGAGTGTGACGACTAAAGGGATCTTGTGTGACTTCACCATTAAATCCACGATATTATACAACTATGCTTAAAAGCACTGAATGTTGGTGATGAAGGTTCTTCCTTCTCCAAGTCAGCTTGCTACCTTATATTCTTTACAAAATTAGGAGGTGTGCCTCTATACTACATTTCTCACTCGTGCACAACAGTGTTGGATGTGTAGACAACCTTGAGAGCTTTAACATTCTCTCTACATTTCTGTTGCATGTTGTGTAGGTAGGAAACTGCTTTATGCACAGTGGCTAACTCCTTATAAAGGTTCCTCATAGTGTATCGCAATGTTGATACTTCACCAAGTATGGATTCCTTGGGTTCTTCTAAGTACACCTATGTCAGAGATTCTTTCTGAACCTTTCCCTAAAGTTGTCAACATGTTACTCTTGGGCCTGTAAGTTCTTTGTCATCTGTTTGTTCTTAGCCATCAAATACTTTATGTTTCACTTAAGGCTCTTGTGAAAGCCAAGTTTGTTGCAGCAATAACTTATAGATCCTTCTTGGTATCCATCATGATCACCTTTTATTTGATAGAAGTAGGATGTGTGAGGTTGATCGGGAAGTGCTTGTTCCTTGCTTGTAAGATCTTCTTCTGCAGCTCATCATAAGTTAGACTGTAGATATCCATCACTGGACCTTCATCAAGAGGAGCAATTTCCTCTTTCTCACCTAGAGCTTTCCCATTTGTATGAGGAAATAGAGGTTGAGTGGAGATTTATTGTGTGGAAGGAATGTAATCAACATCTAGGTTTTGTTGCTCCGACTCTACCTCCATGTCTTGGATCACTATCAAGTATTTGATTTCTTGAGAAAGTTCTTTGTCTTATAACTACTTGTTTTCTTCTTCAAGTAGCCAACTTTGTTCCTCTTCTTATTTTCTATGTTCTTTCACCTCCTTATGCCTTAACTTTTCCTCTTGCTCCCTCCTATTATGGTTGCTTTAAAAATGATTGGGTGTGTTTTCCATTTGTGTCTATGTTCTTTTGGTATACTATGCATAAATTTTCACTTCCCCTTTTCACGCACTAGGTTGTTTCTCTCTGATGGTTATGCTTCGAGAGTTGCTTCCTGCTAAGGATTAACCTGTGATGTACCTACAAAGATGACTGGTGCACGGGGCATAGATACACTATATATTTTATTTACCTTTTCCCCCTTAGGTCTTGAATAAGTCCCTCTCGACCAACTAAAATGTACCTTTGCAAAATGTTGCTTGAAAACACTCTTGGGATTGTATAGATGGTATTCCATGCGACCAAATGAAAATTTGTCTTTCTATTTGCTCTCAGTCTCAGCAACCTTCAAATTCTTGATCTCGTAATACAATCTGTAAAGGTAGATTGTTCCAAGGTGCTTTCTCCATACTCTACAACACTCCTAATAAACACGTGGAAAGATGATAAGCTACTTCTTGCATGACCAATTTGTCGATGGCATACCTCTATAATAGATTTTTTGAGTTTTGAACACCGAAGAGCCTAAGGTAAGTTCCATCTGGTGAGGTAAACTAGTGAGAAAGTTCTGATACTACTCCCATCGCCTCATGGGACATGCAAGGTGGCTCTTCCTCAAAGATCATCTTGTGCAGTGGTGTGATGAAGTGATCAATAAACTTCCACATTACTCCTTTGTAGTTGCACTATGAAATCAACTTGCAGTAAATGTGTACATTGGGATCCTTTAGTGACCAAGTCCAACTCATTCAAGGAAAACCATTCTGAACACATATCGCATCTAGCAAGTTAGAAAGCATGTAGAACCTAGTTTTCTTACCCTTGGGAGGGTTCTTAGCATTTGTTACATGGATCATCAAATGTTGAGAAAAATGGTCTGACCAATTGAATTCTTTCCCATCATTCACAACTTGATGTGGTAAGAATTCCCATCCTTCGGTAAAGGCTGCAATACTCTTTTGACCGTAGATTTGAAAACATAGAACCATCAAGTACTGGAATGATTTTCTAAGATATTTGGTCTTGTAGGTGTTGTTGGGTGTCTATCAAAATTTGGATGTCTCTTTCACCCAATCTTTGATGACATATTTAGTGCTCAAGAAGCTAGTGATTGTGTAGAAGTGAGAATACATGTAGGTTTTTGGCAAAGGTAAGTGATACATAGTTTGAAAATGATGTGCCATAAGTGAGGCAAAACATTCTCCACTAGAACTAGAAAGGACCATGCTCTTTGAATCAATATGTGATAGGATCTATTTCATAATGTTTGCACAAGGGAAAACCAAATACTTCATGAAACCTTATGCAATCCTGACTTCTAGACATTAATATAAACTTGTATTTCTTCAATACCTACTTTGTAATTAGTTGGCATGAATGCATCTTTTACTTTGTGCTATGTTATATATGAATATTTCTGCTGACAGTGTTGGACCTTCCAACATTCAGGGGATCTCCCCAATAGGAAGTTCCAATCAAACCTCACACCATTTTTTGTAGTGTTCCCGTCTGGTATAAAGGCTCGGTTGCCACATCTTTGAGTATTTTCCTTGACTCTAGATGTCAGCACAAGAGAGTGATGCAATGGTCTCTTTGAAAAGAAGTGGGAGTGTGTCCGGTGAGTGTGTAGTGGAACTGTATCAAGGTTCTTCTACTACAAAGGTGGAGAGAAAAGTGAGCCTCTAAGTGAGAGGTAATAGTACAAACCAGGAAGAGACACACATGACCCAGAAGGACCTGTCGAATGCCTAGTGTAATAGTCCACAACGGATATGAGAGTCATTAAAACCAACAAATAAGGGAAGATCAATCTAACATTCAACGAAATAGTCCACAACGGATGTGACAGACCTTATAACCAATAAAAATGGAAAGATATGTCTAATGTCTTGTAGAATAGTCTACAAGGATGGGATAGCGATAGAAACTATTACAACACATTATCAACAAGAGAAGCACTAAAATAACAGAAATAGTTTAACTATATTAGTACATGTGAAAGCAAACATGAAATACGAATGTCCACAGAGTAATCTTACAAACATTCACAACTCATGCATGAAGAACGTGTTGGCCTTAAAATCCTTATGTTATTAAGAAAAGGTTCCAAGACACATATTTATATTGGACATCGCTAGCCCCAGTAGTGGGACATTGGAGCCACTCCTTGCTCCTCAAAGAAATAGTTGATCTCTCTAACGCCTTGCGGGAGGAGCCAAGGTGAAAATTCCTTTCCTCATACAATGAGGGGGAATATATAACCAAAGGGGTGATTCTTTCCCCTTGTCACCCTTTGACTACCCTCATGACTGTTAAATTTTCTATACATGACTCTTCATATTCATGTGTGTCCTTTGGACTTCCACTTTAAAATACATTTGATTACATTATACATGGTCCACACTAGTGATGTGGCATGTGACAGCTCATTTCATGACTTGACATGACACGGCTGACATGGAATGGCTTGATAATGTGGCCATTTCAAGTCACTGTTGTTGTTGAGTGCTAAATGTGTTCCTGGATATGTTTTCTCTTCTCCTTCGTATAGCTTGATGATGCGGGGTCTTTAATAATCTTCGGTATCTAGAGGTGGTTGTAAACTTGTGCTCCTTTTATTTCTCTTCATAGGCCCACTCATAATTTTAGCTATAAGTGAGTCTTTAGGCATTCTTCCCTCCTTCTTCTCCTTCTTCATCATATTGCCATGACTTGATAGTGTACATGTTCCTGCAATTCACTCATGATGGGATGATATCAATCTGAAAAATACCTACTCTAAGATGACGCATTATTATCCATGAACAGATCTTGGGACAAGTCACAGATAGGGAGAAATGCGTCAATGGATACACATTGCTCATTTACAGCTAACAGGGAGAGATATTGATCATTGATACAGGGCAGAGCGCAGCTTTGGCTTGACTGAGGAACTTTTCTACATAGTCCTCACTAAGCAGAAAAAATATGTAGTGCCCACTAAGGGTTAAAATGACACAGTTCAATGAGGTAGTGGCTACCCTGGGAAGCGGCCATGGGAGGATATATTACATAGTTTAAAGAGGCATGGGGGGACTCAACAACAGAGAGTATTGAAGGGAAAATTTGCACAGTTTCTAGCAGCAATGAGCTTCGGCTCAGAGAAGATCACTGAAGGAAGCATATATGTAGTTTTGGAGGCCAAGGAAGGTTGTGATCTTTGTGCATTGCTTAGTTACAATAGCCAATGGAAAACCATGAGGGTTCAAAGTGCAAAGTGTCTAGTTCAAGGCAGACTATGAGGTATAATTGCAGAATTTTGGAGGCCAAGGGAGGCTGTTGGGCTTTGGAATTGCATAGGACCACAACCTTTGAGGATAGTGAATGTGAATTTATAGGCCACAAGGTCACATCAATGAGGGTTGATATTGTGTAGTGTGAAATGCAATTAGGGCTTGGTGAAGCCAAGTCACCCGATCGGGAAAATTTTCCAAAGATTGCTAAGTTTGGGAAGGGAGCTTGATTTTTGATGGAATTGACTTTGTGATCACACACATAGCATACCTTGATGACTTGAAAACATAGATCATCGGGACAAAAAAACAAAGCATTTCCCTCCTTGTGACTATCTCAAGACAAGATGCGAAAAGTGCGGCACTTAAGATAGACTTTGGGACAGTCGTGACAAAATTTATGCAGTTGTGTTCAAGACTTTGTCTATGAGTGCAACAGATGTTTACATGGTTACGAAAAATAATTTACACAAGAATCGACCTTTGAAACTACCAGAAAATTCTCGCAAACAATTCATAACAATGAAATATGCCAAAATATGACAAGTAATCCAACAAGAAAAAGTGGTCAAAGAACTTCAAGAAAGCTCATGAGATGAGCTTGAGTGTCTGCAACAATAAAGGAAAAGACCAAGGAAGAGTTTAAAATTTGACTCCAAGCCAAAATTTTGTAGGGTGTTCCAGCAGCTACAACACTTTCTCAATGAAAAGTTGAGTGTCTGAGAAAACAAGCATAGTGACTAGGGTACTTTCAAATGCTTCACTAATGTTGCTCTCTATGGTGTCTTTGGAGGCAGATCCCTTTGGTTCCATGATGACAACAACTGATAAAGAGAGATAACCTAAAAGGTTTTAGTACCTGTTGCACAAGATGCACTCATGAAACTCACAATTAACTTAAGAAAAATAGTATATTCTGCAAGATCAAGACAACAAATTAATGACTGAAGGGAAGGATTACATAATTTATGAACTCGGGGTGAGAGAATGGGATCAAAAAATGCACATTGAATAGTATCAGTAGACAAGGGGAAAGCTAGACACTTGGGATTGCATAATTTGTAGTCCCAGCTAGGTAAACTAAAGGAATAGAGTATGCATTGTGTAGTTTCAGTGGCCAGGGCTAAGGGATGAGGCTTGGCACTATGAAATCCATAGTTGGGAAAGCTGGTGATTATAGATTAAATAGTCCTAGAGGCCAAGAATGAGGCTTGAGCTGAGGGAATTATAATTTCACAGTTGGAGAGGGAAACTATTGGACATGATTGTGCATATATGCTTGGGAAGGTGTTGATGGTGCTAGACCTACCAAAATTCAGGGGATCACCCCGGTATGAAGTGCCAACTAGACCTCACATCGTTTGGTGTGGGAGCCCCATCCGGTATGATGGCCTGGTTGCCATTGTCTTAAGGATTTGCCTTAAATTTTTCTTTGCAGCACATGAGAGTGGTCAGCTTTGCCTTCAAGAAGTGAGGTTTGCGTGCCTAGTGAATATTAGTGTACATGTGTCAATGGTTCTTTCACTATAAGGGGAGAGGGTGAGGGTGAGTCCCAAGTTGGTTGGGATGAAGTCCCAAGTTGGTTGGGATGAAGTCCCAACTTAGCTAGGAACACACAACACAACAGGATGTGCAAAACTTCCGGAGGAGTAGTCCACATGGATGTGGCAGTCAGAACACAAAAGGTAATATAACACATACAACACTCAACGGATGAGTCTGAATGAGTGAAATGATTGCTACATCAAGATTTATTTGAAAGTTATGTCTGATGTCCAGGGGAGATAGCCACCATCAGTGAGACAACATTAACATCATATGCAACAAATTTGCATTAACATATTATGTATGACAACAAGGGAAATAGTTCAAGTGTTCAACACAGGTAAAAGCAACATGCATTACAATTTTTCAAGATTAGTCTTACAACAGTTACAATACATGCGTGAAAATGTGTTGGCCTGTTAGCATGATTCTAAATTAATCGAAAGTTCCAAGACACGTCATTACACCATACATCACTAACCCTGAGTGCATGGCGTTGGAGCCACTATTTACTCCTCAGAGAAAAGATTACAAAATCTCTTGGCTGTGTGGGAGGAGCTGAGGTGAAAATTCCCTTCATGTACAAATGAGGGTGGTATTTATTGCCAAGGGTGAAACTGACCATTGTGGTTTTTCAACTACCCTCATGATTGTTTGACTTCCCTGACTTTTCAACTTTGCATGACTCTTTGTACAATAAGTGGGTCTCTTGGACTTCCACGTTACATTACATTGATTGACAACATATCCCATAGTAGAGATGTAGGCAACATGACTCGACATGACAATGTTGGTACACTCATGTTTCTAGGAGTGCATGTCGAGCTAAAGTGATGCTAGGTGATGAATCCTTTCATGGTTTAGCACATCTTCACCTCTGCATGGAAAACTACATGGAGTCTTCGATGGTCTTTGGTTCGCTTGATGATGCTTTGGCACATTGTTCCTTGCTTGCACGTTGGAAGGCTTGATAGGCTCATCTATTCGTGAAAGGTGCATGTTCTTTCTTTCATCCGTCCGTGAGCACATCTTGCATGTTTGATCATTCATTCATCTGTGAACACATGTTTGGGTTATTATCCATTTGCAAGAACATCTCTTTCAATGCATCATTCGTTCATCTATTGGTGAACCTGTCCTTCTCCATGTGCTCCCTTTGTTCATCCCTTTCATTGTTGTTCCATGTTTATTAGTGTACTTGTGGTTGTAGTCACTCATGACGAGATGACATCATATCCAAAAACTTCCTAGTTTACCATGATACATGATCATTTCGGATGCAGGCGACTGGGAGAGGTAGCAAGGTTGCAAAGCAGGATGATGGCTCCGACCACTACTGATGAAAAATGCACAAGAGTCACTGGGTGATGAAGATGGGCAATCCAAGTCAACAATGACTATCCATGAGGTTCGTATTGGCTAGAACGAAAAATTGCACAAATTTTGGGAGGGATAGTATGGTCTGTAGGAGCACATGGTAGGAAGAATCTACACAGTTTCCAGAATGAGAGGGAAGTAGGGGCTAGAAGGAAATATTTGTGCAATTTTCTCAAGGAACAGGTTGGGCTGCAAGGAGGATCTGCACGCAGAAATTGCACAGTTTTAGGGAGGAACTCATTGGGAGCCTGGCAATCAAAATTGCACAATTCCCAGAGGGAATTGGTAGTTGGTTGCTGCATCACTGGCAGCAGAAACTGCGCAATCCCCAAGGGGAATAGGCAGTCAGCTGCTGGGATCTTGGCAATGGAAATTGCACAATTCTTGAAGGGAACTAGCAGTCTGCTGCTAGGAGACACTGGTGAGGAAAACTACATTGAGGCTGACAAGCTGGCCTGCTAATCATCTCTACGCAGTTTCTGAGCTAAGCGGACTTCTGTCTAGCAGAAGGGATGCTCATGAGAACTACGCATTTTCCTGGATGAGTAGCTAGTCAACTATTGGGAGGACTCACTGGGAAGACTATGCAATTTTCCAAGGAAGACAGGGACGGGCACTTGGTGTTTGTCTGAACTGTCTGTGTAATTTCCTAAGTTAGTAGAGTGGGAAAGGTCAATAGCTTCTACGTAATGTTTAAGGGGAGTTAGTCCCAGGGTGGTTGTCGGGTCCGACTGTCCGAGTGGTGAGCATGAAAGCTGATTGGATTTATTGTGATCAATGCAACTTGGAAATAGTAGCTTGGTGCTTTTGCAATGTTCTAGGTGAGTCGATTGAGTCGATGGCAGGGTGATGGTCTGACTGTCAGAGGGGATTTCGGTCGTCAAAATTTCAACAAAATGACTAAGTGTGTGAATGATCAAAATATGCATAGGTGATCATGAAAACACACACTGACATGACTTAAAAACAAAATGAGTCAAGACATCCAGAAAAACATGCTCAACATGACTGACCGACGGTGCAAGCGACAGGCGTGACAGTCGTGACGGATTGTTGATCGACCACGATGACACTTGTGTGAAATTTAATGCGACTCTGTGTATGAGTGTGACAGATGCTTTCATAGCGAACATAATAAGTACACATGAAGCAAAGACTTTGAGCATAACCAGAACATGGCTGCAAGCATGACTTAGACACCAACATGCAAAAACATGGGTGGAGTGAACAAGAAAGGTAGATGCAAGGACTCCCATGGGCTCACAGAGTGAACCTGAGGGTGTGCAGTCATCAAGAGAAACTCCCAAGGGAGGCTCTGAAATTAGGTGCAGGCCAAAATGTTGGAGGTTGATTGTAGCCGCTACAACACTTGGCAACACACTGGTAGAACTCCAGTTTCTCTATTTTGGTTGATTGCTAGCATAGGGCCTTGGTCTTCTAGGGAGTATTGAATTGTTGCGCAAGTTACGTCAGCTTCCCCACCTACCCCATGGACATACATGGTTCACCATTTTCCAACTCAATCAAACATAATCAAAAGGTTTAGCTTAGATCTCAGTGTTTCGAATCTAGGAAGGGTAGCTTAGCTTGCAAGTTGAAGATTTTAAGAGTATGAGTTTTCATCTCTGGTGTTACTCCACTGCCAGCAGGCCTGGACAGTACCTTGCATAGTCACGTAGGAACACACACATTGCTCCACTAAAAGCGAGCCTGGTCAGTACCCCGATGGAGTTGCATGCTTCACCTCTCTACATAGGAAGCCTTTCTATTCTCTCACCCTTGTATTTTTCAAGAGGATTGTGCATAGGAACTTATTTATTTTTTGGAGTAAAAGAGGGATATTGACTTATTAAGAGCAGAAGAGGTTTTTCCTTCAGAGAAGCATGTAAGACCTTTGACATAGGTTTGCACGTTTGGATTTTCCCCTTCTCCGTTTCTACTAGTTGGATGAGCTTGAACACACAGAGCAAAAGGTCGAGTATAGGCATGGGGCTTCCTAGTGTGGACACAACTTCATGGTTGGACCAAAAATTCCCTTGCAGATGGCTCATATTTTCCATCATGACTTCATTGACCAAAGGTTGTAACCAAGCACAGAGAAGACAGACACAAGGCTGGCCAAGTGCTACAGTGTCACAAGTCTCTTCAAATTTCAGCCACATACTCTATTCAAAAGTCAGAACATAGTAGTTGGTAGAAATTATTTCCAGAAACAAAAATAGTAATATACCAAGCAAACAAAACAAGCGTAAACAAAAATAGTCAGCAGAATTAAACAAAGTAAAAACAAAGATAATAACCAAAAGCAAACAAGATGAGAACAACAAGCAGCAAGCACACTATGTTCATGGCACGAGCACAGCCCGACCTACTGAAAGTAATTCTTGAGATCACGACCACAGACAGGAAAGTTTTCAATCCTCCCATCAAGTGATTACAGATGATACACATGTCGACCAAGCTTCTCGTGGACCAGTGTATGTCCATTGGGCTCCGCTACCCGAACCTAGTGGCATTCAAAAAAACCTTTAAGTGAAGACAACACCATTGCTTCAGGTACTTGATGCAACATAGGCTTGGATGATGGCATGGGGTAGTTGTTTTTATTTCAGGAAAGGTTCAAGTTCCTGAAATCAATGCATAAGAAGATTTTCCTATATTTCTTATATGCGGAATTTAAATTAGAAACCCAAGTATCATAATGAAGTTTGCAAGTAACCCAAACATCCAACAATTTAGTCAACTCTTTCTGTATAAGGATTCCAAACAACATATGTGTTTTACCTGAATTTTGATGTAATGGTTTGGCTCCTCCTTTACCAAGAATCCTGTGTTGGGTTATTTGCATGTTGTATGTACTCAGGTCGTCACCTACCCTTGTGGACACATCCCGGTACCGTTTGATCAAGGGGTCAGAACTTGACCACTACTATGGTGCGTAGTTTGTACTAAGAGTGACCATTTTCAGATTCTGATTGGTCCGCAAGTTGCTTTGTTCATTCGTAATGGTGGGCTTGTGGGTTCTGCGATTTCTTGGTCCTTCACCAAAGTTCTGCAGATCATAGAGCTTGTTGATAGAACCCAACCCCTAGGGGATGGAGTTACCTTTCTTACTCTCAACTACAATTTTCAGATATTTCTCATGCTTACCTTCATGAATTATTATGTTTTTGAAAGTATTAACATTCTTCATGGAGTGTAGTACTACTTTGAGTGCGACCATGTTGAGGCTGATGGTTTTTGGTAATGTTAACATGAGTGCTTCATGCTCAATGATGTTGTTTGTGCATTCGAACCTCAAGAAGCTTGAAACCATGCATTTTCTGTTTTTTTGGGCGACTGAGCTATATCGGTCCACGAGCCATCATATGCCTTTGATTCGTCAAAATCCATGGCCCACATATTGTTTATACACGAACTATTTTGACATGTTTGTACTGCTGCTACTAATGTTGTTGCTACAACTTCTAGTATTGGCACAATGAACTTTATAGGTTTCATTACCATCAGTCAGGCAAGGAAGGAGTCTCAATTGTGTGTGTGATGAGGTTGGATCTAGTCATGCAGGATAACACTCGAATGTTGTTTCCATAAGGCGGTTACCAAACATGAGTTCTACGAAGGCTAATGTTTTGTTCTTGCCGTTAAGGGGAGTGACGTTATGTTTCATATACCTGATGCAGGAGCATTTAGACTTAGCTAGCAATGCAATGGTCTGTTCACATGTTGTGGCTAAATGAGTTGAATTTCATTGACCTGAGTGGTTAAAAGTCAGTGTTGGTAGAGAGGGTTGGATCTCTCAAAAATGATCTTTAGTTCATTATTGTAATAATTAGAAAATTGTATTATTTTAGACTAAGGGATAAGCATTAGCATAGGTGTGTAATAGAGCTTAAGAATAGAGATTTGATTGTTAGATTGATTAAAATAGAGATTGAGTTATTAGTGAAGTTAGAATAGGATTTGACTCATAAAATAGAAGAAAATGTAGTGTAAAATGATTAGCTAAGATGATTGAGAATGGAGTGAGAAGCGGGAGTTTGAGTGATAGATAGGGTTTTGAGATTGAGATAGAGGTCAAATAAATTTATCTAATTTAGCCAAGAGGGCCAAGACTTTTTAACTCCTACTATATTGAATAAATTTATTCATTGTGCAACTGTGTTTTAATCCTGGTGCAGTATCTCGTTTACATCTATGTATCTGTGTTCTGGAACTTAACCAAGTATTTCCTCTATTTTCATGCTTTAATTGTAAATCTCAGCATTTATGTGTTTTTCATTAATCATGGTCATTTAGTATTAATGAGTAATCTTGGAATTAAGTGCTAAACATTGATTAAGTGGTAATGTTTTATTTAAGACACATGGGTTGTACTGGAAAAGCATGAAGCGGTATATCGCATGCCTTTCAAGTGGTAAGCGGTAATATTCTGAGTCTGCATGATTAGCTTTAGTGCTTGACACATCACAACCAGAGGAGAGAGAAAAACGGCTTTTTCACTTGCCTCCGAAGTAATAAAGACTGTGCTTAAATCCATGCGAAATCACATGATGACGGTTGGATCGGATGGACAGATCAACGGTAGATAAAAGAACGATAGTGATCGAGATGTGTGATGACTGTTATATCTAGAGAGAGGAGATCAATTGCATAAATGAAGCAACTATTATAAAAGAGAAATTCAACATGGGACCGACGTATAGAATCTTCTTGAACGCATCTGATTTGTTATACATTAACCAAGAGTCTATTTTGAAAACTATCACCTTATTTTGATCAACCTCCTATATCATTTTGGTATCAGAGCATAGAGATTGAGTTTGACTACAGTAAACATGTCGCCAAGGAGGGGAGCTCACATAGGTCAAGGAAGACTTGAAGCAAATTTAGTTCTGTTGGAAGAGATCCAAATTCTGTATACAAGGATGGACACAATGGAGACTGCTTGGAGGAGAACACCTAATGAAGGAGTTGCCAGTGTCATAGAAGAATCTTCTGAGGAAGAAGAAGAGGAGGAAAATGAAACTACCAAATTTATCAATATTTTGGCTAAAGTAGGTGGAAAACCAAATATGGAAATTCATATGTATGAAGGGAGTGTCAATGCAAGAAGAGCTGATGGATTGGATCCGTTCAATGGAAAAATACTTTGACTATGAGGAGGTTAATGATAAAAAGAAGGTGAAATTTGTAGTTACCAAATTGAAGGGCCATGGAGCTATTTGGTGGGATGAACTACAAACATGCAGAACAAGAAAGGGAAAGTCCAAGATCAAGAAATGGGACAAAATGGTGAGTAAAATGAAAGCTAAATTTATGCCAAAAGATTATCAGTTAAATCTTTTCAGATAGTTATAGAATTTAAGGAAAAAAGGAATGTATGTTAAATAATATATATAAGAGTTCTATAGATTGAGTATTAGAGAAAGACATGCATAGGATGACATGGAGAAGGTAGCCGGATATATCAATGGCTTAAGATATGGCATACAAGATGAGATCAGATTGTTGACTCTAAAGACCATTGAAGATGCTTGCCAAGAAAGTTTGAAGGCAGAAGAGAAGGTTTTGAGGAAACAAAATCAGAGGAATAGATGGAAAAGTTCAGTAAGAGGTAGAGAAACTACCAAACTAAGATTTTAGCAACATCAAAGTGAAGCAGGAAGTTAAAGTAGTAGACTAGCACAGAGGGGAGATTTTAATAGAGGAAGATTTGCACCCAGATGAAGAGGTAAAGGAAGAGATATTCACTGTTACACATGTGGAGAATGGGGACATGGATCATGGCGCTGTCCTCATAATAGAAAAACAAGTTAGAGGAATGTGAATATGGTTGAGGAAAAGGAAGAAAAAACTCAAATTAAAGAAAAAGAAGAATCCCTTGAAGTAGGAGAATCCCTATTTTTGAAAAGAGTATTCCTTAAGGTAGAGAAGGAGACTGGAGAACCAGCTCAATGGAAGAGTTTATTCAGAACTACATGCAAATCCAAAGGTAAATGCTGTAAAGTGATAATTGACAATGCAAGCAGTGATAACCTTGTTTCTACAAATATGGTGCACAAGCTAGGATTAGTGAGGACAATACACCCTACTCCTTACAAAGTGTCATGGCTGCATAAAGGGCATCAAATTATTATGAGAGAACAGTGCAAGGTAGAGATACAGATTGGTACTTATAAGATGTGATATTGTGTGATGTAATGCCAATGGATGTATGCCATTTATTTCTGGGAAGACCTTCATAGTTTCATTGAAAAGCTATTCATGATTGGAGGAAAAATACCTATACTCTGGAGAATGATGGAAATAAACATACACTGCTTCCATTGAAGGATGAAGCTGACAAAGGAGTACCTGGAAACAATGTTATGTTGATGAGTTGAAAGGAGCTATTGAAAGAGGTTGTAAAAGGTGAAGAAATGCATTTTGCTATCATAGGGGGACCTAAGGTAATTTTGACTTCCAAAAAATTAGATGATTTACCTGAAGAAATCAAAACTCTATTGAACGATTTTGCTGATATTATTGTGGATGAGTTGCCAAATGCATTTCCACCAATCAAGATTATTAGTCATCATATTGACCTAATACCAGGAGCAATTTTATCAAACAAAGTAGCATACAGATTAACTCCTCAATGGAATGCAGAAGTTGGAAAACAAGTGCAAGAATTGAGGGATAAGGGACTAATTAGAGAGAATCAAGGTCCCTGTGTTGTACCAAAAGTACTCAGTCCAAAGAAAGGAGGTGAATGGTGTATGTGTATATATTTCAGAGCCATAAACAAGATCACTATCAGGTATAGGCTTCCTTTACCATGCGTGGATGATTTGATGGATTCTTTGAGTGGGTCAATGTATTTTACTAAAATAAATCTGAAGAGTGGATATCATCAAATAAGATATAGAGAAGGAGATGAATGGAAGGTTGCATTTAAAACAAACAGTGGGTTGTATGAGTGGTTAGTGATGCCTTTTGGAATCACTAATTCACCTATCACATTAATGAGATTGATGAATGAAGTCTTGAAGGAATATGCAGACAAGTTTGTTATTGTTTATCTTTATGATATTCTAGTTTTTAGTAGAAGTAAAGAAGAATATCTAGAGCATCTTAAATTGGTTTTAAGAACTCTACATAAAGAGAAACTACTAATAAATCTGAAGAAATGTAGTTTCATTAAAGAATAATTAATTTACTTGGTATTTGTAGTTTCTAAATAAGGGTTGAAAATGGATCCAGAGAAAGTCTAAGAAATTTGGAACTTGCCTATTCCAAGGAATATATTTGAGGTAAGAAGTTTTCATGGTCTTGCAAGTTTTTATAGGAGATTTATCAAGGGTTTTAGTCAAATTTATGCACCAATTCTTGAAACAATCGAGGAGACTAATCATCCATTCAAGTGGACAGAAGTAGTAGACATGAATTTTAGGTTGCTAAAGAGGAAAATCATAGAGAAACCAGTTTTAGATTTGCCTGGTTTTGAAAAAGTATTTCAAGTTGAAATAGATGCTAGTGGAGTTGCAATTGGAGAAGTTTTGAGTCACGAATAGAGACCAATAACATACTTTAGTGAGAAATTAAATGAAGCTAAGAAGAAGTATTCTTCTTATGATAAAGAATTTTATGCTATTGTGCAAGCCTTAAAAGAATGGAGACATTATTTACTACCAAAGGAGTTTATATTGTATTCTAACAATCACGCATTACAATTCATAAAAAACCAACCAAAATTGAACCAGAAACATGCCCAGTGGGTAGATTTTTTGCAGAGACTACAAGAAGATGTCAAAGGAAGATTGCAGGAAAGCAGTGGAAAATATAAAAAAATATCTTATATGAAATTAAGAGAGAAAGAATTCCAAGTGGGAGATTTAGTGATGGTGTATGTGAGGAAAGAAATATTTCCTACTAAGACTTACAATAAACTAAATATGAAAAAGATAGGACCATGTAGAACTATAAGAAAGTTTTCAACTAATTCTTATGAAACTGAATTGCCGAAGGGATTGGAATATCACCTATCTTCAATGTCGTGGATTTGTATCCATACAAAGAGACAAAGATAGATCTACAAAATGAAACTACAGAAGATGAAGTTCAAACTTTGAACTGGGAAGAACAAATGCCAAAGATAGTTAAGAAAGAGGTGGAACCTATTTTGGAGAAAAGATTATCCAAAAGAACCAGAGAACGAGTTTATTTTCAATATCTAGTCAAATGGAAAGGACAACCAGTGGAGGATGCTAGTTGGTTGATAGCAACAGAGTTGTAGAAGTATGGAGTAAACCCTGAAAGACTAAGGGATGATTCTTTTCTCCCTGGGATTCTGATGCAGGAGCATCTGGACTTAGCTAGAAATGTGATGGTTTTTTCACATGTTGTGGCTAAATGAGTTGAATTTGATTGAATTGAGTGGTCAAAAGTCAGTTTTGGTAGAGAGGGTTGGATCTCTCAAAAATGATCTTTACTTCATTATTGTAATAATTAGAAAATTGTATTATTTTAGACTAAGGGATTAGTGTTAGCTTAGGTGTGTAATAGAGCTTAAGAATAGAGATTTGATTGTTAGATTGATTAAAAGAGAGATCAAGTTGTTAGTGCAGTTAGAATAGGATTTGACTCATAAAAGAGAAGAAAATGTAGTGGAAAAGGATTAGCTGAGATGATTGAGAATGGAGTGAGAAGCGAGAGTTTGAGTGATAGATAGGGTTTTGAGATTGAGACAAAGGTCAAATAAATTGCTGTAATTGAGCCGAGAGGGCCAAGACTCTATAAGTTATATTATATTAAATAAATTGATTTAGTGTGCAACTGTGTGTTAATCCTGGTGCAGTATCTTGTTTACATCTGTATATCTTTGTTCTAGAACTTAATCAGGTATTTCCTCTGTTTTCATGCTTTAACTGTAAATCTCAGTGTTTTTGTGTTTTTCATTAATCGTGGTCATTTAGTATTAATCAGTAATCTTGGAAGCGCTAAACATTGATTAAGCGCTTTATTAAAGTTTGATTTAATGCACATGGGTTGTATTAGAAAAGTACGAAATGGTATATCACGTGCCTTTCAAGTGGTAAGTGGTAATATTCCAAGTCTGTGTGATTAGCTTGAGCGCTTTACACGTCGCAACTAGAGGAGAGAGAAAAACCACCTTTTTGCATGCCTCCGAAGTAATAAACAGTGTGCTTAAATCCCTGAGAAATCACGTGATGACTATTGGATCGAATAGAAAGATTGATGGTAGATAAAAGAATAGGCTAGTTAGTGATTGGGATGTGTGATGACCGTTAGATCTGGAGAGAGGATATCAATGGCATAAATGAAGCACCTGTTATAAAAGAGAAAGTCAACATGAGACCGACGTATAGGATCTGCTTGAATGCATTTGATTGGTTATACATTAACCAATAATGTATTTCCAATACTACCACCTTATTTTGATCAACCTCCTGCATCAATACCTCTTGGATAACACCTAGATTTGGTTGCATTTTCCATTGTATGGAAGACACATGTGAGACCTTTATATAGAAAAATATATGTCTATCTTGCCGGACCAGTCTCTACTGAGTAATAGACCATATGCTTCCGGTATGTCCACAATGACTATGTTGATGCATTGGTGGGCTCGAATGTCATGAGATTTCCAGATGATCATGTCTCGAAGTTCACCAATGCCTTGTATTGATGTCATATAAACTTGGATGATTCGCATGGATGTCTTGCTCCATTAAGGATTGATCTTCCTAGCGATGGAGAGCAGAATGATGTTGGCTGCAGTGCTAGAATCAACCCAGTAGTTGTGAACATTGTATTCAAAAACTTCAAATGAAAGTAAGAATGCGAGGCAACCTGAGTTTGCTTCTTCCATCTAGAGTGTATTGAGCAAAGCAGAAAGTGATCTGGGAGGTGCACTTTCTCCCTTGCTACTAGAGGCTGCACTTTCTGTTGTTGTATGTCCAAATGCATGCATCAGGATATCTCACTAACTCTGGATCTTAGCCAACTCGAACAAATTGATGTTTTCTGGAGTTTTCTTCATGTCATCAACATTGTTGTAGTCTAGAGGAGGTAGACTTACCGAGGTATCTAGGGTAGAATGGGCGTTCTTGTTGTCTGACAGAGTGTTTTTCAGCTTGTTACTCATGGATGTGCCTTTGTCCACAACGATCTTCCCGAACTTGCTTTGTGTTTCCTGTTTTTGGGTGGTTGGTGGATCAACCTTCCTTATCAATAGCATGACCTTTTCTTGCATCTCCCTATGTGTAGGGGGAGCCCCTCTACTCCTCAGATTGTAATGGTCAGTTTTCTTTCAGGGCTGCTTCTCGGTGTTTGTCCTTGACATCATTTGTGAGCACTGATACATGTTCACCACATGCCCAGAGCTTGATGGCTCATCAGGGAAACTGATGCATCGAACTCCTGTGCTCAATCCAATTATGTTACAATTTATAGCACAAACAACAATACAAACAGCTGACTTCTATTTATCTTTAAAAAGGTGGAATGTCGAAATGAAAACCCTGTTACAATTAAAATGAGAACTAATTCCTTCGACTTGTTATACAGGTGCAGCCTTCCAATTCTTTTTCCAACGCATAATAGGTAACATCCACTGGTTTCAAATGAAACAAAAACATTTGCCACCTATCTACATTTCATTCTTTGCAATTTACAAATGTCATCAAATCCATTTACGCCCCACCTGTGTTATCAGCGTTGCAATTAACGAATAAAATAACCATATATCGACTGAAACATTTCAATGCAATCTATTTCATTTGCCAGAATGAAAACATCACTAAATCGTTTTATATCTGTGTTAAAACGATTTTACACAATACATCTATACCCAGAAACGCTTTTCCACTGTAGATTTGCGTTTTAGCTTTGCTGGTCTGGAACAGGAGGTACTAAAACTTCGCTCTGCTCCATTAACATAGATCCCTCTGCATTTTTTCCAATCTGCCGTGATTTGGAATGGCGCTGTCAATGATTGACTCCTCCCGAAATGGTATGATGTTTCTGCAACAGAACCAATGCTCTCTGGTTGACTTCAGCAAGTGCTAATGACGGTGATCGCGACAGGACTAATGATCCGTGCTCCTGGCGCAACTGCTATGGGATACCAACAGAAAAACTTTCGCTTGATACAGCTCAAAATCCCAATATTCTCTCGTGTTAATCTGATCATAATAAATCTACAAAAGTTCAGTATAAACGCATCTATATCTTCTGAGACCCAATGCCAATAAACATATCCATCTTCAATGTAGCCCCAATGCATTTCTAGAGGAATACTGTGGGGGTTGTTTACATACATAAATTGCCACAATTCAAACAATTCATAAAAAAAACACTCATATCAATCTTCACAGCCAACATACACTGAGCGCACACGCTATTTCTAACCATCAACCTTCGCAGAACAGAAAATTGCCTTTGATCCCTGTTCATAAGAACGATCTCGGCCTTTTTTCCAAAAAACAGAGTCTTTTAAAAAAAAACAGAGTCTCTCCTATTATTCAGAGCTTTTCGCTCATAAAAAAAACACACCCAAAAAGACTCGCTGTCCCCGAAGAGAAATCTCTTCGTTTATTACGACTTCTTCACATTAACTCCACTAACTAATTGATAACACAATCTTCTAATTTAAAAATCTTAACAATAAAATCTCCTACCTATTAGCGCTCGCACACACCTGTTTTAACAAATCTTATCACTAAGTTACTATAATAACTAATTATTTGAGAAATCGCCCTCCTCAATAAACTGGATTTGAACAAACCATGAAGGAAATTCACCCTGTCAAGCCACAACATGTGGACAAATTTCCACATTGCTGACTAGTTCCGATGCTCCTGCATCAGCAACCTCTTCGTCATCGTCAATGTCTTTTGGTTTCTCTAGCATATTACTTCCCACATCGAGTGTACGACTGCAGAAAGCACTTGTGACTCACTTCTAGTCCGACAAGAGTTCTCAAGGTGATGTTCTTCATGGAATGAACATAACTTGGGATCTACACACTGTTCGAGTTGAAACATTGGCTTTTGTGTAGTTTTGGAGGTGTACTGGTTTCTACTTGATGAGCTGCTTGCCTATCTCTACCTGGGCTGATAACTTCTTGCAAATGTGTATGTTTTACATTGTTTGAGTTCAGACACTTCGGTGGTCAAGCTCTTCACAAGACAAGTGAGGGTCTCAATATCGGCTATTTCCTTGTCTCTACCCTTGCTCGGCCACTCCTTTGGACTTCCTGCTTGCATCCTTGGAGTCCTTTGTTTATTTATCATCCTTGATGACTCCAATTTTGTGCAGGTCTTTCTCAATAGTGATAGCCTCCTCATAGTTTTCCAGAAGTGTTGGTTTCGTAGCTCGCTTAATGAACTGCACAATGCTGGTGGGCAGTGCGGATGTGTAGTATTCAACGGTGATGGATTCATAAGGTTTACTGTCCGCTGCAAACTTGCTCAATATGCATGTAGACCTCTGATTGAAATCTTTCACTTTCTCTTTTCCCTCCATCTTGAGGCTTCCAAACTCTTTGAGTAGCATGGATTCTCAAGGAACATGTGTTTGAATGCACGCCAGTTCTGTATAGAGTTCGGTGGAAGGATGTGATACCATGCAGTTGCACGACCATCTAAGGTACATGGGAACAATCTACATGCTACGTCATTGTACCGTACCTCAAGGGTCTACAACTATATGTAGAAGTTTTCTAAATGGTCTTCTACCTTTACTGTGTTTTCCAGGTTGAACTTGATGTTCATTCTCTCCGATCACTTCGGCATCTTATATTGAAAAGCCAAGAGAGCTAATGGTCACTGAGTCATCCATTCAAGATTTGGGTTAGCCATTTCTTTTTCTTCCTCATCCTCTTCCTCTCTTTCAGAATCTAATGGTTCCGGCTCTAAGTCCATTAGTTAATCTCTGCTTCCACCTCCTCCGCTACCTTCCCCTCTACCTCTCATACCGGAGTTCGATCCCAAGATCACAAGAGTGTCCAGTTCACCTTTTTGGAAGACGAGAGGTTCCTCTCCATCTTCAATAGCTTCTTCTAGACCTTCAAGTGTGCCAATGACTGCTTCTTCCGCTGATGATACAACAACTACTGTGGGAGCGGATTTTGGCTTCGTAGATATGTGTGGAAGATGTTGTATGCCTCGGATCAGTCCGATAGATTTCATGAACTAGCGAGTGATGGGAAGGAAAAAGTGAAGTTGATGATACGAAATCTCGTGTTCAATCCTGGGAGGTGGGGAGTAACCAACTATAGAGTCATGTGTGTTATAGGTCTATTTGTGAACAACACTCTTAACATTCAGATGAGTACCATTAGGGCTCATCAAACCCTAATTTAGTTGTTACATGCCCTAGACAGGTCATCACATTGAATGCTTACTTATATGAAAGTTCCCTGGCCCAAATCCTTGCTAAAATGCCTCCTTGGGACACTAGCGTCGCCTTGGTCAAGGGTAACTACGTTGTAGAGCAGGCAACCCCATTCTGGCCCTCACTACAATGATCTTAGGCCCTCTTTGACCTACACTGGGTGAGATAGAGTGAAATTTTCATAGGGTTCTGGGAATATTCCTTGATTCTGGATGATTCTAGAAGGATCCCATCTCTTATCTCCTCATATGAGCTAGAAATTGGATAGGATAAGGATCCATTAACCTCCTATCCTCTCATCCCTTGCTCCATGGAAACTAACTCCATGTTTGGAAGGCCATTCAATACCCTCATTTATGACAAAACCATCTCCATTTCCTATAAATTGACCACTCATCATAGTGATAAAAGGGGCTAGAATCTGAATTTTGTAAGGAAATTTTGTTGGTTTGAGAATTTAGTTCATGTCAAGCAATGTTATGTTGTTGGATTGGTGTTCTTTTGATGTGGTGAGGGTTCGACTGAAGTTGGAGGAGTGGCACAGGATCAAACTGTATTGGGTGATACTCTTCCTTCTACATTAATAAAAATATTATTCCTTTTCTCATATTATTGTTCATACATATGATGATTATGTGTTTCAATGTCTTCGATTCCATTGGGTTATAGTAGATAAATCATGTATGCCTTGATCGTTTCTTGTTTCTGTTTCTGTTGATACAGGTACCTTTTGAGTGGATTTAGTTCAAGTGGGAGTGATGGGAGCGATTCAAAAGAGATCAAGGAAGGAAAAAACTACAAGTAAGTGCCTTCATCTCATCTTTCTAGTATACGGAAAGGTTAAACTACTTTCCTTCTATTGTTCTAGGTGTAGCTACCCACCTAGGGAAAATGTGTTTATCTATAGATAAAAATTCCATATAACAAATTGGTGACCATACTGGGGATTGAATGTTGTTCCTGGTGGCTTACCCTCCTCATATTACACCCTTGTAGACTTTTCTTGACTTTATTGATCATATTTCAGTCTTTTTGAAGTGTTTTTAGTCAAAACTTGTGCTTGATTGTCTCTTGATATGACTCTCTGGCATCAGCATAGTGTTGGTCTTGACACAATGCACTACAGAGCAGCCCCTAGCTTTGATACAGTACATTGCAGTGCACTATCTGCCAATCTGGCCTGCGCTGATACATCTTAGGCTAAGAAACCCACCATTGGCTTGATTTTCCAAAGTTGCCTATGGTTTTGTTCGCTGAAAGATCAATGATTCTTATGGTTCTAAAATCCTTTTGTTTCTTCTCCTAGCCCTAATTTTCCCTTGATTGTTTAGTGTTTCTTAAAGGATTTCTTTATCATTATTAATCCATTCTCAAAGTTAGCTTATAGTCGATTAATATTTTCTGAAAAGGAAGTGTCGTAAAGTCTTCATTTCTTTCAAAAAGGAACTGTCGTAAAGTCTCTGTTTCTTGCGAAAGGTATTGATTGATTATATGCCCATTTTAGTTTCCTTTTGTTCATATAAACATTATGGGAATTGAAAAGAAAAAATTGAATTATGTGTCTAGAGGTTTGTGTGTGCTTGTAGGAATATTATAGAGAAATTGCATTAGATGTGCTCTTTGCTCTTTGAAACATTCTAATTGCTCTATCCCTTGTAGTTAAGGTTTTTATTGTTCAAATAAAATGAAAAGAATGTTTCTCATCATAGTTGCATTCTAGGAATTTCAAAGAAATCACGCGGTGAACCTGAAAGACAAACTCTTAATCAAGATGAACTTAAAATTTATCTCAATTAACCTAATGGAGCATTGTCACCTAACCAATAATATTTAGAGGTTCTAGGCTAGAGACGTGTTCTGGTGTCGTAAAACATAGAAGTTGTCGTTAATTATTTGTGATACATTCATAGTGTGATACCCCATTCCATGTACATAAGTATATTGTAGCTCATCCATGAACCTTCGGGTATATAGGGCAGTGTTATAGTATGAAAAGTATAAAGGAACGCTCTCACTATGTGGTTTCTCATTAGATAGCACTAACACAGATTTCGCCTCCACGTACTTTCGGGTATATATGGGAGGACTACATTAGGTTTCTATCCATCCTTAGGTAACTGAGTTAGTCGCCTTGTACACTGTGATATATCGAACACAACATTCGGGGAGATTTCCTACACGTATGTTAATTCCTTGGTTTATTGAGGCAGTATATTGTAATTCATAGTTGCTTGGTAATCCTTTGCCCTAGATTACCCTCTTTTTGTTTATTTATTTTTGTAATAAAATTAATCAGCAATTGTGGAGGAACATCAACATTTACCCCGTCATTCATAGAGGATAGCGAGTAAACCGTCTTTACCCCTTAAAATTAAACCTAGTAGGCAAAAGAGGTCTCATTTAACTGAATCCAGTACATCACAAACTTCTGGTTCTTCATCTGAATTACCAAAGTCACATAAAATGGTAAGTATTGTGACCCCAATTACTCCTACAATTATTGGTACATTTGTTAGTGAAGTGGAACCGTTACAATTTCCTAAGGACACTAAAAGTGCACTTAGTGAAATGGTAACCCAAGTTGTCCAACAAGAAGTTGATTCCCAACCCAAAGTTGTTCAACAAGAAATTACTTCTGAACCTAAATCTGTTCAACCATAAGTTGATCTTGAACTTATCACTTTTCAACCAAAAGTTACTTTTGAACTAGAATTTGTTCAAGAAGCTCAACCTGAACCCATTGTTCTTTTACCAAAACATTTGGATCCTGAAGATGGACAATCAAAAGTTTTCCCATATTGGAAGACGATCGACCGGTTTATCCTAAGACACCTGTAACTGTTGAGACTTCGCCTCTACCATAGATTCAAACAATAGAAATCTATTATGGACGTGACAGTGAAATCCTTCCACCTGGTTTGATTTCAATTGCAGAGGAACTTGAAGAAGAAACACCCAGAACTCCAACTCACTTTGGACCCAAGCTTTATCTTTATCCTCATACTCCTCATTTTACTTCTCCTTTTGATCCTGATTACTTTGAGTCTCCCATTGATTTGTTAGGACATTTATTGGGTCATTTGACTATGGCAGAATCAACATCCCAGACTGCACCATCTGTTACAACTGTGGCAGAATCCTATGTCACTACTTCTTTGATGTTTACCACAACATCTGAGTCACATCTCTATAGTGTTCCGTCCGTCCCACCAGGTTACCAATCTTTATCTGGAACCCATTCAGGTGTTGCTTCTAGTCCATGGTCTTCACACGTGTCCTACACATGAATTTTACTGGTTCTTCACTTACGTATACTAAACAGTTTGATCCATCAAGTCAATATCAAGCTGGTCCATCTGGTTACCGTTCAATGTATCCACATTACACTGTATTACCCCCATATGGAGAAAAATATACCCAATCTCCCTATCCTCCATTTTCTGGGGGGAACAATATGGTAGTATGTTGTTGTCTTTAGGTTAGCCCTGAATGAATGTTTGTCAGTGGCAACCTATAATGCCCATTCAACCAAGGCTTTTATATCCATCACAACCAATGCAATATGTTTCAACCATACCTACTACACCTGTCATTACCACTTTACCACAGTCACAAGCTTAGGCACTTGTATCTCAGCCTTTGCAATCTAGTCCTCCATCCTCTAATCGTCAAGTTTCAGGTTTACAGATTCAGTATTCTCAAATAATTTTACAACAATTGTTTGTGCCTGGAATCCAAAAACCTCAGGCCAGTTTACCATTTACTGGAATGACTCAGACTTATACTGGTTTAATATATTCACAACCTGGTCAAACTTACATTGGTGGGCAACAACCCTTAAATCAACAACCATGGCAGCCACAATATCAACAACAACAATTCCAAAAATACCAAACTTATCCTTGACTTGGTCAACAAACCTATGTTGGGTTTTGTCAGCAACAAGTTTACCTAGGTCTTGGTCAACAAGCCTATGCTAGGTTTAGACAACAATAAATTTATCCCAGTGCCCAACAACCACCTTATACCATATTTTCTCAACAAACTTACCCCTATCAAGGTTTCCATCAGTAGATTCGTTATGCTGGTCTGTAAAGGTCTATTGCCTAGGCAATTCCATATTACCTTAGTTACACTCAACCTGACATTAATCGACAATTGCATTTTGTCGCAACACTTGAATTACCGAATTTAAATTGGCTTACCAATTATCCAATTCTTTATGCACCTTGGCGGCCAATGATTCCTCATAAATTGCCTTCCGATATTCTGAAATTCATTGGGAACCCTAGAGAATACCCATCCAACCATATGATGACTTTTCATTTATGGTGTTCATCCAACTCTCTGAATGATGATTCAGTTAGACTACGTCTTTTCTAGCAAACACTTACTAGTTCGGCTGCAATATGGTATATTGAATTGCCAAGAGCTTCATTTGATAACTTTACATCCTTAGCCACCACATTTTTAAACCACTTCCAATTACCCATCAGATATTAAAGTAGAACAAAACTATTGACCAACTTTAAACAGACTACTGCTACTCACATTTTTGATCATATTCATGAGTTGCATCGTCATCATCGAATGGTCAAAAGTTATGTTCTTCATCTTTTAGCTGAGTGGTTTATACAATACTTGTTTCCATCTATCACCGAGGATGTGGCTAAAGGAGGATTTGTTACTGAAGAGCAAGTAATTGCTCGTGCCCAATACTTAGACTTGATTTACACTTAGCCTGGCAAGTTCTATGATAAAATTCCAAATGTACCAAGACCAGCTTTCACTGTTCCTCCACCACCATCTAGTAAGCACTCTCATGTCGGTGATGGTGTGATTGGTTCTTCGAGCACACAAATAGTAGGTAGACCATCTAGTCAAACACTTTCTTTTTCCAATCAAACTTCCATTACATCTAATAATACTCCTGCTTCCGAAATAAATGTTGTGTCATCTGACAAAGGTAAGAATGAAAATCAACCTAGAAAAAAAAATAAGGGGAAAGCTAAGAAGAAACAAAACCCTCCCCCTCAAGAGAAATCATCTGATTCCTCTTCTCCAGCTAGGAAACCTCGTTATCCATGTTTAATCTGTAATGAGGAGCATTTTACACAAGACTTTCCTCACCGCTTTGATGTCTCAAAACTTCTTAAGACTTCTAGTGCATCCACTGTGTTGACAAACCCTTTTTTGAACCAAAGACTCATTTGGTTGCTACAGATCATTCTTCCACTTCACAAGTGCTTATGATATCCACCTCTAAGTGTAAGATTTATGTTTTGGTGACTACGCAAAATAAATATTACAGTAACCCATCATCGTTGTGAAATAACCAGGCTTCTGATCAACCAAATACTTCGACTTCGACTTCATCTTATCTTATTCCACCACCCATTGCACGAGAATTAACAACAAAACCACCTAAGGGAGTTGTACTTAAGTCTACATTCAACCCTTGAGCTTGAGCAACACAAAACTATAACATAGTAGAAGATCTGCCTCAGTCACCTTCTGCTACGTCGATGCTTGAGGTGCTTCAAAACTGTCCCTCTCAAAAGCAGACTTTATTGTCAACAATTGGTGGAATTGATCCAATCGATTCCAATCTTGTGGTTTTTAACCATGTGGGTTATATACCACAATTACCTGCTTAGTTAGCATTCTTGATCCAAGTAAAAGCTTTGAATAAACTCGTTCACGGAACCATTGTTGACGAGGGTGCATCTACTTGTATCATGTTAATGAGTTGCTGGAAAACACTTGGCTCCCTGCCTTTTTCATGATCACCTACAACGTTAAAAGATTTTGACGACCTACAAATACAACTTGTGGGAAAAACTGTAACTATTGTAATTGAGGTCATTATGGACTCCTTAACTACAACATTTTGCTAGGAAGACTATGGGTTTATGCTATGGTTGTTGTTGTTTCGACATACTTTCAGATGATCGCTTTCCCTCATAAAGGTGGAATCAGAAAAATTGATCAACTCGGATTCTTCACCTCTAGTTCATAGGCTACTCAAAGCATTCTATTAGATCACGGACCCCAATATCACTTCAGAATGTTGGAGTAGGTCTCTTCAAAGATCCTTCCCTAATGGGCACCTTTTCGCTACCATCACCATCACAAATAGTGGAACTTGCAAAATTTGTGACTTGCAACATGATATCTTCCACTTCATCTGATTCATGGAAGATTTCCAATAACTTTGAAGATGATATGCATAATGAAACCATCATGCTAAGCCTCATTGAGCTTGCATAGCAATTAATCATTTTAGCTTGTGCGGCAAACCCCAATACATCATCACCAATTGTATGGGTTGATCATTCATTAGAATATGGTACCTCCTCTAATCCTTTTTCATGTACATTTTCTACTGATGAAGGAATCATCCAATCAATGACGACAGAAGAAGAACCATGGGCATATTATCATAATCGGTCCCATCTTCCAGATCACATAGAAGATGTTTCGAATGAACTAAATCACCTTTCAATTGTTGATTTCCTTTCGACTTATGTACTTATAGACACAGTTGATTCCGAATGAAACTTACCAAATATTGAAGAGACCATTTCTATCGACATTTTGACCAAACCTGGAATTGTAGAAAACATCCATGTTGGCAAACTTTTTCTCTATCAAAACTTGAAACTTATCGTGCTCTTTTCCATGAATTTCATGATATATTTGCCTGGCCATATGAGGAAATGCATGGAATTGATTCTAGTATAGTCGAACATGAGATTAAAATGTATCTTGATGTCAAACTAGTACGACAGTGCCTCCGTCCTATTCATCTAAAGAAGGTTGCTTCCATAAAAGCAGAAATTGAAAAATTGTTGCATGCTAGTTTCATTTACCCTGTTCCTTTTACCGATTGGGTTTCCAATCTTTTTCATGTCATTAAGAAACAAGGAACAATACGAGTGTGTGTTTATTATAGGGATGTTAATAATGCTTGTCCAAAAGACAACTATCTTTCTCCCTTTATCGACCAGATAATTGATGACTATGCTGGATGTGAAATATTCTCATTTATCGATGGCTTTTCTGGCTATAATCAGATTAATATCTGCCCAGAAGACCAATATAAAATTTATTTTATTTGTCCATGGGGCACATTCATGTATAGGAAACTCCTTTCTGGTTTAAAGAATGTTGGGGCAACTTTATAGAGGGCAATCAATTATGCCTTCCATGACATCAAACACATTTTTCAATCCTATTTAGATGATTTGCCTGCTCATTCACGGAAATGGAATGATCACCCGCAACATTTGAGAGCTATGTTTTTACAGTGGTGACACTACAAAATTCAGCTCAATCCACATAAATGTGCATATTATGTTGGTTCTAGTAATTTTCTTGGTCTCGTAGTGTTTAAAGAAGGAATTCAACTCGACCCTTTGAAGTTTAAGGGAATTCCTTATCTACCTCCACCTTCCAATTTACTACAGTTATAGACTCTCGAAGGGAAGGCTAACTTTCTAAGGAGGTTGATTCCCAACTATGCTGAAATTGTTAAAGGAATTACTCATCTTTTGAAAAAGGGGACTCCCTTCCATTGGGACCAGGTTACACAAGCTTCCTTTGATGCTATCAAAGACACCCTGATTCAAGCATCATTAATGTATGCCCCTAATTATCAAAACAACTATTTCTCATATCTCGCCGCTACAGATACAACCATTGCTATGGTTTTAGTCCAAGAAGAAGATGGGACTGAACATCCGATCTATTATTTGAGTCTCAATCTCAATAATATGAAAGTTAAGTACTCTTATGTTGAAAAGCTAGATTTGGCTACTGTTCAAGCTGTATAGAGATTTCACCACTATATCCTGCTCCAAAAGACCACTGTCATTTTGGTTTGCAACCCTATGAAATACATTTTTCTACATCAATTACTGGGGGGAAATATTAAAAATGGACTGTCATTTTGTAGGAGTTTGATTTGGAATTCATCAAATCCAATTGAATGAAATATAAATTCTTCATCCAGCTCCTTTGTGACCTTCCCTCTACTGATATTGATTCAACAACTGAACCATCAATTCTAGATGAGTCTCTGTTTCTGATGTTGTCATCTGATCCATGGTATGGAGATATATTCATCTCTCTCCAAACCCAAACTTTTCGGCCTGATACCTCTCACTCGCAACAATGACATATTCATTACGAAGCCAAATATATGATCATTAGCAACACGCTTTACTATAATGGTATTGATACAATTTGTTATAGACATTTTTGTGCCTTACAGCTCTAAGCATGAAATGTCCATAAACCAAGGGATCCAAAGTCCCTAAAAGTGTTGTTCCTACTCCTAAAGGAACAAGGTCAACAAATTACAGCTTCTCCCAGAAGTTCTCCACCAGAAACTACTCAAAATTGGTCAAAACTGGATCAGTGCACCTAAATGCACTACCAGGGTGCGCTGCAGTGCACCTTGTACACACGGGACATGCGTTTCAATGCACCTAAATACACTGTGAGGGTGCGCTGATTAGAAAAAGACAAGTGGCGGAGACAGTTTGCGAGGTGGATGATCATGGAATCTTCCAGAAACTTTTCATGGGACACTTGCCTATCAAAATCGCCCAAGGATGAGTAAGAGATCAATGAAATCTCCAAGTGGCATCAAGAACTATCAGAGAGAAGACACTAATCAAAAACCCAGAGCTGACTCACACCTTTGAAAATATCTATATATAGATCTCTCATCCCAGAGGTCCAGAAGGTTGGAGGCTGGAATTTTGTTATTGCAAAGAATTGTTGTTGGTTTGAGATTGGAATCATTGGGTGCTTAATGCTTTGAAGGAAGGTGAAGATAGGAATTTCATTTGCTGGGAAGGAGATGCTGGATTGGAGCCCTCTGGGTTGTATCTCTTCCTGAACCTTGTTATTCATCAATAAAGCTATCTTGGTTTCTCCTATATACTGATGTATCTTTGATGTATGATTGCATTAGTATATTTAGTTTATTTCTAATCCTGAACTAGTTATGAATATGAATCTATGTCTTTGTGTAGTGTTCTCTTCTTGTGATCTTGCAGGAACCTGTTGAAGCTGGGCGAGCGAGAAGGCAAGTAGCTGGGAACTCTCAAAGAGAAGAGGAACCGGATCGAGGGACAAACGGAAGACACCGGTTAGTCCATCCATCTCTCTTCATTCTTAATTCATAAAGGAAGAATACTAGAATGGCTGTTTCTGTTTGTTGCTAAGGCACTGTCACACCTTAGGTGGATAGGATCATCCTGCATAGGCATTTTTCCCCACAACAAATTGGCGACTCTGCTGGGGAGATCTGCTTAGTCATTTTATTTGTGTTTCCATCATTGTTTGTTTCATAGACTCAACAGCAACAATCGAACTGCATCTGCTATTCTCAGATGCAAAGTAGACAACTGCTGCTTTGATCCAATCATTGGATTTGTCTATGATCTGAACAATGGACTCACAAATGATTTGATGATCCTTTGTGATAGATCTTAGCCCTCCCTCAAAGCATCCCTTTGATTGTACCTTGCTTGTTGCTTTGATTTGGCCTAAAACTGTAGATTAATCAGCAAACTGTGACCCAGAACCTAGTGAGGAACTCTCGTTTCTCCTTCAGCGCAGACCCTGTGAAGAGGTTCTGCATTTCAACGCAGGTCCCGTGAAGGCTACCTGCGCTGAATGTCAAAACCTCTGTGTTGAGGGTGTGTTGATCCAGTTGGGCCTTGTGCATCTGGGGTTCTCTGCTCTGTTTTGCCTTGTTTTGATCTCTGATTTTTGCAGCCTGTAACCAGCATAGGTACCTGTCTGATAACTCCTTTTCTTTGCTTAAATTCCGCCTCCTTTTGTACAAAAAGACTGTGAGTGTTTTTATGTGTTTGTGGCATCATTTACAGTTTTCCTTTGCAAGAGTGAAATAGTCATCCTGTAGCCCTTGATTCAGATCTATTGATTGTGATCTTAGGAGAGAGTTCATTGGTTGTTTACAGTTGGTTATACATTCATTTTTGCTTTTGGTTTGAGTTTGTCTCTTTTGAGTGTCAAGACAAGTATTCGTTTCGAAAATTGTTAAGTGTTGTAATCTCTTCTACCCTTTCTGATTTCGAAAAAGTAAACTTGTTTGTATTTGTCATTTAAAAGCAAATTCAAAGTTGTACAAAAAGCTTTCTTTTTAGGCATCAATATTATGAGAGCAGAAAACAAACACCTACATTGTGCATTTGCATCTTGATAGTTTGCATGCTTGATTTAGGAGAAGTTCATTAGAGTGTGCTGATTGCTCTTTGAGAAAAGATGGTGTCTTTCTTTTCCCTTTGTAGCTAGGATTTTCATGGTTGAAAAGATATAAAAGCTTGCTTATCATCTTTAGACTGCATTTAGGAATTGTATCATACATCTCGTGGTGATCCAAAAAGGCAAACTTCTAAGAAAGATCAACCTAAAATAAATTGGATGAACTTAACAACACTTTGTAACTTAACGCACAACATAGAGGTCTAGGCTAGAGACGTGTTCCGGCGTCGTAAAGCCTGGTGACTGTCGATCTCGCTGATGGTGGGTGATTCCTCCTGAGGGACGATAGCGCTAGTACGGATTGTGCTCCCACATACCGTCGAGTATATATTGGGAGACCCCTATAGGCATAAAACATTTATCCTTAGGAAGCCATGTCGGCCACCCTACTGATCGCAATGCACTGAACACAACATTCAGGAAGATCGGCCGCCTGTACCTTAAAAAGTATTCTGCGGTTTTGCGAAAAGTTTGGCACACCCTCTACCTAGAACTCCAGAGCAATTCCTTTTGGCCTTTTTCAGACTCTATAACGGAAAAATTCCATCCGAGAATTTTCACTTCGGGCTCGTTAAAACATCGAAGGAGACTAGAGTCATCTTTTGCTTTTTCTCGACTCTTTAAAATTGAAAAAGCAAGTTGTGTCCAAGCGTCGTTAAAATTTATTTTAAACGGAATAATCATCACCTTTTCCTCGTTGATCTTTGAAGTTAGTCTCCCTTCATCACAAGTTCTTGTAGAATCGCTAAGAAATCTTTTGGATAGACTAGATATGTCTAAACAACCGTCGACATCTAGGACTATGTCATCCGACACAGCAGTGGCGCAGCCTCCTACAGCTACTCCAACGATGTTCAATGGTATACCATCTGTCCCGGCAAGTTATCAACAACAAGTTGGGGTCCCACCAGGGACTGCTTCGACGACATGGTTAGTTCCTATTTCTTCATCCGGATTATCATCTGGTATTTCTTATGTTGAAACTCAACAAATTGATCCAATGTGTCTTCAAAGGCCAATCTACCCTTTCAGTACTGGATTGCCACGTACTGGAGGGCTGTATGCCTTTTCATTGTTCCCTCCCAGAGAACAACCATATGAGAGTTTACAACAAAGTTCAGGTTAAACTGGAATTACATCTAGCGGTTGGGTACCAATACTGCCTCAGCAACCAAGGGTTGTATATTCAATGCAACCAGTCCACCCTGTGTCAAATATTCCCACTATACCTACTATGGTGACTGCATCACAAGTACAAGCGCTACCTGTTGTATGTCAACCCCAAGTTTCTCAGGTTGCAATACAACAGCCTCTTGTCTCAACGACTCAATCACAACCTCAGGTTAGTGACTCCTTATCTGGAGCGACTCAGGCTCAAAAAAGTACTATGACTCCTCATCTTGGTCAATCATCCAGTATTGGACAACAACAAATGGTCCAACAACCAGGGCTGGTTCAATCTCAACAACCACCATTCCAGCAATCATATCGAGGACCTGAGCAACAAGTCTTTGTAAGTAATGGGCAACCATATTATAGTGGTTATGCCCATCAACCTTGTCAAAGTTGCCAGCATTATGCTGGTATGCAAAGACCCACTGCTCAGGCGATTCCATCTTATCCTGGGTATGCTTCGCCTAACCTGAATCAACAGTTTCCCTTTGTAGCAACTCTAGAATTACCAGATCTAAACCGGCTGACGAATGATCCAATTTCTTATGCCCCTTGGTGGCCAGCGATTCCGTATAAACTTCCGTCAGATATTCCTAAATTTAATGGAAATCCAGGTGAAGATCCATCGAATCGTGTGATGAAATTTCATCTATGGTGTTCATCAAACACCCTAAACGATGATTCGATAAGGCTTCGCCTTTTTCAGAGGATGTTAACGGGTCCAGCGGCAAAATGGTATATTGAATTTCCTAGAGCTTCGTTTGACAACTTCAGTACCTTAGCCACGACTTTCTTAACCCATTTTCAATTACCGATAAGGTATGAAACAGGAATGGAACTCCTAACCAACTTCAAACAGACAATGGCCACTCACATATCTGATCATATACATGAGTGGCGATGTCGTCGTAGGATGGTGAAAACGTACGTTCCCGATCAGCTATTAGCTGAATGGTTTATCAAATCCTTACTTCCTACAATCACGGAAGATGTGGCAAAGGGGGGAGTCGTAACAGAAGAGCAAGTCATTGCTCGTGCGCAATATCTAGACTTGGTCTATACTCAGTCTGGCACGCTCTACGACAAAATACCTGACGCCCCTAGACCGGAATTCTGAATTCCTCCTCCTCCTAAATCAAACAATGACTCTCACACCGGTGATGGCGTGATTGGCACGATAGACACGAAATCGACAAATGCTACATCTAAAAAAGCCCGTAAGATTCCCAGTCAAAATGCAAATGAGGAACTTCTTGCCTCGGAAGTAAATGTCTTGTCGACCGACAAGGGCAAACAACTGAAGCAACTGGGGGCAAGAAGAAAAAGAAAGGGAGAAAAAGGAAACCCCCTGTGGGGTGTCATATATGCGATGAGGATCATTGGACGAGAGATTGTCCACAAATAGCTGAAGTTAAGAAACTCTTTAAGAGTTCAAAACCCTCAGCAGTATTGACTGATCCGTTTCCAAACCCGGGAACCAAACTGGTTGCTAATCGAAATACTTCTCGATCCCAAGTGCTTATGTTGTCTGTCTCAAAGCAGCAAAATGATGCTTTGAAAAGGAATAAGGATTACAGGAATCCACAGCTGTCGAATAACAAGGCTAATGAACAACCTAGTAGTTTGACGACAACTTTGACCGAAGTCGTGCCACCCATCATTCCTGAACCAATGATAAAGTCGCCAAAGGGAGGAGTGCACAAATCGACATTTAATCCTCGTGCCAAAGTAGCACAGAATTATAATATAGTAGAGGACCTGGCCCAATCGCCGTCCGCTATGTCGACACTTGAGGTACCGCAAAATTGCCTCTCCCAAGAGCAAGCTCTATTATCAACAATAGGTGGGATTGGCCCAAGGGATTCCAATCTTGTGGCCTTTGATCATAAAGGATATGACCCTCAGTTACCAGCTCAACTAGCTTTCCTTATTCAAGTGAAAGCCCTCAACAAAACTGTTCATCGAACAATTATTGATGAGGGGGAATCTACGTGTATTATGTCGATGAGTTGCTGGAAGAATTTAAACTCACCACCCTTGTCGAGATCATCAACGACGTTAAAAGCATTTGATGGATGATCATACACTCCCTACGGGATTTTAAGTAACTTGCAAGTTGAACTAGGGGGCAAAACAGTAGGAATTGATGTTGAAGTAATTGATGGAAACCTCGATTACAACATCCTACTGGGAAGGCCCTGGATATATGCCATGGCTGCAGTTGTGTCGACCTACTTCAGGAAGATCGCATTTCCCTTTGAAGGAGGAATTATAGTCGTCGACCAACAAACTTTCCTCCCCGACAGTTCAGAAGTTACGGGAAGCATTATAATGATCCATGGAAGCAATCATTCGCTTCAAAATATTGGAGTAGGTCTCCTAAAAGACCCTGCCTTAATGGGTACTTTTTCCCTACCACCTGCAAGTAATCTGGCGGAAGTGGCCACAGTGGAAACCTACAATATGAAATCTTCTATATCTAATGGATTCGGAAGATTCCTAAACATTTTGTCAGCGTGGATCATCGCCCTAATAGAAATACTGTAAATACAGTGGGCTCTGAGGACAGTTCTTATCTCGTGTCAACCTCGTTAAAAAATGAAACAAGGAGTCATGAGGATAGTTCTTTTATTGTGTCAACCTCATTAAAAAATGAAAACAATCCCCTTTCCAAATCTCAAAGGTAAACCTTCATTCCAACCACCAAGTTGAATGCAATGAAGCTTGGGGGGCATGCACCTCGATTTGCGTTATTATGCTGGGGGCATGCAAACTTATATCGAGCAGTTTTAGCACACAGTTCATGCTTGTTAAAAAATAAACGCAAGATCTGAGCAGTTTTAGCGCATAGTTCATGCTCGTTAAAAAATAAACATAAGATCGAGCAAATGTTTCCACCCGCGTTTAAGCTCGTTAAAAAATGAACTCTTCCGGTAAATAACCACTGTGAATGTAACATTATCAGCCATTAAAGCTTTGGTCGTGTTTGTACCGTCACCTCCACTTTTCCATTGGTCGATCGTTCACCTCCAGATGATTGTTTACCCATTTTGAGGAACAGCTGCGAAGAGTGATTTCACTAGCCATCCTTGTGACACTGCCGTGATTGGAAAATTCCAACCTGTACCTGGAATCAGCTGCTAACCCATTTTATCACTCGTTCCTCAAAAGACGAGTCTTCTTTAAGCTCTTTTCATCTGACTCGTAAAATATGAAAAGATTGTCGAGTTTTGGCCTTCCAGCTCGATAAAGTGACCGGAAGAGCTATCCCTCCTCTAGATTTTAATCTTTTTGGACCTGAGGGATTATTGCACAAAAAGATCGAGGGCTTGTTTTATTCGGCTCGTTAAAACTATCGAAAACTCATCCCTTCTGTATTGTTTTATACTTTTTCGGACTTAAGGGATTAGATGACGAAAAAGGACTTTCGGAGTTGACTTTACGTACCTTTTCAGACTCTCTAAAAATGAAAAGGACTGAGTTATCTTTGTCGTTAGACTCATTAAAAGAATTAAATAGCGACAAACTTGTCTTTAGACGAGAATGAGTTTCACTATCGCTAGGCTCGTTAAAACATAGCGATGGGCTTGCCCGAAGGGCAAGTTATAGAACAAGCATATGTTATCCTCCTCAAGCTGGACAAAAATAAAGAGGTACTGGTCAGCAATGACTGGGGAAAAATTGGGAGAAACTCAAGAAAACTTTGATGGTAGCAAGTCGCTCTTGAACATGACACTTTTCCTCCGTACCACAGTCGGGTTGGGTTGTTTCATTCACCGGTCACATCACCATGGTCTCGCCATACCATCCATATTTGGGGTAATGCTACCGATCCATTGCATAAGTGTCACCATATGTTCAAGAGAAGTCGTTCAGAGAAGTCAACCGTGTCCCATCCACTGCCATACATTGTCCTTCATCCTTTCATGACCACCACCCTGAATCATATGTCATCAGATCGTTTTCACCTCCATCAAAATCATTTGCTCCATTCCGTGTCACTATGTGGGATTCATTAAGGCCCTCCTTTGACGGATCGCTTCTTGTCGACATTAGCTCATTATCCAAGAAGTTGATCTAGGAACAACCCCTTCAGTACTTTGAAGCTTGCATGCCTCAATGGCAAGTTTCTCACTTCCGGCGACAGGTGTTCGACGACAAGTCCTTTATTCACACCACGTGAATTGTACTGCAGTACCTTGAGGGTCATTATCATTATTGGTGATTCCTCTCGCGCTTGTTAACGGTTTACCTCATTGACCGGTAATCAAGCGATGTCTTTCCATGTTCGACTTCAGAACATTTCTCACATGGATCAACTTGTACTTAGAGTGAATCGAACGAGTTTGAAGACCCCGGATCTAGTTTCATCCATCCGGGCTGCGATATATATTCAGGAAAAATAAAGACATTGACATGTACAACATTGCAGCAGATAATCATCCTACCAAAAGGATGATGATTTCATCATAATCATCAGTCTATCATCAGACGATTATCTGTTCTATGTACAGAAAAATGAATTTATAAATTTGAGCATGGGAATGCCCGCCTCAGCTAGATCATGAAAGCAGTATGAAAAATAATGTATTGTATTGTATCTTATTACAGGTCTCCTCCCAGCATTGAAAGAACTTCGGATCCTCCTAATAAAGAATTTCACCCGATAAACGGCCTCATACTTTAGGGGGCAACTGTTATAGACATTTTTGTGCTTTACAGCTCTAAGCATGAAATGTCCATAAACCAAGGGATCCAAAGTCCCTAAAAGTGTTGTTCCTACTCCTAAAGGAACAAGGTCAACAAATTACAGCTTCTCCCAGAAGTTCTCCACCATAAACTACTCAAAATTGGTCAAAACTGGATCAGCGCACCTAAATGCACTACCAGGGTGCGCTGCAGTGCACCTTGTACACACGGGAAATGCGTTTCAGTGCACCTAAATACATTGTGAGGGTGCGCTGATCAGAAAAAGACAAGTGGCGGAGACAGTTTGCGAGGTGGATGATCATGGAATCTTCCAGAAACTTCTCATGGGACACTTGCCTATCAAAATCGCCCAAGGATGAGTAAGAGATCAATGAAATCTCCAAGTGGCATCAAGAACTATCAGAGAGAAGACACTAATCAAAAACCCAGAGCCGTCTCACACCTTTGAAAACATCTATATATAGATCTCTCATCCCAAAGATCTAGAAGGTTGGAGGCTGGAATTTTGTTATTGCAAAGAATTGTTGTTGGTTTGAGATTGGAATCATTGGGTGCTTAATGCTTTGAAGGAAGGTGAAGATAGGAATTTCATTTGCTGGGAAGGAGATGCTGGATTGGAGCCCTCTGGGTTGTATCTCTTCCTGAACCTTGTTATTCATCAATAAAGCTATCTTGGTTTCTCCTATATACTGATGTATCTTTGATGTATGATTGCATTAGTATATTTAGTTTATTTCTAATCCTGAACTAGTTATGAATATGAATCTATGTCTTTGTGTAGTGTTCTCTTCTTGTGATCTTGCAGGAACCTGTTGAAGCTGGGCGAGCGAGAAGGCAAGTAGCTGGGAACTCTCAAAGAGAAGAGGAACCAGATCGAGGGACAAATGGAAGACACTGGTTAGTCCATCCATCTCTCTTCATTCTTAATTCATAAAGGAAGAATACTAGAATAGCTGTTTCTGTTTGTTGCTAAGGCACTGTCACACCTTAGGTGGATAGGATCGTCCTGCATAGGCATTTTTCCCCACAACACAATTTTATGGAGGTGCCTCACTCATGAGGATGACAATAAGGTTTTGAATGATTTCCATTCTAGTGCTTGTGGTGGACATTTATCTGGTTATGCTACCGCACAGAAGATTCTTCATGCTGGTTACTTCTAGCCAACCATATTCAAAGATTGCATTCTTGCTGTCAAAAGTTGTCATGCATGCTAGATATTTGACCGAAAAACTCAGTTCCCACCTTCATCACTGCATCCTATCATTGTTGTTGGACCATTTGAAAAATGAGGCATCGATTTTATGAAATGTAACCCTACCTTGGCCATGGGGTGTTATCACCCTAAAATCTTTGTCTCTAATCTTTGGAGAGTTTGCTTGTTTCTAGTCATAGTCTTATAAGTTTTAAGTCATCTCATCACAATTAGTGTCATTCTAATTTACAAACCCTTCTTCTAGTCATGGTGTTAAAGGGTCTCTAGGTCATTTCATGTTTTAAGGGTTAGGTAATAAGGTTAGAAGTCTTTCAAGGTCATATCTCTTTTCCAAATAAAGTTTGACAGCCTCATTCCATGTCCTAGAAGCCTCACCATGAGTTTAGAAGTCATATCTCACATAATTTTGGAGAAATTTTAAAAATAGTTATGAATCCATGTTTTCGTAGCACAGACAGTGTAAAAATCTTGTTTTACGCTACGAAATCAGTGTTTTTGTAGTGTGCTACGAAACCCCTGAAGCAACCTATTTTAGCAGAAAAATGTTTTTAATAGTTAACTTCCAGAAGCTTTCCTGAGCAGCTGAAAACTCAATTTTGCAAACTAAAAGAGGTTTTTATTCCTAACATGTTGAACTACAAAAAACACTTTTAATTTCTTCAAATAAATTCTGAGGTGGGAGGAATTTATGGTTAAACTTGCACTACGAAACTGCTGAAAGTCAAGCTTGGTCTTCTGGTTTTAGCAGTATTTTTCAAGATCACTTTCTGGTCACATGAAAAGGTATTTTGGAATTTGGAAAGAGGTTTATCTTCGTAAACTCTCCAGCTACAATAAAATACCTCACTTTCTTCATAAGTGTTTTCAGTTGGAAAATAATAAGCTTTAATTGAGACCCTAATTTCAGAAAATGGATTTTTCCTATTTGACACGTGCTTTTCAAGGACAGATTTTGGACAGGTGGAGGAATGTTTTAAAAAACCAGGAGAGGTTTTTGTTCTAGACAACATGGGCTACAAAAACCTCCTTCCGTTTCGTAAAATGTATCATGGGTGAGGATATAAAGGCTCTATCCCACGTGCCAAACTTTAAGGATCTAAACCTAAAAACAGGGAAATGTGTTCCCTAATTTCTAGGGTTTGTCATCAGCAGTTGCGTGACCATATAGGAGGCTTCATAAAATTAGACTTCATGAGGTTGCAGCTGTAAAAGAATGCATTTAAATGTTTAGATAAGGTTTTTGTAATCATAATAAGGAGTTACACTCCTAGTTGTATTAGGTCTCTAGGACTGCTAGTTAGCTGTCAAATGCATTTAAAGGTTTGTTTTATGGTTAGAATAGGTGTCACTGATGGAAAATTCAAATTCTCTTGATGAGGGATGATTGAATCCTAATTGTAAATGCTATATATAAAGCAAGAGGTTGAATTAGCAAGGGGGTTGGATACCTTTTGGCTTAGCTGCTGCTCTATGTGCAGACTGTGTATATTTTTAACCTAATGCAGATTTCTACTTAGACAACTCAAGATTCATGAAGAGTTCTTATATGTCATTGTTATGATGGCATCTTCCAATACTTACATTGCAGTGATGTTTACTTATGATACTCAAAACTCATCAATGGTTCTCTGACTTCCTCCATAGATAAACTAACTATGTTTCACTGTTTTGTATTTTCATTTCTGCACTTGAACTCTATAATGCCTTGACTTCCATGCTAGGTAGAATGTTTTGGCTTCACTACTCAGGATTCAAAGAGAGATTTTAATGTAATATTGTCTCATGGATTTCCTCTTTCACTCACTTGCAGTGTTATGAATACATGTTATTTAGAACTCATCAATCATGCTCTAACTTCCTTCATGTATTTATAAATTGTGTTTCCTTGCATTGTATCTTTGTTTTGTTGATGCATAAAAACTCTATATGCCCCGACTTCATGTTAAGCTGATCTGGTTGTGGTACTGAAACATACGTTGAATCCATCGCCCAATGGTAGCCAACCTTCATCTTTCAACCTATAACATATACAATTACAAACCATAGAGTTAGCCATCTATTCATGTCTTTAATATAAATCATTAACCCTTTGAGAAAGCCCTCTCAGGCTGAGGAGGCTAAGCCTTAGCTAAAATATTGGTTTGAAATAGTTACACCAAGATAGTCTGATCAACAGCCTATCAGGATCCTATTTTGGTGATAACATTTTGGTGCGTCTGCCAAGAGTCTGAAGATTATTCATTCCCGAAATCAAGAGGTTGAACTTCTGAAGGTAGCAGGAGCTCAGACATCTTTTTGAGGCTGCAAAACTACCTTGGCAACTCCACACATCAAATAATAAATTTGAAGGTGACTCCATTGCTAGAAGATCAGTAGCTTGATGAAGTTTCAACATGAGTTCCATTGCAAGAATGAATGCCAGGTATGCTCCTATGAATCGATTTCATATCCCTGGTTTTCCAAATCCTATGCCAAAGGTTGATTGGTTAGAGGATCTTCCGATATTCAAAGATGAAAAGAAAGACAATGTTGCTCTTCATTTGGTTAGGTTTCATATGCATGTATGGACCCTTAAGGTTCATTTCCCTGAAGATTGTCTCATGAAGATGTTTATGACCACTTTAGAAGGAAAAGCATGGTCTTGCTATAAAGGTTTGGAAAATGGTTCAATATATTCGCTTGCTAATTTTCATGATGAATTCTATGAGATGTATAAAGAATGTCATCCTTCCTTATTGTTGCTCAAAGATTGCTGTAGACATTCTTTAAGTCTTATTCAGTACTTGGAGGATTGTTATGATGCTGATGAATTTATGGATGAAAAAATTTTAGAGGCTCTTCATAACAATTCATTTCAACACCAAGAAGAAAGTATAACATCTCATGAAATGCAGCATGAAGATCAGCAAGGGTTTACTTATGAAAATCATATTACATCCTCTAAGATTGATGTAGAGATGCAGCAGACTTGTCAGGCTTCAGATCATTATGAGTATGAAATTGATTGCAAACACCAAGGAAAAGTTCTGGAAGATAGCTTTTATAACCCTCAGGCAGAGGAAAAGGTTGTTCATTTTTGTAATTCCTTGCAATAGCTTACATCAAAGAATGATCTTTATAATTAAGAAAATTACATTGTCTATGGGAATCATGCAGCAAGGCAGTTGGATAGCACATCAAAGGAATTTTATGTGGCTGAGGATCAGTTGTCTGAAGAGATAGAATGTTATGATGATTATCAAAATAACCATGTTTTCTTTGACCCTATAAATGAATACATGGAAAAATTTTTCACATCAGTATTTCGTTTTCATTTGCATTATGAAGATCATATACATTATAAGTTGATTTGGTCATCTCACTATCATGGTTATTTGGAGGTTGAACGTAGTCAAGAGCCTCCAATATCAGAAAGGACGATTGATTAGCTTTATTGGAAATATCATGTTGCTTGAACTAAAGTGGAAATTGCAGCTAGTAGGTAGGTAGGAAAATGCAAATAAGCTCAAGGTTGAGTGAGCATCTATTTCAGTAGGTGCAGTTTGAATTCTTCATTCAGAAATCATTAAAGGCTTGAGAAGCAAATTGGGCAGAGGTTCAGAGTTTTATTCTAGAGGACGGATAGTGGCACTGGAGCTACAAACTCTTAGTATACCACAAGGGCACACTATCCCTAGTGGAGCCACTGTTATCACCCTAAAATCTATGTCTCTAAGCTTTAGAGAGTTGTCTTGTTTCTAGTCATAGTCTTATGAGTTTTGAGTCATGTCATCACAATTAGGGTCATTCTCATTTACAAACCCTTGTTCTAGTCATGGTGTTAAAGGGTCTCTAGGTCATTTCATGTTTTAAGGGTTAGGTCATAAGGTTAGAAGTCTTTCAAAGTCATATCTCTTTTCCAAATAAAGTTTGACAACCTCATTCCATGTCCTAGAAGCCTCACCATGAGTTTAGAAGTCATATCTCACATCAATTTGGAGAAATTTTCAAACTAGCTACGAATCCACGTTTTCATACCGCAGAAAGTGTAAAAATCCTATTTTGCGCTACGAAATCAGTGTTTTCGTAGCACGCTACGAAACCCCTGAAGCAACCTGTTTTAGCAGAAAAACTGTTTTTACTAGTTAACTTCCAGAAGTTTTCCTGAGCAGATGAGAACTCAATTTTGCAAACTGAAAGAGGCTTTTCTTCCAAACAGGATGAGCTAAAAAAACCTCTTTCAGTTTCTTCAAATACATTCTTAAGTGGGAGTAATTTATGGTTAAACGTGTGCTATGAAACTGCTGAAAGTCAAGCTTGGTCTTCTGGTTTTAGCAGTCGTTTTCAAGATCACTTTCTGGTCACATGAAAAGATATTTTGGAATTTAGAAAGAGTTTTATCTTCATAAAATCTCTGGCTACAATAACCTATCTCACTTTCTTCATAAGTGTTTTCAGTTGGAAGATAATAACCTTTAGTTGAGACCCTAATTTCAGAAAATGGATTTTTCCTGTTTAACACGTGTTTTTCAAGGATAGATTTTGGACAGCTGGAGGAATGTTTTAAAAAACCAGGAGAGGTTTTTATTCTCGAAAATAGGGGCTACAAATACCTCCTTCAGTTTCATAAAATATGTCATGGATAAGGGGATAAATTCTCTGTCCCACGTGCCAATTTTCAAGGATCTAAACCTAAAAACAAGGAAACATGTTCCCTAATTTCTAGGGTTTGTCATCAACAGTTGGGTGACCACGTGGGAGGCTTCATCAAATTCGACTTCATGAGGTTGAACATGTCAAGAGTGGATTTAAATGTTTATACAAGGTTTTTGTAATCATAATAAGGAGTTACACTCCTAGTTGTATTAGGTTTCTAGGACTGCTAGTTAGCTATCAAATGCATTTAAAGGTTTGTTTTATGGTTAGAATAGGTGTCACTGATGGAAAATTCGAATTCTCCTTATGAGGGATGATGGAATCCTAATTGTAAATGCTATATATAGAGCAAGAGGTCAAATTAGCAAGGGGGTTGGAGACTTTTTGGCTCAGCTGCTGCTCTATGTGCAGACTGTGTATATTTTTAACCTAATGTTGATTTCTACTTAGACAACTCAAGATTCATGAAGAGTTATTATATGTTCTTGTTATGATGGCATCTTCCAATACTTACATTGCAGTGGTGTTTACTTATGATACTCAGAACTCATCAATGATGCTCTGACTTCCTTCATAGATAAACTAACTATGTTTCACTGTTTTGTATTTTCATTTCTGCATTTGAAATCTATAATGCCTTGACTTCCATGCTAGGTAGAATGTTTTGGCTTCATTACTCAGGATTCAAAGATAGTTTTTAATGTAATATTGTCTCATGGATTTCCTCTTTCACTTACTTGCAGTGGTATGAATGTTATTTAGAACTCGTCAATCATGCTCTAACTTCCTTCATATATTTATAAACTGTGTTTCCTTGCATTGTATCTTTGTTTTGTTGATGCATAAAAACTCTCTATGCGCTGACTTCATGTTAAGCTGGTCTGGTTGTGGTACTGAAACATACTTTGACTCCATCGGCCAATGGTAGCCAACCTTCATCTTTCAACCTATAACATATACAATTACAAACCATAGAGTTAGCCATCTATTCATGTCTTTAATCTAAATCATTAACCCTTTGAGAGAGCCCTCGCAGGCTGAGGAGGCTAAGCCTTAGCTAAAAGATTGGTTTGAAATAGTTACACCGAGATAGTCTGATCAGCAGCCTATTAGGGTCCTATTTTGGTGATAACATGGGGCATGGGTATATAATTGTTTCCATAGACTATTTTACTAAATGGGTCAAGTCCATGCCTACAATAAACAACAACATTGAGACGGGTGCTCTTTTTTTCTTCAACCATGTGGTTGCACGGTTTGGTGTACCATATAGTTACAGAGCATGGTTCACATTTTTGCAACCATATTATGACTGAATTGACTGCGAAGTTAGGACTTTCACATCATAGTTATACTCCTTATTATCCATAAGCTAATCGACAAGTTGAAGCTATCAACAAAATCCTTAAGCGAATGCTCCAATGAATGATAGGAGTTCATAAACGAAACTGGAATTTAATGTTGTACTCGGCTTTGTGGACTTACCGAACCTTGGTGAGAAATGCAATTGGATTCACACCTTTTCAATTAGTGTATGGTCTGGAGGCAATCTTGCCTGCACAATGTGAAATTTCGTCATTAAATCTCACGATTGACCTGTTACCTGACACTTTTGAAGAAGAAGCATGTTTCTTAGAGCTCATCCATCTAGATGAAACACGTTGTGAAGCCACATTGTCTAATGAAGCACATAAGAAACAAATTAAGGCACAATATGACTGAAATGTCAAGTCTCGCATTTTCTTAGATGGAGACCTGGTTTTGCTTTATGATCAGGAAGCTGATAAATTAGGAGAAGGGAAATTTGAAACATTATGAATGGGCTGCTATATTGTCAAGTGTGTCTTGGAAAATAGCCCAAGCCTTGAAACAGTGTGCTATAGAGTAGGTACCCTTCTGTTTTGGTGCAATGTAGCACAATTTTGGATGTGTTAGGCTATGTTGATCCCAGGGTGAGGTATATTTTCCACAGGGACCCAAAAACCCTAAAAACCTTGCCTAAAACTAAAAAATAATGGACTTAAATGGAAGAGAAAAGTTAGATCCCCTACCTGGTCCTGATGGTGAATAAAATGATCCATAGAATCTCTCACAATTAGCTACTGAAGTTCGAGGTAAAAACTAGTTCAGAGCACAAAACTGAATGGTAAATATCAAATGGTGAAAATGACTTGGTAAATTCTTGTTTTATGGTTATTTCATGTTCACTTAATGAATAAACTATGGCTTTTTACCCATTTTTACCAATGAAACAGGTATGTATAATCGTTTGGTGTTACTTTGAATAGATTTATAGTTGATACAATGAATTTGACGTGCACGAATGTGAATTGTACATTTGACCATAGAGCATATATTTATCTCTTTTTCGAGCTCTATTAAATATTGAAAAAGGAACCCCCCTAGAGTCCTCTTTAAGCTCTTTTCAGACTCTCGAAGTATGAAAAGGTTGTCGAGCACTTGTCCTTTTCAGCTCATTAACAGATTAGAAATGACATCTACTCATTATAAGTTTAACCCTTTTCCAGAGTGAGATAGATTATTTATGAAAAAGGAATACGTTGATCAAACATGGTCAATAGGTTCTCTCTTGTATTATTTTACGCTTTTTTGGACTTGATAGATAAAATAACGAAAAAGAACTTATGGAGTTTTCTTTTTGTCCCTTTTCAAACTTTCTAAACATGAAAAGTACCAAGTTCTCATTGTCATTAAACTCGTTAAAACATCAAATAGCGACAAACTTGTCCATCATGACAAGATCGAGTTTCACCTTCGCTAGGCTTGTTAAAACATCACATAGCAATGGATTCACCTAAAGGGTGGCACTGTACTACAAGCATATGTTATCCTCCTCAAGCTTGCTAAAAAATAAAAAGGTACTGGTCAGAAGTGACTAGGGAAAATGGGAAAAGGGATAAATCAATTTACAATAGCAATTCGCTCTTGAACATGACACTTTCACTTCATCTCCATGACTATTTGGGTTGGGTTATTTGCTTGATGGTTATCATACCTATGGTCTACCATACCATCCATCACTTTGGTTTTGGGTCAATGTTTTCAATTCATTGTGTGTTGCGAACATGTTCAAGAGAAGTCACTTAGTAGACTTCATCCTTTGCAATACTCATAAACATTCATTTTCATGATTGCCATTCCTGAACCTTGTGTTGTTAGTCAAATTCCATCTCCAAAATCATTACACTTGTTTCGTGTCGTTGATGTGGGATACATCAAGACCCTCTTGCGATGAGTTGCTTCTTGTCAACATCAACACATTATCCAAGAAGTTGATTTAGAAACACCCTTCCAGTACCTTGAGACTTGCATACATGAATAGAAAGTTTCTCACTTCTGGTGATAGGTTGACATCATAGGTCTTCAACTGAAAGACTTTGTATGGTGTTCAACATGAAGGCATTTATTCACACCATGCAGAATGTACTGCCGTACCTTGAGAATCATTATCATTATCGGTGATCTCTCTCGTGTCTGTTAATGGCTTGCATTATTGGATGGCAATCAGACGGTGTCTTCCCATGTTCAACTTCATATCAAATATTCACATGGTTAGACACGTACTTGAGAGAATGATTGGATGAGATAGAAGACACCAAATCTAGTTTCATCAATCTAGACTATGATTTCAGTAGAGTAACAAATCATCTATACAATGGCTTTACACATATGGTCATCCTATCATGGGTCTATATCTATAGACAACTATCTATGTACATGTAATGAAAAGTTTATATGCTAAGTCTGGGTATGCCTTTCCTCAAAAATTCATGAAAAATCCAAAATATCATGATATTATGTATTGTAATCGATGCAGGTCACCATCCAATTCAGATCCTCTCCACCACATCGTAAAGCATATCACTTGACATTATCATTTTCGACTTCATGGTTTAGGGGGAAACTGTTACAGGTCTATTTGGGAAACATTTAGATCAGTACCATTAGTGCTCATCAAACCCTAATTCAATTGTTACATGCACTCGACAAGTCATCACATTGACTGCTTGATCACATTGGGACACCAGCGCAACCTTGATCAGGGGTAACTGTGTTGTAGAGCAAGCAAGCCCATTTTAGCCTACACTGTAGTTGACTTAGGCCCTCTTTGACCCATGCTGGGCGAGATTGAGTGAAATTTGCATAGGATTTTTGGAATATTCCTTGATTCTAGATGATTCTAGAAGGATCCCATCTCGTATCTCCTCCTATGAGCTCAAAATTGGATAGGCTAAGCATCCATTAACATCCTATCCTCTAATCCCTTGCTCCATGGAAACTAACTCCAGGTTTGGAAGGATGTTGAATGCCCTCATTTATGACAAAGCCACCTCCATTTCCTATAAATTGAGCACTCATCATAGTGATCAAAGGGGCTAGAATATGAAGTTTCTAAGGAAATTCTGTTCATTTGATAATTAAGTTCATGTCAAGCAATGTTATGGTGCTGGATTGTTGTGATTTTGATGTGGCGAGGGTTGGAGTGAAGCTGGAGGAGTGGCATAGGATCAAACTGTATTTGGTGATACTCTTCCTTCTACATTAATAAAGAGCTTATTTCTTTTCTCATATTATTATTCATATATGTGTTGATTATTTGTTTTAATGTCTTCAATTCCATTGGATTATAGTAGATAGGTTATGTGTGTTTTCATTGTTTCTTGTTTCTGTTTCTCTTGATACAGGTACCGTTTGAGTGGATTTAGTTCAAGTGGGAGCGACGGGAGTGAGTCAAAAAATATCAAGGAATCAAAAAACTACAAGTAAGTTCCTTCATCTCATTTTTCTGCTATAGGGAAAGGTTAAACTACTTTTTTCTATTTCTCTAGGTGTAGCTACCCACCTAGGGAAAATGTGTTTATCAGTAGATGAAAATTACATATAACTGTGTGTGGGTGAGAGGGACTGCGAGTTACTGCCTTGACTAGATGGTTGATGAATGAGTGTGAGGGGATATTTAGCCATATACAACTAGCTGCTCTCCTTCTAGTGACAGAAATGTTGATGGTGCTAGACCCTCCAACATTCATGAGATCACCCCAGTATGAAGTCCCACTAGAATTCACACTGCTTGGAGTGGTAGTTCTGTTGAGTATGATGGCTTAGTTGCCATTATCTTATGGATTTGCCTCAACTCTTGCTTGTCAGCACAGGAGAGTGGTGCCTTGCCTTCGAGAAGTGAGGTTCATGTGCCTGATGAATGTTAGTGTACTTGTGTCAATGGTTCTTTCAATGTAAAGAGAGAGGGTGAGAGTGAGTCCCAAGTTGGTTGGCAGGAAGTCCCAACTTGGCTAAGAACACACAACGCAACATGACGTGCATAGCTTATGGAGAAGCAGTCCACACTGATGTGGTAATCACAACACACAAGATAGGATAACTCATACAACACTCAATGGATGAGTCTGAACGAGTGCAACGGTTGTTACAACAAGCTTTATATGAAAGGTCTATCTGATCTCTCGGTACATAGCCACCATGGGCGAGACAGCGTTAACACCATATACAACACATTTCCATTAACAGATTATGTATTACAAAGGTAAAAAAGTTCAAGTGTTCAACATAGGTTAAGGAAACATGCATTAAAAGTGTTCAAGATTAGTCTTACAACTCTTAAAATACATGTGTGAAAACATGCTAGCCTGTTAGAATGCTTCTTAATTAAGTGAAAGTTTCAAGACACATCGTTACACCATACATCACTAAGCCTAAGTGAGGGGCATTGGAACCACTACTTACTGCTAAAAGAAAATATTACAGACTCTCTTGGCTATGTGGGAGGAGTTGAGGTGAAAAGTCGCTTCATGTACAAATGATGGGGGTTTTTATAGCCAAGGGTGAAACTGACCCTTGTGGTTAATCGGCTACGCTCATGATTGTTTGAATTCCACGAATTTTTTACTTTTCATGACTCTTTGTACAACAAGTGGGTCTCATGGACTTCCACATTACATTACATTGATTGACAACATAGCCCATAGTAGAGATTTGGGCATCATGACTCATGACATTACTTGACATGGCAGTGATGGTACATTCATGCTGCTAGTTGTGCATGTCAAGCTACAGTGTTGCTAGGTGATGGATGTCTTCATGGTGTAGCACAACTTCACCTCCACATGACAAAGTGGGTAGAGCCTTCAATGGCCTTTGGTTTGATTGATGATGCTTTGGCACATTGTTCCTTGCTTGTATGTTGGAAGGATTGACAGGCTCATCTGTTAGCAAAAGGTGCATGTTTTTCTGTTCATTTGTCCGTGAGCTCATATTGCTTGTTTTCTCGTATGTCCATCCGTGAATGCATCTTTGCATGATTATCCATTCACAAGCACATCTCTTTGCATGTGCTCCATTCATTCATCGATTTCATTGTCGTGTCATGTTTTTTAGTGTACTTGTGTCTGCAGTCACTCATGACGAGACGAAATCAAATCCAAAAACTTCCTAGTCTACCAAGACACATGATCATTTTACATGTAGGTGACCGGTAGAGGTAGCAAGGTTGTGAAGCGGGATGATGGCTCCAGGCACTACTGATGAAAACTGTGCAAGAGTCACTGAGTGATGAATATGGGCAATCCAAGATGATAGTGACTGTTCAGCTAGAAGGAAAAATTGCGCAAATTTTGGGAGCGATAGTCCGAGCTATAGGAAAGTAGGGTAGGTGGAAACTACATAGTTTCTAGAATGAGTGGGTAATAGGTTCTGGAAGGAAAATTTTGCACAATTTTTCTGGAGGAATAGGCCAAGCTGAAAGGAGGATCAGCTCGCAAAAATTGCGCAGTTTTTGGGAGGAAGTGGCTGGGTCAAAACTGCACAATTCTGAGAGGGAACTGGCAGTTGGCTATTGGGTGACTGGCAGCAGAAAATACACAATTCCCACGAGGAATGACAGTCAGATGTTGGGAGATCGGTAGCAGACACTGCGCAATTCTTGGAGGGAACTGGCATTCTGCTACTAGGAGCTTGTGGTGAGGAAAACTACATTAAGTCTGACAAGATGGCCTATTGATCATTTCTATGTAGCTTTTGAGATGAGTGGTCTGCTTTCTAGCATAAGTTCTGCTCATGAAAACTGCATAATTTCTTGGATGAGTAGCCAGTTGACTGTAGGTAGGACTGACTACGTAATTTTTGAGGGAGACAAGGACAGGCACCTAGGGTCTGTCCTATCTATCTGCACTATTTCCTCAGTCAACGGAGTGGGAAAGGTCAGTAGCCTCTGTGCAATTTTTGAGGGGAGTCAGTCTTGGGGTGGTTGTCAGGTCTGACTGCCCTAGTGGTCAGCATGAAAGCTGATTATATTTCTTGCGATCAACGCAACATCGAAAGACTTTCTTGGTTCTTCTGCAGTGTTTTGGGCGACAGTTGATCGAGTCGATGGCAGGGTGATGGTTTGGTTGTCAAAGGGGAGTCCAGTCGTTTGAACTTCAGCAAAATGACTAAGTTTGTGAATGATCGAAAGATTCATAGGTGATGATGCAAATACAAACTCACATGACTCGATGATGAAAAGACTCAAAACATCGAGACACATGTGCTCAACTTGAATGACCAACAGTGAAAGAAATAAGCATGACACTCATGACTGATCATTGATCGACTGTGATGACATTTGTGTGAGAGTGAATGTGACTCCATGTGTGAGTGCGACAGATTATTTCACAGAGAACACAACAAGTACACACGAAGCAAAGACCTTGAGCATAACCAAAACATGGTCACAAGCATGAGTTAGACACCAACCTGCAGAAACTTGGGTGGAATGAACAAGCAAGGTGGATGCAAAGACTTCCACAACCTCAGAGAGTGAACTTGAGGGTGTACAGTCATCAAGCGAAACTCCCAAGGGAGACTCTGAAATTTGGTGTAGGCCAAAATTTTGGTGGGTGGTTATAGTCGCTACAAAAGAAGGAGAGACAAGAAGGTTAGATCTGAGTGATGGGGAATGAAAGAATGTAGATCAGGCTAAGGGAAAGATATATCAGTGAAAAATAAGTGCCAAAAATAAGCATGCAAAAGGAAAAATGAAAATGCACTAAATGATTTAGCAACGACAACTGTTGGTGGGAAAATTGAAAGAAGCTAATGAGACACTTGGAAAATTTAACTGACAGACTGAATCCACACGTGTACAAGATAATACTAGTTAACACACCAGTTACTATGAAAATAAACAAGAAAATTAACACTCATAAAAGAAAAAGTGACAGTAAAAGTGACACATGCATTACTTACTTAAAAAGGTGCCACAAACTTAGCTAGAATTTCCTTGATTTAGTTACGAAAGATATAGCTCGAAGATCGAAGGTGAAAATGAGCTCTATACATAACTATTTTATATATCTAGTCAGCTTATGGTTTCTCACACATATGCCCAAAATCAAGGAAAAAGTGACACTTTCCTAAAAGTCATAATTAGTAGCTTAGTGCACTTAACCAAACCTTAATGAAACTCCTATATTTTAGGAATTCCAACTCTTATTTTTTGGGGAAATTCCTATTCACACTGCAAGAAGGGATTGCACAATTCCCAAGCTCAAGGGATTACGTAATTCCCTACCTTAGTGAACTTCATAGTTTCTGAGAGGAAGAGAATCTCTCACACAATTTCTGACCTCAAGGGTAGATTGTCTTCCATGATTGAGAAATTGTGATCCTCAATTCCCAAGGAAATTTCCAAAGAGAGGGCATTGTGTAATTCTAAGAGGGAAGACCAGAAAAGTTACAAGGTCAAGGCGGGAGATGGCTTGTGCTAGAAAAAGTTTAGATTAACTTCAAAACATAACATAACAAGCACTTCATGCAAATATAAGTCTCAAAAATTAACATGAATACTTGATGATAGTGAGATATAGGTCACTATGGACATAGAATAGGTTTCAAAACCAATGCATGGGGAAAATTTTGGAGGGGTGGCTGTATCATCTATGACACTTGGTGACACAGTGGTACAACTCTGGCCCTGTGTATGGGCCTTATCTCTTGTAAACCAAGTCTAACTCCTCAGGAAGTATTGTTCACTCCATCGATCACCATAGCTTCTTTACTGAGCTCAAGTTACACATATAGGCCCTAACATTTTGTTCATCAATGAATCACTAACAAAATCAAGTCGAATTTAGTTGTTTCAACTGGGGATGAGGAGTATATAGATATGCAAGTGGAGAAGGATTTTCAGAGCCTTAGTTTTCATCTTTGGTGTTTTTCCAATGCTAGTAGGCCTGGACTGTACCCTGACATAGTCACTTCAGTAACACAAACATTAATCTGCTACCAGCGAGCCTGGAGATTTGATCTGAAATTAAACAACAATGCAAAAAATTACAGATATAACCATATGTATAGAGATGCAGCAGAAATAACACTTCATTTCATTAATATCAGAATACTAGAATATGCTTACAAATAGAATGGAAGTAAACTAGCTCGGGAAATGGTAGCTTACCTTTAAGAAGAGATGTGGAATCTACATGCCTTTGAACTGTGTTAAAATGAGGCTCAAGGGCCCATTTATTATTAAAAACAAGGGAAAACCTAAAAAACCAAAAGCCTAACCCTAGGAGATGGAACACCCAGAGTTTGTGGGCCTCGTTGGGGTTAGTTGGGCAGCGAACATCCCAAGGTTGTAACATGGTCATATTATCTCCGTTTGGTGTGTATAATACCTTGTTGGAAAGGTATATTCGAGTACTACAATATTTGTGGTAGGATCATGACAAAACACCTGTTTTAGACCCTAAAAAACATCGTTTATGGGGTCAAAACAACTCCGGAAGTTTAGGACCCAAAAAAATGCTAAACATAGTAAATGCTAAAATAAACAAGGAAGCAGATGAAAATGAAAAGAGGTCTAGGTGGAATAGGTGGGTGACACCAATACCCACCTAGATTAGTCTTCCCTCCTTAGGAGGTAATCATCCCCCATTGTGCGCAGAGCCTCCATGAGGTGAGTAAATTTTTGTTGAACCTTGTCCCTCAAGAACCACTTGCCCTACTGAAGGAGTTCTTCTTCTTTGACAAATCGATATAGTTGGATACTCTATTGTTGAGTGTTCTTGATTTGTGTATTTGTGATATGATCAATTGTGGCTTGTTCCATGTAGTCTGGGTTCAACTCTGGGGATGTGATTTTTTCTACAATGCCAGATGTGTCTAACAATGGCGGAAATTATGGTCGAAGGTCATTTACATTGAACACTCGGTGAAGACCAAAGAACGGTGAAATGTTGAACTCGAAGGCATTGTCCCCAACAGCCTTGGATATGGTGTATGACCCATATTAGAGGATGTGAGGCTTGTGATGGGGTCCAATGAGGTGCTACTTCTGCAAATGTAGCCAAACTTTGTCACCCACCTGAAGCTTGTGTGTAACCTCATGTTGATCATGGCATTGCTTCTACATAGCATTGGTGTTATCTAATATATCATGGAATTTCTAGCAGATGTGTTAAATGTAGTAAATGAAGTTGTTCACCTTGTCAGCTTTGGAGTAGAAATGGCTTGAATCTACCTGAGTAGCTACAAATGGTATAGCATCGTTAATGGGACATAATGGCTGAAATCCTAGGCCTACTTGAAAAAGGTTGTGACCCTTTGAACTATGGAGAGCTCTGTTGTAGATACGCTAGACATAGGGGAGGCTTTCATCCCATATGTGTGGATGCTTCGACTTGTACATGCGTAGAATGTGTATGATCATCTTATTGACGACCTTTGATTGGACATCAGTTTGGGGATGGAAAGCTATGGACTCTGCAAGTTTGGTATCCAACATCAACCAGAGACTTGACCAAAATGCACTCAGGAATTTGTTGTCCCAATTGGAGATAATGGACTATGGGATCCCGAAGTGTTCCCATGCTCGCTCAAAGAAGATTTTAGTAGTGGCTTTTGTTGTGATACTCTTCTTGTAGGGGTCCATAATGGCCATCTTAGAGAATGTGTTAATGACCATGAAAATGGAGTTGTTTTTATTCTTCGAAGAAGGAAGGCCTAACATGTAATCCATGGATATGGATTCCCATAGGAGTAGGAACAAGAGTATATACACGTTGATTCTTGATGGTTGGTTTGGAAATGGTGTAGGGAGTGAAGGATTTAATGTACCTCCCAACATCCTAACAAAGGTTCAGCCAATAAAAATAATTTTGCAGTACTGCCATAATTTTCTCTACCCCAAAATGTTCACCAACCCAACTGTAATGCACCTCCCAAATCATCTTGGCACGCTCTCTTGAAGGAACCAAAATGTGTCCCAGGTCGCATAACATTACATCTTGGAGGTAAAAATTTTGAACTTTCTTACCTTCCTATAGTGTCTGGTATGTGCTTCTGAATTCGGGATCACTCTTCTAAAGGTGTGGCCACCCCGAAGTCTCGTGGCCACATTTGTCAAGCATCGTGATCATCACCGTGACTGGCGGTCAGTTGAGGTAGTCTGAAACATTATTGGTGTTGCACTTCTGTATGTAATGTTCAAATGGAATTGTTGCAGGTATGTGGACCATTTCTGATGGTTATTGTTCTGCAACTTCCCTTATGTCTACATGACCTACAAAGTTCTGTGGTCTATATGGATGACCACTTATTTTCCTAGAATATAATGCTTCCATTGATGGCAGGCATGCATAATGGAATATATTTATTTTCCATAAGTGGGATACTTTAAAACTATGCTTGAAATTGTTTCACTATCGTAAGCCACTAGATGACCCTATTAAGTAACAACTGCACCAATCGCATAATTGGATGCATCGGTCTCAATATCGAATAGTTGCTACATGTCTGGTAATGTGGGAAGTGGGGTAGAGCAGAGGCGATGATTCAACTCCAAAAATTCCTTTTGTTGGGTTTCAGAACAAAAAAACTTTGCTTTCTCTCCTCCCTTGGTGACTTGACTTAAAGGCCAAGTGATATGAGAGAACCCCAACATGAACCTGTGGTAGAAATTGGGAAGACCCAGAAAGCCATAGAGTTTTGTTAGAGTGGTTGGTGCTTTCAAATCCTGAATGACTTGTATCATGGTTGGATCCACATGCACACCCTGCTCATGAATTATGTACCCTAGATATTGAACCTAGGTCATGCCAAAAGTGCATTTATCCAAATTGGCACACATATTATGTTGTCGTAGGGTTTGAAGGACCTATCGAATATGGTGGAGGTGCTCTTCCCAACCCTGGTTGAATATCAAGATGTCATCTAAATACACCACCATGAATGAATTGGCGAAGGTTTGCAAGATGTCGTCCATCAACCTCATGAAGGTTTTGAGGGAATTCGTCAACCCGAAAGGCCGAAAGGCATGACCAACCATTTGAAAAGGCCCTCTTTGGATTTGATGGCAATCTTCCACACATCAGAGGGTTTGACAGGTGAGGCAAAAATGTCCCTATACTCCTCCATGACCTTGTCCATCTACTACTGGTATGTGGAGGAGCCCTTTTTGGAAGCAATGGCCACAACCTTCATCTTTCCTTAAGGGTGAATCATAAGGAAAACAAATTTACCAGTCTGGGAAATGATCTTACTACATTTCTTTGGAGTGATCAATGAGATGGAAGTAGGTAGGGCTACCTCTTTTGTCGTGTACATCTTATTGCCTAAAGTAATAATCATGGAGCAAGGTCTAGACTCATATACAACATGTCACTTCCACAAGTACAATTGTACTAATAATAAATCAAAAACTTGAAGAGTAGCAACATCACACAATACCTCATTTGTTAAGGTCTTGATGTTGTAGGGAGGCGACATTGCTAGCTGACATGAATATCTCGTCCTTGATGAAGCCACCCGATGGTGTGACTATGGATTCATTGTCGTCGCTAGGCACAACTGATTCAACACCTCTATAGAAATGAGGTTCTTTTGGCTCTCACTGTTGACAACGACCTTTAGTGGAGAACCCTTCAACGATATCTATGACTGGAAGATGCATTCCCCCTCCTCTGGATATTTAGCCTCATTCCTCTGGATCTTAGTGGTGGCCACTATCGCATTGGGCTTTGTGTCAATGATCTACTTCCCTTTGTCATTCGCCTTATTGGGTTCTAACTCAGAGTCAGAACATTTGTCTCATTCAGAAGTCTTCAACTTGGCCACCAGTGACTCCCTGGCCCAAAAATCACTTGTGTTGTGGGTGGAGCTCTTATGGAACTCACACCATTTTCCCATGTACTTCTTTGTATAGGGTGTTATTCTTTGCTTGCGGCTTCTGCGGGTTGTCTTGGGTCTCCCTACATTGGCTTTGGCCTTTTCTCTATGGTTTGGGGATGCCTTTTGCTTACTTCGGATTCACAGATCCAAGGTCTCACTTCTTCCATTTAAACTTTTGCTTAATCTTGAAAGCGTATCGGTATGTTGTGCTGACTGATGAGATGCCCAATAACTCCATCTCATCCTGGATGTACTTGTGTAGGCAGTCATGGTACTTGAGTAGAAAATGTCGCTTAGATTCCTCGATAACCAATTTTGTGCGAAGGGTATGGAAAACATTTCTGAAATCTGACACATCTTGGTCCATTCCCTGCTATAGCATGGTCCACTTTATGTATTTATCTTCATAACTCATGACAGGGTAAGATTTTTCCTTGATGATGTCTCAAAAATAATCCCAAGTGGGTGTGGCTAAAAATAGAGAGGATTCCCTCTCACCCTTTTTTTCATAGTAGGTTTCCCACCAGTCCTTGATGTGTGGGGCATATTTGAGAAGTGAAAAAGTAATATTTTCTCGATTGGAAAAGTCATGAAATGAAAAATATCCTTCCAATAGATTTAGCCATTTATCTAAAGCGTCTACATCTATCTGACCCTCAATTGTGGGTATGTAAAAGTTAACTTGTAGCTTAAAAGGAGTGGCACCTATAGACTGGCTGCTAGATGAAGATGTGTCACATATGGGTAGTCGTTAAGGGATCAGGGAAAATTTATCCATCATCACATTCCTATGTCACTCAAGGGCTTCCTCAAGCAATATATTGATAGGATCTTGTTCCCCCTCATATTTATTTTCTTCCACCATAGGAGATCGTCGAGGTTTGCAAGGTTGGTCTTGCAAAGCTTCAACCAGATCGAGCCCTAACTCCTTAAACCATGACCTCGTTGGGGATATGAAAATAAAAAAAGATAAAGAGAAGACCACTCTGATATCACTGATCTAAATTTAAACAAGAATATTTCGACAAATTATAGATATAACCATAAATACAGAGATGCAACAGAAATAACACTTCATTTCATTAATACCATAATACTGAAACATGCTAACAAACAGAATGGAAATAAACTACCTCAGGTAATAATAGCTTGTCTCTGAGAAGGGACGTGGTAGCTAAATGCCTTTGAATAGTGTTACAATGAGGATCAAGGGCCTATTTATTATCGAACAACAAGGAAAAACCTTAAACAACCAAAACCCTAACCCTGAGAGATGGAATGCACAAAGTTTGCGAGCTTTGTTGGGGTTAGTTGGGCAGCCAACTTCCTGGGGTTGTAACTTGGTCATATTATCTTTGTTTCACATGTATGATACCTTGTTGGAAAGGTATCTTTTATTACTACAAGATTTGTGTCAAGCCCTACCTATAACTATGGGCCTATTGCAAACCTCATAAGAACTTCGTTTAAGTGGTCAAAACTTCTCTGAAAGTTCAAGAACCAAAAAAATGCTAAAAATAGTAAATGTTGAAATAAGAAAGGAAATAGATGAAACTAACTAGAGGTCTAGGTATAATAGGCAGGTGGCCAAAAATATCCACCTAGATCAAGAGTACCTTGGTAGAGTTGCTTGCTTCACCTCCTTGCACAGGAAGCCTTTCTCTACTTTCAACCTTTATTTATTTTCATTTATTTTATTCAGATAACTATGCATCAACACTTATTGATTTCATGGGGCAGAAGATAGATCCAAATTTACTGAGAGGAGAGGAATTTGAACCTTCAAAGAAGGATATTTATATACTTCTGAAATACAGTCTACTTGTTTAAGTTTCCATCCCTCCTTACTCTACTCAGATTGGTTGACAAGACAAAACTAGCCAATCATAAAACTCATTAGAGAAGATCATACTAGTTATAGATTCAAGCATCGCAACTCCACTAAGGCTCTCTCTGAGAAAGAATGTATTTTCAACGAGGGTATCATTGGCTAAAAGGTGTAAGGGCCATGAAAAGGGAAGGAATAAAAATAAATCCAAGAATTAATAGTAGCATTGATTGCTTTGAAAGATCAACACGAGTCTCATACAAAACTTCATTTAGAATGGAAGGAAATAAAGGAAAGGACACAAAATGAAGCAAAACAAAACAAATAAAAGAAAACTAATCCCACTCCTAAACTAACCCCAAAAATAATACATGCTCATGTAAAATGAAACGTCCACTGTAACCACAAAACCGTAGATTTTCCTATACGGGTGAGGGCATCAATGGCAAGAAAGAGAAATGAGAGTAACAACTGAATAGAAGGATAAAACAAAAAAAATCTCTAAAATCCAGAGGTAGAAGGAGAAAGAAGAAAAATATGACAAGAAATCACATGTGAAACATTATACTAATGCATTATAGTGTTTGCACACATTGCAACAGTTAGTCATCCTAAAACATTCTTCCGAACTTTCAAACTTGGACAACATAAAGAAAATGAACAAATCATGTTTTACAAATGGTCTTTTTAGGTATGATTCCTCCAATTATTAGGCAATAGGTCATGAAAAACAAGTGAAGGATGTGAAGATTGAGAGACAGATTTATTTTCAACTTTTTCGATCAACTCATGAGTATCCTTGGAAAAAAGAGTATTATTATTATCATGCTTGGGACTAGCATCAAGGATACGTGAACTTTCCATAATCATCAGTGCAATCTGAAGTGCCTCAACAACTTGTGGTAGTTCAAGGACATTAGAAGGTAGATCATCGAATACTGGTGGCTTAGAAAATCTATGGTAGGGGATAGAGAGCGATCACTAGATGATTCAATGAATAGATCAATATAGTCATGATGATAGTTTTCTTCATATTGAAACAAGGAATCTACTGATATGATAAATCATAGAGAGAGAGTGATTAAAAACAAGAGATTCCACTCTTTATTTCTGAAAAGATGAAAGATGAAAAGGGAACATATTTTCTCCCCCTATTCGAATGTAAAACTTACCCTCCACGAGTCCTCAGTGTGATCAGAATTAAAGTTTTCACAAACATACACTTCAAAAGATACAACAGATATGACAAAATCATGGAAGATCTCAGGATAATGAGGGAAAGGTGAGATTCAAAGGAGAAACATCAACTTTCATCACATATTCTTGTTCAACAACAACATCCTACACATAGTCATGATGAATGTTATCGAAGGTTTCTTTGTTAACACTCCATCCTAAACTTGATCCTCTTGAACATCAAAAGAAATTATCAAAGCCAATTGTTGTGAAACTCAATTTGAGGAAGATCAAAGGAAACCAAAGGTGAAGGATAGGATGAAAGAATATCACTAGACAAACCAATTTCACAATCAAATAATATGTGAGGTAGTAGAAGATGGTGATAAATCAACAGATAAAATTTCAAGTTCTCCAACCTCAACGTGTGTATATGGAGTTGTTTGATGAGAGAAAGACAAAGGGTCACTTGGGACAACTGACTTTGTTTGTCACATTTTAAGAGTTCCATAATCTATGTCTGTTGGGAGGCTTTCAAATGATTGATATTTTGTTGGATTCATCGAAATATGAATAATGAATTCGAACTTCTCTTTCATAAGATCCCAGTCAATATCATCTTTAGAAGCTTCAAAATAGAAATGAATGAAACGATCGTGAAACTATTTGAGAGATTCATCAGGTGATTTTCTAAGACACATGCTTTTCTTGTAAATAGATTTATAGTCATACCGATCAAATGCGTTATAAATCCTCTTGACAAGAGGTTCAAAAGAGTGAATTCAAGAGATGGGAAACTTGTAACACCATTCTTTGACATGTGATTCGAAAGTAAGGATGAAGATCCTATAGGAAGTGTCTTCACAATGAATTTTAAGATGAGTGCATAATTCAAAAAAACAAGAATTATGCTTGAGAATGGTTGTTCCACCCCCGCTATCAAACTTTAAATTAGACAATTCATGAAGTGCTCTCGTAAGAAATTTCAGATTTTTAGTTTTCAAAAAACGTGTTGGGTTTAATATTTTAAAAGAAGCCATTTAATGATAAGGAAAGTTCAAATAGACTTCAGGGGATCAACTTGTCATATGGCCCTCCTTCTAGCACCAAAAATGTCGATGATGATGGAACCACCAACATTCACGGGGTATCCGAGATATGAAGTCCCAATTACACCTCTCATAGTTTGGAGTAGGAACCCCTTCCAAAATATGACTTGGTTGCAGAAATATTGGGTTTTAGTTGTATGCATTAGCTGCGATGACCAATAGAATGATTTACTTGTGACTTTGGTGTAACAAGTGTATAAATTTTTGAAGAGTTAAGTGAAATGCATGAGAGGTTCTAGCAAAACAAAAAGGAAGTAAGTGAACCCATTAAAATGATTTAATAGTAGGCAGCCTAAAAGGAACAAAGGAGCATAAAAGGGATCATGAGTTAGCCTGCAAAATAGTTCACAAGATAACCATGATGGAAAATACATAACAACACACATTCAACATGTTTCATAATAATGCAAATGAAATAGTTCATAATATTTAGTGTAAATGAAAGAAAATATATTTTAAACATAAGAAGAATAGTCCTACTATATTCACAACATATGCATGAAAATGTGTCAGCACTGAGATTTTATTAAAGCGAAAGTCCCAAACATACATATACAATTGAAAAACCACTAGCCCCAATGTGGAACATGAATCCACCACCTACTCCTCCAAAGTAATATAATCCCTCTATGATAAAGGAGAAGCCAAAGCTCCCAAGTAAACTCCCTAATTTTCAATCCTGACCAAAGACTAGCCAAAAATACTCTTACATGAGTTATGAGGGTATATTTATAAAAAATGAGATGAATAATCATCACCCATTTATGACTCTTAGACTTCCCTCATGACTCTTGCAATTCTTTCAATGATGAACTTTTGACATCCTGTGGTAGCAGCTACAACCACCCTCCAAAATTTTGGCCTACACCCATTTTTGGAGCCTCCCTTGAGAGTTTCACTTGATGACTTCACACACTCAGATTCAATCTGTGAGCTCCTATGAGTCTTCACTCCCACCTTTCCTGTTCATTTCACCCATGATTTTACATGTTGATGTCAAATTCATGCTTGAGACCATGTTCTGGTCATGATCAAAGTCTTTGAATCATGTGTACATGTTGTCTTCACCATGAAAACATTTGTCACACTCACACACAGAGTCACATACACTATCATGAAAGCATCATCATAGTCGACCAATGATCAATAAAAAATGTCACACTTGTCGCTCACATAGTCAGTCATTCATGTTGAGCATGTGTGTCTCGATTGTTTGAGTTGTCTCGCCGTCGAGTCATGTAAGTGTGTGTTTGGAGGATCACATATGCATATTTCACTCGTTCACACAATTAATCATTTTTCTGAAGTTGTGATGACCAAACTCCCCTCTGATAGCCATATTATCACCTCACCATTGACTCGATTGACTATCACCTAGAACAGTTTAGAAGAACAAAGAAATCCATTTATAGTTGTGTTGACCGCAAGTAAATCAATCAACCTTCATGTTGGTCAACTGGAGAGTTTGACCTACCAGGCACCCCGGGACTGACTCCCCTCAAAAATTGTGTTGAGGCTACAGACCTTAACCTCTTTGCTGACTGGGAAAATTGTGCAGACAGGTCAAATACACACCCAGTTCCTTTCCCTATCTCCCTCAGAAAATTGTGCAATTTTTCCAGCCAAACCTCCCGACAGTCGATCGGCTACTCACCAATAAAATTGTGTAGTTTTCATTAGCAAGTCCTCTGCTGCCCAGTGGTCTACTCAACTCAAAAACTGCGCAGTGGTGATCAGCAAGCCAGCCTCCCAACATTAGTGTAGTTTTTACCACCTACAACTCCTAGGATTCGACTGATAGTTCCCCTCACGAATTGTGCAGTTTTAGCTGCCAAGCTCCAACAGCTAACTGCTAGTTCCCCTCAGGGATTGTATAGTTTTTGCCTCTAGTAACCTAGTAGCTGACTGCTAGTTCCCCTCAAGAATTGGGCAATTTTTGCTACCAATTCCCTCGAGGAATTGCACAGTTTTCGCTGCCAGACTCCCACTTCCCGCTCACTCTGGAAATTGCACATATTTTGCCTGCCTAGCCTTCCCATAACTTGGATTGTTCCTCCCAAAAACTGCGCAGTTTTGTCCTCCAGCTAAGCTAGACCCCGTAGACAGTCACAGTCAATCTGGATTACCCATATTCATCAACTAGTGTCTCTTCCGCAGTTTTCTTCAGCGTTTCTCGAAGCATCCATCCCACCTCGTAACCTTGTTTCCTCTCTCGGTCACTTGCATCTGAAATTAACGTGCATCATAGTAGACTAGGAGGTTTTTGGATTTGATGTTGTCTCGTCATGAGTGACTATAGATACAAGTACACAAAAAAACATGGCACGACAATGGATGGGATGAACGAAGGGAGCACATGAAAAGGGATAGGTTCACCAAGAAACGAACATATGATGCAAGCAAAGAGATTTGCTCACGAATGGATGATCATGAAAAGATGTGTTTGCAAAAGGATGGATGAGAAAACATGCAATATGTGCTCACAAGCTAATGAACATATGAACATGCACCTTTCATGAACAGATGAACCTATCAAGCTTACCAACATACAAGAAAGGATCAATGTGTGAATGCAACATCAAGAAAAACAATGACCATCGAAGACTCTACGCACTTGGCCATGGAGAGGTGAAGCTGGGACACACCATGAGGACATCCATCACCTGGTAGCACTGCAGCTTGACATGCACACCAACAACAGTATGAATGTACCATCACTCTCATGTCGAGTCATGTCATCCACATCTCTATTGTGGGCCATACTGTCAACCAATGTAATGTAATGTAGATGTCCAAGAGACTAACTTGTTGTATCAAGAGTCATGTAAAGTCGAAAAGTCATGGAAGTCAAACAGTCATGAGGGTAATCGAACAACGACAAGGCTCAGTTTCACCCTTGCATATAAATACACCCTCATTTGTACATGCAAAGGAATTTTCCACCTCAGCTCCTCCCACATAGCCTTTAGAGTATGTAATCTTTTCTTTGAGGAGTAAGTAGTGGCTCAGAGCACCCCACCCATGGGGTTAGTGATGCATGGTGTAACGATGTGTCTTGAATCTTTCTCTTAATTCAGAAGCCTGCTAATAGGCTAGCACATTTTCACACATGTATTGTAACTATTTTAATACTAATATTGAACACTTGTAATGCATGTTGCTTTAACATTAACACATATTTCATTAAATTTGGAATTAAATAGTGGATCTAGAATTTCAAAGTAACAAAAAAACCCAATTCTGGTGATGTCCTTGTAATAAAAATTTTCCAATTTTAATGAAATATGTGTTCATTTATTTACCACTTGAACTCATTCACCTGTTGTAATACATATATGTTAATGAAAATGTATTGTATGTGCTATTAATATTGTCTCGCCTGTGTTGGTGACCTCCCTGGACATCAAACAGACCTTTCACATAAAACTTGCTATAACAACCGTTGCACTCACGCGGACTCATCTACTGAGTGTTGTACGTGTTATATTCCCTTATGTGTTGTGATTGCTGCATCCGTGTGGACTATTCTTTCAGAAGATGGGCACGTCCTATTGTGTTATGTGTTCCTAATAGAGTTGGGGCTTCCTCCCAACCAACTTGGGACTCACTCCCACCCTCTCCCTCTGTAGTGAAAGAACCATTGACACAAGTAACATTAGAAATCAGCAAACATGTGAACCTTTCTTCTAGAAAACAAAGCAGAGCACTCTCCTGCACTAACAAGCAAGAGTTGAGGCAAATCCTTAAGATAATGGCAGTCGGGCCATCATATCGGATGCGACTCCTACACCAAATAGTGTGAGGTCATGTTGGGACTTCATACCTGGGTGATCCACTAAATGTTGGTGAGTCCAACACTGTCAACACTTCCTTACAAAATGAATTTTCATATCCCATAATCGAAACTTGGAATTTCACTTAAAAATTAATTACGATAGACGATTACAATATCACTCATACCCATATAAGAAAAAATGGGTAGAGTCAACTAGACAAGTCTAATAAGACAAACAACATGTCAAAATTGAGTTTGGGGAAAGTCTATCTTATCCACTTCATCTTGTATCCTTTTGGTCACATAGAGATGCCAATATTTCTATTGTGTGATGACTTCCCCATAGAGACTCTTGCCTCCATTGCATCTGGGTACACGATCTTGTAGCCAGTTATTTTCCTTATCTAACAGGAACAACATAGTGTTTATCTTGGTAGGGCCACAAATATACTTTTGCATATCATGTCTATTCACCTCTAAATCTCCCTTGGTAGCAATTTGCTTGAGATGATCCAGTTATACCTCCACTTCCTCTCTGACTTTTTCTTCCTTTATCTTCCATGAGTGTTCCAACTGAACCAATATTGTGTGACTTCATTATGAAATCCACATTGTTGTACATCCATGCATAAGAGGAATAAATGCTGGTGATGAAAGTGTCAAGTTTCTTATTTCTTTGGATGAGCATAAAAACTTCTACCCTATCCAACTTAGCTTGCCTCCTTCTCTTCTTTACCAACTCAAGAGGTGCACCTCTATATTTCATTCCCCACTCAAGCACAATAGACATTGCAACATGGGTAACCTCGAGAGCTTTAGCATTGTCTCTAAATTTCTACTTCATGTCATTCAAGAGGAAAACTTCTTTGTGCATAGTGACTAGCTCGTCATAGATGTTCCTCATAGTGTCTCCCAAAGCCAATACTTCACCAAGTATGCCTACCTTGGGTTCTTCGAAATACACCTATGTGGGAGATGCTTTCTGAAACTCTACCTAAAGTTTTTCAACTTGTTGCTTTGTAGCCTATAAGATGTTTGCCATTTTTCTCTTCTTGACCATCAAATAGTCCTTGTTTGACTTGGAGTCTCCTGCGAAGGCCAAGTTGGTTGCAACAATAGTTTTTTCATTATTCTTGGTATTCATCACGATTAAATTTTCTTTGATAAAAGTAGGATGTGCAAGGCTATATGAGAATTTATTCTTCCTTTCTTATAAAATCTTCTTCTACAGCTAATCATAAGTTAGATTGTAGATATCCATCATCGAACCTTCTTGAAGAGGATAAATTTCCTCTTCTTCACCTACAAATTTGATTTCTATAGGAGGAGATGGAGGTTGTGTGGTGATATTCTACATGGAAAGGACGAGATCCACATCTTGGTTTTGTTGCTTCGGCTCTACCTCCATGTCTTGGACCACTATCAAGTCTTCATTTTACTAGGAAAGTTCTTTACCCCACAACTTGTTTCTTTCTTATTCAAGTAGCTTGCTTTGCTCCTCCTCTTTTTCTCTCTATTCTTCATCTTCCTTCTACCTTAACTACTCCTCTAGATTCCTACAACTATGGCAGCATCCAAAATTATTGGGTCTGCTTTCCATTTGTAGCTCTCTTCTACCGTTCGATTGTACACAACCCTCTACTTACCTTTTTTTACACATTGGGTTGCGCTTCACTGATCGTTCTGATTCTAGATTTTCTTCCTCCTTAGTAGTAACCTGCAATGTACCTACAAGATGACTAGTGCAGGAGGCTTATATGCATTATAAAAATTCTTTATATTTTCCTCCTGAGGTCTAGAATATGTCTCGCTCGACTAACTGAAATGTATCTTTTCATAGTTTTTCTTGCAAACACTGATGGGATCATACGGATGGTATTCCATGAAATCGAATGTGAATTTATTTATCTATTTTCCCTCGGTCTTAGAAGCCTTCATATTCTTGATCTCATATAATCCATATTGCAAAGGAAGAGTGGGCTAAAGTGCTTTCTTGTTCCTCCGTAACACTCATGATAAACATGTGGAAAGATGAAAAGATACTTATTGCATGACCAATTTCTTGGTGGCATACCTCAATAATATATGTGAAGACTTCTGACCCTCGAACAACCTGATGTAAGTGCCATCAAGTGAGGCAAACCAATCATCGAGTTCTAGTGCTCCTTCCATCACCTCAGGGGTCATGCAAGGTTTTTCTTCTTTAAATATAATATTGTATAGTGGTATGAGTAAGTGATCAGTCAAATTATCCATGGATTATATATAGTTTCACTCTGAAATAAAGTTGTAGTAAATGTGTACAATAGGCTCCTTTGTTGACCAAGTCCAACTCATGCCAAGAAAACCATTTTATGAAAATTTCACATCTAGAAAGTAAGAAGGCATGTAGAACCTAGCTTGCTTATCCTTGGGAGGGTTCCTTCCATTTGTTACATTGATATTCAACTCTTAAACCAAAAATTGTAACCAATTGAATGCATTCACATCATTCAAAACCTAATGTAGAAAGAATTCCTGGCCTTTAGGAAAGGTCTTAGTAATTTTTTGACCATAGATTCCACAACATAGAACTATCAAGTACTTGAATTATTTTCTGAGAGATTTGGTTTTGTAAGTGTTTCTGGGTGTCTATCGAAAGCTGGTGTTATAGGTCTAAGTGGCCTCAAAAAGTCCATCTTCCTAATCCTTTTTTCTATTGATGATCACTTTGGAGAGTGTGATTTCTAGTGCTCTATCAATCAACCTTCCTTACCCATTTTCTTGAGGGTGATATGGAGTAGACTTTTGCTACCATCTATGATGTTGCTTCATGATCCCCTCAATTATGTTGGAGGTGGACTGGGAGCCTTAGTTTATTACTAATTCTCTTGGCAACCCAAACTTAAAAAATATTTTTTTCCTCAAGAATTCAACCACTTTTTTCTCAATTGCTTCTTTTACTACCATCTTGACCCAGTTATGTAGGTAGTCCATAACAACAATGACGTATCCCTTTTGTTTGGATGGATAATTGATAGGATCAATGAATTCCATTCTCCACTTCTCAAATTGTTTGAAAGTCACTTGAGGGTATAAAGGTATTTCATCCCTTTGATTATTTCTTTGCATCCTATGGCATTCATCACACTATCTTGTCTATCTTTGGGCATCTATTTTAAGGTTTGGCTTGTAATATTCTACTTGCATGATTTTGTAGGAAGTCATCCTGGTATCTAAATGGCCCCCATAGGGTCCATCATCATAATATGAGAGGATTTTAGTGACCTCATCGTCCATCACACATACTTAGGATCTAATTAGTCCCCAACTTGAGGAGGTTATCCCCAATCCATGTGTAAGAGGAACTATTTCCGACAACTTTTATTTTCTCCTTTGGGGATAGGTTAGGAGGACATTGGCCAGCAACTAAAAAATTTCCTATGTTAGAAGACCATGTAGATAAGAGTGTAATGGAAAATAGATGTTCATTAGGTATCTTTTCATCCCCAAATTATTCGTCGTTTACAAACAACGCTAGTCTTGAAAGGAAGCCTACACCAACTTTCTCTTTTCTTGGTTTGTTAATAGTAGTTAGATCAAATTGTTCCTGTAACATTAACAACCTAATTATGTGAGAATTATGATATGGTTTTTTCATTAAGTACGTAATTTTTGGATGATTAGTGTGTACAGAGACCTGATAGTTAGTAATTTATTGCCTAAATTTATTCAAAGAATGTGCAACAATCAAGAGTTATTTCTCAATAATTGTATAGTTAATCTTAGCTTTAGACAAATTCTTGCTAGTAAAATAAATGGCATAAGGAAATTTACATTCAATCTACCCCAGTGCTACCCAAACTGATTTATTTGATGCATCTATATGGATATGGAAGAGAAAAGTCCAATTTGGAACTTTAAGGACCGTGCAATGATCAGTTTTTCTTTAATTTCCTTAAATGCCTTCTAACCTAGATATGTCCTACAAAACTCTGAATATTTTTTTAGTAAAGAAAATAAAGTTGAAGAAATTTGGTTAAACGTTTTGATCAATCTTTAGTAATATCCAATAAGACCAAGAGAACTCCTAACATATTTCTTTTTTTGAGGAAAATGAACCCTTTTTATGATGGCAATATTGTTAGGATATACCTAGATTACTTTTTTAGAGAGAAAGTTCCCTTAAAAAATTTCATTCATTGATAAAAAACAATCACTTTTCATGGATTTGGGATATTTTTGTTTCTTTGAACCTCTACAAAAATTTGAATAACTTGCAAAGATACTCCTGGAAATCATCCCCATATGCTGTAAAATTGTCAATGTAGATTTTTATTGAATCATGCAAAGGGTAAGAGAAAATGCTCAACATGACCCTTTGGAAGGTAGCAGGAAAATTGTATAGAAAAATTGGAAGTACCATGTACGAAAATTTTCTCCATGGAAGTGTGAAAGTGGTATTATTCTGATATTTATGGTTGATCTAGAATTGATTTTACACATTGAATCCATCCAAAAAATGAGAAGAACTTTTTCCCTATAAGAACATCCAAAATTTTTCAATAAAAGGAAAGGGGAATGTTCCATTCTAGTGGCTTTGTTCAATTCTATATAATTGATATAGGTTCTTAATTTTTAATTAATTTTAGTGACAATGACTAAGGGAGACACCCATTGACTATCTGAGATTAGATAAATGAACATTGCACCCAAAGGTTTTTGCAATTCATCTTTTACAATGTCTTTAAGTTCAACGGTCATCTGTCTCTGAGGGTGACAAAGAGGTTTATGATCGTCCTTGATTTACATATATATATATATATATATATATATATATATATATATATATATATATATATATATATATATATATATATATATATATCTTATGAGTGCATATAGAAGGATGCATTCCATTGATTTTATGATAATTCCATGCAAATTCATCAACATACTACATCAAAACTTTCAGCGGTTTATCATTTTGTTCAATACAAAGAAAGGGGTTGATTTTCAAGGTTTCATAATCGATGGTTTGTATGGGTTTCACATTAGTTTATTTATATATGGTAGTTATCATATCTTCCCATGAACTGCCTTGAGAAAAACTAGGATGTCCCATATATTCACCTTTCAAGCAATCAACATTGATGCAAGAAGTTAATTATTTTGCATAAATTTGTCAATGAGATTATCCTCGTCCATTTTTCTACTACCAATTGTGGTTTCTAATGTACATATTGATAGGTGGATGATAGATATAAGTCTTATTCTTCTTCTTCTTCTTTTTCCCATAAATGAAATCCATTAGTGCTATTCAAATACAATTATATTTTATATTTCCCGTTAGTGATATTCAAATTTCCAACCCTACAACTGAAGTAACCATTAATAGAAGCAAACCAAGGTCTTCCTAAGATAAGTGGGAATACGTTACACTTGGCCTTGGGATAAAGAACAAGGAAATTTATAGGATACTTTGAATAATCAATGTGGACCATGACATATTCAATGATTCCCTTAGGTGATATTATGGATATATTATCAAGTTGTTGCATTTTGGTGGTCTTCCTTAGGGATTCTTCGAGATTTAGCTTAAGGATGGTCTCCCCATTCATGAAATTTATTACAAATCCCAAGTTAGTGAGTTTTAGGAACTACAATATCATTGATGTGGACATCTATAGTCGAGCTACCAAGATCTAAATAATTGGTGATGATGACATTGCCAAGCATAATATCAACTAGTTTCCCTAAGATATTTTAGTTTGGGAATCTCTTTGCTCCTCCCTGGAATTCTAATACATTCTCCATTGGTGAATTTATTGTATATGGGAACATCCTTGATGGCCAAAAGGAGAGGAATTTTGACACATATATTTTTCAGTTCTCTGAATAGTTCAGTTTCTTCTAGGCTGTGTGCTCTTTGAGTGGTCAATCTTTCAAGATAGGGAGGATTTGTCACTTGAGGTGTAGGATATTCCACCTATTTATCTAGTTTTTTTATTGGAGAAGGTGGGTGAGCATATGGAAGTACCTTCCCCAACCTAAGGTTGATCTCTTGAATTTTTATAGTATAAATTGGAAGAAAGGTTTCTCCATTATAGACTAGTTGAGTTTGCATTTTCTTAGGATTTGGGTTTAATTGGGAAATAATATAAGGTTTTTATGAAGAACTATTTTGGGGTACTAGTCGTTGAGGAGGAGGTGGCATCAATATAGGTGGTTGGGTTTCCTAAGGCATCCATGTAAATGATGGATTAAGCCATTGAGGAGGTTTCTGCTAATATGGATAAAAAGGAGGAATTGCATTTTGGGGTGGATAAGGCCATGGAGTGGGAACACATAAAGGTGGAGTGTCAGGAGCGAATGAAGGTTGAAGATATGCATTATAATTTTATTGAGAAGAGAGGGATAATTCATATGTTGTTGATACTCACTGGGCCTTGTGGCCTCTTTTGGTTGACAAAGAAAAGTTTATCCATGCTCCCCTATGCTCCTTGGTATACGTCCTTCAAAGATGGAAAATATGAGTATTTATTAGTAGAGTTATTTTCCTCACATGCATAATGTATATTTATGACATCTAAAGAACAAACATTCCTAGGATATCTTTTAATGTATTTAGGGAAGAATATATACAATGCCTTGCATGTCTCTTCTTATTCTCTCTTGATATATAATGTATTGATATGCATAGGAAAGGTGTGTAAGATATCATTGTTTATGTCCTCTAACATACCTCTTATCTCATTTTTACTAATTATAGAGAAGGAAGAAGGACTTGCCAAACATTTGTTCCCCCTACCTCTTTCCTTAGAAACTCTAAAATTATTTTTGAATATTGTTTTCATGTCATCATAGCTGAGATAATAAATGTCTCCATGTGACAAAAGGCTGATTGTTTCCATTATTTCTTCTCTAACACCCCCATAGAAAGAATAAATTCATGGAGTACGATTCTAAGGTGTAGTTTTGTGTACTTCTATAGCTCAACTAAAATATTTCCTCTAAACCTTCTACAAATTCATCCTCTCCTTGAGAAAGTTTGAATATCGTATATCTGGTTTATTTTTCTCTGTAATAGTCTAGGTACTTAGTTTTGAAGACTTGCTACATCTATCGCCATTGAGTTATACTGCCTACTTCTAGGTTCATTAAACAATGAAAGGTTTCATGCTTGAGAGTAGAAGGTAAAATTTTAGCTTCTACTCATATGTTATGTAATCATATGTCTTGGAAACCTCATCAAAATCAAACATGAAAGTGTCAAGGCCCTTACTATTCAAACCATAGAAGTGTGGGAGAGCATTTGGGCTAATTTTTTTTGTTTTGGTTTCTTCATTTATCTCCTTGATAGGAAACAATTCATGTTTCCTATTTCCAACCATGGTATCTATGGGTCGTAAATGTATTTCTCCTTCTAAAACCTCATAAAAAAATCCTCTCTATTCGAATAAGGAATTACTAGGTGGGGTGGTGAGTCAATAATAGTGATGTTCTTAAAATTTAAGCTCAATTCTTATATTTCCTTTTACTTCTTCCATTTACTTGTGATATCATTCAAACTACAATATATATGTACAATAAAGTAAACTATTCACATGAGCACATCGTCCATCAATTGAGAAGTAGACGGATATTGAAACATGTATTTTTATGTGGAAACCCAAATAGAGAAAACCATCAATCAATTTGTTATTATTGTAAATTAAGCACCCAATTAATTACATCAAGTTTTTTTTCAGCACCCACTCATAGGACATCCCAATCCCATTAAGATAACAAGCCACCACATGGAAAGAGGGACCAACCTCTTATGAATCCAGGCTACTACATGATCTAACCACTGTTCTTCTTTTCATACGAATTTCAAATTGAAAATGGAGGCCAATACAAATACTCATAAATATAAACTTGATCTATTGCTACACTAGCTCCCTGCCTTCTCTGCATCTCCACTTTCGACTTCCACCTCTACTTCTCGACAAGTTATGGTCTTGGCCATTAGCTCCATTATGAAAATATTTACCTTTTGACACTTAGCTCTTTTCTCCTCACACACTTAGATTCAACAAAATTTATGCATCCCCACCTTAATCAATGGAAATCATAGGTTTTTCTCCTCTTTTTCATAATAGTCAATGATTTCTCTATTGTCGTCTTGCCATCTCTATTGTCCTTGCAATCTCTACATCAAATTACCTGAAATTGTTCTTTTTCATGACTTTACATACTAGTTGTTCAATCAAAATTCAAGGCCATTGTAAGTCCAATAAAATTTTAAAATGGGATTTATTTACTCAATCATCATTGTTGCAGTAAATTAAAGAATGGGCATTCAAATTTCTCCTCATAATGAAAAGTAAATCTAGTCAACCCTACACACTCAACAAGTACCTCTACTAAATTTTGTCTCCTTAAATAACATGCTCCTTCATTTGTGTTGAATGTCCATAGAGATCAACTCATACTCTAGGTATGTCTCTCATTCCTCCTTTTTTTCCAACACTACGTTAGAGCCCATTAATTCACTAGTATGATGTCCCTGAGCCATTTCCTTCATTTAACTCTTTGTGGCCTATAAGGAGAATAGAAGAGCCTTTCTTTTTTATGGATCATGCTTCATTAATCCATTCTATATGTTGGGTTGTGTTATATTCTTTCCACGTAGTTAACATGGGGTTTGAAGGGCACCCGTAACCCCACTTTATGGGGTCCGGGGTAGCGCCTCAGAAAATTTTGGTTTTGGACCCTATGTTAGGTTGGGCGGACCCACCTATGGTTTTTTGCATGATTTTCGCACATGTTTTTTGGACGTGATGGTTTTCGGTCCATGGTATTGGATGCTTCGGCATGTATAAATATGTATTGTAACATTGAAAGGAAAATAATGAAAAATCAAGTTGGCAGTCCCAGTTTTGGGATCCATTGGAAAATCTCTATGTATATGTGTTTTATGTGTTATGCTCTCGCATTTTTTTATTTTCTGTGTTGTAGAATTCATATGCAGGTAATTTCTGTATAGGGTTAAAACCTACATTTGGTATCAGAGTTGTTTTGGCTTCAAGGGGACACCTTTGTTGCTGAGGGGTTTCGCTCGGGCTTGTGGTAGACCTTGTTCAGTGGGAGATTTGCTAGATTGATTCTAGTAGTGAAAGAAGATGGTGAGCAGTGGAAAGATAGAGATTGAGAAATTTAATGGTCAGAGTTTTGAGTTGTGGAAAATCAAGATGGAGGATCTGTTGGTGAATAAAGAATGGTGGATTGCGGTAGATCCAGGTACTAAACCAAAACCAATGGGAGTGTCCAACGAAGAATGGAAGAAGTTGGATCAGAAGGCAAAGAGCACAACACGATTATGTGTCTCAGATTTAGTATTTCTGAATGTATCAGGGGAAGCTACAGCAAAGGCTTTGTGGGACAAGTTAGGGACCTTGTACCAATCTAAGTCTCTGGTGAATAAACTGTTCCTACGAAAAAAGCTGTACAACTTGAGGATGAAAGATGGAGACTCGGTGACAGAGCATCTGAATGCATTTAATACTGTGGTAAGTTAGTTAGCATCTGTTGATATTAAAATTTCATATGAAGATAAGTGCATTAGTTTGTTGTGCTCTCTACCAGATTCGTGGGATAGTCTGGCTATTGCAATAGGCAGCAATGAAATTGCCTTGCATTTTGATGAAACAGTCTCATCCTTGTTGAAGGAGGAGATGAGACCAAGAAATATGGAGAGCCAAAATGGTGATGCCTTGTCTGTACGAGGGTAGACCCAAAACAAAAACAAAAATAGGTCATAGAGTGGGAGATCTAAATCTCCAGGAAAACCTGTAAATGTGGTGTGCTAGAAATGTGGAAAGGAAGGGCACTACAAAAGGGACTATAAATCTAAAGCTCTTGAAAAAGGAAAGGGATCTAATGAGGCTCCTTCTACAGAGGCGAAAACCACCTCAGATGAAGGTGGGGATATGTACTTGCCTTCTTCAAGTACACATGTAGATCATGAGGCATGGTTGATTGACTCAAGTGCATCCTTTCACTTCACTCCCCATAGAGAGTGGTTTTGTGAGTATGAGAAATATGATGGTGGTGATGTCTTCTTGGGGATGACAGGAAGGCTAGAATCATTGGTCGTGGAAAAGTAAAGTTGAAGTTGCAAGGTGGAAGGGTTAGAATGCTTCCAGGTGTTCTGCATATTCCTACATTAGCCAGAAATCTAATTTCTGTAAGCAAGCTAGATGATGCAGGTGTAAAAACAATGTTCGAGAAGGATACATGAAACATGGTTCGGGGAGCACTGTTATTGATGAGGGGAGTTTGGATTGGAACTCTATAAAAGTTGTAAGGTAGCACTGTTATTGATGGGTGCAATAGTTCTGTGTTTCCTGAAAGTGGAGCAGAGAATCTAGTGGTCTCTAGAGAGTAGACCATGTTGTGGCATCAAAGGCCTGGACATATTGGAGAGAAGGGCCTTTGAATACTTCATCATGGTAAAGGTAGGGTAGAAGGTATGAGTAATAGCTCTCTAGATTTTGATTTCTATGAAAATTGTGTATATGGGAAGCAGAATCGTGAGTTTCCCCTCTCGTAGTAAGAGGGTGAAACAGGTATTAGAACTTGTTCACAGTGATGTGTTTGGACCTGTGAAGGTTCCATCACTGGGTAAGTCTGTGTACTATGTATCATTTATATATGAATTCTCAAGGAATACATGGATATATTTCCTTAAGAAGAAATATGAAGTCTTTGACATGTTTAAAGAATGTAAGGCTCTTGTGGAAAATCAGACAGAGAAGATAAAGGTGCTGAGGACAGATAATGGTGGAGAGTTTTGCAGCAAGGAATTTGAAGAATTCTATAAGAAGTGTGGTATAGCACGACAAAAAACTACACCATATACACCTCAGCAAAATGGAGTTGCAGAAATAATGAACAAGACGTTGATGGAAAGGGCAAGAAGCATGCTCAGTGGTGCTGGGTTAGGACAAGAATTCTCGGTAGAGGCAGTGGATACTACATGTTACCTAGTCAGCATGTCACCTTCATCAGTGTTGGATGATAGGACTCCACAAGAGGTATGGACTAGTAAGAAACCCTCTCTTTCACATCTGAGGGTATTTGGATGTGATGCATATGTACATGTTCCAAAGGAGAAATGAACCAAGTTGTATAGTAAATCTAAAAAGTGCATCTTTATTGTGTATAAGGATGGTTTAAAGGGTTATAAATTTTGGAACCCAGTAACAAGGAAGGTTGTGTACAGCTGACATGTGGTGTTCATAGAGGTGAAAGATGTTATTAAACATGAAGTCCAACCAAAGTAACCTAAGAAGATAGAGTTTTAGCTAAAGGAGGAAGAATCAAACTCTATAGCAGAGGAGGAATCAGAAGACGAAGAGCCACAAAATCTGGTTATGAGAAGATCAGTTCGAGAAAGAAGGCAACCAGAAAGGTATACTCCATCTACTTTCTGTTCAAATTTTGCTTTGTCTGTTACTGATGATGATCCAAGAACTGTGAAGGAAGCAGTAGATTCAGAGGATGGAAAACTCTAGAAAGAGGCCATGGTTGATGAAATGACATCTTTGCACAAAAATGAGGCTTGGGATCTGGTGGAGTTTCTAGCTGGAAGGAAACCCATTGCGAGAAAATGGGTGTTCAAGAAGAAGTCAAATGTAGAAGGAAAGGTGTAGAAATACAAAGCTCGGTTGGTAGAAAAAAGTTATTCCCACGTGTTGGGAATTGATTTTGGTGATATTTTTTCTCCTATTGCCAAGGTAACTTCTATTATATTACTTTTATTTGTTGCTGTTGCTTTTGATTTTGAGGTAGAACAGATGGATGTGAAGACAACATTTCTTCATGGGGATCTAGAAGAAGTAATCTACATGAAGCAACCTGAAGGCTTTGCAACGAAGGCTAAGAAAAAATTGGTATGCAAGTTAAAGAAGTCTCTGTATGGATTGAAACAGTCACCAAGAATGTGGTATCAGAAATTTGATACATTTATACGGGGACTTTACTTCACCAGAAGCAAAGCAGATCACTGTGTGTATTTTAAATTAATTGGTGACCGTGTTATTTATCTGGTCTTGTATGTGGATGATATGTTGCTGGTTTGAAATGAGAAAGAAATTATCCAGGATTTGAAGACCCAATTGTCCTCCAAATTCGATATGAAAGATCTTGGTGCTACAAACTATATTTTGGGCATGGAAATTAAAAGATATTGGGCAAAGAGGAAGCTCTGGTTAAACAAGAGGAGGTATGTCGAGACAATATTGCAGAGGTTTAATATGCAGGATAGTAAATTGTTGAAGGTTCCTATTCCTGTAGGTGTGAGGTTATCTGTTGAACAGTGTCCCAAGAGACAAGAAGAGGAAGAGGACATTTCCCATGTTCCATATTAAAGTGCAGTTGGTAGCCTGATGTATGCAATGGTCTGTACTATACCAGACATTGCACATGCAGTGGGAGTATTGAGCAGGTTTATGTCAAAACCAGTAAAAGGAGCATTGGACAGCAGTGAAGCGGGTTTTCAGTTTTTTGCGTGGCACTATGATTATGGTCTGTGCTACCAAGGAAGACCAGGATTGGACAGAGTGTTGGATATTTGTGGCTTTGTTGATGCAGACTGGGCTAGAGATATGGATTAGAGAAGATCTACAAGTGGGTATGTGTTTAACCTATTTTGAGGTGCATTCAGTTGGATGAGTAAGAAGCAATCTGTAGTGGCACTATCAACTATAGAGGCAGAATACATGGCAACCACTCATGCAAGCAAGGAAGCAGTTTGGTTGCAGAGATTGTGTTCAAGTATGGGGTTAGTACAGCGAGCTATAAGGATAGACTGTGACAGCCAAAGTGCAATTTTCTTGGCAAAGAACCCTGCATATCATTCAAAGACAAAGCACATTGATGTTCAGTATCACTTTGTGAGGGATATGATAGAAGACAAAACGGTGTTGCTGGTAAAGGTGGACACTTTGAAGAATACTGCAGATGCATTGACAAAATCTATGAGCTTTGAAAAGTTCTCATGCTGTAGAGAGACAATGGGGATTTCAGGGCTGGGAAAATTACTAAGCCCTGTTGTGGCCCCCTATGGAAAGAAAACAAAAAGTGGGAGAATGTTGGGTTTGTTATATTCTTTCCACATAGTTAACAGGGGGTTTGAAGGGCACCCGTAACCCCACTTTATGGGGTCTGGGGTAGAGCCCTAGAAAATTTTGGTTTTGGACCCTATGTTAGTTTGGGCAGACCCACCTATGGTTTTGTGCATGATTTTTGCACATGTTTTTTGGACGCGATGGTTTTTAGTCCATGGTGTTGGACCCGGTGGTTTTCGGTCCATGGTATTGGATGCGATGGTTTTTGGTCCATGGTATTGGATGCTTCGGCATGTATAAATATTTTTTGTAACATTGAAAGGAAAATAATGAAAAATCAAGCTGGTAGTCCTGATTTTGGGATCCAGGGAAAAATCGTTGTGTATATGTGTTTTATGTGTTACGCACTCACATTTTTTTATTTTCTATGTTTTAGAATTCGTATGTAGGTAATTTCTGTACGGGGTTAAAACCTACACTATACACCATGGTAATTTATGTATTTTAATCCATAGTCATTTATGATCACTATTAATCTAACCACCATCCCTCCTATGTGCATTTTCCTAGCTATCCCAAGATTTTACTTATCTAGTTATGGCTAAGATCATTAATGGCATAAGAGCCAATATGAAGGAATTCTCTCTAAAACTACGAACTCATCCATTCAGTTTAATCATATGTTTCTACTGAGTAAGAGGCCCATATTCCCTAGTGCTCGTAACTTTTTCAAAAACATTTCATAAGAGTTATTGCCTTTAGTGCAACAACCCACTAGCGTGTGCCACTGACAAGTTTCTACTAACTCATATTTCATGCCTTTAAAGATATTCGCATAGCGCATTTTTATTTTTTATTAGCCCAAAGGCCTATGGTCACCAAACATGCACAAACTAAGTCTTAGGCACAACCTTGAGGCCCTAGCCTTATTCACCCAATGCAATTTTCTTTCGATTTTGGCTTGAAATCCCTTGGTCACCAAAACACAAAAAAAATATAGCTTAGACATCCATTGTGTCCCAGTCATATACATATGCCTTTTCTTAGCTAAATCCCTAATGCCTACATGCCCATAACAATTTATAAAATGAATTACCTATTTCTTAAGGGATTTTGGCCTATCCCACCTATGCGCTCCAATCGCTATTCCAACTCTCTTCCTTTATGCTTTATTATTGGATATTTTAGGATTCTTCCACTTTCCTACTATTGACCTCCTATAGACCATACTGGCTTCCTCCTATCAACCCCACTATGATGGAGTCGGAGCCCAAATTCCTACATGCTCGTAACATTTTAAAGTGAATTCCATATATCTTAAGGGCATCTGGATTTTTTAGCTTCTAGGCCTATGGGGTTCCAATATTTCTTTCTATTACCCTGGCATGAGGCCATAACATAACTCCTTTAAATAAGCCTTCAGGCTTCTGTTCCTTCTAGGGTTTGGGGCTTTGGGAACTTCTGCTCCCACCCTGGTTCAATGCCACATCATAACTATTTTAAATAAACCTCCGAACTTCCTAGCATTTTAGGGTTTTCCCCACTACTACTTATGGCTTAAAAGTCCTTACTTTGACTAACCATAACATTAGATCTAGAGGGCCATTGATAGACTTCCACATCCCATTGGAAATCTTTCCAAGCACTTTCCAACTATGTTGTTTTCATGAGAAACTAATCCGATATCTTGAGATATAATCTCCTTCAAAGTCTAAGAATCCCCATCCATCATAGTCATATTTTTATGGCTTCTCCACTAATTCGGCTACTTTGATGATTCTCTACAAAATATTGGAGCAACCATGGCACTTCCCATGAACAACATGCTCATAAATTCCAACATTTGTTTCCTCCAACCTCAATGCTAATATGGTTGACATTAATTCCAACATACTAAGTGCCACCAACCATTCATACAAAACCAATTTTCCAACAATCTTCCCCTTTGCAATTGATGAAAATAAACCAAGATCCCCTTGAAACTAGGAATGTTTTTCCTCATCATTGTTATTCTTTGCCTTTGAAATGAATGACAAATGATGCTCTTGAAATCTCCCCATCAAACACTAAATCCTACTCTTTAATTGATCCTTCACGCTGAGTAGCTTCCAATACCCATTGTAATTGATTTGGCAAGAGGAGTCACAACTCCTATTTTTTGCTAGAGATACATGAAAGTTTCTCTTGCAAGTGGCTTAGTTAATATCTCTACAACTATTTATTTAGTGTCCACATATTCAAGTCAAACAACATTAGCAAGAACTTCTTCTCTTAATAAATTAAACTTGATAGTAATGTGCTTGGTCTTCGAGTTGATGAGAATATTATTAGAAATTACGACAGCACTATTGTTGTCACACATGATTGAAATTGGATCAGTCAGTTCTACCCTAATGTCATTCAAGGTCTTCTTAATCTAGAGAATTTGTTAGCAGTAAGGGGCAACTGCAATATACTCTGCTTCAATAGTTGATAGAGAGATGCAACCTTTTTTCTTGCTGACCCATGACACTAACCAATCTCCTAAAAATAATGTTCCACCATAGGTGATCTTCCTGTCATCAATATTTCCTTCCCAATCAACATCAGTATAGGCATTTATTTATACTTTTTACTCTGAGCATATAACAACCCATAACATGTTGTGCCTTGAAAATATTTGAAAATCCTATTAACAACAATGACATGAATTTTACTCGAAAAAGCTTGAAATTTAGCCACCTGACCTATTTCTTGCATGATGTATGATGTCAATCATGTGAGATATAGCAAGATTCCTATCATCGGTCTATATACATTTTGATTTATCTGAGGTGTCTCATCTTCTCTACATAACATACCTCTTGTAACCATGGGGGTTCTAACCAACTTGCAATCTCCTACTCCAAATTTATTTAGAGTTTTTTCAAGTGTTTGGATTAGGATATCAAAACTCCATCCTCTAATTGAGAAATTTGGAGTTCTAGGAAAAAATATGGTTATCCTTTCAAGGACATATAAAAATCGATATCCATATGGTTTTCAAATTAATTTCCCAACTGCTTTAGATTGCAACTAGAGATTATGTAATCTACATACACTACCACAATCAATAGGTGGTCATCTTATAATTTTATATGTAGATTGTTATCTACAATTCCCCTCTTAAATCCTTGTTGTTGAACGTACTTATTCAATCTATCATACTAGACTCTAGGGGATTGTTTGAGCCATATAAGTCCTTTTTCAGTTTGCACACAAACCCTTCATTTTTATGAGCATGAATCATTCTAGTTTCTCAATATATACTTCTTCTTACAAATATTTGTTGAGAAAGGTTGACTTCATATCCATTTGAGACACCTTGATATTTTTATGACTGGAAAGAGCAATAAATATTATGAGGATCTCCAATATTTCTACCGGTGCAAAGCTTTCTTGAAAATATATTCCCTCTATTTGGGTGTACCCTTTGCTAACTAAGTGATAGTTATTCTTGGTCACTTTACCTCACTCATTCAACTTACTTTTGAAGACCCATTTGGTGCCTATAACATTTCTCTCTTCAGGTCTTGGAACAAGCTCCCAATTGTAATTCTTCTCAATTTGATCTGACTCGTCATTCATTTCCTTTACCCATAACTTATCCTCACTTTCCTGATTGAGTTTCTTGGGCTCAATTTGAGATAGCAGAGCATGATTTGCACAACTTGGGATGCCAAGGAATCTCATCCTTGCTTGAACACCAAGTCTTTGACCACCAATAGTTTGTCTTTATGGATGTTGTTTCTGTATATACCTTGAGGGAGTTTTGGACCTTGTTTTTTTACTTATTTCTTCATCTTCATCATCGACCTTTGTTTCTTCTTGATCTGAGAATATAGTGGTTGAGCCTTCTTCTCCATCTGAGTTCATGTTTCCTTTCAAAGACCCAAATTGTGGTACTATTTCATCCACTACTATGTCAATAAAGTCTTAGACTATCATTGAATTTTTATTGTAGCATTTGTATCTTTTACTTTGGGTTGAGTACCCTAGAAATATACCCTCATCAGCACAAGAATCAAAATTTCAAAGATTTTTATAATTTCTTTTCATAAATAATTCTCTCCCAATAAATTGTATTACTTCAGTGACCTAGGTCTCCCCTTCCATAATTCATAGGGATTTTTATCACTATTAGGCCTCAATTTTGTTCTGTTTGTTGGGTACACTAGTGGTTGAGCCACTTCTCCCTAGAAGGTCTAGGGTACATCTGCCTCATCCATTACAACTCTAGCAATCTCTTAAATATTTTTGTTCTTTCTCTGTACTACTGAATGTTGTTGTGGAGTTTTGGCAACATAATACTACCTCCTTATACCACATTATTCACAATACCCTTCAAGTTATCTCTGAGTGAATTCTCCACCTTTGTCTAACCTTAAACATTTCATCTTTAGATCCTTCTCATTCTCGACCTGAGTTTTAACTATCTTAAAGTGTTTAAGATCATCTAATTTTTCATTCAAGAGCATTATCCATGTTGCTCTCGTAAGGTCATAACTAAGGAACAGAAAATGTCTTTCTCCTATTGGTATTTTTGTCCTAGTAGGGCCAAAATATCAGTTTGAATAAGCTTCATATGCTTAGATGATGAGAAATCCTTTGTATTAACTGTCCTTACCTTCTTACCAAATCGACAAGACTTATAAATTGAATTATCAGGCCTTGAAAACCTTAGTATTCCCCTTACAGCTCCTATATTTCTAAATTTGATCAAAATCTCAAATTTTATTGGACCATGTCTCCTATACCTCAACCAAGTTTGATTTCTCTTGCTCAAGTAGTAACCTACCCTAGAGTCATCAAACACATATACATTATTGTAAGTTCTGATTGCCTTTCCCACTAGCTTTAACTTCTCTTTATTTTGTACCTATTTCTTTAGATTGAAAGGTCACATTATAATCGTTATCAAACATATGGCTCACACTGAGAAAGTTATGCTTGAGACCCTCTACATGCAATACAATTTGAACTTGTCTTTACATCAAGGATGACTATGACATCACCCTTAATTCTTACTATAGCATTGTTGTTGAACATGACATTGTTCCCTCTGTCACCTTTTTTAGAGATGAGAATTTACTTTTATTCCCAGTCATATGACTGCAATAACTACTATCCACATAAAATTTGTTTTCTTGATCATGTGCTAACATATAAAGCCCATATTCCAAGTTATTTCAACACTTACATTCCCAATTATTCTTATCATTTGGAAAGGTTGGCTCCCAATCATTCTGGGATTTAGATGAATATTCAAACTTTCTTCTACATTCACTCACCTTGTGTGAAAAATTATTACATTTGAAGCATTCAACATCATCCATCAAGAGAGACAAGGGATTTCAATTTTTTGAAGGAGGGTTTTGAAATCTAAAATTTTGATACTTAATGTATCTAAAATTTTCATCTCTTTCAAATTCCACTTTTATACAATCAATATATCTATGTCCAAAGATATGAAATTTATAACAATGACCATAAAATAAATTAGAGTAACAGAAGTTGGAAGGTCCATGAGCTTGTACATGAAGGTACCTCTATTGTCTTGTCGATTGATTCATTCTCCTTTGGTATGAATCCTTTGAGAATTTGGAATTATTGTTCTAGTGATGGGTTCCTTTATTGCTCAATACATGTTTATCTTGATTTATTCTTCCTTGAAGCACCTTTGCATAGCTCTAAGGTTCCTCAAATCCTAGGGACCTAAAGTTCATATTTCTGATAGAATATTATTATAGTCTAGAATATCCTAGACCTATCATTTTTCCTAGAGACCTTTGACTATTTAGAATCTAATCTAGCTTTCTTCTCTCTTATACAAAATTTCATTTACACCCTTTTCGGTCTCCAGTCTCTCATCATTAGTTCTGAGAGAGATAATTCCTTCCTCGAGACTTTAACAATTTTCTTTCCATTCATGGATTAAATCATTAAGACTTCTTCCTTTCATTTCACTTCTTCTAATTTGACTTTCAAGCACATAATATATCTTTTAAATCTCTTTGGGATCGTCTCTTTCTTTACTTTGATTAGCTCTTGCTTTAGATTCTTTTTCTCTTCTTCTAGCAGTTCACTTTCTTTTTGATTTTCTTCTAGTGAAAGTGATAAGTTGTCTTTACTTCTAATGTATTCTTCAAGTTATATATATATATATATATATATATATATATATATATATATATTCCTCATTTTTTGAGTTATACATGCCTTCTTCAGCATGCAACATCTTCTATTTTAGCTTCCTTTTCTTCCTTTTGGCCTTATTTAACTCATGAAGAGCACTAACGAGTTCCCCTTCAAAGTCCACCACTACTTATTCTTCTTCTCTAAATTTTAGAGTATTTTGTTTCTTGGAGTCAGCTCCAAATGCCATGAGTAACCACTCGTTTGACTCATCCTTTTGAGGAATTTTTTTTATATGACTCTAGTGTCAAGCTATCCTCTTTGGAGTAGAGACCCTTCCTCTTAGAGAGCCTCTTATTTTGATGCTTCTAAGCTTTTCTTGTAAACTTCTAATCATCTTCAACTATTCCATGGTTAAATAATTTCAAGGGAAAATTCTCTTTATACTTTCCTAAGACACGCTTAAGTTTCAGGGAAAAGCGAGCCAACTCATAATCAGATTCGTAGTTGGAACAATCTTGATGATCTTTGTGCTCCTTAGGCTTCTTGGACACTTTGAAAATTTCCTTCGTTGGTTTAGTCTTCTTTTCCTACTCTCATCTCACAAGTTGTGAGAGTACCAAGAAACTACTCTATTATGAGACTCTTCATATAAAACATCTCTTCCATGGATGAGATTTTGGCATTAAATCTCATAGGTAGAGATCTTAATACTTTTTAAACAATTACATACTCTTTGATAGCTTCATCAAGTCCTTTAATCATATTGGTTACCTCATCAACTCTAAGGAAGTACCCTGCTATTATTTCTTCTTCACTCATTGTTAGGCTCTCAAACCTCATTCTAAAAGTTTAAAGTTTGGTTTTCTTTACTTTCTCATCTCCTCTATGAATCTGATTGATCTTGACCCATAATTCCTTAGTAGAATTACATTGCATAACTTTTATAAGTTTATATTGAATAAGGAAAAAAAGATTGGCATTCTTAGCTTTAACATTATTTCCATACACCTTTTTACTATCTGCATCTATGGGAGAGACATCAAGGACATCATAATCTATCAATACAAACCTCCAAACACCTACCCCTATGGACATAAGATAATCTTCCATCCCCGCTTTCCTAAAGGCATAGTTTGTCCCATCAAAGACTAATATCTTAAGTCAATAAGCATACTCACTCACTTGTCTAGACATTATTCCTTAAATGGATCTACCTTTGAGTGGCTATATTTTTTCTGAAGGAAACGTGGCTTTGATACCAATTGTTGGAATAAGAAGTTATAGATAAGGGGTGTGAATTAGTGATAGTGAGGTTCTTAAAATTTAAGCTCAATTCTTCTATTTCATTTTACTTCAACCAGTTACTTGTTAGAGAATTTATACTACAATATAGATGTACAATAAAGTAAATGATTCACATGAGAAAACGTTCCATCAATTGAGAAACACACACATATTGACAGAGGTATTTTTACGTTGAAACCTAATGGGATAAAACGACCAATCTATTTTTTATTATGATGTAAATTAAGCACCCACTTAATTACATCAAGTTGTTTGTAAGCACCCACTCACAAGAGGTCCAAACCCCACTAATATAACAAGAAATCACTTTCCAAGAGGCACCAACCTGTTATAAATGTAGGACACTACCTTCTCTAGCCACTATTTTTCTTTTCATATAATTTTCAAACTGAAAGAAAAGGCTAATACAAATGATCATAAATATAAACATAATTTGTTGCTACACTAGTTCCTTTCCTTTTGCTCTATAGTTCCACTTTGCATTACCCTCTCCACAACTTCACAAGGTCTAGTCCTAACCCTCAACTCAACTATAATAAAGCGTAACCTCTCAACACTTAGCTCTCTACTCCTCACACACATATATTCAACACAACCACTGAATCCCCACCTTCGTCAATGTAAATCGTGGGTTTTCTTTATCTTCTACACAATGGTTGATGATGTCTCTATTGTCCTCCTACCCCCTTTGTTGTATCTGTGGTCTCTGCAACATAGTACCTGAAAGCATGCTCCTGCATGGTTCTATATGTTTCTTGTTCCATCAAAATGCAAGGCCCTTGTAACTACATTAAACTATGAAAATGGTCTTTATTTACTCAGCCACCGATGTTGCATTAAATTACAGAATGGACACCTAAATGTCTCCTTACACTAAGAAGTAAATCTCATTCAACCCTACACAATCAACAAGTACCTCTATTGAGTTTTTCATCTGCAAATAACATTTTCCTCAATTCCACATAAATATCCAGAGATCTCATTTCATAATCTAGGTATGTCTCTCATTCTACTTTAATTGTAGCACTCCATTAGAGCCCATCAATTTTGTGATATGGTGTCCCTCAACTATTTCATTCATTTAATTATTTGTGGTATGTAAGTGATAATAAAAGAGACTTTCTTTTGTATGGATAATGCTTCATTAATTTGTGTTGTAGAATGTGTTCCGCTTTTTATTTTAATCCAAAGCTCTTTACAATCACCATTAATCCAACCACGAACCCTCATGTGCATATTTTCTTGGCTTTCCCAAGATTTTTCTTATCCATTTATGGCCAAGACCAATTATGGAATAACAACAAAATATGGAGGACTTCTCTCCAAAGTTTTTGGCTCATCCATGCCTTTTAATCATATGATACTACTGATTTGGAGGCTTGGATGCCTTGGTGCCCGTAACAATTTTGAAAACATTTCATAAGAGTTATGGGATTTAGGGATTTCAGGCATTTTCCTGCTAGTGCCATTGACAATTCATTTATGACTCATTTCATTCCTTTAAACATATGCCCACAATGTATTTTTATTCCTTATTAGTCCCAATGCCTATGGTCATCAAACACGGACAAACCAAGTCTTAGGCATAACCTTTAGCCTGTGTCCTTGTTCATCCAGTGCATTTTTATTTTGATTTTGTCCTAAAATCTCTTGGTTGCTAAAACACACAGAAATCATCCCTTAGACATCCATTGGGCCCCACTCATATATATACACGTTTTCAGAGATGAAGCCTAAATTCATGTATTCCCATAACAGTTTATAAAATGAATTGCCTATTCCAAACTAGCTTCTAGGCTTCTAGCTAGGCCCACCTCTACACTCCACTAGCTATGCCACTCGTCTTCCTTTGTGCTTTCTTATCAGATATTCTGGGTTTGGCCCACTTTCCACCCATCATCACCTTATACATCATAATGACATCTTCCTATCGACCCACTTATATATATATATATATATATATATATATATATATATATATATATATATAGATATCTACACACACACATATATAGATATTGGATTCCTGCATGCCCGTAACCTTTTGAATAGAATTCCATATACCTTTTGTTCTTCCAAGAGTTCAAGCTTCCTAGATTTGTTTCTTCTACACTCACTCAATGGCATCCCGTAACTCTTTTAAATATATCTTTGCGCTTCTAGGTATTTTTGGATTCCAGGCTTCTGGGCATTGTTCCCACTACCTCAGGTCAACACCATCCCTTAACTCTTTTAAATAAACCTCCAAAATTTTGTGCCTTATGGGGTTTTGGGCACTGCTACTTATTGATTAATGGTCCTTATTTTTACCAACCATAAATTTTGATGTAGAGGGCCATTTGTAGACTTCAACGTCCCATTGGAAATATTTCCAAGCACTTTCCAACTATTCAACTTTCACGAGAAATTGCATTGATATCTTGAGACATAATATCCTTCAAATCCTGAGACTCCCCATCCATCATAGTCATCTTTTTATGGCTTCTCCACTAAGCTTGCTAATATGATTATTCTCTACAAAATATTGTAGCAACCATCAGACTCCCCTTCAACAACATGCTCATCAATGTAAACATCTACTACCTCCAACCTCAATGTTAATTTGGTTCACATCAATGCCCACATATTGAGTAGCACAAACGATTTAGACAAAACGAATTGTCCAACACTGTTGGGTACCTATAATACTAGTGATTACCCCATTAATATTGTAGTTGTATCCCTTTTTAATATTTTTGTGCCCCTATTGCCCCCATATTGTTATTATTGTGCCCCATAGAATCCTTCTATTGTTACTTTTGTGGCTTTATATTATTATTATTAGGTCGGTTGGGTTATATTGTGACTCCTCAAAATCTTATATATAGAAAGGAGGTTTTGTCATTTGAATCATCCAAGAATTATTCATTTATGTAATATAAATGAGGTTTCCCCCTCAATGAGGCTGAATTATAAGGCGTGGATCTATCTTTTTTATCTTTTTCTTGAGCTGGTTCATAACATTTGGTATCAGAGCTGTAGATTCTAGGGTTTCGCTGCTCCAAACAGGTCATCGTGGTACTTTTCCTATAACTTTTTTTCTGTGACGTTCTAGAAGCCAAAGGAAAACCCATTTGACAAGACATCATGCTAAGTCTTGGGTCCAAATTTCAGATCTTTTCACACTATATTTACGGAGATATGATCTAAGGAAGTTGGTCTTTTTGCAGACTCCTGAATTACATTCCAAACAGGTGACCTGGGGAAAAACATCATAACTTTCTCTCTGAGCATCGGATTGAAATTTCGTTAGAAGGTATAGGAAGATAATGGACTTTAGTTTCTTGTATATCTTTTTCAGAGCCAAAGGTCGAAACTGGGACACGTGGCACGTCGTACAATTTCACTCTACTGAACTAGTCTATAATCGGGTCATTGTGGGAGATTTGACATAACTCTTCCTTGGAGAATCCAATTGGGATCAGACTGGTGGCATTAGAAAGAGGCGACGGAGGGCTACTATAGGTTGTAATTTTAGAACTATATGATCTGAAATTACAGATAGACATTAGAGGCAATATCGAGCTCCTACAAAGTGAGAAAAGGTGTGTAGATTTTTTTAAATTTTTTCTTAAGCTTGGTTTGAAAAATTATTTTGAAGGAATTCAAAGGGCATAGTAGAGAATTTTTATTGGTAACTGATGCCCTGAGGAAAGAAAATGCAAACGCCTAGTAAGAAACTTGAAAGCCCTAGCATGACTCATGAAGAAGTGGAAGAAATGCTACATGATATATCAAAATTACAAGACCAAGTGCAACAAATTTCACTCTCACAAAAGCTAACAGAAGCTAAGATAAATGGCGTGGAATCTAAGATAAAGGGCGTGGAAGCTAAGATTGATGATTTGAAGACAGATTTGAAGAGAGACATGGCAGATTTGAAGACAGATTTGATAAATTTTCTACAAGAAATACTTACTAATGGTGAAAAGGTAGTAAAGGAAACTCATGATGCTAACAAAAGAAATGTTAATCATGATTTCATAAACTCTAATGTGGGATCGAAGACCCACCATATTCCAAAAATTGATATGAGGAAGTTTGATGGCAAGGATCCCGCAACATGGATATTACAAATGGAGCAATTTTTTGATCTCAATAATGTGCAAAACACACAAAAGGTACGTATTGCAACTTTATATTTGGAACAAAATCCATTTGTATGGTATCAATGGCTTTGCTCTCGTAAGAAAATTATCACTTTAGCAATTTTTACGGAAGAATTGACAGCACATTATGAGGATACAAAAAGAAACACTTTTTTAGTCAATTGATAAGTCTCAAACAAAAGTGTTCAATAATGGAGCACATTGAGGAGTTCCAAAAATTGAACATAAGGGTAAAAAATATTCCAGAGGAGCATAGGATTGATGTGTTCATAGGGACTTTAAAGGATAATATCCAACATTATGTTCACCTTTGGGAACCTGATTCATTAGAGAAGACGTTCAGGTTAGCAAGAAAAATGGAAAGCAAAATTATGGCAACCAGGAAGCATACCACTCACAACTATAAAGATGGAAGTGTTGTTGCCCCTAGTCTTCCACAACCTATAAGGTTGACACCACAACAATTGGAAGAAGAAAGAGCAAAAGGGTTTTGTTACAGTTGTGATAGCAAATACACTAAATGTCATAAGTGTGCTGAGAAGAAATTATTCTACATAGATTGTGAAGAGGAAGAAGAAAAGGAGCAAGAAAGGTCAAGAGAAGAGGATATACTCCAGGAACAAACCCTAGATAAAAAGAAATAAATCCAACCATATCTTGTAATGCATTGGTGGGAATTACCACTGCTCAAACCATCAAGATAGAAGGACAAATCAAGAAGAAAAAGGTAATAGTGTTGATTGATTCAGGAATTACCCACAATTTTATTCATTGTGAGGTAGCAAAAGAATTGAATTGCTTCTTATATCCAGCACCAGAGTTTCAAGTGATGGTTGCAAATGGAGGAACAATAAATTGCTCAAGAAAGTTCCATAATATCAAGCTATCCATGGGAGAATATGTATTGACTAGCCCAATGCTTTCCATTCCAATGGGAGGTGCGGATGTTGTACTAGGAGTCCAATGGCTACAATCCTTGGGTACAATAGCTTTTAATTTTCAAGAAATTTTCATGAAATTTTCTGTGGAAGGAAAGGAATTTGAATTAAGGGTATTGCAGGGAAACCAAGAAAGATAATCAGCTCTAACGGTATGACAAATCTTCTAAAAAAGGAACAAAGAGGTGTAATTGCACAATTATGTTCACTAGATGTTTCCAAATTGGAATCATCTATTTCTCCAGATCTCCAAAAAGTCTTGGACAATCATTCCAAGGTATTTGAGAATCCCAAAGGTCTCCCACCTATTCGTGATCATGATCATGCTATTCATCTGATTCTAGGAAGTGTTCCTCCAAGCATCAGGCCGTACAGGTATCCCTATGCCCAAAAGAGTGAAATTGAACGTATGGTTGCAGAAATGCTAGAGGCTGGTATAATTCAACAGAGTCAAATTTCTTTCTCTGCTCCAGTAGTATTGGTGCACAAGAAGGATGGATCATGGCGCATATGTCCGGATTATAGGGAGATCAACAAGCTCACTATTAAAGATAACTTTCCCATTCCTGTCATTGATGAATTACTGGATGAATTGCATGGATCAATTTACTTCACCAAGTTGGATCTTCATTCAGGATATCATCAAATCGGAATGAAGACTGAAGACATTCCGAACATAGCATTTAGAACTCATGAGGGTCATTATGAATTTTTGGTCATGCCTTTTGGTCTTACCAATGCACCCTCAACATTTCAAGGTTTGATGAATTCCATTTTAAAACCATTCCTTAGAAAATTTGTGTTAGTATTTTTTGATGATATACTAATCTACATCAAGTCTTGGAAGGATCATGTTGAACATGTTGACATGGTGCTACAACTGTTGGAAGAGAAACAATTATATGCAGAAAGATCCAAATGTTTCTTTGGAGTACAAGAGGTGGAATATCTAGGTCATATTGTATCTCATGAAGGAGTTAAGGTAGACCCTAGCAAAATTAAAGCCATTAAGGAATGGAAAATCCCCACAACCATAAAGTATCTACGAGGATTTCTCGGGTTGACAGGGTATTATCACAAGTTTTTTAAGAATTATGGGAGAATAGTAGCACCTCTAACAACATTATTGAAGAAATATGCATGTTCATGGACTCCAGCAGCAACAAAGGCCTTCGAACATCTTAAAGAGGCAATGTGCCAAGCACCGATCTTAGCTACACTGGACTTCACAAAAACCTTTATTGTGAAACATCACATCGAACATCAACAACAAGTCCTCCAACTCTTAAAGGATAACCTCATGTTGGCACAGAATAGAATGAAACAACAGGCAGATCAACATCACAGCGAAAGAAGTTTTGATGTAGATGATTGGGTATTCCTACGGCTACAACCATATAAGCAAATGTTCCTCAAGCAAGATAAGAAGAATAATAAATTATTACCAAAGAATTATGGTCCATACAAGGTGTTGCAAAATATGCGTACTATGGCATACAAATTGGAGCTTCCTGCAGCTTCTCGATTGCACCTAGTTTTCCATGTTTCATGTTTAAAGAAGGTTATAGGCGACAAGTTCCCAGTTCAAACAATATTGCCAGAACTTGACGAGGAAGGAAACATTATATTGGAACCAGAAGCAGTCATAGAAACAAGAACTCGACAGCTACGAAATCCATCAATTTCAGAGTATCTTATCAGGTGGAAGAACTTATCCGCTGAAGATTCCACATGGGAGGATGCGAATTTTATAGAGAAGCATCCAGAACTACTCAAGAGTTGAAGACAACACTTTTTTGAAGGAGAGGGGCATGTTGGGTCCCTATAATACTAGTGATTACCCCATTATTATTGTAGTTGTATCCCTTTTTAATATTGTTGTGCCCCTAATATTGTTATTACTGTGCCCCATAGAATCCCTCTATTGTTATTTTTGTGGCTTTATATTATTATTATTAGGTCGGCTGGGTTATATTGTGACATCATAGACTCCTATTTATAGAAAGGAGGTTTTGTCATTTGAATCATCCAAGAATTGTTCATTTATGTAATGTAAAGGAGGTTGCCCCCTCGAAGAGGCTAAATTCTAAGTCGTGGATCTATCTTTTTTAACTTTTTCTTGAGCCGGTTAATAACAAACACTTGCTTGCTCACCTATAAAAGCATCATTATCTTCTTTATTCTTGTGGAAGTGGGGGTTTTTCTATTAAAAAGAATCTCGTGCGTGATCTTAAAAGACATAAATAAGAATATTTTTCTATTTTCATAATTATTTTGGATGAGTATTCTAATGCAATGAAATTATAATTTTTTGAAATAAAGAATGCCTAATGCAAATTTTGTCAATTTTTATAGAAAATGACTAAAACAAAAATTCAACTAGATAAGAATATAATGCATACTTTGAAACTTCCCTAGAAATGGTTCCTGAAAAAGATGTCCCTCGGTATTACAGCAAACATACATCAACTCCAAAGGGTCTCGATATTAATTTTCAACTTGGGGTTTGTACAAGTTAGGAGGATTTGGAAGTATGTTTGAAACATGGATTATCCTCTTCTTTTGTGATTCTATGTATATAAAGAGATGAAGATGATGTTTAATTACTCAGAGACCATATATTGTATTTGCTACATGTAAAATTCAAAAGCATAAGAAGTAAATGATAGTAAGAAAATTTTCATCAATTGCAGGAAAATGAAATAGGACAATTTTAACTATGATAAGATAAAGACATGTCTATTCTAGTATATTAAGAAAATAAACTCGCAATTGAAACAAAGCATGTAAATATCAAACCATATTTTGCAAGGAAAAGCTAGTTTTCTACAATAACTAGGTTAAGGAATATACTTGGTCTCTTCGATATAAACTTCATCTTGAGGGTCTTCGGGAGATTTTAACACAAAAATGAAGACTAGCCAAGTATTTGATGCAAATTTGGATGAGTTTTGAATCCAAAAAACATGATTCTACAAGAGTCCTTGTTTTCCTATAGGAGAAAGTACAATGAAACAAAAAATGCACTAAGGATAATATTTGAAGGTGGAATGAGGGTGATTAAAGCTATGGAATGATAAATAAGTCATTCGAGTTTCATGGGATCACTAGAAGGAAGGATTATTCAGTGAGTGGATCATTGTATATTATCATGTAGTTATGCAAAATGGGAAATTGTATAGCTCTAACACACATAAATAATAACTAGAAATGAGAGATCAACCTCCAAATATATAATGCATAAAAATATATATTAAATAATCTAAATTATTACCATAAAACAATATATTCCAATGTCTATTGTTTCACAAGAAAATACTGTAAAAAATATGTTGATTAACCCTACACAAATTAAGAATACTCACAATTGAAATTCCATAAATAGGTAAATGAACAAATGCATGGGAAAGTAACAATATAGGATATTTCTTTAGCACATGAGGTAGAGATTAACCCAAGGGGGCTCAAATCCCTAAAGGACCAAAAATATAAAATCAAGAATGTCTTTCATTGATAAAAGAAAGTGCTGGTACATAAAAAGTTGCAGAACTGGAACCTCTAGGATAAAGCCTCCACTAACTTGACTATTTCTAGCTTATTCTTACTTTCTAACTGAATCCAATGGGAAACTGTAGCCCTATATTTATACAATATGTATGAGGGGAAAATCCCTTGAAAGGAGGACTTCTTTCCCTCCAAATTCCCTACAAAATACGATTCTTCTTCCTAAGTGACCTTATAGCTATAGGAATCACTAATCAGTGCTTCAAGCCAACCAATTTTGATGATAACATTGTATCACGGGATAGGTTATATAAATTTATCTAACTGTATATCCTCATGATTTATGCCAAATCTGCTTAATATGTTGCATCATAAGAACAAATTTACACACACAAAATATGATAAACATCTTTAGCCTTCCTAATAACGTATCTAGGATAAGAAAACAAATTTAAGAATGAAAGGATAGGTCTTATGTTCCTAGGAATGGTCAAAAGGGCCTTATGATATACCTAATTTAGAGGCCCATAAAAAACAATATGATAACAAAAATAGAAGAGAAGAAGATTTTAAAATTTTCTTGAAAATATAGTAAAAACCACCTGTTGTTCATATAATGTTGGCATAGAGATGAAATTTTTGGCTAAATCTTTGGATTATTTTGGAAGAGGTGACTTTAGATTATAATAATACTATTAAAGATATTATTACATGTGAATTTAAGAAGAAATTATTAAATGTGAATTCAAGAAGAAATTTTGTTGCCATAAATAATTGGAGGAGAAGTGGAAATTAATATACTACAACTAGGTGATAAAACCAAATGTGAAACATAAAAATTACTATCTAATTTAAATAGTGTAAAGGAAAAAATAAACATCCGTAAAGTATGAAAAAAGTCTCATAAGCTCCATAGTCAAATAGGGCATTGGAAAACTCCTAAAATGTCATCGGCAATAAGTATTTGTCACCTTTGAGATGTTAATAAGGTTGAAGTTCGAAGGACCTTTCTCTTAGGATTTATTACATATTCCCACATTAATAGACCTTAATGTCAACATATTTGTTACAATACATACGTTCCTGTCCTCTTGAATGATCAAAACTATGGTGATTTAGGATGCTCTTCCAAAATAGTTTTTACAATACAATTTTGAAACTATAAAGAAAGAAAAGTAACTCATTTTTTTCTCAAATTCAACATACCAACATTGGTATCAATGGATGTTAATTATCAACATTATCATCATCACTTTGTGTGTGTAGATTTCAACTAACCAAAATTGTATTATTGTGGAATTTATATTAGCTTATTTGCATCTTAATGGTTTGATAATTTCCTACACTAAGTGTATTTCTAATTTCATATAAATTACGATTGAAATTATTAAGGTAATTAATCTTAATATTGAAGAATTATGACATATTTACAATCTTAACTTTTGTTTTCATAAAATACATTTTGGATATGATTTATGCTTGATTAAATTTTGCTAGAGGACTAAAAACCTTGTGGTATGCATCATCAACACCATTCTCTATCCATGGGTGTGTGTGTATAGTCTTCCCAATTTCACAAAAAAGTAGGTTGAAATTCTCAAGAAAATTAATATATATATTGAAGCTATTAGGGCATATTTACTGTCATAATTTCAATTTTCATAATTTACATTTTAGACCTATTTTAGACTTGATAAGATTACGTCAAATGACTTAACCATTTTACCACACTATTGCCATCCTTTTTCTTGAATTTCCCAGTTTATAGGTGATGAAAAAGAATGAAATTATCTATTACATTATGTTATAAAAGTGAATTTTATACCATCCCTAAGGTTGTAAAATCATAGGGATTTTTAAAGGAAAACCTCAATTTTTGTGGTAAAATTTAAAAAGTTCCATTAATTTCCTTAGTTAAAGAAATTTCTACCATCGATAAAAGAATTTAAAAGTTTTGGCATGGTATCAATGCTATTTTAGAGAAAATAACATTTTTATGAAAGAGGAAGTTCGTATTTTATTTATTTTGTACTTGAGACATGTGCTTCATCTTATTGAGGTTGTTGGGAATGAAACAATAAGTCTCTCGAAGAAGTGTTTGAGCCCTATTCTCTTATTCATATTATTAATTTTTGAAGGAGGAGATGGATATGCTCTTCTCAGTGTTTCTTAACATTATGTCTAGTGTAGGATAATATGTCGATTGTGGGGCTCTTCTAATTTCTTTATAATAGTATGTCTAGCATGGGATAATATGTGGAATGTGGGGATTTTATACATATGACATATGATAGGTCATATTTAATAATTTTAAGGATAAATAGAGGGTGATGAGTGTGGATATAGTTCATAATGCTACTATACAATGACAGTCTTTGGATCAATCTACTTCCACATGCCTTCAAATGATTTTGTTTTTATTTGAGTGTTGTTATTTTTGTTCGCAATTGAAGAAAAAATATTATGTTAGTTTCTTGTGTGACAAATATACAATGCAAGTCACATTGGATGAATAATATTGCATCTTTAATGATTGTATCCTAACCAATCCTATGGTTATTACTAAAATGGAATGAGAGAATGACCTGCGTAGGTTACTAATTATATTTAACCCATATATTCTTGTCAGGGAGTAGATAAGCCTTTTAGCCCTTAGGAGGAATGCCATGACGATAGATTGACAATCTATTATGAAATTAGGGCATGATTCAAAGCATAGAGTCAATGGGATTAGTATAGAGTACATGCATGGGGTTGTATTTTCTCATAAAAAGGAAGTTGAACTTCTTATTAATATTTCTATAAGATTCTCTAAGAATGATGGAAGTGACATAAATTAGGTTTTTTTGTTAGCTTCCATAGGTTTTGAGGTCAATGGGACATATTCTCATCTTCAAATTTTATCCCTACTCGATTTATTTCTAATATCATTAAGTTGGTATTTTACGATGGATGTGACTTTTATTTTTTACATCCTCATAATTTTGATATATGTGATTGACATGTGTGGTTCTGTATGGAGATATGTTTATCTTTATAAGATGTTGTTTACATCACATGATGTGTGGTTCAATGATGTTTTCCTGTAGTATTGAAATACGAGATGATGGAATTGGTAGGCTTTATTATCTAGGATTATGTTCATTGAGGTTCATAGGTGGTTAAGTTTTTTTTTTTTTGTATGCTATGGTACAATTTTTATCTAGTGTATAAATCATACTCTTATATCTTATACATTTAATGTTTTACTATAAGGTCAAATTTTGGAAAGTAGGGATGTGAAGAATTATGTTTCTTGTGATTTTCCTCTAAACATTAAGGATGGCGATGACGTTGTTGCTCTAAATACTAATCTAGAGATCTGAGATGGGTCATATTTAGAGGTGCATGTTCTAATATTAGGGATGGATGTTCCCATTTATTTTACATGAATATGTAACAAAATGGGATTTCTAAACCACATATTTTAGGAGGATTAGGAGTAGGTAGGAGTCACTAAATGCTTACTAAGTGAGAATGTCCATTTTATGAGATAATTGTAGCAACATTGCATTCTCTCCTTTCATGTTTGAATCTTTTGTGTCTCTTAATGGGAGATGTGATACCTTGGTGGGGGATGATGTTTGGCTTGATTTTGATACTATAGTAGGTGAATATTTGTATGTGATAGGTTTGGATTTCCAAGAATAACAATAGTGGGCTTCTATAGGGCACAACAATAATAATATGGGATAGTTTTGTGATATTGGTTCTAACATTTACAGGAGGATGGAGTTATAAAAAACCCCTCAGTCGGAGCTTGATACAGGCTAGGTTTTGGAATTTTTTATTCCCTGCAAAATCTTCACTCCTACCTGTGCCTGACCATCCTGAACGGTACCTGCTCTTTCTCTTCCCATTACCATTGCCTCCTTGTACCCGCGAACTGCTTCCCAATCTTGTTTACCCTCCACACATAGTGCAGTTACGATGACAACAGATCATAGTTCCTGGTGGCAACTGGCACGCCATTTTCAGATGGTTAGGTATGGAGCTCGACCAAGTTGATTACTGTAATGACCCATATGCTGATGTTTTCATCTAGACATCTCTTACCCCAATTTTGGAAGGGTTGTTCCCTCTAAACAATGATCTGTTAGATGTCCTTGTACCCTTTCCATCGCTTTCGGGTCCCTCCCGTCTGTTTGCTTCCCTGCTTGAAGACCCCCTTCCCTAGATCGCTTCCACTACTCCCCCCCCATTGCTGACATCCCTAAAGTTCATGGTTAGTTGCATAGGACCTAACCACTCCATTAACCCCTTGGGTAACTCATCTCATTCTCAGTTTGATGCTCCTAATTACCCTTCTTTAGACCCTACATGAGGACCCTCGATACTACCTTAAGGAACCTCTTTTCCTCAGCATTTGATGCCTCCCACATTTGGTTGTGTTGCAGGCTTTCCTCCAGACCTAGAAGCACACACCACAGGGCTTGGAATAGATTTCCTAAATTCCCCTCAGTAAGCTCATCAGGCTGAAAAAGTTGTCAAGGTTCATAGGCATGGAAAAAAAGTGAAGTGTGTTAAGGCCAGAACCCATAATATTACTTTTCATTTAAGTGAGGATATCTAGTGGCGTGAAGCCATGGACACTATTGATGGGGTTTTGGTGGGTAGGGTTCGAGGGAGGAACTACACCACATCTAGGCTCATGCAATGAACTACAGAGATTTGGGGACACCACATAGCTGAGCTGCCTTTTTTTCAAACCTTCGTGTGGGGATGGTTTGTGCTACATTTTTCTAGAGCCGAACACACCACTTGGGTATTAACTACTTTTCAAAACATTGAGCAAATCCTGTGCTTCTAAAAAGATGGAACCCTCTCTTTGGTCCTAAGAGAGAGAGAAATTTTGTGCAGGACCACTGTGGGTTAGATTACCAAGTTTGCCTCTACACTTCTAGTTGGAGGAAATTTTTCAGGCGCATCAGGAATGCTCTGGGAACCTATTTGGAGCATGATAATCCGTACTTGTCCTCAGGCATTATGGCGCACGTAAGGATTCTAGTTCATCTTGATATTAGTGATGGATTGGAAGATCACATTACTCTGTATTAGAAACATTACTCTTGAGTAGAGATCCTTGATTATGAGGGGGTCCCCTTTAGGTGCAGAAGGTGCCACAAGGTAGGACATTTACTTAAGGATTACCCTTTGAAAGGGACATCTAAGGAATCAGACCAGGGGTAAACGATCTCATCCAAAGCTACCAGGCCACCTAAGCAGTGCACCAACATTGAAGTAGTAGTGACAAAGACCACTGAGGGGAATCTAAAGAAGCATGACATCTCTCTCATTCGACCATCCTCTCCTCCTATGACTAGGGCCTAGGCAGTCGTGCTCTCTTTGGGTATGCCTTTCTCTACTCCTTGCACTTTTAGTTACACTACTTCGTCTTATTTTCTTTCACCATCCTTTGTTTGTCATTAGGGTGCTGCATATTCCTACATGTCTCCTCGTTCCTTGGCCTGCTTTCTGTAGCCTCCCCCCCCTGCCCCCAACATTCCCATGCACCCCCCCTTCCTTCCCAAAGGTGAACACCTCTACCCAATCCTCTGACTCTGAGAAGGGGTCTCACTCTCACAATTATCCACTCAGATCTCTATCTCGATCACAACCTCTTGATTCGATTGTTTGGTATCATACCCGCTCCCATCCCTCTGAAACCTCCTCGGGGCAGACCATCCTCCCTCTCTAAATCCAAAAAATAGGTGGGTGTGGAAGTCATCCTAGATCGCCAACTAGCCATTGACCAGGTTCTTAGAGGACAAAACACCTTGGTGCCATCTCCCTCATGAAGCTGCTCTCCTACAACTGTCGCAAGTTAGCTAGTCCTAAGTAAAACCTAGCATTTCAAAGGCTTCTAAGTATCAATATGGTAGATGTTATACTCCTTGAGGAAACCTTTGGTTTAGGAGATGCCATCACTCGCCACCTTGAATCCATGCTTCTCGGTTGTTTGTTTCATGCCCTTGATGTAAATAGGAGATCGGGAGAAGTTGCGATGGGGTTCAATACCAGGACTATCAACTTAAGCAACATTTGGTGGGGGTCAAGTCATATTGGGGTGGACATCTACTCATTGGAATTAGGTAAAGACATCAGACTCATTAATGTATATGGTCCATGTCAAAATCGAGGAGCCTACTGGGAGAATTTGTTCAGCTCCAATCTTCTACAAGTGGATAACATTATTCTAGGAGGAGATCTTAATTTCTTTATTGGATATTTTGGAGGACCGTATCCTAATTGATATCCCATACACTAAATTACAAACCACCTGGAGGAAGAGAAGAACTAGGGAGGATAAGCTAGCTAGAAGACTAGATCGCTTCCTCATTAAAGAGCGACTGCTGGGTATGGGGTGTAACTATAAGCAGTGGGTTGGATCAAGGGAATTTTTAGGCCACGTGCCAATTCACCTTGAAGTCAAAGGAGGTATCAACAAGCCTAAAGCACCATATAATTTCAACTCAACATGGTTAAAAGATGTTTAAAACATTAAACTTGTATCTGATTATTGGATGTCCCATCCTCCTACTGTGGGTGGGAACATAGTATAAGGATTTTCCCAAAATCTAAGCGAGTTGGAGAGAATATCGAAAAATTGGGCACACAACAAGAGATTGATGGATGATCAAACCCTGAGAGGCACTGAATTCAGATTGTTGCATTGGAAGATGAGCATGGAAGGGGATATACATCACCTGAACAAAAGGAGAGGCTCACAACCTTAGTAGCACAGAGATGCAAAATCCTAAAAGACCAGGAGGAATCATGGAGGTTGCGAAGTAAATCCATTCAACTTCATGAAGGCAATGATAACACAAAATTCTATCATAAGTTTGCTAATCATCAAAATGAAATTAACACCATTTGGCAATTGAATAATGAACAAGGGATTAGAGTGAACTCCTTTTAACACTTAGCCTCCTTTGGTACATCTCACTTCAACTAGCTTTACAAAGCTCCCCCCAATGCATCATTGGCCGAAATCATCAGAGTGGCACAATTGTTTCCACGGTTCATGGACTAGGAGGATGCTATGGACATCAACAAGGCTATCACTATGGGGGAGCTCAAAGCCACACTAAAATGGTTCAAGAGGGATAAGATTCCAAGACCAGATGGTTGTATGGTTGAGTTCTACATTACTTTTTTCGAACTCCTTCGAGAAGACCTCTTCAAGGTCATTGAAGGTTGTAGAACCTCTAGATCGATGTACGAGGCTTACAACACTACCTTCATAGTGCTCATCCCTAAATATGACAACCTTGGCTCTTTTGACGACTTCCATCTCATCTCCCTTTGTAATTGTATCTATAAGGTCATTGCGAAAATCATTGCTAATCGCCTCTGTCCCATTTTATCCTCACATATCTCCTCTAAAAAATTCGCATTCCTTCAGGACTATCAAATCCATGAAGCGATAGCAACTGCACAACAGGTGCTACATTACATTTAGATGAAGAAATTGAAAGGTATGATTCTCAAGGTAGACCTCTCCAAATATTTCAATGATGCTAGTTGGTTATACATCAGAATGTTCTTAACCCATCTTGGTTTCCCCATAGAGTTTATAAAATGGATCATGTTCTGCATAACAAATATAAATTTTAGTTTCCTCATCAATCGATCAACATCCCCTTTTTTTCACTCAGAAAGTGGTCTCAGGAAGGGATGCCCTCTGTCCCCTCTATTATTTTTGCTCATTATGGAAGGCCTTAGCAGACTCATCTTGGAAGAGGACAGGACAGGATGAATTTAGGGCATTAGGACTATAGACAACTACACACTGACCCATCTGCTCTTTGTAGACGATTTATTGATCTTCCTTAACGGAGATATAGGGGATCTAACTGTTCTACAAAACATTATGGATATATTTAAAACTTCTTATGGTATGGAGATCAATAGCATAAAATCCAAAATGCTGCTCACCTCATGAAATTCAGCTCGCCCTCCACAGATTCCCATTCGATCTACAATAGTTGGATGAGGGCCTTAGTTGCTTGGGTTATCAGATAAAACCTCTTAGATACAAGATTACTGATTGGACATGGTTAATTTCTAAGCTTGAGAGAAGACATAATCTTTGGCACCACAAGTACCTATCTAGAGTGGGCTGGTTGGTTCTTATTAAAGTTGTACTTGAAGGTACCCCTATATATTAGATGTCCCTAGCCTGGATCCCTAGGGGCATACTCTATCGAATACAAAATCTCTGCTGCAGATTTATTTGGAAGGGCAAACAGACAGGAAGAATTTTTGTGTATGCTAGATGGGAGTTACTAGCACTACCAAAGAAGTGGGGAGGATGGGGAATCAAAAGACTAGATGATTTCTCTACTGCATTGGCTACTAAGTTATGATGGAAACTGGTTACTACAGGTAGCTTATGGACAAGGGTGTAATACTCGAAATATATACCCCCCTACAACATGATGTGTGTTGATTGAACTCCCCTGATCGAGTCCATGCTCCCCTTGAGCATAAGCAATGTCTGCAAAAAGATGTTCTAAAAGAAGAACATGACTCTATACGTGCATCAGAAATAACATTCCTATCACCAATGACTCATTCATACATCCATCTCCCAACCAAGTGGGGATATACCAAACTTGACTCGTCCACCCAACCAAGTGGGGATATATCAATTCTTTATACATGACAAAAACAAGAAACATTACATCATCCATCCCATGCATAGTGGGGTTACAAATTACGTCTTTTTCATGACCGTTGCATTAAAAGATATACATGACATATATAACAGAGACCAAATATCTTAAACAAGACCATGAAAAACATCAACAACTATCATCAGCAGCATCTGTCAATCAACATCTAGACCAGCAACCATGTTCTCCCCCTGAACCTACATAGGACACCACCCCTTGAACCTGTTCCACCTGAAACAAAATCTGCACTGAGATCTTCTAAGATAATGCCAACAATGCGTTATTAGAAGCATATGCTACCCATAAACTTGTGTCAGATGTTCACTGTCAGATATGATTATTTCATATATCAGAAGAGTTATGAAGGCATCATCATCAGTCAGATATATATCAAGTTATCAAAAACTTATGAGAGCCAACATATTTCCACATGTCATCAACAGACTGTAACCATCATCAAGTAGAGCAGATAATTCACTGAACCATATCAGACCCCTTTCTCCTAAATCTGGCCCACTGCTTTTCTTCAAACTAGCATATAGGCGACTGTACCCATAGAAGCCAGCGTATATACGTGACTAAGCTTCATGAAACTCGCGTATAACCACCTTTCTCTAAAGAAGATAGGATTTAACAGCAGGATGATGCAACAACTGCTCCCATCTTTTTTTGAGATATTCAAATGTCTCTCTGGGTGGTGGTTTAGAGAATATATCAGCAACATATTCTTTGGAGGGAACATACTCCAATTTGACCTTTTGTTAAAGCACTTGTTCACATAGAAAATGATATTTGATGGGTATGTGCTTGGTCTTGGAGTGCATGACTGGATTCTTTGAAATAATAATGGCACTTGTATTATCACATAGAATGGAGATGGGTGGAGTGCATGTGATTTGAATGTATTTCAAGGTTTGCATCATCCAAAGTAGTTGTGTGCAGCGATATGTAACAGCCACGTATTCTGCTTCAGCTGTAGATAATGCAATTGAACTTTGTTTCTTGCTAAACCAAGTCACTAGCCTGGAACCCATATAGAATGCACCACCACTACTGCTTTTTGTGTCATCAATACTTCCTACCCAATCTGCATCTATAAATGCATGCAATGTAAGATCTGTATCTCTACGATACCATAAACCAAAGTTCTGTGTTCTTGAAGATATTTCAAAATCCTTTTGATTGCCTGATGGTGTGTTTCCTTAGGATTTTCTTGAAATGTTCCAACTATTCCTACTGCATGCATGATTTCGGTCAGGTATCTGTTAAATAAAGCAGACAACCAATCATGGATCTGTAAGTTGGTTCACGTAATGCTGCTGATTCATCATTTGAGCTAAGATTGCTTCTTGTTACCACTGGGGTACATACTTGTTTAGAGTCTTCCATGCCGTACTTTTTTAGGATTTGTTTGAGATATTTGGTTTGTGAGAGGAAAATACCATCTTTATTTTGCTGAACTTGTAGATCAAGAAAGTAGGTGAGCTCACCAAGCAACGATATTTCAAATTCTTGCTGCATTACTGAGGAAAAATTTTGACTCATGGATTCTTCATTGCTACCAAAAATCATATCATCAACGTACACAACAATTATTAGCAATTTATCAGTGTCCATATTTGTATATGGATTGCTATCTGCTGACCCCTTTGAAAAACCTTGTTGGTGGAGATATTTGTCAAGACGGTAATACCATGCTCTTAGAGCCTGTTTTAGACCGTAGAGAGCTTTTCTAAGTTTTCATACAAGTTTTGCATCATTTCCAAGAATGAATCCTTTCGGTTGTTTAATATAGACTTATTCTTCTAAGTCTCCATTAAGAAAGGCATATTTTACATCCATTTGGTATACTTTGAATTTCTGAAAACTAGAAAGAGCAAGAAACATTCCTATGGCTTCAAGTCTAGCAACAGGTGCAAAATTTTCTTCAAAATCTATACCTTGTTGTTGAGCATCTCTTTTGCAAACAAGTCTGGCCTTTGTTTCTAATAACTTCTCCATTTTCGTTCAGCTTGTTTTTGACTATCCATTCAGTTCCTATGAGATTATTATCATGAGGTCTAGGAACAAATTCTTAAGTATTATTCTTTTCAATTTTCTCAAGTTCTTCATTCATGGCCTTGACCCAACATTTATCTCTACATGCTTCATTCACATTTTGAGGTTCAGTGGAGGATAGTAATGTTAGATAGCTTGAGGTTTCGACAATAGTTCTTCTTGTCTGCACACCTGCCCCTTTTCCCCCCAAAATTTGAGTTTCTGGATGAATTTTCTAAACATACCTAGACGGAGTCATTTCTTCTATCGTTATCTCTTCTTCTGGTGATTCATTGGTTTCTTCTTTAGAATCAGTGTGATTTGATGTGGGAAAATGATCCTCATATTCTTCATTTTCATGATCTTCGATTTTTATCTGTTTTGGATTTTTGCATGTTTCATGAACTACAACATCAATGCTTTCAATAATTTTCCCATGTATTTTTTTATAACATTTATATCCTTTACTTTGGGAAGAGTAGCCAAGAAGAATGCCCTCATCTACTCTAGGTTCAAACTTACCAAGTTTTTCATCAGTCCTTTTGATGTAACACTTGCTTCCAAAAACATTCAATTACTTTAACGTAGGATTTTTACCATACCAAAAACAACCCAAACATTTGCTTGGTTGAGAATAGTGATGGCAGCGAATGCAGCTTCACCCCAGAAGGTTGCAGGAGTTCCAGATTCATCTAGCATAGCACGAGCATTTGTTGAACAATTATGTTCATCCATTCTACCACTCCATTTTGCTGAGGAGTCCTTGTGGTGGAGAACTACCTTTTTATCCCATGTTGTTCACAGAAGTCAAATAATTCATCCGAGGTAAATTCCTCTCCTTGATCAGATCCGAGGCATTTGATTTTGCGATCTGATTCATTTTCAACCAAAGCTTTAAGGCTTTGAACTTTTAAAATGCTTCATATTTATGCTTTAGAAGACCTATCCAACACATTCTAGAAAAATCATCAATGAACAATATAAAGTATTCTTCTCCACGAGGTGACCCTTTCCTTGGTGGTCCAGATAAATCAGTATGAAAAAGTTCAAGCAACTTACTAGTTGATCCTTCCTTTTCGAGGAATTGAGATTTGGTTTTCTTATTGAATTTACATGATTTTCTTATAGTATTTTTAGGAATGTTGATATCTAGAAGATCTTGAACAACCTGGAATCTGCATGCTTTTCTTATTTGAGAAAAGCTTAGATGTCCCAATTTTTTGTGACATAGCTAGTTTTCATCATTTTTTCTCAGATAAGACTATTTTTGTCCTCCCTTGAGTATGTATAGATTTTTTGAAATTCTCGTACCCTTAATCACTCTTTCTCCTGTATCAAGCTCTCGAAAAACACATCCATTTGATCAAAACACTACTTCATTTCCTTGATCAAACATGACTCAAACTCAACAGGTTATGTTTTAAGCCATCAACATACACAACATTTCCAGATTTATCTTTTTCTTTCAAGAAAACAAAGCCTTTACCTTTTATGGCAGCAGGAGAGTCGTTTCCAAATGAGACATTATTTTCCTTTTCTAAGGCATTATATGAGTGTAGTTTTTCTTTGTCACCTGTCATGTGTTTTGAGCATCCACTATCGATGTACCACTAGTTTTCTTGTCCTTCTACATATAAGGCTATACCACATATTTTTGTTTGTCATTCTTTCTTTCTCCATATTTTGGGATTCAATGGAGTTTGCTCCTTTTGAGATATTTTCTGAAATTTGCTCTTGCATTCAGATTCTTCATGGCCAAAGTTGTTACAGATTAAGCATTCTGTTTCACTTTAAAGCAGAGAAAAGTTATTATAAGAACTTTTCTTGATCCCTGTCACATTCCTTTGATTTTGTGCTTCTCTAGTCATTATGATTTTGTAAGCAACACATTGAACAACTTTGTTTCCAAAATTATGACATGAGAAACATTGACCATTAAAGAAGTTCCTGCGATTATTGAATCTACTGACTTGGTGATTGTAGTTTCTATGATATTCATGTTTGAAGCAAATTGAGTACGATTTACCTAAGGTTAGTTGTGGCTTCTGTTCATCCTTGAAGTAAATTGAACCTAATTTACTTGGTGATCTGCTTTATGCCTTTGCTGACGATTGTCAAACTGTTCACTACTCCTTGCTGCATCAAGATAGCTTTTATTGGAGGTTGATGGCTTTTGTGATTGAGATGCTTCTTCAATATATCCAAGACCTATCTTTATCATATCAGAACGCTGCACTTTGATAATTTCTTTTAAGGTTCCTAATCCTTTAGCAAATCTGAGATTGAGAGCTTTTGTTTTCTCAAGATCCTTTCCTAGACCCACAATTTCACATTCTACTTTTTCATTGTGTTTGTCTCTTTCAGCAAGTTGGTATGTCAAGGTATCTATGATCATATTCTTTTCTTCTAAACAGATTTTAAGTTTAGAGATTTCTTCATAAATTTCATCTTCATCTAAAGCATCCAAAAAATCATCATCATCATAAGCCATCAGAAGTCTATAGTCATTACTATTTTCATCTTCATCACTATTTGATAAACCATCGCTCTCTTCATGAGTATAGTAGCTCTTTTTACTTACACTTTGTTTTCTATTCCATTTTGCATACTCCTTCACTTTATCATATTTATCTTTATGAGGACATTTGGCAGCATAGTGACCGAATCTACCATAGGCAAAACATTTGAATGGTAATTTACATCTGAATCTTCCAGAAGCTCGTTGAAGGATCTTGACAAGGTTTGCTTCTTCTTCACCTTTTGAAATATCTCCTGATTCATTGAGTTATTCCTTTCCTTTTGCTGAAGCTTTAAATGTGGATTCTCTCATATATGATGGACCTCCTTTTCTCATCTCAAAGACAGTTAAGATTCTATGAAGCTGTTTCATACTAATAGTCTGTAGATATTACTTTTCTTCTATGGCATATACTTTTGATTCAAATTTAGCAAACAAGGATGTTAAGACTTTTTCAAATAAGGCAACTTCCTTTATCTCTTCACCCAGATTCTGCATGAAATTAAGAACCTCATCTATATGCAAGAAGTAACTAGTTATACTTTGATCGTTGTGCATCTTGAGAGTTTCGTATTGAATTCTGAGAGCTTGTAGTTTAGCACGTTTTACCTGAGAGTCTCCTTCGTAGCTTAGAACTATTTTGTCCCATATTTCTTTGGTTGATTTGAGCTGCATAACTTTGACAAACTTTAACTGTGACAGACTTCCTAATAATGTATTGGTAGCCTTGGCATTGGTTTCATATTGCTTTTTACCTGCCATATTTGTAGGAATTGATGATGGAAATGTATATCCTCATTCAATGATTTCCCAGACATCTATTCCAAGAGATTGAAGATAGGTCGTGGTTCTTACCTTCCAATAAATGAAGTCGCTCCCATTAAATATTGACAGCCTGATGGATCCCTTGCTTTCTTGATTACCGATGATGATGGATCTGCCTTCAAGCAATTAGGCTTCTTCTGAAGGACCTGCTCTGATACCAATTATTGGAAATAATACCGAGAGGGCAGGTGAATCAATATTATCAGATCAATAATTTAATTTTCAAAACTAATTTGTGTCTGCTACTTTAGCCTAGTGAACTAGCGTGTATACACAACTATACTTAATGAAACTAGCATATTTGCAGAGATCTTTTGATTTACCCAAATTATCATGTAGTGAACATTAATCAGTATATCAACAAATTCATTAAAAAGTGTAGTAAGAGTAGAATAAGGAAACACACATAAACACCAAGATATAAAGTGGAAACCCAATGTTGGTGAAAACCACCTCCTCAATTGTCTCTATCTTCTTTTAATAATAAGAAAATTCTGTTTACAATTTTTGTGTTGGTGCAGCCTTATACTAGTACATAGGCTTCTACCTGTACAAGGCTACAGCCTTCTCTCATTCTCTAGCTTCTACTGGAAGGGAGCTACAACCCCCTAGCTCTTGTACTAGCTGATATGTTTACTTGTACATAGGTGCCAGCCTACAGAAGGCTAAAACCTTCTCCTTTCTTCCAGGGACCACATTTCATAAATTTTCAGACTGGATCCATCAAAAACATCATTCAATCATCAAATTTGTCAGCATCAACCAATATCCTATTGAACCAACCACAACCAAGTCAATCAATTACTTTGACAACCCATCAATCTGATCTTTTAGAATGTTGTCACCAAAATACAATAACTAGAACCCAAGCCAGAACCCAGAATACTGCAACAACAAACAGCAGCAACTAAAACATAGGTTATAAGGTATGCACTATTTTCTTATTCCGAACCATCGTGTATGCGCACTTTCCTTAAAGCCAACCAGTGTATACATCTGCAAATATTAGTTCATAATTCTGTAGCTATGCTAGACTTCAGTTATACCCAGATCATATCATTTACAGAATAATATATGTGTCAGTATTGAGATCTAGAATATTCATGAGAAGAAACACATAATGATAGTTCACTTTACGCCTTAAGATCCCGATCCATCATTAGACCTTATCCTCCATCAACTACTAAGGTTCCTACTTGGTTCAGATCCAACAATGCACCATAACCAAATAACCTGCATACTAGATCTCACTCTTCATTAGATATTCAATGCTTGAGTGCCTTGGCCTAATGATCTTCTCCTCCTTTTATGGTTTTAGGCCTTTCTCAATACCATGGACCAAAACCACTTAGGACCAATACCTTGGATCAATACCTAGGGGCAATACCATGGATCAAATACCATGGACCAATACCATGGACCAAATACTTCAGACCAAAACTTAGTATTCCAAGGTATACGCACTTTCCTTTCTGTGAAAATGCGAGTGTACGTTATACACACCTTTTGTTCTGTTAACCTGCATGTATACATGGCTTGTTCAATGGTGAACCTGTGTATGCCTCTCTTTCTTCATTATGTGAAGACTGATATGTCATTCTTTGTTGTTTTCCTGGTATACTGTGATGTTTCATCTCAGTGAGTTTCCTTCTAAACTGATTCCTTGAAGTTGCCCTACATTTCATCACATTCTCTCACATTTGATATCTCTTTTGTAGATTCATCTAGTTACCATATACAAGTGATTTGTTCTGTTACAAGTGGGTTTCCTTCAAGTACAACACATACATCATAATTCCAACACTCTTTGAAGTATATTTTATGTTGCAAGGTTATGTTTGGGACTAGATCTGAAATATTCATGTGCACCTTGAGTTTAATATTGGATGAGGATCTTGAGACCTGAAATGACTTATTCTTGAATGATCTAATATTGGTTGAGAGTAGATATGATGTTTTGTGCATGCTTTATTCTTTATCTATCATGATCTGGGTTTTTCTGAAATCTAGAATTGCAGCAAAGTTTTGAGTCAATATTTGCAGATCTGTACACAGTTTCATCTCAGCCAAAGAGCATATAAATGCAGGTTCTATTCTTTCAAGTAGCGTATACAAAAGAAAAACTTCGTTTTCAGATCTAATCGATTATTTGATCAAATTTTGTTGTTTTACTACCTTCTGTCAGTGAAGTCTTCTTAGATCTGAATGTAAAACTGAATGCATAACGAGGCTGACATTTGATTGATTGATTGTATAAGTGAGAAGAAGTGATCTTTGTCCCTGCCTGTGTAAATCTTTGTAAGTTAACAATAGATATTCAGTATATTGCTAGTTGGTAAAGATTTGATTCAAAAGTTTATGTTTGCAGTACTTTTGAAGGTATACACAGGTTTGATTAATGGAAGTAGCATATACATGCAGTTTGGGTTCAGCCAAGTAGTGTATACACTCTAATGCATGATTTTTGAGGTTACAACTGGTTTTGAATGATGATGTAGGGTTATGGGTTTGGCACAATTTTTTGGTGCCAGTGATTTGATTGTTCAGATTAACTAAATGTTAGTTGATGTAGTTTAAGTTTAAAAAGTTTTTGATGGGTCGAGTATGAAAATTGGATGAAATGTGGCCTTCAGATTTTGGTGTTGTGATCCAGGAGTATCCAGTCTGAAAATTCTAGAAACGCAGTCCCTAGAAAAAGAAAGAAGGTCATAGCCATCTGTAGGTCAATGCCTACGTACTAGTAAACATATTGGCTAGTACAGGAGCTAGGGGGTTGCAGCTCCGTTCTAGTAGAAGTTGGAAAAGGGGAGAAGGTTGTAGCCTTCTGCAAGTGGGTTCCTGCATAGTGGTATGAGTCTGCACTAGTACAATATTGTAAACAAATTTTCTTATAATTAGAAGAAGACAAAGATGAGAGCAGCAGGTGGTTTTCACCCACATTGGGTTTCCACCTTAAATCTTGGTGCTCATGTGTATTTCATATGTGTAATTATTTATTCTACTTTTACTGCACTGTCTAATAAGTTACTGATGTACTGGTTTAAGATCAACACATGATAAATTGTCTAAATCACAAGTTCCATGGATATACACTGGTTTCTTTAATCATGGTTGCTTGTACACGCTAGTTCACTTCATTGAAGTAGTGTATATAAGTCTATTTGGGAAATAAAATTATTGATCTCATAATATTGATTCACCCCCCTCTCAGTATTATTTCCAATAATTGGTATCAGAGCAGGTCCTTCAGAAGAATCTTGATCACTTGATGCACCAATACAAGATTGTAAGTAGATTTTCTTATTATTAAAAGAAGACAGAGACGACAACAACAGGTGGTTTTCACCCACATTGTGTTTCCACCTTAAATCTTGGTGTGCATGTGTATGGCTTATGTGTGATGCTTTATTCTTCTTTTACTGCACTATCTAATAAGTTACTGATGTACTGGTTTAAGATCAACACATGATAAATTGTCTAAATCACAAGTTCTATTGATATACACTGGTTTCTTTAATCACCGTTGTGTGTACATGCCGGTTCACTTCACTGAGGTAGTGTATATAAATATGTTTGGGAAATAAAATTATTGATCTCATAATATTTATTCACTCCCCTCTTAGTATGATTTCCAATAATTCGTATCAGAGCAGGTCCTTCAGAAGAAGCTTGATCGCTTGATGTTCAATCACAGAAGCCATCAACCTCCACCAAAAGCTATCTTGATGCAACAAAAACAGTGAACATTATGAAAATCGTCAACAAAGGCAAAAATCTAATCACTAGGTAAATCATACTCAATTTTATTCAAGAATGAATATCAATAGAAGCCGCAACCAACCTCGGGAAAATCATACTCAATTTGCTCCAAAGATGAATATGAATAGAAACTACAAACAATAGGTAAATAGATTCGATAGTCACATAAACTTATTTAATGGGAAATGTTTTTCATGTCATAAATTTGGGCACAAAGCTGCTCAATGCGTTGCTTACAAAACCATCATGACTAGAGAAGCACGAAATAAAAGGAATATAAGATGGATTAAGAGAAGTTCCTATAATAACTTTTCTCCTCTTGAAAATGAAATTGAATGCTCAATTTGTAACAACTTTTGTCTTGAAGAATCTGAATGCAAGATAAAATTTTGGCAAACACCTCAAAAGGATCAAACGCCATTAAATCCCAAGATATAGAGAAGGAAAGAATCTCAAACAGAAAGATGTGGTATATCCTTTTATGTATAAGGACAAGAAATTTAGTGCTACATCGACAGTGGATGCTCCAAACACATGATAGGTGACAAAGAGAAGCTTCACTCATATAATTCCTTAGAAAAGGAAAAGAATGTCTCATTTGGAAATGATACTCCAGCTGTCATAAAAGGTAAAGTTTCTGTTTTCTTGAAAGAAAAGATTAAAGTTAGAAATGTTATATGTGTAGATGGTTTAAATCATAACTCGTTGAGTGTCAGTCAAATGTGTGATCAAGGAAATGAAGTTGTGTTTCGATCAAAAGATATGTTGTTCATGAGCTTGATATAGGAGAGACTATGATCATAGGTACAAGAAATCCAAAAAACTTATACATACTCAAAGGAGGACGACAACAGTGCTATATAAGCAAAAATGATGAAAACTGGTTGTGGCATAGAAGATTGGGACATCTAAGCTTTTCTCAAATAAGAAAATCATGCAGACTCAAGGATGTTCATGACCTTCCAGATATCAGCATCCCAAAAAATACAATATGCAAACTGGTAAGAAAATCAAAGTTCACTTCATGGAAAAAGAAGGGTCAGCTAGTAAGCCTCTTGAACATGTCCATACTTATTTATGTGGACCAACAAGGAAAGAGTCACCCCATGGAGAAGAATACTTTATTTTTTTCGTTTATGATTTTTCCAGAATGTGTTGGATAGGTATTCTAAAGCACAAAGATGAAGCATTAGAAAATCTCCAAGCCTTCAAAGCTTTGTTTGAAAATGAATCAGATCGAAAAATCAAATGCCTTAGATCTGATCAAGGAGGGGAATTTATATCAGAAGAATTCTTTGACTTTTGTGAACAACATGGAATAAAAATGAAATTCTCCTCCGTAAGAAATCCTCTACAAAATGGTGTGGTAGAAAGGATGAATAAAAAAGTTCAACAAATGGCTCGAGGTATGCTAGATGAATCTGGAACTCCTACAATCTTCTGGGGTGAAGCTGCATTCGATGTCGTGACTATTCTCATTCTCAACAAAGAAAATGTTTAGGTAAATAGCACTCAAACTCCACATGAACTTTCGTATGGTAAGACTCCTTCTGTAAAATACTTTGAAGTTTTTGGAAGCAAATGTTTTATCAAAAGGATTGATGAAAAACTTGGTAAGTTTGAATCCAGAGCAGATGAAGGTATTCTTCTTGGTTATTCTTCCGGAAGTAAAGGAAATAAATTTTATAATAAAGACATGGGAAAATTGTTGAAAGCATTGACGTTGTAGTGGATGAAGCATGCATAAATCTAAAACATATAAAATCAATAGAAGATTATGACAATGAGGAAGATGGGGATTACTTTCCCACATCAAATCAAAATTATATCGAAGAAGAAACCAATGAAGCATTAGAAGAAGATATAATAGTAGAAGAAAATATTCCGTCCAGGTATGTTCAAAAAAATAATCCAGAAATTCAAATTTTATGGGAAAAGGAGGCATGTATATACACAAGGAGAACTATTACAAGGACCTTAAGCTATCTAGCTCTACTATCCTCCACCGAACCTCAAAATGTAAATGAAGCATGCAAAGATGAATGTTGGATCAAGGTCATGGATGAAGAACTTGAGTAAATTGAAAAGAATGATACTTGGGAGTTAGTTCCTAGACCTCATGATAAAAATATTATAGGAACTAAATGGATATTCAAGAACACGCTGAATGAAAATGGAGAAGTCATTAGAGACAAGTCTAGACTTTTTTGTAAAGGGTATGCTCAACAAGAAGGTATAGATTTTGAAAAAAAAATTGCACCTATTGCCAGAATTGAAGCCATAAGGATGTTTCTTGCTCTTTCCAATTTTTAGAAATTCAAAGTATACCAAATGGATGTAAAATCAGGCTTCCTTAATGGAGATTTAGAAGAAGAAGTTTATATTGAACAACCAGAAGGATTCATTCTTGGAAATGATGCAAAACTTGTATGAAGACTCAAAAAGGCTCTCTATGGTCTGAAACAGGCTCCAAGGGCCTGGTATTATTTCCTTGACAAATATCTACACCAATAAGGTTTTACAAAAAGGTTCTACAGATAGTAATCTATATACAAAGATTGAAACTGATTAATTGCTAATTATTATTTTTTATGTCGATGATATCATTTTGGGTAGCAATGAAGAATCTATGAGTCAAAATTTTTGCTTCAGTAATGTAGCAAGAATTTGAAATGTCCTTGCTTGGTGAGCTTACCTATTTTCTTGGTCTACAAGTTCAACAAACTAAAGATGGTATTTTTCTTTCATAAACCAAATATCACGAACAGAGCTCGAAAAGATACGAAATGGAAGATTCTAAACTGGTATGTACCCCAATGATAACAGGATGCAGTCTCAACTCAAATGATGTATCAACAGCAGTACATCAACCAAATTACAGATCCATGATTGGCAGTCTACTTTATCTAACAGGTACTCTACTTGACATCATGCGTGCAGTAGGAATAGTTGGAAGATTCCAAGCAAATCCAAAGGAATCACACCTTCATGCAGTCAAAATAATTTTTAAATACCTTCAAGGAACTCAGGACATTGGACTATGGTATCCTAGAGATGCAGATCTTACTCTTTATGCATATAGAGATGTATATCTTAATCTTCATGCATATAGAGATGCAGATTGGGTAGGAAGTGTTGATGATAGAAAAAGCACTAGTGGTGGTGAATTCTATATGGGTTCCAGGTTAGTGTCTTGGTTCAACAAGAAACATAGGGCAATTGCTTTATCTACAGCTGAAGCAGAATATGCGGCTGCTGCATCTTGCTGCACACATCTACTTTGGATGATGCAAACTTTGCAAGACATTCATATCACATGTACTCCACCCATATCCTTTCTATGTGATAATAAAAGTGCCATCAATATTTCAAAGAATCCAGTCATGCACTCCAAAACCAAGAACATACCCATCAAGTACCATTTTCTACAAGAACAAGTTCTTGAACAAAAGGTCAAATTGGAGTACGTTCCCTCCAAAGAACAGGCTGTAGATATATTCACTAAACCACTGCCCAGAGAAACATTTGAATATCTCAGACAAAAGCTGGGAGTAGTTGCTGCATCATCCTACTGTTAGAATCCAGTTTTTCAGAAGAAGGTTATTGTATGCATGTTTCGTGAAGTATAGTCATGTATACATGTAGGTATCAGTGGCTGAAGAAGAGCATATTTTTTTTTTATAGCAAAAATAGTGGGTCAAACTCTAATATGGGTGCTCTATCTGGTGTTGATGATTACAGTCTAACGATATGATTTCTTCATTAATTTTTATTTGACTAACAAAGATGCCTTGATTAATGACTTGTTAATAATGCATAGGTAGCACAGGTTCAGGGGGAGCATTAGCCTTCACTTGCATTCTGCATTGTTGGCCTTATGGTTGCTGAGTCCAGCTATGGATTCATATATTTATACCACTTTTTTCTTAATTCATATAAATGTCTAGGGTGTGATATGACTTCTCATACATTTGAATGAGTCATATTGGACAAATAATGTAATTTGTATCCCCACTTTGCATATGATGGATGATGTAATATTTATTGTATTTATGTCATGTATAAACAATTGATATATACCCACTTGATTGGGTAGATGAGTCAAATTTGGTGTATCCCCACTTGGTTGGGAGATTGATGTATGTATGAGTCATTGGTGATAGGAAGGTCATACTCAGTTGAGTTATAGAGTCATGTTATTCTTTTGAAAAATATTTTTTTTTTTTGCAGACTCTGCATATGCTCAGGGGGAGCATGGACCTTACAGGGGGATCTTAATCAAAGAATTCAACATGTACTCAGGGGGAGCATGGAAAACATAATGTATATCAAAAAGGGGAGAATATCCAGGTCCACCCTTTTCCCTTGATGTCAAAGGGGGAGAGTGTCTTGGTGTTGTTGTTGCGTCTTGCTGTTGTTGTTTCCATCAAGTCCAAACGGGGAGATTGTTGGCATTATGGTACAGTTGTTGTCCTTGATGGCAACTCAAGCATATGTCAATTCACATTACAACAGGTTAACAATAAAGGATTACATACCAAACTCCAGAGATTGAAGAGAGAGAGGTATACGTTGGTTCACTTTGTCAAAGTAGCGTATACACGTGACAACACAGATAAAAACGATCGTATATGTATACACACACTCTCACAGAAGGAAGAGCGCATATGGGATGAAAAATAATGGTTTTGGTCCAAGGTATTGGTCCAAAGTGGTTTTGGTCCAATATATTGACAAAGGGACTAAAGCTATATAAACAGGGAGAAGATCATAAGGCCAGGTGTGCAAGAAATAAGATTCTATGGAATACTTCTATCTAAAGTATATTTTATGTTGCAGGGTTATGTTTGGGACTAGATATAAAATATTGATGTGCACCTTGACTTCAATATTTGATCAGCATCATGAGACCTGAAATGACTTATTCTTGAATGATCTGATATTGCTTGGGAATAGATCTGATGCTTTGCACTTGTTTTATTCGTTATCTATCATGATATGGGTTTGTCTGAAGTCTGGAATTGCAACAAAGTTTTGAGTCCATATTTGCAGATCTGTATGTAGGTTCGTCTCAGCCAAAGAGCATATACATGTAGGTTTTGTTCTTTCAAGTTGTGCATACAAAATAAAGGCTTCTTTTTCAGATCTGGCTGATCTATCAGATCAAATTTTGTTGTTTTACTGTTGTTTGTCAATGAAGTCTTCTTAGATCTGAATGTAAAACCGAATGCATAAGGAGGTTGACATTTTATTTATTGATTGTATAAGTGAGAAGAAGTGATCTCTGTCCCTGCCTATGTAAAGCTTTGTAAGTTGATAGTAGATATTCAGTATATTGCTGGTTGGTACAAACTTGATTCAAAAGTTTATGTTTGCAGTAGTTTTGAAGGAATACGCAGGTTTGATTAACGAAAGTACTGTATAGACGCATTTTGGGTTCAGCCAAGTAGCGTATACACTCTAATGCATGATTTTTGAGGTTACAACTGGTTTTGAATGATGATGCAGGGTTCTGGGTTCAGCATAGTTTTTTGGTGTTAGTGATCTGATTGTTCAGATTAACTGAATGTTGGTTGATGCAGTTTAAGTTTAAAAAGTTTTTGATGGGTCCAATATCAAAATTGGATAAAATGTGGCCTTCAAATTTTGTTTTTGTGATCTAGGAGTATCTAGTTTGAAAATTCATGAAACATGCTCCCTGGAATAGGAAAGAAGGTCATAGCCTTTTGTAGGTCATCACCTACGTACTAGTAAACATATTGGCTAGTACAAGAGCTAGGGTGTTGCAGCTCCCTTCCGGTAGAAGCTGGAAAATGAGAGGAGGTTGTAGCCTTTTGCAGGTGGTTGCCTGCATACTGGTATGAGTCAGCACCAGTAATAGATTGTAAACAGATTTTCTTATTATTAAAAGAAGACGGAGATGACACCAGCAGGGTTTTGACCCACATTGGGTTTCCACCTTAAATCTTGGTGTTCATGTGTATTTCTTATGTGTGATGCTTTATTCTACTTTTACTACACTGTCTAATAAGTTACTAATGTACTAGTTTAAGATCAACACATGATAAATTGTCTAAATCACAAGTTCTCTGGATATACGTTGGTTTCTTTAATTACAGTCAGATGTACAGGCTAGTTCACTTCACTAAAGTAGCATATATAAATATGTTTTGGAAATAAAATTATTGATCTCATAATACTGATTCACCCCCTCTCAGTATTATTTCCAACATTCTTTCCATTGCCACTAATCATACTAAATGGGCCAAAGCCCATAATACTTTTCAAAAGAGGGAATAAGGTATAGACTTATGGGTTAGGGAGTAGCCACAAAACCCCCACACCTCTGTATCCAGCACATGCAGTTCATGAAATAAACATGTGTTTTGGGTCAATTAGGACCACTTCATATAGCAGGGAAGGAATAATTTCAAGGAATCAAAGAAGAAGCTTTGTCTGCAACCAGAAAAAGATGGGAAACCTCTAGTAACAGTGTCAGGAACATGGAGCCATTTGGGTTTAGAAATTTCAAAATTGCCTCCACTCGTCTACAAAATTACAACAACATGGTGCTAAGCATGGGACCTTATAGGATAGAGTGCCGATACAGAAGTCTCATTATCTGGTGTCCTCCTGATGGGTATCACAATCATTATATATTCGAGATTACCAAGTGAATCAGGCTTTTGTAGTTTTGAAACAGAAAAATGGTTTTAGGCTGTATAAGGAGGAAGTATATCCTACTTATTCTTTGACTCAACTACACCTCAACCATATTATTGCATGAGGACATGAAAAAATGTAAGAAGAGGAGTATGCTGGGCTGAGGAAAGGGTATGTTTTCTGCTCGTAGTAGCTTAATCAAGCATTTTTCTTCATGTGTTTATCTTCGTTTTAGAAATAAATATAGAAGAAACAATAGCAGAAGCTGGGTAAAACTGATTATTAACAAATTGGATAAATCTGGGCATGAAAAACTAACTTTCTCTATCTTTATATGCAGGGACACGGATTGGACGATTGTTTTTCAAATGACAGAAAAACAACAACCAGGAAAAGAAAAGGACAACGTCTTGAGTGAAAAGGACAATGGAAGACCAGGAGGACCAATGCTATTCTATGAAGAAATCAGATCGAGGGTTACGAAATCGTCAGGATCCCTTGATCCTGAGGATTTGCTTCTATCCATTTATTTCTTCAAAATCTATATAAAGCCATGAGGGAATTGAACAAATAGTTAGGAATTTTGAGATTGTAACGATTCTTTTTGAACATGGATATTTTCATTACTGTGATGTTGTAAATCTGTTATTAATTTTAAAGAAGAAGACTATATTTCATCCATAATCGTATTATGAATATGTTTTAGCAGCTACTTCTGGAGACTTTGGCCTAGTAAATAGGATATCTATTACTTCAATTGTGTTATAATCATTTATATTTATTCTTATAATTGTTCATTACTGTTAGTCTGTAAAGTTAACACTATTCTGATTTGTGAGGATTGATGATTCCGGTTTTTGTTTTCTGTTTACACGATATTCTAAATTTAGCTATGTGTTACATCTGCATGATAATATTTATCGAAGTGATTATGTTGATTTAAACATTTGATTGTTGTTCATTCTAAAGTAATATATGTTAGTGCCTAAATCTACCTCAAGCTGAAGGAAGGCAGGTCTAGAGTAAGATCAAACCACGCTTAACCTGGTAGCTAGCCTTACTAGGTTGGGAGAGGGCTCTCTCCTTGTCAATCTCAAAATAATATGGAAACTAAGGCTTTGGGATGACTAAAAATTAATGCTGATTTTAGGCTAGGTATATTTTCTCATAGGATTTTGATTGATTTTAATGGTTGGTTGCTGGATCAGATGAGGAAGGCAACTTTGGGTTCGGGAAATCAAATTCATATTTGCAAAGGTTTCCATGGGGCGAGGTAGGCAAGTGTTTTAGAACTTTGAAATAAATTTTATGGTGATTCTAAATACTGGTGGGGAGTTGGAGAGGGTATGCAAAGTTCGTGAGTCCTCTTCAAATAGAAAAAAAAATTAAAACCTAAATGTATCCTCTAGGCAGAGCATTGAATATCAATGGATTCTACCTTATTCTCTTGATTCCTTTAGTTATGAAGAAAGAAATAGATGATGGAACATAAAAACATAAGAGAAACTAAATCATAGAGGAGAAAACAATGCCAAGACACGTTACCACAAGAATCCCACAAAATGCTGCAAAACCCTGGTTCATTTCCTTGCCTGCAATAATGCTCAATGCATCCACAAGAGTCCAACCTTGACAAATGACTAAGAAGGTATAAGATATAGGCATCAAACGGCTTATTCTAGCCATCAGGGGTTGAATCCATGAGTCAAGGATGTTATAGACATTTTTGTGCCTTACATCATAGAGCATGAAATGTCAATAATCTAAGGGATCCAAAGTCCCTAAACATGTTGTTATTACCCTTAGAGGAACAAGGTCAGCAAACCACAACACTACAAATCAGTTCTACACTAAAAAACACTCAAAAACAGGTCAGTTTTGGATCAAAGCAGCTGCTCCACTAAGCATCTGCGCTGAATGTCAAAAGCTCTATGGTGTACCTGCGCTGCATAGCAACTGCAACAAAGGCTACCTGCACTGGGCGTACTTTGACATGTGGAGGAATCTTTTTCTCAATATGCCAGTGCCCAGGAAGCTTCCAAAAAGACACTTGATCATAAGATTCGCCTAATGATGAGTTAAGAGCTTCTAAAACTCCCAGTGGAAGGTAGAAACTCCGAGTGAAGAACTGAAGAACAACTGGAGTTGAAGAGGACAACAAGTCACACATCAAGCTGACTTATCTTCACTCCAAAACTCTATATAAGGATCTCATCCCATGGGATCTGGAGGCCGGAATTTAGTGCAAAGGATTGCTATTGGTTTACAGTTGTGAGCATTGGGTGATTGCTTGAGGGAGGTGAAGAAGAGATTTCTCTCCGTCGGGAAGGTGATGCTGGATTGAACCTCTCATGGTTGTATCACCGCCTGAACCTTACTTCCATATATTAATAAAGCATTTGAGGTTCTTCTATTCGCATGTGTTTCAATGGTGTATTGTCTTACTTGCGTCTTTGATTTATGCTAATCCTTGAATCGATTATGAATGCATGCCTCTTGTAGTTTCCTTTTCTTGTCTTATTTGCAGGATCTCGTGTAGCTGGGCCCGTGAAAAGACTTGGATCTGGGAGCAAGCGGCATACAAAGGAGATTGGATCAACCATTTGCGCAAGACATCGGTAAGTGGATCTCTTCCTTCTATCTCTTGCATGTCATAAAGAAGAAACTTTAGATAGCTTTGCTTTCAGCTGTTGCTAAGGAACTGTCACCCTTAGAGTGGGTTAGGGTCATTCCGAGTTGGATACTTTCCCCCCCAACAGACTGGCGACTCCGCTGGGGATCGTGTCTTGTTGGTACCTTGTGTTTCTTGCTATTCATTTCTTAAACAAAGGGAGTACCGAATCGAACTGCATTCGAGTCCTTCGAATGCAAAGTAGAGGGCAGCTACTCTAGCCCAGTGCTGGGCATGTTTATGATCTGAAGAGCTGATCCACAAGGACTCTTTGTAGCTCTTTGTGATAGTGTTCATCTTCCTTTAATCACCCTCTAGTGTATACTTGACTGATAGCCTCTGGTTTGGCCAAAAACCATTGATTTTTGAGCAAACTGTGATCCGGAATCTGAGAGAGACGAGAGTTGTCTCATTAGTGCAGCTGCAACAAAGGCTACCTGCACTGCAACGCAGGTCCCGAAGGGGCTACCTGCGCTGCATCTCAGATTGACAGTGCAACACCTGCGCTGATCCAGTTTTGCCTTGTGCAACTGGGGTTCCCCACTGTCTGTTGCCCAGTTTTCAGTATTGTTTTGCAGCCTATTGTCAACCTGTATACCCAGCTGAAACCACTTCTCTTTGCCTTCATTCCGCCTCAGTTGTATGAAGAAACCGTGATTGTTCTTATTGTATTTCTTGCTGTCATTCACAGTTTCCCATAGCGAAAGTGAACTAGTCTTGCTATGACCTCTTGGATCTAGACCTATGAGAAAGTGTCGTTGTGATTCTAAGAGTTAGTTTATTGCTGTTCATAGCTGCTTGAGCATTTGCTTTCGTTATATGGTTCGAATTTTAGTATTTCTTGTGCTGAAACGAGTGAATCTTAAGGTGTTCTTTTGATTATTGGACAAACACTTGTTGCTTTCGCTTGAAATTGAATTCGAAATTATACAACAGCTTTCTTTTTGTAATACATCAACATTAAGGAAGAAGAAAAGAAATACTTGCATTGTGCATGTGCATTTTGACAGTTTGCATGTCGATTTAGGAAAAGTGCATCAGTGTGTGCTCTATGATCTGTTTGAAAAGATGATGTCTTTCTTTTCCTTCAGTAGTTAAGGTTTTCATAAGTTGAAAGAATTGAAAAAGCTTGCTTATCATTCTTAGACTGCATTTAGGAGTTGTATCATACATCACGTGGTGATCCATAAAGGCAAACTGCTAAGCAAGATCAACCTAAAAAGAACTGAATTTATCTAACAACGCTTTGAAACATAACGAAACACAGTAGAGGTCTAGGTAGAGACGTGAACCGGCGTCGTTAAACATAGTGACTGTCGATCTCTACGAAGGTGGGTGATTCCTCCTGAGGGACGATAGCACTAATACGGACTTGTGCCCCCGCGTACCGTCGCGTATATTGGGGGACCCCTATAGGAACAAAGCATTTATCCATAGGAAGCCGTGTCGGCCGCCCTACTGATCGCGATGCAGTGAACACAGCATTCACGAAGATCGACCACTCGTACCGTAAAACGTATTTTGTGGTTTCGCGAAAGGTTCGGCACACCCTCTGCCTAGAACTCCAGAGTAGTTTATTTTGGCCTTTTTCAAACTCTATAACTGAAAAATTCCATCCGAGCATTTGTCACTTCGGGCTCGTTAATACATCGAAGGAGACTAGAGTCATCTTTAGCTTTTTCTCGACTCTTAAAAAGTGAAAAAGCAAGTTGTGTCTAAAAGCGTCGTCATATAAAATTCATTCTAAGCAGAACATAATCACCCCTTATTCCTACATTGATCTTTAGGTTGAGAACATGGAACGCACCAACCAAGGGATTCCACATGATGGGACCCCTAGCCCTTTCTCCTCTTGGGGAGAAGTTGGTGCACCCCACATGGCCACATTGTCGCTTCCAGGACTGACAATTGGCCTGCGAGTTTGGCTATTCTCAACCGCTGTAGTTCAGACCACCACGGTTCCTGAACAGTCGAGTCAGCAGTTAGACCAGTCAAGAGCTACCCTCCAGCCCTCCACTTCTTATAAACCTTCCTCCGATCCTTCTTCTTCGAAAGGTCAAGCCGCCGAAAGCAGAGCTCCCATGGAAAAGAAGAAGGAAAAGAAGAAGAAAGAAAAGAAGCAGAAGGAGCCAAAGGCGCCTGGGGGCAAGCAAAAGGTATCTAACGAAAATCCACACACAGCACGGACCGGGCCCAAATCGCCATGTGTCATATGTAGAGGAGACCACCTTCACCGTGATTGTCCCAGTATTCCCCGGATACTAAGGGACTGGTCCCCTCGTTTGCACAGTTCGGAAGCGTCAACCTCTGACAACCAGGTTGAATGCTTACCGTCGACCAGCGAAAGTGAAGGTTCTAGACGACGAAGGGGAAAGAGATTCCCCTGCGAACTGTGTGAAGGCAATCACACCCTCCGCCGTTGTCCCTTTTTAGACGAAGCAAAGAGAGTTTTGGAAGATCAACCGGTTGCACCGTTGCTACTTCCTCCTGGATATCAAAAAGTCGCGCCAAGTCCTTCGTTGGTCGAAAATACAGCTGCCCTGCTCATAGGGCCAGCTGAAGTGTCAGTCACTGAAAGTGAACCTACTGAATCTGGACCGGACGAAAGTCCAAAGGTCGAAATGGCAGTTGACCCGGTTCTCCCTTCAGAAGTTTCATCTTCAAATACCATAGTCACTGAGGATTCATCTTCAGTTGACACCCTCACCGAAGAGAGTAAGGATGACACCGTCCAGATTCTCTTCATCAACACCGATTCTGATGAACATCAGGGCAATGTGCCCACTTCTTTATCACAGGAAGGAACATCGTCAGGGTCATACCCGGCCGTATATTCGGTCCCACCACCAAGCAACCTAGTTGTGTCCTTTGATTGGAACCAACTAGGCAGACCCCGGTTACCAGCCAGTATACCATTTAGAATTATAGTCCAAATATACAAAATGGTGATGGCTGGAACTATCATTGATGAAGGGGCATCTGTGAGTATCCTGTCCTCTATTGCTTGGAAAGCACTGGGTTGCCCGACGCTTTTGCCTGAGACAAGAAATCTCTCGGGTTTTGACAAAGGAACCAGTCGACCATTAGGGATTCTACCTAATGTGCCTATTACCTTGAAGAGAAGGTCGTCAAGATGAACTTGATGGTCGTCCAAGGACCCTTGGATTATAACCTACTCCTTGGACGAGACTACACATATTGCATGGAAGCAATAGTCTCCTCACTCTTTCGAATAATGTGTTTTCCATACGAAGGAAGAATGGTCAAGCTCGTAGACCAACTTTCACTTCCGAGATCACGCATCGCAAGTAGTCACATACCTATCCTCAATGGTCTATTTGATCAAGAAAGGTCTCTACCTCCGGTTCTTCTTCCTGATGAGTGCGAGTAATTCGGGAGAGGAAGGCCGGAACCCAGGGGGCATGCATCCTGGTCTGCTCTGGAGGCAGAAAAAACCTTGGGTGTAAAGTAGAATTTCCACGGGAGAATATGACTAGTCCGTACCCCGTCCCCTCCTTCTTCTTCGTAAAACAGAAGAGCCGGCAAGAGCTCTCATGCGGAAGAAGGGGCAGTTAGGAATGGGGTTGTTCTGGAAAAAGATTCTTTTGTTAAAGTTAAGTGTGTGGCGGAGTGTCGTCATTCACCTTTGTCTAGAAAAGTGGGCTCTGCCAAAGAAGGGGATCCGTTTGCGGCAGCAAGTAGTAACCATCTTTGGATAAGAGGCAAGCCTCGCCCATTAAAACAAATGTTTTAGAGGATAAGTAGGGGCAGCCTCCAAAGAAAGGGATTCAATTGCTGCAACAAATTGTAACCATCTTTGTGTAACCTAATGATAGACATCGCCGAAGAAAAGTTTCTGTTTGAAAGAATTAGCAGAACTATCTTTGGGTAACCTGAAAGAGGTAAGCCTCACCTGTTGAAAACAAAGGTTTTTAACGGAAAAGTAGGGGCAACCTTGAAATTAGACTTACACCTGGGGGCATGCAAACCTCTTGGAATGCAAGCTCGGGCGGCTTTTTAGTTTTAGGTAGGACTAACCCCGCTAACCCGTAGATAAGCCGATACCCGGCTTGCACAAAGAGAGGATATAGAGCAATACGTAGGGAGATGAAGCTCTTTAAAAAATAGCGATCTCCCATGAGACCTTCCTACTTTATGACTGGTAAAAACGAGCAGTTTTGGCAAAGTTCATGCTCGTTAAAAAACAAACGCAAGATCCGAGCAGTTTTAATGCGGAAATTCATGCTCGTTAAAAAATAAACATAAGCTTGTGAGCAGGCTTTCCCCAGAGTTCAAGCTCATCCAGAAAAAATGAACCGTTAAATGACCATTTGAGACCGTAAATTCATCAGCCATAAAAGCCTTGGTCGTGTTTGTGCACCGTCACCTCCACTTTTCATTTGGCCGATCATTCACATCCACTTGATTGTTTACCTATTTTGAGGAATAGCTGCGAAGAGTGATCCCACCTAGCCATCCTTGTAATACTGCCGTGATTGGAAAATTCCAACCTGTACCTGGAATCTGCTGCTATCCCTGTTTATCACTCGTTCCTCAAAATACGAGTCTTCTTTGAGCTCTTTTCACTGACTCGTAAAAAATGAAAAGTTTGCCGAGTTTTGGCCTTCCAGCTCGTTAAAAGGACCGGAAGAGCTATCCCTCCTCTAGATTTTAATCTTTTTGGACCTGAGGGATTGTTGCACAAAAAGATCGAGCGCTTGTCTAGTTCAGCTCGATAAAGATATCGAACATTCATCCTTTCTGTATTGTTTTATAATTTTTCGGACTTAAGGGATTAAATGACGAAAAAGGACCCCTGGAGTCCACTTTATGTACCCGTTTCAGACTCTCTAAAAATGAAAAGGACCGAGTTGTCTTTGTCGCTGGCTCGTTAAAAATGTTAGATAGCGACAAACTTGTCTTTAGACGAGAACGAGTTTCCCTATCGCTAGGCTCGTTAAAACATAGCGATGGGCTTGCCCGAAGGGCAGGTTATAGAACAAGCATATGTTATCCTACTCAAGCTTGACAAAAATAAAGAGGTACTGGTCAGAAATGACTGGGGAAAAATTGGGAGAACCTCAAAAGCTTAATGGTAGCAAGTCGCTCTTGAACATGACACTTTTGCCTCCGTAAATATCGGGTTGGGTTATTATCATTCACCGGTCCCTTCACCATGGTCTCGCCATACCATCCATACATGGGGTAACACTACCGATCCATCACATCAGTGTCGTTATATGTTCAAGAGATGTCATTTAGAAAGTGCCAACCGAGTCCCATCCACTACCGTACATCATCTTTCATCCTTCCATGACCGCCACCCTGAATCATATTTCACAGATCGTTTTCACCATCATCACTAGCTCCGTTCCGTGTCACTGATGTGGGATTCATTAAGACCCTCCTTTGACGGATCACTTCTTGTCGACATCAGCTCATTATCCAAGAAGTTGATCTAGGAACACCCCCTCAGTACTTTGAAGCTTGCATGCCTCAATGGCAAGTTTCTCACTCCCGGCGATAGGTATACGTTAATGACCTTCGACCAAGAGACTTTGCGTGGTGTTCGACGTCAGATCCTATATTCACACCACGTGAATTGTGCTACAGTACCTTGAGGGTCATCATCATTATCGGTGATTCCTCTCGCGCTTGTTAACAGTTTACATTATTGACTGGTAATCAAGCGACGTCTTTCCGTGTTCGACTTCAAGAAATTCTCACATGGATCGACTTGTACTAGAGTGAAGATTGGACAAGTTTGAAGACCCCGGATCTAGTTTCATCCATCCGGGCTGCGATATATATTCAGGAGATAAAAACATAGACATGTGCAGCAGATGATCATCCTACTAAAAGGATGATAATTAAAAGCAGAGAATTATCAGTCTATTATCAGACGATCGTCTGTTTATGTACAACAAATGCATTTATAAAGCTGAGCATGGGAAATTCCCGCATCAGCTAGATCATGAAAAGAAAGTATGAAAAGATAATGTATTGTATTGTATTTTGTTACAGGTCACCTCTCGACGATTGAATGAACTTCGGATCCTCCTAATAAAGCATTTCACCCGATAAACGACCTGATACTTTAGGGGGCAACTGTTATAGACATTTTTGTGCCTTACAGCATAGAGCATGAAATGTCAATAATCTAAGGGATCCAAAGTCCCTAAACATGTTGTTATTACCCTTAGAGGAACAAGGTCAGCAAACCACAGCACTGCAAATCAGTTCTCCACTGAAAAACACTCAAAAACAGGTCAGTTTTGGATCAAAGCAGCTGCTCCACTAAGCATCTGCGCTGAATGTCAAAAGCTCTATGGTGTACCTGCGCTGCATAGCAAGTGCAACAAAGGCTACCTGCGCTGGGCGTACTTTGACATGTGGAGGAATCTTTTTCTCAATATGCCAGTGCCGAGGAAGCTTCCAAAAAGACACTTGATCATAAGATTCGCCTAATGATGAGTTAAGAGCTTCTAAAACTCCCAGTGGAAGGTAGAAACTCCGAGTGAAGAATTGAAGAACAACTGGAGTTGAAGAGGACAACAAGTCACGCATCAAGCTGACTTATCTTCACTCCAAAACTCTATATAAGGATCTCATCCCATGGGATCTGGAGGCCGGAATTTAGTGCAAAGGATTGTTTTTGGTTTACAGTTGTGAGCATTGGGTGATTGCTTGAGGGAGGTGAAGAAGAGATTTCTCTCCGTCAGGAAGGTGATGCTGGATTGGACCTCTCATGGTTGTATCACCGCCCGAACCTTACTTCCATATATTAATAAAGCATTTGAGGTTCTTCTATTCGCATGTGTTTCAATGGTGTATTGTCTTACTTGCATCTTTGATTTATGCTAATCCTTGAATCGATTATGAATGCATGCCTCTTGTAGTTTCCTTTTCTTGTCTTATTTGCAGGATCTCGTGTAGTTGGGCCCGTGAAAAGACTTGGATCTGGGAGCAAGCGGCAAACAAAGGAGATTGGATCGACCATTTGCGCAAGACATCGGTAAGTGGATCTCTTCCTTCTATCTCTTGCATGTCATAAAGAAGAAACTTTAGATAGCTTTTCTTTCAGCTGTTGCTAAGGAACTGTCACCCTTAGAGTGGGTTAGGGTCATTCCGAGTTGGATACTTTCCCCCCCAACAAAGGAGCTGTTTCAACAACATCTAAACTAGGAACTACAAAATAGGCAGTGGAGCAGCTTGCCTCTAAAATTATGGAAACTGATTCATTCATCCTCAAACCAATTCTAACTGATGTATCTACCCCTTCAAGTCACTTTTAATAATATTTAAATCATAGTACATCATATTACATCATTAATTTACCAAAGGGAGAAGAAAAAGTCAACTGACAGCCAAACTGGGCGAAATTCTGAACAAACATGCAAACTGGCAAAATTTTCTCCTATGCACTGCCCTTTTTCAAGGCCACTTTTGGAGGGCCTCCGTAAGTCCAAATGCAATGCAGAATAGCTCATTGGAAAGCTTGCTGAGTCTAACTTATGGAACAACTTGAATTTATAAATTTGGAGTCCATTTTCCCCTTCAAAAATTGAATCTCCCAAGACTACTTCTTGTGTGGCAAAAAAGTGCCAGAGGGCATGTTTGGAATGTTTTTTGCCCTTTTGAAGACCCAAAGCTTTTCCAAAAATCTTAGCCATTCATGAGCATGGATATGTTGTCATACTGGTTCTAAAAATGCAAACCTTTTTGCAAATGGATGCCCCCAACAAAAGTGCAGCACCGGTGGCGCTACCCACCTACTGAAAAAACTTGTTTTTTGCTCATCAGTGGAGTCAATGTTAGTGTCGGTATCTTCATACCTACATCAGTGATCAAATTGATCTTTTTGCATGCATGTTAGGTGTCCCATATGATTAGCTGCATCCCGTTAGGTCATGGATCAACTGATGACTTTAGATCAAGTTCCAGCAAAGAATGTTCTCATGGATGTAGTTGTGACAGACATTCCCCCTAGATTTGGCATGCTTTTATCTAGGTCATGGGGTGTAAAACTCAAAGGGAAATTTTAGTTAGATTTCTCCTATGCCACCATTCCTGTGTTTGGTCAGTTGAAAAAATTATATAGGGAGAAAAAGATGAAGTATATGATCACAAGCAAGGAGAAACCTTTAAATCATCCAGTTAACTATGTACATACAGATTTCGAATCTTTTGTTATTTATTCTGACAGTGGTTTTAATGATGTAAATAGTCAACTAGTTGAAGTGGAAGATATTCCAGAGATAACAGAAAATTTTATGGTAGTACTTGATCAAGAGAGACAAGGTCTTGAAAGTACCGCTGAACAGTCTACACTCTGCCAACAACAGAAAATTGATGGACAACAGCCAAAGGTAGAAAAGCAGGCAAAATTCCAGCACTTGGAGGAAGAGGCCAATTTGTGGAGTATGGATTTTGATGGAGCAGTAGGTAAGGATGGTATAGGAATTGGTATTTGGATGTGCATCCCTATTTTCCTACCAAATAAATTCCCAAGTAATGTAAGAGTTTGTTCATATAAAGTGGCTTTTGATTGTTCAAATAACGAAGCTGAGTATGAGGTACTGACTATAGGCTTCAAAATCCTCAAGACATTGAATGCAAAGAGTATTTTAGTTTATAGCAACTCAAAATTAGAATCAAACAAGTCAAGAGTGAATACCAAGCCAAACATCCATGAATGGCGGCTTACTGTAATGCAGTTTTAGGCATTTTGAGGTTGTTTCCAGATCATACTTTGACATGTTTCCCTTGTACACAAAATGTTAATGCAAATTCTCTTGCTATAGCTACAGGTAACTTAAAGATCCCAATGAATTCAAACAATAAGTTCGAAATTCATGTGAAGCATCACCCAGCTGTCCCTGATAATCTAAGATGATGGTAGGTGTTCAAAGAAAGGCAAATAGAAAGACACTTCTATAGATGGTGAGAAAGATGATTGTGAACCAGAAATAAAGGTAAATAAGATGGAAGTCTTACCGTTGAAAGATAATGTCATCCCTAAAGGCATTATACCTTTAGAGGAATTATTTGATCAAGATGATGTAGCCTGGAAACCAAGCTTAGTGCCAACCAAGAAGTGCGTTGGAGATGTAAATATCGGAACAACGGAAAATCCAAAGATTGTGAAATTGTCAAAGGCATTACCTCCTCAGGTAAAAGCTAAATACATTAGTTTATTGTCTTCATTTTCTGATGTATTTGCATGGGACTATATAGATTTAAAGGAGTACAAAAAAAAAGTATAATTCAGCATATCATTCCAATTAAGTGAAATCAGAAGCCATTTCGCCAAAAGCTGAGAAGGATAAATCTGAAGTTGTTGCCATCAATAGAAAAAGAGGTGAATAGATTGTACAAGGCTGGTATAATCATGCTGATCAAATTTTTAGATTGGATCTCCAATTTGATCCTCGTGAGGAAAAAGACAAGTGAGATTAGATTATGCATAGATTTCAGAAATTTGAATAAAGTTTCATTGAAAGATAACTACCCATTGCCGAAAATGGACCACATACTCCAAAGAGTAGTTGGAGCATCTCGTATGTCGCTGCTCGATGGGTATTCCAGCTACAATCAAATTTTGGTTCATGAAGATGACAAGGACAATACATCATTCACCACTCCTTGGGGGACATTCCACTATGCCAAGACGACGTTCAGTTTAAAGAATTCAGGAGCAACATTCCAATGTGCCATGGACATTGCCTTCGCAAATGAAAAATATGTGTTTTTAGTAGTGTATCTTGATGATTTGATTGTTTTTCAAATTTAGATGAGGAGCATATTTACCATCTGAAAACTATTTTTTAGCATTGTAGAAAACATGGAATATCACTCAATCCCAAAAAGAGTTTGTTTGCCATGGATGAGGGAAGGCTTCTCAATCATGCGATATCAAAAGAAGGAATCTGCATTGATCCTGCTAGAGTGGAAGCTATTCAAAAAATAGATTTTCCTCGTAATAAGAAAGATATCCAATTGTTTAACATTAAGATGAACTTCTTACGTCGTTTTGTGCCTAATCTAGTAGAACACTTGAGGGAAATTACAAATATGTTGAAAAAGGATAGTGTGGTTAAGTGGACCGAAGAAGCCATGAAGTATTTTAACCTGGTAAAGTTGGCCCTTCTTTCAGCTCCGATTTTAATCAGTTCGGATTATTCACAGGATTTTATATTATTTTCATTCACTTCTAAACATACTATGGCAAGAGTTCTAATGCAAAAAAGAGATCAGCTTGAAAATCCAATTGCCTTTTTCAGCAGGAAAATAAGAGATGCAGCCTTGAAATTTAACATTATTGAGAACCAAGCTCTCGCCTTCGTGAAAGCTCTGAAATATTTCTGGGTATATATTCTGCACTCTCATATTCTTGCTTATGTCCCTAATGCAATAGTCAAAGATGTTTTGGTACAAACAGATCTGGAAGGGAGGTGAGGCAAATGGATCTCAGCATTGCTAGAATATGACTTAGAGATAAAGCCAACAAAGCTAATCAAGGGTAGGGTCTAGCAAAGATGATGGCCAAGTCTAATTTACATGCATTGGACATAAAAATAATTGCAGCCATGTCTGAAGAAGATGAAGATAGTTCGTTGATTCAGGTATCTTAAATTTTTCGCCATTCCCCTTGGTATTCAGATATTGTATACGTGCTCCAGCACCTTCCACCACCACTGGGAATGGCTAAAAATAAAGCTAGAACTCTAAAACTAAAGGCTGATAGATTTTGTATTTTGAACAATGCACTCTATTGGAAAGATCTCGGAGGCATTTTGCTGAATTGTCGGACCAAAGAGGAAGAAAAATAGGTCATGAGTGATTTTCGTAAGGGAGACTGTGGAGGTCGTCTATTTTGGAAGACGACAGCTAACAGAATTTTGAGAGTAGGGTACTATTGGCCTACCTTGTTTGTTGATGTTTATAAAACTGTCACAAGCTGTCATGAATGCTAGATTTTTCAAGGAAGGAGAAATTTGCAGCCTCTACCTCTCAAGCTAGTCGAAGTTAGTGCACCATTTCAGCATTGGGGTCTAGATTTTATTGGAGAGATTCATCCCACATCTTTAGCTCAGCACAAGTGGATCTTAACATCGACATATTATTTCAAAAAGTGGATTGAGGCAATCCCCACTGTACAGGCTATAGATTCAGTAAGAATTCACTTTCTTGAAAATAATATTTTGTCACATTTTGGTTGTCCTAAAAAACTGATTACAGATAACGCAACAACTTTCAAGTCCAAAAAGATGATTGAATTTTGTAGCAAATACAAAATTACCTTGGGACATTCTACTGCATATTATCCATAAGGTAACGGATTGGCTGAATCTTCAAACAAATCATTGGTCAACATCATTAAAAAGCTGTTGGAAACTAATAAGAAGAGTTGGCATAAAAAATTGGTAATGCACTATGGGTGGATAGAGTAAGTCAAAAGAAGTCAATTGGCATGTCTCCATTCAAGATTGTATATGGTATTGACATGGTTTTTCTGACATCTCTCGCAGTCTTGGTTGTTAAACTTCTACAGGAAGCTAGCAGTCGAGAAGATCATTTTTAGGGTAGAATAAGCCAAATGATCCATTTACAGCAGATGAGAGAGGAAGTTTTTGAGAATACCTTCACGCTGAAAGAGAGAATTAAAAAGATTTATGATTAGAAGGCAAAGGCAAACAAATTTCAGATTGAAGACAGTGCTAAAGTGGGATGCTAGAAATGAGGATAAAGGCAAGAAGGGCATGTTTGAGAACCTGTGGAAGGGACCATATAGAATTGCTACATATAAAGGTCAAAATGCTTTTCTACTCAAAGAAATGAAGGAGGAAGATTGTCCCGGAGGGCCGGTGAATGGTCGGCTTCTAAAACAGTACTATCTTTCAGAAGTTTTCAGCTATAACATTTTGTCATTGTACATACCATTTTATTTCTTTCATTGCAAATTTTTCATTGTCATCATTCATTTAGTTTGGGGCCTAAGGTGAAGGCTATAAAGCTGAATGTTTGGCTTTAGTCTTTGTTTTTTTTAGTGTCAGTTGTTTGAGTCATAGTTGAGTCAGTTTTGAGTTGAGGTATTTGTTTCGTGTTCTAAATTTATTAACTCCATATTTCCCAATGGATGAAGGCACTTATCTGCTTTTCTAGAGAACTATAGTTCTTGCACCATCCAGGAGCTACCATCCCCATTGCAGCCAATGTTAGTGTCAGTATCTTCATCCCTCCAACGGTGATCAAATTGCTCTTTTTGCATGCATGTTAGGTGTCCCATCTGATCAGCTGCATTCCACTAGGTCATGGATCAACTGATGGTAGTGGTTTCATGTCAATTTTCTTCGTGACGTTCATCAGCTGACCTATTGTCACATTTGTTTAGGTCATTTACTATCATCCAGTTTTATTCCATTCATAAAAACTAGTTTTAGGGTTTTTGTCTCACTAGGTCTAGGGTTTGTCGTCATAGTCATCCAAAACTGATTAAAAGTTCAGCAGGCACATGACGAGCATAAATAAACTCATAAAATCATAAATTTTACTTTTGTTAGGCTCAATAAATTTGTTTCACCTCAAAACTTTGTTTTGAGGCCAAAACAGGGTTTTTCCATTTCATGTACAATTTCATGTAATTTCAATGTTTCTATATGTAATATGTATTCAAAATTTGTTCTTGGTCACCTGGTGACAAAATCCACCCCTGCCATGCAAGAATCCACCTGAATAAATCAATGTAAAAGTCCACCTGCAAAAAGACAAAAGTCTGAAATAAAGTGAAACAGGGAATTTATGAAAAAGCTAGCACAACATTAGAAAAGTGGGTTTGGTAAATGAAAAAAATAGAAGGAAGGGGGTATAAAAGTCACCTATATGTTTGAAGTCTTTATTGTTGCAAATGAAAGAGCTAAAGGCAAAAATCATGTTTTTGGAGGAAAGAGGCAAAAATGAAGCAAAAAGCTTGAAGGTTTACTGGCGTTGTGCACCTGGGCTTTCGCCCTGCGCACTTACCTAGCGCTGTGCACCTGGTGCAGGTTTTGTTGGAAATAATATTGAGGGGGGGGGGGGGGGGTGAATCAGTATTATGAAGTCAACTATTTTTCCTTTCACACCCAGATCATATACGCTACTTCAGTTAGTTAAAACTGCGTATATACACAACTACAGATAAGGAAACCAGCGTATACCATGTAGACTTATAATTTAATTTATTCTTCCGATGTTGATCGTTAATCTGTGCATCAGAATCATATAAACAGTAACCAGGAATAGTAAATAGATCAGAATACAATCACACACAAGAACATAAGATATAAGGTGGAAACCCAGTGTGGGTGAAAACCACCTGCTGCAATTTATCTCTATCATGTTTTAATTAGAAACTTCTTCTTACAATGTTTCTGTACTGGTGCAGCCTTATACCAGTACGCAGGCTTCTACCTGTAGAAGGCTACAACCTTCTCTCGTTCTCCAGCCTCTCCTGGAAGGGAGCTACGACCCCCTTAGCTCTTGCACTAGTCTAGGTGCTAGTACATAGGTACTGACCTACAGAAGGCTACAACCTTCTCTTTCTTCCAGGGACCACATTTCATAAATTTTCAGACTCGATCCATGAATAACATCAATAAAACATCAAGAACTTCTGCATCAAACAATCTCCTTTTCACCAAGTAAAACTGAATCATATAGACACTTCTTTGACAGCTGTACCCAGAACACAGTAACAGTAACCATACACCAATTCTAAACCGAGATCACTGCAGTAATCAACAGAAGTAGTTAGAACATAATTTAAGAGACATATGCTACTTCAATATTCAGAAACCTACGTGCATACGCTTCTGTGTTAAGACCAACCTGCGTATACGTACTTTTGATGTGCAGAAACAACGTGCATACATGCCTTCAATTCACTGAACCTGCGTACAGATCTATAAATATAATTCACTCCTTCAAATATTCAGACATTATTTAACCCAGATTATCAGATTTATAGATCAAGCGTGCACCACATATAACATATCAAAATCATACAATGATACTATTACTCAAGCCTTAAGATTTTGACCCATCAATAGAACTTATCCTTTTCTTTGCGCTTAGGTTCCTCCTTTGTTCAGATCCAGCTCTGCACCATAACCCTAATCACCAGTATTCTAGATCTAGCACTTTATCAGATATTCAATAGTTCAGATTGTGACCTTGCCTAATGATCTCCTTCCTCTTTTATAGTCTTAGGCCTTTCACAATACCATGGTCCAAAACCATAACAAATCAATACCATGGACCCAATACTTGGGATCAACCCTTCGGACGAGATACCATGGTCCAAAACCGTAGGTTCAAATACCAAGGACTAAATACCACGGACCAAACATAAGTTCTCCCACATGTATGTGCTTTTCCTTGCGTGAAGGTGCGTGTATACGCATACGCGTCTTTGGAACATCTAACCCACGTGTATACATGGCTTGGTCACGATGAACCTACGTATATATATTTTTCCTTCATTCTGAGAGCCCGAACTAAGATCTGTCACCACAGTGAGTTTCCATCAAGGACAACACCTATGCCATAGTGCAAAACATTTGTCATAATGCTGACAATCTCCGCCTTTGAACTTGATGGCAACGCCAAGATCCTCAAAGTCATTCTCCCCCTTTGCCATCAAGGGCAAAGGGTTATGCTCCTCATGAGTACATGCTGAAATCTCTGCTCTGCTGTGCTGGCCATGCTCCCCTGACTGTAGGCAAGATATGCAAAAAGATGTTCTTCAAGAAGAACCATGACTCATACATCATAACTGACCTTCCTATCATCAAAGAATCTATACATCTATCACCCAACCAAGTGGGGATACATCAGAAATTTATGTATGATAACCAAGTACATTACATCATTCATCCCAGGCATGGTGGGGAAACCAAAATAGGCCGTTACATGACCTTGATAATAATAAAAGATATACATGACATAGAGACGAAATATCTAGAGCAAGACTATGAAAGTCACCAATAACTAATATCAGAAGCACTATTCAGATCAACAACCACATTCTCCTTCTATTCTCCTTCTGCAGCTGATCCACCTGAACCCAAAATAGCTTGTGTACTCAAACCATGAGGTTCTAATGTAATGCCAGCAATGCATTATTAGAATTTTATCTGCTCCCCTTGAACCTGTGCCAGATGGTCTCTATCAGACCCATATCATACTCTCTTCAACCAGACTCTATCCCCACTGATTTCCTTCAAACCACCATATACGCGACTGTATCTGCATAAATCGGCGTATATACGTGGATCCTCCTCATGCAACTCACGTACAATCACATTTCTCTGAAACATACTGGTTTCAACAGCAAGATGATGCATCAACTACTCCCAACTTCTGTCTGAGGTATTCAAATGTTTCCTTGGTCATTGGTTTGGTGAGTATATCAACAACTTGTTCCTTAGAGGGAACATACTCCAACTTGACCTTTTGTTCAAGCACTTGTTCTCAAAGAAAATGATATTTGATAGGTATGTGCTTGTTCTTTGAATGCATGACAAGATTCTTTGAAATTTTGATTACACTTGTATTATCACATAAGATGGAGATAGGTGGAGTACAAGTGATTTGAAAATCCTGCAAAGTTTGCATCATCCAAAGAAGTCATGTGCAACAAGATGCAACAGCCACATATTCTGCTTCAGTAGTAGATAATGCAATTGAACTTTGCTTCTTGCTGAACCAAGATACTAATTTGGAACCCATAAAGAATGCACCACCACTAGTGCTTTTTCTGTCATCCATGCTTCTAGCCCAATCTACATCTGTATAAGCGTGAAGTGCGAGATCTGTATCTCTAGGATACCATAAGCCATAGTTATGAGTTCCTTGAAGATACTTGAAAATTCTCTTCATTGCGTAAAGATGAGTTTCCTTTGGATTTGCCTAAAATATTCCAACCATTCCCACTGCATGCATGATGTCTGGTCGGGTACATGTTAAATAGAGCCGACTTCCAATCATGGACCTGTAGGTTGCTTGATGCACTGCTGCTGATTCATCATTTGCACTGAGGCTGCATCCTGTGACCATAGGGGTACATACTGGTTTCAAATCTTCCATGCCATATTTCTTCAAGATCTGCTTGAGGTACTTGGTTTGAGATAAAAAGATACCGTCTTCATTTTGTTGGATTTGTAAACCAAGAAAATATGTCAGCTCTGCAAGCAAGGACATTTCGAATTTTTTCTGCATCACCAAGGCAAAGTTTTGACTCATGGCTTCTTCATTGCTGCCAAAGATGATATCATCAACATACATAACAAGTATTATCAATTTGGGATTTTCAATTTTTATATAAAGATTGCTATCTGCTGATCCTTTGGAAAAACATTGTTGATGAAGGTATTTGTCCAGACGATGATACCAAGCCCTTGGAGCCCCATAGAGAGCCTTCTTAAGTCTGCATACAAGTTTTGGATCATTTCCAGGGATGAAACCATCTAGTTGCTCAATATACACTTCGTCATCCAAGTCTCCATTTATAAAAGCATATTTCACGTCCATTTGAAATACCTTGAACTTTTGAAAAATAGAGAGAGCAAGGAACATTCTAATGGTCTCAAGTCTAGCAACGGGAGAAAAAGTTTCTTCAAAGTTGATTCCTTCTTGTTGAGCATACCCTTTACAAAGAAGTCTGGCTTTGTTTCTAATAACTTCCCCATTTTCATTCAACTTGTTTTTGAATATCCATTTTGTCCCTATGACATTCTTATCTTTTGGTCTAGGAACCAACTCCCAAGTGTTATTCTTTTCAATCTGATCAAGTTCTTCATCCATTGCCTTGACCCAACATTCATCTTTGCATGCCTCTCTTACATTTTGTGGTTTAGGGGAGGAGAGCAATGCCAAATATCTTGAAGCTTCGGCAATGGTTCTTCTTGTTTTTATACCTGCCTCTTTGTGCCCAAGAATTTGATTTTCTAGATGATTGTTTTGAACGTATCTGGATGGAGTCTTATCTTCTGTCCTTATCTATTCTTATGGTGCCTCTTGAGCTTATTCTTCATCATAAGTTTGATTTGATGTTGGAGGATAGTCCTCATCATCTTCAAAATTTTCGGAACTTACTTGCCTAGGAATGTTTCCTTCTTCATCAACCACTACATCAATGCTATCAACAATTCTTCCAAGTCTTTTATTGTAACACTTCTATGCTTTGCTGTGGGCAGAGTAACCAAGGAGAATGCCTTCATCTACTCTAGGTTCAAACTTGCCAAGATTTTTCATTAGTATTTTTGCTGTAGCATTTGCTTCCAAAAATTTTGAAGTATTTTACCGTAGGAGTCTTACCATACCAGAGCTCATGAGGAGTTTGAGTGCTGTTCACTCGGACATTTGTCTTGTTGAGAATAGTAACTACAGCAAATGCAGCTTCACCCTTGTGGGAGTTCCAGACTCATCAAGCATAGCACGAGCCATTTGTTGAACCATTCTGTTCATCCTTTCCACTACTCCATTTTGCTGAGGAGTCCTAGCTGTAGAGATTCCCTTCTTATTCCATGTTCTTCACAAAAATCAAAAAATTCATTCAAGGTAAATTATCCTCCTCGATCAGACCTGAGGCATTTGATTCTGCGATCTGATTCATTCTCCACCAAGGCTTTGAATGATTTGAACTTTTCAAAGGCTTCGTCTTTGTGCTTCATAAGTCCTATCCAACACATCCTTGAAAAATCGTCAATGAATAATATAGAATATTCTTCTCCTCGAGGTGACCTTTTCCTTGATGGACCACACACATCAGTATGGACAAGTTCAAGTGGCCTGCTAGCTGATCCTTCCTTCTCAGGGAAGTTAGTCCTGGTTTGCTTACCAAACTATCATGATTTGCATATTGTATTGTCTAGAATTCTGATGTCTGGAAGTCCACAAACTACCTGATATTTGCATGCTTTCCTTATCTAAGAGAATCTTAGATGCCGCAATCTTCTGTGCCATAGCTATTGTTCATAATTCTTACTTAGATAGCATTGTTGTTGTCCTCCCTTGAGAATGTATAGATTATTTGGAGTCCTTATGCCTTTGATCACTGTTTCTCCTGTATCAAGCTCATGGACAATACATCCATTTGATCGAAATATAACTTCATTTCCTTGATCACACATTTGACTGACACTCAATAGATTATGATTTAAGCCATCAACATACATAACATTTCCTGCTTTGACCTTTTCTTTTAAAAGAACAGAACCTTTACCTTTTATGAGTGCAGGGGTGTCATTTCTGAATGAGACCTTCTTCTCCTTTTCTAAGGCACTATATGATTGAAGTTTTTCTTTATCACCTGTCATATGTTTCGAACATCCACTGTCGATGTACCATTGATTTTCCTACCCTTCCACATATAAGGCTATACCACGTCTTTCTGGTTGCGATTCTTTCATTCTCCATATTTTTGCATTTGAGGCTTGCTCCTTTTGAGTTGTCTACCGAAACCTGTTCCTGCATTCAGAATCTTCACGATCGAAGTTTTTACAAATAGAACATTCTATTTCATTTTCAAGAGCAGAAAAGTTATTTTAGGTCCTTTTCATGATCCCAGTCATACTCCTCTATTTTTGAGCTTCTCTAGTCATGATAGTTTTGTAGGCAACACATTGAGCTGCTTTGTGTCCAAATTTATGACAAGAGAAACATTGGCCATTGAAGAAATTCCAGCGATTATCAACCCTGCGGACCAAATGATTGTAGTTTTCATCCATTCGTGAGGCAAATTGAGAATGATTTACCTGTGGTTTGTTGTAGCTTCTCTTTGTCCTTGAAGTAGATTGCCCCCAATTTTATTAGTGATCTCTGTTCATTCTTGAAGTAAAATGTCCCTGATTTACTTGGTGAGCATCATTGTGCCTTTGTTGTCGATTGTCAATTTGTTCACTCCTCTTTGCTGCATCAAGATAACTTTGGAGGTGGATGGCTTTTGCGCTTGAGATGCTTCTTCATTATATCCCAGACCTGTCTTGATTAGTTGAGAACTTTGCACTTTGATAATTCCATTTAAAGTTTCAGATCCTTTAAAAAATCTAAGATTAAAAGCTTTTTTTTTCTCAATCTCTTTACTAAGTCCCACAATTTCACATTCTAACTCTTCATGATGTTTTTCCCTTTCAGCCAGTTGGAATTGTAGAGTATCAATAATCATATTTTTCTATTCTAAACAAATTTTGAGTTTAGAAATCTCTTCATAAAGACCTTGTTCATCTATAGCATCCAAGAAATCATCATCTTCAAAAGCCATTAAAAGTCTAGAATTATTACCTTGTTCATCTTCATCACTATTTGAAAGTCCATCACTGTCTTCATGAGTGTAATAGCTTTTCTTATTTATATTCCGTTTTTTGTTCCATCTAACTGGTTCCTTACCTTTGTCAAACTTATCTTTATGAGGACACTTGGCAGCATAGTGACCAACTCTTCCGCAAGAAAAACATTTGAAAGGTAACTTACCTCTGAATCTTCCAGCACCCTGTTGAAGGTTTTTGACAAAATTTGATTCTTCCTCTTCTTCTGACATATGTCTTGAGTCATAGGAATCTCCTTTTCCTGAGGCCTTGAATGTGGCTTCTCTTCTGTCTGATCGTCCTTTCCTCATTTCATAAGCAGTTAGAATTCCATGTAGCTGTGACATGGTAATGATCTGTAGATTTTGTTTGTCTTCTATTGCAGAAACTTTTGATTCAAACATAGAAGACAAAGATCTTAGAACCTTTTCAACCAAAACAACCTCTTTTATTTCTTCACCCAAGTTCTTCATACAATTAACAATCTCATCTATATGTAGGAAATAGTTAGCCACTCTTTCATCATTGTGCATTCTGAGATTTTCATACTCAATTCTGAGGGTTTGAAGTTTTTCTCATTTTACCTGTTCATCTCCTTCATAGCTCAGAATGATCTTGTCCAATATTTCTTTTGCAATTTTGAGCTGCATAACCTTGATGAATTCTATTTGAGATAGACTCCCTAATAGAGTATTGACAGCCTTTGCATTTGTTTCATACTGCTTCTTACCAGTTGGATCTGTAGGAGTTGTTGATGGAAATGTGTATCCTATATCTATGATATCCTAGACTTCTGTACCAAGAGATTGAAGATAGGCTGTGATTCTTACCTTCCAATAGACAAAGTTGGTCCCATCAAAAATTGGTGGCCTGATCGATGCTTCTCTCTCGTAGTTGCTCATGATGATAGATCTTCCTTCAAGTGATCAAGCTTCTTCTAAAGGACTTGCTTTGATCCCAATTGTTGGAAATAATACTAGGAGGGGGGCTGAATCAGTATTATCAAGTCAATTATTTTTCCTTTCACACCCAGATCATATACGCTACTTCAGCTGGTGAAAACCGCGTATATACGCAACTACAGACAAGCAAACCAACGTATACCATGTAGACTTATAATTTAATTTATTGTTCAGATGTTGATAATTAATCTGTGCATCAGAATCATATAAATAGTAACCAGGAACAGTAAAACAGGTCAGAAGACAATCACACACAAGAACACGATATATATGGTGGAAACCCAATGTGGGTGAAAACCACCTGTTGCAATTCGTCTCTATCTTCTTTTAATAGAAACTTCTTCTTACAATGTTTTCGTACTGGTGCAGCCTTATACCAGTATGTAGGCTTCTACTTGCAGAAGGCTACAACCTTCTCTCGTTCTCCAGCCTCTCCTAGAAGGGAGCTACAACCCCCTTAGCTCTTGCACTAGTTTAGGTACTAGTATGTAGGTGCTGACCTATAGAAGGCTACAACCTTCTCTTTCTTCCAGGGACCACATTTCATAAATTTTCAGACTTGATCCATGAACAATCAAACATCAAGAATTTCTGCATCAAACAATCTCCTTTTCACCAATTAAAACTGAATCAAATAGACACTTCTTTGACAGTTGTACCCAGAACAAAGGAACAGTAACCATACACCAATTCTAAACCCAGATCACTACAGTAATCAACAGAAGCAGCTAGAACATAATTTAAGAGACATACGCTACTTTAATATTCAGAAACCTACGTGCATACACTTCTGTGTTAAGACCAACCTGCATATACGCACTTTTGATGTGTAGAAACAATGTGTATACATGCCTTCGCTTCACTGAGCCTGCATACAGATCTATAAATATAATTCACTCCTTGAATATTCAGACATTAGTTAACCCAGATTATCAGATTTATAGATCAAGCGTGCACCACATATAACATATCAAAATCATACAAAGATACTATTACTCAAGCATTAAGATTTTGACCCATCAATAGAACTTATCCTTTTCTTTGCGCTTAGGTTCCTCCTTCGTTCAGACCCAGCTCTACACCATAACCCTAATCACCAGTATTCTAGATCTAGCACTTTATCAGATATTCAATAATTCAGATCATGACGTTGCCTAATGATCTCCTTCCTCTTTTATAGTCGTAGGCCTTTCACAATACCACGGTCCAAAACCATAGGTTCAAATACCAATGACTAAATAACATGGAACAAATGTAAGTTCTCCCACATGTACGCACTTTTCCTTTCGTGAAAGTGCGTGTATATGGATACATGTCCTTGGAAGTCTAACCCACGTATATACACGGCTTGGTCACGATGAACCTGCGTATATATATTTTTCCTTCATTTTGAGAGCCTGAACTGAGATATGTCACGAGAGTGATTTTCCATCAAGGACAACACCTGTGCCATAGCACCAAACCTATGTCATAATGCCAACAGGTTTTACATTGAAATTTGTTCGGGCGCTGTGCATACAAAGTGTTGCACATCTATCCGTTGAGCATTAAAATGGGCTCCATCACCTTCCTTCACTTCAAACTCCCAAATTCACCTCTCAACAAGTAAGTGAATCTTCTCATCGTATTTAGCAATGAGTTTTTCATCAGTTGTGGTGACTTGTATGTCATAAACACTAAACCCTAGCTGTCTCCAAATTGTCTTGTAAAATTTTCAAAGTGTTCTGTTGTTTCTATTCCCTTAGATTATTTTCCTATACCCCATTCCCTTAAACTAAATCTCCATAAATCCCTTTCCCTTTCCCTTTCCCAAAATCATTAACACTCATTTCCCAAACCCTAACCCTATACTCTATTCCCAAACCCTAACTCACACTTCCTATCCCTTCACTACATTCATTTCATTATCAAAACCTCCATCTACATTCATCATACCAGTTGTTTCCCTCATTCCCCAAAAGAAGCTAGTAGTCACTTCCTATATACATTTTCACCCTCATATATTAAAATCTCTTCATACTCATCAATTTTCACTCCAAATTCATAAGCATGGATATAGACTCATACTATGAGAGGGAAGAGGAAACTTTTAGTGATTCTTCCCGAGAAGCTCATGTACCAAGAAAACCACATAAATGAGGGAAAATCATCTAGGAGGAGCCCACCACTCTCACAGAATTACTTGCTTTCCCTCTTGCTGTAACTTGCTTTAAACACCAATCTTGTTATGAATTTTGTGAAATGGTAGAAAGGGTGAAATATCATTATGAACTTGCTAGGTTGTTTGTTCTTCATATTCACAATGGCTAGGTGAACCTTGTTGGTGTTTCTTTCACGTTGACACCTGAAACCATTCTAGCGGCAACATGCATCCCTAATGTAGGTGAACAATGGAATAAGGTGCAACATATGGGCAAAGATCATTATGAGCCTTACATTAAGGCTTTTTATCACAGGAAAGTCAGTGGGGTTTTTCCTTTCAAATACCTGCACAACACTTATGCTCCACTCATGAAACTCAACATCAAGTATTTTACCTGTGAAGGGAGGTTTTCTCTTCTATATACATACCATGTCAGATTGTTGATGCATTTCACAAGAGTGAGGATAATGAACCTCCTCCCATACTTTATATGTAGGAATGTTGAGAAGATGGTTCTATATGTGCAAAGGAAACCTTTTCCTCAGCAGCTCAGCAAAATTTACCACTTCTCACTGATCAAAATTGTTGTCTTGCATCAGCTAAGCTTGTTGAACATACCATGGGATACCTTGATTGCACATGAGATTTTCAAAGGGCCTCAGGTTATTCCATCAGTGCTTCAAGAGGAAGGAGGGCCTTCAAGACAGTAAGATGTTCATGAGACTGAAACTACAGGTGTGCCAGTGTTTGTCACCTATGAGAGAGGCACGAGGAGGCTTTTTGTTGCTACCAAATGAGCACTATCTCCACCAAGGGTGGAAAGGCTCTCGTTTTCTTCACCGGACCACAAGAAAATTCTATCTTCACCTGGGGTGAAAGGGGCTTTACCTTCTTCTTCAGCTGAACATGTACAGGGTAAAGAGAAAGGAAAGCAATGGGTGCATGAAGAAGGCCATACTAAAGTGCAAGACAAGGATTTTGTTTTGATTGAGGAAGATGACACCGATTTTGGCTCTCAAAGCTCAAGACTCAAAGATAAGATCGTCAAAGAGGAGGAGGCTGAAATCCAAGCCTTATCACTTGACCTTGAGAGGGCCAAATGGATTATCAGTTTTCTTGAGCAAGAGAACAAACAACTTGAAGGCAAGAAAGTTGTTATGCAGCTACAAACAATTAGAGAAAATAGGCAAGTGGCAAAAAGAAGGAAAATCAAAATGACATCACTTGAGCAAGAAATTGAGGCTGACCGGGAATGATGGTTAGAGAGGGAAAACATTCACTTGGAGAAATTGCTTTAGAAATCCAACAAAGAGAAGAAAAGGTTGCGCCATATGGCCTATCATTACCTATCCTGGAACACAATTTGCATAACAAGGGTGAAGAGGTTAAAGGCTAAGCTAAAAAGAGTTTTGAGAAGCAAAAAAGAGCAATATAAGCTCAAGATCTTGGCTAATGCATCATTGGCCTAGAAAAGCACAAGAAAAGGATCACTCATGCCAAATTTAAGGAAATTTGGAGCATTTTTTGTTATTTTTGAAATTTTTGGAGCAAAAAACATGTTTTTTCAGCAGGTGTGTAGCGCTATCGGTGCTACGCTTTTTTTGGGGGCATCAATTTGCAAAATGGTTTGCCTTTTTGGAATCAGAATGAAAAAATATGCATGCTCAGGAATGGTTGAGATTTTTGGACAAGTTCTAGGTCTCCAAAAGGGCAAAAAACACACAAAAAATGCTCTCTCTACCACTTTTTTTCCACACAGGAAGTAGTCTTGGGAGATTCCATTTTTGGAGGAGAAAATGCACTCCAAATTCAGAAATTCATGTTGTTTCATAATGTAGGCTAACCAAGATTTCCAATGAGCTATTATTCACTATGTTTGGACTTCATTGGGCCCTCCAAAAGTGGCCTTGAAAAATCATTGCAAGTAGGATCAGTGGAGCTCCGCATAAGAGAAAATTTTCCCAGTTTCCCTGTTTGTTCAGAATTTCGCCTAGTTTGGTTGTCAGTTGACTTTTTCTTCTCTCTTTGGTAAATTAATGATGTAATATGACCTAATATGATGTAAATATGATGAAAAGTGACTTGAGGGGTAAGATACATCAGTTAGAATTGGTTTGAGGATGAATGAATTAGTTTCCATAATTTTAGAGGCAAGTTGTTCCACTGCCAATTTTGTAGTTCCTAGTTTTGATGTTGTTGAAACAGCTCCTTGACTCATGGATTCGACCGCTGATGGCTAGCATAGGTGGTTTGATACCTATATCTTCTACTTTCTTATTCATTTGTCAAGGTTGGACTCTTGTGGATGCATTGAGCATTATTGTAAATCACTTCTACAGTTTGGCAAGGAAATGAACCAGGGTTTTGCAACATTTTGTGGGATTCTTGTGGTAATGTGTCTTGGCATTGTTTTTTCCTCTGTGATTTAGTTTCTCTTATGCATTTATGTTCCATCATCTATTTCTTTCTTCATAACTAAATGAATTAAGAGAATCAGGTAGAATCCATTGATATTTGATGCTCTGCCTAGAGGATATATTTAGGTTTTAATGTTTTTTGTTGTTTGAAGAGGACTCATGAACCTTGCATGCCCTCTCCAACTCCTCACCAGTCTTTAGACTCACCATCAAATTCATTTCAAAGTACTAAAACAATTGCCTACCTCTCCCACAGAAACCTCTGCAAATCTATGTTTGATTTCCTGGACCCAAAGTTGCCTTCCTCATCTGATCCAGCAACCAACCATTAAAATCAATCAAAATCCTCTGAGAAAATATACGTAGCCTAAAATCAACATTAATTTTCAGTCATCTTGAAGCCTTAGTTGCCATATTCTTTTGAGATTGACAACGAGAGAGCCCTCTTCCAACCTGGTAGGGATGGCTACCAAGTTAAGTGTGGTTTGATGTTACCCTAGACTTGCCTTCCTTCAGCCCGAGGTAGATTTAGGCACTAACAATATCATCGCAGATCTCAAGGTTATATTTGACTTCTTTCCATTAGATGTTAACATAGTTACTTGATGTTCAATTTTTGTATCTTTCCTTCATGTTAAATGAATTGGTTCCAATACGAGTTAGATTGTCGAGAGTGATTCTTTCTACTTTCATTCTAATTTAGTTTCTTGTAGAATAGATTAAGTAGGTTTGAGAATGATCTAAAGGTTTCTTTCAGAATTATTTGGATTGATCTTAGAAAAATAGAGATTAGTGATTGCAACGATTCCAATCATTTCATTCTGAATTGACCTTTGAACCCACTGCATATACAATGTGGACACTCTTGAAATAAACATAGTTACCCTAGGTTGATGATTAATTTAGGTATTAATATTTCTTTTAATAAGAGATATTAGTGCACCAACAACAATAGGCACAAGAATTTTAGGTGGAAAACCACCTCTGAGTCAAAAACCATTGAACACTTTTCTAATACATTCTTTAATATTCAGTCCCAACTAAAATGAAAACAACAACATCCTAGAATTCTACAAAAGAATTCTTCTCCAACTCTTAATGGAAGGATTCCCCAACACCCTAGTTTCTTCAGTAATCAACTGAATGGATTCCCCAGAAGCCTACCAGGCCACAACCTTTCGTAGCAGCACCCTACCACCCTATAATGACTGAAATAAGACAAGATTGTGGATTCCTAAACCAGGGACAACAATCCACGATACACTAATATGTACAATGATTTTCATGTACTGGAAGAAATACCCAATCACTCTTAATGACTTGCAACCCAACCAAGACATCATCCCAATAGTGAATCCTATACCTCCCAATACTGCCTCTTCGACTCTAGGTAGAATGACTCTTTTTAAATGTTTACAAATATCACTATTTTATAAATGGATCTTTTCAAATTTACAATGATGACTCTTCACCTTAAAAATACCTCACGATCTTTGGATGGCTATCATGTCTCCAAGGATGTCCCGTTGAAATGTTTCCTTTGATTTGATACTTCTGCTCTAGAATTCTTGCTTGATGTTGTACTTGAATATTCTTCTACCTACATGCAAAATTTTCCCAGTGAAACCAATCTGAAAACAAAAAAAAATACCCTTTAACTTACCTATGCCTGCAAACCACATGTAAGTGCATAGTAATGAATAAATACAAATTAAAATTACAATGTGTACCTGAACTGTGCTTGTCACTTTTGTTGTTGACTTGTTGCAGTAGTAGAAAAAGAATCACACTCTCGATATAGGTCTAGACTCTATGTGTTATAGACATATTTGGGCACTGCAACCCCAGTCACATATGTCCGTAAACCAAGGGCTTCTAAACCCATAAAAGTGTTGTTTCATACCCTAAAGGAACAAGGTTAGCTAATTACATCATCTCCCAGAAGTTATCCATGAAAAACTACTCAGAACTGGTCAAAACAGGACCATACAGACTGCTCCATGCATAGGGTGCATTGCATCTCACCTATTACACATGGGGGGTGTGATGCATACTGGAAAGCCCTTCTATAGTGTACGATGAGCAAGAGCAGACAAATGGTAGAAGCAGTGTGCTAGGTGGAAACCCAGAGAATATTCTAGAAACTACTCATATGACACTTGCCTCTCTGAATTCGCCTAGGGATGAGTAAGAGATCTGAAATCTCCAAGTGGAACGAGGAACTATCAGTGAAATGACACTAATCAAAATCCCAGAAGCTAACTCACTCTCCTATAAACATCTATATATGGATCCCTCATCCAAGAGATCCAGAGGCTGGAGTTTTGTATTTTGTAAGGAAGTGTTGTTGGTTTCTTTGTGCAACACTGTATTGTTGCATGATATAAGCTTTTCATGAGGTGAAGAGGGATTTCATGCTGGGAGGATGGCACTAGGTCAGACCAATGGGTTGTAATTCTCTCTTCTACTACTTCTATCAATAAAGCTGTTTGAGTTTTCCTCCATATTCTTGTATATCTCTTAATCTTGTATTGATATATGCATTTGTATGGTTAATCTACATCTGATCCTATATTGTTTATGGTTATAGATCTCTATGCTTTGATGGTATTATGCTGCTTTGACTCTACAGGTGTTCTTTGAAGCGGGACAAGGAAGGAATGGCGAATCTCTATCAAAGGAGGGAGGAAACAAGCAAGGAGCCAAGCGAAAGACTGAGGTTGGTACTCTCTGCTTCTCTCTCATCTATCTCTCATAAAGGAAAACAAAAGTAACTTTAATCTGTTTGTTTCTAAGATAGCTACCCATCTTAGTGGGACTAGCAGCTCTAAATAGACACTAGTTTTCCTGATAACATTATGCAAGACAATATCAAAAACTGACCTAAAGATATATACAATGCAAACTAAAGACAAACCCTAGACTTGTGATGGACCAAGTTCTAAGTACAAAAACAAAGACCATTTTATCAACTATAACAAAACAAGTAACATGAACTTACAACATCAAGTAGCTTTAGCAGAATTGGTGTAGCATCAAGAAGATGTAGCATAAAATGTGTAGTACCAAGAATAGGACATCTAAAATGTGGGATCAAAACTAACTGTGACATATAGAGATATAGAGATATAGCTGAAACCCTGTATATACTTACGTTTTACTACAAAAACCTATGTCAGAGATGATACTTAAACTTAAAATGTAAACACTAATCATGCATACCTTTGTGTAGGAGACATACCCTTGATTGTTGGTGTGTGGTCCTTACTGTAGTGATCCTTGAATTCATGTTTTTTCTTGTCTTCTAGGAGCTCAATATTGAATATGTTATATCTATGTAATTTAGGATCTCCAAGGTCTACAATTTCATCTTAGGGTAGCTCTTTGAGTCCTCTTTACAACCCCATAGGTCTTATACATATTGGATTCTTCAAGAAATATCTATACCCAATCTTCCTCAATGACATGATTATAGACGGGTTCAATAGAGCGAACTTGTATGAAGTGCCACATGTCATGGTTATGACCTTCATCCTTGCAAATGATACCCAACAAACTATAGTCCATCCTATTTTTGTAAGTATTTATGAAATTTAAATCCAATACATAGAGGGAAATTTATGACAATTTTACGAACATCACATGCTTGACATGGAATTCGAGAGCCTGCAAAAACCCTAACTTCCTTAGATCATATATCTAAAAATATAGTGACCAAGACCGAAAATTTGGTCATGAGGTTCATAAATATTTTGGCTCAACCGGGTTATAATTTTAGCTTATGAATCTTCGCAGAAGAAAATTTATAGCGAATACTCCACGATCACTTGTTTGAAGCCAGAAAATCCCTACTAGAGGAGGATATGCGGGTCACTATTTATGTGAATGTCTTGAGTTGAGAGGGTCCTCAACAAGTGAACGTTGGAGGGATTTTAGGATATTTTATTATTATTATTAATTATTTACTATTCAATGACCACAACCAATTATGTGTACCATGCCATAACCCCATAGGGTTTTAGCCCACTAACTGGGGTTACTAACTTCGAACATGAACATCTCCCAACCCGTGAAGAATTACGTGGCATGCCATATATCAAGGGAAACATATAGATGAGTAGAATCCATCTAGAATATCCTTGACTCAGAATAGAGTAGGTTGTCATGTCAAAGTGCCGATGCAAGATCAGGGTAGCCCCTAGTGCTGCTTGGGTTGACATCAATGACAACCACTAATCAACGTCCATTGTGTGAATCCTTGAAGCTTGTCATTTAGTTGTGTGAAGATTTACATTTCTTGCAATATATTTGTTATGAATTCTTAAGATTTGAGATTATTTTATAATTCTTTAAATAAGTGAATTTCCATTTCTTGGTCTTATTATCCCATCCATACATAAGGGAACTCCAAGATAATCTATGAAATTTATAGCAACCACTGGTAAAATTTCTCCATCCAAAATCCACTTACCCCTCCTCCCTCCTCATGGATCATGAGCTATTCCCATCTCATGATGCGAGGCCAACAAGGAGGGTTGCTATAACATTTATATGGAATCACAATAGTATGACTTGATCAAGAAAAAAACTCAAGAGCAACATGTTGAATGTGAACTCCTAGATCCATCACCTTATTTTCTAGATTAACTATGATACTAAGGTCCTATCGAGAAAGTGCGCCTACTCACAAAATGACCCTGCACACATGAAAAAATACACCCAATTGATAGCCAATAATCTAGGGTGAGTTTCCTAATCAAATATCCTCACAACATCATTATCACCATCAAAACCTTGACATTAGGGATTTTCAATATCTACACGACCCCTCCCACAATTAAATTTTCTATGTAATTCTTCCCAACCCACTCCTCCAAAATCATTAGCAACCATGAAGGGTTATTAGGTACCTCCTACCCTTGTAGTTGCAACCCGGTGAGGAAGTAAATTTCCAACTTACGAGATCCTCGTGTCCTCTCCACATACCTACAAAAAAAAACTACTATGAACATCATAGCAAAACCAAGAATTGTAGGAGCTCATCCTATGATTAAATTAGGGGGCAATTGAAGCACTTCAATAGACTCCACCCATTTAAAGGTAGTCATGCATATGGGTTTTTCTACAGTACAACCTAGATATCTGCATAGTCACTTTCTATCCAATGAATTACCATGTGTAATATTTTAATGGGAAAGTGAGTTAGATCATAGAAAAAGAAGGAAAAATAAAAAAACAACAAAACAAGCTAGGCACATCATCATGATTGTACCTCCAAAAACCATGGTTGTTTTCATTATTGTAATCCATATAGTTGTGCAAGGTTCCGAGCAGTTATTCCTCACATAGTTGCATGGTCACCATAGTTGTATCTACCATAAGTGTTTAGGACACCAAGTCTTGCAAGTTGAATAGTGGCGATGATAATCATGACTATTAATTTTACATAGATGATGCACCACACATAATACCAACCCATAGTCACCCCTATGCATGTGAATATGGCCACCACAACTGTGAAACCATCCATGTAGTTGCACAATTAATATTCATAGTCATCACTATCACTTTTCACCACTCACCATTGCAGTTACAATGACTCAAGTCACCAACATATATTTGTACCATAAAGGTTAAAAATGGCCATATTTCTTAATATCATATGGCCACCATACCCTAGATACTCAAAACGATAAAGGTTAATGGTTTAGGACTTACTTGGCTCTAAACATTAAATGAATGGGGTATTTGATGGGATCCAAACATTGATAGTAATGGTCAAGTGCTCAATCTTTTCCACCTCACTAGAGCACAAATGACATGGCATTGTTGTCCTCATCACACTTTTATATTCCATTATTAAGAACTTTTGGCTGACCATGTGGGAGCCCATAAGCTTCATTTCTGAAATTAATGTACCTATGAGATCAATGCACTACACAATTATAAATGGTATCCTTAACTTGACATGCTAAAATATTCCCCTTTGGCCCATCACAATTCTTGGGCTCATCATCTGGTGCACCATGCTTTCATTCTATCTTCTCATATACGAACTTTTAATATTTTATATATGTGGTAATTTTACTTGGGTTATCTAGATTATGAGTATAGGATAAAACATTCCCACCTTCGATGGAACCTTAGCTACAAGAAAGGAAAACCACACTCAAGGTATTATATCATTACTATCATGACAGTATTCTCCCCCAGAGAAATTCCATGACTTAGTACAACCCCTGTGTGATCACCGTAGCTCCCCGGATCTTGACCACATTCACCTACACCTTCCTCGTTCAATGGGTGAACATTCATACAAGTCACTAGATTTCCAATGTTCTGGATTATCCCATAAAGCAATATTGTTTGCATTACTTGCATCCTTACCATCATTTCTCACCAAAAAAAGATTTATTTGCATTACTTGAACAATGGCGACATTCCTTCTTCATGTCTCATTTCTTACCAACCCTCTTTCATAGGAATCCATACGATTTATCATATCGAATACATCACTTCAGTTGCACTTGAAATATCATACCTCCACACTAAATTGTACTATTTGTATGATAAATAAACATTTCATTGTCCTTCCATCGAGATGAGCCAATGGGGACCCTACCCTTTCCAATAATCCCCCTACATTATTACATTATATACCACACAGTAGGGCACATACTTCCATGGTTCTACACTCCATATCATGCTTACATTCTTTTGGAAAGTGAAAAAATATTCCTTTTGGAAGCAAGAACCTCATTCATTTTCTACTACACGTTGGTATTCCCTATTTTTCATTGGTTGGAGAATACATTCTATAGATTCTACTCAATAGTGATTTCATGTCATGTCCTTGCATTAATTATAACCAAAATATCATATTGTTGTAGACCAAATTCACCCAATTAGAAAAACCAGTTGTCACCCCCTAGATGTCTTCCCAACTATAGTGGCTTTCCACTTCAATTTGTTTTGATGACTACCACATGAAAAAGTACTCCATGTCTCCACACCATTCTATAAACCTCAATCACCATGCCTTTATCACCCAACCATATTCCTCTACCTATACTATGTCTTGCATGGATTTCCTAGAAAACTTCATTTCTAGAAAATTACACTTTCCTTCTAATAAAAAACAACTCTCACTTTCTAGGAATGAAGTAGAATATTGGCATTCAATCCCATTTAGTATGGACCTTAGGTGGAATGATGAGAGTCATCATTTCCCATTAATTTCACTCACACACCTAACATTTGATGACAAATTTATGCTAAGAAATTATATATCCAATCAAACTTTATTGGTGATCATAGAGCTCAACATTGACAAATCTCATATGCATTATTTGAGGAGATATCATTCCTGCAATGTGAGGGAACATGGACCTTCCTTTGAGAGAGTCATAGGGACCATTTAGTTATAAACTCCTTATAGTGCCTATCGGATAATTTGTAACTCCTTTCACCAAGCAATAAAGAGAACTATTACTTCCTCACCTCTGATGTTTCTTTCTTTTTTCTTCTTTGCTATTGGATTGTAATTAATGATCTTGTGTATATTTAGTTTCATTGTTCATTTATACATGCGTTTATCTTTCTAATCATTTGTTTTTTGGCTCTATAGAAGGAGAAATAGTCTTGTAATATATTGGGTTTTGATAGATCATTGCTATAAAATGAAAACAACACCATGGACAATTGTTAAGGTTATTTCACAAGAAAAGCTTCATTATTTGATGGAACAGATTATGCCTACTAAAGTGAAAGGATGAGGAATTACCGAATGTCCCTTCATTTTCACATTTGTAATTTTTTTTGTAAATGGTTATAAATCTTCAACATATCCTCCATTTAATCAATATGGTCAGAATGATTTTATAACTAATCTAAAATCCATGAATTCAATCTTGTGTGGATCAAGATGATAATTTTCCAAAGTAATGAGTTGTGAATTTCCAAATGACATGTGGGAGAAATATCAAAATAGCTATGAAGGACAAATAGGATGAAGATGGAAAAATGAAAAAGCCATATAATATAATTCAAAAGTTTGAAGATGAAAAATGAATAAGATATTGCATCCTACTTCCTTCATGTGGGTGAGATTTTCAATATTATCAAAGGATTGAGGAAAGAGGTTAAGGAATCAATGTTTGTACAAAAGGTGTTAAGATCTCTCCCCTTAAAATTTGATGCAAAGGTCTCATCTATTGTATAAATGAAAGATTTATAAAATATAAAGATGGATGAGCTACATGGGATTCTCACTACATATGAAAAGAGGACCAAAAATGAATGTCAACTCTGAAGGAAGCAACTTTCAAAGTTTCAAGGAAGATAGAAGAAATTGAATTTGGTGATTATTCTAGTAGTGAATCAAATGTAAAAGAAGCATGGTTTGTGAAAGATATAAAAAGATGATATGGTAAAATATAGTCATAACCTACAATTAAAATGTATTAATTGTGGTAGAATAGGAATTTTTTCTACTAGATGTCCATATTCAAAATGTGAGGTCAATGATGATCGAGAAGAGAATGAAAATAGAATAAAATATTATATACACAAAAGAATAAAGTATTCCAATAAATAATGGTATTATTCCAAATAAGATAGTAGGTCCTTAGAAGAGAGTGAGGAATATGATCTAATAATGAAAAATAATAAATTCCTTTCATAAAAATTGATGGCAATAATATTTTTGAAGAATATGGAGGCAATTAAGAAGGGAAATCAAATTTAGAGTATGATGATATTGATGGGGAAGTAACTCTTGAAGTAGAACTTGTGAGTGCCCTAGAAGAAATAATTAGAATTAGAGGAAAGATAAAATATTAGAAAGGGTTATCACAAGAGCATGACAAGCAAAATGATCATGATATTTATTAAAAAAAAAATCATCCTAAAGAGACAAATAAGAGAGTCAAAGGGGATATAAGAATTAGTAAAATTGTATAGAAAAGAAAAGAAGGAAGATTGTGAAAAGTTATAAGAAGAAGTTATTTCCTTGAGAAAGAAACTAGAGAAACAAAATTCTCAATTGAATCAAATCTTGAGGTTTGGAAATAGTACCAAAATCTTAGATGATATTCTAAGTTGTCATATGTCGCCTTTCATCAAAATAGGTCCTAGCTATAAGGACAATTTTAATACCTCCAAGGATTAATCAATCAGAGAGACATCAAGAGAGGAAATTGAACAAAATACCAAAAATTATTCTTATGTTCTAAAAAACTCCTTCAAAAGTTAAAGAAACACCAAGGAAAGAGATCAATATAAAAAACAACCTGATTTGTGTCTTAAAATCAATCAAAACTAATTCTGAATTATTTTTCCACCAAGAAGTCATTTTACATCTTTGCATCAAAATCCCTTCTTTTGATATTTCTTTTCTTGTAATATTTTTTGTCATAAATAAATATATTGTAGATCTTATGAAAGAAACAACCATGTGATAAATAGAAATAGATGATCTTATACAACCTCAAAGAATGTTTTTGTGAGAAACAAAACTAGAAATTTTTTCTTGATGTCCAATTTGGTTAACCTATATTTGAAGGCATTTTTACTCTAAATACCTATCTCAAATGTGAGCATATTATCTATGGTTGAAAAAAGTATTAAATTACTTTCTAAAGATACATGGAACTCCCTCTAACTCCATAATAATGAGGAGATATGAAATCTTTTGTCATGTCGACCCAACAAATTTTACTAGTAAGCCCTATAAATAAATGTAGAAATACTATAAATAAAGGATATATAGGCGAATTTCAACATCATACAAGAAAGAATAGTTTTGAGGTGTGAAATAAAAGCTAGGGAATACTCTTGGGGTCTGAAAGGTGGAGAAAATTTATGATGAGTGTAGTGAAGTAGTGAACTTGAAATTATTTCTAGAATTTTTTTCCTTGTGATGTTTTAGCCTATGAAACTTGGACGAGATTGAAAATAAATATTCATGTACATGTGATAGAAATTTAAGTCATCGGTTGATGATATTTTTGGAGATATTCTTTGAGAAATTCAAGGTTCCTGAATAATCCTAAAATATACTTCAAACATGTCAGGTTGGAATGTCCATGATACCTTTTCTTCTTGGATGTTCCATACTACGAAACTCAAAGGCGATGGAGGTGAGGTATTAAAGTACATGTGGTATAATTTTTGGCCATTGGTTAATTATACCTTCAAATACATTCTCTAAGGAATGTAGAGTTTCCTAATGCTCTAAAAATCTACTTCAGACATGTCAGCTTGGATTATATACCATATATTTTATCTATAATATTTTATACCATGAAACTTGTACGAAATTGGGGATGGATCTTCTTTTATATCCGGTATAAAATTTATATTTTTATTCTCTATAATTTTGGAGATATGCTCTAAGGAATTTAGGGTTCCTGAATGCCCCTGATATTTTCTTCAATGGTGCTTGGCATATTTTCTATAAAACAATTTCAGTGATGCCTCAAACTATGAAACTTGTTGGAGATGGAGGAGAGATAATATTTTACATGTGGTATAAATTCAAAACAAGTTTTCATATAATTTCAAATATATTTGATGTGGACGTTAGGGTTATTGACTGATCCTAAAGTGAACTTCAAAGAGGTCAATTTGGATTTTTTGCTACAACTTATGTTTTGTGACTTTTCAAACTATTAAAATTGTATAGATCTAAGGAGACATATAGAAGTTCCTTAGGTAAATGTTTCATAATAATATCTATAATATTAGATACACAACACTTAACATTAGTTCATTCTAAATAAGATGAAAAAAAATAGGTTTTCAAAGAAGCAGACTCTGTGAACCGAGAAGCAACAAGAAATCTAAGTGAAAGAAGAAGCAAGAAATAGAACAAGTGAAGGAAAAAAAAACTAATAAACCTAGTGAAGGAGTAAGTAACACAAAAATAGTGAAGGCAGAAGTATCAAGCTATCTTATTGAAGTATGGTGTCCCTACGAATATTTAAAATAGTGGGGATTAGTGGCTCTTGCAGCTTGCTGCCTACAAATATAGAAATAAAATTGATTCATGTATATTGTAAGTTGTTTCTTAAAAAAAAATCAACAAATAGGATTTGAGTGTCTTTTAGTTTGGAAGCTAGAAATATTGAAGCATATGTTAATCAGTGTCTCCTATAGGTTGGTTCCTACACATATTATAGCAAAGGGGATTGGTGTCTCATGTAGATTGGTGCCTACAAATATTATAGTATAGGGGATTGGTGTCCTGTGTAGGTAAGGTCCTACAATCTTATAGTACAGGCATTAATAGTACGTGGTGCTTACAAATATTGTAGCAGTAAGTTGGTTCCTACAAAGACACATGCTATACATGAGTTTTAAATTATTTATTGTGTTCCAAAAATGATATTATTATGTTATGGTTTGTGAATTTTTAAATAAGTAAGAAATTTTTGTATTTTGATCCACATATCCCTGTCAATATAAGTGGGAAACCAACACCTTTCACCTAAAACCCTATGGTTACTAACACATCAACCAAAGCTATGTCACTTCCTTGCTTGTAAGAGAATACCATAGTATGAATAAGATCAAGTCCAACTCCCTCTACTCAAGAAAATCCAACAACCCTATGCATGAAGTTTACAACAATCCCATGATATATAAGATTGGAACCAAGCCTAGGGCTTTGGGTTAGAACTCGAACAGAGCAGGAGAAAACTACAACAAGAAACACTCATTCAGCTTAGGCAAAATGCTTGTATAAACAAACTACGTAAGAGTGATCGTACCTGGATTTCCTTAGTTCAAGTAGGTCCCGCGGGGTTTAGACCCTCTACAACTCCCAATATTCTTCAAACCTGAAAATGATTCAATTTGAACATACATAACAGTATAGAAGTAGAGCATATTCATGAAATTTGACTTTATATCATATAAGAAAATGATTGATCATACATCAAAAGAACATTCATATATGAATTACAACATAATTTGATGCATAAACAAAGTTAATTTTGGAAACAAGACAACATTTCTTTTATTACAGTAAGCTATAAATAACATGGAGAGGTTTTACCTAAACCTTCTTCTTCTAGCTCCAAGTAGAACCATCCTTCAGATTCGTCCTATCCCGGGCTTCAACAATCTTCTTCCATAACCAACACCATGATATCTCAAGCAAGAGGGAGAATATCTATAATCAAGGAAACAAGGGTTTCCTGAGGCTTGGGGAAGTGCATGAGGCACAGGGATTCATCAGAATCAGTTAGGGATAATCTGAGTATAATAACTCTATCTCTTCTCCTCTTTTAGGCCTTCCCATAGAAGTCTATTTATACTTCTCCCAATTAGTTTCTTGTTTGGGGAACAATTGGGAAATAGTTGGGCCATGGGAAATAGGAGGTAATCAATAGGTAAAACCTGTGAACTTTGTCCATAATTAAGGAAATTTAATTTTTTTAAGTGTTTTAACACATATACGCAGGCTGGTGTTACAGGGAAAAGTGTCTATTTAGAACTGCTCTATCCCACTAAGGTGTGACAGTTGCCTTAGAAACAAACAGAGAAAAACTACTTTTGTTTTTCCTTTATGAATTATAGATAGAGACGAACAGAAAGACCAACCTTTGTCTTGCGCTAATCCTTCAATTCGATCCCTCTCTTCTTTGATAGTCCTCAGCTACCTGCTCCCTTGCACGCCCAGCTTCACAAAATACCTGTAAGATCACAGAAGCATAGCACTATACAAAGACATGGATCTATAATCATAAACAATCTAGGATCAGATGTAAATTGACCATACAAATGTAACAAGCATCAATGATACAAAAGCATGGAAGAAAACTCAAATAGTTTTTATTGATAAACAAGAAAAGAGCCAGGAGGAGTTACAACCAGTTGTTCCAACCCAGCATCAACCTCCCAGTAAAGAAGCCCCTCTTCACCTCAAACAAAGCTTAGATCACCCAACAATCTGATGTTTGTCTCAGAAAACCAACAACAATTCCTTACAATATGCAAAATTCCAGCCTCTGGACCTCTGGCTCTCTGGGATGACGGATCCATATATAGATATCTGTAAGGGGGATGAGTCAGCTTGTGATTTGATTAGTGTCTTCTCTCTAATAGTTCTTACTTCCACTTGGAGACTGAGGGCTTCTTACTCATCCTTGGTCGAATTTAGTGAGGCAAGTGTCACAGGAGAAGATTCTAGAAGCTTCCATTGCCTCTCCACCTCGCGGAATGACACTGCCATTTGTCATTTCTCGCCCATCGCACCCCATATAAGGGACTTTTGAAATGCAACGCACCCTCACAGTGTATTTGGGTGAGATGCAATGCACCTAGCCAGTGGAGCAGCTGTAATGATCCTGTTTTGACCCATTCTGAGCAGTTTCTGATGGAGAACTTCTGGGAGAAGCTGTAATCTGTTGACCTTGCTCCTTTAGGGGTTAGAAAAACACTTTTAGGGACCTAGGAGCCCTTGGTTTATGGACATTTCATGCTTGCGGTTGTAGGGCCCAAAAATGTCTATAACAGTTGCCCCGTAAAGTATGATGCTGTTAACCTTTTGGTGTCGGGTAAAATGCTTTATTATGAGGATCCGAAGTTCTTTCAATGTTGGGAGGAGACCTGTAATAGGATACAATACAATACATTATCTTCATACTGTTTTCATGATCTAGCTGAGGCAGGCATTCCCATGCTCAGCTTTATAATTTCATTTTCACGCACATAGGACAGACAATCGTCTGAGTGTAGACTGATGATTCTGGTAGAGCCATCATCCTTTTGATAGGATGATTATCTGTGCTGCAATGATGTACATTTAATGTCTTTATTTCCCTGAATATATATCGCAGCCCGGATGGATGAAACTAGATTCGGGGTCTTCAATCTCGTCCGATCTTCACTCAAAGTACAAGTTGATCCATGTGAGAAATGTTCTGAAGTTGAACATGGAAAGACATCGCTTGATTACTGGTCAATGATGTAAACCGTTAACAAGCGCGAGAGGAATCACCGATAATGATAATGAACCTCAAGGTACTGCAGTACAATTCACGTGGTGTGAATAAAGGACTTGGCGTCGAACACCACGCAAAATCTTTCAATCGAAGGCCATTGATGTAAACCTGTCGCCGGAAGTGAGAAACTTGCCATTGAGGCATGCAAGCTTCAAAGTACTGAATGGGGTGTTCCTACATCAACTTCTTGGATAATGAGCTGATGTCGACAAGAAGTGATCCGTCACAGGAGGGCCTTAATGAATACCGCATCAATGACACAGAACGGAGCAAATGATTTTAATGGAGGTGAAAACGATTTGGTGATATAAGGTTCAGGGTGGCAGTCATGAAAGAATGGAGTATAATGTATGGTAGTGGGTAAGACACAGGTGAATTCTCTGAATGACTTCTCTTGAACATATCGGCGACACTGATGTGATGGATTGGTAGCATTAACCCCAAATGTGTATGGTATGGCGTGACCATGGTGATGTGACCGGTGAATGAAACAACCCAACTCAACTCGGACACGGAGCGGAAGTGTCATGTTCAAGAGCGACTTGCTACCAACAAAGTTTCTTTGAGTTTTATTCCCAATTTTCCCCAGTCATTGCTGACCAGTACCTCTTTATTTTTGTCAAGCATGAGGAGGATAACATATGCTTGTTCTATAATTTTCCCTTCGGGCAAACCCATCGCTATCTTTTAACGAGCCTAGTGATAGTGAAACTCGTTCTCGTCTATAAACAAGTTTGTCGCTATTAATCTTTTTAACGAGTTTAACGACAAATATAACTCGGTCCTTTTCAATTTTAGAGAGTCTAAAAAGGAACGTAAAGGTAACTCCAAAATTCCTTTTTCGTCATCTAATCCCTTAAGTCCGAAAAAGTATAAAACAATACAGAAGGGATGGATTTTCGATACTTTTAACGAGCCGAACAAAACAAGCGCTCGATATTTTTGTGTAATAATCCCTCAAGCCCAAAAAGATTAAAATCTAGAGGAGGGATAGCACTTCCTTTCCCTTTAATGAGCTGCAGAGGCTAATGGCTTGGCAATTTTTTCATTTTTTTACGAGTCAGTTGAAAAGAGCTTAAAGGAGACTCGTCTTTTGAGGAACGAGTGATAAAACGGGTAGCAGTTGATTACAGGTAAGGTTTGGAATTTTCCAATCATGGCAGTGTCACAAGGATGGCTAGTGAAATCACTCTTCGCAACTGTTCCTCAAAATGGGTAAACAATCAAATGGAGGTGAATGATTGGCCAATGAAAAAGTGGAGGTGACGGTGCAAACACGACCAAGGCTTTAAGGGCTAAAGTAGTACATTCACGATGGTTATTTACCAGGGAATGGTTCATTTTTTAATGAGCTTAAACGCGGGTGGAAATATTTTCTCATGTCTTATGTTTATTTTTTAACGAGCTTGAACTATGTGCTAAAACTGCTCGATTAATCCAGTGGTGTGATAAGAATGTCTCATATAAAACAGCAACTTTTAGAGTTTTGCCCCACATCCTTTCTTTATGCAAGTTAGGAAATGACTAATCCTACGAGTTTAAAGGGTTAGAGGTCCTACAAATTTAAAAAATAAGTAGTCGCTCTTCACTTGCATGCCAAAAGGCTTGCATGCCCCCAGGTATAAAACAGAGTTTCAAGGTCACCTTCTATTCGAGCTGACAAAACATTTGTTTTATCAGGAAAGGTATACCTCTTTCAGGCTAACCAAAGATTGTTCTATTTAGTGCGTAAACAAAACACTTCTCCAGCAATGTCTACCGAAATAAACAAAGGTGAGCGGTGATGCCCACCAACCCACATAACTTTGACAAGAGGATCTTATTCCAGTCCAACTCCCTCTTCCAATCATAGACGGGAGTACGGAGGTCATATTCTCTCATGGAAACCTACCCTATACCCGAAGTTTTCCTGTCGAAGCAGACCAGGGTGCATGGCCCCTGGGTTTCAGTCATGTCCCCTCGAATCACTCGCGCTCATCGGGTGGACGGACTGGAGATTGAGACATTTCTTGTATGAAAAGACCATTTAGGGATGGTATATGACTATTTGCTATGCGTGATCTGGGAAATGAAAGCTGGTCTACGAGCTTGACCATTCTTCCTTCGTGCGGAAAACACATCACTCTAAAGGGTGATGAGACAATGGCTCTCACGCAATAAATATAGTCTCGTCCAAGGAGTAGATTGTAATCCAGGGGTCCTTGAACTACCATCACGTTCGTGTGAATGGTTTTCCCTCTCAATGTTATGGGCACATTGGGAAGGATCCCTAACGGTCGACTGGTTCCTTTATCAAAGCCTGTTAGATTTCTCATCTCAGGCAAAAGCGATGGAGAACCAAGCGCTTTCCAAGTAGTTGAGGAAAGGATACTCACAGAAGCCCCTTCATCTATGATGGTACCAGCCATAACCATTCTATATATTTGAACAATAATTTCAAATGGTGTACTAGCTGGTAAACGGGGTCTGCCTAGTTGATTCCAGTCGAAGGAGACAACTAGGTTGCTTGGAGGTGGGACCGAATAGATGGCCAGGTACGACTCTGACGAACTCCCTTCCTATGGTAAAGGAACGGGTAAATTGACCCCATGTTCGGTGGAATCTGTGCTTATGAAAAGAATTTGGACGATGTCATCCTTGTTCTCTTCTGTGACTGTATCATCTGAAGATGGAACCTCTGAAGGCAAGACCGCGTCAACTGCCGCCTCGACCTTTTGACTTTCGTCTAGTATGGGTTCAGATGTTTTATCTTCAATGATAGATGCTTCGACCGACCACCTGAGCGGGCCAGCCGGATTTTCAACTAGTGACGGGCTCGGCAAGAGTTTTTTATACCCAGGAGGAAGTCGTAACGGTGAAACTGGACGATCGTCCACAACTCTTTTAGCTTCATCTAGGAAGGGACAACGGTGGACGGCATGATTTCCTTCGCACAGTTTACAAGGAAATCTATACTTTCCTTTTTGTCCTGGGGCTTCACTTTCACTAGTTGACGGTGTGTTTTCAACATGATCATCAGAGGTTGACGACACCGGGTTGTGCAAACGAGGAAACCAGTCCCTTAAGATCTGAGGGATACAAGGACAATCTCTGTGATAGTGGTCTCCCTTGCAAATGACACATGGTGATTTAGGCCTCGTTAGTGCAGTGTGTGGATTTTCGCTAGACGACACTCGTTTGCCCCCATTCGCCTTTGGCTCCTTCTTCTTCTTCTCTTTCTTCTTATTTTCCTTCTTCTCCTTAGGTACTTGATTTTTGGCTTTACCAGCCCAATCAAGCGAAGAGGAAGGAAGAGAGGAAGAATTAGAGGAAGTAGAAGGTTGGTGGGTAACTCTGGACTCATCTAATTGCTGATTCGATTGTTCAGGAATTGTGGTGTTCTGAACGACAGAGGTTGAGAAGAGCCATACAGGCAAACCAATTGTCAGTCCTGGAAGCGACAATGTGGCCATATGGGGTGCACCAACATCTCCCCAAGAGGAGAAGGGACTAGGATTTCCTCCAAGGGGAATCCCTTGGTTGGTGGATTTCATTTTCTCAACCCAAGATCAACGTAGGAAAGGGGTAATGAATATTCCGTTTAAAATAAATTTTAGATGCTTTGACACAACTTATTTTTTCAGTTTTTAAGAGTCGAGAAAAAACAAAAGATGACTCTAGTCTCCTTCGATTTTTAATGAGCCTGAAGTCACAAGTGCTCAGATGGACCTTTTCCGTTAAGGAGTCTGAAAAGGAACGAAAGGGACTGCTCTGGAAATCTAGGTAGAGGGAGTACCAAACCAATCACAAAACTGCAGAATACTTTTTACGGTATGGCAGTCAATCTTCCCGAATGTTGTGTTCAGTGCATTGCAATCGATAGGGCGGCAGACACGACTTCCTATGGATAAAGGATTAAACCTATTGGGGTCTCCCAAAATATACTCGACGGTACGTGGGAGCACAAGTCCGTACTGGAACTTATCATCTCAAAGTGGAGGAATCACCCAACCATCAGTGAGAACAACATTTACCAGGCTTTACGACGCCGGAATACGTCTCTAGCCTAGACTTCTAAATGTTGTGCGTTCAGTTCCAAAGCGTTGTTAGATTCATTGAATTTATTTTAAGTTGATCTTGTTTATGAAGTTTTCCTTTCGGGTTCACCACGAGATGTAGATGTAATTCCTAAAATGCAATCTTAAGATGATAAAAAAACTTTTTATCTCCTTTATGCAATGAAAATCCTAGCTACTAGGGAAAAGAAAGACAAAATCTTTTCACAAAGAGAAAAGAGCACACTCTAAATGCACTTTCCTAAATCAAGCCAATCAGACTGTCTATATGCAAATGCACATGCATGTATTTTTTTTCGACTTTCTTAGTTTATGAATGCTAAAAAAGAAAGTTGATGCACAAATCTTAATTTCTTTTCAAGCGACAAATATAAACAAGTTTCTTTTCGAAATAAAAAATGGAGACAATTACGACACCTTACGATTTTGAAATGGATACTTGTTTTTGACACTAGAAAATTACAAATTCAGACCAAAAGCAATAGTAACAAGATAATCGACCATCTACAGCAATCAAACTCTTTCCTAGGACTGAAATTGGCACTTGCGACAGTTTCAAATCAAAGGGCGACAGTATAGTTATGCTACTTTTGCAAAGGAGAACTGTAAATGACTCAAAAAACACACAAAAACATCTACAGTTCTTTTGTACAAAGGAGGCGGAATAACAGTAAGGAAAAGGAGTTTCAAACAGACATATACTGATCACAGGTAGCAAAATTCAAGAATAGAACTGGAAAGAATGAATCACAGAAGCCACAACTGCACAGAGCTAGTCTGATCAGTGCACCTGTAACACAGAGAATCTGAAATGCAACACAAGTTGTCCACTCGGGAAGTGCACTGAAATTTAGAACCTCCGAACAATACCTGCGCTGGGCTAGAAATGAGACTCTGTTCGGGTTCCGGGTCACAGTTTGCAGTTCAATTCTTGGGTTTTGGCCGAGTAAAAAAAAATCAGTAACGCAACAATCAGGGGTAGATCTAAGGAGGATCTAAGAGATATCACAAGGGCAATCAGATAGTTTGTGACTTAGTTTTTTAAATCATAAACAGTTCCAATAGACGGATTGAGGTAGCAGTTGTCTACTTTGCATTTGTTATGGCAAATGCAGTTCGAATGCTACTTGTAAGTTTATGAAACAAACAACAAAGAATGATAAACAAACTAACTAATTAGCTCCCGAGTGGAGTCGCCATTTTGTTACAGGGAAAAGTGTCTGTTTAGAACTGCTCTATCCCACTAAGGTGTGACAACTGCCTTAGAAACAAACAGAGAAAAACTACTTTTGTTTTTCCTTTATGAATTATAGATAGAGAGGAACAGAAAGACCAACCTCTGTCTTGCGTTAATCCTTCAATTCGATCCCTCTCTTCTTTGACAGTCCTCAGCTACCTGCTTCCTTGCACGCCCAGCTTCACAAAATACCTGTAAGATCACAGAAGCATAGCACTATACAAAGACATGGATCTATAATCATAAACAATCTAGGATCAGATGTAAATTGACCATACAAATGTAACAAGCATCAATGATACAAAAGCATGGAGGAAAACTCAAATAATTTTTATTGATAAACAAGAAAAGAGCCAGGATGAGTTACAACCAGTTGTTCCAACCCAACATCAACCTCCCAGTAAAGAAGCCCCTCTTCACCTCAAACAAAGCTTATATCACCCAACAATCTAATGTTTGTCTCAAAAAACCAACAACAATTCCTTACAATATGCAAAATTCCAACCTCTGGATCTCTGGGATGAGGGATCCATATATAGATATCTATAAGGGGGATGAGTCAGCTTGTGATTTGATTAGTGTCTTCTCTCTGATAGTTCTTACTTCCACTTGGAGACTGAGGGCCTCTTACTCATCCTTGGTCGAATTCAGTGAGGCAAGTGTCACAAGAGAAGATTCTGGAAGCTTCCATTGCCTCTCCACCTCGCGGAATGACACTGCCATTTGTCATTTCTTGCCCATCGCACCCCACAGAAGGGACTTTTGAAATGCAACGCACCCTCACAGTGTATTTGGGTGAGATGCAACGCACCTAGCCAGTGGAGCAGCTGCAATGATCCTGTTTTGACCCATTCTGAGTAGTTTCTCATGAAGAACTTCTGGGAGAAGCTGTAATATATTGACCTTGCTCCTTTAGGGGTTAGAAAAACACTTTTAGGGACTTAGGAGCCCTTGGTTTATGGACATTTCATGCTTGGGGTTGTAGGGCGCAAAAATGTCTATAACAGTTGGGTATTGACTAACCGCATGTACACACTTTTATCTTAGGGAAAAGTAGCGTACAAGGAATAAAACATTGTTTTTAATATATTTGGACCAAGTCTGGAAGGAGGGGTTGCCATAGGTCATAAACCAAGCATCACAAATACCAAGGGTGATAAATGGTTCTATAAGAGATGCCCCCTAATTTATGAGGTCAGAAGGGGTACATTATGGCCGAAATGCATTAAGTATATCGAAAGAATCTTATCGAAACTGAGAGGGACTTAACCATAATTCATCTTGCCAAGCCATTGAAATAGATTAGAAAGAAAATGTTGTCTGAGGTGGGCATACCCATGCTCAAATAAGGTAAAGCATGTCCTTATATCAAGTACAGGAGGATCCAATATGTATACAAGTATAAAGAACTGAAAGTACATAATGGATCATCTAATCATGATCGAAAAAGTACAAGTATGAATATCACCTAAAAGAAGACGATCAATGATGTCAAAAACTAATCCCACTAGTACCAAATGAACATGATGGAACAAAATGATACTACATCGCAACTCGTATGCCAGCATATAAGAAGTCGTTGTGAAGAACTGCAACATATACAATGGATGCGAGAACTCTGGAAGAAAACAACTCACAAAGCACTGATTGCAGAAGCCTCAAAACGATAACAATGGATGGTGTCAACTAGTGGCAATAGGAGCAACTAACAAGTGAACCAAAACATGCTGATTCAACCCAAGGTCTTCGCCCACTATCGTGGTACATTTCTACACAATGGGAATAAATGATTTGAGGTTGACCACATGAGAAATTGTTTGATTACGGGTCATTGATGTATACCATTAACAAATGCAAGACTACTCACCGATAATGAAAATGAGAGCCAAGGTACCCAGTACAATCTAACAAGTAAGAATAAATTAGCTAAAGTCAAACAGTTGGAAGAATCTATCAATCAAGGGACAATGATGGTTTCCCACTGTTGATAGCAAAGGAATCTGCCACTGATGACTGCAAACACCAAGGTACCACTAGATGGACTCTAGATATTTGTCCCAGAGAAAATCAGTTGTAGTCTATAGGAAAAGATCCGCATTAAGGCATCCTTCATCAATCTAAGGTGAGTGTAACATGTAGGCCAATAATATGGAAGGAATCAGACGAAAAATATGTAATAACCCAACCGAAGCATGTTTCTAGCATACACAAAATGTAGCTAGCGCATGATAGAAACCCTCTAAACCAACCAATAATGAAAGCTGACATAAAGGCGAGAAATCCACCAATAAGGTCAAATGGAAACCAAGGAACTACACGAATCCCAATGTGTGATAATGAAAGCTAATGTTGAACACAAGGGAAAACACTCAGTCAAAGACCCATGATACTGATCGATGTTGAGCACAAGTTGACCTATTAATAATGAAAATAGGGCCAAGGTGCGGCTCTAGGCCTACCCTCAGAACAATATGTCGTCACCGATAAGGACAAGACCCACCACAAGAAGTCAATGGAGACCTTCTCAAACTGACATGAGCAAAGGACCAATATAACTAATGTGATGACAAACATGACACTCACAACCAAGGATGGCCAACTAAAAAGTAGGCTGACTCAGGCTTACTTCCCTTAAAAAAATCACAACTCAATGTTGATTATATGGTAGCATATGATAATTTTGTATAAGTTTGTCATGCAAAAGACATGAGCAAACTCTCCATATGATTGGAAGAGGTAACCAATAGGAGGAGTGATGACTCAATAACAAGGTTAAGGTGTACATAAGTCAAACTAAATCCCGCCCACAATGGAGGAGAGACTCTCTTTTGAGTGCTTTGTTCAAGGGCTACACGACTGACTCTAGCTGCCAACAAAATATGGAAATGTTTTCCCGTTCCCGCTCTTTCTGGAATATATATTTTTTTGTATTTTTCTTTAAGCTAGAAAAAGAATAAAAGAATACTATAGTATAGTGGAAAGAACGAGTGTCATAGAAACAAATGATCTAGTTCCTGGGAGGGGAACATTCCTATGCTCAATCTAGGGAGGAAAAACTTGGGCAAGGACACTCAAAGGGATCTTCTTTCCATGGGTAAAAGGATGCGTCAAGTTGCAGAAGCTAAGTGTTTGGATGGTTGATTTTGTAGAAGACATGGTTAAATAAGTTGCTTAGACATGAGTCCAAGTGAAGTAAGCTCAAGGCCAAAAGGTGGAAATAGTCAAAACGCAATGTAGTAGTACAACTCAACGCAAAGGATCCTGTAGGGTATAAGGCCAAAAATCAACGCAGAAGAAAGGAAAATGTGTCTTCAACTCATAAGTCATGGTGGAACTAAAGAGGACTCTCAAGCCTACTTGGTATAGCAACATGGGCAATAAATGTCAACGAGGTTCTAACTAAGATGCCCATGTAAAGAATGGCTCTACCATCACAGAAAATTGGTAAGTGAAAATGGTTTGCTAACCAAGATACGATGGGGTTGACCCTATGGCTAATGTATCACTGAATGGAGGCTAGTATGAAAGATGAAATGGAAAAATGGTTTTCCCTAACCTATATGCCAGTGACTAAACGATACCTACCATGACGGGTTAACGGTCATGGGACCAAAAGAACATCTCGAAGAAGTATCCAAAATATTGAGAAAAAACAACCCACTCTCGACAATCCAAACCCACATGTCAAAAAATCCATGAAACAAAAATCATTTTTTGAAAAAATATTTTGCAATTTCAAAGTTATATAATGACTTTTGGACTTACAATTTTTCATTTCTATTTGGAGCAAAGAGCTGTGGATCAAAAAGGAGCAAGCCTTCCTCTGAAAAATTGGACTCTTCAAATCGCACCAAAGTTATCAAGTAACCCTCAAATCATGCTTGTAATGTTTTGTGATAGTTTTTATAAGTTTTCTTAAAGTTTTGACCGTGCAAACTTATGCCCAAAAATCCAATTCTGCATACACACGGGTTGGATGTGACCAACCCATGTATATGATGGGCCTACATGTGACTGTGTGTAAAGGGAAGCCGTGTGTATGCGAGCTAAAGTTTAAACACAAAAAATAATGGTTGAAAATCAATTTTTTTTGCAAGATGACCATCACATGGAGAGAAAGAGAGCATACCACAATTGACAATGAGGTAATAAATGAGCAAAATGCACTAGACAAATTGAGAGTTTGTGGCTTATTGAAATTCTTCAAAACTCAAAACATGAAAGCCAACACGTGCCTACTCAAACTACCGATCCACTACTAGAGTGCAGAGGATGACGCCTACATGATAGATCATATGCCTCTATGGATTGAGATTGAACAAAAATATTTTATTACAGGTCTCTCCCGAAGAGGGGAGGTCATGCATTCGACTTGTAGGACCAGAAGCAGTCTTTCAGTAGAATACTATGTACATATATATTGTCCTCAACACCCATAGAAGATTGGAAGTCAGATTCCAATCAAACACGTGGAAATATTATCTCTGAGGATTCTATTATTTACCATTGCAAGGGTAAATGGATCAGTTTCACTGCATCAGGCATCACGAGTGTCCATGAACCTGGTAGTGGAATTCCTTACCACAGTTTTTTTACTGGTGCATGCCTCTTTTGACCAGCTTGAAGAGCCAATTGACCTCTATTCAGAAGGTTCAGATAAAGAAATTTGGATATGGGACTATCTTATGCTCATTATTATTTGAGAAGGTACCTAGACTACATCCCAAAGTATTTGTCTCCACCAGTAGCCCTAGAGATCCACGGATGGGAAAATGGGTGGACTTGATGGAACACCTTGGAGGCAGGGATGTGCCTAGGAGAAATTTTGATGATGAGTTTTGTGCCTGGTGGGACCAACAGATCATCACAGTCGACGACTACCCATATGCTGGTATGGATTTTCCAGGAGATCCAGACTTGGTGTTGCCACCAAACACAGTATGGGGAGACATAGGTAACACTTTTTTAATTTTTTGTAAATTTTTAAATTTTTTTGGATTTTTTAATATGAAATGAAGTTAGAAATATTTTTGATGAGACAAAATACTGACAAAATGACCATGTTCCAGATGCGGGTCCAGTGAGACCAGATGGATTTCTAAGGCACAGGTACTGCGGAAGAGGTGTCAAAGAGGAAGTAGCCGATACAGAGAGAGTCCTATATGCAGTTCAGAGAAACTTGGTGAGACTGACTCAAAAGGTACCTATAATAGCGATAGAGGATCTACCTGAGGAGATGCAGCGTCGCTTGGTAGGGGTACCACGGGACTGGGTCCATATACTTCGACGTGTAGCCAATGTAGTATTTAACTTTTAGCTACTCATCCTGAGTCGGGTCGATACACAAACTGATGTATGACTGGACACGATTATGGGCATGAACCAAAATTTTGAGGGTATTTCCTCCAAATTTTGTATATTCTTTTTTGAACACTTTATCTATATACAGGCGATTTTATGATATATATACAGATTCAAATTTTTTGATATTGATTAACTTGATGAATGATTAATGTGCCAATATAATTAATGATTAGCAATTTAGTCTACTAATGATTTCCCAGATCGTGGAATGTGAACATAACGATCGTTGCAACATTCTCACCCTCAAAAATTGGCAATATAAATAAGGATCATGAACCCGATAAATGTTATTTAACTGTGACACTACCAGCTATGAGTCTAGATAAACTACCAATGAATCAATCCCATAGGAAATTGCTTCGGATAGTAAATTAATAACAGCAGTATACTCAGAATTGTTATTCGAAGCAGGGCCAATACATACTTCCCTCGACACCATCAACTAGCCAGATGGATAATAAATCACCCAAGCTGCGGAAGCAAGATTCCGAGTGTGTCGATTAGAACCAACAGCGAATCCGAAATATATCGAAACATCCATCCACACTGCCAAAGAAAATAAAAAAATGTCGATATCACAAAATCCCAGACAAATATGTACAAAAATATAATATATACAAACAAGCAATTACTCAACTGAAACCTAAGCAAAATACTTCTTAAGTTAGATCCCATTTCGGGGGTTCGTCAGCTTGTTACCTTCAAAATCAATTAATTCATAGGCCCCTTTTCTAAAAACTCACTTCACTACAAAGGGACCATACCACATAGACTTGAAATTGCCTGCCCCCAAGGCATCTTTGTCTTGGTCATAGACTAAGACAAGGTTGCCTTCTTAAAAAACCTAAGGACGGACATCTTTATCATACTGAGTTTCAACCCTCTTCTTATGGGATTCATTTATTATGGCGGCATCTCGATGCTACTCATCGAGATGTTCCAAATGAACGAGGCATTCTTCGAGACTAGACATCTCTGGAATAAATTCTACAACTAACTTCAGAGACGGAATTTCACATTCGATAGGAAAATAGATTCCAACCCATAAACTAATTGAAAAGGAGTAAAACCAATGGCAATATTCACCGAGGTTCGATATGCCAGAGTGTTGGGTACAACATGATGTGCCAATTGGATCGATTTTTGTCAATCTTCCTTTGCAAGATAGTCTTAAGGGACTTATTCACAGCTTCGACTCCCACTGGCCTGAGGATAATATGGAGACAAATGCTCCTGTGAGAAGCGCAACTTGAGACAAAATTCAGTCATCAGTTGATTCTAAAATTGACTGCCATGGTCAGTGAAAATCTCTCTTGGGATACCAAATCATGAAATAACCTAGTTGAAGAGAAACAAGGATACTGTTTCACTATCATTTTTGTAAGTAGGCATGGCCTCAACCCAATTCATAAAGTTGTTTACATCCACAATGATATAGTTGTGTTTCATCACCAAAGGCAGATTACAAGTAGTGAATTCAATGCCTGACTTCGTCAATGGACCAATAGTGATAACAGAAAAAAGTGGAGTTGGATGCGCGCACATTTTTTGAGTATAGATTTGACAAGGGTGACAACATTTGACTGCTTCAATACAATCATTGAAAATTGAAGGCAAAAATTAGCCTACACACATAATTTTCTGGGTTGTTGCAAGCCCTGATCGATGAACACCACAAGCTCCATTGTTGCAGTCATTAAGTACAAACTCTGCTTCTTCCAAAGTTAAGCAACGCCTAAGGATTGAGTGAACCCCTCTGCGATATAATGTATCAACAATGATAACATACTTTTTGGCAAGGTGATGTAACTTTCAACACTCATATTTGGAGGGAGTAGGTGGGAACTTCAAAGTCTGGAGATATATAATTATATCTTCGTACCAGGGATCTTATGAAGAAATGAGGAATAACTATTCATCGGGGAAATTTTCCTCATAAACAATGGCTTCCTCACAAGGTAGCTTTGAAATTAATTCCACAAAAACCAATGACTTCTTAGATTCCACTGACAAGAAATCTATATTGAATTCTTGCAAAATAACAATCCATCGATTATATTTGTCCCCAATCACTTTCCTACTAAGGACAAACTGAAAAGGATTGACAACCACTAGATGAACGTTTGGCGTAGCAGAATGTAATGACGAAGCCAATGGACTGCATGGATAGCTGCCAAGGCTAATTTCTCGATAGAAGAATAGTGTAGCTTAGGTCCTACTAAGCCTCGACTCAAGTAGTAGATTACATGCTCACTAAGAGCATCATCCTCCTGAACTTGAACCATACTGATGGTTGATTCTACTACAGCGAGACACAAAAGGAAATCTATACCATAATTTGGTGGAATCAACAATGGAGCAAAGATTAATGCTTGATTCAAAGCATCAAAATATTGTTGCACGAAGTCATCCCATAAAAATGCAACTCCTTTCTTAAGCAAACACATAAATAATCTAGTAATCTCAGTGTAATTTTCTATAAATCTTCTCAAGAAATGTGCCTTTCCTGGGAGACTTTGAAGTTGATGAATGGAAGGCCCGGGATGAAACTGAATTATTGCCTCAACCTTGAAAGGATCAACTTGAATCCCTTTTGTCAATACGATGAATCCTAACAACTGACTAGATGTTACTACAAAAACACACTTATTCAGATTCAACCAGATTTTATAAAAACGACATTTCTCAAAAACTAATTGAAGGTGGCTGGGATGATCGATTCTCTTTCTAGAAAAAACAACTAAGTCATCCAAGTCTGCTTTAATAACATGTTTGAATTCATGGAAAGCATAAGACATGACCCTATGAAAATTAGCTCCAACATTTTTAAGACCAAAAGGCATCTTCTTATATGCAAACGTGCCCTAGGGATAAATAAAGGTTGTCTTGTGCTGGTCCTCTGAACAAATAGTAATTTGATTTTAACCAGAGAATCTGTCCATAAACGAAAAAGTTTCATTACCCACACATTCATCAACAATTTGATTAATAATAGGCATGGGGTAATTGTCTTTTGGACAAGCTTTATTCAAATCCCTAAAGTCGATACATACTCGGATCGTTCCTTGCTTTTTATCTACCGGGACTCGATTGGAAACCCACTCAACTAGAGGAACGGGGCATATGAAACCCACCTTAGGCAACTTTTCAACATCAGCTTTAATAGCTGCCACTTTCCAAGGATTGACCAGTCGAAGCTTCTAACAAATAGGTTTGGTGTTTTTGTACATACTGATCTCATTTTGGACTATAGATGGATCAATTCTAGGCATTTCCTCGTAAAACCAAGCGAGCACATCTCAAAATTGTTTAAAGAGGTCGATGTAAATTTGAATTTCTTCAGGGGAACAATTGGCTTCGATGAAGACATTTTCTATAACGTTAGCATTCCTAGAGATGTTTATAGGTACAGTTCATGAGATAACTGACATATTACCTTCGGTAGATAATTGTGTTGGAGCCAAAGGGTTTGAAATTATACAAACATCACTAGTAAGCAGATTGGAGAACCTAGATTCAACTTCATGTAATGGAGGAAGAAAATATGAACAATTATGTAAATCTTCCCATGGTTAATCCACACCCATAATTTCCTCCAAAATTTCTTTTTTAGATGGTAAAATTATATCTAAGAAATCCAAAGCTGAAGTAGAGTCAAGGGTCCAAGCTAGAGCCACATTGCCATCTAGCTCCTCTTGTGAAAGAGGAGTTTGATGGTTGTCTGTAGAGTTAACGATAGATTGATAACTAAGTTCTATTGCAGACATGGGAAATACAATTCCACCAACTTGCCCTCCATCTAATGTGGTGGTAGATGAAGGTAAGGTCCAAGGGTCCTAAAAATAATGTGTTCGAAAGAAATCTTTCCTTGAAGGTCCCCTGGAGGATGAAATTTCATTTATTCTAGCTATAGGAGTAGGAAGGTAAAATGTACCCATTAATGAAGAGTGCATACCAAATCGTCAATTCTTAATAGGTTGATGGGGATTATCCACTAATGGAACGGTAGAATTCGAAGTTGCGTGGGAGTCACTTGGGAGGATGCAAAATAAATATGAAGCTACAAAATATAGCTTGTAAATCAAATTCCTTCCTAAGAAGAGGTTATAATCCAGGTTGGCATCAATGATTTGCACCTCAATTTTTACGACCTTTCCCCCAACACATATAGGAAAGGTGGGGATAATCGCATGTGGCCTATGAGAATGTCCATCAAATGATGTCAAGAGAGTCGATGAAGGAGAAACTGAAGGTGATCTAATGGCCTTCCAATATGACATAGACATTACGCATGTGGAAGCTCCCTCATCTATAACTGTCAAAAAAATATTGGTTTTTCAGTAAGTGGACTTTATCTGGAAAGCCATATGGTGAGGAAGTCTCTTTTTGACATTCAACATATCAAAAGTGAGCACTAAAGAATTCTTTAGATCTACTACACCGATTGCTGAAAGCAAAGCACTTCTTTGAGCAGGAACAACTAGAGTACCTCCAAAGCAGACATAGCACAAGGACTTTGAGCTAGATCTTCTACAATCGAGTAGTTTTTGGCTACCCTAGCATTAGGGTTAATAGTCAAGCGCTTTGCGGAACCTTTCGGTATCTGAGGTATAGACACAGTAGAGGGTTGCTCAATATGAAGTGGGTTTGTGGTTTCAGGAACATATTTAGCCTTAGATGTTTTCGTTTCGCCATAATCGCATTCTCACGTAGCAACGCTGACATGAGAGTTCATCATATGAACATTTGAGGAATTTTCCCCTTCCTGGTTGCCCCATGCGGAGGTACCAGTGTTCGAATTTGCGCCAGCAAGTAATTTTTTCGGTTGGGGAAAATGGTTAGTCAGAACAACTTGGGAGAATGAGGACCCTTGCTGCACTAATAGGCACTGAGCATTTTGTATCTTAGGGTAGAGGTGAGTCAAATGATCTCCATTGCATAACTTGCAATGAAACTTAACCTTTTTCTTTGATTCTTTTCTACCCTCATCGGCATTGTTGTCGGGTTTCTTTGCATTGCCTTTCCCTTCCTGGTTCTTCTTCTTACCTCGTCCCTTCCTCTTCCCATTGGATTGTTGATTTCCTTTGGTGTTAGAGGCTTGGACGACAGTTATAGAGGTAGGTTGGGAAGGTGTAGGTGTAGATGGTGTTGCCTGGTTAGAAGAAGCAGTTTGTAAAGACAACTGCTACAATTGATTCAAAATTTTCACCATATTCATGTCATTTGATCCAGCTATACCATCGGTGTGAGGGCATGGCTTTGGTTTGGCTAAATTGACCTTAGATCTAGGAGCATCAGGTAGGATTTTCTGAAGAGTCCCAGACTGAGAATATATCAGTTGTAATTGCTAAGCTCGAAAATTAGTTGCTCTTCCGAATAAACACCAGAAATAGAAACATCCTTTGAGATCTTAGGTTCTAATGATTTGAGAAACCATTCAAGGAAATCTGGTGGAATTTCATCTTTAATAAGCCTTTTTCTCCTTCTCCATTCCTGGATGTGATTTGAAATGTGAGTTGTAGTGTCTTGCTGAAAGTTAGCCAGAAGTTCAGTTCTGGATTCATAGTAGATAGGCAATTGAAAATGGTTCTAGAAGATATTAGCCAAATTAGCGAAAGAAATATAGGTGCCCCCTAGCAACTCTATATACACATGTTTGGTTAGGGTGTGTTGAAATAACCTCAACCTGATTGAATCATCTATCAAGGAGTTGGATGAGCATCATAAGTGAAATGTGGTCACATCGTCTCTCAGGTCTTCACCACTCTTCCCTTCGAACTTTGGAATATCCGAGGGAAGTTTAGGTGGGACTGGAGATCAATCTATATTGTACCTAATTGGATCATTCATCAATTTAGTTAAGTCTGGTAAATTAAGGGTGGCTGGAAAAGGAAGTCGTGGGGGACCTTGGGAATTCCATCCAGAGCGGGCACGTTCCCAAATGTCTGAAAAGAATGACCTGGATTTTGAAAGCCACCAAGTTGTCCGAAGTGACTTGTAGAGCCTGTTGAACCAAAATGTGGTCCTTGTGGTCCAGAAAAATTTGGAGTTTGAACAACTTCTACTTAGCGAGAAGTTCATTTCCAGCTTCATAGCAGATAGGCAATTGAAAATGGTTCCAGAATATATTAGCCAAGTCAGCAAAAGAAGTATAGGTGCCCCTTGGAAATTCTATATACCATTTGGCCGCATGTCTTGTTAGGGTGCTCTGAAATAACCTCAACCTGATCGAATCATCTATCAGGGAGTTGGATGAGCATCATAAGTGAAACGTGGTCACATGGTCTCCCAGGTCTTCACCACTCTTCCCTTCGAACTTCAGAATATCCGAGGGAAGTTGAGGTGGGACTCGAGGCCAAGCCAAATTGTACCTAATTGGATCATTCATCAATTTAGTTAAGTCTATAAAATTAAGCGTGGCCAGAAAAGGAAGTCATGGGGGACCATGGGAATTCCATCCAGAGTGGGTAGGTTCCCAAAGGTCTAAAAAAAATGACCTAGATTTTGAAAGGCACCAGGTTGCCTGAAGTAATTCTAGAGCTTGCTGAACCAAAAGGTGGTCCTTGTGGTCCAGAAAAATTTCGAGTTTGACCAACTCCTGTCGAAAATCCTCCATAACCAGTGAAGTTACCCCCTAACGAAGTATTGAAAGGAGATGAAAACCCCTGATAAGGGTTCCATGCATTAGAAAAGGGTGGAAAACTCTAAAACAAATTAGTCGAAGAATATGGCACATTCCCTTGTTGGTTGAAAAATTGATTCCCAGCTCCTATCCGACTAAAAATAGGGTTTTTGCAACTCTGGAAGGGGTTACTACCTTGAATTGTAAAAGGAAAAGGCATTGACCCTACTTTCGGATCGGAATGTGGTATATCACCACTTCCAAATTGGAAACCTTGAAAATAAGTCGATCCACTCATCATGGATGTAGAGGCGGTCGATGGTATGTTCAAAGGAACTAAAGGAATACTTTGAGAGAAATTCCAAAAGGGAAAAATCCAAAACTTGATGTAGTAGCTAGAGAACTTCCACTCATTGACGGAATGGAAGTAGAGCCAAATATAGTTGTGCGGAGAGTAATAGAAGGGATGGAAATAGTTCCTGCCCCTAGTACAAATATGTGAGTCTGCATGCTGGCAACACTCATTATAGATGACATGCTTCCAGCAGTGGTCATCGAAGGAATAGATGTGTGTAAACTTAGGCTCGAAGGCCTATGAGTCGGAGTTCCAACATATAACAAAACATCAAGATGGTCAGGAGGGAGAGGAGAATTTGGAGCTGCAACTGACTCTGAAAGATCTTCTACTTCAACACTATCTTCCAACTAGAGGAGTACTCGAGCAGAGGATCAATCTCTGATGCACATGTTGCCACTGGTTGAAAACAAAATGGCATAATTGCTCCTACGCCTTCTAGGAGAAGGCTCCGGACTTGTAGGTTATAGCCCACGAATTCTCCTAGACCATCAAGATGGTCGGTTAGCCACTTTGAATTATTTAAAAGATCTACTTAAAGACTCAAAAAATTATAAAGCTAGGTCGAACAAGAGCAAACAACACTCACTAAAATGTCCCTAAAGATATCAACAATCAAACAACTCTCAAGTATTTTCGGTCTGGGTGATTAGGCATGGACACCAAAATACAAGAAAGTTAATAACAAGGGCCTTCCAGAAATAGATTGGGGTAATTATGCCCCAGGCCTACTAGCGAAGGTATCAGAGGTAGTTATGCTGACCTCCAGACAATAGCCTTTTTCATTGCAAGCCCCTAAGCTTCGCAAGGGTACCCTCCAGAAGTACTGATGAATGTGATACAATGTCAACCTCAGGTTCCACAGGATTCCCCTCTGCAGCCACCTGTGTGGTTGCTAGGATAGGCAACTATGGTCACCAAATCATATCAGAAGTTGGGTGGAATAGTCGTGATGTAGGATTCGACAAGTAAGAGAGGGGGTATCTCTCATCCTTATCTTCACTAACCCTCGTTCTTTACTCCCAGTCACAGAGCTTTCCTAGTCTCGCTAACGCTATTGGATTTCGCTCATTAATTAAACTTCTATGTTTTGTAATTTAGAGCGGCCTTGGAGAGTTAAATCACCTCTCGCCTAATCCAAGGCCCTAATAAACCTAAACTTGTTGGTGTATTTTGATGGCAGTAAAAAAGTTCTAGTTTATTTTAACTAAGCGCTTGATTTTAATGGCTATTATTTTAAGTTAAGGGTATAGATGGAAGTGAAACCAATGGTGTTTGTATGACATAAAAGAAATCAATGAAAAACTAACTACATGAATTCAATCATTTTTTCTTTGATGAAAATAGATCTCTTCATGGGTTGTAAGAAACTTCTATAAATCAAAATACTTTTTCTTTCCTTTTCCTAGAAACACACTTCACACACGCAAAAACTAAAAATACTATGAATGCTTTAATAATGGAAACTACCTTAATGCAAGGTATAATGAATATGCAATATCCTAAATCACTCTAAAAAAGTGAAAGTAATTGTTTATAACTATCAATGAGTGAACTTAAGTATTGAAGAGGATACAAATTTAGAATACAAAATTCTCTCCAAATAAGAAGGACAAATCGTAAAAGATCGCAATTCACTTTTGAAAATCAAAAGAAACCAAAATCAAACTTGGCAAAAGGAAAAAAAAATGTTTTTTGAGATCATTTATTTTTCAAGAAACAACCAAAACAACTTTTTGAAATCACTTAAAAATCTACTAAAACTCAAAGATCGAAAAAAGAGCAGGAGTCTTTGCAAGTTACAAACTCAAAAATGAACGAAAAATTGAATTGTAAGGATTCAACTTGTACTAAATGACCCAAATAGCAGCAAAGAGCTTGACAAACTAATGAAGAAGCCATGAAAGAAATCCTTTCAAATTCGTAAAAAAATACTTTCAAAATTCAAGAAAAGCTATAAGGCCACAAAACAATAGAAAGAAAAGAAAGTAGATCAAAACCTAAGATTGACACTGAGACTGAAAACAATCACCTATTATGGAAGACCGGAACAATCAAGAACTTCTGAATGAAGCCTTGTGTTCTAGAACACCAATTACAAACTCGCTCAAAAAGAAAACCTAGGCCAAATATTTTCAATGAGGAAGAGACTTCGAAATAGTAAGCTTGAAGAATAATGAAATTCTTCAGAGAGAAATTGACGACTCAGAGACTAAACAGACCAGGCAACAAATATTTCTAGGCAGGGGGATTTGAAAAACAATGAAAAAAATGCTATACGCAACTGTTTTCAAGCACAGAGGCATGTACAGACGCTTCTGATATAGGAAAATCCCATATACATGGGTCACCTCACATGAACAAGCATGTGTACGCTACTATAAATAGAGTAAAATGCATATACAAAGCTTTGTAAGAAAAGTAAAAAACAAAGCTAGATCAAAAGGATCAGACTTAAGGTCTGAGACTCTAGTAGACCAAATAAGATTGTAACACCAAGAAAACCAAAGACTGAGCCCTAATTGACACTGAGCAACCCAAACTAGGAATAACAAGATTGTTATCACTAGTGGATTCTCCAATTTTGTTACAGGAATAAGTAACAAAGTACAATAAGAAACACTCATTCAACTCAGGCAAAATGCTTGTATAAACAAACTATGTAAGAGCGACCGTACCTGGATTTCCTTCATTCGACTTGGTCCCATAGGGTTTAGACTCTTTGCAACTCTAGATGTTCTTCAAACCTAAAAATCATTCAATTCAAACATATATAGCAGTATAGAACTAAAGCATATTCACGAAATTTGACTTTATATCATATAAGCAAATGATTGATCATACATCAAAACAATGTTCATATATGAATTACAACATAATTTGATGCATAAACCAAGTTAATTTCAGAAACAAGACAACATTTATTTTATTGCAGTAAGCTATAAATAACATAGAGAGAATTCACCTGAGTCTTCTTCTTCCGGCTCCAAGTGGAACCGTCCTCTGGATTCGTCCTATCCCAGCCTTCAACAATATTCTTCCATAACCAACACCATGATATCTCAAGCAAGAGGGAGAATATATATAACCAAGGAAGCAAGGGTTTCCTGAAGCTTGGGGAAGTGCATGAGGCACATGGATTCATCAAACTCAATCAGGGATAATCTCAGTATAATAACTCTATCTCTTCTCCTCCTTTAGGCACTTTCATAGAAGTCTATTTATATTCCTCCCAATTAGCTTTTTAGTTGGGAAACAGTTGGACCATGAGCAATGGGAGGTAATCAATAGGTAAAGCCCGTGAACTCCAACAATAATTAAGAAAATTTAATTTTTTTAAGTGTTTTAACACATATACGTGGGTTGGGTATTGACTAACCCATGTGTACACGCTTTTATCTTAGGGAAAAGTAGCGTACAGGGAATAAAACACTGTTTTTAATATATTTGGACCAAGTCTATAAGGACGGGTTTCCCTAGGCCATAAACCAAGGATCACAAATACCAAGGGTGATAAATGGTGCTATAACAATTAATAGTAGGTGACACTTACAAATATTGTAGCAATAAGTTGGTTCCTACAAAGAAACATGCTATATATAAGTTTTAATTTATTTATTGTGTTCCAAATATGATATTATTATGTTATGGTTTGTGAATGTTTAAATAAGTAAGAAATTTTTGTATATTGATCCACATATCCCTGTCAATATAAGTTGGAAACCAACACCTTTCACCTGAAACCCTATGGTTACTAACACATCAACCAAAGCTATGTCAGTTCCTTGTTTATAAGAGAATACAATAGTATGAATAAGAGCAAGCTCAACTCCCTCTACTTAAGAAAATCCAACAACCCTATGCATGAATTTTACAGCAATCCCATGATATATAAGATTGGAACCAAGCCCTAATTCCACATTAAGCTTTTGAGATATCCACATGCAATCAAACATGCATGTTCTACATATGCCTCCTCAAGGCTAAAAGTTTCATCTATTGCCCAAAAATAATGTATATGTGCCATAGAATTAGTAACCTGTAATGACCACTCTCTCATTCCATTTTCAAAAAATGCCTTGAATTAGTTAGAATACAATCATTAAAGGTCCAATATTATCCAAAAAATGTGACTTGAGAGTGTAAATTTGTCACACAAGAAATTGATTTTTCAAATTGAGAATAAAAACATTATCATTTAAATGAAAACAAAACCACTTGAAGGTACATGGAAGTAAATGGATCGCAAACCCTTCTGTTGACTATGTTGGAACTGCTAACATGTCAAGGGGATCTCCCCAGTAAGAAGTCCCAATTAGACCTTAGACCATTTGGTGTAGCAATACCAGTGGTGGGTCATAAGGTAATGCCTTGACTCTGATGTCGCACAAAGGAAAGTAAGATAACTATGTTAGTAGAAACGGTGTGACTGATGCAGTGAGTCAAGGAAAGTGTATGAGAGGTTCTAAGACTTCGAAGGGAGAAGAAGGTGAAGCTAAGTTCCAGGTTGAAAGGGATCAGTCCCAACTTGGCTAAGAACACACAACACACAAGGAAATGCACAGCTTCTGGTGGAGTAGTCCACATAGATGCCGCAGTCACATCATATATGGCAAGGTAACATGAACAACACTCATAGATCAGTTTAAGAAGAGTGTGATGGTTGTTACAATAAGGTTCATGTGAAAAGTCTATCTAATTTCTGGCAGAGCAGTCGACATTGATGGTGACAACATTAACGACATATGCAACACATTAACAACAAGAGTCATATAATTGCATACAATCAGTTTATACACAAGTATGTACGCAAACAACATATATCATTAAGGCAACCAAAGAAGTCCAACTAAAATAACAACATATGCATGAAAATGTATTGGCTCTTATTATATAAAGAAGTGTAAGCCACAACCATACAATACACGATGTAAACCTGCTAGCCCCAATAGTGGAATGTTACAACCACATTTGATTGCTCTTCCAAAGAGATGAACTAGTTCCATGTAGTGGAGAAGCCAAGGCGTGTTACAATAATGTCCAAGATTTAACCAAGATAGTCTTATCAAAAGCTTGGCTGACCAAAACCCTATACAATGAGTTATGAGGGACTATTTATAACAAAGGGTGGGTTAACCCTTGACATTCCCCTTTGTGACAGTTCAACTACCCTCATGACTCTTCACCTACTCTATGACTATTACATCCAACTATTGACACTTTAATTACACTTGACATGACTTAAAATTACAATGCACATGCACTCATGTGAGAGAACATGGATTAAGCAAGCCTTGCAAGACATCACTGACACTCAGTCTGCTGTGGTGAGACCAACTATTTGACATGCTTATGATGGTGAAGGTGGTGAGTTGATGCCAAGCTTGGTTGTCCGTGATGGTGTGCATGCACCTCATGGTGACATCTTGTTGAAGCAAATTCTTACCTTCGTTGCAACCTGTGCATTGGTTCGACCCATTTATCCAACTCACCTACTAACATGTGCATGGTCTTCTTGGGTACGGTTGAACTGGAAACGCACTGATGCATAGTATCCATGTTGATCTTCAAGTGTGTGCTGGTGGTCATGTACATCAACTTGCCGAAGTACATGTTCAGCCCCAGTTGGACTTGCTTCTTGTCCTCGTCTTGGTGAGTGTGTTGAATGGGTTGGATCGCATGTGTGTGCTCAATGACATGCATGCTACTGAATGCCTTGCATGCTATCAAAAACATTGCTCACCATGTTTTCTCTATGCCAGCTGCTGGGATGGATCCTTAACTTGTACGGGAGCACTTTCATCCGTGAGTGCATGTTGCGCCCACAGCTATTCCTGTTCATATTGCAACTCATTCGTCTATCTGTGTAGCTTCATGTTCTTCCTGAGTTTCTTCTTCAGCACATGCAACTCCTTCTTTGTTCCATTTTATGCCTTCACGTGATCTTCATGTCGCACTATCACTTCATAGCCAGAGTATCCAAAGTTGTTTTCATCATCAATGGACATACTTGAGCTTGCAACCTTGTTCGTCCTCCATGTTGTTAAAAAGCCTCCTGTTGCATTCATTGCATTTGGTATGATGTCTTCTTCTTCTATTCACGATGTTTCTCACTGTGATGTTGCTACTATCATATCTTGATGTCCTTGTCTACGAACAACTTTATGTCTTTGTGGGTAGGCAAGTCCATGGACACTTGGTTGACTACATCCCCAAGTGTGCTTTGAACGGTGTCTTCATCTCCGATCTCCTTGAAACCATTCTACCTGTACCGTTGAGAGGCAGATGAACAGTAGGCATACATGGAGACATGGAAACGCTCATGGTAAGCAACTTGTTAGTCAAGAACCAAAATGAACATGAGAACTTGCTTGGAACATACCTGGGTACATGATCATGAAGGATGCGCAATTTTGGTCGGGAGGTTGGGAGACTGACTTCCAAGACTGCACAAGGCGCAATCTGGGTTGTTGGGAGATGGGTTAACTACTAGAACTGAATAATACACAGTCTAGTCCAGCTACTGACTACTGGGATTATGCAATTCCCAAATCCAGCTCAGAAGGAGTACTGGCCTAAGGACAGATTTGCGCAGTTTCTTGGGTCAAGCAGCCACTATCCTCCATAAATGCACAAAACTGTCTTGGAGGCTAGTGTTGGGTAGGAATGGGAAAATTTGGAGAGGAAGTTGAGCCTTTCTTCCCCAGATTGCGCAATGTAGCCTTGTTGATGGCAAAGCACTGGCCAAGGTTGGCCCGATTCACCGATGGGCAACTGAAATCAAGTAGGTGAGTGAATGCATGGTGACACTAAGTGATAGCATAAGTGATTAACAGTGCATGCAAAACATGAATGAAATATTCAATAAACAAATCAACATGCATGTGGGTGAGGTAGTTCGCCAGTTGGGAACGTTCGTGCAAAACAATGTCATGCATGCAACAATAGTGAGATAGCAACGAAAAATGAAACAAAGCTAGGAAAAGCTAGTATATGTGTAAATGGTAGAAATTTTTCAAATAAATCAAGAAAATAGTACTCCCACAAGTGAAAACACAAAAGCGATTGAAATGCAGCACAAGGCATGGGAAGCAGGCTTACCCCAAAATAGTTGAGGTGAATGTGCCTACTGCTCCTACTTGTGATGTGGGATGTCGGAGCTACAAGGTTGATGTGAGGAATGAGCTCTGCAATGTCGAGTTGATGATTTTTATAACATCAAGGTTGTGAGACACATGCCACGAATCTAGGGGAAGTGACACTTAGTGGGAGGTTTCAGAATTTCTCCTTGCACGTAACCTCCAACTGCTAAACATAGATGCCTGAAACAAAGGATGCGTTTACATGCTACCTTTGGAGAAACATCTGATGCATGCAATTTTGTTTTTCTCAGTCCAGAGGGAACCAATCAACTCAGCTGCACATGCAAGAGATCGTTCGAATGTTGGAAAAAAATGTGCATTTCTGGCTGGGAGTTGGGCTGACTGCCTAAGAGGTTTGTGCAATTTCTGGGCAGAGAAACTGACTACAACCCATATTTGCACAAATCCTGGGCTGAATAGTCTACTGCTGAAAAATGTTGCACAAATCCTGCTAGGAGGGTTGGCAGGAAGGATTGTGCAATCCTGGAGCCCACCTGGCTACCAGAGAGGATTGCACAATTTATAGAGGGAAGGCAGGTTGCCCTCCAGAAATGTACAATTTTCAAAGGGAAGCTGCTCAACCTACAGTTGGACCAAGTTCGGGTGAGCAAACTTTGAGGGGAATGGATCAATCTGTGACCAACAGGCTGCCTTTGCACAAGAAAGACACTGAAGCTTGTGAACTTGACAAAGCAAGGCAAGCTACTGTGAAGGTTGGAAGGGAGGATCCAAAACAAGGCTAAGCAAAAGTTTTCAAGGGTGGTTGTAGCTGCTACAACACTTGGGGATACACTGGTAGAATGTTAGCTCTCTGAATGGACCTTGTTCGTGAAAAGCAATTCTAACACCTCCGGAAGTACTGTTCATTTTTCATCTCATCTTGGTTTCACACTAACATCATTGTAAGATGTAGCATATGCCAAACCCTTGGTCAATTGACACACATTCCAAGCCAAGGAAACACATTTGTTTTCGATTGGGGTTGAGGGGTATATAAGTGCACAAGCAGTATAGTCATGAGAGTCTTAGTTTCATCTGTGGTGTTGCTCCACTGCCATCAGGCCTAGACAGTACCTCGATGGAGTCACATAGGAATAAAAACATGGCTCTGCTGCCAGCGAGCCTTGTCAGTACCCCGACAAAGTTACTTGGATCACTTCCCTGCACAGGAATCCTTTCTCTTCTTTCGCCTTATTCATTTTTTATTTTGAATTTTTGAATTTTCATTTTTTTTTATTTTTTAATGTGCATAGCACTTATTCGGAAGAGGGATCCTGACTTATTGAGAGCAGAAGAGGTTGTTCCAATAGAGAAGTAGTTCATTGTATCTCTAATGTGCCTCTTAAGGTTTTTCCCCTTACCTTATTCTACTTGACTGAGCTGACAAGGGTTAACCTAAAATCAATCAACTAGAGAAGTTGACACTAGTTAGCGCGCAAGCGTTGTGTGTACACCATGGTTCACTTCGAACAATATGTACTTTCCTTTGATGTATCATGGACTAAGAGTAACAAGCTCATCATACAGAGGCAAGATGACAAATAACCAAGTAGTGATAGTTGTATAAGCCCTCTTGTACTTTACCCAGGTTGCTTCAAGTGTCATACATGGTTTCATGCAAAACTAACCTATGAACGAAACAAGTGAAAAAACTAACCAATAATGAAGTAAATCAAGAGCAGAAGCAAAAATGGAAGTGAAGCAACTAAACAACCAAGCAAGCAAACAAACAATCAAACAAAGCACGTAAGCAAAAAAGCATGGAATCAAACAACTAAAATAAAAAACTACTTCTACTCCTACACTAATGGCACATGGGCCTCATCATGTGAAGTGATACTTCCAATGCAGCCACTGGTGCATTAGTAGACCCATGTTGGTGTAGGATTGGTCCACGAGAAACCGAGTGGTGCAAAACAACAAGCAAGAAATATATAACAATGAAGACAACCACACTTCATGATTCAAAGTTCCCACAGATATAAGTGAGTACATGTGCATGACTAGCAGTCCGCAAACTTATGATGGTGTTGTGTAACACTACGTGCAACTTTGAAGCACAAGCACACTCTTGACTGTGACAGGAAAGCAAATGAAATAAAAAAATATAACTTGCGTCATGCACGAGTGCTTGCAATGTAAGACTCCTCCAATGCATGAGAGATGGGATCATGTAGTTCAAGTGGATGAAGTAAAATCTGAGGGTTAGATTGATCTTGAGTGCATACAGATGAGTGATGAGGAGCCTTGAGTGTTTGAACAATTTCCTCATTGGAAGTGAAACTAACCTTAGAACAACGAGGGCCTAACATAACCATCAGCTCGGGCTGAAGTGCCTCGATGGTCTGTGGGGTTTCAACTTCATTGAAAGATGCATCTTTGTAGACCAGTGGCTTAGACATATTCACAATGAGTGAATCGACATTGTGATTGGATGATGAGGTGAAGAAATCATGAAAATCAAGATCAGAAAATTCAGGATGTTGGTCGACATCCTCATGGTTTGATGAATCACATAGAGGGGTAGATGAGGAGGAAGGTTGTTCACCCTATGCATTTCTAGAAAAAAAGATGAAATATCAAGTGGATTTCCAACAAATGATTGGTCCTCTCTATTGTTGGATGATGGGATAACATACAGTGTGTGCCACCAAAGACCACCAATGGGTGCATCCGTGGATGAAGACACACATGCAAAATCATGGATGGCAGGTTCACCAATGATATTAGGAAAGAACAGAGGAGGCTCAAATGGAAGGGAGTCATCCTTCGCCGAGTGTTGATGCTCAAGCTCCCACTCATACTCTTCATGAATGATAGTGCATGTTGGTTGTGCAACACCAACTCCGTTAGTGGGTTGTTGCTCGTTCATAATAAGTGCAGAGTCTAGAATGGATGAACACAAGATAGCATCATATGGAGTAACACCCAGGTGCAAAGACGAAGGTTGTAGAAAAGAATGCATATGAGGAGTCTAAGGACTCACAACCAAATCTGTGTGAAAATTGGGTGAAGTGATGTTGAGAGGGTATGAAGGATGAATATGTGTGTGAGCATGATCCTCAACATCACTTGGAAATGGTGGAGTTGTTGAATAAGAGGAAGACAAACAGTAGTTGAAACAATGCCCGCTTCCACATGAGATTACATATCTCCATCAACGAAGAATGTTGAGTGAGGCTTGATCTCAAAATTTCTCTTAGGATGGGCATATTTCTAAAGGGAGTACTTGAACCAGTCCCAAAGATAAGAGAATTTCATCTGGCTCCTCAGAGCTTGAAACTTCAAGTCACGGAAGCACTGCCAAAAATCAACAAAAGATTCATGTGGAGCCCTCCATTGTTCTAACAATTTTTGATCAAGATGGCCTAGATAAAAATGATAGAACATGTCTTCAATAATATCACATAAGTGCTCAAATGATCGCACAGTGCGAGCCGATAGGTAGAGCACCCAATGAAATGGAGATTCGTGAAGTGTGTATACAAGTAGAAATCTCACCTGTTCGTCATGTTGGAAATAATACTGGGGGGGGGGGGGTGAATCAATATTATAAAATCAATAACTTTTTCATTTCCATACTAAGATTCATATAAGCTACTATGGTTAAGGGAACCTACATTTATACGCAACTATGTTTAATGCAACTACCGTATATCCAGTAAACTTATGATTCAGTTTATCCATTATATATTGACCTTTAATCAGTGCAAAAGAAATTCATTAATCATATAAATTGTAAATAGGTGTAGCAAAATAGAATAGATCATCATACATAAGAAGCACACATGAACACCATGATGTAAGGTGGAAACCCAATACGGGACAAAAACCACCTGCTACAATTTTCTTAAGATAAGAAAAACTTGTTTACAATCTTGTACTGGCGTAGACTCATACCAGTACATAGGCACCCACCTACAGAAGGCTACAACCTTATCTCATTCTCCAACTTCTAATCGAATGGAGCTACAACCCCCTTAGCTCTTGTACTAGCCAATATATTTACTAGTACGTAGGTGCTGGCCTACAGAAGGCTACGACCTTCTCTTTTCTTTTAGGGACCACGTTTCATAAATTTTCAGACTGGATCCATTAATATAAAACAATCAACACTGCAATACAACCATCAACTATATCTACATCATCAATCTCTGAATCACCCAACAACTGAATCATTGAAACCATGTCATCAAAACATAGTCACTAGAACACTGAGCAAAACCCAGAACTCTGCAACAACCACTAGAACCAACAACAACCTCAAATATCAAATATCATAATGTATACGCTACTTGGTTGTGTCGAACCAACATGTATACACTCTTTCAACAAAGGGAACGCACGTACATATCTGAAAATAATTACTTATACCATATAATGATAATGCAGTTTAGTCTTCATGATCCCGGTTCATCAACCTTCATTTGCCACATAGGTGCATCCTTAGCAAAGCATCACATACCCATAATCAGCATACTAGATCTCACACTTCATTAGATATTCATCACTTGCACACTTGGCCTTTGGCCTAATGATCTTCTTCTCCTTATATAGGTTTAGGCCTCTCTCAATACCATGGTCCAAAACCACGTAGGACTAATACCTTGGACCCAATACCTGGTGTCAATACCTCAGACCAAATACCATGGACCAATACCAAAATACCGTGGACCAAATACCACGGAAGAAAACTTAGTTTTCCAACATGTACGAAGCTTTCCTTCTATGAAAGTGCATGTGTACGATATGCGCGCCTTTGTATCTAGTGAACCTGCGTTTATACGGGATTTGGTATATAGTGAACCTGTGTATTCCTTACTTTCTTCATTCTTGTTGTTTACCTGCTATACTATGATCTTCCATCTGAGAGAGTTGCCATCGAGGACACCACTTGTGTCATACCTATATCATAATGCCAACAATCTCCCCCTTTGGACTTGATGGCAAAAACCACACCAAGTCACTCTCCCCCTTTGACATCAAGGGCAAAGGGTGGACCAAGATATTTTCTCGCTTGATATACATTCTGCTGTCCATACTCCCCCTAATTACATGCTGAAATTTCTTATTGAGCTCCCCCTTTGTACATGCTGAGATCTACCAATCTGTCCATGCTTCCTCTAAGCACATTTTAAATTCTCTGAATGAACTCTCCCTTTTGTACATGTCAAGATGTACCAAACCGTCCATGCTCCCCCTGAGCACATGTAGAGTCAGAAAAGATATTTTTCAAAAGAATAACATGACTCTACAACTCAACTAGGTGAGTATGACCTTCCTATCACCAATGACTCATACATACATCAGTCTCCCAACCAAGTGGGGATACACAATTTTGACTCATCCACCCAACCAAGTGGGGATAAGCCAAATGTTTATACATGATTGAAATAGACATTATTACATCATCCTTCCCATGCAAAGTGGGGTTACAAACTAGGTCTTCTCATGACCTTTACATCAAATGAGATACAAGACCTTTATAACAATGACTAGGAATCTAAACAAGACCATGATAGTCATCAGCAACTATCATACACCATATATGATCTACACCATAAGCATTTGACACCAACATCCAGACCTGTAACCTGCAATACCATTCTCTTGGCCAACCAAAAACAAGTAGCAAGATGTATCTTTTAGCCACATAAGCATCATCACCAAACACTTCTAACCATAATTCCAACAATGCATTATTCGAAGCATATGCTCCCCCTAAACCTGTGCCAACCAATAATACCATGACTAAACCATATTAGACTTCTTTTCCTGAGTTTTTCCTGCTTCATTTTCTTCATAGCTCCATATCCGCGACTCTGTATCATTTAACTCACGTATATACGTGATTTCTCTTCATAATATCTGCGTATGCAAATTGGAATATTGAAGGTTTACACTTTCAACTTCCCCTGGGTCTATTATGTCTGCTAACTAAGTTATGACAAAACTTTCTAATACTAATTCTGTCTTCTTCAATACCTGAGATTGAGATGATGTATGCTCCTTTTTCTTTGGTTTCCAAATTTTGCTCTTGTATTCCTTTACTTTATGTCCAAACTTGTTACATGCATAACATCATACATGTTTCATATTCCTTTTATTGCAATCAATAGCTTTGTGACCAGACATATTGAAAGAAAAACAATATCCCTTAAAGTACCTAGAACGTGATGATATTTCTTGAACCAATCTACTTCTGCATCTGGCTGCAACATGTCCAAGATTATGACATTCATAATATTCAACATTATTCATCGGCGGAAATAACCGTCTATCACTTCCACAATTAGGAGCAAAATATTTTCTTTGAATAATTCCTTTCCTTGGTTGTTGTTGAGGTTGACCTCTTATTTCCTTATTGGGCATTTCATGTTTTGTATTAGATTTCCTTGCCTCACACTGTGAGCTAGATTCACCTTCAATAGTTTCATAGAAACCAAGACCAATTTTGATAGAAGGGGATCTTTGACTACTAATAATATCATCCAAAATATTAGTATTGTCTTCAGATCGTAAAAATTTATCATTTTCTTCTAATTTACCATTTAAGATATTTACCTCAACCTGATGTTGTTCTTCCTTTTCGAGATATTGCTTCTTTATGTTTTCTTTATGTTTTCTTCCTTCTTCCACTTGTTGCCTTAATTCGAGCATTTCATGTTCTTGTTCTTCAAGAGCTTCTTCATTCTGCTTCTTTGATTCTTCAAGATCTTCTTTTAGAGAGAGGATCTTAGATTGAAGTCTTTGGAATGTTATGCTCTGATCTTTTACTACATCCTGTAGCTGCTCCCTTACTCTGGTTATCTTCTCCAACTAAAAATTTAATCTGGTAACTTCTTCTTTTTCTACATCATTATTTTCATATGCCATTAGAAGTTCAATTTATTGATTATCTTCATCACTATTGGATGAGTCATTACTACTATCATGAGTATAATAACTTCTATTACCTTCTTCAGACATCTTTCCTTTGTTATGAGGGCATTTAGTAGCATAATGACCAAATCTTCCACAAGAAAAACATTTGAAGGGTAGCTTACTATTGAACCTTCCAGATCCCCGTTGAAGATTCTTGACAAAATTTAACTCATATTCTTCTTCTGAAATGTATCCTAATTCATTGAGTTTTTATTTCCCCTTTGTTGATACTTTAAATGCGGCTTCTCTCCTATCTGATGGTCCTCCTTTTCTCATTTCAAAAGAAGTTAAGATTTGGTGAAGTTGTGTCATACTAATATTCTGCATATCCTGCTTTTCTTCTATGGAAGACACTTTGGGTTCAAATTTAGCAGACAAGGATCTCAAAACTTTCTCAACTAAGACAACTTCCTTAATTTCTTCACCCAGATTCTTGATACAATTGACAATCTCATCTATATGTAGAAAGTAATTAGCTATGCTTTCATCACTATGCATCCTAAGAGTTTCATACTAAATTCTGAGAGTTTGAAGCCTAGCACGTTTTACCTGAGCATCTCCTTCGTAGCTTAGAATGATTTTGTCCCATATTTCTTTGGCTGATTTGAGCTACATGACCTTGACAAACTCTGATTTTGACAAGCTTGCCAATAATATAGTAACAGCTTTGTCATCGATTTCATATTTCTTTCTACCTGCCATATCTATAGGAATTGTTGATGGAAATGTATATCCTCCTTCCACGATTTCCCAAATATCCGTTCCAAGCGATTGTAGATAGGTTGTGGTTCTTATCTTCCAGTAAACAAAATTTCTCCCATCAAAGATTGGTGGTCTGATGGATCCCTCTCTTTCTTGACTACTCATGATGATGGATCTTCCTTCAAGCGATCAAGTCTCTTCTAAAGGACCTTCTTTAATACCAATTTTTGGAAATAATACTAAGGGGGGGGGGGGGGGGTGAATCAGTATTAGCAAATCAATAAATTTTTCATTTCCATACTCAGATTCATATACGCTACTTCGATTAAGGGAACCTGCATGTATACGCAACTATGTTTAATGCAACTAGCGTATATCCAGTAAACTTATGATTCAGTTAATCCATTATATGTTGACCTTTAATCAGTGCATCAAAACTTCATTAATCATATAAACGGTAAACAGGTGCAGTAAAATAGAATAGATCATCATACATAAGAAGCACACATGAACACCATGATGTAAGGTGGAAACACAATGCGGGACAAAAACCACCTACTGCTATTTTCTTTAAGAGAAGAAAACTGTTTATAATTTTGTACTGGCTCAGACTCATACCAGTACGCAGGCACCCACCTGCATAAGGTTACAACCTTCTCCCATTCTCCAGCTTCTACTCAAAGGGAGCTACAACCCCCTAACTCTTGTACTAGCCAATATATTTACTAGTACATAGGCGTTGGCCTACAAAAGTCTACAACCTTCTCTTTTCTTTTAGGAACCATGTTTCATAAATTTTCAGACTGGATCCATCAATATAAAACAATCACCACTGCAATACAACCATCAATTATATCTACATCATCAATCTCTGAACCACCCAACAACTGAATCACTGAAACCCTGTCATCAAAACATAGTCACCAGAACACAGAGCAAAACCCAGAACTCTGCAACAACCACTATAACCAACAACAACCTCAAATATCAAATCTCATAATGTATACACTACCTGGCTGTGTCGAACCAACGTGTATACACTCTTTCAACCAAGGGAACCCATGTACAGATCTGAAAATAATTACTTATACCATATAACGATAATGAATTTTAGTCTTCATGATCCTAGTTCATCAACCTTCATTCGCCACATAGGTGCATCCTTAGAAAAGCATCACATACCCATAACCATCATACTAGATCTCACACTTCATTAGATATTCATCACTTTCACACTTGCCCTTTGGCCTAATGATATTATTCTCCTTATATAGGTTTAGGCCTCTCTCAATACCATGGTCTAAAACCACATAGGACCAATACCTTGGACCCAATACTTGGGGTCAATACCTCGGACCAAATACCATAGACCAATACCAAAATACGATGGACCGAATACCACAGACCAAAACTTATTTTTCCAACATGTACGTGCCTTTCCTTTTGTGAAGGTGCTTGTGTACGATATACGTGCCTTTGTATATAGTGAACCTGCATGTATATGCGACTTGGTATATAGTGAACCTGCGTATTCCTTACTTTCTTCATTCCTGCTATTTACCTGCTATACTGTGATCTTCCATCTGAGAGAGTTTCCATCAAGGACAACACTTGTGTCATATCTCTATCATAATGCCAACACGTCATAAAACTCATCTTCCTCATGAATCATGGAAAGAATGTTATGTATGTGCTGAGGCCAAGCCACTTCGCCTTCACCCTCATATGTGTGAGTGGATAAGAGATCAAAATGCTTCCTTGAGATGGAGACATCTTCACGATTTAAAAAACACCATGGGGGGAGAAGAGTGCAAGAGTCTATGCAAGATGTGTTGGAAATAATACTAAGAGGGGGGGTGAATCAGTATTATCTAATTCTTATCCATCTATCTTCCTTATTTATACTTTGAATAATTCTTCAAATATTGATCATTACTTTGTATGTCAGTATCATAAAATAATGAGCAGGAACAAGAAAAGTAAATAGTCACACAAAAGAACATCAGATATAAGGTGGAAACCCAATGTGGGTGAAAACCACCTGCTGCAATATGTCTCTATCTTCTTTCAATTAGAAACTCCTTTTACAATGATTTTGTACTGGTGCATTCCTTTACCAGTACGCAAGCTACAACCTGCAGAGAGCTACAACCCTCTCTCGTTCTCAAGCTTCTCCTGGAAGGGAGCTACAACCACCATAGCTCTTGTACTAGCCAAGATACTAGTACGTAGGTGCTGGCCTACTGAAGGCTACAACCTTCTCTTTCTTCCAGGGACCACGTTTCGTAAATTTTCAGACTGGATCCATGAACATCAATCAATCATCAAGTATATCTGCATCAAACAATCTCCTTTTCCCAATTAGCACTGAATCAAGTAAACACTTCTATGGCAGTTGTACCCAGAACATAGTAATAGTAACCACACACCAAATTCTGAACCCAGAATACTGCATCAATAGACAGAGGCAGCTAGATCATAAATTTAAAAATATACGCTACTTCAACAACCTGAAACCTGCATGCAGACCTATAAAGGATAATTCCTTCTTTCAAATATTCAGACACTAATTAACCTAGATTGTCAGATTTATAGATCAAGCATGCACCTCATATAACAGATCAAAATCATGCAAAGATACTATTATTCAAGCATAAAGATTATGACCCATCAAAAGAACTTATCCTTCTTTATGCGCTTAGGTTCCTCCTTCATTCAGATCCAGATCTGCACCATAACCCAATCACAAATATTTCAGATCTAGCACTTATTAGATATTCAATTCATTCGATGATGCTTTGCCAAATGATCTCCTTCCTCTTTTATAGTCTTAGGCCTTCCACAATATCACGGTCCAAAACCATAGGATCAAAAAACTGTTGGACTAATACCATGAACCAACCATGAAAGAGCGTGATATCAATACTTTTGGATGCAATACCACGAGCCAAAACCATAGGATCAAAAACTATAGGACTAATACCATGAACGAACCATGAAAGTGCATGAGATCAACACTTTTGGATGCAATACCACGGACCAAAACCATAGGATCAAAAACTGTCGGACTAATACCATGAGCCAACCATGAAAGTGCGTGAAATTTTCTCTTCATGAAAGGAACTTTTCTCTGCATGAAAGTGCGTGAACTTTTTCTCTACATGAAATAAACTTTTCTCTGCATAAAAGTGCGTGAAATTTTCTCTCCATGAAATAAACTTTTCTATGCATAAAAGTGCGTGAAATTTTCTCTACATGAAATAAACTTTTCTCTGCATAAAAGTGCGTGAACTTTTCTCTACATGAAATAAACTTTTCTCTGCATAAAAGTGCGTGAAATTTTCTCTACATGAAATAAACTTTTCTCTACATAAAAGTGCGTGAACTTTTCTCCACTATAATTTATCATCTGAGATGAGTGGGTTGCCATCAAGTACAACATATGTATCATAATGCCAACAATCTCCCCCTTTGGACTTGATGGCAACAACAACCAATAACTCTCCCCCTTTGACATCAAGGGCAAAGGGTTATGCTCCCCCTAAGAACATGCTCCCCCTGACTATAAACCAGATCTACAAAGAAGAACCATAATCCATCAAACACCATAAATGACCATGAAAGAGATAGAGATGTATTCCAGCAATATTCAGACCAACATCCATGATCTCCTTCTACACTTCCTCCATAATGCCAACAATGCATGATATGCTCCCCCTAAACCTGTGCCATTCGAACTTTGACTAATCCGCAACACAGCACATGTGCGCATATACTTCAGATGAACCTTGCGTACAACCAACAATCAGAAGAGATGCAACAACAAGATGATGCATCAACAACCCCCAGCTTTTGCCTGAGGTATTCAAAGGTCTCCTTAGGCAATGGTTTGGTGAGTATATCAGCAACCTGTTCCTTAGAAGGAACATACTCCAACTTGACCTTTTGTTCAAGCACTTGTTCCCGAAGAAAGTGATACTTGATTGGTATGTGCTTGGTTTTTGAGTGCATGACTGGGTTCTTTGAAATGCTGATTGCACTTGTATTATCACATAAGATGGAGATAGGCGGTGTACAAGTGATTTGAAAATCCTGCAGGGTCTGCATCATCCAAAGGAGTTGAGTGTAGCAAGATGCAGCAACAACATATTCTGCTTCAGCTGTAGACAAGGCAATCAAACTCTGTTTCTTGCTGAACCAAGATACTAATATGGAACCCATAAAGAATGCACCACCACTTGTGCTCTTCCTGTCATCCACGCTTCCCGCCCAATCTGCATCAGTATAAGCATGAAGTGTGAGATCTGTATCTCTAGGATACCATAAGCCATAATTTTGAGTCCCTTGAAGATATTTGAAGATTCTCTTTACTGCCTGAAGATGAGTTTCCTTTGGATTTGCCTGAAATCTTCCAACTATTCCCACTGCATGCATGATGTCTGGTCGGGTACCTGTCAAATAAAGTAGACTTCCAATCATAGATCTGTAGGTTGGTTGATGTACTGCTGCTAATTCATCATTTGCACTGAGGCTACATCCTGTGACCATGGGTGTACATACTGGTTTTGCATCTTCCATCCCATATTTCTTCAAAATCTGCTTGAGATACTTGGTTTGAGACAAGAAGATCCCTCCTTCCTTTTGTTGGGTTTGCAGGCCAAGAAAATATGTCAATTCTCCAAGCAAGGACATTTCGAATTCTTTCTGCATCACCAAGGCAAAGCTTTGACTCATAGATTCTTCATTGCTGCCAAAGATAATGTCATCTACATACACAACAAGTATTAGCAATTTGTCATTTTCAATTTTTATATAAAGATTGCTATCTGCTGATCCCTTTCAAAAACCTTGTTGATGAAGATATTTGTACAAACGACAGTACCAAGCCCTTGGAGCTTGTTTAATACCATAGAGAGCCTTTTTCAATTTTCATACAAGATTTGGATCATTTCTAAGAATGAAACCATCTTGCTGCTCAATGTATACTTCTTCTTCTAAGTCTCCATTCAGAAAGGCTGATTTCACGTCCATTTGAAATACTTTTAACTTTTGAAAGCTTGAGAGAGTAGGGAACATTCGGATGGCCTCAAGTCTTGCAACAGGAGCAAAAGTTTCTTCAAAATCTATTCCTTCTTGCTGCGCATACCCATTACAAACAAGTTTGGCCTTGTTTCTAATTACTTCCCCATTTTCATTCAACTTATTTCTGAAGACCCATTTTGTCCCTATAATATTCTTATCCTTTGGTCTAGGAACCAACTCCCAAGTGTTGTTCTTTTCGATCTTCTCAAGTTCTTCATCCATTGCTTTGACCCAACATTCATCTTTGCATGCCTCTTTTACATTTTGTGGTTCAGTGGATGAGAGTAATGCCAAATAGCTTGAAGCTTCTGCAATTGTTCTTCTTGTTTGTACACCTGCTTCTTTTTGCCCCAAAATCTGAGATTCTGGATGATTCTTTTGAACGTACCTGGATAGAGTCTTCTCTTCTACCCTTATCTATTCCTCTGGTGCTTCTTGAGGTTCTTCTTCTTCATCATTCTGTCTTTGAGGGTAGTCTTCATCTTCTTCGATATTTTCATGATTTACTTGCCTAGGAATGTATCCTTTTTCATCAACCACTACATCAATGCTGTCAACAATTCTTCCAAGTCTTTTATTGTAGCACTTATATGCTTTGTTGTGTGGAGAATAACCAAGAAGAATGCCTTCATCTGCTCTAGGTTCAAGTTTGCCAAGTTGCTCATCAGTGTTCTTAATATAGAATTTGCTCCCAAAGATTTTGAAGTGTTTTACCAAAGGAGTGTCACCATACCAGAGTTCATGAAGAGTTTGAGTGTTGTTCACTCGGACATTTGTTTTATTGAGAATAACAAACGCAGCATATGCAGCTTCACCCCAGAAAGTTGCGGGAGTTCCGGACTAATCAAGCATAGCACGGGCCATTTGTTGGACTGTTCTATTCATCCTTTCCACCACTCCATTTTGCTGAGGAGTTCTAACTGTAGAGAATTCCCTTCTTATCCCATTTTCTTCACAGAAATCAAAAAATTCATTTGAGGTAAACTCCCCATCTATGTCGGACCTGAGGCACTTAATTTTGTAACATGATTCATTTTCAGCCAAGGCTTTGAAGGATTTGAATTTTTTGAATGCATCGTCTTTGTGCTTCAAAAGTCCTAACCAAACAAACCTGGAGAAATCGTCAATGAATAATATCAAGTATTCTTCTCCTCGAGGTGACCTCATCCTAAAATGACCACATACATCTATATGGACTAGTTCAAGAGGCCTGCTGGCTGGTCCTTCCTTCTCCGGGAAGTTGGTTCTGGTTTGCTTACCAAACTGACATGATTTGCATATAGTGTTGTCTGGAATTTTGATATCTGGAAGACCCCGAACTGCCTGATATTTGCATGCCTTCCTTATTTGTGAAAAGCTTAGATGCCCCAACCTCCGGTGCCATAACCAATGTTCATCATCCTTGCTCAAATAGCATTGTTGTTGTCCTTCTTCAAATATGTATAGATTATTTGGAGTTCTTCTACCTTTGATCACTGTTTTCCCTGTATCAAGATCACGAACGCTACATCCATTTGATCGAAATATTACCTCGGTTCCTTGATCACACATCTGACTGACACTCAGAAGGTTATGCTTCAAGCCATCAACATACAAAACATTTCCAGCTTTGACCTTTTCTTTTAACTGAGCTGTGCCTTTTCCTTTTATAGCTGCTGGAGTATCATTTCCGAAAGAAACTTTCTTTCCCCTTTCTAAAGCAGAATATGATTCAAGTTTTTCTTTATCACCTGTCATATGCTTCAAACATCCACTGTCGATGTACCATAGATTTTCCTGTCCCTCTGCATAAAAGGCTATCCCACATCTTTCTATTTGTGGTTCCTTTATTCTCCATGTTTTGGTGCTTGAGACTTGTTCATTTGTCTGCTGAAACTTGCTCCTGCATTCAGAATCTTCATGACCAAAGTTATTGCAAATAGAACATTCAAATTCATTTTCAAGAGCCGAAAAGTTGTTATAGGTCCTTTTTGTAACCGCAATCATACTTCTTTGTTTTTGAGCTTCTCTATCATGATTGTTTTATATGCAACACAAGCTACTTTTTGACCAAAGTTATGGCAAGAGAAACATTGCCGATTGAAGAAACTTCTGCGATTATCAAATCTACCGGCCAAATGATTGTAATTTCTATTGTCATCCATTCTTGAAGCAAATTGAGAAGATTTTACCTGTGGTTGGTTGTAGCTTTTGTTCATCCTTAAGACAGATTTCCCCTGGTTTACCTGATAGTCTTTGTTCGTTCTTGATGTAATTTGTCCCTGCTTTACCTGGTGATATCCATTGTGCTTTTGCTCATTCCTTCTTGCTGCATCAAGATAACTCTTTGAGGTGGATGCTTGAGATGTTTCTCCATTATACCCTAGACCTGTCTTGTTTAGCAGAGAACGTTGTACATTGATGATCTCATCCAGAGTTTCAGATCCTTTGACAAACTTAAGATTAATAGCCTTTGCTTTCTCAATTTCTTTTCTAAGGCCAACAATTTCACCTTCTAACTTTTCAAGATATTTTTCTTTTTCATCAATTTGAAATTGTAGAGTATCAATGATCATATTCTTTTCTTCTATACATGTCTTAAGTCTAGAAATCTCTTCATAAAAACTATCCACATCTATAGCATCCATGTAATCATCATCTTCAAATGCCATTAAAAGTTTATAGTCATTACCTCGTTCATCTTCATCACTATTTGATAGACCATCACTTCCTTCATGAGTGTAGTAGCTTTTCTTATTTGCATTCTGTTTCTTGTTCCATCTGGCAGGTTCCTTTCCTTTGTCAATCTTGTCCTTATGAGGAAATTTGGCAGCATAATGACATACTCTTCCACAAGAAAAACATTTAAAAGGTAGCTTACCTCTGAAACTTCCGGTACCCCGTTGAAGATTTCTGACAAAATTTGATTCTTCTTCTTCTTCTGGCACATGACTTGATTCATAGTAGTCTCCTTTGCCTGAAGCCTTAAAAACAACTTCTCTCCTGTCTGATGGACCTCCTTTTCTCATTTCATAAGCAGTTAGAATTCCGTCTAGCTGAGACATAGTAAGAGTTCGTAGATTTTCCTTTTCTTCTATTGCAGACACTTTAGATTCAAACTTGGGGGACAATGATCTTAGGACTTTTTCAACCACAACAACCTCTTTTATTTCTTCACCCAAGTTTTTCATACAATTAACAATCTCGTCTACTCGAAGGAAATAGTTAGCCACACTTTCATCATTATACATTCTGAGATTCTCATACTAAATCCTGAGGATTTGAAGTTTTGCACGTTTTACCTGTTCATCTCCTTCGTAGCTCAAACCAATCTTGTCCCATATTTCTTTTGCAGATTTATATTGCATAACCTTCACAAATTCAGATTGAGATAGACATCCTAGAAGAGTATTAACCGCGTTTGCATTTGTTTCATATTTCTTCTTCTCAGCTGAATCTGTAGGAGTAGCTGATGGAAAAGTATACGCTGTTTCTATAATGTCCCATACTTCTGTACCCAAAGGTTGAAGATAGGCAGTAACTCTTACCTTTCGATATACGAAGTTTGTTCCATCAAAAATCGATGGCCTGATTGATGCTTCCCTCTCGTAGTTGCTCATGATGTTAGATCTTCCTTCAAGCGATCAAGCTTCTTCAGAAGGACCTACTCTGATACCAATTGTTGGAAATAATACTGAGAGGGGGTGGGGGTGAATCAGTATTATCTAATTCTTATCAATCTATCTTCCTTATTTATACTTTGAATAATTCTTCAAATATTGATCATTACTTTGTATGTCAGTATCATAAAATAATGAGCAGGAACAAGAAAAGAAAATAGTCACACAAAAGAACACCAGATATAAGGTGGCAACCCAATGTGGGTGAAAACCACCTGCTGCAATATGTCTCTATCTTCTTTCAATTAGAAACTCCTTTTACAATGATTTTGTACTGGTGCAGTCCTTTACCAGTACGCAGGCTACAACCTGCAGAGAGCTACAACCCTCTCTCGTTCTCAAGCTTCTCCTGGAAGGGAGCTACAACCCCCTTAGCTCTTGTACTAGCCAAGATACTAGTATGTAGGTGCTGGCCTACTGAAGGCTACAACCTTCTCTTTCTTCCAGGGACCACGTTTTGTAAATTTTCAGACTGGATCCATGAACATCAATCAATCATCAAGTATATCTGCATCAAACAATCTCCTTTTCCCAATTAGCACTGAATCAAGTAAACACTTCTCTGACAGCTGTACCCAGAACACAGTAATAGTAACCACACACCAAATTCTGAACCCAAAATACTGCAACAACAGACAGAGGAAGCTAGATCATAAATTTAAAAATATACGCTACTTCAACAACCTGAAACCTGCGTGCAGATCTATAAAGGATAATTCCTTCTTTCAAATATTCAGACACTAATTAACCCAGATTGTCAGATTTATAGATCAAGCATGCGCCTCATATAACAGATCAAAATCATGCAAAGATACTATTATTCAAGCATAAAGATTATGACCTATCAAAATAACTTATCCTTCTTTATGCGCTAAGGTTCCTCCTTCATTCAGATCCAAATCTGCACCATAACCCACTCACAAATACTTCAGATCTAGCACTTATTAGATATTCAATTCATTCGATGATGCTTTGCCAAATGATCTCCTTCCTCTTTTATAGTCTTAGTCCTTCCACAATACCACGGTCCAAAACCATAGGATCAAAAAACTGTTGGACTAATACCATGAACCAACCATGAAAGAGCGTGAGATCAATACTTTTGGATGCAATACCATGAGCCAAAACTATAGGATCAAAAGCTATAGGACTAATACCATGAACCAACCGTGAAAGTGTGTGAGATCAACACTTTTGGATGAAATACCACAGACCAAAACCATAGGATCAAAAACTGTCGGACTAATACGATGAGCCAACCATGAAAGTGCATGAAATTTTCTCTTCATGAAAGGAACTTTTCTCTGCATGAAAGTGCGTGAACTTTTTCTCTACATGAAATAAACTTTTCTCTGCATAAAAGTGTGTGAACTTTTCTCTCCATGAAATAAAATTTTCTCTGCATAAAAGTGCGTGAACGTTTCTCTACATGAAATAAACTTTTCTCTGCATAAAAGTGCGTGAACTTTTCTCTACATGAAATAAACTTTTCTCCGCATAAAAGTGCGTGAACATTTCTCTACATGAAATAAACTTTTCTCTACATAAAAGTGCATGAACTTTTCTCCACTACAATTTATCATCTGAGATGAGTGGGTTGCCATCAAGTACAACATATGTATCATAATGCCAACAAGATGTGCAAAGGTTCAAAATTGGATGAGAGGACACATCTTGTCATCGGGGCCTCCTTCTAGTGCTAGAAATGTTGACGGTTCTTGACCCGCCAACATGTAAAGGGTATCTCCCCAGTAAGAAGTCCCAATTAGATCTTAGACCATTTGGTGTAGGAGTCCCAGCAGTGGGTCATAAGGTAATGCCTTGATCATGATGTCGCATAGAGGAAAGTAAGATAACTCTATCAGTAGCAAGGGTGTGACTAATGCAGTGAGTCAAGGAAGGTGTATGAGAGGTTCTAACACTTCGAAGGAAGAAGAAGGTGAAGGTGAGTTCTAGGTTGAAAGGGATTAGTCCCAACTCGGCTAGGAACACACAACACAAAAGTACATGCACAACTGCCAGTGGAGTAGTCCACTTGGATGCGGTAGTCACATTATACAAGGTAAGATAACACGTAAAACACTCATGAATCAGTCCAAGACAAGTGCGACCGTTGTTACAACAAGGTTTATGTGAAAGTTTTATCTAATTTCTGGTCGAGTAGTCAACACGGACGGTGAAAACATTAACAACATATGCAACACATTAACAAGAAGATCCACATAGTTTCCTGCAAATCAGTTTATACACAAATATGTAAATTAAACAACATATATCATTAAGGAAAACAGAGCAGTCCAATTACAATAACAACATATGCATGAAAATATGTTGGCTCTTATTATATAAAGAAGTTTAAGTCACAATCATATAATACACTATGTAAACCTGCTAGCCCCAATAGTGGAACGTTACAGCCACATCCACCTGCTCCTCCAAAGCAATGAACTAGCTCTATGTAGTGGAGAAGCCAAGGCACATTACAATAATGTCCAAGCTTTATCCAAGATAGTCTCATCAGAAGCTTGGCTAACCAAAAGCCTGTACAATGAGTTATGACGGACTATTTATAGCAAAGCGTGGGGTAATCCTTGACATTCCCCTTTGTTACAGTTCAACTACCCTCATGAATCTTCACCTAATCTATGACTATTACATCCAATTGCTGACACTTGACTTACACTTGACATGACTCAACATTACAATGCACATGTACTCATGTGAGGCAACATGGCTTGAGCAAGCCTTGTAAGACATCACTAACACTGGGTCCGTTGTGGTGAGACCAACTCTTTGAAATTCTTGTGATGGTGAAGGTGGTGAGCTAATCCAAAGCTTTTTCATCCGTGATGGTGTGCATGCACTTCATGGTGACACCTTGTTGAAGCAAATTCTTGCCTCCATTGCAACTCGTGAATTGGTTTGTCCCCTTCATCGAAATATTCTACTAACATGTGCATGGTCTTCTTTGGTATGTTTGAACTAGTAACACATTGATCCATAGTGTCCATGCTTATCTTTAAGTGTGTTATGGTGGTCATCTGAATCAACTTTCTGAAGTACATGTTCAGCCCCAGTTGGACTTGCTTCTTGTCTTCGTCTTGGTGAGTGTCTTGAATTGTTGGATTGCATGTGTGTGCTCAACGACATGCATGCTACTGAATCCATTACGTGTGATCAACAACACTACTCACAATGTCTGCTCTATGTTAGCTGTTGAGATGGATCCTTAAATTGTACAGGTGTAGTTTCATCCGTGAGTGCATGTTGTGCCCACTTCTCTTTGTGTTCTTGTTGCAACACATTCGTCTATTTGTGTAGCTTCATGTTCTTCCTGAGTTGTTGCTTCAACACATGCAACTCCTTCTTTGTTCCATCTTCTACCTTCCTGCAATCTTCATGTCACACCGTCACTTCATAGTCAGAGTCTTCAAAGTTTCTTTCATCATCAATGGACCTGCTTGAGCTTGTAGAATTTCCTGCAAATTCTCTACAAATCTAGCTCTGAGGTCTATGTAGAAAATTGGACTGTAGATTAACTTGATAATGAAATATAACTAAAGAAAAATACTATAACCTACTTCTATTATCAATTTGTGGAAGCTTAAATACCGAGCTGAATCAAAGCTCAACAATATAACCAAAATAAGAAGAATCAATGCACAATACACATGAAAATACTTTGGGGAAAGCGTGAGCTAAAAACCCCACTATCTGTATTATCATACAAGGTGGAAATACATCAGAATTATATAGATACTTAGCTATCACAGCTAGCCAACTCTTAGTACAATCTTCCTGGATGCTCACAGGCAGTCAAATCTTCTCACAAGCCTTCCTCTCTACCCTCCAAGCTCCTATTTCCTTTTGTAGTTCCTCTAGGATGATCTCCTTCACCTAGTGGAACACTGCTCTCACACACTTCTCTAACACACTGTCAGAACTGCACAATACTCAAGGAACCTTACCTTGACTTCATGGATGAGTTTCCTTTATAGGAAAACACATGCAACTGATAGTAACATATCCTTGACATTTAGCTCAACTGGGTCTTTCTCAAAATAGACATGCATGAGTTTCTGATGAGAGACTCTTTAGTTATTTGGAGTACACTTGTTGAGTGCATGCATGCATCAACTGACTGATTACTCACAATTTGTTCCTCAAACAGTTTGGAACAACTTAACTGGACTTAACTCAGTAAACTGAGTTAACTAATTGTAACTCAAATATAACTCAATCTTATCTCCTTAGTTAAGGGATAATCTCCTTAATTTAAGGGATAACTGTTGCATGAATTCAGAAAGACTTCTAACTTGAATTTCCCCAACAAATTAATCCATAATGAATGAATTAATTAATTCCAAGTAGCTGGTGAGACTAAATTCGAATTTTAGTTCACAATTTTACTTCAAGGAAAAATTAAAATTGGAATATTCTGGATTCTATTTTTATCATTTCTTGTTGCTATTTTCAATAGAGCTTGCAACCTTGTTCCACCTCCGTGTTGTCAACAACCATCCTCTTGCATTAGTTGCATTTGGTATGTTGTCTTCAGTTGCTATTCACAATGTTTCTCGTTGTGATGTTGTTGTTGTCATGTCTTGATGTCCTTGTCTACGAACAACTTGATGTATTCATGGGTACGAAAGTCCATGGACACCTGATCAACTACATCCCCAAGTGTGCTTTGAATGGTGTCTTCATCTCCACTCTCCTAGAAACCATTCTACCTGTACTGCTAAGAGGCAAATGAACACCTTAGATACTTGGATACATGGAAGCACTGATGGCAAGAAATCTATCAGTGAAAAACAAAAAATGAACATGAGAACTCACTTGCAACATACATGGGTGCATGATCATGAAGGTTTTGCAATTTCAGTTGGGAGGTTGGGAGACTGACTACCAATACTACACAAGGAATAGTTTGGGCTATTGGGAGATTGGCTGACTCCTAGAACTACACAATGCATACGCCAGTCTCGTTGCTGACTGCTAGGATTGCACAATGCATAATTCCAGCTAGGGAGGACTACTGGCCTAGGGACAGATTTGCACAATTTCGTGGGTCAAGCAGCCAATGTCTTCCAGAATTCCGCAAAGTGTACCTAGAGGTCAATGTTAGGTAATAATGGGAAAATCTAGAGAGGAAGGTGAGCCTTCCTTCCCCAGATTATGCAATGCAGGCTTGGTGAAGGTGGAGCTCAGGGAAAGGTTGGTCGGACTTGCTGACGGGCAATTGAAATCAAGTAAGTTTGTGAATGCATGGCAACATTAAGTGATAGAAGAAGTGATTAACATTGTATGCAAAACTTGAATGAAATATTAAGCAAACAGATCAACGTGCATGTGGGTGAGGCAGTTCACCGATTTGGCGAACACCCGTGCAAAAATGTTTCATGCATGTGATAGAAGTGAGATAGCAATGAAAAATGAAATAGAGCTAGGACAAGCTAGTATATGTGTAAATGGCAGCAAGCGTTCAAAGAAATCAAGCAAAAAGTACTCCCACAAGTGAAAACACAGAAATGATAGAAATGCAGCACAAGGCATGGGAAACGGGCTTACCCTAAAGCAACTGAGCTAAATGTGCTGACTGCTTCTAGATGTGATGTGCAATGTTAGAGATGCAAGGTTGATGTGAGGTATGGGCTCTGCAGTGTCCGGTTGATGAGTTTTGACAACATCAAGGTTGTGACGTGCATGCCGCGAATCTAGGGGAAGTGACATTTGGTGGGAGGCTTCAGAATTTCTCCTTACATGTAACCTCCAACTGCAAAAAATAGATCCTTGAAACAAGGGATGCCTTTGCATGCTGCCTTGGGAGAAATAGTCCATGCATGCAAGTCTGTTTTACTCAGTATCGAGGGAATCAATCGACTCAGCTACACATGGAAGAGACTGCTTGACTGCTAGAGAAAAATGTGTTTTTCTCACTAGGAGCTGGGCTAACTACCTAGGAGGTTTACACAATTTCTGGGCAGAGTAGATGATTGCTACCCAGATTTGCGCAAATCCTCGGCTGAACAACCTACTACATAGAAAATTTGCGTAGATCCTACTAGGAGGGTTGGCAGGCATGATTACGCAATCCTGGAGACCATTAGGCTACCAGAGAGGATTGTGCAATTTCTAGAGGGAAGGCTGGTTTCCCTACATAAATGCACAATTTTCGCAAGGAAGCTGCTCAACCTACAGTTGGACCAAGTCTGGGTGAACAACCTGTGAGGCGAAGGGATCAAGTTGTGACTGACAGGTTGCCTTTGTGAAAGAAAGACACTGAAGCTTGTGAACTTGATGAAGCAAGGCAATTTTCTATGAAGGTTGGAAGGGAGGCTCCAAAATGAGGCTAAGGAAAACTTTTGAAGGGTGGTTGTAGCTGCTACAACACCTTCATATTATAGTAGCATCATCAACTATTTCCACACATATTCCTCTATCTTTATCTTGAAATTACTGAATATGACCTACCATATCTCAAATGTCTCAAAATTTATCCACCTTCCACATATCATCCCACACTAAACATAGTGTTAGGATATGAAAAAAATACGATATCCATCATCATATTGAGAAATTAGTGAAATGAACAAGAAAAAATGTCTCAATCACTTCTCCTAAGTGACTTAGTGTTTCATACCCAGTAACCTCAACAAGGTCAAACACTCCTCTTAGGTACACCATAACTAAAATACCAACTCCCTCTTTCATCAAAAGAATGATTTAAGCTAAAATAACATTGATAATATGTAGAGAACTCTAAAATGATTTCAATCCTTGTGTAAATATATTTATCTATGGAAATTAATGAATGTTCATAAATATCAACAGTTTCATAGCAGTTTCATAGATAAAGTTACTATGATTTTATAGTCTTAGGGATGATCTAAAATGGACTTTTATAGTAAATTATGGACACTAGTTTTCTCCTTTTTAACCCTAATAAACAATGAAATTCAAGAAAAATAATGTCAAAAGTGTGCGAAGATGTTTCAACCTTCTAAGCAAATCTTATCAAGCCTAAACCATATAAAAAATGTTTTCTATGCAATTTGAAATTTCAATAATAGATATGCCTTAATATATTCAATATTAACTTTAATTACCTTAACAGTTTCAACCTTAATTTATGTTAAATTAGAAAGACATACTAGTGCAAGAAATTATTAAACCATGAAGATAAAGATATCTTAAGATAAAATTTAAAATAGGAAAATCTCTGAGAGTTGTGAACTACACATGCATGCATGCACACATGCACACACATATCGGTAGAGAATGAGGAGGATGATGATGCATTCCAAGACATTTTAGTTCACTAAGGAAATTTTATAAATAGTCAACCATATCCAAAATGTATTTTGTGAAAATAGAAATTACAATAGCAAATATGCCACAACGTCTTCAACATCAATGCTAATTATATTAACGATTCATCCCTAATTTGTGTGAGATTAGAAATACATTCTCCTACGGGAAATTTTCATGTTGGGAAGATAAATGTAGCCTAAGATAAAGTCTTCAATAATACAATTTTGGATAGTTGAAAGCTACCCACGCTAACGATTATGATGATTATGCTTATTCATTTCCATTGAGACAAATGTTTGTATGTTGAAGATATATGATAAAGGTAAGGAATTACTTGTCTTTCTTCAGGATTTTAATTCTATCCTAAAATATATTTAAGAGGAGAATTCCTAGGTCACCATAATTTTTTATGATTTAACAGGATATGAAGGCTGATTTGTAAGAAATATTTTGACGATTGATTTCCAAGTTCAACCTTCCTAACATCACTAAGATGAAAAATACTTCTGAGCCATGGAATTTTAGTAATAATCTAATTCCCTTTTTTATGATGGAGCTCATGAGAGTTTGTTCATATTTTAGCAATGTTGATTTCTTTCTTTACACTAAACAAAACAGAGAGATACCTTTTCTATTTTAGATTAGGGTTGATCAACTATTCTAGTATCTTAATTTTCCCTTCTCCTCTAAAATGTATAGGTAATAATAATTTTTTAATATCATTATTATGTGGACTGATTAATTTCTCAATTCCCAATTATTTAGCCAATACATTCTATCTTTATGCCGGCACTACTTGACTAATATATATCTATATCTATATCTATATATATATATATATATATATATATATATATATATATATATATATATATATATATATATATATATATATATATATATATATATATATATATATATATATATATATTATGAGACTTTGAAGCAACAATAAGAAGCCATTTCTCTTCTATGTTGTTTATCTTGTATTTTTATATTGTGTACCTAGTCGCAACCATCCCACGGATGTGAATAAAATTCCCTTCTAAGAGGATAATAAGACAAAATGTTATTCCTTTAATCTTAAGATTATAAGTTGTAAAATTATTTTGGATTTTTTATCCTTCTCCATAATTGTCTAGAGATATTGAAGCCTCAAGCTTCATGCACATACAACATAACAAAGGAATGTTAGTCTCAAATAGGATTTTTTTTTTAATCCCAAATCCAAAGGTCAACTAATTTGTAATTTTTTTGATGTCCAAGGAAAATTCAACAAATTAACAAGAACTATACCGATTTCTCATTTTTTAGAGGGTGAAAAAAATCATGAGTTTCATGTCGATTTTGAAAAGTGTTGATCCAACATCAACTCCTTTTTTTGGAAGGCCTTATTTTTGGCACTTTAAATTTTCTTATTTATTGATTATGGATATATTTTTTTTAAATGTTGGTTATTTAACACTTTTCCAAGTAGTCTTGTTCTTCTTATTCTTCTTCCTCCTCATTTTCCCTGAGATGTTTGTTTTTTAAGTGTTTTTTCAGATTTGTGTTCTCTTCCTTTCTTTTCAATTTTTTTGTAATGAAATATTTGATTTTTTTGTATAGTTTAAAAAAATCAATATTTTAAAGTTAGCATTTTTTATATATTTATGTATATTTAATTAATATTTCAAAGTACACTAAATTATTGTGAGAAAAAAGAGATAATTTTAAACATTTGACAAAAGAATACACATTTTGAATATAGATATAACAATATAAATACACATTTTTGGGACTGTTTTTTTTCCTAAAAATGTCATCTCAAAATAATAATTTCTATCAAAATATTTGAACAAGAAAACTTTAACAAATAACATTTTTTTTATAAATTTTTTGTCGAAAATAATAATATTCAAAGTCTTTTTTTTTTTTCCAGAAAATAACGATTCACATAAGAATTAAAGTGAAAGTCAGATAATACAAATATTAAACATATAACAACAATAATTGGTTTCTTATTCTTATCATAAAATCTCAAAGTCAAAAAATTACAACTAATGAAAAGTTCTCAAAATTGAGATTGATTTTAATTTAATTAATAATATCATATAATCATATTTTAGAGCTTTATTATTGTCTTCTCCCATAGTATTATGTGCTTCAGTTTGGTCCTTTTCCTCTCCTGTTGGATTTTCAACATCCACAAATCTCACGAAGTATCCATTTCCAATCATTACATATAATGGTGGTTGAGGTTCCCTTTCCTTTTTTTCCACATGTGATTCATTAAAATCCCATTTTGTCTAACAAACTTTTGGCATTGCATCTGGAAGAATTTTCACAACATTAATTCTTTGTTGAATAAATCTACATTGTAGTAAGTGTTTTTCAATTTCTATGCAATTTCTTCCTTTTTGTAGGAAACATGTTAGGATTGTACTTAATCTTAAAGTACAAAATAAATAATTAAGTAAATTATTATAAACACATAAAAGAAAAAAGGGAAAAAAATATTGAAATGCAATTTTATATCATAAAACTTACATGAACATGAGAACAAATCCAAAACCAAATCTCTTTCATTTGAACATAAATATATCAAATAAGTAGTCCATATTTGTGGCTTTTTATCAATTTGAACTATCTCTCCATTTGCATCTTTATCCTCATATGTTAGTTTTCATACAACATCATCATGAACTATTACCTGCTTATGACTCTTTCCATCTATTAGTTTTAGAAGAATAGGCTTATAACTATCATCCTTTGTCTAAGATGCAACATACATGAACTTAAAATCATTTATAATTGGTTGATCTATGTGACTAATAATATTTGGATTTTGCCCGTGCCATGAAATAGTAAGAATTAAATTAAATTGTACATATATAATTTTTTTAACCTTAATGAAACATACAATTTCAATGTCTTACCATGTAAGCTACATCCTTGAGTTTTCTTTTCCCTGAAGCTTGATAATAACAATAAAAATTATTTCTAAACAAGATTTCATAAATATTAGAACTGTTGATGTTGTGACTTCTTGAAATCTCATAACCACTTTATTAAAATCTTGATAGCTATAAGGCTCATTATCATCTCTAAACTTTGGTAAATTGAAAACGTGAGGGATATCTTCAATAAATAGGGAATAGTACCTTTTAAGCATGAGATTTTCAATGTCTTCACAATCACTTAATATTACTTAATACTGGATAGTGTCAAGCTCACTCTAAATGTAGAGATTAAGACTAGGATCGAGCTCAATATTTTGAAGATGTTGCTTTCCCTACCTTTCCAACTTAATTTTTTGAATACAAATTTTGAAAGTATATCGTATTCATCTATATTCTTCCTCAACATATTTAATGAAATACACCAATATATTTATAAGCTATAAAATAACAATAATTTACATATGAATAAAATGAATGTATTAAATCAACTTAAATTTTTGAATGCAACATAAAAAATTTAAGTGTTGTTATATAACTTGATTTGGGTAGTTGTGTACAACCACTGTACAGCATATTCCCAAGTCTCTTCATTCAACATTTTAACAATCTCTTCTCGTCTTTTCATATGAATCTTGTGACTGAATAAATACAGTAAAAAACATTATAGCGATTTGTATAAAAAATACTACCACCAACAATCTATTATATTTAAAAGAAAATTATAATCCAAAAATAAATAAAAATAATTCAACAAAATTAATTTTGAAATTCGTCTCACATTTCATCTAATGATAACTCAGGTGACTTCACACAAGATAATATGGATTTGACAAGTCTTTCATCCTTCATTTCTTACATTTCTCTCCAAGGTGTGATAATCATATAATCTCGAAGATTCTTGATTTTAGGACTTATCTTAGTACTGGTACATATTAGGGGTTTATAGTTTTTAACCTTCTTATTTTGTATGCAAATATTTTCACACATGTTTCAAATGTCATCAATCGAATCCCATATCTCCCCATTTCTAAATCAGAAATGGAAAATGTTATCCCTATATTTGAATACATCACTTACTCTGCCACCTTTTGCATTCATAATTTCATAAATTGGATAACCTATTTCCACACAACACTACTTTTGAAATATTTGAGTAGCATTTTTCTTATCCCCACCACATTTTTTTTTAATTACATTATGAATAAATTTGACCCTTTGGATGAAATTCATTGACATCCTATACTAATTATTTGTATTATGATCATGTACCAATACCTTTTCTTTTGTATCCACTTAACCCGCATAAATGATACATTTCACTATCTCAAAAAATGCGTTATTGGGCTATTCTTAAATCATTTGTATAGCCTGTACATAATCTTTTCCCCCAATTGCCTAATATTTGTAGTAAAAACTTATTAATCTATCAAATGGCCCTTTGTTGGGAAATTCAATTGGATTGACAAGAACCACATAGGAAATTACATGTGCATATGGATTGAGCCTAATCAATGTTTTTAGGTTATGAACATGTATGTGGTTTGAATTTCTAATGTGATATTTATATTACCCTTCATTTAGTTGACATATAGCAGAAATGTATGGCTGCAATCAACCAAGTTGTTATTCATTAATTGATTTCAAATGGCATTTTGTCTTGTGTTAATAATACCATCCTCTAAATCATTTTTTAGTGTTATGATTTCCAAGCTTCCTTTATATAATTGACTATGATATTCACTAGCACCTATGATTTTTTCAGGATGACCAACTTTTGATTTCTTCCTCCTATCATTTAAGAATTTTTCTTCTATAAACAATCTCCTCATCATCAACTAGAATAGAAACATCTGTGGCCGTTATTCTTTTTTGTATTTTTGGATCTTCTCCTTTCCAGCAAGAGTTCTAACCTCATTCTCACTAATAAAGAAATACTCCTCAGCTTGAACTTCCACATATTCAAAATTTAACCTATCTAGCTTTACTAGACTGATGCATTTTAGCCATTATTTTCTGACTCCCTCTATCTATTGTTATAATTCTAGTATGTATTGTTTCTCATTTCTTTCAATTTTCTTATTTTATTGTATATGTGTGGAAGTTGTTAATCACATTCATAATATTTGTCTCTGTATAATAAATTCCCTCCGACATAATTGAAATACCCTTAGAAAAATCCTATGAAACAAAATATAACATGTTAGTGATAAACAAGTTATAAAGAAAAATAATTATACTTATCATACTACATAACAAAAAAATATAAATAAGAAAAGTTACAAAGTTACAAGGTTACTAATAATGTCGACTATGACTTCATGACACATCTCTGTGGAATCTTTTGTCATGTCATAATTTCTCGTTGTAAAGGGATATCTAACCTTATTGTGTGTCTTGGCTAGTTTTACAAGAACATAAACAATAAATGTATCTAGCACAAGACATATGTCTTGTAGCTTGCAATATACCTCATAATTTTCACCTTATTGAACCTAAGCACAACATAAAAATATGCACACATCTTCATTTATTTTTCTATCTATATTTAATATACCATGAACAGTTCATTTTATTTTCTTTTGGTACCATCTTCCATTTTGAAATAATCTTCAATGATCTGGAGGGGCCAGTTGCTTGAGTTTTACCATATGTGTCAGTTTGGTTTCATTGTGTAGTATTCATAAAGGGTCCAACCACAACTTTAGATGTTGTAATTATTGCCCTTAATCCGGAAACATTCACAAAACCTTCTTTGATGTCATTTGACTAATAAAAAAAATTAGTTTATATTTTATTATCATAGGAAATTCTACAAATTGTATATTAAAAAACAAATAAAAAATATTTACACCATGAATTTTATAAGAGTTAATTATGTTAGGATTCATTTATTTATTAAGTTAACAAGAAAACATTCTAACATCCGAGAAAAAACATTATGAAAAAGTAAACAAAAAAAATATAATATAACAAAAAAACTTAAAACTAAAACAAAATATTTAATCACTAAAACATAAATCTATATTATACAAAATAACCATGGTTGAATTAAAAAAATAACATAAAACTAACACAACATTAAAAAAAAATTAACATTAAAAAACTTAAAATACTAAAAAAATTAATAACTTAAAAAAAAAAACATTTAAAAAATTGAAATAAAAACACAAAATAAACAAATAAACAAATAATATTTAAACAATTAAAAAAATGAAAATTAAATAACAAAATTTAAAAATAAAAATATTGAAAAATTATTAAAAATTTATTAAAAAAATGAAACTAACATATTCAATTTCCACAAAAAACCCACAAAAAAATAAATTTAAATTTAAACAAGTGTAATATGCAGCATTGTTGCTTAGTATGTACCTCTTATGCAAAAAGTAATTTATAACAATTATTGAACACATGAATAAATTCATAAATCTAATAATAAAACAAATTTGAATGTGACGAAGGGAAGCAAGATAAGTAATTAATGGACTAAATAACCTTGGAGAAAAATAGAGATAGATGCATAAATAATTGATTTCCTAAAAAGTTAACTATTGTAACAAACTATTTATTTACTTTAAGTTTATATTCATCTTAATTCAAGACAAATAAATAATCTATGATAGAATTTCTATAATGAAAAAATCAAGTTGATATCAAGAATCTCGGTTTGTCCTAATTGTGTGGCAAGGAATTCATGTGTAACAAATACTCTAATATAAAAAATTACAATTTCTAGTATAATAAAATAAAAAATTTAGTTACACAAGTGTGAGTGTCAAAGATTCCTAAATATTTTATTTTATTTCATAGTTTTAAATAATGATTAAAATTATTAAGACAAATGATAAAATCTTATTTATTGTAGTGTTGAATTAGATTTTATTTTTTATATTGCATCATGATTTAAAATTGAATTGAAAAAATATATATTATATGTAAGGCTTATTAAGGGAAATGATTGAACCAAGTCCATTTAATAATAAAAATCAGCAAGGAAAAAAATGAAGAAAACCAACAAGGGAAAAATCAATGTAATATGCAGCATTATTGGCATGCGAGTTTCCATGGTTAGTAAAAGCTCAAAACATAACGACACGCATTTTTATTTTTGGAAAATAAAATATTAATTATAAAAAACCCATAAATTTGGAGTTTTTTCTTGAAAAATAATTTATGAGGACACTTGCCAATTGGAGGTTTTTTCTTATTCTTAATTTTCTAAAACAATTTTTAATTATGAAAATTTGATTTTAAACCACACAAAATTAGTCATCCACCATTCAAAAAATTAGAAATTCAAATACTAAAAATTCAAAGAATAATTTTCAATTTCTTAAAAAATATGTTTAATATTTAATTTTACAAAAAAATTACTAAAATTTGGAAATTACTTTTGAGAAAACTTAAATTAATTAAGAGTCAAAGCATTTTGACCCAAATTGATTACAATATACTCTACCTTCAGTAAGTATAAAAAAGTGTAATATGCAGTGTTGCTGCTTAGTACCTACCTCTTATGCAGAAAAAATTGATAGTAGTTTTTGAACCCATGAAAAAATTCATAAATCTAATAATGAAACACATTTGAATATGATGAAGGGAAGCAAGAGAAGTAATTAATGGACCAAATAACCTTCGAGCAAAATAGAGATAGATGCATAGATAATTAATTTCCTGAAATGCTAATGATTGTGACAAACTATTTATTTACTTTAAATTTATGCTCATCTTAATTTAAGGAAAATAAATAATCTATGGTAGAATTTCTATGTCGAAAAAATCAAATTGATATGAAGTATCTCGTGTCATCTTAATTGTGTGGGAAAGAATTCATATGTAACAAAATATCTAATATAAAAAGTTGCAATGTCTAGTATATTAAAATAAATAAAAAAATAGTTAGACAAGTGTGAGAGCCAAATATTTTTAAATATTTTCTTTTATTTTATATTTTTAAATAATGATTAAAATTATGAAGACAAAAGATAGAATCTTATTTATTGTACTGTTGAATTATATTTTATTTGTAAATTGCATCATGATTTTAAATGGAATTGCGAAAATATGTAATATATGTAAGGCTTATTGATGGAAATGATTGAACCAAGTCCATCTAATAATAAAAATTAGCAACGAAAAAAATGAATAAAATCAACAAGAGAAAAATCAGTGCAGCATTGAGTTGGTTTTTAAAATCAGCCGTCCAGTATCCATGGTTAGTAAAAGCTCGAAACATAATAGAAACTTTTCTTTTGGAAAATAAAATACTAATTATAGAAAAATTCATAAATTTGGATTTTTTTTGTTTTTTGAAAAATAATTTATGAGGACACTTGACAATTGGAGGTGTTTTCTTATCTTTAATTTTTTTTTAAAACAATTTTTAATTATGAAAATTTGTTTTTAGACCACATAAAAATAGTCATCCACCAATCAAAAATTAGAAATTCAAATTTTCAAAATCCAAAAAATAATTTCAATTTCTAAAAAGATAAGTTTAATATTTAATATGACAAAAACAATAATAAACTTTATAAATAATTTAAAAAAAATGAAAATTAATTTAGATTCAATGCATTTTGGCCCAAATTGGTTACAATATACTATGTTGTACATAAATTATAAAAAAATAAATAAATATAAATTAAATAAATTAAAATAAAAGCAACAAAAATATAAATATAAATTTATAAATTAAGAAAAAATAAAAAATATTGAAAAATAAATATTAAAATTTCAATAAAATTTGAAATTTAAATCAACAAAATCTAAAATAATATTCTTAAAAGAACTAAATAAACAAATTAAAAAAATAAAGGAATCGATATAGCAAGTTCGGCGCCAAGGGTCATGGCACGACGAGGAAAGTGATGGAACCGTTGCTCTACTCATCGTGTTGGGTTATGTTGCTCTACTAGCCATGTCTTACCCCTTTGGTGCTTGACTAACCAAGGGTCAATTCTAGGAATTGACCCTCAACTAGACGGGCACTAGAGGATCATGGCATAACCAACTACATGCTCGAACCACCACTTTGTTGGTTATATCATGGCCCCTTGGCACTCGATTGGCAGATGGTCGATTTCGAGATTTGATTGTTGGTTAGGCAGGTGCCATGGCCCATGAGATAACTAGTGGAGTGGTGAAATTGTTGTTTCACTTGTCGTGAATCAATCCTCTGCCAACTAGGTGCCAAGTCTCATGGCATGTCCAATGGAGCAGTGGAACTACCACTTCATTGGCCAAGTTGTGACCCTAAATCCTGAAGTGGAAACCTATTTTTTATTTTTATTTTTTTAATTTATTTTCTAAATTTTAAAAAGTATATTTTGTAATGATATTTTTCTAAATTTAAATTATTATATTCTTACTTTTGTTTGTATTTTATTTTCTAACTATTTTTTTATTTTAAATTTTAAATTATCTCTTATTTTAATTTTTAAATTTGAATTCTCTAACTTTATTTTAATTTTTAAGTAAAAAACAAAAATGGTTTGTCTTTTCCTTCAATTTTCTTGAAATTTTCATCTTTAGTTGAACACTTTTTTCAAAAGAATCATAATCTTTTTAAGAAATGAATTAACAAAAAAAATTTAAAACTTTGGCTTTCCCATTTTGAAGCACAAAAGAATATGGTTTCTCTTATTTTTCCTCAAAATCCTACAAATATGAGTCTTTTGGTATTTTTTCCTATAAAAAATATTAAAATTGTGATATCTTTTTGTGGTTCCCCACCTAAATTATGATATATGTATATATATATATATAATAAATTTGCTTTTGTAGCATAAATACAACAAAACAACATATTTTACTCAAGTTCCTCCCGAAATGGTGAATTTAGAAATAAAACTAACATTTTAAATGCGAAAGTCTCATTTTGAATGTCTTCATGATGACACTGTGGCTCCTCTGTAAATCGTTCCAGTGTTTTAAACGAACTCTCTAGACGATTTGATGTGATGTGAGGAATAGAAACAATGAAATTATTATATAAGAAAATTAGTCAAATTACTTTAAGTTTTATTGAATTTGGAATTAAAATTAAAATTAAAAAAAAAAAAATAGTATACATCTAGTATTGTAGGTTTAGATTAACTTTCTTTAAATGTGGAAAGAAAAATAAAATATAAATTATAAAAAAAAAAATAATTACCTACTTATATTAAATAATTAAAATAAAATATTTATTACACTTTTGAAAGAAAGTATTAAAGAAAAGTTTGTGTGGAAAATTTGAATAGAAAGTGGGGTCGAAATTTTTCAAATAAAATTTTAGTATAATGTTTTGGAAATAATTTTGGAGGGAAATTAAGGTGGGAAATATTTTAAGTGAAATATTTTGCGGCAAGTTTTTCAGCAAAAACTTTTGGGATTTGAATTTTGGAGTGAATTTTGTCGAGTGAAATTTTTGGGATGAAGTTTTGGAGGAAAATTTTCCTTCTCTAACTTATAAATTATCATTTGGAGGGAGTGCATATGTATCATTCTACATATTCTATGAAATGTCATGGAGTCATGCGATAGTGAAGTTTCTCTTTCTACAACATCAACATCTTGTTCACAGAACAACTCTATTCATATTGATGAATATCACAAGAATACTTTCGCTATCAACAGAGAGTCAATTTTTTCACTTAGTGAGGAGTTTCATAAAGGTACAAGTAATGATATTGTTCATATTAAATAAGAAAGTCCTAATCCTAATTATTATAAAATCACCATTAACGAGGGGGGGATGAATAATTTCCTCTAAATGATAAATTTAGACACACAAATAGAGATACTGCATTTTCCTCGAGTCAAGAATTCAAAGGCACCCATGATGATGATGAATTTCCTTCAAGAAAGGATTTCAAGAGCACAAATGAGGATGGTAAATGATTTCCTCTAAGTAAGGATTTCAAAGATACAAACGATGATGATGAAGTTCCTCTAAGCAAGAATTTCAAAGGAACAAACGATGATGATGAATTTCCTCCAAGTGAGGAATTCAAAAGAACAAATGATGATGGTGAAGGATTTCCTCTGAGTTGGGATTCCGATGGAAGAAATGAGCATGGTGAAGAAACTGACCCAAGCAAGGATTTCAAAATCACTAATGATGACAATGGATTTTCTTTTAGTGAGGATTACAAAATAATAGATGATGATGGTGATTTATTTTCGTTGAGTAAGGATAAAAAAATAATAGAAGATGATGGTGATGGATTTCCTCCAAGCGAGGATATCAACGGAAAATATGGGGATGGTGAAGAATTTCAAAAGAACTAATGATGATGATGGATTTCCTTCAAGTGAGGATTTCAATAAAAAAGATGAGGATGGTGAAGGATTTCCTCCAAGAAAGGATTTCAAAGGAAAAAATTATGATGATGAGTTTCCTCAAAGAAATGATTTCGAAAGCACAAACGATGATGGTGAAAATTTTCCTCTAAGTTAGGATTACAATGGAAGAAATAGGATGGTGATGAATTTCTGCTAAGTGAGATTTTCAAAAGAACTGATGATGATTATGGATTTCATTCAAGCAAGGATTATAAAAGAAAAAATGATTATGGTGGAGGATTTCCTGTGAGCGATTATTTCAATGGAAGAAATGGGGATGGTGAAGAGTTTTTCTATGAGCGAGGATATCAAAAGCACTAACGATGATGATGGATTTCCTCTACGTGAGGATTACAAAAGAAAAAACAATGAAGGTGAAGGATTTTCTTCAAGAGAGGATTTCAATGGAAGTGATGAGCCTGGTGAAGAATTTCCTTTGAGCGAGGATTTCAATGGAAGAGGTAAGGATAGTGAAAAATTTCCTCTGAGTGAGGATTTGAAAAGAACAAATGAATATGGTGAAAACTTTCCTCTAAGCAAGGGTTTAAAAAGCACAGATGATGATGGTGAAGGATTTTCTCCAAGTGAGGATTTTAAATGCACTAGTGATGAGGATGGATATCCTCATGATGGTTTTCATCCGAGCGAGGATTTCAAAGGAAAAAATTATGATAGTGAAGAATTTCTGACAAGTGAGGATGGTAAAGAACATTGTCGAAGAAAAGATGGTGACAAATTTCCTGACCATGTTTAGAATGATCATAGTGAGAATAATATTCCTCCTAGTGATGATGAAAATTCTTGTAGAGAGGTTAATGAAATGATGGAAATTTTGCAAGAAAATAGTGTATGTAGGTTTAGGACTAGACCTTTTTATATCAATCCGAGATATTCTAGTTCTACAAGTAATAGGAAAGAATATCTCATTATAAGATGTTTTGTCACTGACTTGATTTCAAGTGAATGTTTTCAAAAGCAATTCTTGAAACATATAGATTTAAATTATGCATTACAAAATACAGAAACATATTTGTCATTGAATAAAATCATGTAAAATTAATATTTAGTGGGTTGTATGCAATATACATTTTTAGGTTATGGTTATCAGATTGGAAATTTATTAATCTATAGTAAGGATTTTAAAAAATTTCATTCAATTGGTAATTTTCATCTATCAAGAATCCAACCAAGGTTGGGAAAAGATGCCACATTATATTCAAAAGTACATCATAGATGATAGTTTGGGCCATTGGAAAATATTGGAATGTGATGGATGCGAGAGATTTTTCAGAACATGGATAGTATATGAAAAATAAAAACACAATGCATATTCCAAATAATTTCTCAACACGTAAAACGTACAACTTACACAAAGATTATACAGCAGATGCCAAAGGAAATAGTAATTTTATTACATATCAATATTTTATGAGATTATGGAAGAAAGAATTCAACAATTTTTGTATTCACAAGAATTCATTGATGAGGGTTTGCAGTCATGTAGTCATAACATTATTTTTTAAAATTTGATAGCTATCAACTATGAAAATGTGTTCGTTAATAGGCTTATTTTATGTTATATAAAGATTCCATTGTCAAAGTACTTCAAGAGCATCACAGTAAACAAACAAGTGAAAGGAAAAGGTTGTATAAGCATGTAAATAAGTGTTATGATAATCCAAATAAATATTTAAGTTTGATAATTGATGGTATGGACCATAATAAAACACTTCTACCACATTTTGTCTGCACACTCAAAAATTTAGAGGAGGAAAATTTTATTGACTTTCACTTGGTTGTTTGTATGGTCTTTAATGGGAAATTATGTCCTAGGGTTTGCTTCACAACTCCAAATATTCATAATCATGAAAATATGGCCATAAACATAATTCACGATGTGGTTTTTCATTGGTAGGGTAATATTTAGGAAGTTTTTTATATGTAATTAAACACCACTATTTGTGAAAATAACAATCAAATTGTATTTGGATATATAAGCATTCTTATTGAATTGATTTATTTTTTTAAGGTAAAAGATGGTTTCCTTCTTTTTGGGCACACTCATGACCATATTGATTGGATGTTTAGTCATTTTTCAGGTGCATTGAGGAGGAATGATGTTGGGAGCATGTCATCATTAATTGAAAGTATTAAGAAACCATTCCTTCCATAGCCTAATTTTCACATGCTGGGAGAAACTATTGAAATGACATAGTTTATTCTAGGATTGCATGGAGAAGAAAAATGCATTGAACAACTTAGTGACATTGACTTCTAACATCAATTTCATATCAATAAAATTGATGGGAAAACACTTATATGGGGCAAGAAGTATTCAACTACTGCAAAGTGGGGTTGTCATCAGGTTTAGCATTTTTGAAGGTCATTCCATATCATCCAATATATTCAACAAATATATTGCTATGACAATTAGTTGTTGAAGCCCATAACACATGAAGGAAAAAGTGAGATATACATTATTATGAATTCTTCGAATAAATTAAAAAATATATTAGGTATACATATGATTACTTTTATGTGGCTAATGTAATTTGGTGGGAATATTTTTCCAATAATCAATTAGATATTATTTCAAGATCAAGAAATTAATATACACTTTTGAAGACACCATTTATTTTTCCCCAAAATATGTGAAATGAACGTGAGGAAAGAAACATTGTTTAACAACAACAATATCAAGTTTTTGTTAATTCTTCATAGGTAGAAGAAAGAGAAATGTATATTGGTTCTAGAAGATTGTGTTCACAACATGAAGCCGTCGAAGACCTTTATGGGGTTTTTGTGCAAGATGTTAATGAGGGTTCCATGATTGCATTGTTAGCAAATGGAGATCCACATGGTTATCCATTCTGGGTTTCCAAGGTAATAAATTTCATTAAATAAAATTAAGTTGTCATGGTAGTTGAAGTACATTGGTATGCCAAATATACACACCCTTTTAATTTTGTATAAGCCAGAGATGGTAGTTTATAAAGAAATTCATAAAACGAGAAAAAGAAAGGCTATAAATATAAATCGTCGCCACATTGACCTCTTCAAATCAGAGGAGGTTAACGTACTTGGTTATGAATTTAATTTAAAATAGAGTGGAACTCTTTTCTTAGGACCATAGATATTATGAAGAGGTTGTTACCATAAGAAAAAAATGTTAAAATGGGAGTTTGCTAAACCAAGTCGTAGATGTAGAAGATTTTTTAAATCTAAAATGGTGAATCGGATGGGTCAATAGTTGTTAAAAATGAAAAATATGGGTCATCCTCATCTGCATCTACTTATTCATATGAAGATGTTGTAGATTTTGATGGTGTGAATGATTTTGAATAATTGTCTAATACATTTCATGTAAATGACGTTTGCATGCTAACTTGAAATAAAAATTTTACTTCCATATGATGTTACATGATGTTATGAGTCATCTCAAATATTTTTATTTGAATTTAATGTTTTACTTATGAAGAATTCTTTTCTTTAGAATATCAACAATGTAACAATAACATTGAGAAATAATTTATTTTTCATTCAATCTATTCGTATTGATATTTTGATAAATAGTAAAAAATATTAGGAATTAATATTGAATTTTTAAATTATATGGTGATATTGTCATGATTTTATTTATTTTTATCATTTGATATACCATAGTTAAAAAAATGTTTCAATTTTAATGCACCATTAAAAGGAGATACTTCGTGAAGATGGTTGATTTTTAAGATTTTATTGCAATGGGAAAAGTTGTCTTAGGCTAAGATTTCGAAAGAGATGCACTTTTTTCCTTTAAAATAAAAATTACTCTTGGCATAATGACGCTTTTAGTTAGGTGTTAATTTTAAAGTTTTTCTTAGTCATATAATTTATCCATAATGTCATAGTTAATATATGTTGAAAAATTCAGGTTTTTTGTAGTTATGATATCGGGTTTAAATTGCATGGTTTATAAATGTCAAAATTATAAGGCTTTTCATAGTCATAATATTTTATCTTTAAAGCTATGGTTGAAAAAAATTATAAATTTAGTGTTTTTGACAGTTATGATGTTTTATCTTTAATGGCATGGTTGAAAATTGTTAGAATTTTAAAGGATTATCAGAGACGTGATGTTTTATCTTTAAGACCATGGCTAAAAATTGTTGGAATTTTAAGCTCTTTTGGAATCGTGATATTTTAAATTTAACCTCATTGCGAAAAAAAGTTGGAATTTTAACTTTAAAATAATAGTGTTGATGCAACATCAACATTTCTTGTTTTCACGGTGCTTTTTTTTCAGGATTTTTTGCACAAAAAAATTAGTTTTTACTATTATTGCTAAAAAAATGTTGAAACTTTACCACAAATAAAATGGAATAAAACATGTTGATGCAACATCAACACTTTTTGTTTTTGGATGTTTTTTTTATGATTTTATAGAAAAATAAGGGTTTTTTTGCTAGTTATTGATTAGAGGGTGCACTTCTCATTAAGTTTGTAACTTTGTTGACAAAATTTTTACCCTCCATTTATCCTTTTCTCAAAGCTATAGTTCAAATTGATCCAATGATGAATATTTATTCTGAGAGTATTGTATGAAGTCTCTTCCTCCAAATTGTTATTTCCATACATGAAATTAGTGTAGTTCATCTTTCTTATTTGATTACCATAAACATTACTTTTTTAATGTTAATAGTCATACGCATACTACTTAGAAAATCCCTTAATATTTAGTTTCTTATTGACATCATAATGATCATTTACCATAAGAAAAACACCATCATTAGCATATAAAACAATGTTGATAACTACTATAGCCAAATATGTGCCAACACAGTTTGCCTTTTCAAGGCAACCCTATAACTTGTTGAAGTACATGTTAAAAACAATAGGGGAAAGGGAAAACCATTCTTAAATCCCTCATTACTAAACTAGATTCATCTAAACTCCAAATCTACCAAGTGCCAATAGGGATCAAATCCTTGAGTTGTTAACCTCGATTACAAAGAAAATAGATTTGCTCTAGAGCTAAGATGGATCTAGGGTGTTTATTGTATCAATAACAATATACAAATAAATAGCTTGTTAAATAAATAATAGTATATTAATGTTACATTATAGACAAACCATTTTTTTCTCTTCAAATGGGTAGCTATGTTCTACATTTTACATTTACTTTACATTTTGCAATTTGCATTTTAAATTTTACATGACATTGCATTTTGCATTTTACAATTATATATGTTTGAATTTGAATATTAATTAAAACATATGGTGTCGTCATTTAATATTTTTACACACACACACACACACACACATAAATATATATGGATCATGACATTTAAACAAGGTTGATATACTTACTTACAATGTGCCTACACACTTCCCCCATAATAGGATGTAGGGTGCCTCTCGATGCAATAAGTAATTTATTCTAATGAAATCTTAGTGTTCCTATACATGGAAATAATATTATTTAACATCGTTACCATAGTAGATATCAAGCGAAAAGGAACTTTGATCTCTTGTAATCCATTCTAAAGTTAATTTCTTGACATTGCATCAAATGCTTTTATAAATTCATTGAAGCAATAGAATGGATTATTTTTATTATTGCAAAAATGATCCTAGTGAGCCTATGTGTATGAAAGTGGTCCATAGTTGAATGACGACTATTATATCTAGATTACTAGTTAACTCTTTCTTTTGTGGCTTTCTAGTCGTGCTCTAGTATTTTACTATAGAACAATGCTACTCAACCTGAATAAATGATACATAATTATAATGCTCCTCCAATTAGAGTGACTTTTAAATTTATTCTTTAAAAAAGTGATGCATGAGTTTTTGAGTCTAGGATTTACTGAAACCATACTTGAATGAGCTAATAGGTCTCTTTAAGAAGTTCAAAACCCAATATTGGAATAAAAAAGAAAATCCAAGCCATCATGAACCATCTATGATAAGTAAGCATCACATTACCATGTTATCCTAGGAAAGGCATCTTCTCTTCTTCTCCTCCTCAGGGAGTAAAACCTATGGTTTAATCCACAAAAAATTAACACCAATGTCAATAAGGCATGAAAACATAACCTATAGTATTCAAGATGGTCTATTTTCTCCAAGAAACCCCAGTGTATTCAACAAAAAGGATAAAGTACAGTGAGATAGAGAGAGACAGACTAGTGTACTACTCTCATTACATATTTAACACAATATGATAATGATGCGAATTAAAGGATTTCCTTCCTCACCTATAAATATGAGAGGTAAGAGAGGAAAAAAATAAAATTATTGACCTAAATCCAAATAGATAACATAATATGAATACAAGTACAATCACATATGTGGAGTCTATTAATGGACAAAACAAAGTGCATCCATTTGGGAAAACACCTAGTTAGAGACCTAAATAAGACTCTTTTCCCTGGAAGTTGGTGTTTTTTATTGGTATTTTTGGTCCAGTTACATATGAAAACTAATTATGTATGTGAATGTAATGGATGTAAATGATAACTGATAAACTAATGTAACTACTGATATAAACTAGAACTAATCTGATCTAACTACTTTTACCTGGATATATTAAATTATATGTGCTATAAAAATAGCATTGTTTCATGACAATAAAGATTCCCACAAATTAACGTTGTTAAAATAGATTAAAGAATTACTTTGATTAAATAGTTAATCAAATTAACTATAATATCATCACATATAAAAACAATTTTGTTGTTCATTGTACGTTATATAATCTAATTCACACACATCAAAGGTGATTATGCTAGGATTAATAAAACACATATATGAACAATATTTGAACATTTGAAACAATTTATTTAAAAATAGAAACCATATAGAGCTGATAAAAGTACTTATACTCTTGGTAATCTATGCATATTGGAACTAAAATTGGCTCATATAATATTAAAGAAAAACTTGAGTACAAAAGTGTAGCAAAAGCTTTGATTTTTCTCCAAAATTCAAAACCATTTGCAATGAGTTTGAGAGGGATATTTATAGTGTTATTTACAACAAGTAATGAAACTACTCTCGCTAAAAATTCTCACCTAAAGAATAAAAAAATTAACATAAAAAGTAAAGGGTTGTAAAAAATCTTCGCTAGTTGAAGACGAGCCAATAGTTCATTGCCATAGTGTTTGAATATCTAGAAGTTCTCCGAACTCTCAAGAGGAATGAGGCTTGATGTGCACCTAGTCACTGAAGATAGATGCTTTCAAAGTTAGAAACATCTTAAAGGTAGTATTGGTGAGTGCCTTTAGAACCATCCAATTACTAGGAGCCTTCACCAACAATTTCCAATTAAGTTCAAGATTAAATTTAGTCAATTAGTCTATTGTCTTAACAAACTCTACCCTCTCTTTATGCCAATTTTTATACAGGATTTACAATTGCTGGAAAAAGTATCACCCCTAGGTTAGTGGATAACCTAGAAAAATAAAGAGACAAGGAACACAATGCTTTTCCTTAGAGAAAATATATGATAGAGTGGGCGATAGTTGGAATCCTTCGCACACTTCGCCCTTTCTTTAGATTGGGAACTCCAATTCTAACTCTGAATGTAAAAATTATAATCTACATAATCAGATAAGAAAATCCAAGAAACTACGAGATATGTGCACTATCATCTAAGTACTTCATTCAACAAATCAACATGGTATTCAAATAACTGAAATAACAACATCACATATAGGAAAACAATGAATTAATTCCATGAATATAAATGGAAGAAGATTACAACCATAAGTAGACGTTGATCTTGTAGAAGAGCTCCTCCAAGTTGTTTACTTGTCCTTTCCTTATCACAATATGCACATCCAATCACTCTAAATTCATGAGATGATGACCACTCATTACAACCGCATAAGCACATAATCAGTCTCCGAAAGCCAACCCCCAACCACATAGAAGGTTGGGAATATCTATAGAAGTAGGGTAAGTTGGGAGTTCTTATCCAATTACTAATCTAGTTTAAGAGATTCACCTTTTATGGAGAGATAGGATCAAAGGACAAGTGGTGAAAACTCCAAAGTAGGGAAGGATAGGATATTAATGTTTTATGCAAGGTAAGTAGTTAAAAAAACTTCTCAAAACTCATAGAAGAGGAAGCTTCTGGAATCCAGATCATTCTCCTTGATTTCTAGAACCAACATAGGTGGAAAGGGGAGAAATCTAATTGTGACCAATGTAGACCACATTGGAGCAACCTATAGGTTAACGCACCCAAGTAGGGTTACAGGGAGCATTGGTCCTCAAACTCACTCAAATGAAGCATTTTTGGGCTGAAACTCTAGGGGATGAAAGGAACATTCTTAGGGATTTTTGCAAGATGGTGACAAGGGGGAATAGGATGTTTATTGATCCCACTAGGAGGCTCACTGATCGGATGTGAAAAAATGGCCTATACCATAATTCCCCCTAAAGCGCAAAGTTAGAGATGATGCCTGATGACTAATGACTGAAGTGCTTTACCTTTTGACAAATCAAGATTAGGGACAACTGAAAAGCATCATCTATTACAATATATTTAAAACATGAACTGTTTATCTGTTAATGCAGACATACCCATACTCAGCTCATAATCTAACATAACATGTATAATGATCAAAAGACGCATGCACAAATGCAACTAGTGGGCCCATGACTGGATGGTTTTCTATATGATTACAACCATCATACATTATAATCTTTGTATAACTCCTGAAATCGTAGCCTAAATGGATGAGACTAGATCTGGGTTATTCTATCTCATTCACATGACCAACCAATGTACGAGTCTAACCATGTGAATTAATGAGTTGGATTCGAACATTTTAGACACTATATGCATACTGGCCAGTGGTGTAAGGCATTAATAGATGAAAGAGAAAACAAAGGTGATGGTAATGACTCTTAACATACTATGGTACAATCTTTATAGTGTGAGTAAATGAGTTGATGTCGAACACCACACATAATATTTTGATCAAATGCCATTGATGTGAACTTGTCACCGAGAGCTAGGAAGTTTTCCATTGATGTATGCAAGCACCAAGGTACCAAAGGTGTGTTTCTAAGTGAACTTCCTAGATGATGTGCTAATGTCAACAGGAAGAGACTTATTGTAGGAGGGCCTTGATGTATCTCCCATCAATGACATGAAATAGGTATCATGATTGAGACAAAATAATCAAAATGATGATGACATGGAACTAGATCAAGAAAGGCAGACATGAAATGAAGGCTTAAGAGTATTTTAGAAGAGATCAAATGAATGACTTCTCTTTGACACACTGGTGACATTGAATGGAGTTGGTGACATTGACCCAAAACCAAAATGGAGGCTCTAAAAATCATATGATAACCAAAAGATAAGAATATTACCCTACCCAACAGCCATGGACATGAAGTGGAAGAGTTTCATTTTCAAGAGCGACTCACTACCATTGGCAATATGGAATCCCTTGTTTTCCCAATTTCCCCAACCATACTGGTCAATACCTCTTTATTTTTTAACAAGCTTGAGGAGCATAACATATGCTTGATCTCTAAGTGCATCCTTTAGATGAATCCCTCTAAATATATTAATGAACTGTGAGAAGGAGTGATTCAACCTTGTCATGTTCGACAATTCCATCATTGTTGGATGTTTTAATGAGTCCATCATATGTAAAACTTGATATATTCCTCATGTTTAAAGAGTTTGGAAAACAGGCGAAAAAGAAAACTTGAAATGTCCCTTTTCATAGGTAGTCCCTTAGGTTTGAAAAGGTACAAAAAAATACATAAGAGAACCTTTTAGCCATGTTCGACTAAGGTATTCCTTTTTCATATCTAGTCTGTCTCAATCTGGCAAAGGGTTAATCTTATACTCAGTAGACGTGTTTTCATTAATTTTATGAGTTTGAAAAGACAAGTGCTCGACAACCTTTTCATATTTTGGGAGTCTGAAAAGACCTAAACGAGGACTCCACCTGGAGGAACGAGTGATAGAAAGGGTAGCGCTGGTTTCAGTCATTATGGAAATTATCAAAACATGCAAAGGTCAAGAGGTTGGCTAATATGCCACTCATCATAACATTCCTCGAGAAAAGGTAAAACAACCAAGTGAAAGCGTATGAAATTCCAAGCAGATGGTGACAATGGATTGAAATAACCAACGCTTATCTGGTAGAAAATAGGCTAATAAAAATGGCAATCACAAGCAATAAAATGGGAATGATTTAAATTTTATAGAAGCTTGAAACATCAGAATCTATGCTTGAAATTGGTTTCGTTTTTACAAAAGCTCAAAACAAAGGAAAAATTATGCTTGAAATAAGTTTTCACGCCACTAGGATAAAGACTCAATTCGAGGTACGTGCCCCACAAGCTTCATTTCACACACCTAAGTAGACTACTGGGTACTAAAAAGTGGATGGAATGACAGTTCAGTTATAATATCAAGTGAAAGACTCGACTAGGAATTTACAAGATCTAACCAAAGAATCTAATTGAAAGGGGATTTATTTCATTTCTTAATGGGATTGATACAGGAAAAGAACTATGCTCATAGGAACCTATTTCATTTTTTAATAAGGTTGGCATAGTAAAAGAACAATCCTCATCAGATCTTGTTTCATATTTCAATGAGCTTAACAAAAGAAAAGGAACTCTGCTCTGGGACCTTGGTTCATTTTTTAACGATATTAACACAAGAAAGGGAACTGATCCTTGAGGACCTTGTTTCATTTTTTAAGGAGATTGAAAAAAGACAAGGAAATCTACTATGAGGAACTTGTTTCATATTTTAATGAGCTTGACACAAGACAAGGAACTCTTCTCTGGGATCTTTTTTCATTTTTTAAGGAGCTTGACACAAGAAAAGGAACTCTTCTCCAAGGACCTTGTTTCATTTTTTAACGTGCTTGACACAAGATAAGGAACTCTACTCTGACAACCTGATCATGGCCTTCAAGATACCATGGATTCCAAGAGGCTCTCATCAAATAGAAGAAAAATGCTCTGGAATGGACACATTTCAAAGGATCCAATGAACTGATCAAGCTCCAATGGCCCTTGTAAATGATGCACTACATCACCTACTATATCATCAGTAGATGCACCAATGGAACATGTTTCCACATCGTTAACCTATGGGGGGTGGATACCAATTTCATATAAGGACCATTTAGGGAAGAGCGTTGATTGGGAGTCAAATTAGGACCAACAAACAAAAGTTGGTCAATAGTCACGATTTTGCCTTCATGCAGGAAACACATCACATGAAAGAGTGAAGAGACAAGATCGCCCATGACATAAGCATAGTCACGCCCAAGGAGTAAATTAAAATACAAAGGGCCTTGGACTACCATCACATTGATATAGATAGTTTTTCCTACCAAAGTAAGAGTAAACTTGCAAAGGATCTCTAACAGTTGACTGGTTCCTCTGTTAAAAGCCAACAAATTCTGGGTAACAGGAACAAGCTGTGGAGAACCTAAATCTTGCCATGTAGTTGAGGGAAAAATACAAACATATGTGCCCTCATATATCAATGTGCTAGGTATGACCATATTGTAATCATGTACAATGATCTGGAAGGGCAGGTAAGGAGGAAGACGATATCCTGTCAGTCAACTCTAATTAAAGGAAGTGACCATACTACTAAGAGGGGGTGTCATGGGAATAGGAGAACAACTCCCTTGTGCTAGGGAATAGGAGGATTTCCTCCCTATCCCATTGGAATAGTGATGCAGCCTAGGCCACTCCCGGGCCACTTCTACCAGGATCCTTACACAACTGCTTCTACAAGCAATCTTAATGCCTCGGACATTCCCATAATTAATATCAATACATATATTGTTGGATTCAATCAAGAAGTGCGCCTTACCTTCTCTTTGACCAGAGTTCAATTCCCAATAACACAACTTATAAATGTAATTTTACCATCGCCACTAACATATAAATATGACTGCACCGGAATAGGTCTCTGCTCCTCCAGCCTTATTCACAACCGAGTTATATAGCTATAACAGTCTCGGTTTTTAAGTTGCATAACAGTTATAGATATACAATGTCGGTCAACGCCTAATATCCGCAGCAAACTCTTCCCCTTTCTTTCATATCGCTGCTGGTTATACTGGCTCTTACTCTATATGCCCCACGGAATTCCTTACGTCCCTTTACTGGCTCTTACTTGTTATATACCTGTCAGCTCGAAACAACAAGCAGCTCCCAAAACGACGGACTTGTCTTACAGTTCTACATATGCGTTATATAGAGCTGTTACCATACACAGCCATATGGATCCAACATATATATATAATTACCATCCAGTCATCTGTATACATCTATAATTACCATGTATACATATGCGTTATATCCTGGGCTAAATGTTTATTACCATACGCAGGCAAACCCCTTACGCCCATTAAAACGCAGAGCGCTATTCAACACAATTCGTCCTCTTTGCAATCGATCAGAGATTTCACATCTGCACTTCGATCTATGCAAGGCAGATTAATAGATAACGCTGAATACAAAGGCGTAATTATTCATTGCTTCTGGAATAAGCTATTCATTCGGATTCAACTGATCTGAATTCAATATATAGAACCAGTGGACTCAAGGAACATTCCAAATTAGTACCAATCCCACGCCTTTATCATGCAATCAATAATATATATATATATATACATCTGATACATTGGTTACATAAAACAAAAGAGACTACTTACAAACTTGTTCTTCCTGGCCAGATATGTAAATCCATGGCCCTTTTACAAACTGCCCGAAGGCTCCCAAGGAGAATCCTTGATCACTCTTCACACTCACTCCTCACACATTCCTTCCTTCAATGCCTTTGAGGCTCCCTAATTTATTAAACTCAGCATGATAAGAAAATCCTAAAATCACTCAACTAAAGCTCATGCAATGCATACATATGGCAAAAGCATCTTTTTAGCTTTATTCTCTGTTCTAAAATAGAAAAGCTATCCTTATCTCTTAATCATCCACATCCACTCCTTTATGCCTAAAAGCTCTCCTAATTTTATTTATTTTGAGAATATCTAATTAACTAATGCATGACCCCTATTTCTATTATTTACAATAATTCCCTTTGAGTTGGATGCTCCCGCATCATACTCCCAAGGTAGAAATTTTTCATGATCTCCTGATCATGTGTTCAGCTCCATGTTTGCCTGGATCCCATATCTTTACTTTAACTTTTCATTTTCCACTGCTTTTGTCTGTTGTTCTTCTACAGGTCTCCACATTTTATGCTGCTTTACTCCACTAGCCGCACTCTTGCAATCTTCTGATGTCTTCCTCTTGCTGCTTCTGCTACTTCTCTTCTTTGCTCATGTCTTTTTCTGAGACACTTTCAGCATGATTCTTCTGATTAATTCAATTTCCTTGTCCAATAAATCTTCAAGATGCTGATTTCTTGCTTCTATGCTGGTCTCTGTTCTGACTGCCACCCGATCATCCACCCTCTCTTATCTTCTGGAACAGAGAACTTCTTTCCCCTTTAATTTACTGTTCAGCTGAGTCAAATGTCTCTCAGCACCGGCAACAATTCCTGCATTCACAGAACACATGTTAAAATTAAAATCACAAGGCATCAGTGCCTTACTTCCCTCTGCCAGCATCTCAGTATGTTGTTTCATCCCAATCAGTACATCAGTATGTTGATTTGCCTTCACCATGAGACTGTTAGCTAGTCCTTCCTTCTTACCATCTTCAGCTTTATGATTGTCATTCATAAAGAGTCTCTTCCCTTGTTTCTCCATCGAATGAGTCCTCTGTCTCTCCAACTCTCTTCTCTGGAGATCTAGTTTCCTATACAATTTAACAACTTCATTAGGAGTAGACCTTGGAAATTTCCACATGATTTTCTATACCTCCACTAGTTTTTGACCAATCATCAGCTGGTCCTTCTCTTTCTGCCTCAACATCCTGATTAGACTCCTTCTTCTCCATCTGCTTTTGAGATATTGCTAACTCATTATCGATCTGAATAACTTTTAGGTTCAACTATTCTTGCACAAACTCTAAAGCTTGTTTATCTTCCTGTTCTGTACCTGCAAACATGCACAACTCATTAGTTTTTAAATCATGAGACTTTTCAATCTTGACTGCTTCCTTCAACATTTTTCTTTTAATATATCTGCATGTGGGAATTTCGAACTCCAACTCTAGCGCAAGAACTCTAAGTCCCTTTTTCAACAAGGCAATCACAATTTGCTTCAACCTCCTTTGCAACTGTCACCAAATCACTCTCTTTCCCTTCAGTGGAAAGATCCATTTTCCATTTTGATCTTTCTGCTCTTGTAGCCATTCTTCCAGTACCTGCAATTGTACCTTTATTACTGCAATCTCTCTTTCTCGAATTCCTGTAGTCATCCCATCAGCTAATTGTCTTTCCCCTGCAAACATCCACAAATTGTCAGATTTAAAACCATATGACCCTTTGGTCTTACTTGAAGTTTCAGTCTTCAAGCCTTCATCTTCACTATCTCCCAGAAATTCTCCTTGTTCTGGTTCACAAATGTATTCTTCCATTTCAACTTCCTCTGGACTTATCTTCTTGCCATTTGCCTTGGCATCCTCTTTCTTATGTCCTCTACCGTGGCCTTTCCTTGAACCTCTGCTATGACTATCAGTAGTCATCTTCTCCTTCGCCATGAGTTCCTCACCTATGATTTGCATGAAGCCTCTATCACAGCAAGCTCTCTTGCTGCCATTTACCTCACCAATCCTTCCCTCAGGATCTGGTCTTTTGGTAATCATTGGTCCTCTGCTGGAACCTTTCAAGCATTCTTCACTGCTCTTTTAGGATTCTCTTATCTGTAACTTTCTCCTGTTGATTCTCCTTGCAACAAGCCTCTGCAACAGCTAGTCCTCCTAGCTGCAATCTTACCTCACTAAGCTCTCCTTACTTAGTCTTTTGGTAAGCACGGTCCTTTGTCTGGAACCTTCTCCTGAGCAACACCTTTGCTCGCTGTAGGCTTTTGCAATCTTCTCCTGAAAACACTTCAGTCGTCTTCTCTATCCAATTCCTTATTGGATTCTTCAGGTTCACTGCCACTTCTCTGCAACCATAAACTTCAATTCACAAATTTCAAATCAGAAAATAACTTTACCTCTCAAGATCTTGCATGATCTTGTCCTCCTTCTGTTTTTGCAATCCTGTTCACTTGTGGAGTTTGCATATCAGATTTAAAAACCATTCAACACACTTCAGTTCTAAAAAAAAACAAATATCTTCAGCTGAGCATTCTAGCTCTGATACCACCTGATGCAGCCTAGGCCACTCCCAGGCCACTTCTACCAGGATCCTTACACAACTGCTTCTACAAGCAATCTTAATGCCTCGGACATTCCCATAATTAATATCAATACATATATTGTTGGATTCAATCAAGAAGTGCGCCTTACCTTCTCTTTGACCAGAGTTCAATTCCCAATAACACAACTTATAAATGTAATTTTACCATCGCCGCTGACATATAAATATGACTGCACCGGAATAGGTCTCTGCTCCTCCAGCCTTATTCACAACCGAGTTATATAGCTATAACAGTCCCGGCTTGTAATTTGCATAACAGTTATGGATATACAGTGTCGGTCAACGCCTAATATCCGCAGCAAACTCTTCCCCTTTCTTTCATATCGCTGCTGGTTATACTGGCTCTTACTCTATATGGCCCACGGAATTCCTTACGTCCCTTTATTGGCTCTTACTTGTTATATACCTGTCAGCTCGAAACAGCAAGCAGCTCCCAAAACGACGGACTTGTCTTACAGTTCTACATATGCGTTATATAGAGTTGTTACCATACACAGCCATATGGATCCAACATATATATATATAATTACCATCCATTCATCTGTATACATCTATAATTACCATGTATACATATGCATTATATCCTGGGCTAAATGTTTATTACCATACGCAGGCAAACCCCTTAAGCCCATTAAAACGCAGAGCGCTATTCAACACAATTCGTCGTCTTTGCAATCGATCAGAGATTTCACATCTGCACTTCGATCTATGCAAGGAAGATTAATAGATAACGCTGAATACAAAGGCGTAATTACTCATTGCTTCTAGAATAAGCTATTCATTCGGATTCAACTGATGTGAATTCAATATATAGAACGAGTGGACTCAAGGAACATTCCAAATTAGTACCAATCCCATGCCTTTATCATGCAATCAATAATATATATATATATATACATCTCATACATTGGTTACATAAAACAAAAGAGACTACTTACAACTTGTTCTTCCTGGCCAGATATGTAAATCCATGGCCCTTTTACAAACTGCCCGAAGGCTCCCAAGGAGAATCCTTGATCACTCTTCACACTCACTCCTCACACATTCCTTCCTTCAATTCCTTTGAGGCTCCCTAATTTATTAAACTGAGCATGATAAGAAAATCCTAAAATCACTCAACTAAAGCTCATGCAATGCATACATATGGCAAAAGCATCTTTTTAGCTTTATTCTCTGTTCTAAAATAGAAAAGCTATCCTTAACTCTTAATGATCCACATCCACTCCTTTATGCCTAAAAGCTCTCCTAATTTTATTTATTTTGAGAATATCTAATTAACTAATGCATGACCCCTATTTCTATTATTTACAATAATTCCCTTTGAGTTGGATGCTCCCGCATCAAATAGGAGGACTACCCCCAGTTCATTCGAATCTAAAGAATTGAGAAGAACTTGAGTAGTATGAAGTTCACTCTCTATGGGAAAGGTACAATAAAGTCAAGCCAGAATCGAGTCAGATATTTTCTCAACCAATGGTTGGTCAGGAACAGACTCATGGGTTTCACGTTTAGAGAGAGTGGGATTGATCAGATTCATGTTCTAATCAATCACTTCATTAACTAGTGGAGGATTGGGAGAAATCTTCTAGTAATTAGGTAGAAGTCGTGGCTGAGAAGCTGTAATATTTTCCAACACTTTTTAGGCTTCATCCATATAAGGAAAAATGTGAGTAATATGATTCCTTTCACATAACTTATAGGGAAATTTGACTTTACCCTTTTTCCCATGGATCTTACTATAACTAGTTGAAGCTTTATCACCATCATGATCCCCAAAAGATTAAGACAAAGGTTGATGTGAGCCTATGGACCACACTTCTAATATCTTGGGAATACCAGGATAATCTCTAAGAAGTTGGTGACCCTTACATATCATGAAATGGAATTCAACTTTACAGGGTTGATTGGAAGGTTTCTCCTTACTAGTTTCATCCGTAGAAATGGCTTCTTGGTTTCCTCATTTCTTAGTTTTCTTCTTCTTCTTCTTCGTTTTCTTCTTCTTCTTAGCTTCATGGTCACTAGAAGAACGACTTTCACTAGGTGAAGAGGAAGAAATGGATGAAGAAATAATAGGTGAAGAATTTAAAGGGACATTGTTATGATCAACATGACGTTGTTGTTGTTCAAGTGGAGGAGAACTAGGTTGCTAAGTAGTTTTGACATTCGAAATCATAGGGGTCGAAAATAACCAAAATGGTAAACCAATAGTAAATCCAGGAATGGACAACATTGCCATATAAGAAGCACCAATATTTCCAAGAGAAGGAAAAGGACCAGGATTCCCATTAGAGGGGATTCCTTAATTGTTAGACTCAGGAACTATTTCCATTAGTCTCAACCTATGATCCACTAAGGTGTATTTCCATAGGAAGGATGCTTTTCGACGTTCAATTAATTGATTTTAGAAATTAAAGACACAAACAAAATCAAAGAGGGGTAACTTGGAAAACAAGTTTACCAAGCAACCATGAATTGCAATATACACCTTAGTTAATGAAGAACTTAATGTACGGAAGCCAATCTCCCCAAATGTTGTGTTCAAAGTATCATGGTATACAAAGTGGCATACTTGGTTACCTATGGATCGATAGAAATCTGTAGGGAACTTTCAAAATATATGCAACGGTACGTGGAAGTACAATCCATAGCAGTGTTGTCTAATTCATAACCATTTGATGATAGGATTCCCATATATCTTACGTGCTTAGAGATCTATCCAATATACCCAAAATTACATGTAGAATGATCCTATGCATTGATATATGTGCAACGAGATTTCGCCCTCGAGATGCAACACTAGCAAACAACAACATCTCCCTAGGTTAATTGAGATGAATTTTAAAGTTGATCATAAATTATATTTCATTTTCAAGGCTCAAAAATCGATGTCACTTGAGCACACCTATGATGTAACTAATATGAAAAAAATAACTCTTTTCAATTTTTATGAAATTTATCTAGTGTAGGGAAGAGGTGAAAACAATGATGTAACAATCAAATATGAAGCCAATAGGAGCTTCCTAAATATACCTTTCAATTTCACTATTCCAATACAATTCAAAGGATTAAAAGATGCCAAACCATGCAATGTAATATATGTATGATTCCCCTTCTAGCTATGAAAATGAGAACTCTAACTATGCAAAATGTGATCTATGCAAGATAATTCTTCAAAACAAACATAAGAGTGTTCCAATGAAATCAAATGTAATCTCAGATTTCATGAATAGAGGATTCAAATTGAAATTGGGTGAAAATTCCAAAAATTAAAAAGAATGTCACTCAAAGGCGATTAACACTCACACACAATTCAAATTTTTCAAAATTGAAAGCAAACTTATGTGATTTCACATTAGGGAATTCCAATTTCACACATAAAACCCTATATGAAAATGCAATAATTTTTCTTTTCACCACACTTAATTTTCGAAATGAAGAAACCTAAGATGAAAATGTTTAATCATTAGTTCAAATTCACTTTTCAGAATGAGGACTAAAACAACAATCCATCCAAGTGGTTAATGACCAAACAAAATTACTTTTCAATTGACCAAATGAAATCCAAATGGAGGCTTAAGAGAAACTGCAAGACACTCAAGACTCAAGGAAGGGAAGCTGGAAGTACGCTGACTAAAGAGAGGCTCAAGAAAAAAGGAAGAATTTGTGCAAAAATAGGGATCAATGGTGGTGTAGAAGATGCACCATTTCTTTGCAACGTTGGTATAGAGTAGCCCTAGCTAAGGTGCAATTCTCTTTTAGGGGCAGTAGGGGAGAGTTGGGCTTGGGAAAGAGGATTTCAACACAAAAATTGGAAAAAAGGATCAATGAAATCACTTCCTAGGCTTTCTCTCGTTTGGATGATATAATAAATGTCCATCAAGGAGGTTATCAAACACAACAGACAAGTAAACCGCCAAGGGAATACTATGTTCCCCAATGGAGTCACCAATTTGTTATATGGGATTTATGATTGAGGACAAAGCTATCTCCCCTGGGTTAGTGGCTAACCTAGAACAATATAGAGACAAGGAACATCATTCTTTTCCTTAAAGTAAATAGATGACAAAGTGAAGCCTACATGGAAACCTTCGTACAATTTGCTCCTTCTTTAGCTTGGAAACTCCAATTCCAACTATGAATGTAAAAATTAAAACCTACATAATAAGATAACACAAAGCAAGAAACTATGGGATCTATGCAGTATTATGTAAGTACTACATTCAATAGATCAACATGGTATTGAAACAAGTGAAATAACAACATCACATATAGGAAAAAATGAATTCTTTGCATCAATATAAATGGAAGTAGATTACAACCATAAGTAGCACTTGATCTTGTAAAATAGCTCCTCCAAGTTTTTGAATTTTCCATTTATTGTCACAAAATGCACCTCCAATCACCCTAAATGTATCATATGATGACCACTCACTATAATAAGATAAGGGCTGAATCACTCTCCAAACGTCAGCCCCTAACCACATAGATTGTTCAGAATATATAGATAAGTAGGGTAATTTGTGAGTTGTTATCTAATTACCAATATAGGGTAAGAGATCCACCATTGATGGAGGGATAGGATCAAAGGATAAGTGGTGAAAAGTCCAAGGTAGGGAAGGATAGGATCTTAATATTTTATCCAAGATAATTAGTTAAAAAACCTTTTGGAAACTCCTAGAAGAGGAAGCTTAGAGAATTTTGATTATTCTCCCAGATTTTTAGAACTAATGTAGGTGCAAAGCGGAGCAACCTACTGGTGACCAACACAGGCCACACTGGAGAAACTTATAGGTGGATTCACCCCAGTAGGCTTACAATGACTGTTGGTCCTCAAGCTGGGTCAGATGAAGTTGTTTAAGCCTTAAACTCTAGGGGATGAAGGGATCATGCTTGTGGATTTGTGCAAGATGGTGACAAAGGCGAATAACATTTTGATTGATCCCATTAGGAGGCTCACTGATCGGATGTGACAAAATGGCCTATAACACCAATATTTTAGAAACCCTTGTACATATAGAAAGGAATCTTCTAGATAACTAGGAATTAGATTTGATTCAAGAAAAAAATCGTTGAGGGATTAAACTTTGTAATTTCATAAATTTCATGTATCATTCATAATCTTCTTCACAAAAAGAATCTTGGCTTGCCATCCTTAAAAAATCATTGACTTTTGCATTTCATCAATTTTAGAAAATTCAGATTTCTATTCATTACCATTGTTTTCCCATTTCACTAGCTAATTGAGGTCTTGTTTGGTTTCATCATAGTATGTTATCATAGCCATAGGCTCATCATTGAATTTGTTACCCAATTTGCATTATACTTAAATCAAGTTCATCTTCTCATAGAAAATGTGTTGGTCCTTTTGGAGATAACGATCAAGATCATAGGCCTCCTATTTGAATTTCACTGAAAGAGGGGTCCTAGCTTCCAATTTCTCTAATTTTTGTTGTGATTCCTTCAGTTAGCCATTGCTTGAGTTAATTTAATCTATATGTTGAATTTCAAGTGCACTGGAGAAATTTTACAGTTTTGTCAATGTGATCTATTTATGGCTTAATTGAGTTTGCTATTGTGTGTGCATTTGCTATTTTTCCTTCTTGAATTACTCCTCCATGGAAATATTTTCATCTTTTCCTCTTACCAATTATTGTAGCTCTATTGCTCTATCCATGATTACATAGGTATATACTCTTGTAAACTGAGTTAATTTCGCAAGATCTTCAACAGGGGCAGTAGAGGATTGTTTCCAGAGAACTTCAAGAGAGGTGGCTTAAGGGGATTTTCCTAGGACTAAATCATTGGATTCATCATTTTTATTCTTCCTTTTACCTCTCTTGATTACATCATTATGCATTGGGATGTAAAATATTTCCATTAGATAAATCTCTTGAATATTGACGAAGATCTTAAAAGTAGGATTATTAGGTATAATCACTACCTCATGCTGAGAGGCCACTAGAGTCTTCTCAAATAATGACTACTCTAGAATAATAATTTTATGAATAGAGGGATCACTTTGTGGATTCAGTTGTTGAGAAGCAGTCTCTCCTATAAGGATCACGTATTCCTAGACCTCTTGTGTTGGTTATTTTAAGATATGATCAAATTCTTGCCATACTCTTTCCATCCTTGGATCTAATATTTGAGTCTTTTCATGGGCCAAAGAACTTGTTGTCTCTATTTGACGCAATTGAGAGGAAATCTCTGGCTGAGAAAAAACCATTGTGATTTTCAAAGCAATTTTTTTTCTAAAAGAAGTTGTAATAAGTCTATAGAAAGAAGAGCTAATCTTGAATTTATAAAAGAGAAAAAAAAATATATTACTCCTTCACTCATAGTGTCTCATTAACACTACTAAAGACTATACTTTATGAGGATATTTCAGAAAATAAGTCATCAAATTTATTTTCCCCATGTAGATGTTTTCTAATACAAGATGCTATGGAAAGCTATTTTGCTACTCTGTTAGGATCATGTGCTCTAGCTGGGATAGTGGCCAACTTTAATGCTCCAATAGGTCAATATTATTTCTCTACATGACCATAATCTACCAGGGATAAAATACCAAAAGCCAAAGGAAACTGAGTCCAATCCCTATTGTTATTGTCTTTCAACGCCTTGGTGATTGTCAGGTAAACTACTTCCTTGCATAGAATCTTGTCAGGAATGTAAAGGCACAGGACATTAGGTTCCATATAGGTACCCAAAAATATAATATATGTAAATAACTCTTTCTCGAACCAATTACCAATCTTCTTGAGGTTTTCCATGGCTTCCAGGTAAATTCTGGGAGGCTTGGTTTCAAATATGATTTTGTAGGTAAGGATGATGACCTGGTGGAAAATTTGATAAAAATGGTTAAAATAATTGGACTCCTAGAGTATATTATGATAAATATGAATTAGTAAAGGATCATAGGGGGTCCATTTCCATCCCATCGCTAGGAAATTAAGAGAAAAGAACAAACAATCCATAATGTAGGCCAACATGTAAAATGGGGGTATTTTATTCTCAGACACATTGCAGGAGGTATGGAAAGGAAGAATGTGCTTAGCTAGGTTATTGGATAATATGTTCAACTAATAAAAAATATAACCCCTAGAAGCCCCATCAATTAAGGAAACCCAACTATTAGGAAATTTAGATAGATTGGTATAGGCATGTAATCTGCATAGCATGGTAGAAATCTAACTAAAAGGAGAAGAAAGTGAATTGATTGATTACTTACCATACTCATATTATTTATGCATATTTCAGTCCTGCATCCAATTTCTTATAGATTCAGTTGGTTCCCCATGGTTATTTATGAGGTCCTGCATATACTTCTTATTGTAAATGGATTTTGGTTCTCGCAAATGGTACATGGTCTTAAGGTATTTTTTTGAGAATGAGCTAATTTTGGTGCCTTTGTGTATGAAACCTCTGCTCGATGACATTCACATTCTCCACTACCCATCTAACCATATATATACATGGAAAAATTCAGGGTGGCCCTCTAATTATGTGTAAGAAGGAGTTTTTGCATCTTAAGGGGTTATTTATAATATTGGTGTTTCATCATCAATAATGATTTTCCTCATCGTAACCATAGGCTCTTCATCCACAAAATATTTGTAGATTTTTTTCCATGGAGAATGCCCTGAATCTCTATTATAGATTGTATCTAAGAAAAAACTTGCCCCAGGTGGATTTCACTTATTGTGTCCTTGAATGGACCAGTAGGTTGTTACACAACAACCTTATTCTTTGCCCTAACCTTCCTCATTTCATATTCAAATGTGGGGCCATTTGAAGCATCCCACATCATAATCCACGAGTAGAAATTGAGTGAGGATTCAAAATTAAAATTTATTGAAGTTTATGGGGTTTCAGGGATCCAGGACATAAAGCAGCACAAGTGAAGCAATAGCTAGGAGGGGAAAATATAGTAATGAAATGAAATAAGGCTTTGGGGAAATAATGCATGATATAAATGAATGGGAGAGAGGGGCAATAGGAAGCCTACATTCCCGTAAGCCTTTAGAAATTGATAATTACAAATTGTTAGAAGTTTCTGGGTAGGCATTACATTACAGCAGAAAGGGGCCACCTATCGTAAAACAAAGAAAAAAATGAAATAATAGGAAATGTGGGCCATGTGCGTGCTAGGGTGACATGGAAACTAGACGCCCATAAAATTTTGTAAATTAAAAAATTTAAAATTTTATGGGCTTCTTCGGTTAGTAGGCTTAATAGAGTTGAGTGGTAGAAATGCGGCCTTTACCCTATAAAGGAAAATTAGCGCATAATCGGAACTGTGAGCCAAGTTTTCTGAGCACTCCATTCAATAAAGAGATGATGTGGATCCCACAAACCATGCACCTATAATGTTTTAGAATTTAACTATATAAGAGCTATGAGATTCCCTGGTTCATGGATTTGGGGTTCCGAGATACCCAAGTAACATAAAGATATTGTACTTATTCCAATTGTTTGAATGCTTAGGTTGAGGCTATGGTGGTTCTCTTTAATGCATTCTTTATTACTAAAATGCATATCTAAGGCCCTAAGTATTTATTAAATATAAAAGTATACAAAGTCTCCCCATTATTATTTTGAATAAAAAATAATGGGGGGGGTTGTTCTTTGCTACAACAATTGGAGGTGAAGTAGGTGAAACAATTATCTCTGTATTGAATACATGAAATTTCAAAAGATAAAGGAATAAAGATTAGATGATATCATAATGTGAGAATTTAAATTTTTCATCTTAAGTCTCCCTAATAAACCAAAAAACAATTGTCGTTATTTGTGAACTTGGAATTATTTTCCCCATAAATTCCTTAGTGACAAAAAAGCACGCTTAAGCAACAATAGATCTTTATGATTATTAAATTTGAGAATGAAAAGTATTAAGCATAGTTTAGTATTAAAATAAAATTTAGTACCACAGGTAGAGTCGCTATTGCCAACAAGCATCTATAGCCTCGATAGAGTTACCTTTTAACCTTGGAAATGCCAGTATCCCATCCACTAGTAAAAAAATTAGAGAATGTGTGTTTGAGGAAATTTATATTTTTTATTTAATCTAATTGAAAGCCATTGTCCTGGCTTGGTGACCATATGTTGATAGTGCCAGTCACAAGACCTAACAAGAGTGAACCAGCTGACTTGTGATGAGACCTCTTGTCTTATAGTCATATGGATAAAAGGAATTACCTTGGCTTCGTGACCAGATGTGGTAATGTCACTACTGTCAGTAACCATGAACATGGTAGATTGTCTTGTGATGATACCTCCTACATTTCAATTAAATTTTATATTTTTCAGTTACACTCTAGAAATATTTAATTAACGTACGGGGAGGTAGATCCACTCCTTAAGAGATGGGATGGAGAAAAAAGTTTATATGGCTAATTTATAATTGATTGACTTTGTATCTCAAACTTTTATTAGTTTTTGGTTGTTGATAAGCATGTTTTTCTTCTATAAGGCCGGGGTTAAAAATAGTCCACAAAATAATGACAAGTAAACCATAATGAATTATAATCAAGAACATTAGTTTTTAGGAAACCTGAAAAAAACCATAGTAATATCATCTTAATCATGTTTCCTTAAAATATAACACTTCATATATATAAATAGTAGAGAATTATAGATAGCCTAAACACAAAGAAAAAATAAATGGCAATCAACTTATAAAACTAAGACAAGTGCATGAAAGAAAAAGCATTCATGAATGGATAAAATAATGTAACATACTAGATTGTACATTTGATTATTTACATATTTACAAAATGTCATATTGACATTTCACAAAAATTATTTTTTAAGGATCAATCCATTTATAGGAAGAGATTCTTTTCTTCCTTGAATATCTTGTAAAATAAATGTAGATGGACCCATCTTTTCTACAATATGAAATGGTCCTAGCCACAATATTTCAAACTTAGTATGTTTTCCATTTTCTTCATGTCATTTGTCCCATTTCAGTACTAAGTCACCAACTTGAAAATTTTTGTCACCAACGGAACGAGAATCGAATCAATATTTGACATTTTTCTAATGCTTGGCATATGTTTGATTTTCTTTATCCCTATCTTCCTTTAGTTTAAGTATTTGGAATAATCTCTGTTGTAGGGATGAGCATGGTTGTTCCTCAATTGACGACACTAAGGCCACAGAAGGAAAATAAATATTAGAGGGAAGAATGACCTCTTTTCCATAAACCAGGAAGTAGGGTGAGGCACCTAATGATGGTTTATATGTTATCCTATCATCCCAGGGAGAAACAATTATAGCCTTATGCCAATTTCTTTTACTGCCATCAATAGCTCATTTAATAATATTTAATAGTTTTTTATTGGTTGATTCTTCTAATCCATTTCCTTGAGGGTAATAATTTGCATATTTATTAATTTTAAAACCTATTTTCATTGAAAATGCATTTAGTAAATTCCTAGAAAAACATGAGGAACTACCAAACATTAAAGCACTTGGGAGACCAGAGCTAGTAATTATATGTTGATTAATGAAATGAATTACTTGTTCTGAGTTGAAAACTTTTAGAGGTATAACCTCCACCCATTTTGTGAAGTACTTTGTAGCTGTAATAATATACTTGTGGTTCTTACATGAGTGAGTAATGATCTCACCTAGGATATCCATTCCCTATTGTTCAAAGTTTATTAGTTGTAGTGGTAGGGTGACCTTCCTCTCTTTTCCTAAAGATTTTTGGCATATCTTGCACTTCCTGACATAAGCATGAGCACATTTAAATAAGGTTGGACAATAGTAGCCAACATGAATAATTTTGTGTGTATTTCTGTCACCTCCATAATGTCCACTAGTTATGCCATCATGCATTTCCTGTAAAAATTTGTTAGCTTCATATTTCTCAAGACATCTAAACAAAACAGAGTAATATTTTTTTCAAAATAAAATACCATTCACAAGTTGATATTGGTTTTCTTTCAGTCTAAAGGTTATTTTATTCTTAGGTTTTAATTCAATAGGTGTATAACCATGAGTTAGATAAAAAATGAGGTCTACATATTGGGAATATAAGTTTATTAGGCATACATCTTGTACTTATTTATGTTCACCTAGGGTATATTCTAATGAAACATAATTAGAGCCAACAACAAGCTTGCACAAACCTGATCTCCTCACAATATTGGCAAGTCTAATCTCTAAGTCATACTCTTTAAGCTTTTTGACCTAATTTGATCTTTTCTCAATGCTCTTTCTAAACTAGAAATTTTCTCACTATTGGGAATGGTACAATTACTTTTGTATGTGATTTCAACACAAAGGTTCTAAAGTGTTTGGTTGAATTAAGGATTGGAAATGCTTGTTTTTCAATTACGGAATAGTTCAATTATTCCCCATGTAATTTTGACCTATTGAATGCAATACAGGATTTTAGCATAACTGCATATGAATGGTCAGAACCAAAAGTATAAGGAATAAATTATTTTGAATAATTAGGTGAAGGGAGAGAAGGTGTTTGAATGATGTCTTGCTTGATTGAGTCAAAATAATTTATTTTAGTTGTATTGCACTTGTAAGTTGTGTTTTTCCTAATCATATTTTGTAATGGCATGAAAATTTGAGGGAAATATCGAACAAAAAGCTTTACAAAATTAATTTTTCCAAAAAAAGATTGCATTGATTTCTTATTGTGAGGTAACGAAATTTCAGAAATGGCCCTTATTCTATCAGGATCAATAGTAATACCAAAGGGAATCTTTTGATAGTGTACCAAAATCTGATTAACCAGAAAATCCATCTAAGAAGGGCATTAATTCTGATCCTACTACAGATTGTGAAATTTTCTCCATGGGAGGAAATGGGATGTTTTCTTTCTTAGATGCTTTGTTCAAATTTCTAAAATCTATAAAAATCCTAATATCACCATTCTTCTTTATTACTAGGAGTAGGTTGGGAAAATAATTTTGGCCTTGATTAGATTGTTAAGTTCAGCTTTGATATGAGACTCAAGGTTTGCATTCGTTTTCCTGAGTTTCTGCTAGAAAGACTTGACATCAAGAAACATGGGTATTGTATGTTGAATTATTTAAATATCTTATGTTTTTAGGTCATCATAGCTCCATGCAAATCCATCTTTGTATATCTGAGTAGGTGTATAAAGCTATGTCTTTCATATGTGGAGGGACCTAGTCCTACATTAATGTTGTGAGGCTTTTAATCTATGCCTAGATTGATAACCTCAAACTTTAAATTAGAACTTTGAATTTTGCAGTTACTTGGATGTTTTAGATCTATCATTTAAATCATAAAGGTCGTCCAACTTAGCTACTGACTTAGGAAACACAATTTCAATTTTGTCTTCTCCAAAATATTCGTTATGTTCCTTATCATTAATGTCCTCATCTACAATTTGGTAATCATAGGTCCCTTTAGATGTAAGAAAACTTATAATGACAACACCATCATTGAATACTCTGTAGTTGGTGATATTAATAGGAATAGAGGGTAAAAAAATCAACTAAATTGAGAAGAGGTCAAGACTAGAGTCTTTTGGTGCAATGAGCTTGTATGCAACATTGGCCAATAAATCAGCACTATCATTATGTAACTTGGGTATGGCATAGATATTAAATGCCAAAATGTGTGAAGTTAATTCCTGAACTAAGGCTTCATAATGTTTAAGGTGATTAGATACATAGTGAATATTTTTTTGTACCTATTTTATTAATATCTCTAAGTCCCCAAAGGTTTTCAAGAACTTTACATCAAGACAAATTACTTTGTGCATTCCCTATATGGGTGCTTCATATTATGCACATTATTTGTGCATTCAAATTTAAGTATGAAAGTAAGCATGGTTTTTTTGTTCTTTGGATTGACTAGAATACAACCTGCTCCTCCACCATCATTAGACTTTGATCGATCAAAATAAAGTGTCCAAAGTAAATTATATACAATAATATCTATAAAGGAATCTCTAATATTTACACATAAAGATGAATCTACATGTGATAAATTTTGAATATGGGAAGACAGATTCATGAGGATGAGGAGAGATCTGGGCAAGTAAATCACCAAACAAATATTCTACATAATAATTACCTAGAATATCATTCATGAATGCAACAGGTTCGTCTTCCTCATCAAGATCGGTAATTGTATAATTCATATGTTTCTCTTTGTCAATCCTAATATGATTTGGCTTTCCACTATAATGGAGCCAAAAATGAGACCAATCAGTAGCAAAATAACTGTTCAGTTTTTTAGATGAGTCTCTACTCAATATAAGGCCATAAAATCTGGAATGTCTGCAACCAGGATATCAATTATTTGGAAAATATTGGTATTAGATGACAACCTAATCAAAAACTTATTCATTTCACCTAAAACTTTGCCTTTTGTCGTGTCTAGTTGAACTAATTAGGTAGCTGAGTTTTGAGGCTTCACATTTAGTTTTAAGCACACTGAATAGGGCACGATATTCGATGAAGCACTTGAATCAACTATACAATTATGAAAATTTTAAAACTTTATTGTTAATTATTAATAATAATTAAACTATTAATAATTATTTCCCATTATAATTATTAATCTTCATTACCTATAATATCTATTATTAATAAGAATTCTACAATCTAATAAATTCATAATTTATTTATTAATTCTCCTTCTATATATATATATATATATATATATATATATATATATATATATATATATATATATATATATAATATGGAGTGGAGGGAAATGTAATATTTAAGAGCCGACCAGTTTCTATATATATATATATATATATAGATATATATATATATATATATATATATATATATATATATATATATATATATATATATATATATATATATATATATATATATATATATATATATATATATATATATATATATATATATATATATATATATATATATATATATATATATATATATATATACTGGTCGGCTCTTAAATATTACATTTCCCTCCACTCCATATTAATATCCATCATTTCTCACTCTTCTCTATAGGTCTTTTGTCATGTGATGAGTCTTGTTATATACTTGAAATGTTGACACAAAAATTCCTACTATGGAATTAATTCTAAGAATTAAACGTACACATGAAATTTTTTATTAAATATTTCAAAGGTTAAGAGAAAAGGAGGTGTATGTGAGTTTGACCTATCTCAAATGAGAATAATGTCTATTGGATCGATCTTATCTAAATATGAAGGAGGATACTTAGATTTATCCTTACTCTTAGGAACCTTAGTTGTAAAATAAGATGAAGGAAATAACGAAGTATGAACTGCATTCAAATCATTTAATAATAATTTCTACTATTGTTTTAATTTACTGACTTCATAGAGTCACATATTAGCCTTCGTTTTCTTCATGTCTTAAAAAAATTTATTCTCGATAATATCATATAATATCAAAGCTTTAGATGAAGGTAAAGTTGAGGAATATTATTCAGGTGTAGTAGATTGATGAAAGGTTTTCTCAGCCATACCTTTTTTACCTAGAGAATCACCTCCAACATTATGTCATTTTTACAGTTCATTTGCAGATCCTTTTCTTCTAGTTGTAATAGGAATAGCTTATTCTTCATCTTCATCTAAGGTAGGAAAAGTAATATCGCAAAGTCCATGTGCCTCAACTAATTGTTCTTAAGTCTATTTTTCAATAGATTGGGATTCTTCTTCCTCTTCTACATCATCATCACCATCAACAACTAATATTTGTGAAGTTGGTTGAGGAGGGGATGCATCTTTCTCATTCCTTTTGAAAGTCCTAAAGGATCATTGTTGGTCCTCGATTTTAATCAATTTGGCTTATTAAAAATCGAATTAAATTCCATCATATTCCACCTTATATCATCCATATATGCCTTATTTTGACCTTATTATACATATTCAGGTAAATAAATTATGTTTTTCAATTTTTAGATATTTTTGTAAAAAATTGGTTTTAAGAGCATTTTTAGATAGAATCGGAAATTCTCGTAATAGCTTCGTTAAACTGATATATGTAGGACACGTGGGCTCGATCTGGATAAATATTTGGAAAGTAGGAACCATGAATGGATGAAAAAATATTGGCTTGGTCAAAATGAGAAAATACATGCCCGGGCAAGGCTGGTAAAAGATGACTTGTCACCTAGAAATCCCTATTAAAAGGGGCAGTTTTAGAATTTTTTGGAATTTTTCCATATTTCTTGTAACTAATGGATGGCTTCGACCTGATGAAGTGGGATAACATTAATGATTGTGGTTTCAGACTTTTTATCTTATTTGGTTATCATTTTGCCTATTTAAGAGAGGCATTCATAGTTAGAATTATGTGGGCAAACTTATTACTTTTGAGATAATTGAAGATAGAACTTATGCTTCATGATTTTTTTTTGTTTGTTGGAATGAATGAGTTATTGTAGATGAATATTTTACCAATTTTACCAGAAATTTTGGAGGGCCCCCATCCAAGCTAAGTACTCTTTATTGTATCATGTTTATATTTGTGCATATGCTAGTTTGATTTTCCATGTTTATAATATTGAATTTCTGTAAATAATTGTAGATATCTTTAATATGAATTTATTTTATGAAATTTATTAAGTGAATATTTCTTCTTTTAGTGATTAGCCTAAATGTGGAAGGACAATGAGGTCTCCTTGAGGGAGCCTCTTCTCCGTGAGCTAAAACTAAGAGTGAACACGATTCACTTCTTTCAAGTTTTATTAGATTAAGTTTTTATTCTTTCATTACATTATTTATTTCTTACTTAGATATTGGAAATGTTATTATAGAATTGTTGAGGGATGACAACCAGGTCTCTTTGAGAAAGCCTCTTCCTTGTTTTAGTAAAATAGCCTAATTTTATTGACCAATAATGTATGTTTTTATGGAATAGACTTAGATAATTTTTGCTTCAATTATGAGAAGTAATTTATAATATGTATTTCCACTCTTAGAATGATTTATATTTCTAATATGAAATTCTGTTTTGATAACTACTTCCTACATTAGTTTTTATCTAAAATTCCATAAATTGTGGTTTACTTCTAAGAGTACCAATCTGGATTGATATTAAAATACATGTCATAATTTACACAATAAATTGAACTCACATTTTTGGCACCGTTGTCAGGGAAGCATATTTTGGATTTAACTAATTACGAAGATTATTTGAAAAAAAAAACATAAAAGAAACAAAAACATAGATAGGATTTTTCATTATGGTCATTTATGCCTAGGTATAGAGATGGAAAGGGTATATACGTAAAACAAGACATCCCAATTACTAAACCATTAGTGGAAGCAGGTCTGCCTCCATTTGAATGAAATACACCAATTGCTGGAAAACCAACTTGGGAAGAATTAGAGGAAAAACAACGTTCAAGACAAAGGTTAACTCTTGTAGAAAGAAAAACTTTGTTAGCCTATGAAGTGAAAAGAATGAAAAAACAAAAAGAAACAAGAAAATGAATTGATCATCCCATTATTGAACAAATATATCAACCGATCTTTTAAAAAAATAGAACAAGTTGAATCTAAAATTTCTATTGAAATAGTTGAAACTACTAAAAAATATATGGCAGAAAAAGGACAACGATCTACTATCCTCACTCCTGAACAAAGGTTACAATGTGAGAAAGAATAAAAATAATGGCGAAGGAGAAGAGAATAAGAAGCTAGAAGAGAAGCAAAAAGGAAAAGAGTGGAAGATCTCAAAAGAGAATATGATCATAAAAGAATACAATATGAAGAAAATGACGAAGAAGCTACTTTTGGATTTCCAATTGTAGATACTAGGGAAATTCTAGGAGAAGAAGTAAAAATGACAAATATTCCACCTTCAGTTTTACCAAACTTCTATGGAATGTCTACTGAAGATCTTGATTCCTTCATGGTTGAATTTGACATATTATGTAGAACTTATGGTTACAATGATGATACAGATAAGCTTCATATTTCTCATATTACTCTTAAACAAGCTGAATTAAAATGGTTTATGGGATTACGAAAACACTCTATCACTTCTTGGGACGAAATGAAGAAAAAATTTCCTAAGAAATATAAAGCATATTGTAGGCCCAAAGACTCAAAAGAAGACATTTTTAGAATGTCTCAACAAGAAAAATGAAAGTTTGGAGGAATATTTGGAACAATTCATTTACAACCTACAAAAATCCAAATAACATTCTCTAAATCCTGATACCATTAGAACATTTTTTCTTAAAGGAATAAGAGATGAGTATCTTGATATTCTAAATGTAATGCGAAAAGGAGAAATTTCATACATACCATTTGATGAAATAACTGAACTATATCAAAATTACTCTAGAGGAAGATCCAAAACAAGGAAAAGAGATGTAACTTCTAGATCTTCCAAGTCTGCAGCAGGAGGAGTGACAAGGGAAAAAATAGGGAGTTTGGTAGAAAACTTTGAAACAGATATTTTGAGTACATTAGGAACACAAGTTGATGTATTAAAAACAAAGAAGAAATAAGAATAAGAATAAAAAAACAATGTCAATCTTTTTCCCTAAGTGTAGGAAGAAGCATCTTTTACGAGAATGTCCTTTGGATAATATACATGTTTGTGGACTATGTACAGAAATCATGTTATAGATGGTTTTCCAACATTAAAAGAGTTGCAAGAACGTAAAATAGAAGAAACTAAAGGATTTTATTATTTGGCACCAAGAAGATCTGGACAACCATGTTTTGTAGGAACATCTCAATAGTTTCATCAACAAATTCCACAAAATTTTCAATATCAGAATTCACGGAATACTCTTATGCCTTGGTAGGTTTGGCCTCCTCAACAAAACAAAAACCAACCTTCACAAAGTTGGCTAGGATATTATTATTGAGTCCAACCTTCTCAACAATTTTACCCTCAACAATATAAATCTTATCCATAATATCAACAGCCATAACCTCAAAATCATTTCCGTATCAACAATTCTAGCAATCCACTCAATCAAATCCATTTACAAAACAATCAATGCATGCACTAACTCAATGTCAACAGCTTCAACTGCCTTCTAATCAACCACCATCCAGACCAACTCAATTACCAGCCCAACTAATAGAAAATCCGAGTAATAGAGTGGAGAGGCCAACATATAATATGGAAGGAACAACATTATTTCCTACATATTCTATTCTTCCTATACAAGATGTCCACTTAAGGTCTAGGAAAGTGTTACACAAAGATTCTCCACCAACCATTGATGAACAAACTGAACAAGGAGAACAATCTAAAAAATATCATCCAGAAAGCCATATTCAGGAAGGAAAAGCTATTTTGACTCAAAAACCACCTTATCCAGAGAGGTTAGTAAAATAGAAAATCGAAAATCCAACTTCTTTTCCTAAATTTGATATTGTACAAGAATTACATAATGATTATGTTAAAATTCCTTTGTTGCAAGCTATTAAGGAAATACCAAATTATAGAAAAATAATAAAAGAATTATCCATTAAGAAAATAGGTAGAAAGAAAATAGATCCACCCACAGTTCAAGTCATTGGCAAATTAGTTAGTCTCATGTCTACAAACTCAATGATTGAAAAATATATTGATCTAGGGATACCTATGGTTACCACTTCAATCAATATTTTTTTAGTTCCTAAAACTTTAATTGATCTAGGGGCTGATATAAATGTCATGACAACAGAAACAATGAAGTATTTAAAATTTCCAACATCCAATCTATTACTACAATTTTAGAACTAGCAGATAGATCTAAAGTTATACCGGAAGGAATAGTTGAGGACATCATTGTTTCGTTAGATTCATGGGAATATCTTGTAGAGTTTTCGATCTTGCAACCAAAAACAAATTTAGGAGGCCATCTTTTAATTCTTGGCAGACCATGATTAGCCACAAGAGATGCCTTCATTGGATGCAAATCCGGAAGCACGATCATAACACATGGAGATGAAAGGAAACATATTACACTCTATCCTCATGCTCAATCTCCTTTTTTATTATCATGACTTGATGATGAACAAGAAAACACTCGGCCTATTTTAAGCATTAGTCAAGCCTTCAATTTTAGAGAAGAGGAAGAAGATGAGGATTTAATAGATCTTTTTATCTCAGAACCTAATATTTCTAAGCAGCTAAGAATAACACAACATGAAGCTGCAAATCATCTTTTAAATCAATGTTTTCAGGAAAATTGTACTATTCAATCATTGCAAAGTTCATTTGAAAACATTTTTCCTACTAATTCAATTACCAATTCTTAAAGAAAAATTGTTGAAATCAATCCGGGAAAGAATTTAAATATTGGTAATAATCTACAATCATCACAAGAACAACAGTTAATTTTAATATTACATAAATATTCAAAATCTTTTTCCTAGGACTATAAAGACATGCAAGAAATTAATCCAAATACATGTATTCACCATATATATATATATATATATATATATATATATATATATATATATATATATATATATATATATATATATATATATATATATATATATATATATATATATATATATATATATATATACATATAGATATAGATATAGAGATATATATATATATTGATGATCATATCAAACTAGTGAGACAACCACAAAGAAGAATGAATCATATGATGAACGAAATAGTGAAAGAGGAACTGCAAAAACTATTACAAGTAGGATTCATCTATCTTATTTCATATAGTCAATAGGTTTCACCCTTAGTTGTGGTGCCAAAGGAAAATGGCAAATGGAGGACATGTGTAGACTATAGGGAACTGAACAATGCAACATTAAAAGATCACTTCCCATTACCATTCATTGACCAAGTATTGGATTCATTAGTTGGAAAGAAATTATTTCCTTTCCTTGATGGGTTTAGCGGATACAATCAGATTAAGATAGCCTTAGAGGACCAAGACAAAACGACATTTCCTTGTCCATGGGGAACATATGCATACAATGTTTTTCCCTTTGGGTTATGTAATGCACCTGCTACTTTTCAAATAGAAGTTCTTGCAATCTTTGTTGATCTAATTCATGAAAGTGTAGAGGTTTATATGAATGATTTTACTGTATACGAAAATATATTTGATGAAAGTTTGAAGAATATTAATTTTTTTTTTAAGAGATGCATAGAGATAAACATATCCTTCAACAATGAGAAATGTTTTATGATGTTAACTGAAGGATAGTGTTGGGACACCACATTTCCTCCTCAGGAATCAAGGTAGACCCAGCAAAGATACAAGTTATTGTAAACTTAATGCCACCAAAAACAAAGAAATAAGTAAGAAGTTTCTTGGGTTATGTAGGCTACTAATGAAGATTCATTGAAAACTTCAGTAAGATAACTTCACCCTTGTTTAAAATGCTTGCAAACGACATTGAGTTTCAATGGACTACCAATTGTCAAAAATTAAAAGAAAAATTGTAAATAGCACCCATTCTCAGAGGACCAAGTTGTTCACTACCATTCCATATATCTACTGATGCATCAGGCACAACAATAAGAGCATCTCAAGTAAAAAAAGAAAATTAGTTTAACTATGACATCTATTTCATAACCAAAAATTTAAATCCAGTAGAATTAGACTACACAGTCACAGAAAAAGAAATGCTAGTTGGTGTCCCTGTAGTTAATAAATGCATGCATTATATAACAGGTTATCAAGTATTTGTCCATACAGATCATTCAACCATTAACTATCTAATGAAAAAAAAATTACTAATGGAAAAATTACTAGATGGTTGTTATTAATGAAAGAATTTAATACCATTGTTTTAGATAGACCAAGAAGAGAAAGCCAAGTAGTAGACTTTCTATCAAGACTTCATTCTACTGATGATCAGTTACCTGTGTCAGATAACTTCCCTAATGAGCATTGATTTTCTATAACAATTAAAACCCCATGGTTTGCAGATATAGAAAATTATATATCATCTGGAATATTACCATCACATTTTACAAGAAAATAAAAAAAAACAAATAATTAGAGACAATGCAAAATACACTTGGATTAATGGAGATCTCCTCTATATAGGACCTAGTCTTATAATTAGGAAATTTGTAAGAGAAGATGAAATCATTGATATTTTAAAAGCATGGCATGACGAACCATGTCGTGGTTATTTTGCAGGGAAGAGGATAACATACAAGGTCTTAAATAAAGGATACTAGTGGTCGTCGTTATTCAAGGATTCAAAGACTTATGCTAAAATATGTGATAACTTCCAAAGAATAGGTAGACCTATAGTTTCAGATGAAATTCCATTGAATTCACAAGTACTGATAGAGCAATTTGAACAATGGGCTCTTCACGTTGTGGGACCTATCAGCCCACCATCAAATGGTAAGAAGTACATCCTAGTATGGATTAATTATGTAAAAAATGGGCAGAGGCTAAAGCATTGAGCACAAAGAATTAAAGCTAAGATCTCCTATTTACCAAGTTGACTGAGTTTGCCAACCAACTGCTGGAATTCCATAGAGGAATAAGGAACAAAAATCATTAACTCAGAGATATCTACAATTTTACTTCCAGATCAAAACAAGGAATTGAGAAAGATTCAAGCAAGGGAATCATTTTGTTTTTTTCAAGGAACTTCAGAGATCAGGTAGGCCTATTTTCACTGATCCATAAATCAAAATTGCATGAATAAGAAAGAAGAGATATATCTATATATGTAATTTTGTTTATGATGAACATGTTAACTATCCAAGGACACATTAACTGGTACAAAGAACATATGGAAACCATAACTGAGCCAAATGAATTCAAGATAGAGAATTGGGGGAAAGAAAGCATAGAAAGACTGTATGATGTAGGATTGATAGGATTTCTTCAAAAGTTTAATGGGAATAATAAGAAGATTACTCAAGAATTCATAGATCATTATGAACAGGGACAAACAAAAGTGGGTGACCTCTCCATACCACTAAACCCAGAATTCCTTTCCCAAGCTCTAGATCTTCCCTTAACAAGAGAAGAATACCATAAAGGCTTACACTTCAAAGAGAAAGGATGGACATTCTTTTTAGAAAAGTAGAGAAAAGGATATTTTGATAGGTCAAAAGGCATTCAAAGGGACTGGTTCAGGGAACCTTGGTCTGAACTAGTTTTAATCCTTCAAAGATAATTCACTTGTGATAGTAGGCACAACCTATTTTACCTCTACCACATTAGGCTATTGCAACACATAAAGGGAGAATTCAAGATTAATACACCTTATTTCTTCTCAAAAATCTTGATTAAAATAATATAGAGTGTTAAAAATAAAACTGAAGTGAAAGAAGCAGATGTTTATCATCAAGGGTTGATTAAAATACTCTTAGAACATCAGGTGAGAAGCATTGATTTGGAGAGAATTCTTGGTTCAACATCATATTGAAGAGAAAACAACAGAAGAGAAATTTGAACAAATGCATGTTACTAGAAGCATAATGAACTCTCCAATGTATCCTAGGACCTGATCCAAAAAGAGACAAGATAGTGGCATGGTTAAAAAAGAAATATATTTCTTATATGTTCCTGGAAGGCCTAGGAAGAAAACCCAAGAAGAGGTAGGAGAGAAAAGAAAATACCAAGAGGTAGAAATTGTTGAACCTCCAACAGTATTAAAGGAAGTTAATGAGATATTGCAAAGGATGGAAGGGGAAATTCAACAAGAGCCTTTGGAAAAGGAATCTTACTTTGAGCATGCATGCGTATGAGATACATCATCACATTCATTTGCCAAGGTAACTGTAAGAGAATAAAAAGAGCTACAAGAAGAACACCTTATGAAGATAGAAGAGTTGACAAGGATGCTGGAAGTCAACAGAACTTTGAAAAGGAATTTGAAGAAAGAAAATAAGATGTATAAACAAAAAAACAAAAATATTATAAAAAAAAAATGAAAAAGGAAATTAATAATCTTTAAGCAAAGAACACTTTGATTTCTAAACAAGCTTACAGGTGGCTCAATGAAGAGAACACATTGAAATACAAGTATGAGAGACAGAAGGTGATGGCTACTATCTACAAAGAAGGGACATGTGAAGGTATTGATTGTCTTCTACAGGAAGCATAGCAAGAAGCCTTGGGATTAGGGATATTAGGTACATCAACACTCTGAAGATCAAGGATAGGAAAACAAGGATGAGGACATGCTTGGAGATCAGCAAGAGGGAGATGTTGGTCCTTGATTTTGATCAATTTTTCTTATTAAAAATACACTTAAATTCCATAATTTTCCACCTTGTATCATCCATATATGCCTTATTTTTACCTTCTTATGCATATTTAGGTAAATAAATTATGTTTTTCAATTTTTAGATATTTCTGTAAAAATTTGGTTTTAAGACCAATTTTCGACAAAACTGGAAATTCTCGTAATAGCTCTGTTAAAGTGATATATGAAGGACACCTGGGCTCGAGATGGATACATATTTGGAAATATTAGGAACCAATGATGTATGGACAGCTATTGGCTTATTCAAAATGAGAAAATGTAGCCACGGTCAAAGCTAGTCAAGCATGTCCTGTCACCCAGAAATACCTATTAAAAAGGGGTAGTTTTAGGATTTTTTGAATTTTTTCCAGATTTCTTGTAACTAATGGATGGCTTCAACCTGAAGAAGTGGGATAACACTAATTATGGTTGTTTTATATATTTTAGCTTATTTTATTATAATTTTGACTATTTAAGAGAGACATTCATAGTTAGAATTATGTAGACAAACTTATTATTTTTTAAATAATTGAAGACAAAACTTTTGCTTCATCATTTTCTTTTTTTTGCTCGAGTGAATGAGTTGATGTAGCTGAATATTTTAGCAAGTGTACTAGAGATGTTGGAGGGCCCCCATCCAAGCTAAGTACACTTTGTTGTATCATGTTTATATTTGTGCATATGCTAGTTTGATTTTCCATGTATATAATATTCATTTTTTGTAAATAATTGAAGATATATTTAATGTGAATTTATTTTATGAAATGTGTTAAGAGAATATTGTTTTTTTTAGTGGTTATCTTGAATCTAGAAGGAAAAAAAGGTCTCCTTGAGGTAGCCTCTTCTCCGTGAGCTAAAGCTAAGACTGAACAAGATTCACTTCTTTCAAGTTTTCCTAGATTAAGTTTTAATGCTTTCATTACATTATTTATTGCTTACTTAGATACTAGAATTTTTATTATAGAATTGTTGAGGGAGGAAAACCAAGTCTCTTTGAAAGAGCCTCTTCCTTGTTTTTCTAAAATATCCTAATTTCATTAACCAGGAACGTATGTTTTTATGGAATAGATTTGCATAGTTTTTGCTTCAGTTATGAGAACTAATTTATAATATGTATTTCCATTCTTAGAATGATTTATATTTGTAATATGCACTTATGTTTTCATAACTACTTCCTACATTACTTTTATTCAAAATTCCATAGATTGTGGTATGTTTCTATGATTACCAACTTGGATTGATAGTAAAATACATGTCTTAATTTACACAATAAATTGAGCTGACAATCATTTGGAGGAATGAATTTCAAAAACTTGCTTCTTTAACTCGACCATTTCATTTGACATTATTTTTATAGATTTTTGCAAGCCTTCCATGTCATAAGGATCTTCGATAATTTTCTTTTTCGGCTCCTCTTTAAATTTTAATTTCTTTGTAGGTTTCCTTTCTTCAGCAACAACCTTCTTCTCTAGGGATAATAATATTTTTTCAGCAACCAAGGCTTCTTTCAAGTTATTAGTAAGTGCTTCTTTTTGTGTTCTATCAACAAACATAGTTATATTTAAAGGAAAAGAACTAAAGTAACAATTGACACATACATCTTCACCCGTCCTAGATCTGGTTGGAATCCTATTTAAAATTTTATTAGATTTAGATATAAAAAAAATTCATTCGAGGTGATCTTGAGATTAGATAAATTATTGATTATAGTAGATGGTGTTTTTTATTCTCCAAATTTCTTAAGAAATTGGTCTTCAAATGTATCCCATTTATTTATCAATCTAGTGGGTGCAGAGAAATACCAAGACCCATCTGATCCTTCAAATGTGTAAGGGAAAATCATACCGACGACATCCTCCTGAGAGACACCATTACGTTTGATGGCCCACATGAAATTATGGAGATGTTGTTATGTCAAAAGAACATTATCCAGGTTGTACTATGGTAGCCATATCTCTGGATGTTTGGGAAGAAGATGTAACAGAGGGTTCATAGCTACAACTCCTGGGTTATTCCAAATTTTGTCTATCATTCTAGGATTTATAATAGGACCTATGGTGGAGGAGCTAGACCTAGAAAGAGATTTACCTAATGAAGAGGGAGATGAAATAACAGTAGATGATAATGCCCCTATAAAACTAATAACAATAGTAGTTCATGCTGGCTGGATGGAAACAAAGACGATGGATGAAATTGGTGAGGTGGAATATGTATGAATGAAAGAGGATAATGCATGGTAAGAAGGCGGTAAACAAGAAAATGGTTCAGGTTGTGATGATATTAATAGGATAGTAGGTATAATAGGAGGTCAAGACGGTGTGTTATTCTCACTAGCAGTCGAATCAAAGCCAACAATGGATCTTTTCATACAATGAGCCTGTAAAGGGAACTAAAAATGTTTAATTCCTAATTTTTCTCTCAATTGTCTAGTCATAACTCTAGAATATTTTAAATATTATGTGAAACTAGGTTTAAAAGGTTTAGGGATATTAGCCCTATCTTCAGAAATTGAAAACTCTTCAAGTGTATGAATAATGGCTTGTATTTCAGTAGGATCAATAGATTGAGTAGGAAGAGGAGCATTTAATGAAGTCCCAGTGGTAGATCTTCTTACAGGGCTAGGAGATTTTTACAAGTTTGTGAAACTTCCAATCTAGGAGGTGGGGAATGAGAACGAGATCTAGAAGCTGAAGGTGAGGGTTAGGGTGAAGATTGACACATCAAATGGTTACTTGATTTAATATGTGACCTTTTCCCATTGAAAATATAATGGCCCTCCTTGTAACACCAAAAACGTTCATGAAAAAAACTAATTGCATTAACATTTTGGAATCCACCCGATCAGATCCCAAAATCGGACTCTTTTCCAATGAAGTTGGTGGTTCCGACGGGTATTTTGGGTCTAGTTACTCATGAAAACTAATTATGTATGGGAATGGAATGGATGTAAATGATAATGGTGTTTCATGAAAGTAAAGATTCTCACGAATTAACATTGTTAAATTCAATTAAAGGATTAATTTGATTATAATATAATTACATACAAAAAAAATTCATTGTTCATTGTATGTTATATAATCTAATCACATGCATAAAAAGTGATTATGCTACAATTAATAAAACACATACATGAATAATAGTTGAACATTTAAAACAATTCCTTTGAAAATGGAAAAAATACATAGCTGATAAAAGTACCTGTACTATTTAAAATCAATCCATACTGGAATTGAAATTGATTTAGATAATATTAAAGTAAAACTTGAGTACAAAAGTGCAACAAAATATTTTATTTTTCTCCAAAATTCAGAACCCTTTACAATGCATTCTAGAGGAAAATTTATAGTGTTCTTTACAAAAAGGAATGAAACTGCTCTCCCTAAGAATTCTCACCTAAACCATACAAAAATTATCATAAAAAGTAAATGGTTGTAACAACTCTTAGTTAGTTGAGGATGAGCCAATAGTTCGTTTCCATAGTCTTCGAATATCTAGAAGTGCTACCAACTCTAAAGGGGAACGAGGCTTCATGTGCAGATGGTCGTGGAAGGCAGATTCTTTCAAAGGTGGTAGCATATGAAAGGCAGTATTGGTGAGTGCCTTTAGAAATATCCAATCACTATGAGGCTTGACCAAGAATTTCCAATTAAGTTCAATATTAACTTTATTCAATTTGTAAATTATCCTAACAAACATTTCCCTCTCTTTAAGCCAATATTTTAGCAACCCTTATTCATCTCGAAAGGAATCATCTAGCCAACTCGGAATCAAATTTGATTCAAGCAATGAATCATTGATGGATTCCACTATGTAATTCAATAACTCTCATGCATCATCGATAATATTCTTCATCGAACAAATCTTGGCTTTCCATCCTTTAAAAATAATTTACTTTTCCATTTCATCAATTTTAGGAAAGTCAAATTTATTTCCCTGCGAATTATTTTTCCATTTCAGTAGCTCATTAAGGTCTTGTTTGGTTTCGTCATAATATATTATCATATCCACCAAATCATCAATCAATGTTCTACCCAATTTTCATTTTACCTGAATAAAGTCCATCTTCTCACATAAACGTTGTTGTTTCTTTTGGAGATGAGAATTAAGGTCATAGGCATCATGTTTTAATTTCACTAAACGACAAGTCCTAATTTGCAATTCCTCCAATCTTTACTATTATTCCCTGAGTTGTCCATCCTTTGACTTAATTTCCTCTGCATCTTGAATTTGAACTACATTATACTACTTTTATAGTTTTTTCAATGTGATATCCTTCTCGTTTAATTCAGTTTTCCACTATGTCCTCAATTCTCTTTTTCATTCATGAATTCCTACTCCATTGTGAGAATATTTTCATATTTTTCTCTTAGAAATTATTGCACCTCTATTGCTTTATCCCTAGTTGCAGAGGAATATTATCCTATAAACTAAGTTAATTTCCCAAGCTCTTTAGCAGGGGCAACAAAGGATCATTTCCAGAGAACTTCAAGATAGGTGGCTCGAGGGATGTTTCTTGGGATTGAAACCTGAGATTCATCAACTTTCCTCTTCTTTATTACTCTCTCAAGTACAACTTTATGCATTTGGATGTATAATATATCCATTAAAGTAATCTCCTCAATTTTGAGGAAGATATTAGAAGTAGGATTAGGAAGAATAATCTATGCCTCAGGTTGAGTTGCCACTCATGTCTTCTCAGATACTAATTGCTTTGGCATAATATTTTGTTGAGTAGAGGGATCACTTTATGGATTCTACTATTGATAATAAATCTCTCCTCCAAGGATCACATTTTCTTGTACCCCTTACTATGGATGTTTTAAGATCTGATCAAGTTCCTTCCATACTCTTTCCATCCTTGGATCTAGTGTTTGAATCTTTTGAGGGGTAGAAGAACTTGTTGTTTCTATTTGTTGCAATTGATGGGAAACCTTTGGCTAAGAAGGAACCTTCGTGATTTTTAGAGATGGAAATTTTTCTAAATGAAGTTGTAACAATTCCATAGACAGAGGAGCCAATCTTGAGTTTCGAAAAGTGAAAAAAAAAAAATCTCGCTCCTTGACTGACAATATGTCATCGAAAATACTCAAGGTTGTATTATATGAGGATACTTCATCAAATAAGTCATCAAATTTATGTTCCTCATGCATATATTTTCGAATACTAGAAGTTATGACAACCTATTTTTGTACTTTTCTAGCATCATATGCTCTATCTAGGATAGTGGCCATCTTCATTGCTTCAATAGGCCACAATTCTTCTCTGTAGGACCATAATTGGCTGGGGAGAAACTACCCAAAAGCAAAGGAAACTGAGGCCAAACCCTTTTGTTACTATATTTTAATGATTTGGTAATTACATGATCTATTGTATGGTAAGCTACTTCCTTGGACATAAGCTTGTCACGAATGTAAAGGGGTAGGACATGGTGTTCTACATAGCGACCGAATACTATAATATATGTAAATAATTTTTCACTGAAGCTATTCTAAATATTCTTGAGTTTTTCCATGGCTTCCAAGAAAATTCTAGAAGGCTTCATTTCAAATATGATTTCATAGAAAAGTATGATGACCCGATGGAAAATCAGATAAAAATGGTCAAAATAACTGGACTCCTAAAGTATGTTATGATAAGAATTGGCAGAGGATCAGAGGGGTCCATTTCCACCCCATAGCTTAGAAATGAAGAGAAAAGAAAAAAATAATCCATAATGTAGGCAAACATGTAAAATGTGGGTATTTTATTAACAGAAACACTATGGGATGTAAAAAATACAAAATGTCCTTGTCTCGGTTATTGGATGATATGGAAGCCCAATAAAAATATTACCCTTAGAAGCCTCATCAATTAAGGAAACCTAACTATCAATAAATTCATACACATTAGGATAAGCATGCAATATGCAAAGCATGGTAGCAATTTGACTCAAAGGAGAAGCAAGTGAGTCTATTGAGTACTTACTATCCTCCTCTAATTTATATTTATTTTAATCATTTCTCAAATCTGTTATAATGCGAGCTCGTTCCCTGTGCTTCTTTATGAAGTCCTGCACATATTGCTTGTAGTAAATGCATTGTGGTTTTGGTAAATGGTACATGGCCTAAAGGTATTTTGATGAGAATGGGCCAATTATGGTTCCTTTCTAAATATGAAACTTTCTCTTGGTGATATTCACATTCTCCACCACCCATTTGGCCAAATATATGTAAGGAAAAATATGGGTCCTTGCTCCAATTATTTGCAAGAAAGAGTCTGTTGCATCCTGAGGGGTTGTTTATGAGGTTGGAATTTCATCATCAGTAATGGTTATCCTCACCATAACACTAGGAAATTTATCCTCAATATATTTGTATATTTTTTCCCATGAATAATGTCCTAAACCTCTGGTACATATTGTATCTGAGAAAAACCCTGTACCTGGTAGCGTTTTGTCTATTATTTCTTTGAATGGAGCTGTAGGTTGCTTCACACGAGCCTCATTATTTACCTTAGACTTTTTCATCCCATCTTGGTGAGAGGAATTTAAGATTGCCTGTAGAAAGAGAAGAAGGATTAGTAGAGAAAATATGTTACAGAAAAGAATATAAAAAAATAGTAAAATAACGGTTTAAACACATTAAATAAACTGTTATTTAACCATAAAAGTTTCATTATAGACCATCAATGAAAGCATTAAATTGATTAGACAAGGAAAATGAGAGGGACCATGTGAAGGAGGCCAGGTCATAACCTAGGAGTAGCAATCCCATAAGGATTAAAAATTAAAATTTATTAAAGTTTCTAAGGTTCTGAGCATCGAGGCCATAAAGGAGCACACTATTTGTAATAACCAGGATAGAGAAATCATGTAATCAAATGAAATAAGGATCAGGGGAAATAAGGCATGGGATGACAGAATGGGAGAGATGAGTATTGGATGCCCATAAGTCTTCAAAAATTGATAATTAGGAATTGTTATAGGTTTCTAGGTATGTGGGACATTAGAGTGGAAAGGGGCCACATACCGTAAACCAATGTGAAAACATGAAATAATCAGGAACGTGTGCCATGTATGTGCTAAGGAGACATATAATATAAATACCTACATGCCTGAATGTTTCGTAAATAGAAATTTTTAAAATGGTACGGGCTCTTTGGATTAACACACTTAAGAGAGTTGAGTGGTGGAAGTGGGCCCTTTTCCTTATGAAGGAAAATTAGCTAATAGTTTGAAGTGTGGGACAAATTTTATGAGTGAACCAATCAATAAGGAGATGGTTTAGAACCCAGAAACCCACATGCCAGATAGGTTTTACAATTTTATTAAATAAGAGTTACAGGCATTCGGGGTTCCAAGATACCCATGTAACTTAAAGAAATTGCACTTATTCCAATTGTTTGAAATCCTAGGTCAAGGTTGTGGTGGTTCCCTTAAATGCATGCTTTGTTATTAAAATGCATAATTAAGGCCCTAATTATTTATTAAATATAAAATTATACACTTAGATAATAGAAAAGGGAACCCATAATTATTATGAATACAAATTAATGGGGGTTTTATTGTTTGCTACAAAAGGGTCATACACTCTAAGGATACATGTAAGTCAAGATCGAAGGTGGTGTCATAACGATGTAAGCCTCTATTGAAAGTGCACCCCATGAGATGTGTCCAACACTCTTACAATCCTCCATGGAATCTAGTGCTCCTCTTAAAGCATGTGATGCATGTGGTCCACTCCACCTTCATGAGCATCGTTACCACATGGGCATCCACAAGTCAATTGGACGCCTACTTACATGGATCGAAGCCACCAAATGTTGTATAGGCTCAATTCTCCTCCTCCAATGCCACTAATCCTATTAAGTAATTGAAAAACCTCATGTACCAATCATGAATAATGCCACCAAGAAATCCAAACACCTCTATTGCTTTAATTATGCATGCCATGGAATCATCCATTTAGTGTCAAGGAATCATTAAGCCTCCTCCATTATGCAACTCAAGTATGAAACGTAAAAGAGATAATATTACACATGAAAATTAAATCTCAACAATCGCCCACAAAGATGGAGTAAACATTTTCAAAGTAATCAAGAAAGTTAGTACTCGTTTCAAAGGAGGATTATGGTAATCAATGTGTGGAACCTATGCTCAAGTTATAACTATTTATTCAATTTACAAAATGTCCATTTGATAAGGTGGAAATTATATTCATATGTTAGACCTCCTTAATCATGAGTATGGTGCCTGCTATTATTAACAAACAAAATAAACATAGATTTTTAATTTTATGATCATCTCGATCTCTGGAGTGAGTTTCTAAAGTAATGAGGATGGATTTTCAAGTTTACTGGAAGTGGTATATACTAGAATGAATTTTTGGTGTATATCCTATGGTGATTCATAGAGCTTTGTTTTGTTTATCAATTGAGAAAACTATATAATGGTCCATTCATATACTCAAGTGTATGATAATGTATTCTTATGTATACATATTGAATGACATAATGATTTCTTCTATTTCAGGATGTTATGTAACATATCTCCCACTAATCAAAAATAAAATATCTTCCCGAAGAAACATTTGTGGAAAACTCATTTATTGGTTCATTATGGTCCATATATCATAAAGGGGTTAAATAATTGATACCTAGATTTAGAGGAAATAAGGTATATATTTCCAAGTAAACTAACAAATTTTAATATAGTTGGGTATATTCATGATGCGATCTATGGTTTTTGGTTGGTTGATTTATGAGGTGATAATAGTAGTGTGACGTGAAATCATTTTCATGTGACATGTGACATTATCTTGTTGACATGAGGTACTAATAGTAGTGTGACAAGAAGTCGTTATCGTGTGACATGAATTAATTGTCAATGTCAACATGACTGTGACTCTGTGGAAATTAATTTGTCAAGTTGTGTGGCATTGATTCGTATACCAATGGCTTTAGTGACAAGAAATATTAGAAGCTAGATTGATAATTGAATTTTTATAGGTTTGGGCTAGTCGTGCATAGTTGAGGTATCGTCAACTTTAACGCGGCCATTTTCATGGATAATTAAAGATGATTGGTTATATTGTTCATACATGTAACCCAAAGTTGTTGATGTGGATATATATGTTTGATTGTTAGTGGAAAATAAAATACCTATTAGAGATGTATTTTTTTTCAATGATTTTCACCTCGATATTAATGGTCATGCTAGCTTGTGGTTGAAGGAGGCAATAAAAAAACTATAGTTGATCTTAATCCTTGGTTCATATGGTCATGTGTGTCGTTGTTATGAAAAATATTCAAATATGATAAATTAGTTAATAACTATTCATGCACTACATTGTTCAAGGTGTCTTCTTTTAGGACATGTCCAAAACCTCTTTGGACAATTGAAGCGAGGAAAAAAAAGGTAAAGATAGATTTGTGGCAAGAAAGATTAAATCCTTTGAAATATGGAGTGTTTATGATTGATATTGTACATGCCTCCTTTAACACAACATCGTCATGATTATCATAGACACTTGTATGCTATCTGATATACATGTTAAGTGATATTATAAATAAGTTATGGATGCATTGAGTTGGGTGGATGTTTATATAAGGAAGTTCTCATTGTTGGAGGTAATGGTGTCTCCCTATGTGGAGACTATTTAGATTGAAGGAGATGTTGGGAAAAGTGTATATTATTATTTTTTTTAATTACCTTTCCCATTTCTAAATATTTATATGTTGGAATAACAATTCTACTACAATGTTGTTAGATTACAATATTAGATTTTGAAATAATTAAAGGAATGATGTTTTTCTAAACATGAAATTGTTCCATCTCTCAAAATACCTATATCTACAAAAATATGGTGCATAGTATTTTCCTCATATGTGTGTTTAGGATTTGTAAATAGATCATAATGGCTAGATCTATTCTTGTGTGTATTAGATGTTGGCATTATGGCTAAAGTGTTGTCCTTGATGGCAACCCATTTAGGTGATAGATCACAGTACTTCAAGTCAGCAGTAGAGAATGATGATCAGCTATCAAATATTGAAGAAAATAAGGGGTACGCAGGTACACCTTACATAAGGTGCATACACGCAGGTCAGTGTTACATAAAGTGCGTACATACCCGCAGTTATCCCGTTCAAGATGTGCGTACCCCCAGTGCACACATTTCAAGGCAAAGAAATTCACATGTGGGGTTTTCTTATGTTTTACTCTTGGTATTTAGCCGACGATATTGGGTTATTATGGTGTTGGCTCGTGGTATTGATCCATGTTTTAAGGAAGAGCTTTCCTATATAAAGCAAAGGAGATCATTTGGATTGAGTATGTTTTGGGTTGAATATATTATGAGGGCTAGATCTGGTCTAGATCTAAATAAGGCGAATCTATTGAAGGACTGAGATCTCTTCGGCGCATGTTCAGATCTGTAGATCTGACTGTCTGGGTTATTTCTGAAGTCTTGAAATCATCTATGCCCGAAGGTACGCAGGTACAGTGAAAGAAAAGTGCGTGCATACGCAGGAACGAAGCGTTTCAGGTGCGTGGGTACGCAGGCACAGAAGGGTTTCAGGTGCGCCGGTACGCAGACACAGAAGGGTTTCAGGTGCGCCGGTACGCAGGCATAGAAGGGTTTCAGGTGCGCCGGTACGCAGGCATAGAAGGGTTGCAGGTGCGCCGGTACGTAGGCACAGAAGGGTTGCAGGTGCGGAGGTCCGCAGGCAGTTCAATGAACTCAGAGCGAGGTACGCAGGCGAATAGTTGAGCAGGGTGCATACTGTAAGCAGGCAAGCAGTTGAGCAGGGTGCGTACTGTAAGCAGGCAAGTAGTTGAGGAGGGTGCTTACTGTAAGCAGGCAAGCAATTGAGCAGGGTGCTTACATAAGCAGGCGAGCAGTTGAACAGGGTGCTTACTTCTCTTAAGATCTTTGTTTATCATTGTTGTGTTCTGGGTTTGGTTCTATTATTGTTGATCTGGTTACTACAGTTGACTGGGTGATTTTCTTATACTTTATGATCATTTGATGCTTATGGATCCAGTTTGAAAATTTATGAAAAGTGGTCCTTGTAAGAATAGAAGTAGGGGGTTGTAGCTCCCTTCCAGGAGAGACTGGAAAACGAGAGAGAGTTGTAGCTCTCTGCAGGTTGCAGCCTGTGTACTGGTAAAGGACTGCACTAGTACAAAACCATTGTAAAAGGAGTTTCTAATTTGAAAGAAGATAGAGACATATTGCAGCAGGTGGTTTTCACCCACATTGGGTTTCCACCTTACATCTTGTGTTCTTTGGTGTGACTATCTGTTTTCTTTGTTCATGCTCATTATTTTATGGTACTGACATGCAAAAATAATTCAAAGAACAAATAAAGAAGATTTATTAAAAGAATTAGATAATAGTGATTCACCCCCGCCCCCCCTCTCAGTATTATTTCCAACAATTGGTATCAGAGCCAGGTTCTTCAGAGAAGCTTGATCGCTTGAAGGTAGATCGTTCATCATGAGCAACTACGAGAGAGAAGCATCAATCAGGCCACCGGTTTTTGATGGGACAGACTTCAATTATTGGAAGGTAAGAGTTACTGCCTATCTTCAATCTCTTGGTACAGAAGTTTGGGACATCGTAGAGACAGGCTACGCTTTTCCTTCAGCTACTCCTACAGATGCAGTCGAGAAAAAGAAGTATGAAACAAATGCAAAAGCAGTCAGTACTCTATTAGGATGTATATCTCAATCAGAATTCATGAAGGTAATGCACTATAAATCCGCGAAAGAGATATGGGACAAAATTGTCATGAGCTATGAAGGAGATGAACAGGTAAAGCGTGCTAAACCTCAAACTCTCAGAATTCAGTATGAGACTCTCAAAATGTATAATGATGAAAGTGTGGCTAACTATTTTCTTCGGGTAGATGAGGTTGTTAACTGTATGAAAATTTTGGGTGAAGAAATAAAAGAGGCTATTGTGGTTGAAAAGGTTCTAAGATCATTGTCCCCCAAGTTTGAATCTAAAGTATCTGCAATAGAAGAAAAGGAAAATCTACGAATTCTTACTATGTCTCAGCTACATGGAATTCTAACTGCTTATGAAATGAGAAAGGGAGGTCCATCAGACAGAAGAGAAGCTGCTTTCAAGGCATCAGGCAAAGGAGATTATTATGAAGCGAGCCACGTCCCAGAAGAAGAGGAAGAAGAATCAAATTTTGTCAGAAATCTTCAAAGGGGTTCTGGAAGGTTCAGAGGTAAGTTACCTTTTAAATGCTTTGCTTGTGGAAGAGTGGGTCATTATGCTGCAAAATGTCCTTATAAGGATAAAGGAAAGGAACCTGCTAGATGGAACAAGAAACAGAATGAAAATAAGAAAAGCTACTACACTCATGAAGATAGTGATGGTCTATCAAACAGTGATGAAGATGAACAAGGTAATGAATATAAGTTGTTAATGGCATTTGAAGATGATGATTATATGGATGCTATAGCTGTGGATAACCTTTATGATGAAATTACTAGACTCAAGAGATGTATAGAAGAAAAGAACATGATCATTGATACTCTACAATTTGAAATTGATGAAAAGGAAAAACATCTTGAAAAATTAGAAGGTGAAATTGTTGGTCTTAGAAAAGAGATTGAGAAAACAAAAGCTATTAATCTCAAGTTTGTCAAAGGATCTGAAACTTTGGATGAGATTATCAATGTGCAGCGGTCTCCACTAAACAAGACAGGTCTGGGCTATAATGGAGAAACTTCTCAAGCATCCACCTCAAAAAGTTATCTTGATGCAGCAAGAAGAAATGAGCAAAAGCACAATGAATATCATCAGGTAAAGCAGGGACGAATTACAAACAAAAACTATCAGGGGCAATCCATCTTAAGAGTGAACAAAAGCTACAACCAGCCACAGGTAAAATCTTCTCAATTTGGTTCAAGAATAGATGACAATAGAAATTACAATCAATTGGCTGGTAGATTCGATAACCGCAGAAGTTTCTTCAATGGACAATGCTTTTCTTGCCATAACTTTGGTCACAAAGCAGCTCAATGTGTTGCATATAAAACGATCATGACTAGGGAAGCTCAAAAACAAAGAAGTGTGACCGGGATTACAAAAAGGACCTATAACAACTTTTCGGTTCTTGAAAATGAAGTTGAATGTTCTATTTGCAATAACTTTGGTCATGAAGACTCTGAATGCAGGAGCAGGTTTCAGCAGAAAAAGGAACAAGCCTTAAGCACCAAAACACGGAGAATAAAGGAAGCACAAACAGAAAGATGTGGGATAGCTTTTTATGCAGAGGGACAGGAAAATCTATGGTACATTGACAGTGGATGTTCGAAGCATATGACAGGTGATAAAGAAAAACTTGAGTCATATTCTGCTCTAGAAAAAGGAAAGAAAGTCTCTTTTGGAAATGATACTCCTGCAACTATAAAAGGAAAAGACATTGCTCAGTTAAAAGAAAAGGTCAAGGCTAGAAATGTTTTGTATGTTGATGGATTGAAGCATAATCTTCTAACTGTCAGCCAGATGTGTGATCAAAGAACCGAGGTTATATTCAGATCAAATGGATGTCTTGTTTGTGATCTTGATATAGGTAAAACAGTGATCAAAGGCAAAAGAACTCCAAATAATCTGTACATATTTGAAGAAGGACAACAACAATGCTATCTGAGCAAGGATGATGAGCACTGGTTATGGCATCGGAGGTTGGGACATCTAAGCTTTTCACAAATAAGGAAAGCATGCAAATATCAGGCAGTTCGCGATCTTCCAGATATCAAAATTCCTGACAACACCATATGCAAATCATGTCAGTTTGGAAAACAAACCAGAAATAACTTTCCAGAGAAAGAAGGATCAGCTAGCATGCCTCTTGAGCTAGTACATACAGATACATGCGGTCCTTTCAGGAAAAGAACACCTCGAGGAGAAGAATGCTTGATATTATTCATTGACGATTTCTCCAGGTTTGTCTGGTTAGGACTTATGAAGCACAAAGATGAAGCATTCGAAAAATTCAAATCCTTCAAAGCCTTGGTTGAAAATGAATCAGGTCACAAAATTAAGTGCCTCAGATCCGACAGAGGTGGGGAATTTACTTCAAATGAATTTTTCGATTTCTGTGAAGAACATGGGATAAGAAGAGAATTCTCTACAGCAAGAACTCCTCAGCAAAATGGAGTTGTGGAAAGAATGAATAGAACAGTCCAACAAATGGCTCATGCTATGCTTGATGAGTCAGGAACTCCCGCAACTTTCTGGGGTGAAGCTGCACATGCTGCAGTTGTTATTCTCAACAAAACAAATGTCCGGGTGAACAGCACTCAAACTCCTCATGAGCTCTGGAGTGGTAGGACTCCTTCGGTAAAGCACTTCAAAATCTTTGGGAGCAAATGCTATATCAAGAATACTGATGAGCAGCTTGGCAAACTTGAACCTAGAGAAGATGAAGGCATTCTTCTTGGTTACTCTCCACATAGCAAAGCATACAAATGCTACAATAAAAGACTTGGCAGAATTGTTGACAGCATTGATGTAGTGGTTGATGAGAAGGGATACATTCCTAGGCAAGTAAATCATGAAGACATCGAAGAAGATGAAGGCTACCCCCAACGACAGAATGATGAAGAAGAAGAACCTCAAGAAGAACCTCAAGAAGAACCAGAGGAGCAAACAAGAATAGAAGAAAAGACTCCATCCAGATATGTTCAGAAGAATCATCCAGAATCTCATAATATGGGGCAGAAAGAAGCAGGTGTACAAACAAGAAGAACAGTTGCAGAAGCTTCAAGCTATTTGGCATTACTCTCCTCTACTGAACCACAAAATGTGAAAGAGGCATGCGAAGATTAATGTTGGGTGAAAGCAATGGATGAAGAACTTGAGCAGATCGAAAAGAAAAACACTTGGGAGCTGGTTCCTAGACCAAAAGATAAGAATGTTATCGGAACAAAGTGGGTCTTCAAAAATAAATTGAATGAAAATGGAGAAGTAATTAGAAACAAAGCCAGACTTGTTTGTAAAGGGTATGCGCAGCAAGAAGGAATAGACTTTGAAGAAACCTTTGCTCCTATTGCAAGACTTGAGGCCATCCGAATGTTCCTTGCTCTCTCAAGTTTTCAAAACTTCAAAGTATTTCAAATGGACGTGAAATCCGCCTTTCTGAATGGAGACTTGGAAGAAGAAGTGTACATTGAACAGCCAGATGGGTTCATTCTTGGAAATGATCCAAATCTTGTATCCAGATTGAAAAAGGCTCTCTATGGTCTCAAACGAGCTCCAAGGGCTTGGTACTACCGTTTGGACAAATATCTTCATCAACAAGGCTTTTCAAAAGGATCAGCAGATAGCAATCTTTATATAAAAGTTGAAAATGACAAATTGCTAATACTTGTTGTGTATGTAGATGACATTATTTTTGGGAGCAATGAAGAAGCTATGAGTCAAAGCTTTGCCTTGGTCATGCAGAAAGAATTTGAAATGTCCTTGCTAGGAGAACTGACATATTTCCTTGGTTTGCAAATCCAACAAAAAGAAGGAGGAATCTTTTTATCTCAAACCAAGTATCTCAAACAGATTTTGAAGAAATATGGTATGGAAGATGCAAAACCAGTATGTACACCCATGGTCACAGGATGTAGCCTCAGTGCAAATGATGAATCTGCAGCAGTACATCAACCAACCTACAGATCTATGATTGGAAGTTTACTTTATTTGACAGGTACCCGACCGGACATCATGCATGCAGTTGGAATAGTTGGAAGATTTCAGGCAAATCCGAAGGAGACTCATCTTCAGGCAGTGAAGAGAATTTTCAAATATCTTCAAGGGACTCAAAATTATGGCTTATGGTATCCTAGAGATACAGATCTTACACTTCACGCTTATACAGATGCAGATTGGGCCGGAAGCGTGGATGACAGGAAAAGCACAAGTGCTGGTGCGTTCTTTGTGGGTTCCAGACGGGTATCTTGGTTCAGCAAGAAACAGAGTTCGATTGCCTTGTCTACAGCTGAAGCGGAATATGTTGCTGCTGCATCTTGTTGCACCCAACTCCTTTGGATGATGCAAACTTTGCAGGATTTTCAAATCACTTGTACACCACCTATCCCCATCTTATGTGATAACACAAGTGCAATCAGCATCTCAAAGAATCTAGTTATGCATTCAAAAACCAAGCACATACCAATCAAGTATCATTTTCTCCGGGAACAAGTGCTTGAATAGAAGGTCACGTTGGAGTATGTTCCTTCCAAGGAACAAGTTGCTAATATTCTCACCAAACCATTGCCCAGGGACACTTTTGAATACCTCAGGCAAAAGCTGGGGGTTGTTGATGCATCATCTTATTGCTGAACCTCTTCTCATTGATGGTACAGGTTCAGGGGGAGCATATAATGCATTGTTGGTATTATGGAGGATGTGCAGAAGGAGATCTTGGAAGTAGCTGCAATATGTCTCTATCTCTTTCATGGTGGATTATGGTACTTCGTTGCAAATCTGGTTCATATTCAGGGGGAGCATGTTTTTAGGGGGAGCATAACCCTTTGCCCTTGATGTCAAAGGGGGAGAATGAAGCTGAAGTTTTGAGGTTGCCATCAAGTCCAAAGGGGGAGATTGTTGGCATTATGGATAAAGTGTTGTCCTTGATGGCAACCCATTCAGGTGATAGATCATAGTACTTCAAGTCAGCAGCAGAGATTGATGATCAGCTATCAAATATTGAAGAAAATAAGGGGTACGCAGGTACACCTTACATAAGGTGCGTACACGCAGGTCAGTGTTACATAAAGTGTGTACATACCCGCAGTTATCCCGTTCAGGAGGTGCGTACCCCCAGTGCACACATTTCAAGGCAAAGAAATTCACATGTGGGGTTTTCTTATGTTTTACTCTTGGTATTTAGCCGACGATATTGGGTTATTATGGTGTCGGCTCGTGGTATTGATCCATGTTTTAAGGAAGAGCTTTCCTATATAAAGCAAAGGAGATCATTTCGCTTGAGTATGTTTTGGGTTGAATATCTTATGAGGGCTAGATCTGGTCTAGATCTAAATAAGGCGAATCTATTGAAGGACTGAGATCTCTTCGGCGCATGTTCAGATCTGTAGATCTAACTGTCTGGGTTATTTTTGAAGTTTTGAAATCATCTATGCCCGAAGGTACGCAGGTACAGTGAAAGAAAAGTGCGTGCATACGTAGGAACGAAGCGTTTCAGGTGCGCGGGTACGCAGGCACAGAAGGGTTTCAGGTGCGCCAGTACGCAGACACAGAAGGGTTTCAGGTGCGCCGGTACGCAGGCACAGAAGGGTTTCAGGTGCGCCGGTACGCAGGCACAGAAGGGTTGTAGGTGCGCCGGTACGCAGGCACAGAAGGGTTGCAGGTGCGGAGGTCTGCAGGCAGTTCAATGAACTCAGAGCGAGGTACACAGGCGAATAGTTGAGCAGGGTGCGTACTGTAAGCAGGCAAGCAGTTGAGCAGGGTGCGTACTATAAGCAGGCAAGCAGTTGAGCAGGGTGCTTACTGTAAGCAGGCAAGCAGTTGAGCAGGGTGCTTACGTAAGCAGGCGAGCAGTTGAACAGGGTGCTTACTTCTCTTAAGATCTTTGTTTATCATTGTTGTGTTCTGGGTTTGGTTCTATTATTGTTGATCTGGTTACTACAGTTGACTGGGTGATTTTTTTATACTTTATGATCATTTGATGCTTATGGATCCAGTTTGAAAATTTATGAAAAGTGGTCCTTCTAAGAAAAGAAGTAGGGGGTTGTAGCTCCCTTCCAGGAGAGACTGGAAAACGAGAGAGAGTTGTAGCTCTCTGCAGGTTGCAGCCTGTGTACTGGTAAAGGACTGCACCAGTACAAAACCATTGTAAAAGGAGTTTCTAATTTGAAAGAAGATAGAGACATATTGCAACAGGTGGTTTTCACCCACATTGGGTTTCCACCTTACATCTTGTGTTCTTTGGTGTGACTATCTGTTTTCTTTGTTCATGCTCATTATTTTATGGTACTGACATGCAAAAATAATTCAAAGAACAAATAAAGAAGATTTATTAAAAGAATTAGATAATACTGATTCACCCCCCCCCTCTCAGTATTATTTCCAACATTAGAGTGAATGTTAATTTTAAGAGGTGTCATGAGATTCCCTAGTTTGAATATAACTATATGGAAATTTCTTGTTGTGTTTGTGTCTAATCTAATGGAATATATGTTTGAGCTAAGTACTATCTAGATTTCTAAAGGTATTTAAGTTTTAATGGATAGATTTATTGATGTGCCTAAGCTAATAGTTCACTTGTTATTTTAGAGGTGACATTTTTCTTGTAGTGTGTCAAAGATAGAATTAGATGGCCATAGTAAGATGTGTCCGAGTCGTTGTGTTTCATATACATAATGAATGGGTGAATTCATTGGGAACATAAATGTGCATCCTCTGATTTGAGCATCTAAGCATAATTTTTCATTAGATTTTGTTAGGGCATGTCAGAAACTAATGACAATCTAAATGAACTTTTTAAGTTAGTAAATTGAGCACCTAATCTACTAACTATTGGTTTTTTAGGTTGTGGTTCGTGGTGAAATGAGCATTGCATGTATGGGCATATTTGTGTAAGCCTGAGATATGTTAGAAAAACATTTTTTATGTATCCCTTATGATTTGAATGCCTACTTTGATATAGCTTAGAGAAACTTTACGGAGTTGTTAGCACTTGAAGAAGTGGGTTGTGTGCCTATTAAATATACGATTACACTATGTTGGTTGTGGAATATATGAGGTGTTTCTGACATGTAAATCCTAAGATTGGTGTACATTTAGGGAAGCTAAAATGAATCATGTGCGTGAAAATCCTACTAAACTAAAGGTTATAATAGTTAGATACATAATATAAATATGATGGTCTCCACGACACTTTTAACAGCTCAGAGATTTTATGTCATCGCCTTTATTCTATTGCTCCTCAAGCTTAGACCCATGTCCTCTCTCAGCTAAAATGAACTTCTTCTGAGGTGCCACATTATCCTTGTCACCTACATCTTAAGATATTTCTCACTTCTTGAGCCATTTCCCTTTAGTCTTCTCATTACTTTTCAAGTCATGCTTGAACTTAGGCTTACGCTTTGACTACTCATCACAATGCTTTAGTTTTCTGATGGCTTCCTCCAATGAGCAAGGCTCATCAAACTCAATTTGGTCTTTGAATGATATTGTTAATCCACTAACGAACCTTTGGATCTTAATTTTCTCACTTGTGATATAGGGAACATATTTCAACAACTCTAGAAACTTAGTTGTGTATTCTTCATCTTTCATTGAACCCATATTAACCTCATAGAATTCATTGGCCTTTCCCTCACAATACCTCTCAGATAAGTACTTATTCTTGAAGAGTCTTTCAAAATCATCCCAAATCATCTTATCTACCCTCACGCCCCTAACATGCTTTACATATTCCCACCAAATATTTTCTTTTCCCTTGAGACTGAAGGTGGCTACTTTGTCTTTCATGTTCTATGAGTAGTCATGAAATCTGGAAAAAAATAAAAAAAATCATCCCAAGCAACCATGATTTTTCATATTTTAATTTCTTCATTTCCCCATAAAAGGTAGGAGGATTTCCTTTTGTGAACTCTTCTCACAAGTATCCCTTGTCACTCCTTCTATAAGGATGTTGGTGGTGATGGAAATGATGTCAATCAGAACTAGAGCTAGAATAAAATCTACGAGTGTTATCCCTCCTGTTAGGTGTATCAAAGGATCTATCACCCTCTACTATATCATATTTTTCCATCATATACCATTTCCGCTACCTTCTTTCATCTGCACCATTAGTATTTTATTATTTTCCATGACTGATCGCTAGTTGTGGCCGCTTTTGCAAATAAGAAAGGCTCTAGACGATGACTACATTAACCCTGACATTATTGAGCCTCGGCAAGCCTTTCTTGTGCCTCAATGAACCACTCATTTTCTACCTTGCAACTCATAATTTCTGCCCTCAAACTTCTCAATGTGTCTACCAAACCATGATAATGTCCCTTTCTCTACTACTCAACCAATCTCTTCCATCTTACCAATGTCTCTTCCTGCCTGTATGAAGTGTCATGTCAACTATAATCCACCATTAGGATATTCATATAGTTTCCTTCTATCTCTTGCAGTATGCTATTGTTATCTAAATAAAAAAAATTAATCAAAATCATGCCTTAATTTATCTTAAGGGAGGTTATTGCATATGCGTAGGTCAATCCATATTAACACGATATAACATCACAATCATATCAGCTCATACATGAATATCATAACCATAACAATAAATAACTAGCATTCATGCATGATAAACATAGAGAAAACTCACATGCATTCATAACAATCTACATTTACCCTAAGGCCCCATTTTGCAACCTCACTCTAATACCACCCTATAATACCCCACCTCACATTTATGGACTTCTAAAAGCTCTTGAGGGTGAATATGAGCTGAGATTTACTATGAAATGACCCAAAATCGAAGTTCTAGTTATACAAGTGGGTTTTACTAATCATAAACATATGAGAACCTCCCAGGGACACCACATCATCGACATATGGGACAACATCTGTTCAAGATCTTTCCTTTGGATGGAAACTTCCTTTTACCTGAAATTACATTCTAGTCATGTGCATGCCAAGTTTTTCATGCAACCAGAACGATACATCCACATGTACATGCCTTCCTCCATGTGGTTGTAGCTAAGATTTCTCAATTCATAGGGTGTGACTAGCAACCTTGTTTAGGATTTCAATACTAGCTACAGACCAGCTACCTAGAATATCCTAGAAATTTCTAGAATTCAGTCTAAGATGATAAGAAGTATGTATAAAAAATACTAAGGCTAATATATTGCCTAAACAGGCCAAGCACATGATAACAATTTCGTCAAACAAATGGAAAGAATAGTGGCTATAGGTCATGAATGCATATGTTTTCACTATGTCATTAATTTCCTCAGAGAATTATCAAGGAGGCTCACTTCCCTCTCAAGCTAGCTGCATCAAACACTAGTTATCCGATGCATTCATTTTACCATTCAATAAATTTTCAAATCATGAGTAAGATCGATAACAAGAGCACATCATTTAACCATACCTATAACGATCATTTAACTAGAATGAATCCATTACCAACCAATCACAAAATCAACATAATAACTAATATATGTGCTCATTGATCTCAATAAGAAATAAAACATATTAGCCTATGCGCAAAGACAATCAAGTTAGGGAATTGCATGTACCACGCAACGATAGATTTCGCTGAACCAAATCTCTCTTTTAGCCAATCACCCCCATGCCATATTCCAAGCATGAATGTGGGGTCACATGGGATAAAAAAAAATAGATTCAATTAGGGCTTGCAGAGGCCAAATGAGCCCAACCCTAAACCATAGTGATTTCACCTAAAACAATCTAGAAATCATTAGTATAAAACAAGCTAAGATGCCTTTGACATTCTTAACCATACCCAGAGGAATTTTCCTATCTCCACACGTCCATAAAGAGGTCCAGGAGAAACACCATCTCCATCCTCAACCCTTTGGAATTTTTTCCAAACCACCTCAACCAAGATCCAAATTATATCGGCCATCCAAAGCTCAATCAAAGCAATGAACCCACTATGCCATGACTATCTAGTAAATGGCATGGTAAGGTTGAAACCATTGTCAATACAGGAAAATCCATGCCCATGAATGAAATTAACCAAATAACCAAATTCATGTAGAATGCATTCTGTTAGAACCTAGATTTACCTCAGGCTGAAAAGGTAAGCTTCTAGGTCCACATCAAACCACGCTCAACCTCGTAGCTAGCCCTACGAGGACAAGAGAGGGCTCTCTCCGAGTCAATCTCAGCAAAAGCTAATTGCATGGGGCTTGAGATGACTGAAATACAAAATAATATTAGGCTAGGTATAAAGTGCAATGATTTGATTTGATTGTTTTGGGCGTTTTGTTGGAAAAAAGGGAAAGGCAAATTTGGGTCCAGGGATGAGGCCAAATTTTTGTAGAGTTCTGGTTGGGGCAAGGATGACAATTGTTTTGATTCTTTGGATTGAATGAATGGATGGATCAGACTGGTGAGGGGCTATGGAGGGCAAGAGGGTCTCAAGAGTCCTCCTCAAACAGATGAAAACATGTAAAATTAAACAAAATTTCAAGGCAGAGCAGAGCAGTCTAATGAATTCTACCTCAATCACTCATTTGTTTAATTTCAGAAGAAAAGGGAAGGAAAAATGATACAAATAAACATCAGTGAACTTACAATTACTTAGAGAAAAACACCATCAAAGCACAGAGCCACATGGATCCAAACACATGCTACAAAACCATGGTCTTTCCTTTGCCAAAAATGCAGAAATCAAATGTACAATGGGGTGCCAAGCAATCCCAAGTATCCAACCCTGAAAATGGCTGAGAAATTACATGATATAGACGAGCCTAACAACTTCCCATGCCTCTAGGGGTCAAGCTCATCATTCTGGGAGCTGTTTGAACCAATTCTAAATAAGAAATTGAAATATAGGCAATCAAACAACTTACCCCTATATGCTAGGAAACTGATTCATTCATTTAATTTTCCCTTTTTAGTGAATGAATCCTCTAGAACAAGTAAAAATGTGCCAATATTACATCATGGTTATCAAATTACATCATTAAATATCAAGAATAACATAAAAAAGAAAAACTGGTCAAAACTGGGCGAATTTCTGAGCTATACAGTGAAAAATAGGCAAAAATCCTCTATGCGTCGTGCCTGATTCTCTATGCGTTGCGCCAATTTGGAGCTGAATTTTACGCCCTTCCTGAAGTCCAAATTGAGCTCATGATAGCTTGTTCGAAAGCCCTACCTGTCTAATTTCCAACCCAAATTTCCAACCCAAGTGGAATTTTGAGATTTGGTGTCGATTTTCCCCTCCAAATATCCAAGCTCCCAAGACTGCTTCCTGTGTGTCAAAATAGGGGCAGGGAGGTCATTTTTTGAGTGTTTTTGGCCTCTTGAGGACTCAAAACCTGCCCAAATTTCTTGTCCATGCACAAGAAACCATAATTTATCATGAAAAATCCAGAAATGCACAGTTTTTTGTATTTGGAGCCCTCTAGCAAAAGCGAGCACCAGGTGGCGTGGCACATAGGGAGGAAAACTCTGTTTTTGGTGCAAAAAAATTCCAAAATGCAAAAATTGCTCCAAATTTCTTGAAATTTGGGTTGAGTCATATTTACCAATTGATTAGATGATTCAAGGAAGCCTCAGTCAATATTTGAAGTCCTTCATCCTCTTTTTCGACGTTTTAGTGTCCTCCTGGTGCATTCAGTTTCAGTGGGGGAAATCACTGTCTTGTTCATATGATATGTTGGTGTCCATCTCCATGGTACTGCAAGGTGTATGTCAAGTGTATGTTTGGTTTGTTGAAAATCCGAAATGAAGACTTGATGTCTTTGTCTCCAAGTTCCAAATATGCCAAAGGGAAATGAGGGACTGTGAGAAATATGGAACAATAGGTTTAATGGAGTGAGGGAAAGGATATGGTTCAACCAAGTGAAGTCTGCAATGTGAGGACAGTCACTTGATTGTGTTTCAGGAGTGTGAGGTTTGGGGATTTACGAATTTTGCAAATGGTATGAGAAAGAGAGAGAAATATGGTATGATATGGTTTAGGGATAGGAAAATAGGACCGTAGGAATAAGTGATTTGGGATGTAGAGGAACAAGGGATTTAATAGGGATGATGGGTTTAAGGTGAGGGAAAGATAGTGGAGAATTAAGGGACTAAGGGACTGTTTGGGATAGATTTTAGTTTAAGGAAATGTGGAATGTTTTGGGAATTTTGTATAAGATTAGGGTTTGAGGATTTACAATTGGGATTTTGGGAAAGGAAACTTGGGATAGAGGATTAGTGAATTTAGGGGGTAGGGGAACTTAGGGATGAAATCAAGGGACAAATGGGAGAAGGGAGTGATGGAGGAATGCTAAACTTGGTAGCAAATAGTTAATCAAGCCCTAGGTAGCAAGTTTCTTGGAATTTCAAATGGTAGGGTTTGATTTTTGTTGAAAAATTACCATTCATTAACCACCATGATATAGCACCAAACTTGGATAAAAAACAATGATGGAGGGTCTACATACTTGTCACAAAGCAAAGTCGTGTGATTTTTGGTGATTTGGGCGAATCCTAGAAGTTTTTGGGCTCCCTGGATGTATGCTCCATGCATCAAGCCCAACGCACTGCGCCTTCTCTATGCGCCGCACCAGTGTATTTTTACACCGGAAATTTGAGCCCAATGCGCTGCGCGAGTTATGTGCACCGTGCCACCTACCCTATGCATAGTGCTTTTTACAGGATACTTTTGGAGGCCTTCCCGGTGTCCAAATTGGGTGCATGATAGCTTGTTGGAAATTTATTTGAGTCTAATTTAAAAAAAAAAACTAGAATTTTTCAATTTGGAGTTCATTTACCCTATCAAAAATCAAATCTTCCAAGACTGGTCAAAATGTGCCAAATGAGGTTGCCTAAAGATAAAGTATTGTTACAGTCGACATTTGAAGGTGTTCCTCAACTCAAAATTGAGCTCATGATAGCTCATTGGAAATATATGTGTGTCTAGTTATCCTTTGACTCATCAAGCAAGTCATTTGGCCAACCAAGCTAGGAGAAAATTTGATTTTCCCAAGGTCACTTCCGAGGTGAATCAATTCGCCCGAGGCAACTGTATTCTTTGGCATTTCTATAAAACCATGATACCTGTGTAAAAATTGAAGGAGGTTTTTCTTCCTCGGCCTATTTTGGACAAAAATGTCTCTTAGGTTTCCAAAATTCATCTTTTATTGCTCATAAACGTCATTTTAGTAAAACCTACCCCAATGTGTGGAACAAGAGATTTGTCGAAATGAATCGAAATGAAGGGGATAAGGGGCTTCTAAATTATTGAGAAAATTTTTTGAGGTGGGGAGGGATGTTAGGAAGCAGGGGAAAGTGTAATTTCATATATTTAGTGAGGGGAAGGGGTCTAAAAGTGAAAAACATAGGCCTAGCCTAGAAAATTGCAAAGTTGTAGCAAGAAACTAGGGTTTGTGCGAAAATGGGGAATTTGGGGGATTTTAGTGATGGGAAGTGTTTAATAAGGTACATTATGGATAGGGGAAGGTGTATGAACATCAATATACAAGTTTTGCTGATGATTTGACCATCCAAAAGAAATTGCCTTCAAAACCCTAGGAGAGGGAAATGAACCTTACCTAGGCACAATTGAGGCATGAACAAGGTGTAAAATGACCCAATGGAACTTGACATGATAATGACAACCCTCTGAATGATGTCACACTCATATGAATGGTGACATGGACCGACATTTGGACAACTTTGACAGGAGTAAAAGAAAACCCTAGACCTAATGCCTGGTGACCAAATTTTGCTTGAAGACTCACTGAAATGACAAAATTTGACCTTGACACCTTAAAATCAATTTGTAATAGCAAGTTTGATAACTGGAGGAAGGCTAAAAATACTGATACTAACATTGTCTCCAATGGGGATGGTAGCTCCTTCGAGGTGCCAAGAACTACAGATCTTTGGAAAGCAGAGAGTGATTTTGTCCATTAGGTAATGGAATCAAAAACTCAAGCTGAAATGCATGACTGAAAGCTGATGACTTGACGACACAAATTGACTCTCGCTGAATTAAAAACTAACTCGATACTTAAACACAACCGAAAAACTGGAAAATATGCTCAAAATGGAGCTTATTCATCAAAACCTATTCTAGCAGTTCTTTTCACCACCCGATCAAGTGAAATGGAACAGCTAATGCAGCCATGTAAGCATCATGACTGATATTTGATTTCTTCCCAAATGATTTTTCATGTGCAGGAAAAGGGAAGAATCGAAAGGCAACTCCCATGAAAACTTGGACTCAAGTTGACTGCTGATAAACTTGCAAAACATGAATTGACTGGATGACTTCAAGAATACTGTGAAAGGATCTTCATAAACATCGTTATTGATTTCCATTAATGCTCTGGTCCAAGTAGTCTTCATAACTGAATATTAAGATTTTCCTCACATCTGTGTTGTCTTTCTTTGGTGATAGTAGCAGGATGTCAAAAGGATCCTGAATTTCATGAATGACCAAACTCTGTTGCTGATTCCAAATAGAACAAAAGTCTTCTTTATCAATCTCCTCATATGACTGCAAACCTTGGTATGGGGTATGCAATGAACAATCTGTTAAACAAGACAATGAAGGTGACTTTGGAATAAGATTATTATCAACATTCTTATTTGGCACATGGTTAGCTAATGGAGAAGAACTTTTACAACAAACATCATCCAACACACAAGCAATAGGATCATCAAAAATTTGAGAATACTGTTGCGATGTATCCCTTAAATCTATATGACATCCTACTGGCTATTCATCTTTTTCTTTAGAGATATTATGAAGATTCTACCTTATAAACTGAAATGCTTCGAAACAAAAGGGTACAAAATCCTCTTGCATCATTAAATCATGTATTTTGGCTGCCACACCTTCATCTATAATCTGACCTTCATCCTCAACATTAAAGCTGAGAGATTGTTGATTTCCTACAAGCTTATCTTTCGAATATTTACTGTGCAATTTACCCTTCAAAAACTGAAATGATTCAAAACAGAAAGGTAGGGAATCATCCTGATCATATGTGCTAGCTTCCATATCTTCATGTGCAACTTGAAAATCAATGGCATTTGGAGACTGGAAATCTGAATATGAGAAGTCTTGAACAAGGTTTTTATTGCCTTCAAGATGGTCCAGATCAAGACTTGTCGACAGTTGATTTCGGATTGCATAAAAATTGTCTCCGATGAACTGAAATGAATCAAAACAAAAAGGAAAAGATCCTCCACTTACTTCAAAATTTGTTGCACCTTCCTCATCTTTGTCATAGCTGATACGCATCATTTGATCATTGTATTCGAGATGTTGTAAGTGAACTTCGTCCTCCCACAAACTAGATGTTGATTTGTTTGCAAGATTAGCTTCTGTTTGGAGGACATAATTGTCATCATACTGATCAAACTGAGCCAAATCGTTAATATAAAACACATCTTCATGCATACATGTCATATCAAGAGATCTCTCTTCTCCAAGATGATCTATAAGACAATGATTATCAGATCTATGTTTTGGATTAGCAACTTGTTCTTCTTCAATCAGCAAGCCATGGGTTTGAACATCATAATCATTCCTTGGGGTGATCCTCTGCATCATCTCTTCTACTGCACTTACCAAAATGTCAAGCTTTACTTCTAGAGATGTTGATTTGTTCGGATCCATGTTTTTCTTCTCTTCTTCTTTCAACCTTGCCCTTCGGATCAGCAGATGAGCCTATACATTTACTGAACTATTTTGTATCTCTTCAAGTATTGAAGGATTCCTTTCTCTCAGCTGAAACTCCATTTCTGGATCAAAGGCACCCGGATAGTGCAAGAGAGTAGATCTAGGAGGAGGCCTTATAGCAAGTGGCTTCGAATAATAAACTTGGTTAAATCTGGTAGAAAACTGTTGTACTGTCTCCCCTAGCAGCCTTTTCAGCTGGTTATACTCTTCTATAATCAAGAAAAGGTTATGTTTGATCACCCACCTGTTGAGGAAAGCTTTGACGAACTGCTGGAAATCTGATATGCTCGCATGAGGCAGGGCTTTGAACCAACTCTTCACTTTGCATTGCAAAGAAAGAGCAAAAAGCCTTCTACTGACATCTTCTTCATCAACTTCAAAAAGCTCTATAAAAGTCTCAACATTCTGCACATGTTGCTCAGCGTTCACATTCTTACATTCACCGTCAAATCTTGGTAAATATAGGTAATAATTTGCAGGGAAAGCATGGAGAATAGAAGGTAAAACAAGAGGTTTATACCTATCTGAGACTATAAAAGGTGTAGGAGTATATACAAGAGCTACGGGATCATGTTTGTTGTCTTTAGGCTCATCACGCTGAAGAGAGTCATCATGAGATGTGGGAAAAGTAAGGAGGCCAGGATCAAAGGGAAACTCAGTATTTACACTTTTTGAATAGATCGAGTGAAGATTTCGATCACCTTTATCATACAAAAAATTCTAAAAAACTTTCAGGACAGCTTCAAGAACAACAAAGAAGTAATTTACAAGAAATCAGAGTAGATCCTGAATACCATTCCACTTTGGATACCCAAACTTTGTGTAAGATCCTTCCATTTTCTCATAGAAGAGTTAATCCTCCAGTGGAGTGTCTACATTGAGTTGGATTCACTAGGTGAATGATTTCAGCCTTCTTATGTTTGATTGTTGTCCACCATCAACCATCCGATCTAACTTGATACATGTACTGGGCTGATCGTTTAGATCAGATGTTCAGTTTATAAACTAGAGCGGAGATTGACTAAAGTAGCTTTTATCTACTTGCGTTAATGCAAAGAAAAAGCATTTCGGAGGCTACCTGGCTAATATTCAGGCTCCGTCTATAGTCTACAAAGCGAGACAATGAAAATAAACTTTCTTCCCCAGTATGGTCACCACTATGTTAGAGCCTAGATTTACCTCAGGCTGAAAAGGTAAGCTTCTAGATCCACATCAAAACCATGCTCAGCCTCGTAGCTAGCCCTACGAGGACATGAGAGGGATCTCTACGGGTCAATCTCAGCAAAAGATAATCGCACGAGGCTTCAGATCACTGAAATACAAACTAATTTTAGGCTAGGTATGAACTGCAAGGATTTGATTTGATTTTTTTGGGGGTTTTGTTGGAAAAAAGGGAAAGGAAAATTTGGGTCCAGGGATGAGGCCAAATTTTTGCAAAGTTCTACTTGGGGCAAGGAAGGCAATCATTTTGATGCTTTGGATTGAATAAGTGGATGGATGAGACTGGTGATGGGCTAAGGAGGGCAAGAGGGTCTCAAGAGTCCTCCTCAAACGGATGAAAACATGTAAAATTAAACAATATTTCAAGGCAGAGCAAAGCAGTCCAATGAATCCCACCTCAATCACTCATTTGTTTAATTTCAGAAGAAAAGAAAACGGAAAATTATACACATAAACATCAATGAACTTACAATTACTTAGAGAAAAACACCATCAAAACACAGAGCCACATGGATCCCAACAAGTGTTGCAAAACCCTGGTCTTTCCTTTGCCAGAAATGCAGAAATCAAATGTACAATGGAGTGCCAAGCAATCCCAAGTATTCAGCCCTGAAAATGACTGAGAAATTACATGATATAGACAAGCCTAACTCCTTCCCATGTCTGTAGGGTTCGAGCTCATCATTCTAGGAGCTGTTTGAACCAATTCTAAACAAGGAACTGAAATCTAGGCAATCAAACAACTTACCCCTATATGCTAGGAAATTGATCCATTCATTTAATTTTCACTTTTTAGTGAATGAATCCTCTAGAACAAGTAAAAATGTGCCAATATTAGATAATGGTTATCAAATTACATCATGAAATATAAGGAGTAACATCAAGAAGCAAAACTGGTCAAAACTGGGTGAATTTCTGAGTTGTACACTGAAAAATAGGCAAAAATCCTCTATGCACCGTGGCTGATTCTCTATGTGTCGTGCCACTTTGGAGCTGAACTTGAGGCCCTTCCTGAACTCCAAACTAAGCTCATGATAGCTCGTTGGAAAGACCTACCTGTCTACTTTCCAACCCAAGTGGAAGTTCTAGATTTGGTGTCCATTTACCATTCGAAATATCCAATCTCCCAAGATTGCTTCATGTGTGTCAAAATAGGGGCAGTGAAGTCATTGTTTGAGTGTTTTTGGCCTCTTGAGGACTCAAAACCTACCCAAATTTCTTGGACATGCACAAGAAACCATAATTTATCATGAAAAATCCAAAAATGTAATTTTTTTTGGATTTGGAGCCCTCTAGCAAAAGCGAGCACCAGGTGGTGTGGCGCATAGGGAGGAAAACTCTGTTTTTGGTGCAAAAAATTTCCAAAATGAAAAAATTGCTCCGAATTTCTTGAAATTTGGGCTGAGTCATCTTTATGAAGTGCTGAGATGAGTGAAGGAAGCCTCAGCCAAGATTTGAAGTTCTTCATCGTCTTTTTCAACATTTTAGTGTCCTCCTGGTGCATGCAGTTTCAGTAGTGGAAATCACTCTCTTGTTCATATGATATGTCAGTGTCCATCTCCATGGTGCTGCAAGGTGTATGTCATGTGTATGTTTGGTTTGTTGAAAATGAAAAATGAAGACTTGATGTATTTGTCTCCAAGTGCCAAATATTCCAAAGGGAAATGAGGGACTGTGAGAAATATGGAACAGTAGGTTTAATGGAGTCAGGGAAAGGATATGGTTCAATCAAGTGAAGTCTGCAATGTGAGGACAGTCACTTGATTGTGTTTTAGGAGTGTGAGGTTTGGGGATTGTTGTGGTCACCAACAAACCCCCTCTTTGTTTGATATTAGTAATAACATGAAGCAAAGGGGGACCCTTAACCAAAAAATCCAAAAAATATTTTTGTTTGAAAAAATCTTTTGTATCAACTCTCTAAGAGCTATATCGCGTCACAAAGGAAAAAGGAGCGCTTCCCCAAAGCACAAAAACACACCAAGGAAGAGTGACGCGAGAACCCATCGCATCACGTGCATCAAAGGCGCTCAAAAGAGGAGAACCTAAAGAGCAGCCGACGGCCGATATGCGACGTCGCACATCGCAATGTCGCATAAGCAGCACAAAGTGACAAAGCGAAAAACCCTGCGACCTTGCGATATTGCGATATGCGATCTGCAACCATCCAAAGCTACGACCTGCGATCTATGGTGTGCGACAAATGATACTATCAATCGCTGCGATGCCACCTATTTACCTCGCAATCTTCGATGCTGCGATGCAAATCGTAGAAGCCAATCATCGCAGGCATTCCTCGGCATGATCTGGGAGCCTAAAGTTAGGTGCGCACCTTACGGGAAATTAATGATTGTATGCCTGTGTATCCCAAGATGATTATGTTGCGTTTTTCGAAGAGTCAAGTCATAATGGGTGACATGATTATGCATTCATTAGAACTTAATTGCTTTCATGTCAATCTTTTCTTCTGTCTCTCTTCATTTACGTGAACTATAAGTCAGCAACTGATATAAATCTATGTGCAGGAAACATCTAAGGAAAAGCGCCAGAACTAGAAGAACAGAGAGGAGATGACGTCGCAGATGGATACCGCATACAGCAGGACCGTGGATCCCAGAGTATCACCCAACAAATGCTGATGGAAATAGGCTATCTAGGACTCAGAGTCAAAGGCGCACAAAAGCAAAGCGTTTATGAAAGATCCTGAAATCCAAAATTGGGTAAAGCAAAAAGAAAAACGCTTAAGGGGAAAGACGTCTCAGAAAAGCCAAGAACAAAGAATGGAAACAAATTTCAATTGAGAAAATAGTTCAGGCAACAAAATCCCCAGCTCATTGAGTCATTCGCACGGCCGGAAACCGAAATAGCAACAACACAATCAGTTTGAAAGAAATCTGAGTTGTACTAAGTATACATGCTGTGAAGACACTCCTCAAGAAGAACACTTTCAAAAATATCTTCTAGTTTGCCAGAAAGAGGTGCCAACTCTTGTTATTTCTAATTTTCAAGCTTGAACAAAAGGAAAGGACAAGCAGCCGACTCTGTCATGGCGAACAGCGCATCGCTTACAACACTAAGGAGAAGATACAGAAATGGTTAGAAATTAGATTCAGTTTTTAGAAATAAATTTGTTTTAGTAAAAGGGCGGTCATTTGAAGTCGTTCCCTAAATTTGTGTAATTAAAATTAGCCGGTTAGTAGTATTTAACCCTTCTCGTTGCATTGGAGAAGGGTCCGGAAATTTGTCACAAAACTTGTCCTCAGAACATGCACTTCTGCACCCTCGGAGGGGGTTTTTGATGAATGGACGGATCAAGATTTATTTATGTTTGCATTTTAATACCTGCTACTGATGTTGCACTTCTATACTCTTAGTAGGCATTAGAAGTAAGTAGAAATAGATCATTATTGCTTCAGGTCTGTGAGTATAAAGTCAGTCATAAATGGTACTTTTATCTCTTGACGAGTTTCTGCTTGCATTCTTAGAGTAATATACAGCTGATGTTGTTTATATGTTAACGTATGAATGAGTAGACTACCATTTCGCACTTCTGTACGGTGGAGTCATTGATTTATGCTTAATACGTGAATAGCTGATTATGCGATATGCTATTCACAACCGTTTTGTTTAACTTTTTATGCAGGATGATTCATCTAAATTGATTTATATTCTCATGATAGATGAATAATCTTCATTACCAGTTATTGTGTGAAATCTTTCTAGATCGCATAATGGAAAAAGTTCTATCCCGGGTTAGCGTAGATTAGATGTGTTGTTCTTGATAGATTAAAGTAGTATAAAGTTTAGTCTCAGAGTTTAGAACTAGATTAGCTTAGAAATAATTCCGTATTTTTATTATCAAATCTTACACACACACACATCACCGAACTCTACACACACACACCCCCTTAGAACGGGAAGCTGGTCCCGTTATCCCCAGTCGGACCCGCTACACCAAACGGGCACGGAGCCGCCAACCAGGTTCCCGACCAGTGGGTATCCCCCTTGTTGTTGACCCGATTTCAGGGCCCTCAACATATTTGGCGCTAGAAGGAGGGCACGAACTATGAATGGCACATAAAGAAATATCAAAATACCATTCTGAGAGTAATACACCCTCATCAAGTCCCTCGACTTCTCCATCATGGTTAAAGCCGGAATTTGAAGTTTCTCGAGTACCTAACACTGCTACACATTCGAACATATCAGACCAATCTATCATTGATCCCCCTGAAATTTGAACTTTGATTCGTAAACTCCAGGGATTCTCTATTTTTAACCAGAAGTCTGATAAATCTAAAAGCAGCATGACTTCGCAGTACAACCCTGCTCATCCCCTTACCAGATCAAAGAGTGAAAAATTTGGCATACAACCAAGTGAACTCCCTCTCCCCACCAAGAAAAGAGCAAGGAAAACACCACCAGAGTCTGACAGTCAGACTCCTTCATCCACTTCGTCCATATCAACTCCCTCACCGCGAAGTCAACCACCCACTCTTTCATTCCAAATCACTCACCCATCTTCTACAAACCTTCCTCTTCAAACATCAAAGATCTTAATATCTTCATCTTCTCAGCATCAGAGATCGTCTTCTGCACTTCCATTAACTAGCAGCTCAACGATGGCTCAGTCTCCATGGAACAATCCTGGGGTGGTTTTAATGCCTCCACCCCTGAGCCCTATACCGGCCCATCCTGAGAAATGGCTGCCTAAATTCAATCCGGAAGCAGGAATGCTAGCCGAGGAACATATCAATAATTTCATGCTTTCCATTAATCTTAATGGAGTTACTAACGAAGACACTGTTGTCTGGCTTTTCCCTTATACAATGCAAGGAACAGCTGGGTCATGGTACTTTTCGTTACCTTCCGGATCCATCACAAGCTGGGACATTTTTCAAAGCCAGTTCCTCACCAAGTTTGGTGATGACAGATCCACGACGACATTGATCAATGACCTATCTAATCTTAAGGCTGAGGCTAGAGAACCCATTAAAGATTTTAACTTAAGGTTCAATAAGATCCTCAACAAAATCCCCGCTGCCTCACAACCCAGCGAGGAAGTAAGATGTTAATGGTACATCACGACTTTACCTCCAAACTTGGCTATCTTCGTAGATAGGGCAAACAAGACCAAATTAGTTGACAACTTGACAGAAGCGTTAGCAGTGGAAAAACGCGTGGTAGCCCTAGAAAAGAGATCCGCTATAGAAGAATGCAAATCTAAGAAGACACCAAGAAGAAGCAAACGAAAGATCCTTTCGATTTGGAAGGATTACAAAAAGTGTTGAAAGCCATGTCAAATGAGATGATTGATATTAAGAAACAAGTAGCAGAGACTTCTTCGAAAAAACCCTTTAGGACTTTTAAAAGAAACCCTCCCATGGAGGTAATACCACCTAGTGTTGTCTCAAACGTTGAATCTGAAGAAGACGAAGAAGAAGAGAATACCATTGAAGGACAGACCGACGAGGAAGAGGTCGTAGAACTACAAGGAATGTGGGACTTCATCCTCCCACAAGAAGAGGATCAAGAAGCATTTACTGTTAACACGAGAAGCAGAAATCAACTTGATCCTCCCCTAACTACCCCAAAACAAAAGGGCGCAAGCCCTGCAACAAAAGAAAAGGTCGCAACGAAAAAGACAACTGCTAAAGCGACCCAGATTAGCCCAGTCCAATCTGATCAAACGCCTCCATCAATAACACTAATAGTGTCGGATGAAATGGAGTATAACATCATTGATGACATGAAGAAGACTAGGGCTAATATCACTCTGTATGAATTGAGTAAATTGAAACACCAGCAGAAAATAATGATGAAAGAATTACATGTTGTGCCTACTACATCTTTACCTACAGCTGTAGCTTCCCACAATCTAGGAAGGCCTCCAACCAACACGATCAATAAAATTGATCCAAATGACATCGCCTTGATTGGAGGAAGATCAAGATCTCATACTCCTCCTTTTCTTCTCACGTATGAAATCTTCAACAAAAATGTGCACAATTGCTTGGTCGATTCTGGTGCTTCAACGAACAGTTTACCCAGGTCAATATGTGCCAAATTGAATCTGCAACCTCAAAAATCCGCAGTACGTATAGTTCAACTTGATCGATCCCAAGTCGAAGTGATTGGTGAACTCAATCAGGTGACCATAAGATTGTCGTCTAACCCAAAAGTGTGTCAGGTTATCGACATTCTAGTAGCTGATATCCCTGAATTCTATTGTTTGATTCTTAGCAGGGATTGGTCGGAAAAACTCCATGGATATTTTTCAACCGATTGGTCGCACATGTGGTTACCATACAATGGTAAACCAAATCAGATAAAGGTTGAACGAGAATTGCACCAAAAATACATAGTGACAGAACTGGAAGGAGAAAATGAGGACATAATGTACAATAGCAGCATTGTAGGCAATTACGCAATAGATTCTTTCCTAGGTAATTTCAATGCTCATATTTCACCATACTTAGAGAATTCAGTTTTATCCCAAGTTGAAAATTTCTCCCAAACTGATGACTCAAAATGTTTTAGTTTTTTAGATAATTCTGTAAATACATCTTTATTTTGGAAATTATATTTTGACGGATCAAAATCCAATGAGGGGGCAGGAGCAGGATGCGTTCTGATTAACCCAGACGGGAATAAGACTATGCTCACATGCAGACTTGAGTTCGATTGCACGAACAACACAGCGGAGTACGAAGCCTTGGTTCAAGGCCTATACAAAGCAATCGGATTGAACGTTAAGTATCTTCAAGTCTTTGGAGATTCAGAGATCGTCGTAAAACAGGTACGTAACACCATACATTGCCTGTCAAGTCATTTAAAGCATTATCAATCATTAGTTCAAGATCTCACTGCACATTTCGTAGCATTCAACATCTCGTTAATTCCAAGAATTCAAAACGCAAGCGCAGACCTGTTAGCCAACGTAGCCTCTAGACTTATCCCTTCCGAAGATTTTAGTCCTGATAGGTTTTCAATAGAATTAATCTTTAGACCATCCATCCCTGACAATATCACCAATTGGAGAGTGTTCAACGAGGATCCTACTCAAATCAGATAATCGACGAAGACCATCGTGATCATGAAATACAACAAAATGGCTCCGACAATGCTATACCGAAATCAGTGGTCAAGCTAGAAGATTTATATGATTTACAAAGTCGGTTTAAAAGGTCCGCCAATGCTAAACTTTGTAGTTCTACCCTGAACTATGAATTAGTAAACCTAGGGACCGATCAGAAGCCTCAAAACGTTAACCTAGGTCACGGCCTAGCCCCTAAAGAGAAATCAGCATATATCTGTCTTCTGAGACAATACAAAAACGTTTTTGCTTGGAATTACGATGAACTAAAAACATACAACACTTCTATCATTCAACATGTTATCCCTATGATTGACAATGAAAAACCTGTCCAGCAGAAGCTCAGAAAAATACACCCTAACCTAGAAAATCAGATAAAAACTTAGCTTAATAAGTTGTTGAGAGCCAGAATAATTTTCCCCGTAAGGCATTCTAAATGGGTATCCAATATGGTGCCCGTTAGGAAAAAAAACGGAGACATTAGAATCTGTATCGATTTCCGAAATCTCAACAAAGCCTGTCAAAAAGATAACTTTCCCCTCCCACCTATGGAGCAAATATTACAGGCAGTAGCAGGCTCAGAATTAATGTCATTCCTGGATGGATTTTCAGGATACAATCAAGTACTGGTGCATCCCGATGATCAGTTAAAGACTACGTTCCGAACCAAATGGGGCACTTATGCATATCGGAAGATGCCATTTGGTCTGATCAATGCCGGAGCTACCTTTCAGAGAGCCATGGACATCGCGTTTAAAGGGTTAGTCAATAAATCAGTGGTGATTTACCTGGATGATATAACAATGTACTCCAAAAAATGAAACAACCACCTTAAAGATTTGAAGCAAATCTTTCAAAGATGCTTGAGGTATGGGATTTCGCTCAACCCAAAGAAATCTTTCTTTGCGTTAAGCGAAGGAAAATTGCTCGGATTCATAGTGTCGAAATCTGGTATTCACATAGAACCCGACAGAATCAAGGAAATTTCTGAAATATCCATACCCCATAACAAGAAGGCCATGCAATCCTTCCTTGGACAGATCAATTTTGTCAAAAGATTTGTCCCGGATTTTTCACGTATTATTTCTCCTTTACAAAATATGATAAAAAAGAATTCAAATTTCAAATGGGGTCTAGATGAGCACGAAGCGTTCAACTTAATCAAACAAGCTATCATCAATGCTCCATCTTTGGCCACCCCAAATTTTTCAGAATCTTTTACCTTATACACTTTTGCCTCAGAGAAATCCTATGCCGCGATTTTGACCCAAACAAATCAAGAGAAAGCGGAAGCTCCAATCGCATTCTTCAGCTCAAACTTACAAGGTGCTGAAATTAATTACTCAGACGTAGAGAAACAAGCATACGCTATTTTCAAAGCGATCAAATATTTCAGACCTTTCTTGCTTAAAGCCCACACTAAAGTCGTAGTACCGTTTCCGGCGGTAAGAAACCTTTTAGTGCAGAAAGACGTGGGTGAAAAGAGAGCTAATTGGATTACCGTTTTACAAGAATATGATCTTGAGATCAAACCAGCAAACATCGTAAGAGGTTAAGGCTTCTGCAAGATGTTAGCCGGAGCATCGCAAATCCCGGAGAACTCATATGAAGAGGTACAAGCGTACGAGGTAAGCCTAAACGATGCAAAATCATCATATGCTGACACCATTTATTTTCTTAAGAACGGGTATGCTCCATCACGTCTGGATCATACCAAGAAAAGAGCTCTGAGATTAAAAGCTAAACAATACCAGCTCGTAAATGATGTCTTGTTTAAAAGGAATTACGATTCTGTGCTTCTTAGGTGTCTTGAGAAAACTGAAGCCGAAAAGGTTTTGCAGGAACTCCATGACGGACCAGCGGGCGGACACTATGCTGGATATGCAACTGCACATAAAATCTTGCGTGCAGGATATTATTGGCCCACACTGTTCATAGACTCATACAATCACGTGAGGAGATGCCAAGTCTGCCAGACTGCTGCAGGAAAACAAAGGAAACCTACCATGCCGCTACAACCAGTCATCATCGACCAACCATTCAGTCAATGGGGATTGGACATAATAGGTGAGATCATTTCTCACTCTTCTAAGCAGCATAAGTATATCCTTACGGCAACTGATTATTTAACCAAATGGGTAGAAGCAGTTCCTGTCAAGACAGTTCATTCTGAAAATATTATTGAATTCATAGATCAATTTATCATCACTAGGTTTGGATTGCCAACAGCAATAATGTTTGATAACGCTTCATATTTTTCTGGAAATACTATGACTGAGTTTGCGCTTAAAAGAGGTTTCAAACTGAAATATTCTTCCAACTACTATCCGCAAGGTAATGGATTGGCTGAATCAACAAACAAGAACCTAATCAGAATTATCAAAAGAACAGTCGACCAAAACCAAAGGAATTGGCGCAAAGCGCTGGTAAATGCTTTATGGGCTGATAGAATCACAAAGAAAGCTTCAATCGGCACTTCTCCCTTTAATTTAGTTTATGGGAGAGAAGTGGTTCTTCCGACTCACCTAGTCATTCCCTCTTTGTCTTTAGTGCAATATATCGATGAAGTATCTACTTCCTCTTTATAATTAAGACAAATGGAAATAATCAAACTAGAAGAACAAAGAGAACAAGCTAGGAAAACCCATGCTCATCACCAAGCGCTAATAAAATCTTCTTTTGACTCAGCCATCCTAACCAGAAAAAACTTTCAGATAGGTAATTTAGTTTTGAAATGGGATAAGGCTCATGAAGAAAAGGGCAAACATACGAAATTTCAGAAGCTGTGGCTTGGCCCTTTTCAGATTGTGGAAGTCGTAGGCCCATCCACATTCGTGTTGCAGGATCTGGCGGGAAGGAGAGATTCTTTACCTGTCAATGGACTGATTCTTAAATTATATTTTCCATAGAAGAGAAATCTTCTAATTTTTGTAGGATAGATTTAGTTTTTAGTTTTTATTTTGTTTTGTTTTTCTCTTTTATGAATAAAACCCGTTGTAGATGATCATTGAAAAAGGATTCATGAAAGAGCACGCCAATTCTATATCAGATTTTGATTTCGCTTGTACAAATAGCAAAAAAAATTTGAAAAGCTGAATTTTATTATTGACAAATAGAGTTAACTTCACTTTGATTACAATACTCGTTTCGACCTCTAAAAAACTTTGACAAAGGCAACCTCTGGTAAAAGAATTGTTTTGTATCACCACCATGAAGGGTATCATCAATAATAAAATAAGCATTCTCTGCAAAGTTGTTGTTTTCAAAAACTCTATTATTGTTGTCCAGAGCTTTCTTAAGGAAAAAACAATGACTTCCTCCCTACTAAAAGGAAACTACAGCATCCAGAGAAACAATCCAAGCAAAACACTATATCTCAAAGAATAAGAGGTCTCATCACGAGCCGGCTTATCATGATCACAGATATTATAACTTGCTGACTTTGCCAATACTATCTATCAAAACAGGGCAACGACTTAAGATTGTTGCAATCAAAAGACAAGAGGTCTCATCACGAGCTGGCTTGTTCAGCACAAGTGTAAATCAGGTGAATGACTGTGTCATAATTTTGCCACCAAACCAAGACATTGTTCTTTAGAGAATTAAAAAAGGAAAAGTGTGTTAAAAAGGATTTTTCTTTGAAATGTTGCAAGTAACCTCAAGCAGGAAAAAGGATCATTGTTGGATAACGTGGTAACCCTGTCGAGGTTGTGGACGCTTGCGGGCAGCAGAGGCTCTACCTACGACAAATGAGCATACTTTTAAGCCAGTACGCAGAGAAGACCTTATTTTATCTTTTATCAAAACCAAGTAATGTCTGATGCAAATGCAAGAAGAAACCTGAGGAAGCAAGAAATTGAGATATAAAAAGGGTTGAAACAAAATATCGTCGACAAGGTGAGGGGAAATCTACTCTATCTGTACATAACAAAATTTAGACATATAAATATTTTTGCTGTTTCGGAAGTGAACGGTCAATAGAAATGTAGAGATAACTGGTTCTTCGCAGTGAATCGCCATTGTTGTGGTCACCAACAACCCCCCTCTTTGTTTGATATTAGTAATAACATCAAGCAAGGGGGGACCCTTAACCAAAAAATCCAAAAAATATTTTTGTTTGAAAAAATCTTTTGTATCAACTCTCTAAGAGCTATATCGCGTCGCAAAGGAAAAAGGAGCGCTTCCCCAAAGCACACAAACACACCAAGGAAGAGCGACGCGAGAACCCATCGCATCACGTGCATCAAAGGTGCTCAAAAGAGGAGAACCTAAAGAGCAGCCGACGGCCGATATGCGACGTCACACATCGCAATGTCGCATAAGCAGCACAAAGTGACAAAGCGAAAAACCTTGCGACCTTGCGATATTGCGATATGCGATCTGTGACCATGCAAAGCTGCGACCTGCGATCTATGGTGTGCGACAAATGAGACTATCAATTGCTGCGATGCCACCTATTTACCTCGCAATCTTCGATGCTGCGATGCAAATCGCAGAAGCCAATCATCGCAGGCATTCCTCGGCATGATCTGGGAGCCTAAAGTTAGGCGTGCACCTTACGGGAAATTAATGATTGTACGCCTGTGTATCCCAAGATGATTATGTTGCATTTTTCGAAGAGTCAAGTCATAATGGGTGACATGATTATGCATTCATTAGAACTTAATTGCTTTCATGTCAATCTTTTCTTCTGTCTCTCTTCATTTACGTGAACTATAAGTCAGCAACTGATATAAATCTATATGCAGGAAACATCTAAGGAAAAGCGCCAGAACTAGAAGAACAGAGAGGAGATGACGTCGCAGATGGATACCGCATACAGCAGGACCACGGATCCCACAGTATCACCCAACAAAGGCTGATGGAAATAGGCTATCTAGGACTCAGAGTCAAAGGCACACAAAAGCAAAGCGTTTATGAAAGATCCTGAAATCCCAAATTGGGTAAAGCAAAAAGAAAAACGCTTAAGGGGAAAGACGTCTCAGAAAAGCCTGGAGCAAAGAATGGAAACAAATTTCAATTGAGAAAATCGTTCAGGCAACAAAATCCCCATCTCATTGAGTCATTCGCACGGCCGGAAACCGAAATAGCAACAGCACAATCAGTTTGAAAGAAATCTGAGTTGTACTAAGTATACACGCCGTGAAGACACTCCTCCAGAAGAACACTTTCAAAAATATCTTCTAGTTTGCCAGAAAGAGGTGCCAGCTCTTGTTATTTCTAATTTCCAAGCTTGAACAAAAGGAAAGGACAAGCAGCCGACTCTGTCATGGCGAACAACGCATCGCTTACAACACTAAGGAGCAGATACAGAAATGGTTAGAAATTAGATTCAGTTTTTAGAAATAAATTTGTTTTAGTAAAAGGGCAGTCATTTGAAGCCGTTCCCTAAATTTGTGTAATTAAAATTAGCCGGTTAGTAGTATTTAACCCTTCTCGTTGCATTGGAGAAGGGTCCGGAAATTTGTCAAAAAACTTGTCCTCAGAACATGCACTTCTGCACCCTCGGAGGGGGCTTTTGATGAATGGACGGATCAAGATTTATTTATGTTTGCATTTTAATACCTGCTACTGATGTTGCACTTTTGTACTCTTAGTAGGCATTAAAAGTAAGTAGAAATAGATCATTATTGCTTCAGGTCTGTGAGTATAAAGTCAGTCATAAATGGTACTTTTATCTCTTGACGAGTTTCTGCTTGCATTCTTAGAGTAATATACAGCTGATGTTGTTTATATGTTAACATATGAATGAGTAGACTACCATTTGGCACTTCTGTACAGTGGAGTCATTGATTTATGCTTAATACGTGAATAACTGATTATGCGATATGCTGTTCACAACCGTTTTGTTTAACTTTTTATGCAGGATGATTCACCTAAATTGATTTATATTCTCATGATAGCTGAATAATCTTCATTACCAGTTATTGTGTGAAATCTTTCTAGATCGCATAATGGAAAAAGTTCTATCCTGGGTTAGCGTAGATTAGATGTGTTGTTCTTGATAGATTAAAGTAGTATAAAGTTTAGTCTCAGAGTTTAGAACTAGATTAGCTTAGAAATAATTCTGTATTTTTATTATCAAATCTTACACACACACACATCACCGAACTCTACACACACACAAGCCCTTAGAACGGGAAGCTAGTCTTGTTATCCCCAGTCGGACCCGCTACACCAGACGGGCATGGAACCGCCAACCAGGTTCCCGACCGGGTGGGTATCCCCCTTGTTTTTGACCCGATTTCAGGTCCCTCAATAGGGATATAGGAATTTTCCAAATGGTATGGGAAAGAGAGAGTAATAGGGTATGATAGGGTTTAGGGATAGAAAAGTAGGACTTTAGAAATAAGTTATTTGGGATGTAGAGGAACAGGGGATTTAATAGGGATGATGGGTTTAAGGTGAGGGAAAGATATTGGAGAATTAAGGGACTAAGGGACTATTTGGTATAGATTTTAGTTTAGGGAAATGTGGGATGTTTTGGGATTTTTTTATAAGATTAGGGTTTGTGGATTTACAATTGGGATTTTGGGAAAGGAAACTTGGGATAGAGGATTAGTGAATCTAGGGGGTAGGGGAACTTAGGGATGAAATCAAGGGACAAATGGGAGAAGGGAGTGATGGAGGAATGATAAACTTGGTAGCAAATAGTTAATCAAACCCTAGGTAGCAAGTTTCTTGGAATTTCAAATGGTAGGGTTTGATTTTTTTTGAACAATTACCATTCATTAACCACCATGATATAGCACCAAAATTGGATAAAAAACAATGATGGAGGGTCTACCTACTTGTCAAAAAGCAAAGTCGTGTGATTTTCGGCGATTTGGGTGAATCCTGGAATTTTTTGGGCTCTCTGGCTATATACACCACGCATCAAGCCCAATGCACCGTGCCTTCTTTATGCGTCGTGCCAGTGTATTTTTACACTAGAAATTTGAGCCCAATCCGCTGCGCCAGTTATGTGCGTCGCGCCACCTGCCATATTCATAGTGCTTTTTACAGGAGACTTTTGTAGGTCTTTCCGGTGTCCAAATTGGGCATGGGATAGCTCGTTGGAAAGGTATTTGAGTATAATTTCCATCCCAACTAGAATTTGTCAATTTGGAGTTCATTTACCTTTTCAAAAATCAAACCTCCGAAGACTGGTCAAAATGTTGCAAATGAGGCTTCCTAAAGGCAGCGTATTGTTGCAGTCGAAATTTGAAGTTGTTCCTCAACTCCAAATTGAGCTCATGATAGCTCATTGGAAATATCCTTGTGTCTACTTATCCTTTGTTGCATCAATAAAGTCATCTAGTCAACCAAGGTAGGAGAAAATTTTATTTTCCCAAGGTCACTACAGAGGTGCATCAATTCTCCTGAGGCAGCTGTAGTTTTTGGCATTTTTCCAAAACCATGACATCTGTGTAAAAAGTGAAGGAGGTTTATCTTCCTTGGCTTATTCTAGACAAAAAAATCTCTCATTTTTCCCAAATTAATCTTTTATTGCTCAGAAACATTATTTTAGTAAAACCTACCCCAATGTGTGGAACAAGAGATTTGTCAAAATGAATCGAAATGAAGGGGATAAGGGGCTTCTAAATTCTTGATAAAAAATTTCAAGGTGGGGAGGGATGTTAGGAAGCAGGGGAAAGTGGAATTTCAGAGACTGCGTGAGGGGAAGGGGTCCAAAAGGGAAAAACACAGCCCTAGCCTAGAAATTTGCCAAGTTGTAGCAAGAAACTAGGGTTTGTGCGAAAATGAGGAATTTAGAGGATTTTAGTGATGGGAAGTGTTTAATAAGGTACATTATGGATAGGGAAAGGTGTATGAACATCAGGATACAAGTGTTTCTAATGATTTGACCATCCAAGATAAATTTCCTTCAAAACACTAGGAGAGGGAAATGAACCTTACCTAGGCACAACTGAAGCATGAACAAGGTGTGAAATGACCCAGTGGAACTTGACATGATAATGAAAACCCTCTGAATGATGGCACACTCATTTGAATGATGAAATGGACCGACATTTGGACAATTTTGACAAGAGTAAAATCAAACCCTAGACCTAATCCCTAGTGACCAAATTTTGCTTGAAGACTCATTGAAATGACAAAATTTGACCTTGACACCTTAAAATCACTTTGTAAGAGGAAGTTTGATCACTGGAGGAAGGCTACAAAGATGACACTAACACATTCAAATATCAAAAACGGAACTACACATGCAACGTGTTACCTGCAAAGTTCTATTGTAGCTACATTCCCAACCTCCTTCCTCAATTCCCACCAATTCATTTTCTTGATTTTGTCTAATTGTTTTCTTCTCTCCACATCTAACTGAGAATGCCTCAATGTCCAAGTGAATGATAGAATGCTCCAAGAGTAATGAAGAAGTGATCAAGAGTACCTAAGAGTAGCTAAGAGAGCCATATAATGTTGTCCCTTTGCTTTTGTTTCCTTTTCCCCTTTATTTTTCCTTGAATTTCATTCATTTTCCCTTGAATTCATATTCTTTTCTATTCATCTTCCTTTCTCCTATTTTCCTTTATTCCTTTCATTAATTGTCATTTATTGCCCTTTATCTTTGCTAATGACAATGCCAATTTCCATAGCCAATAATAAACCAAAAGTGATTCCAACTATTGATTTTATCCCTTTCTTTATCTTGGAATATGTGTCACATGACCTTAATTTAAGTTTATTTACATGGAAAATGAACTAGGGGCTATTACCGAAGGTTTGACAATAATAGTGCACTATTTTTTATAGTTTCCATGAATGACAAAAGGGGATACTATTTAATAATATATTTCCATTGATGTCAAAGTTAGATGGAGATGAAGAATGTCAATGTTAGGGGATCTTTTTGGAAATATCATTTTCCTTGATCAATATAAAAGATAGGAGTAGGATATAGATGTGCAATACAAAAATTACAAGATGAAGATTGTTGGAAATGTTGTTAGTATACCTAATTTTTTCTTCATTCCCAATTTGGATAACCTATCTTTAAATGGATTTTCACTCTAAGTACTGAGCCCAAATGTGAGCATACTATCTATGATTGAAAAAAATATTCCAATTCATTTCCAATGATACATGGAAATCCCTATAACTCCATAGGAATTAAGGGAAATGAAATCTTATGTCAGGTTGACCTAAGTAGCTTTTCTAGTAAGCCCCGTAACTAAATATAGAAAAACTATTAATAAAGGATATAAGAGTGTAGTTAAATATCATCCAAGAAAAAATAGATTTAAGGTGTGCAATAGAAGCTAGGGAATACTCTTGGGTTCTAAAAGGTGGATAAAATTAACGATTAGTGGAGTGAAGTAGACAAGTTGAATTTTTTTCTATAAATTTTTCTTTGTGATGCTTAAAATTCTGAAACATGGAGGAGATGGAAAATAAATATTGATCAAAATGTAATAGAAATTGTAGCCAATTCTTTGTGATGCTTTTAGAGATATTCTTTAAGGAAATTAGGGTTCCTTAATGCTCCTAAAATCTACTTCAAACATCTCTCATTGAAATTTTCACTATAAATTTCCTTCTTAGATGTATACTATGAAACTTGGGGGAGACAGGTATCAGGTATTCAAGTACATCTGGAAGAAATTTCATCCATTGGTTATTTTTAAATGCTCTTAGAGTTTGATTCAAACATGTTAGCTTGGCACTTTCACCATATCTTTTCTCTAGGATGTATTAGACCATCAAACTTGTAGGATATAATGGATGGATCTTCTTTTATGTGTGGTATAAAATTTAGAGTTTCATTTTATATAATATTGGAGATATTCTCTAAGGAATTTAAGGTTCTTAAACACTCCTCAAATTTTGTTCAATGGTGCTTGGAATATTTGCTATAAATTTTCTTCGATGAGGCTTCAGACTATGAAACTTATAGATTTAAGGCTTCTCCGATCTATATTATATGTGGTGATGTCTTTTGGATTCATTGCGTTCATGTTTTTTGTAATCGATGTTTCGAACCAACCTTTGTGGTTCATGATTGGGATCCGATGAGTGAATAAGCCACAACCTAATGGGATTAATAAATAGAGGTGAGGGATGCAAATGGAATGAATCGAGCTGATAGGTTCAAACTTGCTGGAGATGGAGGAGTCCTACTATTTTTCATGTGGTAAAAATTTAAAATATTGCTTCATAAAATGTCAAATATATTCCATGTGGAAGTTAGGGTTATTGAATGGTCCTAAATTTAACTTCAAAGAGGTCAATTTGGCATTTTTTCTAAAACTTATCTTTTGTGATTTTTAAAAGTATGAAAATTGTATATATAAGGAGATAGATAGAAGTTCCTCAAGTAAAAATTTCATAATAATATCTAGAAGATTATATATGTGGCACTTCATATGAGTTCATTCTTAAGAAGATTCCAATTATTTTTTTCAGGAGAAGTAGACTTGGTGAAAGCAGAAGCAACAAAAATAATAAGTAAAGATAGAAGAAACAAGTAGAAGTAGTGAAGGAAAAGAAAAACTAAAAAACATGGGGAAAGAAGAAGTAGTGAAGGTGGAAGAAGCAAGCTATATTAGTAAAGTAGGTTTGTCCCTATGAATATTTTCAATTTTGGGGATCAATGTCTCTTGTAGGTTGTTTCCTACAAATATTTAAACAAACGGGATTTGTGTCTCTTATAGGTTAGAACCTATAAATATTGGAGCAAAGTAGATTAGTGTCTCCTATAGTTTGGTTCCTATAAATATTATAGGAAAGGGGATTAGTGTCTTCTATAGGTAGGTTCCTACAAATCTTATACGATAGGGGATTGGTGTCTCATGTAGGTAAGCTCCTACAATCTTTTAGTAGGTGCATTAATAGTAGCTTGGTTCTTACAAATATTGTAGTAGTAACTTGATCCCTACAAAGATGTGTTATAAAGAAGTTTAATTTATTTCTTGTGTTTCTTGTACGATATTATTTGGTTATGATTTATTTCTTGTGTTTCATCATTAACTATCTTCACACATATTCCTCCTTCGTTCTCTTGAAATTATCGAATATGACCTATCATATATCATATGTCTCAAATATCCACCTTCCACATATCACCCCACACAAAGCATAGTGTTCGAAGATGAAGAAAATACAATATCCATCTTCACCTTAAGAAAATAGTGAAATGAATAAGATACCATTTCTCAAACACTTATCCCAAGTGACTTAGGGTTTTATACCCAATAACCTCAACAGGATCAAGTGCTTCTCCTAAGTAAACTCAAACTAGAATACCAACTCCGTCTTTCATCGAAAGAATCATTTTAGATAAAATAACAAGGATAACATATAGAAAACTCTAAACTAATTAGGCTCCTTTTGTAAATTTCTTTACCTAAGGAAATTAATGAAGGTTCATAAATATCAACAATTTCCTATAGGTTTCCTAGATAATGTTACTATTATTTTATAGCCTTAAGGGAAATTATGAAGAATATCTTTTTCCTTCTCAACCCTAAAAAAAATGAAATTCAAGAAAAATAGGTCTCAAAAGTGTTAAAATATGTTTCACTCTTCTAAGGAAATCTTATCAACGATAAACCATAGCAAAATACTCATTATGGAAATTGAAATTGCAATAGTAAATATGCCCTAATATCTTCAATATTAACTTTAATTATCTTAATAATTTCAAGCTTAATATATGTGAGAAATTAAAAACGCATACTAGTGCAAGAATTTATTAAACCATGAATATAAAGATAGCTTAAGATAAAATTTGTGATTGGAAATTATCAGAGAGTTCAGAACTATACACATGTGCATGCATAGACACACATAAAAACACACAAATAGAGGACGATGATGATGATGCATGGAAATAATTTTAGTTCGCTATGGAAATATTATCGATAACTAACCATATCATAAATATATTTTGTGACAATATAAATTACAATAGTAAATATGCCACAATGTCTTCAACATCAACATTAGTTACCTTAACAATGCATCCCTAATTTATCTAAAATTATTATAAATGTGTGCTTCTATATGAAATTATCAAGTTTTCAAGATAAAGGTTGTCTAATATAAGTTCTACAATAATACAATTTTGGGTAATTGAAATCGACATACACTAATGATAATTATGATGATAGTTATTAATGGCCACTCAGAGCATTGTTGGTATGTTGAAGCTATAAAAGAAATGTAAGGAATTGCTTGACTTTATTTAGAATTTTAATTCTATGCTAGAGGATATTTAAGAGGATCATTCCTAAATCATCATAATTTTGATTATTTAAGAGGATATTAAGGTCAATTTTGTAACAAATATTTTGACATTGAAATCTAATCTAGGCATATGCCTAACATCCTAGGAGAAATGTGTTTCCAACTTCAACATTCCTAGCATCACTAGGATGACAAACACTTCTCACTCATGACATTTTAGGAATTGTGTAATTCCATATTTCACTATGGATCTAATGAGAGCTTGTTCATATTTTAGAAATGATTATTTTTTTCTTTACACTAACCAAAACAAAGAGATACCTTTTATGCTTTAGATTTGGGTCGATCACCTAGGTCTAGTATCTTAATTTTCCCTCCTCCTATAATTATTTATTGGACATAATTTCTTATTAAATTTACATGTAATAATATTCTTTTAAGATCATTATTATGTAGGGTTTTATATTCCTCAATACTCCAATGATTTATCCAAGATCTGACATCTTTATTCCAATACTACTTGATTAATAGGTGGTTTTAATGAGATTTTTAAGCAACAATAAGAAACCTCTTCTCTTCTATGTTGTTTATTTGTATTTTTGTAGAATGTACCTAATAAGAAGCATCCTATGGATGTGAATAAACTTTCACTTATAGGAGGAGCATAAGATAGGGTGTATTTCATTTAGTATTAATATTATAAGCTCTGAAATTCTTTTGGAATTTCTTTATCCTTCTCCATAATTCTCTGGAGATATTGAATCCTCAAACTTCATGCACATATAACGTAACAAAGAAATGCTCTTCTAAAAGAGAATTTTCATTTTATCTGAAATCCAAAGGTCAACTAATTTCGAATTTTTTGATCTCCATGACAAAATTTCCACCTTCCATTTATCATTTTCTCAAAAATATGGTTCAACTTGAGCTAGTGATGAAGATTGATTCTAAGAGTCTTGTATGAATTCTCTTCCTTCAATTTTGTATTATCATACATGAAATTAGTGTAATTGATATTTTCTATTTTATTATCATAAAATTTGCTTTGTTAGTGTTAATAGTCATACCCATACTACTGAGAAAATCCCTTAATATTTAGTTTCTTATGGAGATCATGGTGAATCCTTACAATAAGAAAAGCATCAACATTAACATATAGAATAAGGTTGATAACTACTCTAGTCGAATATGCGCAGACACATTTCTCATTTTTTGAGAAACCCTCTAACTTGTGGAAGTACATGTTAAAATTAATATGGGACAAGGGACAACAATTATTAAATCCTTCATTAGTAGTCTAGATCCATATTAACTCTGAATCTACCAAGCTTAGATAGGGATCAAATTATTTAGTTTCAAACATATTTTAGAGATAAAGGAGATTTGATACAAAGTTATTATGGATATAGGTTGGTTATTATACCAATAATAATATATAAACAAAGAGCATGTTAAATAAACAATAGTATGTTAACTTTACATTGTAGACAAACCAATTTATTCTCATCAAATGGGTATCTTTGTGCCTTACATTTTACATTTCATATATTACATTTTGCATTTTTCATTTTAAATTAAGTTACATTTTACATTTATTTATGTTTTAATTTGAATACTAATTAAAAAATATGAAGTCAAAAATTAATTTGGTTTTGTTTTTTCATATATATATTTTTCATGGCATTTAAAAAATGTTGGCATACTTACTTACATTATTCCTACACACTTCCCTCATACAGGGTTGTAGAGTTCCTCTGGAGGTAATAACTAATTTATTCTAATGAACTCTTAGTGGTCCTATACCTGGAAATAATATAGTTTAACATCCTTACTATATTAACTCTCAATTCATAAGGAACTTTTATCTCTTCTAATCCATTCCAAACGTTAGTTATTGGCATTACATCAAATTATTTATAAAGTTAATGAATCAATAGAATGGATTGATTTTACTATTTTGAAAATGATCCTAGTGATCCTATGTGTAAGAAAGTGGTCCACCATTCAATGAAAACTATTCTCTTTAGATTAGTAATTAGCTCTTTCTTTTGTGGCTTTCTAGCCATAATCTAGTACCTCACTATAGAAAAATGCCACTCAACTTGAAAAATGGATAAATAATTATAATGGTCATCTAATTAGAGTGATTTTTAAATTTCTTCTTTAAAAATGTGATGAATGATTTTTTGAGTCTAGGATTTAGTGAAACCATACTTGACATAAGCTAATACTTCTCTTTAAGCACATCAAAACATGAAGTGATAAAAACCGAGATACCCCAAGCCATCATAAAGTTATATTAGGAAAGGTATATTCTCTTCTTCTCCTTCTCAACGTGTAAACCTAGGGTTTAATGCACAAACCCTCAACCCCAATTTCCATAAGGAATGAAAACTTAAGCTATAGTATTCATGATGTTTTATGTGCTCCAAGAAACCCTAGCGCATCAAAAAGAAGGATAAAGTACAATGTGAGAGAGAGAGAGAGAGAGACTAGTGTACTACTGTTATGACATATGAAAGACTAGATTATAATGATACTTATTAAAGGACTCTCTCCTTCCTCTATAAATATGAGAGATAAGGGAGGAAAAAAATAAAATTATTGACTTAAATCCATACTGATAACATAATATGAATACAGGTAGGATCACATATGTGGATTCATACACTTAAAGGATAGAAAATCCAAGATCCAAGATGATGTCATAAAGATGAAATCCTCTAATGAAAGTTCACACTGTAGGATGTGTCCAACAGTCCTTACACAAACCTCCATGGAATCTAGTGCTCCTCCTAAGCCATGTGATCCATGAAGTTTGCTCTACCTTAATGAACATTGTTACAACATAGGCATCCAAAATTCAATTTTATGCATCCTTACAAGCGTCGAAGCCACACAATGTTTTATAGGGTCAATTATCCTCCTCCAATGTTGTTAATCCTCTCATGCAATTCACAAAACTCCATATACCAATCATGAAAAATGCCCATAAGAAATACAAATACCTCTAGTTTTTAAAGGATAAATTCTATGCAAGCATCCAATTAGTGTATTGAAACCGTTGAACCTCATCCACTATGTAATTCTATCATGGAACCTAAAAGGCATAACCATATTGTTATATGGAATATACAATTGCAGACATAAATATCTTCCCTAGACCTAGTGGCATGATCTAGAACAACATAAATCAAAGACTATAAAGTTCTCCTTAAATAAGTTGGAGAATGGAAATTTTGTTACTTGTGATCTGTTAGGAGATATTGCCTCCTATTGGCTTGTAAGCTCCAACCATAGCTCTGATCTCTAAATTAGAACATGCAGAAACAAACAACACAAGCCAAAGATCTACGATATCTATGTAGCATTATCCAATCACTCTATTCAATGGCTCAACTAGCATTGAAATATATGAATGTAAACATAACATAACACATATAGGAAAATGGTATACTCTTGTATTAATATGAAAGGGACAGAGTTTACAACCAAAAGTGGAAGTTGCTCTTATAGATATCCCTCCAAGTTGACTTGTCCTTCCTTTCCATAATGTACACCTCAAAGCCACCCCAATGCATGGGAATGATAACTCTCTTATGACGAAAGAAACAACATAAAGGTATGATTAGTCTCCAAAATCCAACCCTTAGCTTGTGTATAGTAGTAAATATATACGAGAGGATGGTAGTTTAGGAATTTGTATCCTTTACCAATATAGGCTTGAGATCCACCCTTGATGTGAGGATGACCTCAAGGGATAAGACATCAAATATCCAAGGTAGGATGAGATAGGATTCAAAGTTATTACCATGGTAAATGGTTATAACAACTCCTGCATGCTTATGGAAAATGAAGCTTCAAGATTATTTTTATCTTTTCCAAATTTCTAGAATCAATGCATCCCTAATAAGGGACAACCAACAATGACTAGAGTAGTACAAAACTGAGTAGTATGTTGTTGAACGCAAATCCGTAAAGGGCTAGGGTGTGCTAAGACATGAAAGCACTAGAATGAAGAAGTCAAGGTCAAAAACTCAAGGATTTGAGAGATTCATGCCTAAGGATTTATGTAGGAATGATGACAAGGTGTCCATGGATTTTGGTGGATCAAGTTTGTAGGCTGATGTGACAAAATAGACTATAATAGATTCCCCCCTAAAGCGAAAAGTCAGATATGGAAATTGATGACTAAAGTGATTTACCTTGTGAAAATTTCATATCAAGAACCACCGATCGGATCATTATCTATTAGAATACATTTTCATCACGATATATTTTTTTAGGGAGGCATACCCGTGATTAGTACATAAGCTAGCATTACATGTACAATGATCAAGAAGTCATGCCCATAGATGAGAAAGAGTGGACTGAAGGTTGGATGATTTCTTGTATGATCATAGCCATCATGTTTTTTAACATCAAATGTAGTGCAGATAGATGAAACTATATTTGAGGTCTTCTCATTGACTCGATCATCTAGTGTACGAGCATAACCATGTGAATAAAGGAGATAGAGTCGAACATGGAAGACACCATCTATTTACGTGCCAATAGTGTAAGTCATTAACATACACGAAAGAAACAACCAATGATGTTAATGGCTCTCAAGGTACTTCAGTGAAATATGTATGGTGTGAATCAATGAGTTAAAGTAGAACACCACACAGAATATGTCGGTGAAAGGCCAGTGACGAAAACTTGTCACCTAGATTGAGGAAACTTTCCATTGATGTATGCAAGCCTCAAGGTACTGGAGGAATATTTTCTATGTCACTTCCTGGATAATGAGCTGATGTCGACAGGAAGTGACCTATCATAGGAGGGCCTTGATGAATCCCCCATAAATAACACAAAATGGGTATCATGATTTGAGATAGGATGGCGTGAACATGGAAGTCGTCCAGGAACAATAGACATGGAATGTCGACTTAATATTACCTTAGTATATATTAATTGGATGACTTTTATTGAACCCATAAATGACATTGCTTGGATTTGGAAGCATTAACCAAAAACTGAAAATGGAGGCTCTGAAATGGTGTGATGAACAAAAATACAAGCAGATTTCGTAACCCAACAACGATGGATATGAAGTAAAAGAGTGTTGTGTTCAAGGGAGACTCACTACCATAATAGGTAGAATATCCCATTTTCCCAATTTCCCCAACCATTGTTGACCAATACCTCTTTATTTTTTAGCAAGCATGAGGAGGATAGAATATGCTTGTTCTATAAGTTCATCCTTCAAATGAATCCCTATCAGTATGTTTAATGAACCCTAAGAAGGACTAGTTCAGTCCCGTCATCTTCAACGAGTCTATCGTTGCTTAATGCTTTAATGAGTCCAACGAAGGTCTAACTCAAAATATTTTTCATTTTTAGAGATTTGGAAAAAAATTTGAAAAAGAAAACTACAAAGGTTATGTTTTGTAAATACTGTCTTGAGTCAAAAAAGGAAGAAAACAATAATCAGGAGAACCTCTTAGCCATGTTCGACTAAGGTATTCCTCTTTCATAGATTGTTTAGCTTAGTTAAGAAACGGTTAAACTGACATGGAGTAGATGTATTTTCATTTACTTTAATGAGTTTGAAAAGACAACTGTGTTGGGAAGTGGAAAATGTATGTTTTCTCCTCGTAATAGCTTAATTAATCATTTGTCTTTATGTGTTTATCTTCATTTTAGGAATAAATATAGAAGAAACAATAACAGAAGTTGGGTAAAATCGATTATTAACAAATTGGGTAAATCTGGGCACGAAAAACTAACTTTCGCTATCTTTATATGCAGGGACACAGATTGAACAATTGTTGTTCAAATGACAAAACAACAGTGGCCAGGAAAGGAAAAGGACAACATCTTGATTATGGAGGACAATGGAAGACTAGGAGGACCAATTCTATTTTGTGATGAAATCAGATTGAGGGTTGTGAAATCCTCAGGATCCCCTGATCCTGAGGATTCGCTTCTATCCATTTATCTTTCCAAAAGTTATATAAAGCCATCAGGTGAATTGAACAACTAGTTGGGAATTTTAAGATTGTAACTATTCTTTTTGGACACAAAATACTTTTACTATGATGTTGTAACTCTATTATCAAGTCTAATGAAGAAGACTATGTTTCATATATAATCGTATTCTAAATTTCTTTCAGTGGGGACTTCTGGAAACTTTGGGCCCAGTTGATAGGAGATCTATGACTTTAATTGTGTTATATTTATTTTTGTTTATTCTTATAATTGTTTATTAGTATTAGTTTGTGAAGTTAACATTATTTTGATTACTATCAGGATTGATGATTTTGATTTGCGTTTGTTGTTCAGACGAGATTCTAGATTTGGTTGTGTCTTACATTCGTGTGATCATCTTTACTGAATTGATTATGTTAATTTAAGCAGTCCATTGTTGTTCATTCTAAAGTAATATTACCATAGATCCCAAGTTTATAGTTGATTGATTTCCATGGGATGTTTCCATAGTTTCTTTCTGTTTAAGTGTTGTAGATTTCCTTCATGCTAAATGAATTAGTGTCAATACTAGTTAGATTGCTAAGAGTGATGCTTTTTAATTTCATTCAGATTCAGTTTCTTACAGAGTAGATTAAGTAGATTTGAAAGTGATTTAAAGATTTCTTTGAGAATTTTTTGGATTGAACTTAGAGAAATAGATATTAGTCATTGCAATGATTCCAAATCATTTCATTATGATTAACCTCTGGATTCACTTGCATATACAATGCTGAAAATCATGAAGTAAATAGAGTTACCCTAGTTTGATGATTAATGTAGGTATTAATATTGCATTTAATAGACATCTTAGTGCACCAACATTTTGGTGTCGTTGTTGGGGAGAGTGCTTTAAAGTGATTTATTTTTATTTTTTTTGTAAAAGAATTTGGTTTTAAAAATGGGAGGTAAGAACCCGCATAATCACATGTAAAGTTTTTTCTCACCAGCCCGCTTTTCAACAAATGCATAGAGGTTAAATAGGAGTAGGGTTCTTCTTTATGAATGAATAGAATAAAATGATAGAAAATGATCAGAACCCCCAGCCTAAATCCACAAAACCCAAGATATCGGTGAACCTTGGGAGATCAAATTTTATAGACGAAATCATAAGAAAAGTAGAGTCTCAGGCATCAGTAGGATTCTGGACTGTATCTGAAAAAATCCCTACTCTAATCCCACAGGCAATAGGCTCACCATCTGCAGCCTACACTGAGATTCATAGCCAAATTGGAGGACTTGAACAAAGCTTTCAGGTTATAGAAAATTTACATTCTGATCCTTTACAAGAGGGAAAATCATGCAACTTAAGAGAACAAGAGGGAGAAACCAATGGAACTACTAAGGCAGAGCCATAGTTGTCTGAATTAGGATCTCCTGTGATCCCAGATCTAGACAATGCTGCAAAACCAACTTGGATTGAGAATCTTCCACTTACTCGAATAGCATCCCTTAAAATCCCCGAAGGATATTGGCACATTTTCGACCAAATGGAAAACCAAATACCTCAAGGTCAGACCTCGACATTGGAATACCCCATAGTCGACCCAATAGCCAATGCCCTAATGGAAGCTATTGCCTTGCAAAACATCCCAACCTTTCATTGGATGACCATAGAGGATCCAGACACCTTCTTATACGAGTTTGACATCCTGTATAGAGGATACAATTATAACACCGACCCTCAAAAATTAAAGTTGTTCCCTTCTACTATAAAAGGAGTATCTTTGAGGTGGTTCATGGGTTTAGGTAGACATACTATTAACTCTTTGGATGACATGAAAATCTCTTTACTCACAAAATATCAGGACTATTGTAGGACTAGGGCATTAAAAGGTGAAATTTTTAAGATGACCACAAAGGATAATCAAACTCTAGAAGAATATGTTGAACAATTTCACTACAATTTGTAGAGATCCCCTCACTCCACATTACCCAAAGAAGTTCTGAGAGCCATCTTAATCAAGGGAATGAAAGAAGAATGGATAGAAACTCTAAATTTGATGGGGAAGGGAGAGATTTCTGAAGAGCATTATGATGAAATCATTTGCTTGTGTATCAGGATTCACGAGGTAGTACACAAACTAGGTTAGGGAGTCGAGATTTTGTGACTAGAGGAAGCAAACCACATAGTGGAAGCGTAAGAAGAATGGAAATCAGTAACCTCCTGGAAGACTTCAAGGAGGACATCCTAGGCACCCTTACAACGCAATTGGATATCCTGCATGCAAAACAGAAACAAGCCTTAGTAGAACATAAGTTGGCCACTTTTTTCCAACGCTGCCAGAAGAAACACAATTAATTGAAGTGTCCATTGGACATGGTCCAACCTTGCACTATCTATACCAAGGACAATGCCACTGAGTAGTTTCCATCACTTCTAGGGCTGGAAGAAGTTTTTAAGTAAGAAGAAGAGGAGATAGGACCATTATACTTAATGAACCAGTGTTGACATTGGCAAGGCTGACCCACAGGTATGTCACAAGACACATCTAAGTTATTTCCTTCTTCCTCATTTAATCAGCAACATAATTTCGAAGTAGTGTGGCAAGGTCAATCACCTTTCTTGATTTGGTAGTCCCAACCATTTCCTATCTCACCTTGGCTAGCTCAGTCCTTTTCGGGTAATGGTTGGATGAAATATCCTTTTACTCTTTTTTGGCAAAGTAATCAATATCCATCCCAGTGGCCTACCTCTACTATACAAAATCTGAACTGGTCTCTGAATTGGCAACGACCTTTATGGATAACCAATATTCCTATGTGGAAATATCCTCAACCTCAACCTACACTATCGACCCCATATCCATTACAGGAAAATCCTCAGCCCCTTTTGCATCCCCATATTCCAGCCCAAGTGAATCCAAACCCCAATAATAGACTAGTTCAACTACTGCAAATTGTCTAAAACACAGACTATGAGGTTGAAAAAAGAGAATGTAATGAACTTATACTAAGGTCTGGATACATTATCACTACTGAGGAAGACATAGACAAACCACCGATTGAGTTAGAAACCCCACCTGTACATACACCATCGACTGTGATTGACATAGGAATAAAACAAGGAGAAGAAATAGTTGAGCATAAAGATCCTGAAAAACTCATAGTTACTTCTCCTTGGTTCCCTAAAATATTAACAATACCTAAACTAGGTTTTTACCCAGACTTTTATCTCGTAGGGGAACTGAATTTTTTTGAAATAAAATTCCCCTCCTCCTGGCCATCCAAGATATTCCTATTTATGCTAAAACAATTAAAGAGTTATGTTTGAAAAAGCTTGTGAGGAAAGAAAAATATGCACCCATTATTCATATTGTAGGGACCTTGTTTGATTTTCTTTTGGGTTCAGAAACTCTGATAATGTATGAAGATCCTAGGAATCCCATAGTAACAGTCCAAATATATGACTTCTCCTTTCCAAACACACTAGTTGACTGGGGTGTAACCATTAACATCTTAACAGCAGAAACTTGTAAGACACTTGGTATCACAACTCTGGAACCAACCACCACCCTGCTAGAACTTGTTGATCGTTTGGTGGTAAGGCTAGAGGGAACTTTACATGATATTACGATTTCTATTGATTCATTGGAGTATCCAGTATATTTTCATGGTATAAACCCAAAAAGTCGATTAGATGGGCACCCTCTAATTTTCGGCCGACCTTGGATGGCAACAACTGATGCTTATATAGGTTGCCGAGAGGGCATCATGGCCATTACTAAGGGGAATGCTATCCTCCTACAAAACCAAGTCTGCTCATTGTAAAAATACATAAACACGCATACCTAGAAGAAAGCATTCATTTACTGCTCATAGTAGAAGAGGTGATTGAATTCAAGAATCAGACCGAAGAGGATGTAATCAATAACTTTATCAATCAACTAGCTAATATGAATATTGTAAAATTTCAAATCTTAAAATCAATTCTTGACAATGAAGCCTTGGAAGACCCTTTGAAATATATTGACGATAAACATATCTAGACAATTATTTTTCATAACGGCAAGCCTATTGAAATTGAACTAGGCAATATTTTAAACATTAATGATAGCCTCGATAGTGACCAATAGAAAAAAATCATTCAAGTTATGAAAAAATATAAAGGGGCTTTTTCTTGGGATTCTGTAGACATGAATGCCATAGACCCATAGGTATGTACATATCATATATACACCGAAAAGGATGCTCACCCTATCTGGAAACCTCAGCGGAGATTGAATCCACATCTCAAAGATATTGTAAAGGAAGAGTTATAGAAGTTGTTGGATGTGGACTTCATTTATCCTATTTCGAATAACAAGCGGGTCTCTCCATTGGTAGTTGTTCCCAAGAAAAATGGGAAGTGGCACATATGTGTCGATTATCAGGTATTAAACAAGGCCACGTAGAAAGGTCACTTCCGTCTTCCATTTATTAATCAAGTCCTTGATACGCTGGCACGAAAACAATTTTTTCCTATTCTGGATGGCTTCAACAGCTACAATCAGATCCAAATCGCCCCTAAAGACCCGTGGGATACATTCACTTACTGAGTGTTACTGTTTGGTTTATGTAATGCCCCAACTATGTTTCAAAGGGCCATACTCAACATTTTTACTCATCTAATAAATTAAGGACTTGAAGTTTACATCGATGACTTTACCCTGTATGGGGACAAATTTGATCAAGTGCTACATAAATTAGAAAAGGTTTTGGAATGATGAATCTCCACTAGGATATGTTTAAGCAATGTAAAGTGTCACATGATGATAACAGAAGGCGTAATCCTAGGACACTACACTTCTGCAACTGGGATACAAGTAGATCCAACAAAGATATAGGTAATTATCCTACTACTTACACCCTGTACTCAGACAGAGGTACGTAGATTCCTTAGATATGCAGGTTATTATCACAGGTTTATAAAAAAAAATCACAAATTGATGCACCTTTATATGCTTTAACAGGAAATGTTGACTTTAAATGGTCTAATAAATGTGACAGAACTTTTACAATTTTGAAGAAATTAATTTTGACAGCACCAGTATTGCGTGGACCCAACTGGGAGTTGCCCCTCAAAATCTCTACGTATGCATCAAATGCAGAAATAGGCACTATCCTCAGCCAAGAAGAGAACAAAAGACCTTATGCTATATATTATATGAACAAAAATGTTACTACTGCTAAACTTAATTATACAGTAATAGAAAAGTAATTCTTAGTTGTCATTTATGCCTTAAACAAAGTTAGACATTATATAACTGGCTATCAAGTTTTTATATATATCGATTATTCTGCCATTAGATAATTTGCTAACAAACCTATTATAAATGGTCAAGTGACTCATTGGTTTTTACTTTTGTAAGAGTTTGATATCACAATTAAAGATCGTCCAGTGAAGGAAAACCTAGTCGTTGATTTTTTGTCTCGGGTTCCAAAGATAAGTGATCCATTGGTAGTAGATGACTAGTTTCCAGACAAATATTTATTTTCCGTAGCAGTCAAAATGCCATAGTATGTAGATGTAGCAAACTATCTGGTAGTAGGAAATCTGCCCAGACACTTGACAGCAAGTGAAAGGAAACATATTGTCAAGCAGTGCCCGATTTTCTTGGATTGGTGGATATCTTTTTCATACAGGGTCTGATATGTGCATACACAAATGCATTCATGAGGATGAAATTTACGACATCCTAAAGGCTTTCCATGATGAGCCCTGTGGAGGACACTTTGTAGATCGTAGAGTGGGGCATAAGGTACTACAAATGGGCTATTATTGGCCCACTATTTTTAAAGATGCTAACAAATATATCTAGGCTTGTGATAGCTTCCAAAGGATGGGTTGGCTTGGTAAATCTAATGAAATTTTGTTGCAGCCCCAATTGGTAATAGAACCTTTCGAATGATGGGCATTATATTTTGTTGGCCCATTTCATCTGCCATTAAACCAAAAGGCCTACATACTAGTTGCCACAGACTATGTAACAAAGTGGGTAGAAACAATAGATTTTCCAAGAGCTACAGATGAAGCTATAATTAATTTCCTCTTTAGGTTATTTGTGTGGTATGGTTTACTTCGGGAAGTGATAACGAATGGAGGAGGACAATTTGTAGGACACAACATTACAAGCACTCTAAGGAACCACCACCTCACACATAGAGTCAGTGCCTCATATCACCCACAGGCAAATGGGCAGGTTGAAAGAACCAATAAGGTCATCGAAGAAATTCTGACCAAGACAGTTTCGACACATTGTGGGACTGGGTTGCTAGACTGCGAGATGCCTTGTGGGACTATTGCACAACTTGACGAAATACAACTGGATATTCTCCATACCAACTTGTATTTTGCAAAGAACTTATCTTTCCTATTGAATTTGAAATAAGGAGTCTCAGAACAACCAGGAAGTGAGATTGGATTCAACAAAGGCCCAAACCAAACGACTTCAAAATAGAAATGAATTAGATGAGGCTCATCTACTTTCTCTACAAGGCACTAAAATTATTCAGTAGCAAATGGAAAAGTGGCACGACAGTCTTATTAAAAAGAAGACATTTCGAAAAGGTGTTTGGGTGCTCCTCTATGATTCCATATTCCAAGACTTTCTGAGCAAGTTAAAAACAAGGTAGCTTGGCCCTTATGAAATTCAAGATGTACGCAACAATGGCACTCTCACTCTGATTACCATTGATGAGTCTGGCCATTCTTTCAAGGTGAATTGACAACGCATGCGTCTTTATCACAAACCACTCACCAAAGAGTCTTTTTGTCAATAGGTACATGATGATCACACTATGCAAATTTTAGTTGCAAGGAGTAATGACCCGACAGCTTTACTTTCATAAAAAATGCATCTTTCTTCAGTTGTAAATAATGAATCTGTTATGATTGGTTGAAATTTAGTTAGACATCACCATGTAAATACGAGTATTTATATTCTTTTTGTGTGTGTTTTGATGTTCAATCAATTGAATGATTGTTGATCGATCAATTGAACAAAACCAATTTCTTGTTTTTGTATTTTGTTGTTCAATTGGTTGAAAGATTGTTTATCAATAAATTGAACAACAACAATTTATTTTTGTGTATTTTGTTGTTCAATTGATTGATAGATTGTTTTTCAATCGATTGAACGGTTGCTATTCAATTGATTGAACAACACCGATTTGTTTTTCGCATTTTTTTGTTCAATCAATTGAACAACACAAATTTCTTTTTCGTATTTTTCTATTCACTCAATTGAATGATTGTTGTTCAATCAAGTGAACTCCACCAATTTCTTTTTTGTTTTTTTTTGTTCAATCGATTGAATGATTGTTTTTCAATCAATTGAACAACACTGATTTATTTTTCATATTTTGTTGTTCAATCGATTGAATGATTGATGTTCACTCAAATGAACAACACATATTTCTTTTTGTGTGTTTTGTTGTTCAATCGATTGAACGATTTTTGTTCAATCAATTGAACAACACCGATTTATTTGTCGTGTTTTGTTTTTAATCGATTGAACAATTGTTGTTCAATCAATTGAACAACACATATTTTTTTTGTGCGTTTTTTTGTTCAATCGATTGAACGATTGTCGTTCAATGAATTGAAAAACATCGTTTTTTTGTGTGTTTTGTTGTTCAATCGATTGAACGATTGTTGTTCAATCAATTGAACAACATTTTTTTTTCTGTGTTTTTTTCTCAATCGACTGAATGATTTTTGTTCAATCAATTGAAGAACCCTGACTTTTTTTTGTGTTTTGTTTTTCAATCGATTGAATGGTTGTTGTTCAATCAAATGAACATCAACGATTTCTTTTTTGTGTGTTTCTTGCTCAATCAATTGAACATTTGTTATTCAATTGATTGAATAGTTGTTGTTTGGTAGAATGAATAGTTGTGATTTATTTTTTCTATTCCATCATTAGTCATTTTTTTTCCATTTTCTTTCTCTCCCACATTTGAGTGAAAACCATCTATTTGGATTTGGAATTTGTACCTAAGATAAAGAAAAACAGTAATATTAATACCATTATGACTTGTAAAACCTTTTTATGGTCATCTTTATTCCAAAACTGACGCAATTCATCTATACAATGACTAGTTGAATATCTTCTCTGTGATCACATCATAAAATTATTTACTATCTTAATACCATGATCATTTATCTTTCACACTTTCAATGGATAATTCCCTTTGATATGATCATATAGGGATAAAAGCATAAATTTCATTGGCATTTTCTTTACTTCTTATGCCATCCTTGACTCTTAAGGAGTAAATGAGCCTCCCTCCCTTTACAATAAAATATGAAAATATGAGCTATGAAAATACAACATACATCTTCTTATAGAGGATAGGGGGTGTCATCACGAGCCAGCCTACCATGATCATAAGGATGTAACAGGTGACATTCCATTATGGCCACCACACCAGGGTAATGAACTTCTTGATAGTCAAACTATTAGAAGGATAGGAGGTCCCATCACGAGCTAGCCTGATCACTTTGTTATATCCTGGTGAATGGCACTATGAGTATCTGGTCAGCATGCCAACATAGTGGTCTCTTTATAGAAAGGAAAAATAAAATCATTTAAATACTAAAAGGAGGACTCTGGCTCATTTTTGGGTTAAAAAGTGACCTTGTCGAGGCTATGAATGCCGGTGAGCACCAGTATTGCATTAGTAATGCTGCAACTCCTGGGCTTCTTACTTTACTTTTTATCAACTTGGTAGTTCGTAACAAAGTTGGAAGCAACAGTGTTGTATGCACAAGTACTAGTTCTTACTGCAGGTTGTCACTTGGTCAAGTGGTGCAAGATCACTAGGAACTCAAGCCAACTTCTATGAATTCTAGAAGAAGCTTTATATGTGATGAAAGAAAGGGAATCTTAACCCACAGAGGCTACTCTACTTGCAGAAAGTGAAAAAAGACTGAAATGTGAATTAACCCTAACAAACCCTAATTAACCAGCTAACCCTACTTTTGCAGAAAGAGAGGTGAAAAACCATAAAATGAATGCCATTACCTACTCAGGAAGTAGAAAACATCTATTCAAGCTATTTCTAGAAGGAAATGAGAAAAAAACATCTTTTTGGATTTTTATGTATTTTTAAGTGAAATTGTCTTGCATGTAATTTATTTGTTTGTGTGTATGGCAGTGATGAGGTGGTGATGGAGGATGACTTTGGAATTTGCAGAGCTGTAGAAAGGTGTGGATGGGTACTAGGAGGTCTCATGTGGCCTTATGGAGGCTTTTCCTGCAATCGGACTTAAAAAAGACACCTATAGGAAAATCTGCAAGAGGCTGCAGGGGATCTACACGAGGTCTACAAGAGGATGCCGAGAGCCGTTTTGAAGGTTTTGAAGGTGGTAAAGTCGGTGGAAAGGGTATTTGAAGTCTAGGATGATGTGTTAAAGTGTCTAGGGTTTATCAAGAATGTTTAGGAGAGAGAAATATGGTCAGATTTGTCCAAGGAGAGAGAGGAAAGTTTATGGGAAAAGTGTAGAAAGCTAAGGCAGATTTCTGAGGGACTTTGGGTAACCTGTGGCACATAGATCAAAGAGAGATGGTGATGGCTGATTGGCTGAATTATTTTGAGAAGAGATTTTCTGCAATAGAACCGAAAATCAAATAATGAAATTAAGTAAGCAAAGAAACTAGATACATAAAAAAAAAAAACAGAATTTTCAGCAGGCTAATCTAAACTTTGACCTAGGAAAGTAAATGCTGAGAAATGCTTCATGGAAATAAAGCATGGAAGGAAATTTATTGCAAAGATAGAAATGAGCATGGCGAAAAAGATCTTAAAGAAAAACCTTAACCTTCTAACAAACTGCAACACTAGAAATCCTATGGAGAAGGAAAATTTGTGTTTCTCTGGCAGCAAGAGGGTCTTGGCCTCAGTTCATGGTCCCAAGGGGATGAAAGGAATCCAAGGCTCTATTGATGGCCTTTCTGTATCTTCTTTCTATCACTGTTCAACCCTCTATAGAAAAATGAAATGGAAACAACCTTCTAAATCACCAAAAGCAACCTATTCTTAACCAAAGAAAGCAATTTATCTAACTTCAACTAATTCATAAACTGAAACAAAGCATAGAAATACAAACAAGAGGAGCTTGGCTGCTTGGATTGGGCCCTAACCCAAGAGCTTCAACCCTCTGAGGTAACTTAGTGCTAGCTCAAAAAGGATCTCATCTTTATTATCAAAATAATCATAGGATTACATGAAACTATCAACAAAAGTAAGCTTGAAGTTGAGCAGAGCAAAGTTGCAACAAAAATTCGAAAATTTGACCAACATACAACAACATAATGAGACCGTAGGCCTCTCTACTTATAAAACTAGAGCTTCCAATAGCTCCCTTAAAATTAGGGAGGCTCGACTCCCAAAACTTGAGATAGACAGTGGTTATACTTCACTTGCTCGGCTACCTCTTTGGTGCATTGATGTGGCTGCATGTGCTCCGAGCTTTCTAAAGGAGAATTTGAAGTAGGGAGTCATAAATGAGTGTAGCACCCTCCTATAAAGCCTCTCCCTTGTTTTCTTTGAATATTTGCTACCAAATGTTCATTAAATCTTTGACTTTGCCTCCAAAATTGACAAAAAATATGCATTAAGCACACGTTAGACTTCAAGGCATAATGACCAACCCAACTCACTCTATTAGCATAAATATGATAAAAAAAATGAAATAAACTAATGAGAATGGTGGATTAAGCTAAGTTAGGAGGCAAAATGAGCCCATATAATTACCCATTTATGGGGCTCATCATCACCCCCTACTGAATGTGTTGCTCATCCTCTGAGCAACTAGTCCATCTCCTCATATTTGATGGCTCTGATGGCCTCCCTGACATCCCATGCTTCAGATGTGAGGTCCTCTTCTTTGTCATGAAATCCTACCTCTTTGTCCACCTCTTCCCACTGATGTTTTTCTTCTTCCTCTTTTCCACCTTTCAGTAGGTGTAGCAGCAGTGGGTGACTCAATTTGAGGCCAATCCAATTGGCCTTCAAACTCTGCATAGAGCGCTTGTACAGTGGCACTCTCCTTAATGCTTCTTTCATTCTTGTTGGGAAGTGATACTCCCTGATTTTCAAACTGTGTGGAAGAGTGTTCCACCTTCTCATACAAGCATGAATACAGTCTTCCCCAAGTAATCTTTCCATGTCCTCAAAATGTGCAATGGCTTGAGCCTGCTGATTGATATACTTAGGGGCTATTTGAGGATTAATTGCAAGCAACTAGTGGACACTGATGAAATACATGGGGTCTGATGGCTCAGAACTGATCATTAAGGGTTCATTTTTCTCTTTTGCCATCAAGTTTTTGATTTTTGTTTCCCTTCTCTCCTCATGATTCATCCATGATTTCATGGCCATCAGTTGCAAGTCCCCTAGCCTAGCATTGGGGTCCCATAGGTTCATATCAGTGAGGGCCATGTTATGCAAATAAAACTCCCCTATCTTTGCCTTGTCTTCTGCTAAACATTGGTCACATAGTTCTGTAAACTATTTATAATCTTGTAAAGGCATGGTGCCTCTCTGTGCCAAAATCTTGATCTGAAACTATAGCCATTGGTATTTGAGGTATACTCCATATGATTTTGCTGGTGTCATGCAATGTAGCACCTCCATAGACCACCTGGCCATGCATGCCAATTGTGTCTCCTTTTCTTGCAGCTATTTTCTTAGCAACTCATTTTGTTTCTAAGTGAGTTCTTCTGATTGCCTATCTATGTCTTACCTCACTTAATTCCCTGCCCATCTCTCTAAGCTTGTTCTCCATGTGGCCAATATCCTCTAACCCCCTTGGATTTGGAAATTTGCATCCATCTATGGCTCATTATTCTTTCTTTCTCCAGCTCAAAGAAAAGTGGAACTACAAATTTCTGTGGAATGATTTTCGCCTCCTCAACAAGATTGTAATAAGAGCCCAAACTAGACTGGGGGTCAGGTTCTTGGGTCTCTATTATTTTCTCCTTCCCCTTTTGTTGTTCTTTTACCATTTTTTCCAGTTTTTCGGTTTCCTGTAGCTCAGTTAGGGTCTCCTATAGAATAGTCTGTGCTTCCTATAGAGCTGTTTTTAAGTCCTGTAGTTGCACTCCTTCCTTCCAAGTGGAAGATCTGGGAATTCCCCTTTCATATGTGATGGGGGTTTTAGAGGGAGATTCTTCCCCTTTGATAGTGAGTGAATCTTCAATTACAATAGGCACCGTTGAAGATGGATGTGGTTTTGCCATTTTTTTCCTTGTGCTTTTTTGATCCCTGAAGTACATTGATGTTCACCTTTTCCTATTTTCTTTGGGTTTAACAAGGGTTTTGAGGGCAGCAAGAGTAGCTGATGCATCCCTTTCTAGGGTCTCAGGAGACACTTCTATCTTTTCTACCCCTTGTTCCTCTCCTTTTTTCTTCTCTGTCTCTGCTGATTTTGTTTCCTCTTGCTTTGTTTTGTATTCTTCCTCCTCTAGTTTAATTTCCTCCTCTGTTTCAGTGTCTTCCTCCTCTGTTTGCTCCTCCGTTTCCTCGTCCTCTTCTTCTTCTTGTTCCTCCCCCTCACTTATAGAAGGACTGTGGTCATATGTGAGGGCCTTTATATCATCTTCTCTTGTCATATTTCTAAAGATTTCCCATGCTATGGGGATTGTGAAGGTGTGGAGGGCTTCTTCCACTAATAGTTTAATTAACCCATGGTGCTCCAAATGATCTGGACCTCCTACCTTTAACTTAATGCTAGAGTCTATAAGGGACTGTAGGAAAAAATAGGGGATGCTGAGTTTTGGGGTGTGGGAGTGTCCATGTCATATCTCAACTCATGGAGAAGTTTAAAATGGTAGCCATACACTATGCTATACCTCCCTTCATAGGAAATATACTTGATGATTTGCTAACTGACCTCATCCCAAGGGTAAGGTATGCTTGTTCTTCTAATTCCATTTTTGTCTTATACAAGATGTTCATTTGGTTGGAGGAAGGTTTTCTTGGCAACTTGTCCCATTGGCTTTTCATCTTTGCTCCAAGGTAATCCAAGGGGAAGGCTGGTAACTCTACTGATATATTCTGGGGTGGTTTCCATGGTGAGAACTCTGAAATTAACAGTGGCATGGGTCTTTGAGCAAGGTACTAAAGCAAGTGAAAACTCCTGAGCCACTTCTTCATCAAACCCTCGAAGTTTTTCGAAAAATGGCATCCAATTTTCTTTGGTGAAAATGGCTACCACCTCGGGATGTTCATGGAGCCTAACTGAATTTGTTGGTTCCTTCCTCATGAATCCCCCCATGATTTTTCCTGTACCCTTTTTGAACACCCCAGGTAGAGATGGAGACAAAAAATTTTGAAGACACAGGAAACAGAGAAAAGCTGTGTTTTTTCAGAAATTAGGCATAAATGTTTTTATGGAATTCCTCTCTTCTACATGCTTAATTCCTCCTTAAAATTATATCATTTCTTACACATATTAATATTCTATTTGGGACTATACATTTCCTACCTCTTCAAGGTATAATTTGAGCAAAAACCCCGAGTTTCTTCCTTAAAAATTGCTTACTGTCCCTCCTGTAGAACTGGCTGTAGGTGCTCTTGTAGAACCTGTCACTGCACCTGTAGGACTTCGATGGTAGAAGGATGGCTAAAATCGATAGAGAATGATGTTTTCAAGGATATGGAGGTGGTATAGAGCTTGCGTCAGCTAAGTGGACAAGGATAAAATGGAAGAAAAGGTGGTGAAGGAGTTTCAAGGAGGAATACTTATGTCCTCATTGAGATATTTCCGGTGATGGGGTGAGTTGGAAAAAAGGTACGTTGCCAGATTTGGACCATTGGTCCCAACTAATTTTTCATCATGGCTCTTCATAACTCTTTTTCGCAATCACTTCCCATCATTTCATCACAGTTCATCGGATTTTGTATAACCTCACCTACCTATCCTTTAGATTTTCAGTGAGTTGACTAAGCACACGTGTGGTGGCATCTCTGGATGAGCACAGTCAATTGGATGAGGGTGGCCAGCTAACTGGACACCTTTATCATTCAACCCTAACCATCTCATTCACTTATGCATATTTTCAATTACACAGATGCAACAGAGGAGAGGGTTAGACACTTACCTACAAGTCGAATGTTCGTGTTGTGGTGCATTTTAATTCCTTTACTACTGCATGCTGGAATTTTAGTTGTTGCATGCTTGTATCTCCTTCGTTGTATGCTTTCTCCTATCTAATGTGTGGCTTGTTTACTTTGTGCAGGTACCCTTTAGCTGGATCTGCTTCAGACATCCTCTTCAATCCTATGGTTGCACGTATTTTGCTATTGTGGCTTGATTTTAAGGGGTTCAGTTGCTACAGGAAATCCTACAGGAGCTCCTGTAGATGCTTCTCCCTTTAAATTTTTTATCTGATTCTTGTGTTGGGGGTTGTGAGGATGCTACAGAGATGTTGATGGTGATGGAGAGGTATTTGGTAAGCTGCAGGTGAGCTTTGGAGTTGTTGTTCCTTTTATTTCTTTGTTTTTTTCTAAAAACTGGTTTTTGTGTTTTTTCTACAAGAAGGGAAGAAATCCATGTTATTGAGGTGGTGCAGGTGTGGGATGGATGGCCAGGAGTGTCGATAGCTGTAGGAGGGCCTACAGGTTCTTCATGAAACTTCCTAGCTCCTCAAACTACTTTTTAAAATCCATTTCGAGCTCTCTATGATTTCTACAAGAGCCTCGTGTAGAACACACAGGGCCTCCTGTAGGATACATAGTGTTCGGAAAAGCTTCCGAACACTAAGTTCGTAACAAACTTGGAAGGGTCTTGGCCTATTCAGGAAATTAATAAAGTTCTCAAAATGGTGCTTCAACTTATGATAAGGGTCCATAAATTAAACTAGCATCTAATTCTTTATGCGGCCTTGTGGGCATACCCAAATTATACTAGGACTACTACTAGGTTCACACCATTGGAATTAGTTTATGGCCTGGAAGAAATCCCTCTAATTGCATGTGAAATTCCATCCCTCAAACTTGTTGTCGAACTCCTCCCCACCACTTCCGAGGAAGAGAGACATATCTTACATATGACGTGCTTACATGAAACCCAACATGATACAACGATGGCTAATGAAGCCCATAAGAAATGTATCAAGGTGCAATATGGCAGGAGTGTCAAGCCTAGTGTCTTCTTAGAAGGAGACCTTATTTTGTTATACAATCAAGAGTTTGATAAATTAGGATCAAGAAATTTTGAGCCAATGTGGTTAGGTTGATATATTTTGTATCATGTTCTTGCTAAAGTGGCCTATGATCTAGTTTATTTTGATGGAGTTCCTTTGGCACAACCTAGAAATGGGTTATACCTTAAGAAATTATATGCCTAAGATTTTTCATATTACATTATGTACATAGTACAGATAGGTGTGTTTGAGTGTGTTTGAAGTGTGTTCCCTTCAGATTTTCCTAGGTTTTTGTTAATCTTGTTTACATTTGGTTTGAATATGTTGACATCCCTTGAACCATACATTAGTTATGCTAATGGTGCTAGTCATAGTACTTATAACGTCTCTTCTCCAGTTTGTGCTATATATGCTCCAAATAATGAGTTAGTGAGTTTACAAGGAATTTGTATCAGCCACTGTACAAATAACATCACAGAGTATAATGCAGTGATTGAACTGTTATCTGATGCTATTTCCCATGGTATCCGTCGTATAGTCATCAAACTTGACTCACAACTTTTAGTACTACAATGGACTAATGTCTATTCCGTTAGAAGTCCAACTATGTTTTGCATGTTCATGAGGGTTCACATTTTCAAAAGATATTTTGATTTCATCTAGTATCAACATATTTCTGGAAATCTAAATACATTGACAAACACATTGCTTAATCATGTTTTAGAAAGACATCTATGGCACATGAAAAATAATTCAATACACATCACATCACATTGAAAGAAATAATAGAACCATAGTAAATGTTCCTGGTAGAACACACAGGGCCTCCTATAGATACATAGTGTAGGATACGTTAGATAAAGCTTCTTGAAAGTTAGAACCATAAGGAGTAAAGTCATCCATATATATTTCCACCGCATCATGAACCAGTTTAGAAAATATACTCAATACGGCTCTCTTGAAAGTGACTGGATCGTTGCACAAACCTGAAGGAAGGACCCGATATGCAAAGGTACCCCAAGGACAAGTGAAAGTGGTCTTATCTTGGTCTTCTGGGCTGATTTGAATCTGATTGTACCCGCTAAACCCATCTAGGAAGGAGAAAAACATTTTCCCCACTAGACCATATAACACTTGGTCTATGAAAGGCAAAGGGAAATGATCCTTTTTAGTCGCCTTGTTTAGTTCCCGATAATCAACACAGATTCTCCATTTACCATTTTTCTTTGGCACTAACACCAAAGGAGAGACCCATTCACTATCAGAGATGGGGTAGATGAATTCTGCATCAAGTAGTTTTTGCAATTCTTCCTTAACAATGTCTTTAAGGGTTGGATTCATCCTCCTTTGAGGCTACCTGACTAGTTTGCAATCCTCCTTAATATATATATGATGAGTACATACTGAGAGGTGCACTCCCTTCATCCCCTTATAACTCCAGGTGAAGGCATCTAAATGTTTTCTTAATAAGCTACACAGTTCCTTCTCCTGGGAGGTGGATAGGGATGAGTTGATTTTCAAGGTTCTTTCTGGGTTGAACTCTATATTCTTAACACAGATAGAGGTCAGGTCAGCCACACGGAGATCAATTAGGGGATTTTCTTGGGTTCCTTTCACTAGATCTTCTAATGGAAAAATATTAGGGGGTGGATTCTGAATTAAATTTCCAATGATATCATCCTCATTTTGTAGTTTCCCCCCCATGATAGTTTCTACTGCACACAATGGTGTAGAATAGGCTTCATCCTCATCCTCCTCCTCCAACTAGAGAGGTAGATCATGTTCTAGTAGGGGTTGGGCAGGAGGATATAGGATTAGTTGCTTGGACATATGCCCATTCTTGATGGTCATGTTCCCAGCCTGACAACTAATGTAAGCATCGGCAGTGGCCAATCAGGGTCTTCCCAGGATGAGAGGATACCCAGTATGTTTTGCCTTTGGCTGGAGAACCAAGAAATCAGCATGGTACTCCCAAGAATCAATGGAGACCATCACATCCTCCACAATCCCTTCAAGGGTCACGATGGAGTGGTCTGCTAGCTGCAGTACTGTCATGGTCTTTCTCAAGGAGCCCTGGAGTTTGAGCTTGAGCATGGTGTCCTTTTTCATCACATTAATGGCAGCTCCTAGATCAATCAAGGTATCTCGGATCATGGTGCCATTGATGTGGATATCAACTACTGGGTTTCCAGGGTCTAGATATTTCGGACAGATTACTTGCCCCAACGTCAGGTCAGACAGTTGTCCTATTACATTGATGGTTGGGGCATCTATTTTGCGCTTGCCTAGATGCCTGAATCACTTCTATTTGATCATCTTATTATATATAGGCACATCCTTTATGGCTTGGAGAAGTTGTATCTTTACACATAACTATTTCAATTCTCCTAGAAGTTTAGTTTCTTCTGGGGTGGGCTGTGTTGTCCTGGATAGTCTCTCAGGAAAGGGTGGAATTGCTTTTGGTTAACTTTCATTTTTATCTTCCTCAACCTCCTGAGGGGGGGGCTAGATATCTGGGAGAAACTTTCTAGTTCATAGGTTAATCTCCTGAATCTCCACAGCATATTTGAGCATGATGGCTCCTGACTATATACTTGCTAAGCCTATCTGTTGTTCAGGTTCGGGTTCGGTTGAGCAAGAATTTGGGGTTTCCTTGGTGGAGCAGGGGGCAATGGTTGTGGTTGAGCAGGTGGTGGATGCAAAAGAGTGGGAGGAGAGTTGTATTGGGGCCTCCACCCCTAATGAGATACATTCCACTGAAGTTTTGGTTGAGCATAGGAGTGAAATGAATGAGCGGCTAGTTGGGCATGATATTGAGATGGATAGGACCAAGGAGGAGGTGTGGACTAGGAAGGATGAGGAGAAGGAACCCAAGAAGGTATGGAAGTGGCTCGGTTGGGGTTGTAGTATGCCTGAGATGTCCCTTGCATTCCCTATTGGTATGGTCTAGGTCCATGCGATCTCCTTTGGTTCATGAAATAGAGTGGTTTAGTGGCTCCCTCAGCCCCTTGGTATACAGCTTTAAGTTTGGGCAAGGAAGGGCACTTATCTGTGGAATGATCTTCTTCATAAACTGAATAAACCTCTATGGAGTTCAATGGACATGTGTTCCTAGGATGTCGTCTGGTGCACCTAGGACAAAAAATGGTCAAAGCCCTCTCTACTTCCTCTTGTTTCCTTTATATATGCAAGGTATCCATTTGCATGTAAAGAGTTTGTAGCATCTCACTCTTGAAGTCTTCCAGCATGTGTCCAAGCTCTCCTTTTATGGATGAACTGGATGAGGAGGTACTAGCTATGGGTTCACTCCCCCTACCTCTCTTCCTAGCTACCCTAGAATGGTTTCTAGAGTCTTTATGTCTTCATAAGGTAGTTGGTAGATGTATCCCCCAGCCAGCAGATGGAGGGTGTCTAGAAGGTCTTTTGGAATTCCCTGAGCAGGACCAACTTTAGTGATTTGGGGTCAAGTGTGCACCTAGCCCTTTTATAAGTGAGCTGGAACCTCTCTTCATAATCTTGCAATGATTGATCACTTCCCATGGTCATTTGGAAGATTTCTTCCTTGGTGTCTTTTGACCTACAGTAGTCTTGATATTTGTTATTAAAGGCTTGCTACATCTGAGCCCAATTCGTGATGCTATTTCCAGGTAACCCCATGAACCAGCGCAATGTTGCATCCTTGAGGGTAGAATGGAATAGTTTCAACTTTTGCTCATCTTCTGCATAGTCATAGGTTCGAAATATAACAACAAACTCAAATAAGAAGGTGTTAGGATCTTCTGTAGTCAATCAATGGAAGTGAGGTAAGGCTGAAGGGCTTATGTTTTTCATTTTAGTGTCCCCATTGGTTTCTCGGATGGGAAACTTACCCTCTACTCTTTCTCCATTCCCCCTAACATTTATGTTTTCAGCCATTGTCTTAGGAGGGATGTTTTCTTCTTCTTCTTCCCCTATAGGTTCTTCAGATATCTCTGGTTTTTCACCTAAAGGTTCTTCTAGATCACTGCCACCGAAGAAGAAAGAAGGGCCGCTATGTGATGTGGTGGGGGTGTTGGGTAAGAATTTTCCTGAATTATCTATGTTCCTACGAGGCATGAAAGGAAATCTTTTTGGGTTGGTTTTCGATTTTTTTTTATTTTTATTTTCATTTTTTTTTCTGCTTTTACCTACAAAACCAAATTGATTGAACAAACAAAATGCAACTAACTGAAATGAACTTGCTGAAATGAAATTGTAGAATTGAAAAAGGAAAGCAAATGAAATGCAGAAAGGAAATGACTAATCTACTCTTGCTGGAATGGAAATTGCAGAATTGAAATGAAAGTAAGGAAAGAGCTAATCTACTTTTGCTGGAATGGAAATTGAAGAATTGAAATGAAAGCAAGGAAATGCAGAAATTGAAAGAATCAACCACTCTACTTTTGCTGAAATAAACTAATTAGCAGAATGTTGCAGTAGAAAATAGAAGAAAAGCAGTAATCACAAAATAATCTCAGGCTTCCCCGGCAATGGCGCCAAAAAGTGATGAGCACCAGTATTGCATCAATAATGTTGCAATTATTGGGCTTCCTACTTTACCTTTTATCAACCCGGTGGTTCGTAACAAACTTGGAAGGGACGGTGTTGTATGCACAAGTACTAGTTCTTATTGCAGGCTATCACTTGGTCAGCTGGTGCAAGATCACTAGGAGCTCAAGCCAACTTCTATGAATTCTAGAAGAAGCTTTATATGTGATGAAAGAAAGGAAAGCCTAACCTATAGAGGCTACTCTACTTGCAGAAAGTGAAAGAAGACTGAAATGTGAAGTAACCATAGCAAAACCTAATTAACTAGATAACCCTACTTTTGCAGAAAGAGAGGTGAAAAACCATAAAATGAATTCCATTACCTACATAGGAAGTAAACAACATTTATTCAAGCTATTTCTAGAATGAAATTAGAAAAAAACATGTTTTTGGATTTTTATGTATTTTTAGGTGAAATTGTCTTGCATGTAATTTATTGGTTTGTGTGTGTGGCAGCGATTAGGTGGCGATGGAGGATGACTTTGGAATTTTCAGAGTAGTAGGAAGGTGTGGATGGGTCCTAGGAGGTCTCAGGTGGCCTTCTAGAGGCTTTTCTTGCAATCAGACTTCGGAAAGACACCTACAGAAAAATCTACAAGAGGCTGCAGGGGATCTACGGGAGGTCTACAGGAGGATGCCAAGAGAAATTTTCGAGGTTTTGAAGGTGGGAAAGCCAGTGGAAACGATAGTTGAAGGCTAGGATGATGTGTTAAGGTGTCTAGGGTTCATCAAGAATGCTTAGGAGAGATAAAATGGTCGGATTTGTCCAAGGAAAGAGAGGAAAGTTTATGGGAAAAGTGCAGAAAACTAAGGAAAATTTGTGAGGGACTTTGGGTGACAAGTGGAACATAGATCAAAGAGAGATGGTGATGGTTGATTGGCTAAATTATTGTGAGAAGATATTTGCTTCAAGAGAACTAAAAATCAAACAATGAAATTAAGCAAGCAAAGAAACTAGATACATAAAAGAATAAACAGAATTTTCATCAAGCTAATCTAAACTTTCATCTAGGAAAGTAAATGTTGAGAAATGCTATATGGAAAGAAAGCATGGAAGGAAATTTATTGCAAAGACCAAAATGAACATGGAGAAATAGATCTTAAAGCAAAGCACTAACCTTTTAACAAACTGAAACACTAGAAATCCTATGGAGAAGGAAAATCTGTGTTTTTGTAGCAGCAAGAGGGTCTTGGCCTCAGTTCATGGTCGTAAGGGGGTGAAAGGAAGCCAAGGCTCTGTTGATGGCCTTTTTGTATCTTCTTTCCATCACTATTCAACCTGCTACAGAAAAATGAAATGGAAACAACCTTCTGAATCACCAAAAGCAATTTATTCTTAACCAAGAAAGAAATTTATCTAGCTGAACTAATTCATAAACTGAAACAAATCATATAAATACAAAAAAGAGGAGCTTGGCTACTTGGATTGGGCCCTAACCCAAGAGCTTCATCCCTTTGAGGTAACTCTTTGCTAGCTCAAAAATTATCTCATCTTTATTATCAAAATAATAATATGATTACATTAAACTGTCAACAAAAGTAAGCTCGAAGTTGAGCAGAGCAAAGCTGCAACAAAAATTAAAAAAGTTGACCAACATCCAACAACCTAATGAGACCCTAGGCCTCTCTACTTATACAATTGGAGCTTCCAATAACTCCCTTGAAATTAGGGAGGCTCGGCTCCCAAAACTTGAGATAGACAATAGTTACACTCCACTTGCTCAGCTGCCTCTTTGGTGCATTAATGTGGTTGCTTGTTCTCCGAGCTTCCTGAAGGAGAATTCGAAGTAGGGAATCATAAATGAGGGGAAAACCCTTCTATAAATCCTCTCCCTTGTTTTCTTCGAATATTTTCTACCAAATGTTCATTAAATCCTTCACTTTGCCTCCAAAATTGACCAAACATCTGAATTAAGCACACATTAGACTTCAAGGCATAATGACCAACCCAACTCACTCTATTAGCATAAATATAATAAAAAAAATGAAATAAACTAATGAGAATGGTGTATTAAGATAAGTTAGGGGGTAAAATGAGCCCATATAATTACCCATTTATGGGGTTCATCAAACGCTTTCTCGCACCAATGGCTCTTCTTGTGGTATTGAAGTACTATGTTACACTGCCAAATACTCTCTATCCTATTACCCGTTATTGATTCACTTCTAAAGGATAATTTACCATTTGAATATCATTCATAGCTAAATTAACCAACATGCATGGTAAGCTATATCTTTATATGAATTATATCATTATTGTCTAATCACTCGATACCAACATCCATTAACATTTATCACCAGTCATGCATTCATCACCTTTCCACCTAAGGTAAATATCTATTTACGTAATGATTTAATTTATGCTTTATTCTTTTTACGGGCACTTCAAATATTTTGACATATACTGCTCTGATTGCCTTTGTCTTATTTTACACCGCTTTTATTGATTGTTCACCTTAATTTATGACTTCCCGATGTCTTCTGCCTTTTTCCCATGCTTGGTGGGCATGGACACCCTTTTCTGATTGGAGAGGGGATGGTATGTGTTATGTAGGTCATGTGAAATGATTTATGGATAGCATGTGTGACGATTATTAAACTGATTTATGGTTGAAGGACTGCATTATGAATGTGTGTGTGTAATAATTATCAAACTGTTTTCTGATTGGAGGGTGGAAGGCAAGCATTATGGAGAGCATTCGAATTAATTATGATCCCACACCAAATAATGTTGATAAGACAAATAACATAATTGCCTTTGATATTAACTCTCAAAACAATGGCACTGCCCTATCAATAGCTTTAACGTTCTATGGTACTGTTCCAAACTGTGAAAGTACGAGAGGAGTGCATGAAAAATTGCAAGTGAACCAGCGACTAAGAAACAATAGAAATGGGAAGAAAATCCATCCACAGTGAACCCATAGTGCTCTAGGTATCATACTATTAGACCAAGCTCTTGTGATTCTTGAGCACGCCGGTTGGCTTAAATACTTGACCAAATTATAGGAATTTCATGAGGAAATGACACTTGAATTTCTGCAGAATTTACAGAATGGCCACACCACGGTGAAAGGCAGGAAGATAACAGTCTCTAAGGTAGTCATAGTTGAAGTCTATAGAATTCTAGTAGAAGGAACGAGATGGAAGAATAAACATGTTCTTCTGCATTATGCAGTCACAGTATTCCAAGATCTAGATGAGCGATTGGTGTGCAAAGGAAAAGGGATTCACCCTACAACTTTAAGACAACCATGGTAGTAATTGGCAACCATTGTGCAAAGGTATATCATGTGCGACAGATGTCAGGATGTCGTAAAACATTAACAACTTAAATTGTTAGCTATTTTGAAGAAGAAAATTACAGTTAATTTGCCATTTTATTTAAATTCTTTATTACATGACGTTGTTCATCAGGTCAGAAAGGAAAGGAACCCACATCTTTTCAGTAGCCATCATGGGCTAATCAAATTAATCATCATTCATATACTAGCCTAGCAACAACTAACCTAGGATAACCTTGTAAATCCTACTTTGACCCCACCTATAGAAAACCCGTAGACAGAACAACAGGAGGTAAGAGTGACAGGTCTGAAAAGCACATAGAAAAGCAATAATCCTTCTTTGGCCTTAGGCCTAGTAAAGTGAAGACGCTCTGCAAGGTAAAATTGAAACTTGAACCTTGAGCCTTGATGGTGTTATAGACATTTTTGTGCCTTACAACATTGAGCATGAAATTTCCATAATCTAAGGGATCCAAAGTCCCTAAACATGTTGTTCCTACCCCTAGAGGAACAAGGCTAACAAACCACAGTAATTCACAAAAGTTATCCACCTGAAACTGCTCAAAAACAAGTCAATTCAGGATCATGTCAACTGCTCCGTTGACCATCTGAGCTGAATTTCAGTGGCTCCACTGTCTACCTACGTTGAATGTCAACTCCAACACTAGCTACCTGCGCTGAGCGAGTTTGGACAAGTGGCAGACTCATTCCTCAAGGTGTTAATGCTCAGGAAGCTTCCAAAATGACACTTGCCTCAGGGAATTCGACTGGTGATGAGTAAGAGGTTCCAAATCTCCAAGTGGAAGCAAGAACCTCCAAGTGGACTCAAGAACTGAGAGAGGGATAGGACACTAGTCAGATCTCAAGCTGACTCATCCTCTCTCAAAATAACTATATATAGATCTCTCCTCCATGAGAGCGAGGAGGCTGGAATTTTGTTATTGCAAAGAATTGCTGTTGGTTTGAGATTGGAATCATTGGGTGTTTAATGCTTTGAAGGGGCTGAAGATAGGAATTCCAATCGCTGGGAAGGAGATGCTGGATTGGAGCCTTCTGGGTTGTATCTCTACCTGAACCTTGTTATTCATCAATAAAACTATCTTGGTTTCTCCAATATACTGGTGTATTTGTATGATTGCATTAGTGTATTTGATTTATTTCTAATCCTGAATCATTTATGAATATGAATATATGCCTTTGTGTTGTGTTCTTCTCTTGTCGCAAGTAGCTGTTCTCTTGTCGCAAGTAGCTGTTCTCTTGGGCGATCGAGGAGGCAAGTAGCCGTGAACACCCGAAGAGAAGAGGATCTAGATCGAGGGACAAACCGAAGACACCAGTAAGTCTATTGATCTCTCTTCTTTCATATTTCATAAAGGAAGAAACCAGTATAGCTGTACTCGTTTGTTGCTAAGGCACTGTCACACCTTAGGTGGATAGGATCGTCTTGCATAGGCATTTTTCCCCACAACAGATGGGGCCCCAGCTTGACCTTCAACAACCTTGAGGGGGTCTCCCAATTCAAATATAAGAGGTAGGGCCATCTCACATGCCCCCTCCAAGTCCACAAGATGACTCTTTGCAATAATATGAGGAAGAGGTTGCCCGAGTATTGGAGAGTATGGAGACATTATATAAAGGAAGGGAGCTATCTGGAAATTCTGAAGGGAAAAATAATGCCCCTAACCAGTCTACCCCTACTAGCAGTTTTGGTCATGCTGAAAACTTTCCATTTAATAATAATTTGGAAGGACAAAGGGAACCAGTTCTAGAGAAACCACTTGAAGCAGAGATTCATTCAGAGGAAACCCTTAGGGATAAAAATCAAATATAATTTGCGGCTCCACTAGAATCCCTAATGAACGAAAACCCTACAGAAGAAACCCTGGAGGATGAAAATCAACAAGGGGACACTATTTTTATTAAGTCCTCAGAGGACGAGGCCCATATAGATGAAGACCCTGAAAATGATAATTACACAGGAGACACCGTTCCATTTGAGTCTCCTGAGAAGGAATCTCATGAAGAAAAAGACCTGGAAGGAAATAATCCAACGGCAGACATGGTTCCATTAGAAGCCCATCCTAATATTGGCACAATTCCACTTGAACCTAAAGTAAACAAAGGTGTTCCACCACCAATCAAAGACCTCACCACAAAGAAAACATATAAGGATATATTAAGGAGGTTGCTTAAGAGGTAGGAAGCAAAAGAAAATAGTTAAGAAACTAAGAGAATGGTTGAAGCAAGCAGTTAGGGTCCGGAAATTGAAAACAGAATTGGAGACCATAGGGACCCAAACAGAACACTGCTCTTTGGAAGATATTGAAACCCAAACTGTGACCCCTTTGGTTTGTTGAAAAGGAACCCAAACAAAGAAATGTGTTTTAAAGAGTAGTGAAATGTAGATAGAAGATCCTTGCGTTTTCCCAATGGAAACCCAAACGTACTTCCCCACTACTAATGTTGTTGTCCAAACCAATTCTGCACAGAATATTCAAGAAGATTTCCATATGCTAGAAGGAAGAACTGAAGTTGTTGTTCAAACTGATACTAAAGGAAACAACCAAGATGATTGTTGTATTACTCGAGAAGCGGTTAAGGCTACTGTTCAAACTGACTCAATGGTAACACATGATGATGAAGTCCAGACAAAGGAAATGCCTGACTATGGTCCTCTCGTAAGGGAAGTAGTCATCATAAAATTGGAAAATAAACTAGCCAAGGCTATTGGGTTGTGTTATATTTTTCCATGACTAGCCCACGTAGTTAACTCGGGGGTTACAAGGGGGGCGGATCCCCCCTTTCGTTGCAGCGATTGTGTAGTGAGGGGAGTCACAAGGGGTTTGAGGGGTTGTACGTAACCCCACTCTATGGGGTCTGGGGAAATGCCTCAGAAAATTTTGGTTTTGGAACCTATGTTAGGTTGGGTAGACCCACCTATGGTTTTGTGCATGATTTTGGCACATGTTTTTGGATGCGATGGTTCTCAGTCCATGGATTTGGACGCGGTGGTTTTTAGTCCATGGTATTGGATGCTTCTGCATGTATAAATATGTATTATAACATTGAAAGGAACATAATGAAAAATCAAGCTAGTAGTCCCAGGTTTTTGGATCCAGGGGAAAATCTCAGTGTATATGTGTTTTATGTGTTATGCTCTTGCATTGTTTATTTTATGTGTTTTAGAATTCGTATGTAGGTAGTTTCTGTACGGGTTAAAACCTACATTTGGTATTATAGTTGTTTTGGCTTCAAGGGGATGCCTTTGTTGCTGAGGGGTTTCGCTTGGGCCTATGGTAGACCCTGTTTAGTGAGAGATCTGCAAGATCAATTCTGATGGTGAAAGAAGATGGCGAGCAGTGGAATGATAGAGATAGAGAAATTTAATGGTCAGAGTTTTGAGTTGTGGAAAATCAAGATGGAGGATCTATTGGTGGATAAAGATCAGTGGATTGTTGTAGATCCAGGTACAAAACCAACAGGAGTGTCTGATGAAGAATGGAAGAAGTTGGATCAGAAGGCAAAGAGAACAATACGATTATGTGTCTTAGATTCAGTATTGCTAAATGTATCAAGGGAAGCTATGGCCAAGACTTTGTTAGACAAGTCAGGGACTTTGTACCAATCTAAGTCTCTGGTGAATAAACTATTCCTGTGGAAAAATCTGTATAACCTGAGGATGAAAGATGGAGACTTGGTGACAAATCATCTAAATGCATTTAATACTGTGGTAAGTCAGTTATTGTCTATTGATATCAAAATTTCTTATGAAGATAAGTGCATTAGTTTGTTGTGTTCTCTACCACATTCATGGAATAGTCTGGTTATTGCAATAGGTAGAAATGCAATCACCTTGCAGTTTGATGAAATAGTCTCATCCTTGTTGACGGAGGAGATAAGATGAAAAAATATGGAGATCCAGAATGGTGATGCCCTGCCTGTACGAGGACGATCCCATAATAGAAACAAAAATAAGTCATCGAGTGGAGATCTAAATCTAGATGGAGATCTAAATATCCAAGAAAACCTGCAAAGGTGGTGCGGTGGAAATGCGGAAAGGAAGGGAACTACAAAACGGACTATAAATCTGAAGCTCCTGACAAAGGAAAGGGATTTGATGAGGCTCCTTCTAGAGAGGAAAAAACCACCTTAGATAAAGGTGGGGATGTGTACTTGGCTTCTTCAAGTACACATGTAGATCATGAGGCATGGTTGATTGACTCAGGTGCATCCTTTCACTTCACTCCCCATAGAGAGTGGTTCTACAAATATGAGAAATACAATGATGGTGATGTCTTCTTAGGGGATGATAGGTCGGCGAGAATCATTGGTTGTAGAAAAGTAAAGTTGAATTTGCAAGGTGGAAGGGTTAGAACACTTCCAGGTGTCTACATATTCCTGCATTGGCCAAAAATCTAATTTCTCTAAGCAAGCTGGATGATGTAGGTGTAAAAATAGTGTTTGAGAAGGATACCTACAAGATGGTTTGGGGAGCACTTGTATTGATGTAGGGAGTTTAGATTGGAACTCTATACAAGCTGCAAGGTAACACTGTTGTTGATGGGTGCAATAGTTTTGTGGTTCCTAAAAGTGGAGCATAAAATCTAGTGGTCTCTGGAGAGAAGACCATGTTGTGGCACCAAAGGCTTGGACATATTGGAGAGAAGGGCCTTCAAATACTTCATGGTAAAGGTATGGTAGAAGGTATGAGTAATAGCTCTTTGGATTTTGATTTCTGTGAAAATTGTGTACATGGGAAGCGGAATTGTGTGAGTCTCCCCTCTAGTGGTAAGAGGGTGAAAAAAATATTAGAGCTTGTGCACAATGATGTGTTTGGTCTTGTGAAGGTTCCACCACTGGGTAAGTCTATGTACTATGTATCATTTATAGATGAATTCTCAAGGAATACATGGATATATTTCCTTAAGAAGAAATCTGAAGTCTTTGACAGGTTTAAAGAATTTAAGGCTCTAGTGGAAAACTAGACAGAGAAGAAGATAAAGGTGTTGAGGACAGATAACAGTGAAGAGTTTTGTAGTAAGGAATTTGAAGAATTGTATAAGAAGTATGGTATAGCATGATAGAAGACTACTCCATATACACCTCAACAAAATGGAGTTGCAGAAAGAATGAATAATACGTTGATGGAAAGGGCAAGAAGCATGCTCAGTGGTGTCGGGTTACGACATGAATTCTGGGTAGATGCTGTGGAGACTGCATGTTACCTGGTCAACATATCACCTTCATCAGCGTTGGAGGATAATACTCCACAAGAGGTATTGACTGGTAAGAAACCCTATCTTTCACATTTGAGGGTATTTGGATGTGATGCATATGTACATGTTCCAAAGGAGAAATGAACCAAGTTGGATAGTAAATCTGAAAAGTGCATCTTTATTCGGTATAAGGATGGTTGAAAGGGTTATAAGCTTTGGAACCCAGTAACAAGGAAGGTAGTGTACAATGGAGATGTGGTGTTCAAAGAGGTGAAAGATGTTATTAAACATGAAGTCCAACCAAAGGAACCTGAGAAGATAGAGTTTGAGCTAAAGGAGGAAGAATCAAACTCTACAACAGAGGAGGAATCAGAAGATGAAGAGCCACAAACTCTGAGTGTGAGAAGATCATTTTGAGAAAGAAGGCAACTAGAAAGATATAGCCCATCTATTTTCTATTCAAATTTTTCTTTATCTATTACTGATGATGATTGCAAAATTGTGAAGGAAGCAGTAGATTGAGAGGATGGAAAACTCTGGAAAGAGGCCATGGTTGATGAAATGGCATCTTTGCACAAAAATGAGGCTTGGGATCTAGTGGAGTTGCTGACTGGAAGGAAACCCATTGGCAGCAAATGGGTGTTCAAGAGGAAGACAAATGCAAAAGGAAAGGTGGAAAAACATAAAGCTCGGTTGGTAGAAAAAGGTTATTCCCTTGTGTCGGGAATTGATTTTGGTAATGTTTTTTTCTCCTATTGCCAAGGTAACTTATATTAGATTACTTTTATCTGTTGTTGTTGCTTTTGATTTTGAGGTAGAACATATGGATGTGAATACAGTATTTCTTCACAGGGTTTTGGAAGAGGAGATCTACATGAAGCAGCCTGAAGGATTTGTGTTGAAGGGTAAGAAAGAACTTGTACGCAAGTTAAAGAAGTCTCTGTATGGGTTAAAATAGTCACCAAGGATGTGGTATCAGAAGTTTGATACATTTATATGAGGACTTGGATTCACCAGAAGCAAAGTAGATCACTGTGTGTATTTTAAATTAATTGGTGACCATGTTATTTATTTGGTCTTATATGTGGATGATATGTTTCTGGTTGGAAATGGCAAAGAAATTATCCAGGATTTTAAGACCCATTTGTCCTCCAAATTCGACATGAAAGATCTTGGTGCTGCAAACTATACTTTGGGCATGGAAATTAAAAGAGATCAGACAAAGAGGAAGCTCTGGTTAAACTAGAGGAAGTATGCGGAGATGATATTACAGAGGCTTAATATGCAGGATAAGAAATCAGCAAAGGTTTCTATTCCTGTAGGTGTACAGTTATCTATTGAACAGTGTCCCAAGACACAAGAAGAGGAAGAGGACATGTCTCTTGTTCCATATGTAAGTGTAGTCAGTAGCTTGATGTATGTGATGGTCTGTACTAGACTAGACATTGCACATGCAGTGGGAGTATTGAACAGGTGTATGTCAAAACCAGGGAAGGAGCACTAGACAACAGTGAAGCGGGTTTTTAGGTATTTGCGTGGCACTAGTAATTGTGGTTTTTTCTACCAAGGAAGACCAGGATTGGACAGAGTGTTGGATATTCATGGCTTTGTTGATGCATACTGGGTTGGAGATTTGGATCAGAGAAGATCTAAAATTGGGTATGTGTTTAACCTATTTGGAGGTGCAGTTAGTTGGATGAATAAGAGACAATCAGTAGTGGCACTATCAACTACAGAGGCAGAATACATGGCAGCCACTCATGCAAGAAAGGAAGTAGTTTGGTTGCAGAGATTGTGTTCAAATATGGAGTTAGTACAGGGAGCTATAGGGATAGACTGTGAAAACCAAAGTGCAATTGTCTTAGAAAAGAATCGTGTATATCATTCAAAGACAAAGCCCATTGATGTTTAGTATCACTTTGCGAGGGATATGATATAAGACAAAAAGGCGTTGCTGGTAAAGGTGGACACTTTGAAGTATACTGTAGATGCATTGACAAAATCTTTGAGATCTGAAAAGTTCTCTTGGTGTAGAGAAACAATGGGAGTTGCAGGGCTAGATAAATGACTGAGCTCTCTTGTGCCCCCTTGTGGAAAGAAAACAACAAGTCGGAGAACATTGGGTTTTGTTATATTCTTTCCGCAACTAGCTCACATAGTTAACCGGGGGATTAGTAGGGGGGCAGAGCCACCCCTTCGTTGCGCCTATTGCGTAGCGAGGGGAGTCACAAGGGGTTTGAGGGCTTGTAGGTAACACCACTCTATGGGGTCTGGGGTAGCGCCCCGAAAACTTTTGGTTTTAGAGCCTATGTTAGGTTGAGCGAACCCACCTATGGTTTTCTGAATGATTTTTGCACATGTTTTTGGACCCGATGGTTTTCGGTCCATGATTTTGGACGTGATGGATTTCGGTACATGGTATTGGATGCTTTAGCATGTATAAATATGTATTATAACATTGAAAGGAACATAATGGAAAATCACGATGGTAGTCCTAGTTTTGGGATCCAAGGGAAAATATCTGCGTATATGTGTTTTATGTGTTATGCCTCTAGTAACAATGTCAGGAACAGGGAGCCATTTAGGTTTAGAAATTTTAAGGTTTCCTCCACTCGCCTAGACAAGTACAACAATATGGTCCTAAGCATGGGCCCTGACTGGATAGGGTTCCGATATAGAAGTCTAATTATCTGGTATGCTCCTGATGGGTATTACAGTGATTACAGCTTGTTAGATCAACGAGTGAACCAGGATTTTGCAGTACTCTAATCGAAAAATGGTTTTAGGTTGTATAATGAGGAAGTGTATCCTACTTATTCCTTGAACCAACTACACCTCAACCATCTTATTGCATGAGGACATGCAAAAAGGTAATTTGGGGAGTATGTTGGGTCATGGAAATGGTATTACTATTCAAACAACAGAACAAGAGAGACTAGGAAAGGAAAAGGACAATGTCTTGATTATGGAGGAAAACGGAAGACTAGGAGGACCAATTCTAATTTATTTATGGGGTTAAAACCTACAAAGACTCAGCAAGAGCTGGCTCGACATAAAGAAGAAGTAGTGCCGCTACAAGTGCACCGGGAATTGAAAAAGAAATTTTGAGGCACTTACTATCACAGATGGTGAGACTTTCGCTAATGAAAAAGACAAACAGAGGAAAGTTGAAAAAGCACAGACCAAGCTGCAGAAGGCTAAGGAGAAAATTCAGACTATTTTCTCTCTCTACTCAGATGCCTTGTCATGCCAAGCACCTACTACCAATTATGCACTATTCTTGTTAGAAAGATACCTCTTACTAAAGGTTAAAACCATTAAGGCTAGTAAGTAAGTAGAAATTAATACCACTCCAGACTTTGTCAAACGTTTCAAAGAAAAAAATGAATAGGTACAATGCCTTTTATGTGAATTGTACATGCACAATTTTTTCTTAGAGGATGACTTAGATAGTAATCATGGCCCCTTCATTGGGGATATCCAATTTCAAGCTTTTCTTTCCTTTGCCACTAATCATATTAAATGGGCTAAAGCCCATAATACTTTTCATAAGAGGGAATATGGTATAGACTTATGGGTTAGGGGAGAACCGAAAAAAGCCCTACACCTTTATATCCATCATAAACAGTTCCTAAAATGAATAGGAGTTGTGGTTCAATTAGGGCCAATCCATACAGACATCATAGAGGTAGGAAAGGAACAATTTTAGGAAATTAAAGAAGAAGCTTTGTCTGCAACAAGACAAAGATGGGAAGCCTCCAGTAACAATGTCAGGAATAGGGAGCCATTTAGGTTTAGAAATTTCAAGGTTTCCTCCACTCGCCTAGACAAGTACAACAATATGGTCCTAAGCATGGGCCCTGACTGGATAGGGTTCCGATATAGAAGTCTGATTATCTGGTATGCTCCTGATGGGTATTACAGTGATTACAACTTGTTAGATCAACGAGTGAACTAGGATTTTGCAGTACTCTAATCGAAAAATGGTTTTAGGTTGTATAATGAGGAAGTGTATCCTACTTATTCCTTGAATCAACTACACCTCAACCATATTATTGCATGAGGACATGCAAAAAGGTAATCCGGGGAGTATGTTGGGTCATGGAAAAGGTATTACTATTCAAACAACAGAACAGGAGAGACTAGGAAAGGAAAAGGACAATGTCTTGATTATGGAGGAAAACGGAAGACTAGGAGGACCAATTCTATTTTGTGATGAAATCCAATTAAGGGTTGTGAAATCGTCAGGATCCCTTGATCCTGAGGATTCTCTTCTATCCATTTATCTTTCCAAAAGTTATATAAAGCCATAAGGTGAATTGAAGAGTTGGTTGGGAATTTTAAGATTGTAACTATTCTTTTTGGACACATAATACTTTTATTGTGATGTTGTAACTCTATTATCAAGTTTAATGAAGAAGATTGTGTTTCATCTATAATCGTATTCTGAATATATTTTAGCAGGGACTTCTGGAGACTTTGGGCCCAGTTGATAGGAGATCTACTACTTTAATTGTGTTATAATTATTTCTGTTTATTCTTTTAATTGTTTATTAGTGTTAGTTTGTGAACTTAGCACTATTCTGATTGTTGTGAGGATTGATGGTTCTGATCTGTGTTCACTTATCAGACGAGATTCTAGATCTGGTTGTGTCTCACATCTGTGTGATAAGCTTTATTGAATTGATTATGTTAATTTAAGCAGCCAATTGTTGTTCATTCTAAAGTAATATTACCATACATCTGAAGGTTATAGTTGATTTCTTTCCATGAGATGTTTACATAGTTACTTATTGTTCAATTGTTGTAGCTTTCCTTCATGTTAAATGAATTAGTGTCAATACCAGTTAGCTTGCTAAGAGAGATCATTTTTACTTTCATTCTGATTTAATTTCTTGTAGAGTAGACTAATTAGATTTGAAAGTGATTAGCATATTTCTTTCAGAATTGTTTGGATTGAACTTAGAGAAATAGATATTAGTCATTGCAACGATTCCAAATCATTTCATTATGAATTGACCTCTGAATTCACTTGCATATACAATGCTGACACTCTTGAAATAAACAGAATTACCCTGGGTTGATGATTAATGTAGGTATTAAGATTTATTTTAATAGACATTTTAGTGCACCAAAAAAGTGCTCAACAATCTTTTCATGTTTAGTGAGTCTGAAAAGAGCTAAAAGAGGACTCAAGGGTGTTCCTTTTTCATAGGTTTACAGAGCCTGAAAAAGTGATAAAAGTATGCTCCTTGGTCAAAAAGACCTATTTCAATTTAGACATCATCAAATCCATTAAAACAGTTGTTATCCTACTCATAACACTACCAAAAAATATAAAAAAATGTTTCATGAAAAAATTGAGTCATATTTAGGTAAAAATACTAATAAATTAATAAATTAATGATGAAAATTACCATAAAATAAACAAAATGTAACTCAAATTTACCATTTCACATTTACCCCTTAGAGAGAGAGTTCTGAGTTTTTTCCCCCAATATTCTACACCTAATTTTGACCAATATAGTGGACCATTTCAAGCATCATCACTTCCGCATAGGAGCTAGAACCCTTCTCTTTCTTTTCATGGTTCCATTTTGTGATTTCATGCACATTTTCCAAGGTTTTGGGATCCCTATGGCTCTAATTTCTCGCCCTAGGCCCAACGCACCCCTAGAAGGATGAAAGGTGCATTGATCAGGAGAGAAATACAGTGGGGGTAGCACTACAATGCATTGTCTTCTCTTAGGAGGGTGCATTAGGTGCAATTCCCAAGTTTGTTTTTCTTCTTTATCACAACATTTCTCTGGTTTTTTGCATGAAATTCGTACTAATGAATCTCCTTGCAATTTTACAGTTGTCTATTAGAACAAAATGGCCTTGTTATGGAAGGAAAGAGAACATGAGGAACAAGATTTGACTGCAACTATTGATCCTGCCACAATCCATACTTTAAGAGATTGTGGACTCTTATAATTCTTCTAACTTTCTAGTATGAGGGAGCAAATAAAATTATTGAGGTATTTTTTCCATGCATTTGATGTTCAAGCACAAGCATTCAAACTCGATGCACATACACTGGAAATATAGGTAGAGGACATATACATCTCGACTAGTCTGTCAAGGAAATGTGCCCTCGTCTCTTTGTCTAGTTCAAGGAGTGGTGGAGAGACATTCAAAAATTAAGTCAGTGCACATTTTTTACCAAGATCCGAACAAACTAAGGATGGAAAAATTGACATCAAGGATGTAGTCCATTTTCCTTTAAGAATGATCCTGTTGATTATTGTTAGATTGGCTGGCAGTGCATCTCTTCATGTGGTGAATAAGTCACATATTCAATATCATCTATAATTTCTAGAGTCAATAGTACTCAACTGGAGTGAAGGGGTACTAGTAAACATGAAAGAACAACTGAATAAAGAAGAAGATGGATGGTTAAAGAATTTTGGATATGGTTCAATTCTGATTTCTTTTTCTTTAGAACATATTCCACTGTTGAAGGCACAACATATCATGCTCAAGCCCACAAATACAAGAGTCCCACAAATGAAGAGACATGTGGATCTCATGTATAAACATGCAAGTCCATTATCGATGAGCTTCACACCTATGTTTTTCAGCTGGCTATGCATGCATCTCATTATGATAGAAGATTATCCATACCCAAGGATGGATTTCCATAGAGACCAGGGGCTCGTGCTACCTGAAGGCGAGTGATGGGGTGCCATAGGTAAAACATTTTGACCATTTTTGTATTTTTTAAGTTTTGCAATTTTTTGTGATTTTTGATGTATTCGAGACTAAACTACTAGTTTGTACACATGCAGATATTGGACCCATTTGATCAGTGGGCTCTTATTATCTCCATCATGCAGGAGACCCACAACAAGAACTAGCGGAAGTAGAGGTTATTGCATTAGGACAAGAGGTACTACAAGAGCTCAATGCGGTTGAGACCCTATTAGTGGTTGAGCATCATATGGAAGGGTTGAGCCATGGTGTAGATGAGGCTAGGGTCGATGAGCTCCCTATAAGACTACAGCGACATACTATTGGTGTGTCTAGCAGTATAAGTTGGCTATTGTGCAAAATGTCTCACATAGTGGCATGATATCATGAGCACTATGATTAGTCTACTAGGAGGCTTGTAGCCATATTTTTACTATATGTATATTTTAGGCCATGTCAACACATCTGTCTCGGGCACAACATTTGTAAAACCAAAACATTGATATATATATACTATGGTTCTATTATTTCTTTCAATGTGATGTGATGTGTATTGAATTAGTTTACATGTGCCATAGATGTCTTTCTAAAACATGATTAAGCAATGTGTTTGTCAATGTATTTAGATTTCCAGAAATATGTTGATACTAGATGAAATCAAAATATCATTTGAAAATGTGAACCCTCATGAACATGCAAAACATAGTTGGACTTCTAACCGAATAGACATTAGTCCATTGTAGTACTAAAAGTTGTGAGTCAAGTTTGATGACTATACGACGGATACCATGGGAAATAGCATCAGATAACAGTTCAATCACTGCGTTATACTCTGTGATGTTATTTGTAGAGTGGCTGATACAAATTCCTTGTAAACTCACTAACTCACTATTTGGAGCATATATAGCACAAATTGGAGAAGAGACGTTATAAGTACTACGACTAGCACCATTAGCATAACTAATGTATGGTTCAAGGGATGTCAACATATTCAAACCAAATGTAAACAAGATTAACAAAAACCTAGGAAACTCTGAAGGGAGCACACTTCAAACACACTCAAACACACCTATCTGTACTATGTACATAATGTAATATGAAAAATCTCAGGCATATAATTTCTTAAGGTATAGCCCATTTCTAGGTTGTGCCAAAGGAACTCCATCAAAATCCACTAGATCATAGGCCACTTTAGCAAGAACATGATACAAAATATATCAACCTAACCACATTGGCTCAAATTTCCTGATCCTAATTTATCAAACTCTTGATTGTATAACAAAATAAGGTCTCCTTCTATGAAGCCACTAGGCTTGACACTCTTGCCATATTGCACCTTGATACATTTCTTATGGGCTTCATTAGCCATCGTTGTATCATGTCGGGTTTCATCTAAGCACGTCATTTGTAAGATACATCTCTCTTCCTCAGAAGTGGTGGGGAGGAGTTCGAAAACAAGTTTGAGGGATGGAATTTCACATGCAATTAGAAGGATTTCTTTCAGGCCATAAACTAATTCCAATGGTGTGAACCTAGTAGTAGTCCTAGTATAATTTGGGTATGCCCACAAGGCCGCATAAAGAATTAGATGCTAGTTTAATTTATGGACCCTTATCATAAGTTGAAGCACCATTTTGAGAACTTTATTAATTTACTCAACTTGCCCATTTTCCTGACGATCGTAGGGAGTAGAAATTTCAAGGGAAAATCCCAGCTTGGGAGTCAGTTTCGACATCATGTGATTGCAAAAAATATTTCCATGGTCTGTGACTATAGTTTGTAGAACACCAAACCACACAATGACATGGTTGAATAAAAATAGAGCAGTTGTTTCATAGGTATTTTTATATGTAGTCATCGCCCCGTCCCACTTGGTAAAATAATCATCTGTTATGATGATATAGCCATGCCCCCCGACCGAGTGAGGGTTACATGTCATGAAACAAATACCCCATTTTGCAGAAAGGAAAAATGACAACAACAAGATGCAAAGGAGTGGGCAAAGCAAGAATCTTACGATCATAAATATGAAATTCATGATACTTTTGGACATTGAGGATACATTCACGAAATATGGTGGGCCAAAAGTAGCCAACACCTAGTATCTTTTTTGCGGTGGCATATCCAGAAAAATGACCACCACATGCCCCTAACCGGAATTCATTTAATAATTTCTCGGCCTTCTCATGAGTGAGGCACCTTCAAAAAATTGTATCAATATTGCGGTGAAATAGAGTGCCACTAATTATAATATAATGTTTGACTTCATACCTGATATGTCATTTTAGTTAGAGAGAGAGGTATTAATCCATGAAGTTTGGGTCTGGAGATATATGATAATGTATCCATACCATGGATCAGATGATGATATCAGACACAATGTCTCATATGGAATAGAATCTCTATATGTCATTTTAGTTTCAAAATTGGGATGGTTGCAAATTAACTCAGAAAAAACTAGGGATTTATTCAACTTGGATTTAATGAATTCAAAATCAACTCTTGTAGGATGAAAATCCACTTAGAGTATTCCCCCCAGTAACTATCGTGATAATACATGGGATTGCAATCTAAAACAACCATAGCTTTATGGAGTAGGATGTAATGGAGAAATCTCTCGACAACTTGAATAGACACCAAACCTAACTTCTCGACATGGGTGTACTTGAGTTCAGTATCATTTAGATTATGATTCAAGTAATAAATAGGATGTTCAATTCCTATATTATCCTCCTATACCAATACCATAGCAATGGGAGTAACTGCAACAGTGAGGTATAGGAGATAATTTCATTGGCAATCTGGCGGGTATAATAAGGATGCCTGAATTAGTACATATTTTAAGTCATCAAACAGTTTTTTAGCAATGTCTTTATAATGGAAGGGAACTCGTTTCTTTTATAAGTGAGTAAATCCTTTGGTTAGTTCAACGTAATTGGGAATGCACCTCCGAAGAAAGTTAGCCTTCCCTTGGAGTCATTGAAGCTGACGGATGGAAGAATGAGCAGGTAGATCGATGACTACCTAACTTTCAAAGAATCAATACAAATTCCTTGTTTTGATACAACAAATCCGAGAATACGACCTAAGATAACACAAATAGACATTTGTTAGGATTGAGTCGAATGTTATAATGTCTACATCGTGAAAAGATGGCCCTAAGATGCATCAGTTGACCATCTCGATGTTGTGCATGAGTAAGAACATCGACGAAATAAGGTTTCAAAATATGTTTGATGTCATGGAAGGCATAATTCATGGCTCTCTAGAATATAGCCCAAAAATTCTTTAATCCAAAATGGATTTGTCTATACGCAAATGTGTCATAGAGACAAATGAATGTATTTTTATGCTGATCTGATGGTAGAATGTTGATTTGTTTATAGTTGGATAAACTATCCATAAATGAAAATATCTCACAAAAGGCACAATCATTAATAATTTGGTCGATGAACGGGGTGGGATAATTGTCCTTTGGACAAGAATGATTGATGTCCTAATAGTTTAAAAACACGCATATTTTTATATGTTTCTACATGACAGGAACAATGTTAAACAACCTGTTAGTTAATGGTATGGGATAGATGATACCAACTCATAGAATTTTTTCAGTTTCATCTTTAACAGCGGGGGCCTTATTAGGATGAAAAATATGAAGGCGTCGCTGAACTAGTTTAACATCAGGATATGTTTTAATTTCAAACACAATGATGTTCGGATTGAACCAGGAATTTCTTCATAAGACCAGGAAAAAACATCTTTGAATTCTTGGAATAAGGATTTATAAGCATTGATCTCATGAGGAGAGAAAGACAAAGCTATGTAGATTTTCTATAATGCCAGGTTTAATTTAAATGTAAAGAGAGATAGTCTCTTTAATGTTCGACAAGTTCTTCTTAGAATAAACATCGTAGATGGATGTGGAATTCGTAGATAAATCAATGATATTGGGTTGATAAAGTTCATTAATATATTCCTGTAAAGAATCTAGCAAGGAGGAACGATGATGACGATCTTCCCATGCCGCATCATTCGACATCATGATATCCATGACGCTTTCATCAGTGTTAAACATACGAGAGAAAGGATCAAAAAATGTACCATAACCTAAAGAACAATCAACCCAATTGGTCGAAGAGGAATAATTATAATAGGTTGCGCAAGGCGAATATATGGTTTTGTAATCTAGATCGATGGGGCTCAACAACATATGATCACCACAATTGTCGATATTAGATTGATCTAGAGCTACCCATGGATCAACTTCAGCAATCCAAGAAGATATCATATTAATATATGAAATTGAGGTAGATTTGTTAGGAAAGCAGTGAGGAGTAAGAGCAAGGGTTCCCATGAGAGAGGAATCCTTAAGAAGTACAACTCCAACATGTTGATATGGGGGAGGGGTTTCCACCATGAGAGGGACACTTCTGGTAACTAAAGAATCAATGGAAAATGAAGTGATTTTATTGATTTCTATGATACTACCTTTATGCAGAAAATCTATCATTCGAAAATATGTGGAAACAACCGCAGCCATGGAATAGACCCACATGCAACCGAGTAGAATATGATAATCTAGAGGTACGTCGATAACTTCAACTTCTACTGATACAGTCTTGCCACCTAATTCTACATGTAGAGAATTCAAAATCCCACATGGTTTATAATTTATTTCATCAAAGGCTTTTAAAGTGGTTGCTGATTCACTTAATTAGGGAGAAAAAATAGCCTTCCAGAAAGACATGGACATTATACAAGCTTACGCACCTTCGTCCACAATGGAATGACAAATATTCTTACAACGAAACAACCTAGATCATGAAAGCTAATTGAGCTGGAAGTCGAGGTGTATGGTTCTCATGGTCAAAAACTACTAGGTTGGAATCTGAAGGATCAATATATCCAATTACTGAGAGAAAAGCCTTCTTTTTGATAGGGCAGTTTTGAAACACCTCAAGAGTTGACATAGTTAATGTAGCGTGAGGTAGGTCCTCAACTATGTTATAATTTTTAGTAGCTCTTGCGTGAGAGTTGAATCTCAATTTATGGATAACGCCCTTGGGATTTTTAATTATTAATTCCGTAGGTACGATAGTTGGAGTAGGATTTCATGGAGATGCGGTCGAAGTGGTAGGTTGCTCAGTAGCTTGACCATTTGAAAGATTCACATTATTGTAGTCCTTACTTTGGGTAGCCACCAAAACTTCATTTTGGGGCTTAGTAGAAGAAAGCATCAAAACTGAGTTAGGGGAAGTAGGGTCCTCATAAACCATATTGGTCTCCTAATTCAAAACCAAGTCTATCACTACAACAAACATAGCCGATTATTTAAGGAATTGATTCACCTTTGCTCGGTGTGGAAAATAACAAGTGAAATGCTCCTCATTATAGATAAAACATGCGTAACAAGGTTTCCTCTTCTCTTCAAGAGATTGATTATGTTTTTCATCCTGTAAAGAATTCTCTTACTTATTCTTTCCTTTACCTTTCTTCATACTTCCTAGTTGCAAAGATTTGGCTTTAGATTATTGAATGACATTGATCTCAGAAGTAGAGGTCACAAGAGTGGAACAAGGGCTCTAAGCAGTGACAACAAGAGTTGAACTAGATGGTTTACTCATCGATTGTTGGCTGGTAGAACCATTCAAGCCATTGATAAACATGTGATTTTTTACTAGGAGTTTGAGAAACAATATCGGTAGGTCGTGTAGCATTTGCTATCTTATCATAAAGCATGCCAGATTGGGTATAAATGAGATCCAAGTATTGGACACATGCAATTACCTTCTCTTTAGTTATGACTTGCATTTGGCTATGTCTTCTGTGATATATGGAAAAAATACTTAATGAGCCATTCAACTAAAAATTGGCCAGGAACAAAATTCTTAACCAAACGATGATGGCGTCGCCACTCATGAATATGATCAAGATGTGAGCTGAATTATTATGTTTGAAATTGGTTAATGTTTCTATTCCAGTATGATATATTATGGGTAACTGGAAATGTGATAGGAATTTAGTACCCAAGGGACTAAAGTTATCAAACGAAGCTCAAAGTAATTCAATGTACCATTTAGCTACCATACTAGTGAGTGTACGCTAGGAAATATGAAAATGAACATAATCATCATTGTGGGAGTTTGAAGAACCCCATAAATGATAAGTCATTATGTGCATGCACAAGTCTTCTCCAAGATTTCCGTTGAATTTAGGAATATTAGAGGGAAACTTGGTATGAATAATCGGCCACCAACGAGAATGAGAAATGGGATGAATGGTGAGCCTTGTCAAATCTAGGAATTTGAGAGTTTCTACAAAGTGAAATTGCATGTTAATGTTCAGAGAGGATATCCTAGATAATATGGGATAGCATAAGAAACATGCATATTTCCCATGATATGGAGTATTATGATAACCAGTATACACATAAGCCTATTGTCTAGCTCTAGAATAACCTTAGAAAGGTTGAAACAGATGAGTTTGTTCTTGTTTACTATAATTCATTTCCAAAATACCTTGATACGATGGATATTGTTCCCCTGTGGTATTTTGCATCATCCCAACATAAGGTGGATTCAGTTGTGCTTGTGCTTGTTCCATACCATACACATTCTACCCTATTTGAGTTTGAAGAATGGCCTTCTGAAATTGTTTTGATTGTATGTTACCTTCAACAATCTAAGTATACACAGCTTTGGATATGCTAGATACTGATGAAATAGGTTGAGGTAAAGGTACAACCTATAAATGTTGGCTCTCATTAATTTGAGTTTGACCAGGTTGAGATATGGGTTGTTGAACAAAAATCTATGATGTAGGTGGAACATGTTGAGAGGCTAAAGATGAATCCACAACTAAACTATGTTTAATAGGAAAAGTAGGTTTCCAAATATTAGCATCCATTTTGGAATAGGAAGGACACATTTTAGGCTGAGAACTAACTTAAGGAGATGGAAATTAACCTATAATAGGTTTCCTCCCTGCCAAAACAGGAAGATAATACATAAGGAACTTCCCCCCAAGAGGGGGGTTCCCAATAGGAGATGGATTGGGCTATTGTAGATAATCATGTACACTAATGTAAGGGCCAACCTATTGTTAATGTGTAGGTGTTGATCATGGTAGAGGAGAAAACTATGTATTGCTCATTAAATAAGTTCCAGAATCTATTCTAGATGTATATGTCATGGGAGAGGTCCATGGATTAGATGTTATACTATAGAAGGTGTCAGAAAAGGATTTGTAACCATGTGGGATGAGCAGGACACCATACACGTGTGCCTCTAGTGTCTTTATAACAATGGATGAGGTTGCAACTTTGGTTGTCTCGGCCATGGTAGTAGAGACTGGATGCGAAAGTATAGAAGACTCAGTCATGGTTATCTATCCCAAATAATATTTCTAAGGGAAACTCAAAGGTGACTTTAAAGGAAAATAATTAGAGAGAGGAGGTTGAAATGGAGTATGTGTAGAAGGAAGAGGATGGGCCTGATAAAAATTAGCCCCTACTCGAATGGAAGAGGAGGGTTAAGGCTCTTCCTATGGAATCTCTTCGACACTCACAAGAACAGGTGGAAGAGGTTCACCATCAGGTTGAAGATATATAGTTTAGGGTTGTGTCTAAGATAGAGGAAGAGAATGAGAATGCCCTAAGGTAATATGTGTAGATGGCTGAGGTACCTCAGGTTGTGTAACCTTAGGTTGATTTGTCTTTGATTCAGGAAATTAAGGTCCTATAACCTTAGATAAATATATTTCAGGTGCTTCGATTTCGACTATGTCAGAGTCACCAACCAATGCAAAAGTAATGTCAGGCTCCCTAACACCGTCTTCCCACATCTACCCAAGAAAATGTCCAGCTTGGGTAAACATGTGACGAGAAGCCACTATGATATGATTCAACCTCCTAATTCACATTAAGGAAGTGGAACCAACAGAAGCACACCATACATACCTTCAACATCAACATTAGCACCCTCACGAGCCAATCCAACCTTACTTCCAATAAGTCCTTGGGTCCCACTGATATTTTCGAGCACATGACCTCTGGATGCTCTCATTATATGGGCATGCAAGCAGCCAGGGACCTCTGGAAGCTCTCACAAACCTGCAAGCCAATGTCTAGGGACTATTCTACATAGTGCTATGTTAGCATCCCCAGGATTTGTGCCACTTTTTCAGGCCTAGAGCCTAGGTCACACCCAAAATTTAATAACATCTTCAGAATAGTAAAATAACATATAAATGGGAACATAAATGGAATTACTTAAATAAGACCTTGATTAGACCCCTACTATCCATGACATGCATTTCATCAAACATATCACAAATATGTAATCTACAGGTGTAAATAATAGATATGAGCATAGGGTTCTTATACTTAGCTGACAATCACTATGATACATTGATGCCTCAACACATTAACTTCCATTTCATCCATTATGTCATAGATACATTATTCATTCATTTACTAGTAAAATAATGATGAGAGCCATACATAGCTACTCTCATAAAACACATACATAAATAGCATAACAATAGAAAAAATAGCAATGAAATCACAGCCATATGATCCACATATAAACGGATATAATACTAATAGAAATACAAGGAGAAATAGCCTCATATTGATCATGCAAAATCCAAATCTAGGATGGGACTACCATGTTCCAACAAACCGTAGAATGGATGAGCCAAATCTCTCTTCAACCATTCACCCTCATGTCATATTCCAAGCATGAATTTGGGATCTCATAGAACACATCAATCTGAAACAATGTAGGGCTTTGAGAGGCCATCCACCTCAACCCATCAAACAATGGTTCCACCTCATAGTTGGACATCACAAAACCATCATCAGATCGGTTTCTATCTAAGCCCTCTAGGGCTCCAAAGCATTTGTTCCAATGAAGGATCTAGGACTAGTAACTGAACCCACAACATTTATCGGGCTCCAGAGCATTTTTACAACCAACGCTCCAGGACTAGTAACTCAAGCCACCAAGGGCTCGATAGTGTTTTTCCAACCAAGGCTATGGGACTAGTAACTCAACCCAAGATAAGGAAAGCGGCTAACTTAAATGACTAATATAGTCCACGACTAAAAGATATGACTAGCTAATAAGTGACAAAATTAAAAATAATAAACGTAAATAAATATTACAGTCCAATAATAAAAATATGACCAACTAACAAGTACAAAAATTATATGAATTAGTCATTTATGTTAGTAGTTTTAATTTTTTCACTGTGGAAATGGAAAATTGCATTTTTTATATTGAAGTGTTACATTTCACTAAATTTTAACACTATAAATGGATTCACAAGTGCTAAAATTTTGAGACAAAGTGTCTATGAATCCGTGTATAATGTTCAAATTTAGAGACCCCCTTAACCTTAATTCCATTAGTAACGCTAAAATTGAGGTATATGGATTCAACAAACCCTTTAAAGGGGTTTATGGATCCATCAATAATGCTAAAATTGTAACATTTTTATGCAATATAGTGAATAAGTTTACGATATATAATAATTTTATGCTCCCTATAGAAGGAGGGACAAGAAAGAGACTTTGAAACTAGTATAAGAGGGTTTTAAGGGTTAATGGGAATTTGTTCCTCACGACTTAGAGAGATGACACACTATTTGTTGTGGCATTTTTGTGGTGTTGTTACATACCCCTTATGGTGCCCATATCTCAACTTGAGTCCAAAGATTCACTAAATAAGATCTATGTGGTTTTTATGTCTAGCTCATAGTTGTTGAGACTAAAAACCTTATCGTAAAGCGTAATGCCCTTGTTTACCCCCCTTACCCATGGTACATTCCTCGACTCCTATACACAGTGTGAAAAAAATCCTAATGGAATTGACATCCTATATATCCTAATGAATATTATTTAGAGAGGATCTGTGTGGTTGTTCAATGCCAAATTGATGGTCCTTGATCATGAGAAGCTTCAATTTAGGAGAAAAGGTATTTTTCTCCTTCCCTCATACTATTTCTTATTATGCAAAGAATAGTAATGGTACTCATATTCCTAGCTAAGGTAATTTTCATGTCCATTGGTAAAGGCCTTGAGAGTTATTCCTAGTATCCAAAATGTGGTAATGTTGTGCAAATATTAGTAAGGATAAAAGACTCAATAGAAATTCCTCCATTGGTCCAAACCTATCATAATGCTAAATCTGGGCAATTGGCCTCATTGTGATAGGTGGAAGCTTAGTTCAAAAAAATAATAATTGTCAAACCTTTAAGAGAGAGCATGTTATCATACTTTTCTATATCTATGTTAAAACAAGAAGAAACCTTGACATAATTTTAATTTTGAGTCTTTTAATTTGAATCAGTATATGAGAAATAGTAGTCACATAAACAACTAGAACTTTAAGAGGTTATACTTTTTGACACACATAAATATCATTGCATAAGACCACTAATTACATACCGCTTGGCACATTTTATGGTAACCTTTGTGCATTTAAACCAAATGGATTCACACTATGTATGGTAAATTTAGTGCATTTAAACCAAATGAAATTGGTGCCATGTTATGGTAAATTCTCTTCATTTAAACCAAATGAAAGTCTTCTGAAAATTTTTCGCACGGCAATGTTATGGTAAATTATCTGCGTTTAAACCAAATGAAAGTATTTAGACAAAATTTTGGCACCACAATTTGTTCCACCTTAATTTTCTTTTCATCTCGCAATGTGGGGTACCTAGAGGCATATTTGTATGCCGATGGAATCAGTCATCTTTGGATGCTACTGCTCAACCCTGCAACACATTCGAAGCTTTCAGTCCTCAAATTCCATTTATGGATCACCGCATCCCACCGTTATCGTTCTTCAACACTCCCATATGATGCTCATTCATCTCTGCAAACATAGGGTCCACGAATAACTTGTAAAGGTATGGAGCTTTCATTCAATTCTGTCTTTGATATTTTTGTATTGTAATGTTATAGATGATGGGTGCAAAGCTATTTGCTTTTTCCTTTTTTCTATTGAATACATTATTTAAAATAATTTATTATTGAAAATAATAATCTAAGATTAAAGTACCTGGCTTCATCCTTGCCCGATCTCTCCTCTTTGTTTTGTCCAGGGTTTCTCGTCTATGGTTTGTGCTATAATCCTGCTAAGTTATTTTAGTGTGGGGTTTCTATGGTTCAATTTTAGTTGATACATTATAAATTCATCAATGAGATTTATAATGTAGACCCATATTTACAGTAACATTCAAATGAGACAATTTGAGATTTTGGATAGTAGTTGCTATGAGCATACAATAAAAATTTAATCATTGGTATTCGTTAGAACTATTATTGGTATATTTTGGGAATAACTATGTACATTCATGTTCACAGTAAAATACAAATGGAAACAGTTCTAGATCTCAGAAAGGAGTTTCTATGAGATAACAAGCAAACATTAATTTATTGGCCTACAATAAATTCTTATCAACTTATATTGTAGACTATTACGATTCCAATACCTCGCACTCTTTCAAATTTAATTTCAATATTCATGGGGAGCACCATAAATGCTATAAAGGTAGTTAGGAATATTATTATAAACATAGATCCAGTTGAAATAGGGAACTATGTATATTGGCACATCAACATGAACACTAGTCTCGTAATTAGAATTGACATCTTAGCATTGTAACAACGTATCAGAGGCTTCTTGATCTTAGCCAAATCCATCATTAGAAAGAACAATTGGAGAAACATATAGTAATTTATAGAACAATAAATCTAATGGTAGCTTGAGCTAGGGCTTAACAATTAGAGACCATACATGGCAATTTGTGCCTATGGTATGTAGCATGTTGTGTGTTTCTATAGGAATTTTCTATTAAAAAAAATACAAGTGTTCATGGATTAGTTCACTTGATGCGTGGGTTTTCTCTTGTAACATAGTGGAAAATGAGAGAAGTGAGAGTGAGAAAAATTGCGTAGTTCTAGATCCAATAAAAAGATACTTTTTCTTCAATAACTTCACTCTTTTCGCTATGGAAAAGGTGTTTGGGTAGTGTAAAGTGTTTTTCATGATCACTTCATTAGCTAAAATAGTCTTTGAATTATTTATATCTTTTAGTACTATGGATGCTCTCCAACAATATTCACTACAATGTAAATCAACCAGTTCTTACCATGAGGTTCTACACATAGTTTCAAAATTCTTTAAGTGCTAGATATAGCTTCTAGATTACTTTGACGAATTTGGAATATCTCAAAGGTAAGATAATGTACGTATATGCCCTGTTTTCCCCAATAATTTATATTTTTTATTTCCTTTACTCTCAAATCATATTATCCTTCAGTGTTCAATTATTCCTATCTTGGACAAAGGAGTTGAATTAGTGTAAGGGTTGAAGTTGTTCCACTAGCTTTCAAAAGAGTGTGTAGTCTATCCCTATCCATAGAAAATTCATGTCTTACTTCTCCATAACGTTTGGCCACACTCCATGAATAGTATTGCTTTATGATCCTTTTCCAAAGTTCCCTTGATGTTGGAATGAACCTATTGACCATTTTCTTGGTGAGGATGACATTTTATGTTATTATACATCCCCTAGAAATAATTGCTCCATGGGCTGCAAATGTAGGAAACTATATCTTTCCCTTAGCCTTGACTTTTCAAAAATTGTTAATGTAAAGGTCAAGAGGAGTGTTGTGAAATAGACATGATAAAATTACATAGGAACATGGTAAAAATAGAGGAGAAAAGACAAGAGAATTGTAGGTTTGGGCATACTCTATAGTCTAGCTCCACAACCGAACAATATGTAGATTCACACTATCCAGATTGAACAATAAACAAGATGATGGCATCAAAAAGAAAGAGAGGAAATTTCTACAATTGGAGAAGTAAGTAGTGAGCAGTTGAACTATTTGATATCAAGGCAAGTTCAATCCTGTGGAAAGAAATTGTTTTAGATGAATCAATATCTATGTTTCCAGATGCCAATCATCCCATCCTTTGCGTAGTATTCCTCACCATGAACCTAGAAATGGAGGAACAACCCTGCAGCTAGAAATTGTGGGACATTCAAATACAATGGAGATCACGGGAAGCTGGAGTAATATTTCATCTTCTTATTTTTTCATATGGTGCTACAAATAACTAATAAAGTGTCAATATTATCTGACTCAAATTTGGTTTGAGTATTACTGCAAACAGGACCATTAACTGGTATATCTTTCTTGTCTATAATAATTTATTCGTTACACATATTACATATGGGTTCTTACTAGTATTACGATCATGGACCTTCTTCTATGGCCTATAATGGCAATAATATTAAATGTTTCTTTCTTTACTTATGTTCACTATCCTCTTCAATGCTTGACATTTTATCCATATGTTCTGGTAACCGTAGATCTGTATTTAACTGTTTGTACATGATATATTATTTTTCCTTTTACTAGTGGATTTCTATTATCTTCTCCAATATATATTTTCAATTACAATTTTTGCGCTGCCCAATTTTCCAGTACGCTTTTTCTTGGATCTCACGAGGATATACATCTTTCCTGAAAATGTACATTCTTCTTGAGATGTACATAGCCAACCCTAATCTAAAAATTACAAGATCTCAAAAATGAATGGAGTAGTTCGATTATAAGGTTCCTTCACACCATCTCCTACATAAGGAGATATCTATCATTCTGATTGCATCATGATCTAACACATTATTTCCTTCTTATTGGGCCAATCATTTATCCTAAAATGGGGCCCATTTTCTACAAAGAACGATAACAGAATGATTCCTATATGTAACAGTAACCAATTCTGCAAAACCTTTGGCAACCCTATAGTTTCATATAACATGCTTAACTATCTTTGTTTGTTTTTATTTATTTATTATTTGTAGTAATGAGTTACAATGTGCACTATCAAAAAGTAGGGCTTGGACATGCTTATTTCATAGGTTTCTGAAAAATATTGCTTCTACATCAATGTCTCTATGAGGTATTTCTTTTGCACTCTTGAGCCTAAAGAGAATTCTGTTAAAATTTTGAATGAATTTTCATTGTGCGAACTCTGGCTTTCATCCATCCATGTTTATGTTTTGATATATCAACCTCTACAAAAGGTTTGATTTTCACTCTTTATGAGAATAAAAACATGCGCAAAGTTTAAGGTGAACAATGATTGGATAAATTGAATGGTGTTTGTGAATTGGAGGTCCCTTTATAACTCATACGTTTAGCATGGAATTAGAAACGAGCCAAAGTTGAGTGACCCACTTGAATATTGACGATAAATATCTCCATCTTGTTTTCGAAGAGGCTTCTCCAATAACACAGAGAAAGCTGAAAAGGTTGAAGAGAGAATGGAAATCCCTCGGTAATGATAGAAGGAAAGTTATTCTTACTAATCAAAATAAGATTATTGATGAAAGTGATCTCATGGACTACTTTAATTCTAGTGAGTTCATGAGAAATGGTAAAGGGCTTACTGTTGTTTTGGAGAAAATACAACATGGAGAGGAACAATGCATTTCCAAAAACACGTTTTATAATCTGCTAGGTGAGGCAGACGAGGTTGATAAAAAAAATCATCCAGTTGATAATTTCCATGCTAGAACTAACATGATTGAAACCATAAACACATCCACATATAACTCTACTCGTGAAAGTGACAAATATTATGAAAACTTGAAAGTCCGTGCTTGTATAAATGAGCATATAAGGGAGGGGGATTACCCTATCATCTAAAATCAAAGCATTTCTTGCCAACCAAATGATCAATGGTAGAATTAAAAGGAAAAGCGTGGAAACCCTTTGTATTTTCATTCTTCTACGATTTTTTGAGGTCTTCTTCAATTGAATGTCTTAACTAAACAAATATCAGTCCTGTGATTCCATCCATATATTTCCACACCAGTTGAGGAAAATGAACCGACACGATGATATGAAATTTAGATTCACCATTTTCTTTGCAAAGACTACACTACCCAAGACCAAGAGTATTTATATTTTCTAGGGTGTCTGATACTAGTACCTCATTATCTAGGACTCAAGAATAACCACATGAAAAAATGGGGTTTTGAGATAGTTTAATCTCTAGACCTTGGAAGACCACCATTTTTTGATCATCAAAGTCTCCCTAAATAACCAAGGAATTATATCTTTTATTTAATGTGTAATCTATAATATACTCTCCAATGAAAAGGCACTTGATACTAATTGAGTTTCTAGTTCATATAAAAACTATTGGCAACACATTTTAAATAATTATTTCTCTATCCTTGGAATGGGACACTATATCTTGCAGACCAAAGAAAATATGGAAATAAAAGCAAAAACAAAAATCATCTCCCTTTTTCTGACTGAAAGTTGGGTCATCAAACATTGCAAGTCTCTAATGGATGGGCCTCTCAAGGAGACCATGTAACTTTTTACCAATCTGTTTTGCAAGGTTGTTTGTAAAAGTTCAAATCAAAGAAATGTGTCATGATAGCTTTTCTAATTTTGTGAAAACTCATATATTAAAATTTATTTTTAAAGGTTTATGGATTTTTTTGCTGTAGGATACATTTCTTTGAAACATTGAGTACATAATTGTATTGTGTTTTTCATTGGGAAATTAAATTTAGCCATTTTAACTGAAGATAATTATTGATCTTTCAATTATTCTCTTCCTTAAGTGACGCAATCTAAAATGAACAAGAGGAGTTATATTCCTAGAAATATGTGTATTTGACCAATTTGTGGGAATTTGGAAAGGTTTTTGTACCATATGTTGTGTCAAACACCATAACTTGTATCCATATAAAATATGTTAAAGAAACTATAACTTTTTATTAATATAATGTTATTTAATTCTATATGAGATTAGTTTGCAGAGGAAACTTCATTGTGATTCTTCATGCAAATGGTCATAACTTTTCTTTTTAAATTAATAGTTAGTATACCTCTCTCTCTATCCATGTATGTGTGCATTCCTTTGGAACATATGGATTTATTTAAAGTTCTAAGGTTCAATGCCATAGGATTTTTACTTATACTTTGAGCCTTATTTTATTAATGATTCCATATCTTTGTTTCTTCAATTGAATGTCCTGACTAAAAAGTATCAATCCTGTGATTCCATCCATATATTTTTGACACCAGTTGAGGAGGAAAAGGAAATGACACGATGATATGAAATTTAGATTCACCATTTTCTTTGCAAAGACTACAATACCCAAGGCCATGAGTATTTATCTTTTCCAGGATGTCTGATACTAGTACCTCATTATTTAGGACTCAAGAGTAACCACATGAAAAAATGGGGTTTTGGAGACAGTTTAATCTCTAGACCTTGGAAGACCACCATTTTTTATCATCCAAGTCTCCCTGAATAACCAAGGCATTTTATCCCTTTTTTAATGTGTAATCTATAATATACTCTCGAATGAAAAGGTACTTGATACTAATTGAGTTTCTAGTTCATACAAAAACTATTGGAAACACATTTTAAATAAATATTTCCCTATCCTTGGAATGGGACACTATATCTTGCAGACCAAAGAAAATGTGGAAATAAAATCAAAAACCAAAATCATCTCCTTTTTTTCTGACTGAAAGTTGGGTCATCAAACATTGCAAGTCTCTAATGGATGGGCCTCTCAAGGAGACCATGTAACTTTTTACCAATCTGTTTTGCATAGTTATTTGTGAAAGTTCAAATCAAATAAATGTATCGTGATAGCTTTTCTCATTTCGTGAAAACTCATGTATTAAAATTTATTTTTAAAGGTTTATGGATTTTTTTGTTGTAGGATACATTTCTTTGAAACAGTGAGTACATAATTGTTCTTTGTTTTTTGTTGGGAAATTAAATTTAGCCATTTTAACTGAAGAGAATTATTGATCTTTCAATTATTCTCTTCCTTAAGTGATGCAAGCTAAAATGAACAAGAGGAGTTATATTCCTGGAAATATGTGTATCTGATCAATTTGTGGGAATTTGGAAAGGTTTTTGTACCATATGTTGTGTCAAACACCATAACTTATATCCCTATAAAATATGCTAATGAAACTCTAACCTTTTATTAATATAATGTTATTTAATTCTATATGAGATTAGTTTGACAGAGGAAACTTCAATGTGATTCTTCATGCAAATGGTCATAACTTTTCTTGTTAAAGTCATAGTTAGTCTACCTCTCTCTCTATCCATGTATGTGTGCATTCCTTTGGAACATATGGATTTATTTAAGGTTCTAAGTTTCAATGCCATAGTATTTTTACTTATACTTTGAGCCTTATTCTATTAATGATTCCATATCTTTGTTTCTTTCCCATGATTCTTGGATTCACACTTTTTGCGTCTGCTTATGTATAATCATATTGCTTGGCATTAAAAATGATATAGTCCAAGTTGAAATTCAACATTCTATATGTGGTCATTTTTATGTTACAAGTGGCACTGAAACTATTTTCTTTGCAAATTAGATGTTAAATGAGACCCAAGCTATAATACTTCTCACTGATAGTGGAAATCCCTCAAACTGTAACTTTTTTAAACCTGCAAGTTTTTCTCAACTAACCCCATGTGTTTCAACTGTAATATCTCATTGAGATCCCTACCAAGTACTTATTTATCACTTCAAATTTAAGGTAGGATATTTGACGCGGGTACTCCTCCCATACCCTTGGCACGCAGTCTAAACCATGACCAACTAATCTGTAGGTTACAAGCTTGTAATGCATCCTTGTTCTACCAATTATGGTTTTATTTCCATTGGCATGCTGAGGTCATGTGACAATAAATATTTATAATTGTATTTATTATATTAGATGTTACTATGCCCCTGATTCCCAGACTTCAGTAGCACATTTCCCTCTTTACTACTACTTAGCCATCCCAAAGAAAACCCACTTTCCCAATCAACATTGAGCTTGCATTTGATCCACCAATATCGGTAATGTAATATTTTCTACTCAATAGATTACTGCCACAGGCAGTCCATGACCTAGGTTTTTTACACTATTTTTATTCAGAACACTAAAATCTAAGTAAACTAGAAATTTGTTAGTAAATCATTTTCTGAAACACTCAACACTTTTGGTCTAGAAATTAAGCATAGCAAAGAATTTCAATAACCATCTAACACATTAATATATGTAGAGATTTTTATCAATCCATGCATTTAGCCCTTCAATTTCTTGATCTCCAAACCCAAAGAAAACTGGATCTAAATGGGACAAGGATATATTTGTCAAGCTAGTAAAGTAGATACTATCTAACTTACTATAAGGTACATATTGATTCTCCAGTGCACCCCATTTTGTGTGACTTCAATGGATTTATTGAGTGATTTTCCCTTTCCTTTGGTGGGAAAAGCTTCACATACATCACACCCAAGTACTGAGATATTTACATAACCTAGGAGGCATTGATGCAAAAACCCGAGTTCCCCTCCAGTTCTATGTTCTTACCTGACTTGTGCAAAAAATAGGAAGAGAAAGGGAGTGCCCCTTAAAGCATGTTACAACTCAGATTAAGGTGCTACATGTGAGAAGGATTACCTATCATGGAAGGAATATTGTCTGACAACTTCTTGTTCTCCAAATTCAAAGAGATTAGATTCAAACGTTTTGCATAAGCCACATGTATTGAACCCGAGTACCCAAAACTAGCAAGCCTAAGCTCCTAAGCTTTATGATCTTTCCAAGTTCAATAGGAAATAGAGAAAACGTTGGATTCATCTCTATTATGAAACACTGGAGGCTTTGTAAACTTCCTATCCAAGGAGATAATCTTCCTTTTAATCTTATTATTGCTGAGAGGTATGAACTCCAAGTTTTCCAGGTTCACAAGAGTTGTAGGAATGTGGCCCGTGAGGGAATTAAAGCTCAAGTCCAACTTCTGTAATGTTCTCATATTTGTAATGGATTCTATAATGGTCCATCTATGATTATTGTAACTCAAATCAAATCCCAACAAGTTACTTAAACTCCCTATTCCCTGAGGGATTTTTCCCTTGAAAGAATTATGAATCATATCTAAAATTAGATGCATGAGACTATTTAGCCTCCCCAAATATGGTAGGATTCTCCCATGAATATTTTTTCTGAGAGTTTCAACACTTGTAATCCCCTCAAGATGCCAAAATCCCTATTAATTTCATCAATTAGACCCTTGTTAGCACGTAGGCTCAACTACTCCAAATTCGGGGTGAGCTTACAAAAACAAAAAGGAATTGTGATGTTCTCATGCATGAAACATTGAATCATAATGAGTGCCTACCAATATTAGAGCTTGAAAATTGAAATTGGAAATGGAGCATGTTTCTTGCATGGCATATTAGGTTTGTACCCAAAATTAAGCGTACAAAGATCCAAAAAATTGTCGTTCCCTTGTTTTCACTACAAGCCCTACCATGTTCCTTGTTCACATGGACATGATAGGTGCTTCTCCATTTGCATCTTCCGACATAGATTCCATTACTTCAAATAGAACTTATGTTTCCTTAGGAATCATTTTGGCATTGGAGACCTGTTAATATTCCTGGCCTCCATGACTTTTATGATGCATTGCTCCATGACTTCTTACCAGTAATAACAAAAACATTATTACAATGTATTTAGAAGGATACATTGAATGTGCTAGAGAAAATAGATATACCAATCTGAGAAACAAATCTAGTTCCCATAACGTGTTGTTGGGCCTTAGTTTTGGTCTTATTTTTGCTCAAAGAAACTTACTTATCCATCTATTTTCCATCCATTTTCCCTTCATTTATCCCATTTTGATGTATATTTGATATCCATTCAGGTATTTAATTTTAATCTTTCAATTTCTAAAGTTTTTATGAAAATTTGGTTTTTAGTGCAAAATTGGGAGATTCAGAAATTCCCGTAATAGCTCTATGGTTGATATGGTTGCAGGACACTTGGGCACGAATGGAATGCATGGATGAACATCTTTGGAACTAGGACTAAGTGAGCAATGCTTAGTTCGAACAGAACAAGCTTTATTAGGCCCATTTGGTGCTAGTCAACCATGACTAGTCATTTAGGAATCCCATAGAAATAGGGCAGTTTTGAGATTTTATAGGAATGGTCATCTTTCTTGGGATGGGAGTAATGAATTCGACTTATATAGGTGGATAATAGTAGATGGGTTTGTTTGAGTGAATATATATCAATTTGTTCATGAGACTTCTTATTTAAAGCGAAAACTTTGATGGCTTATGTATTGATTTATGATATACTTTTATGTTGTGACATCTTTGGATTGAGGAGTTAATTTGAAGACTTGTGTTATTATTATGTTGTTGTTCAATGCTATGGATGTGTGACTGAATTTAAGCTTCTTATATCACCTCTCAAGTGTGCACGGCAAGGGTGGAGGGCCCCCATGCCAAGCTAAGTACACTTCCTTGTTAACTAGTTTCATTTCCTTGTAATCTGGTTGATTGTAGCACTAGTTTTTCAAAGCTTTATTTCAGTTTGATTTATGGTTTATGCATAGTGATTGATTCCATTAGTTAATAGCTTATTCATCACTTTATTGAGTTGGAAAAACAGGTGTTCAAGTTGGGCATCCCTTCTGCTAAAATGATGAATCAAAACTAGTTTCTGTTGTTTGCATGCAAGTAGTTTCTCATTGAGATTTTGATATTGAGATGAATGAATTATGATGGAATACCTTATGTGTCTCTTAAGTTAAGAGCTTCTTTCATTAATAATTTATCCATATTAAGCTTTTGGTTTCAATCTCTGATTCATTAAGTGATAATTGAGGTGAAGGTGGACTTCTTGAGTCAAGAACCATTTCAATCTTTTTCCTCTTTTTAAGCTGATTGAATTAGAGTTATAGAATGTATTACTTTTAGCTTTTTAATAACTTATCTTTCAAGGTTTGGTTAAATCTGATCTTCACATATATTGAACTTGCCTCAAAGCATAAACAACCCGGATTGATAAGAAATAATTTTGTTAATTTAGGTCCACAAATTAGCTCAACATTTTGGTGTCGTTGTCGAGGAGGCAAATATCGGCATAGTCAATAGAAAGATAAATTTCAAAACAACAAAAACATTAGTTACATTCCTTTTTTTATTTATGTTTCTTTATACCTAGATATAGAGATCCTCAAGGTAGATTTACCAAAAACCCCCCACAAGTAGAGATAGGATCATCAAACACCCCAGTTACTGGTAATCCAATAATTGAGGAATTGGCAGAAAAACGAAGAACTGGACAAAGATTAACCTTGATTGAAAGGCAAACTTTGTTAGCTTGGGAAGAAAAACAAAAACAATTCTCAACTTCCGGAAAACAAAAAGAAATTATTAAAGGAAAACAACCTGTCTTTCCATCCATAAATCCTCCTATCTTCCAACAACCTGAAATTCCACTCGAAATTGAAACAAATCAACCAATGGCAGAAGAGGGACATGGATCCGTCATTTTCACTCCTGAACAACAAAGGGCTGAATATGAAAGACAACAAAGAGAATGGAGAATAAAAAGAGGAGAGGAGGCAAAACAAGAAAAGGATAGGAAGCTAGAAAACGATCAGAAAAGACAAGAAGATGGTAATGATCAAGAAACTACCTTTGGTTTTCCAATAGTAGACACAAGTGCAATATTAGGAGAAGAAGTAAAAATGAAAAATATTCCACCTTCTGTATTGCCAAACTTTTATTGAATGTCCACAGAAGATCCTGATGCATTTATGTTTGAATTTGATATTCTATGTAGAACATATGGATATACTGATGACGTTCATAAACTTCGTCTTTTCCCTGCAACATTAAAAGCAGTAGCTTTGAAATGGTTTATGGGTTTAGGAGAACAAACAATAGCTTCTTGGGATGATATGAGATCTGTCTTCCTTAAGAAATATCAAGCTTATTGTAGATCTAGAGATTCAAGGAAGATGTTTTCAGAATGACACAACAAGAAGATGAAAGTTTAGAAGAATATTTGGAAAGATTTGCATATAATCTACAAAAATCTAAACAACACTCTCTAAATCAAGAAACCGTTCGCACAATCTTTCTCAAGGGTGTAAGGGATGAATACCTTGACATTTTGAATGTGATGGGTAAAGAAGACATTTCAAACCTACCATTCGATGAAATTGTTGAGTTATGTCAAAAATATTCTAGAGGAAGATCGAAGACCGGAAGAAGGGAAGCAAGTTTAAAAGCAGCAAAGTCAGCAGCAGGAGGGATAACAAGAGCTGAAATAGGAAGCTTATTGAAAAATTTCAAAACAGATCTCTTGAGTACATTAGGGACACAAGTAGATGTGCTAAAGGCAAACAAGAAGAAAGAAGAACAAGAACAAGCTCTAGCAATCTTTTGTTCCAAATGTAGAAAGAAACATCCCTTGAGAGAATGTCCTTTGGATAGTATTCAGGTTTGTGGTCTTTGTACAGAAAACCATTCCATAGAGAATTGTCTGAAATTGAAACAATTACAAATGAACTCAATGGAAGAAGTGCCAGGGATAGAAGGTTTCTATTATGTAGCACCACGAAGACCATGGCAACCTAGGATGCCTCAACAAAATCAACAGCAATTTCCTCAGCAAAATTATCCCTATCCACCTCAAAATCCTTGGACCCCTCCAATGCCATGGCAAGCTTGGCCTCCACAACAATATTCACAACAACCTGTACAAGGTTGGAGAGGATATGGTTATCGAAACCATCCACCTCAACAGTATCATCAACAATACCAACAACAATACCAACAACCATTTGCATATCCACAATATCCACAATCCATACCCTTTCAACAACAACATTCTGCATATCCGCAATCCATTCCATTTCCACAGCAGAATCCACCATCGTTGTTGGCCCAACCACAACAGTTACACCTACCCACAAATCAACCCAGACCAACTCAATTACCGGCCCAACCAATGGCAAATCCAAATAATAAGGTGGACAAATCTGCATACACTGTAGAGGAAGCATCATGTTTTCCTACATATTCAATTCTTCCTCTTAATGATGTCCATCTAAGGTCTGGAAAAGTGCTTAAAAAGGATTCTCCTCCAATCATAGAAGAACCAACTGAACAAGGAGAATCACCTAAAACATCACAAACTGAGATAGAAATTCAGAAAGGAACAAATATTACAACACAAACACCACCTTATCCTGAGAGGCTAGTGGAACAAAAAAACAAAACAATCCTCCCTGAATTTGATATCTTAGATGAGTTAAAAAATGCTTATGTAAAAATTCCTTTGTTGAAGGCAATTAAAGAAATACCAATATATGCTAAAACAATAAAGGAATTGTGCATTAGGAAATCATAGAAAAAGAAAAAGGATCCTACTACAATCCAAGTCATTGGTAAATTAGCAAGCCTCATGTCTACACAAACCATAGTAGAGAAATATATTGATCCTGGTATCCCTATGGTTACTATATCAATAAATAATTTCTCAGTACAAAACACATTAATAGACTTGAGAGCAGCTATAAACGTAATGACAATGGAGACAATGAAAACTTTTCATTTAAACAACATTAGATCAACTTCTACAATTTTGGAACTAGCAGATAGATCTAAAGTTGTTCCCGAAGGAATATTAGAAGATATTATAGTCTCTTTGGATTCATGGGAGTATCCTGTTGACTTCCTTATCTTCCAACCAAAGTCAAACTTGGGAGGACATCCTCTAATCTTAGGCAGACCATGGTTAGCTACCGCTGATGCCTTCATAGGATGCAGATCAGGAAGCATGATTATTTCACATGGAGATGAAAGGAAACACATGACCTTTTATTCACCTACACAAACAACTTCTTTAGAATCAGTACTTGAAACGCAAGAAAAACAGCAAACAAAATCAGTTTTAAGTATAAACCAATTCTTTGATTTTAGAGAAGAAGAAGAGAATGAAGACTTAATGGATCTTTTCATTTCAGAACCAAGTATTTCAGAGCAGCTTAGAAAAGTTCAATATGAAGCTGCAAGTAACCTTTTGAATCAATGCTTTGAGGAAACTTGTACTATTCAAACTTTGCAGAAATCTTTTATAGATATCTTTCCTGTAAACACAATCTCCAAGCCAACAATAAAAACAATTGAGGTTCATCCTGGAAAACATCTAAACATTGGAAACGAATTGCAATCAGCACAAGACCAAGAAGTAATTGCATTATTACAGAAATATTCAAAAGCTTTTGCCTGGGATTATACTGATATGCAAGGAATCCATCCTAGCACATGTATCCACCACATATATACAGATGATCAACTTAAACATATAAGACAACCTCAAAGACGAATGAATCCCATGATGAAGGAAATAGTGAAAGAAACACTGCAAAAATTGTTAAAAGTTGGATTCATCTATCCTATTTCAGATAGTCAATGGGTTTCTCCACTGGTTATTGTACCAAAGAAAAATGGAAAGTGGAGGGTATGTGTGGACTATCGGGAACTAAACAAAGCTACACTAAAAGATCATTTTCCTCTACCATTCATTGATCAAGTGTTAGACTCACTAGCTGGAAAGAAATTTTTCTCCTTCTTAGATGGGTTTAGCGGATACAACCAGATAAGAATAGCAACAGAAGACCAAGACAAGACAACATTTACTTGCCCATGGGGAACCTATGCATATAATGTTTTGCCATTTGGTCTATGCAATGCACCTGCAACTTTCCAACGAGCAGTACTTGCAATATTTGCTGATCTAATTCATGAATTTGTAGAGGTCTATATGGATGACTTCACAGTTTACAGAAACAAATACAATGATTGCTTAAAAAACCTTGAAAAAGTTTTGAAACGATGCATTGAAACGAATTTGTCATTAAGAAATGAGAAATGCTATATGATGTTGACAGAAGGAATAGTTCTGGGACACCATATTTCTGCTTTAGGAATAAAGGTGGATCCAGTAAAATCCAAGTCCTATTAAACGTAATGCCTCCTACAACACAGAAAGAGGTAAGAAGCTTCTTAGGCTATGCAGGCTATTATAGACGATTCATTGAAAACTTTAGTAAAATAGCCCAACCTCTGTTCAAACTATTAGCAAAAGATATCAAATTTCACTAGACAAATGATTGTCAAAATGCATTTCGAATTCTGAAAGAGAAATTGTCAGTAGCCCCCATTCTTCATGGGCCCAACTGGTCTTTACCATTTCATATATCAACTGATGCATCTGATACCGCGATAGGTGCCTCTCTTGGACAGAAAGAGAACTTGTTCACTTATGCAATATACTTTATAAGCAAGAATCTAACACCTGCAGAAATGAACTACACAGTCACAGAAAAAGAAATGTTAGCCGTTATACATGCAGTAAACAAATTCCGGCAATATATAACAGGATATCAATTTTTCATTCATACCGATCATTCAGCAATCAAATACTTGATGAATAAACCCATCACTAATGGACGAATAACAAGATGGTTACTGTTATTGCAAGAATTTAATATCACAATACAAGATCGGCCAGGCAAAGAAAATCAAGTGGCTGACTTTCTGTCCCGCATACACTCACCCAACGATCCAAATCCAGTTGCAGATAACTTTCCAGATGAACATCTGTTTGCCATCACAGTCAAAACACCATGGTTTGCAGACATTGCAAACTATTTATCTTCTGGGAAGTTTCCAGCTCAATTCACTAAAAAGAAAAAATACAAAATTGTTAGAGCAAGCTCTAGATATAGTTGGGTAAATGGTGATTTATTTTAAACTGGTCCAGACTTGATAATTAGAAAATGCGTACGGGAAGACGAAATATTAGACATTCTAAGAGCATGTCATGATGAACCATGTGGTGGCCATTTTGTAGATAAACGAACAACATATAAGGTGCTGCAACTGGGCTATTACTGGCCATCCATCTTCAGAGATTCTAAGAAATATGTCAAGCAATGTGACAGCTGCCAGAGAATAGGGCGACCAATAATATCAGATGAGATGTCGCTGAAGCCACAGGTCCTCATAGAACCATTTGAGCAATGGGCACTTGACTTTGTTGGACCTATCAATCCACCATCAAACAGGAAGAGGTACATCTTAGTATGTACAGACTATGTAACCAAATGGGCAGAAGCAAAAGCAGTAAACAGAGCAACAGAAGATACAGTGGTCACCTTTCTTTTTGAAGAAATCTTTGTCAGATATGGAGTACCTAGACAAATTGTAACAGATCAAGGCACATAGTTTACATCAAAGCTGGTACGAGATCTAATGGAGAAATACAAGATCAAACACAGAAAATCTACACCATATCATCCTCAAGAAAATGGGCAGGTTGAATCAACAAATAAAGTCCTAGAAAATATCATGACAGAAACAGTACAGATGAACATAAAAGATTGGTCTGAAAAATTAAAAGATGCACTATGGGCCTACAGGATCACATGGAAAACTACAACTGGTTTCAGTCCATACCAGTTAGTATATGGGAAAGATTCCCTACTGCCTATAGAGTTTCAGATACATACATACAGAATAGCAGCTGAACTAGGACTAGACTTGACAGAAGCACAACAGCAGCGGATCATGGAACTAAATCAGTTAGATGAGCATCGTCAACAAGGCATGGAACATACTACATTTGTGCAACAACAAAGAATGAAGTGGCACGACAGATATATCAAAACAAAGACATTTCACAAGGGAGACTGGGCATTGCTTTTTGACTCCAAATTCAAAGACTTCAAAGCGAAGTTCACAACACACTGGCTAGGCCCATATGAAATTGACGAAATCTTTGACAATGGAGCAGTCAGGATCAAGACAATCGACCAGGATTCCACCTCATTTATAGTGAATGGAAATAGGCTCAAAGTTTACAATAGGCCTATTAGTAAAGAAGAATTTATGAAACAACTGATCGAAGATACAGAACTGGAACTCATGGCACAAGATCAACCATCTTCCAGTCTAGTAGTTGAATAAAAATAAAAAAAAACATAAAAAAAAAAAAAAAAAAAACATAAAAAAAAAAAAAAATAATTTGTTTGCAAGTGAAAACCAGACAACTAGCACTTTGCAAGCACGAATTCATAGGGGAAAACCATGGCAACTTGGACTCTATGAATTCCTACTACTTGTTCTATTGTTCTTAGATACTTTTACTGCAGGCACTCTCCACCACCAAATGACTTGAGGACAAGTCATATCTTCAACAAGGGGGAGACTTGCATCAGCTCTTTAACTGGATAGCTGAAGTTAAATGCTGACATTGCAAACATCAGCTCTTTATCTAGAAAGCTGAACTATAGACGGAACTTTCATTGTCAATAGAGGGACCTGACATAACAAATCATTGCCAAGGGACCTGAAAGACCTGCCAATGTCAAAACAACATGTGCATATTTTGTAAGCAGTGCAAAGGGACCTGAAACAAAGAATCATTACAGAGGGACCTGACTAACAATTCAAGAACCAGAACATGAAGAACAAGGAGCAGCAATAAAGTTTACATTTTGATCCATCTACAACATCTGATCAATTGATTTCATCTCACTTGTGCAGCCCTCATCCAGGGGAGTATATGTATAGTCATTTTGTGCTTTAAAAATTCAAATTTTTCTTAGAAATTTTTAGTTTTTGTTAAGTTGAAATTAGTACCTAAGGATATTCATTATCATTCATATCCTATATTCCTATAACCCTTATACATCATAACCCTATTCCCTTTCATTTCCATACATACTCCCTACTTTCATTAATCCTATTACTCCTAAGTATTTTTCTTTAAGAGCTTAGAAAGACCAAACTGGGACAACCTTCAACCTGCACATACAACTCAAAGCATTAGTGTTCGTGATAATTTTAAATATGACCCAAATGGTCATTTTAAAATTATAAAGCTATGTTATACAAGTCAAATAAACCCCATGCACTATATGGAAATCAAAAGTTATTATATATCATACCAACATATAGCATAGTTCAAAAAAATGTGAATGTGCTAAAGTCATTTATATCACCCAACGCGCATATGATATAAGTGGTGCACAACATATGGTATATGATATAGTTATAAGTGAAGGCTCATAAAACAATGCATACAATATGGTATGATATATGGTGGACGGCCGCATGCAAACCAACATTGAAACATTACAGCGGGGAGGTTGAAATATCATTACATGCAAATCATTGCAAAACAAGCAATGGTTGTATATCATTGCAAGCGCATGACGGTGGGCATGATGGTAAAAAACCGCAATAAACAAAACATTAACCCCAAACAACAACCGGTAAGGGAACAAGTACGAGCTTAACACGGTGGCATGGCAACTCATTGTTATTGGACAGTATACTGCGCAAGGGTCATGCGTATGAAAACAATGATTCAGCCATCCTGATGACACAGTCGAGCGACTGCTCAAACAGGATGGCCATGTAAACCACGCATTGTAAACACCAATGGACAAGAAGTGCAGTACAACCCTGAAACGGTCATGAACCGACTGAGCTCTTGCGCTGTTTAAACCATAATCTTCATTTCCAAATAGCTCAGAGAAATGGTGTTTGAAGCTGCAACATAGTAAAAAGAAGAGTGAATTGAGTTGGGGTGAATTTAAAGAAGGAAATCATCTCGGGTTTAACGTTCAGAGATAGGAGATTTTCGGGATTTAATCAGGTAAGGTGCTAGTTGTTTAAGCTCAGCACACAGTGAGTCAGGGTTATGAACTATCTGAATTAATGGTTATGATTGCTCTGTCCTTGCCACCAGTCAATTGCATAGTTGAACAAAGATTTGTGTTATAGACATTTTTGTGCCTTACAACATTGAGCATGAAATGTCCATAATCTAAGGGATCCAAAGTCCCTAAACATGTTGTTCCTACCCCTAGAGGAACAAGGCTAAAAAACCACAACAATTCACAGAAGTTCTCCACCAGAAACTGCTCAAAAACAAGTCAATTCAAGATCATTTCAGTGGCTACACTAGCTGTTTGCACTGAATGTCAAAGCCAACACTGGCTACCTGCATTGAATGTCAAAGGGAACACTGTCTACCTGCGCTGAACGAGAATGGACATGTGGCAGGCTCATTTCTCAAGGTGTCAAAACCTAGGAAGCTTCCAAAATGACACTTGCCTCAGGGAATTCGACTGGTGATGAGTAAGAGGTTCCAAATCTCCAAGTGGAAGCAAGAACCTCCAAGTGGACTCAAGAACTGACAGAGGGAGAGGACATAGTCAGATCTCAAGCTGACTCATCCTCTCTCCAAACATCTATATATGGATCTCTCCTCCATGAGATCTAGAGGCTGGAATTTTGTTATTGCAAAGAATTGCTATTGGTTTGAGATTCGAATCATTGGGTGCTTAATGCTTTGAAGGGGGTGAAGATAGGAATTCCATTTGCTGGGAAGGAGATACTGGATTGGAGCCCTCTGGGTTGTATCTCTTCCTGAACCTTGTTATTCATCAATAAAGCTATCTTGGTTTCTCCTATATGCTGATGTATTTTTGATGTATGAATGCATTAGTATGTTTAGTCTATTTCTAATCCTAAACTAGTTATGAATGTGAATATCTGTCTTTGTGTAGTGTTCTTCTCTTGTCGTAAGTAGCTGTTCTCTTGTGATCTTACAGGAACCCGTTGAAGCTGGACAAGAAAGAAGGCAAGTAGCTGTTCTCTTGTGATCTTGCATGAACCTGTTGAAGCTGGGTGAGTGAGAAGGCAAGTAGCTGTGAACTCCCAAAGAGAAGAGAGACCGGATCGAGGGACAAACAAAAGACATCGGTAAGTCTATTGATCTCTCTTCTTTCACATTTCATAAAGGAAGAAACCAGAATAGCTATCTCTGTTTGTTGCTAAGGCACTGTCACACCTTAGGTGGATAGGATCGTCCTGCATAGGCATTTTTCCCCACAGCAAATTGGCGACTCCACTGGGGACATTTGTTTAGTCATTTTATTTGTGTTTCTATCATTGTTTGTTTCATAGACTCGACAGCAACAATCGAACTGCATCTGCTTTTCCCGGATGCAAAGTAGACAGTTGCTGCTTTGATCCAATCACTGGACTTGTCTGTGATCTGAACAATGGACTCACAAATGATTTGATGATCCTTTTTGATAGATCTTAGTACCCATTCAAAGCATCCCTTTGATTGTACCTTGCTTGTTGCTTTTATTTGGCCTAAAAGAGTGAATTAAATAGCAATCTGTGACCCAGAACCTGTGAGAAACGAGAGTTTCTCCTTCAGCGCAGACCCAGTGAAGGGATTCTGCATTTCAACGCAGGTCCCGTGAAGGTTACCTGCGCTGAATGTCAAAACCCCTGTGTTGAGGTTGCGCTGAACCAGTTTGCCCTTGTGTAGTTGGGGTTCTCTGCTCTGTTTTGCCTTGTTTTGATCTCTGATTTTTGCAGCCTAAAACCAGCATAGGTACCAGTCTGATAACTCCTTTTCTCTGCTTAAATTCTGCCTCCTTTTGTACAAAAATACTGTGAGTGTTTTTATGTGTTTGTGGCATCATTTACAGTTTTCCTTTGCATGAGTGAAATAGTCATCCTGTAGCCCTTGATTCAGATCTGTTGATTGTGATCTTAGAAGAGAGTTCATTGGTTGTTTGCAGATTGATTATACATTTACTCTTGCTTATTGGTTTGAATTTGTCTCTTTTAAGTGTAAAAACAAGTATTCATTTTGGAAATCGTTAAGTGTTGTAATCTCTTCTACCCTCTCTGATTTCGAAAAAGTAAACTTGTTTGTATTTGTCATTTAAAAGCAAATTCAAAGTTGTACAAAAAGCTTTCTTTGTAGGCATCAATACTAAGAAAGCGGAAAACAAACACCTGCATTGTGCATTTGCATCTTGATAATTTGCATGTTGGATTTAGGAAAAGTGCATTAGAGTGTGTTGATTGCTCTTTGAGAAAAGATGGTGTCTTTCTTTTCCCTTAGTAGCTAGGATTTTCAAAGTTGAAAAGATATAAAGCTTGCTTATCATCTTTAGACTGCATTTAGGAATTGTATCATACATCTCATGGTGAACCTTGAAAGGCAAACTTCTAAAAAGATCAACCTAAAATAAATTGAATGAACTTAACAACGCTTTGCAACATAACGCACAACATAGAGGTCTAGGCTAGAGACGTGTTCCGGCGTCGTTAAGCCTAGTGACTTTCGATCTTGTGGATGGTGGGTGATTCCTCCTGAGGGACGATAGCGCCAGTATGGATTGTGCTCCCAGGTACTGTCGTGTATATATTGGGAGACCCCTATAGGCATAAAACCTTTATCCTTAGGAAGCCGTGTCGGCCGCCCTACTGATCGCAATGCACTGAACACAACATTCAGGAAGATCGACCGCCCATACCCTAAAAAGTATTCTGCGGTTTTGCGAAAAGTTTGGCACACCCTCTACCTAGAACTCCAGAGCAGTTCCTTTTGGCCTTTTTCAGACTCTATAACAGAAAACGTCCATCCGAGCATTTGTCACTTCGGGCTCGTTAAAACATCGAAGGAGACTAGAGTCATCTTTAGCTTTTTCTCGACTCTTTAAAATTGAAAAAGCAAGTTGTGTCTAAAGCTTCGTTAAAATTTATTTTAAACGGAACAATCACCCTTATTCCTGCGTTGATCTTTAGGTTGAAAAAATGGAGCACACCAACCAAGGAATTCCCCTTGGTGGAAATCCTAGTCCCTTCTCCTCTTGGGGAGATGTTGGTGCGCCCCACATGGCCACATTGTCGCTTCCAGGACCGACAATTGGCCTGCCAGTCTGGCTCTTTTCAACCAATGTCGTTCAGAACACCACCATTCCTGAACAGTCGAGTCAACAATTAGACCAAACCAGAGTTGCCAACCAACCTTCTACCTCATCTAACTCTTCCTCTCCTCCTTCCTCTTCGCTTGACGGAACTGGTAAAACAAAAAACCAAGTTCCTAAGGAGAAGAAGCAAAAGAAGAAGAAAGAGAAGAAGAAGAAGGAGCCAAAGGCGACTGGGGGCAAACAAGTGTTGTCTGAAAAAAATCCACACACAGCACTGACCAGGCCTAAATCGCCATGTGTCATATGCAAGGGAGACCATTTCCACAGAGATTGTCCCTGCATCCCTCGGATACTAAGGGACTGGTCTCCCCGTTTGCACAATTTGGTAGCATCAACCTCTGATAGCCATGTTGACTGCTCACCGTCGACTAGTGAAAGTGAAGTCCTAGGACAGAGAGGGAAAGCTAGATTTCCCTGCAAACTGTGTGAAGGCAACCATGCCATCCACCGTTGTCCCTTCTTAGACGAGGCTAAAAGAGTTTTGGAAGATCGCCCTTTTTTACCAGTGCAACTTCCTCTTGGATATCAAAAACTCCTGCAAAGTCCTTCACTAGTCGAAAACCCGGCTGGCCCGCCCAGGTGGTCAGCCGAAGCACCTATCATTGAAGATGAATCGTCTGGATCCATGCCTGATGAAAGTCAAAAGGTTGAGACGGCAGTTGACCCGGTTTTGCCTTCAGAGGCTCTATCTTCTAATGATACCATCACAGAGGAGAATAAAGACGACACCGTCCAAATTCTCTTCATCAACACTGACTCTGATGAACAATGGGGCAATGCCCCCATTCCTTTATCGCAGGAAGGAAGTTCGTCAGAGCGATATCCGGCCGTCTATTCAGTCCCACCACCAAGCAACCTGGTTGTGTCCTTTGACTGGAACCAACTAGGCAGACCCCGGTTGCCAGCAAGCATACCATTCAGAATTATCATTCAAATATACAGAATGGTAATGGCTGGCACTATCATTGATGAGGGGGCATCTGTGAGTGTCCTTTCCTCTATTGCTTGGAAAGCGCTTGGTTCCCAGCGCTTTTGCCTGAAATGAGAAATCTATCAGGCTTTGATAAAGGGACCAGTCGACCTTTAGGGATCCTCCCCAATGTGCCCATAACATTGAAAGGGAAGACCGTTCAAATGAACGTGATGGTCGTCCAAGGACCCTTGGATTATAACCTACTCCTTGGACGAGACTATATATATTGCATGGGAGCTATTGTCTCCTCACTCTTTAGAGTAATGTGTTTTCCGCATGAAGGAAGAATGGTCAAGCTCGTGGACCAACATTCATTTCCCGGATCACGCATCGTAAATAGTCATGTACCATCCCTAAATGGTCTATTCACGCAAGAAGTGTCTCAACCCACGGTCCGTCCTCCTGATGAGCGCGAGTAATCCAGGAGGATATGACTGGAACCCAGGGGGCATGCGTCCTGGTCTGCTTCGGCAGGAAAACTCTGGGTATAAGGTAGGTTTCCGAGGGAGAATATGACTAGTCTGTACCCCGCCCATGCTGGAAGAGAGTTATTCTAGAATAAGATTCTTTTGTCAAAGTTATGTGAGTTGGCAGGCATCGTCGCTCACCTTTGTCTATTTCGGTAGCCATTGCTGAGGAAGTGTTTTGTTTGAAAGATTAACGAGACAATCTTTGGGTAACCTGAAAGAGGTAAGCCTCTCTCTTTAAAACAATTGTTTTGAAGGAAAAGAAGTAGAGGTAACCTTGAAATCGTACTTTATACCTCGGGGCATGCAAACCTTTTGGAGTGCAAGCAAAGAGTGGTTATTTATCTGTTTTTTGGGTTAGCCGTTTCCTAACTTGCATAAAGAAAGGATGCGGGGCATAGCTTTGTGAGATGAAGCTCCATAAAAAATAGAATCTCAATGAGACACTCTTATCATATGACTGGGTAATCGAGCAGTTTTAGCACACAGTTCATGCTCGTTAAAAAATAAATGCAAGATCCGAGCAGTTTTAGCACATAGTTCATTCTCGTTAAAAAATAAACATAAAACCGAGCAAATGTTTCCACCCGCATTTAAGCTCGTTAAAAAATGAACTATCCCGGTAAATAACCACTGTGAATGTAATATCATCAACCATTAAAGCCTTGGTTGTGTTTGCACCGTCACCTCCACTTTTCCATTGGCCGATCGTTCACCTCCATATGATTGTTTACCCATTTTGAGGAATAGCTGCGAAGAGTGATTTCACCTAGCCATCCTTGTGACACTTTCGTGATTGGAAAATTCCAACCTGTACCTGGAATCAGCTGCTAACCCTGTTTATCACTCGTTCCTCAAAAGATGAGTCTTCTTTAAGCTCTTTTCAACTGACTCGTAAAATATGAAAAGATTGCTGAGTCCTTGGCCTTCCAGCTCGTTAAAGGGACAGGAAGAGCTATCCCTCCTCTAGATTTTAATCTTTTTGGACTTGAGGGATTATTGCACAAAAAGATCGAGCGCTTGTTTTATTCGGCTCGTTAAAACTAACGAAAACTCATCCCTTCCGTATTGTTTTATACTTTTTCAGACTTAAGGGATTAGATGACGAAAAAGGACTTTTGGAGTTAACTTTACGTACTTTTTCAGACTCTCTAAAAATGAAAAGGACCGAGTTATCCTTGTCATTAGACTCGTTAAAATCATTAAATAGCGACAAACTTGTCTTTAGACGAGAACGAGTTTCACTATCGCTAGGCTCGTTAAAACATAGCGATGGGCTTGCCCGAAGGGCAGGTTATAGAACAAGCATATGTTATCCTCCTCAAGCTTGACAAAAATAAAGAGGTACTGGTCACCAATGACTAGGGAAAAATTGGGAGAAACTAAAGAAAACTTTGATGGTAGCAAGTCGCTCTTGAACATGACACTTTTCCTCCGTACCACAATCGGGTTGGGTTGTTTCATTCACCGGTCACATCCATGGTCTCGCCATACCATCCATATTTGGGGTAATGCTACCGATCCATCGTATCAGTGTCGCCATATGTTCAAGAGAAGTCGTTCAGAAAAGTCAACCGTGTCCCATCCACTGCCATACATTATCCTTCATCCTTTCATGACCGCCACCCTGAATCATATGTCACAGATCGTTTTCGCCTCCATTAAAATCATTAGCTCCGTTCCATGTCACTGATGTGGGATTCATTAAGGCCCTCCTTTGACGGATCGCTTCTTGTCGACATCAGCTCATTATCCAAGAAGTTGATCTAGGAACAACCCCTTTAGTACTTTGAAGCTTGCATGCCTCAATGGCAAGTTTCTCACTTCCGACGACAGGTATACATCAATGACCTTCGACCGAAAGATTTTGCGTGGTGTTCGACGCCAAGTCCTTTATTCACACCACGTGAATTGTACTGCAGTACCTTGAGGTTCATTATCATTATCGGTGATTCCTCTCGCGCTTGTTAACGGTTTACATCATTGACCAGTAATCAAGCGATGTCTTTCCATGTTCGACTTCAGAACATTTCTCACATGGATCGACTTGTACTTAGAGTGAAGATCGAACGAGTTTGAAGACCCCGGATCTAGTTTCATCCATCCGGGCTACAATATATATTCAGGAAAGATAAAGACATTGACATGTACATCATTGCAGCAGATAATCATCCTACTCAAAGGATGATAATTTCATCAAAATTATCAGTCTACCACCAGACGATTGTTTGTTCTATGTACAGAAAAATGAATTTATGAAGCTGAGAATGGGAATGCCTGCCTCAGCTAGATCATGAAAGCAGTATGAAAAATAATGTATTGTATTGTATCTTATTACAGGTCTCCTCTCAGCATTGGATGAACTTCGGATCCCCCTGATAAAGCGTTTCACCCGATAAACAACATCATACTTTAGGGGGCAACTGTTATAGACATTTTTGTGCCTTACAACATTGAGCATGAAATGTCCATAATCTAAGGGATCCAAAGTCCCTAAACATGTTGTTCCTACCCCTAGAGGAACAAGGCTAACAAACCACAGCAATTCACAGAAGTTCTCCACCAGAAACTGCTCAAAAACATGTCAATTCAGGATCATTTCAGTGGCTACACTAGCTGTTTGCGCTGAATGTCAAAGCCAACACTGGCTACCTGCGTTGAATGTCAAAGGGAACACTGTCTACCTGCACTGAATGAGAATGGACATGTGGCAGGCTCATTTCTCAAGGTGTCAAAACCCAGGAAGCTTCCAAAATGACACTTGCCTCAGGGAATTCGACTGGTGATGAGTAAGAGGTTCCAAATCTCCAAGTGGAAGCAAGAACCTCCAAGTGAACTCAAGAACTGACAGAGGGAGAGGACACTAGTCAGATCTCAAGCTGACTCATCCTCTCTCCAAACATCTATATATGGATCTCTCCTCCATGAGATCTAGAGGCTGGAATTTTGTTATTGCAAAGAATTGTTGTTGGTTTGAGATTCGAATCATTGGGTGCTTAATGCTTTGAAGGGGGTGAAGATAGGAATTCCATTTGCTGGGAAGGAGATGCTGGATTGGAGCCCTCTGGGTTGTATCTCTTCCTGAACCTTGTTATTCATCAATAAAGCTATCTTGGTTTCTCCTATATGCTGATGTATTTTTGATGTATGAATGCATTAGTATGTTTAGTTTATTTCTAATCCTAAACTAGTTATGAATGTGAATATCTGTCTTTGTGTAGTGTTCTTCTCTTGTCGCAAGTAGCTGTTCTCTTGTGATCTTACAGGAACCCGTTGAAGCTGGACAAGCAAGAAGGCAAGTAGTTGTTCTCTTGTGATCTTGCATGAACCTGTTGAAGCTGGGCGAGTGAGAAGGCAAGTAGCTGTGAAATCCCAAAGAGAAGAGAGACCGGATCGAGGGACAAACGAAGACATCGGTAAGTCTATTGATCTCTCTTCTTTCACATTTCATAAAGGAAGAAACCAGAATAGCTGTCTCTGTTTGTTGCTAAGGCACTGTCACACCTTAGGTGGATAGGATCGTCCTGCATAGGCATTTTTCCCCACAACAATTTGGAGCATCGGATATTCCTCAAAGTGCTCGTTGATAACAGGTAATCCAAAACAATAGCCTCAAATCTGTTGATTCGCTGCATGAATCTTGGTATGCACTGCTAGTGGATCACGCTTCCCTTAAATGACAATGCATTGCATGGTTAACACGTTTAGGATTTGGCATTGTTATGAGGAGTTTTTATGGCGTGCCATGTGAACAATGAAAACTATGCACAGAGGAGGCATGAAACTTAATTGTTATGGCATGTTATGTTGTATGGCAGTGAGTGGGTATTAAATTGTGAGTGCTGTAGACTGCGCACTGCGCTTGTTGTTGCCATACATTGTTTTGATTGCGTGCCTTTTTAAACGTCAAAACAAACAGTCAAACTGTTATGAAACGACATGCGTCCATAACCCTTGCTGCGCGCTGTTGTTTCGTTTGCACCAAAAATAGGGGATTGAAATGCCTAAGGATTGAATGAATAATGTGAATTTTTGGGTTACCAAATGAAGATTTGATTGCTGAGCTAAATGCGTTGTGTTTTCTTATTTGATCACCCGTGTTTTTGAGGCCGAGCGTATGTGTATAGTCCTCAATCTGCCATGCTGAGGCCGAGAGCCTTCTCACCCATATTTATGATGCAACCAAGCGCATTTTTGTAATTGTTTTTATGATGAGGCCGTAAGCATATTTTCCAAATTTTGTGATCATTCAAAAGCATTTTTTGCAAATATTTTTGGTTAGGCCGAGAGCATTTTGAATATTTTTTTTTTTTTTTGTGAGGCCAAGAGCCATATGCATGCGAACTACTCAGTTTTCCTGGTTGAACATACACAGTAAAACAATGGTTTGAATTTTTGCAACGAAATAAGGCAATGAGCATACATGGATATTGTTTATATATGTATTTTTGTTTTCAAAAACAAAGACCAGCATATTGACAGGGGTATACAGGTGTATGTTTGCATTGAGCAGGGAACTAAAATAGTGTTGTTGTAGAGAACAGAGTCAGACAGACGTCAGAATTAAGTTGATTGAGAGGAGGAAGGTAAGCTTCTTCGCTTTCAAAATTTCATTTTGAAAACAAACAAATAGTTATATTTTTATTGTCAAAATGAAATTAGTAACAACAGAGGAATTCATTCATTGGTTTACAGAAGCAATGTCAGTCAAAGTAGAGCCAAAATTTCAGATAGAAAGCTGGGGGAAGGAAACTATAGAAAAGCTTTACCAGGTGGGGATGATAAGTTTCCTACAAAAATTTGATGGCCACTCTGAACAAATAACCAGGGACTTTATAAACAATTTCAGTCAAGACCAGACATGGGTAGGAGATGTCATTATTCCTGTAACCCAGGAATATCTTTCCCAAGCTTTAGATCTACACATGATAGGTGAGAAGTATTACAAAGGCCTGCACTTCAAGGAGAAAGCTTGGACTTTCTTTCTTGAGAAGAACCGGAAAGGGACATTTAATAGAACAAAAGGGATACCCAGGGAATGGTTTAATGAACCATGGGGTGAGTTGGTTTTGGCTATCCAAAAGTTTTTGACTTGTGATAGAGGATATAGCATTGCCCACTTGTATCATGTCAGACTTCTGCAGCATATAAAAGGGGAGGATAGGATTAACTTGCCTTATTTCCTATATAGGAGCCTTTTGACAATGATTGAAACAGTCAAACATGAACCCAGGCCTAAAGCAGGACAGATTTACCACCAAGGATTAATCAAAATCCTAGTTGAGTATCAGGTGAGATCACAGGGCATAGTGTGGTGAGAGTTCATGTCTAAAAATCAATTCATTGAACAGGTTAATGAGGTACAGGATAAAACAGAGCAGGGAAACAGAGGATTGATGAACTCACCCTTGTATCCCAGAACAAGAGCCAAACAATAGAATAGCATGGCTATGCAAGAAAATGAAACATCTGTTATGTTTATTCCTAGAAGATTTAGGAATAAAAGTCCCATTGATTTAGACAAGGAAGTAGAAACATATTCCCCAAGACAAGAAGAAGAAAATGATATTGCACAAGTGGTACTTGAGAAGGATTCTTCATATGATGATGCAGCAGCAGCATCACTAATGAAAACTACACAATATTTTGAGAGAGAAATCAATTTGGGAAGAATCAGGGATTTAACTAACCAATTGGAAATTAGCAAAATCTTGGAGAAACAATTAAAAGAAGAAAAAAAGGCAAATAAGAAAGATAATGCTAAATTGGTTAAGGAAAATGAAAAATTAAATGAAGAATTGGGGAGGCTGAAAAGGAAAAATGATCTACTTTCTAAGCAGGCATTTAAATGGCTAAAGGAAAAGAACATGTGGCAGGCAAAGTATGAAAAACAAAAGGTCAAAGCAGCTTTGTTTAGGGAGAGACATGACACAGGTCTGGATTGTTTGGTCAGGGTAGCACAACAGGAAGCATCTACAAGTACAGCATCTACTACAGAGAGACGGAGGTCAAAGAGGAGCAAGCAAGCATGGGGACATGCTTGATGATAAGCAAGGGAGAGATGTTGGGCCTTAGTTTTGGTCTTATTTTTTCTAAAAGAAACTTACTTATCCATCTATTTTCCCTTCATTTATCCCATTTTGATATATATTTGATATCCATTCAGGTATTTAATTTTAATTTTTCAATTTCTAAAGTTTCTATGAAAATTTGGTTTTTAGTGCAAAATTGGCAGATTCAGAAATTCCCATAATAGCTCTATGGTTGATATGGTTGCAAGACACTTGGGAATGAATGGAATGCATGGATGAACGGATTGGGAACTAGTACAAAGCCAGCAATGCTTAGTTCGAACAAAACAAGCTTTATTAGGCCCATTTGGTGCTAGTCAAGTATGACTAGTCATTCAGGAATCACATAGAAATAGGGCAGTTTTGAGATTTTATAGGAATGGTCATCTTTCTTGGGATGGGAGTAATGAATTCGACTTAGATAGGTGGATGCGATTAGATGGGTTTGTTTGAATATAGATTAGTTTGTTCATAATACATTTTATTTAAAGCCAAAAATTTGATGGCTTATGTATTGATTTATGATATACTTTTATGCTGTGACATCTTTGGATTGAGGAGTTAATTTGAAGACTTATGTTATTATTATTTTTCTGTTCAATGCTATGGATGTGTGACTAAATTTAAGCTTCTGATATCACCTATCAAGTGTGCAAGGCAAGGGTGGAGGGCCCCCATTCCAAGCTAAGTACACTTCCTTGTTAACTAGTTTCATTTCCTTGTAATCTGGTTGATTGTAGCACTACCTTTTCAAAGCTTTATTTCTGTTTCCTTTATGGTTTATGCATAGTGATTGATTTCATTATTTAATAGCTTATTCATCACTTTATTGATTTGGAAAAACAGGTGTTCAAGTTGGGCATCCCTTCTGCTAAAATAATGAATCAAAACTAGTTTCTGTTGTTTGCATGCAAGTAGTTTCTCATTGAGATTTTGATATTGAGATGAATGAATTATGATGGAATACCTTATGTGTCTCTTAAGTTAAGAGCTTCTTTCATTAATAATTTATCCATCTTAAGCTTTTGGTTTCAATCTCTGATTCATTAAGTGATAATTGAGGTGAAGGTGGACTTCTTGAGTCAAGAACCATTTCAATGTTTTTCCTCTTTTTGAGCTGATTGAATTAGAGTTATAGAATGTATTACTTTTAGCTTTTGAATAACTTATCTTTCAAGGTTTGATTACATCTGATCTTCACATATAGTGAAATTGCCTCAAAGCATAAACAACCCGGATTGATAAGAAATAATTGTGTTAATTTAGGTCCACAAATTAGCTCAACACGTGTCGTGTGGATTGGGATGCCAGAAAGTGTTGGATAAATGTTTACATATTGTGAGGAGGTGATAGGGAATCCCAATGATATTTGGAGTGAGACATCAGAACTACTCGGTGTGTATCTTCCTATGGTGCAAGGGTTGTCTTTGGGAGTTCCAAGATCAATGATGCTTTAATCAAATAAATTAAAAAATCAAGTCTTTTATCATATCTTATCATATTCTACCAATGTTTATACTATTGAACCTTTTATCATATCTTATGCATATTTAGTCCCTTCCCCATGTGTAGAAGGGACTATAGAAATAAAAAATGTGCTTCTAACATTAGTATTCATGGGTTAAGGCTGATTAATATCAAGAATAACAGAACCTTATAAATATCATAGCTTATTTTCATAATGTAATCCATTTGATCATATTATTTGGCCTCTTCCTGAGGTGGGGAGGCTATAACCATATGTTATATTTATATGTTTGCTCGGTTTCACTTAATATTTTGAAAGAGATAAACTAATATTAGCATTAGTTCAAGACATTAAATGCTAAGATTTTCTTGGGAGACATTATCGCTAAGTGAGAAAACTTCAATAGGCTATTTCTGCCATCTGTGAATGCAATGCATGTTGTTGCAGTGTGTCGTGGCCTAGGCAAGCATGTGACAGTGTGATGGACATACCTGATACCTAGTTGCAGTGGTATAGACACACCTGATACCTAATGCTCCCATTACTATCCCTATTGACACATTCACTAGTTTTGCATCACATGGAACGTACACTCAATCTAAATATTGAACTAAAACTAAAACTAGAACTTACACTCGATATAAATCTTAAACCGAAACTACAACCACAGTTGTTGAAGCCTCTTTTCATGAACTTTTTCATCTATAGTTGATCTCATACCGTGATTCCAGAGCCAACAGTTGGTCTCATACCATGATTTCGAGAGCCAACAGTTGGTCTCATACCATGATTTCTAGAGCCAACAGTTGGTCTCACACCATGATTTTCAAATCTATCTATGTGGGTTTCCCTATGGTGACTGGAAGGTAGATTGTATCATGTAACTAATTATTTCATCAGTAGTTGGTCTGATACCATGATTTACAAGGCCATCAGTTCGTCTTGTACCGTGTTTTCAAGAGATATTTATGTGGGTTTCCTTGTGGTGACTCACAGGTAGAGTGTACCAGGTGACTCGCAAGTAGGGTGTATCAAGTCTAACTCAATAGAGTAACCACACCCATATGGATAATAGATAGAGTAGCATCCAGCAATAGGAAATCCTTCCTCATGCCTATTATCTATTAATAACAATCAATCTATCCAGTTACTCTCGCTATTGGCCCCCCTGTTTTTTTCTAGAAGATTTTCGGCCTGAATTATTTATGTAAGAAGAATTAACTCATGCCTTATTGGGGGACTTCGATTTTTGGCCCCCTCCTACTGTAGTAGAGTGGGAAGAGAAAGAGTGGCCCATGTTCGAATCCAAGGCTTTAGAAGAATCAACTAGGGACTTTAATCTCATTAGATGAGGAAAAAGATAACCGCACCAACTTGACGGATGAGTCCAAGGTTTGAATCACAACGAAGAAGAAGCATACGAATTTAGAAATAATGGCAGTAATAAAGCTTCTAGAGCATTAGATATACGTGGAGGACTTGTAATGTTCTTGATAACTATGCAAAGAAGAAGAAAAGAAGCACCAAACCACATTCACATTGTCAGTTTTAGCCTCAGCTACAACATCAGTCATAAATTCTACAACCCCATAGTGGGAAAACCAGTGAGTTGTTTTTTATTGATCTCTCTTTGACATTTTTATTTAGTCTAATTATGAAATATAGCAAAGGATATGTAGTCAAGGGTGAGGCACACTTGCATTGTTTAGATGATTTTGGGGTTATGGATTTTGTATTGTAAATACTGTAATAACACAATGCTCTAGTCTTTTGAGTGTTTTGCACTAATGCTAAATCCTATCCCTTATGCCCTTCCCAGCAACCCTATAAGTTATGCATGTCCCTTATGCCCAAACCCTCAAAATAAATGATATGCCCAAATTCTACCACTCGAATGAAGTAGATGCGAGAATTACTTTCTGTAACTGAGAGAAAATTACTTGAGGGATCTCAGTTTTTTACCAAATAATTAATGCCTAGTGGAGGAGGAAAATGTGAATTAGGGACCAGGGCAAAGAACAAACAGAGCCCCTTATTTCTCCTCTCATATATTGTTCCAACAATTGTTGAAATGACCTCTACCAATGCTCTTCCAAATCTATTTCATATTTTTCACATAAATAATCAATAGGTATCATTGTGTCAAATAGTGATATATATGCATGTTGGTGATCATAACTGATAGATACGTGGTCATAACATGGGCCAACTTTTACATTTTAATTCATGTTTAATTAAATTAATATATTTCCTTTAATTACTTGTTAATTGTGACAATTACCTAGCCATGCACTCTGCCAGATATTAGATTTCAGATGCATTACAGGGTCTCATCACCACATGAGTAAGTTTATACATTCATCTCTAACATCTCTGGATATATTAGCCATGGGACAATAGAAGAAGACAGAGTGTAATAAATGTCATGGTAACAAAATCTGCTACAATTTATACATTGGGCTCTAACACCTATAGATAGCTTGGCCAATTATAATGGAAAGGTTTGCTTTCTTCTTTAGCATTATTACAAAATGTTGGAAGTTGATCATGATGCTACTTCTTTGTTATGAATTTATTGCTAGGTTCACTGCTACCTCTTTGTTCTACATTTATTGCTTTATTTTTAATGTGATTTATTTCTTTGTTTTTAATGTGATGTGATATGTTTCTTCAATGAAAATGAAGCCTTCTGTTGAAACTTGAAAATTCTTAATTGTTTTAACTCTTTACATTGCTTCAATGCAGAAGCATGATAGCGTTTACAACATTCCTTCTATAGTTTGCTTAGTTGATCGATCTCTTTCTAAAAAATTAAAGGATATTTGGATCATCATCTAGCAAATTAGGCCTCACTTTGAGTATTCAGTGTAATGACATAATTCATTCATTGAACCCAACCCCTCTTCTACACATCAAGGTCATTGAAATCAGGGAAGAGAAGTAGCATGTGGGTAACAATATGTTTGGCGAAGGGAAAATAATTCCCAGAGATCACATGGTGATTTGGCATCTCACTTCTCAAATGAAGGATGCCTTCATTGGTACTAGTACCATGCAAGTAATTCTCTCTCCTCATAGCTTGTGTCTCTCAATATATATAGATGTATTGAAGTTCTATGTAGATTAACAAGCCTACATAAATTTTCAAAAATGTAATCTTATTTTCAAGTCATTATATCTATCCATGTCTGAAATAACGTGAGCTAATTTTGGACACATCCATCCACTGTAAGTGATAAAATAGTTGTTCAAGGAAACTACATTATTATGATGTGTCAGCATTTCTTATGAAGATTAGATACAAGTAATGGATGGTAACAAAATTCATGGGGATTTGACATGATTGACAATACAGTTTCCCTCACATTTGCACATGTTTATCACCCAAAATAGGAAAAAATGTAGATTCTTTTATCCATTGAAGTTAAATAGAACCCATAGCAAGATATAAGGCTGGGAATATTAACACTTTTAAATATATCACTTAGTATTTAAAGAAATAGTTCACCGTCATCTTCCTGGCTTCAGTGATGCACAGTACTCCATAAACAAGGGTGGAGTGTAATCAAGTAAGGGAACCTAAACTCACTATGTTTAAGGGATTATGTCACTATAGATTATTGAGGAGCTAATTATGAAGAACCAAAGAAGGTGATCCCCAAACTGAGAAGGCTTGTTAGCCGTAGAAATAATGGATGTGCAAGGGAAGGGAAATAAGGGCACCCAATTATCACCATTAATTAAGCCCCTATCTAATCACTCAACTTTGGGTTTGATTCTTTTTTTGTTTTCCCTATGGGTCAATAGTAGTATATGGCTAAGATTTACCATCATGATGGAGTTTCTCCTAACAAAGTAATATGTAAGGACTTGATCTACATCTGAGGGTCTGCATTCCTATGGATGAAATGGAGTTGTGGGAGGCTATCTTATGCTAATTCATTGATTACTACTAGGGTTCTTTGGTGGTCCAAAGGGAGGCTACCATCTCTATGCTGGTTGTCATGTCATGGCAATGGCATTGGAACAGACATGGTGGAATTTTCAAGCCCCTTGGTTACCTTTATAATTTCTTCGTCTCCATTTTATTGTTCTTTATTCTCTGTAAACGTCTTTGACTCCTTTTCTTTGTGTTGCTCTTGTTCCTTTTTCTTTTCTTCCCACTCTTATTCTTTGTATTCCATGTATTCTTCTTTCTCCACCTCTTATATTTTCTTGTTGTCTTGTTCTATTTTCTAAAATAGGTAATCATACCCACTTGTTGTGTCATCATATTGGATGCTTGATCTTATTAGTGGCTTTTAACTATTTCTTTAAAGCATTAGGACTTCAGGTAGAAACAACAAGCCCTGTCATGATTGGGTCAACAAGATTAATTCTTTTATCTTTCCCATATATAAATGCATGATATATATTTTTGTTGAGGAATGTTGCGAATGATTACATTTGTAGTATAAGATTTTAGAAATTTCACCATAGACTATCCTAAATGTCTTGATTTCCCATCTTTTCCATCCAATCTGACTTAAGAAAGTCAACTGATTGCAAACTATGATTGACATATATTATAATGAATAAAGGCTATGTTTTGGCTACTTACCTATTGAATGGTAACTTGGATATATGTTGATATTAATCTATATCTGATTTTTCCCTTTGGTTTTCTATAGCATACCATTGTTGTTGGTGTAACTAGTGCTGGGCATTTATGTTTTTCATGAACTTTGTTCCATTTATTCTGGTCTTAAGTTTCTTCATCCCATTAAGAGATATGGTTTCTATGAAAATCAATTTGGTAAATGGTATATACGAAGACATTCTTCTCATTTATGTATATTGTCCCTAATTTAGTGCTAATGGAGTTCATTACTTTAAAAATTGCACACATTGTACGTACTTTGCAGAGTTGATCTAGTAAATATCTTCTTCAATAAATTAAACTTGTAAATATACCAAAAGTCATGAAGAAGATTCATTATCATAATTTTATTATATTTGTATGTCTGTAGCAAAATTTGTGGTCACATTTTCTTGCTAGTGTGCTGACAACTTTAGTCTCAATGTTGTTTTCAGCTTGGAGAATATTACAAAGGTAGGAGTTAAACTTACAATATACATCTTCCATCAACACCATGCCTGCACATACTATTTTTTTAAAGTTGAGGGTGAAAACCGTTATCATTTCATGTATAGTCTATTATGAAGATTTCGAATAGATTTAGCTGCTTATTTAATATCCAAACCTTTTCTTTTAAGTACAAATTTGATCTCAACAATCTGGAATTTGAAATTTCATTTTGAGTGTGATAGAATAAACATGCCTTTGCAATCCCATCATGTTTTCCAATGTTTGTGATTTATTGTTCAAAATTTCCACTAAAATGTTTATGATTTGTGTTCTGCATGGCTGGTTTTCCAAATGGCCCTTATCTCAAAAGTACATCATCCCTACATTGTGGAATACAAGGAGCCGTGGGTAGAGGGTATAAAATATATTTGAAGCTACCATATTAGATCTTAATCTCATTTTCCATCTGATTCCATTGTTCTTTCTAGAAGATATAATTGGTGCTTCTTAATTGGAAGTGCATTTAAATTGATGTAGTTTAGTCCAGGTTTGATGCTACAGGGCTAGTCTACCTTTAACAAGAATGAAATGGTATTTTGAAATAATTCATCCTATTGCATTGGCTTGTTGGGGCCCAACCCTGGTTTGGAGTTAATTAGCTAAACAAATCCATGTACTACTGGCCCTTTCAGAAATAGTCCATGGAACGTGGACTGAGGTCTCACCCTAAGTAGTACGGGAGGGTGCTAGAACCAGGTTTCCTCACCCTGGAGATGTCTGATGAGTTCGACTGGTCCTTCGTTTGTTCCTATGCGCAGGTGACTTCGTGCTCCTTCTCGTTCCTTGTGGCCTAATACACTACCTTCGCACAGCCCTAACCATGGACTATGTCGCGCTTTGCACTATTACATGAGATCTTATTTATCTTCCAGTACCAATTAAGCACCTTCGCCTACTTAAATGTATTAAATTATACTCAACAATATAAAACATTCATACAGGTCCACACAGTAAATAAACAGTATACTTGCCAATTATATCCAATCATGCATTAAACCAGGAAAAGATACACAGAATTATAGCAAAAATGCTCTTTATTGATTCTTCCAACGGTTACAGACTCGACCCACCTTGCGCACTCAACTGCAAAGCCTTCTCCTACTCTATGACCCACAAACACACTTTACACTTCGACTCAATAACTTAGACTTATCATTCTTATTCTCTAGTTTTCTTCTACACTTAGAGCCTCGCTCTATTTATACAATCCCATGGTCCGGGGACCATGGGTAGGTCTATCCAGCCAACATTACATTACAAAACTAGGGCAAACAACACTGTGACTCTGTCATACTTTCACGCCCCATGCCCTCAATTCTCGGAGCTCTTACAACAAGATCTGGTCAAGAATTGGGATTTAAGCCCTAAAACATGCCTTGGGGGGATTCCATGCCCAACAGGTCCCTAACACAAACATTGTGACTCGCACTTGAGTCACTCTGTCGGTGTGGAGATCTTTGTGCAGAGTCCCTCCAACTGTTCTCAAACTGTTGCAAGGTCAGCAACACACTGAGCTGTTGCTTGCTAGTTCTACTACATACATTGTTTCGATACCTCTATGTTGGGAGTGCTTTCTTGCATTAGTACATGCATCCCCTAAACGTGCGCGAGCTTGCCTTCAATTTCTGCTATGATGGTGAAGGCCTCATTGATCCAAGGCTGAATGCACGCCTTCAGGACTACTTCCCTGTGTCATGTCACATCCACTTACTCTTTCAGCACTTTAGCCTGTTGCATCCGCATGAGCCTCCAAATGAGGACCACTGTCTTCGTAGTTCCTTACACACTGTCATACTATTGTTGGAGATCTCGTGCCTCTATCTCTAAGTGTTAGATGTTGGGGTCCTCCTATAGATTTCTGAAAACCTCAAGTGATTCTTCCAACATATTGGTGTAGTCTCACATTGCACCACCAATATCATCTTGTCCCGTTTTGATAGCGCTAATGTGCTATTCTCTGATTTTCGGGGGGGTGGATGGTTGTGCCTTCAGCCACAGCTCAATGATCTAAAGGTTCTGCTCCAGCTGAACCTTTTCCATTTCTTCCCCTGCCTCACAGACCCCTGCTGCTAACCTATGGATCCACACCTCTGCTGGCATGTTTGCTGGGATGGCCAGCTCCAGGACGCTTTGGAAAGCATCGTCTATTACCTGTACCAGTTGCTGGTTCTGTGACACCACTTCATCGCACTGCAAGCTGAGTTGTTACATATTGATTTTCTACTCACTGAGGACTTGCAGTGCACGGCTCTCCCTAGCATGCAGCTCTATAGTTATTCCATCCTGCAAAACATATAAGGTGTCTCGTGGGAGTGTAGCCATATTGAGACCAAGACCTTTCAACACACTAACTATAGGCCTATCAGCCTCATTTGATGTCACTAGTGCCCCTTCTTACAACACTATGGTATTTGTCATCTGCATGCACAAGATCTGCTATGCTGCTATTGAGCTGACTACGAGGTGTTGGGTTGTGTTAAATTTTTTCCACGACTAGCCCACGTAGTTAACTGGGGGGTTAGAATGGGGGCCGAGTCCCCCCTTCATTGCGTCAATTGCGTAGCTGGGGGAGTCACAGGGGGTTTAAGGGGTGCAGGTAGCCCCACTCTATGGGGTCCAGTGCAGCGTCTAAGAAAATTTTGGTTTTTGACCCTATGATAGGTTGGGAGGACCTACCTATGGTTTTGTGCATGATTTTTGACACGGTTTTGGACGTGATGGTTTTCGGTCCATGCTTTTGGACATGATGGTTTTTGATCCCTGGTATTGGATGCTTCGGCATCTATAAGTATGTATCGTAACATTGAAATGACAATAATAAAAAATCAAGCTGGTAGTCCCAGTTTTGGGATCCAGGGGAAAATATCTTTGTATATGTGTTTTATGTCTTACGCTCTCGCATTGTTTATTTTCTATGTTTTAGAATTCGTATGCAGGTAATTTTTGCACGAGGTTAAAACCTATATTTGGGATCAGAGCTATTAAGGGGATGCCTTTGTTGCTGAGGGGTTTCGCTCGGGCCTATAGTAGACCTTGTTTAGTAGGAGACCTACGAGATCGATTTTGGTTGTGAAAGAAGATGGTGAGCAGTGGAAAGATAGAGATTGAGAAATTTAATGGTTAGAGTTTTAAGTTATGGAAACTCAAGATGGAGGATCTGTTGGAGGATAAAGATTAATGGATCAGAGTAGATCTGAGTACTAAACCAACAGGAGTTTCCGATGAAGAATGGAAGAAGTTGGATCGGAAGGCAAAGAGCACAATATGATTGTGTGTCTCAGATTCAGTATTGATGAATATATCAAGGGAAGCTACGGCGAAGGCTTTGTGAGACAAGTTAGGGACTTTGTACTAATCTAAGTCTCTAGTGAATAAACTGTTCCTCCGGAAAATGTTGTATAACCTTAGGATGAAAGATGGAGACTTGGTGACAGAGCCTCTGAATTCATTTAATACTATGGTAAGTCAATTAGCGTCTGTTGATATTGAAATTTCAGATGAAGCTAAGTGCATCAGTTTGCTGTGTTCTCTACCAGATTCATGGGATAGTCTAGTTATTGCAATAGGTAGCAATGCATCTACCTCACATTTTGATGAAATAGTCTCATCCTTGCTGACGGAGGATATGAGACAGAAAAATATAGAGAGCCAGAATGGTGATGTCTTTTCTATATGAGGATGGTCCCAGAACAGAAACAAAAATAAGTCATTGAGTGGGAGTTCTAAATCTAGAGGGAGATCTAAATCTCTAGGAAAACTTATGAAGGTGGTGTGTTGGAAATGTAGAAAGGAAGGGAACTACAAAATGGAATGTAAATCTAAATCCTGATAAAGGTAAGGGATATGATGATGCTCCTTCTACAGAGGCGAAAGCCACCTCAGATGAAGGTGGGAATGTGTACTTGGCTTCTTCAAGTACACATGTAGATCATGAGGCATGGTTGATTGAGTCAGGTGCATCCTTTCACTTCACTCCCCATAGAGAGTGGTTCTGCGAGTATTAGAAATATGATGGTGGTGATGTCTTCTTGGGGGATGACAGGAAGGCTAGAATCGTTGGTCGTGGAAAAGTAAAGTTCAAGTTGCAAGGTGGAAGGGTTAAAACACTTCTATTTGTTTTGCATATTCCTGCATTAGCTAGAAATATGATTTCTGTAAGCAAGCTATATGATTCAGGTGTAAAAATAGTGTTCAAGAATGATACCCGCAAGATGGTTAGAGGAGCACTGGTACTGATGCAGGGAGTTCGGATTGGAACTTTGTACAAGTTGCAAGGTAGCACTATTTTTTATGGGTGAAACAGCTCTGGGGTTTTTGAAAGTAGAGTAGAAATTTTAGCGGTGTCTGGACAGAAGACCATGATGTGGCATCATAGGCTTGGACATATTGGAGAGAAGGGCCTTGGAATACGTCATGGTAAAGGTATGGTAGAAGGTATGAGTAATAGAAATCTAGATTTTGATTTCTGCGAAAATTGTGTATATGGGAAGCAGAATCGGGTGAGTTTCCCCTCTGGTGCTAAGAGGGTGAAACAAATATTAGAGCTTGTGCACAGTGATGTGTTTGGACCTGTGAAGCTTTCATCATTGGGTAAGTCTATGTACTATGTATCATTTATAGATGAATTCTCAAGGAATACATGGATATATTTCCTTAAGAAGAAATCTGAAGTCTTTGACAGGTTTGAAGAATTTAAGGCTCTAGTGGAAAACCAGACAAAGAAGAAGATAAAGGTGTTGAGGAAAGATAATGGTGGAGGGTTTTATAGTAAGGAATTTGAATAATTCTATAAGAGTTGTGGTATAGCATGGAAGAATACTACTCCATATACACCTCAGCAAAATCGAGTTCCAGAAAGAATGAACAAGATGTTGATGTTAAGGGCAAGAAGCATGCTCAGTGGTGCCAGGTTTGGATAGGAATTCTTGGTAGAGGTAGTGGAGACAGCATGTTACCTGGTCAATAGATCACCTTCATCAGCGTTGGAGGATAAGACTCCACAAAAGGTATGGACTCGTAAGAAACCCTCTCTTTCACATCTGAGGGTATATAGATGTGATGCATACGTACATGTTCCAAAGGAAAAATGAACCAAGTTGGATAGTAAATCTGAAAAGTGCATCTTTATTCAGTATAAGGATGGTTTAAAGGATTATAAGCTTTGGAACCCAATAACAAGGAAGGTTGTGTATAGTCGAGATGTGGTGTTCAGAGAGGTGAAAGATGTTACTAAACATGAAGTCCAATCAAAGGAACCTGAGAAGATAGAGTTTTAGCTAAAGGAGGAAGAGTCAGACTCTAAAGAAGGCGATGAATCAGAAGATGAAGAGCCACAAACTTCGTGTGTGAGAAGATCAGTTCGAGAAAGAAGGTAGCCAGAAAGGTATAGTCCATCTACTTTCTATTCAAATTTTCTTTATGTATTACTGATGATGATGCCAGAACTTTGAAGGAAGTAGTAGATTCAGAGGATGGAAAAATCTGGAAAGAGGCCATGGTTGATGAAATGGCATATTTGCACAAAAATGAGGCTTGGGATCTGGTGGAGTTGCCGGTTGGAATGAAACCCATTGGTAGCAAATGGGTGTTCAAGAAGAAGACAAATGTAGAAGGAAAGGTGGAGAAATACAAAGCTCAGTTGGTAGAAAAAGGTTATTCCCAGGTGCTAGGAATTGATTTTGGTGATATTTTTTCTCCTGTTGCTAAGGTAGCTTCTATTAGATTACTTTTATCCGTTGCTACTGCTTTTGATTTTGAGGTAGAACAGATGGATGTGAAGACAACATTTCTTCATGGGGATCTAGAAGAGGAGGTCTACATGAAGCCACCTGAAAGCTTTGGGGTGAAGGGCAAGAAAGAACTGGTATGCAAGTTAAATAAGTCTCTATATGGGTTATAACAATCACCAAGGATGTGGTATCAGAAATTTGATACATTTATATGGGGACTTGGACTCACTACAAGAAAAGTTGATCATTATGTGTATTTTAAATTAATTGGTGACGATGTTATTTATCTGGTCTTGTATGTGGATGACATGTTGCTGGTTGGAAATGACAATGAAATTATCCAGTATTTGAAGACCCATTTGTCCTCCAAATTCAACATGAAAGAACTTTGTGCTTCAAGCTCTATTTTGGGCATGGAAATTAAAAGAGAACGGGAAAAGAGGAAGCTCTGGTTAAACCATAGGAAGTATGTCGAGACAATATTCTAGAGGTTTAATATGTAGGATAGTAAACCAATGAAGGTTCCTATTCCTGTAGGTGTAAAGTTATCTGTTGAACAGTGTCCCAAGACACAAGAAGAGGAAGAGGATATGTCCCGTGTTCCATATACAAGTGCAGTCAATAGCCTGACGTATGCGATGGTATGTACTAGACCAGACATTGCACATGCAGTGGGAGTATTGAGCAGGTTTATGTCAAAAACAATGAAGGAGAATTGGACAATAGTGAAGCGGGTTTTCAAGTATTTGCGTGGCACTAGTAATTATTTTTTGTGCTACCAAGGAAGACCAGGATTGGACAAAGTGCTGGATATTCATGGCTTTGTTGATGCAGACTGGGCTGGAGATTTGGATTAAAGAAGATCTATAAGTGAGTATGTGTTTAACCTAATTGGAAGTGCAGTCAATTGGATGAGTAAGAAACAATCTGTAGTGGCACTATCAACAACAGAGGCAGAATATATGGTAGCCACTCATGCAAGCAAGGAAGTAGTTTGGTTGCAGAGATTGTGTTCAAATATGGGGTTAGTACAGGGAGCTATAAGGATAGACTGTGACAGCCAAAGTGCAATTTTCTTAGCAAATAACCCTTCTTACCATTCAAAGACAAAGCACATTGATGTTTAGTATCACTTTGTGAGGGATATGATAGAAGAAAAAAAGGTGTCAGTGGTAAAGGTGGACACTTTGAAGAATACTGTAGATGCATTGACAAAATATGTGAGCTTTGAGAAGTTCTCTTGGTGTATAGAAACAATGGGTGTTGCAGGGCTAGATAAATGACTAAGCTCTCTTGTGGCTGTCTATGGAAAGAAAACAACATGTGGGAGAATGTTGGGTTGTGTTATATTCTTTCCACGACTAGCCCACATAGTTAAAAGGGGGGTTAGAAGGGGGGCGAAGCCCCCCTTTGTTGCGCCGATTGCGTATCGGGGGGAGTCATAAGGGGTTTGAGGGGTGTAGGTAACCCCACTCTATGGGGTTCAGGGTAGTGCCCCGAAAAATTTTGGTTTTGGACCCTATGTTTTTTTGGGTGGACCTACCTATAGTTTTGTGCACGGTTTTTTGCACATAGTTTTGGATGTGATGGTTTTCGATCCACGGTTTTGGACGTGATGGTTTTCGATCCATGATATTGGATGCTTTGGCACGTATAAATATGTATTGTAACATTGAAAGGACAATAATGAAAAATCAATCTGGTAGTCCTAGTTTTGGGATCCAGGGGAAAATCTCTTTGTATATGTGTTTTATGTGTTATTCTCTCGTATTGTTTATTTTCTGTGTTTTAGAATTTGTATGCAGGTAATTTATGTACGGGGTTAAAACCTACACTAGGATGGTCAAAAGGGTACCAGCCTATGGAGGGCGTGCTTGTAATGGGACCATTTGTTGGCTTGTTGGGGCCTAAGCCAGGTTCAGAGTCAATTGGCCAAACAAATCCTTGTACTTCTGGCGCTTTTAGCAACACTTCATGAAGCATGGACTGAGGTCTCACCGGAAGTAGTATGGGATGGTGCTAGAACCAGGTTTCTGTGCCATGGAGATGTTTGATGAGTTTGACTGGTCCTTCATTTGTTCCTATGCGTAGGTGGCTTCATGCACTTTCCTGTTCCTCGCAACCTTATACACTACCTTCGCCCAGCCCTAACTAGGGGTTGTGCCACACTTTGCACCATTACCCGACATATTATTTATCTTCCAGTATCAATTAAGCACCTTTGCCTATTTAAATGTCTTAAATTATACTCAACAATATAAAACATTCATATAGGTTCACGCAGTAAATAAATAGTATACTTGCCAATTATATCCAATCATGCATTAAACCAGGAAAAGATACACAAAATCATAGAAAAACATCTCTTTATTGATTCTTCCAATGGTTACAAACTCAACCTGCTCTACATACTCAGCTGCAGGGGTCCACGCACTCAGCTGAAGATTACTAGGCCTTTGCGCACTCAACTGCAAAGCCTTCTCCTACTCTACGACCCACAGACACAATTTACACTTCGAATTAATCACTTAGACTTCTCATTCTTATTTTCCAGTTTTATTCTACACTTAGAGCCTCGCTCTATTTATACAATCCCATGGTCTGCAGACCATGGGTAGGTCTATCCAGTTGACATTACATTACAAAACTAGGGTGGATGACCTTGTGACTCTATCATACTTTTGCGCCCTGCGCCTGCAATTCTCGAAGCATGTACGACAATATTTGGTCAAAACTTGGGCTTTAAGCCCCACAACATGCCTTGGGGGGATTCCATGCCCAAAATATTGAACATGCATCATTTTTATTTTTATTGTTTTAATACCATAAACTATATGCTAGAAAAATGTAATATCATTCGAAAAAATATGGTTTCTTTGAATTGAGGGATATGCCCTGTCATTTAGTAATAACGGATTCCTTAACTATGTAAGCTAAATTTTATCTATGGTTAAACATCTTTACTTTGTGATTTCCAAATGAACATATCCTATGGGACCAATCCGTCTGAAACTTTTTATTGCAGAATCGTGTGCCTTATATTTCTTTGTATTGAAGTCTAGTACATTTTTCGGACCTAAAGTGAAAGTCTATTAAATGTCTTGAATTATTTCTTGCTATGGATTCTATGTGTACATTGTTTTAGGTTACTGTGAAGGAGGGAACATGTAGTTTTCTCTTGCTAGTAAAATGAGGTTGCTTCTTATATCGATTACATTATCTTTTGTTTAAATGTCTTACTAAATTGTTCGAATTAATGTAGGGTTGAAGCAATAAAAAGGGCTAATGGAGTGTATTTTCTAGAAGATATCAGTGTTGGATGTTTTTTTCCTAACTTGTTAGAGCATCTTTGAAAATTCTTAGGTTATTTAACTTGTTTTGAAATATTCTACTCAAAATGCATGCAATTTATATTTCTAATGTCTATGATAATTTAAAAGTTTACTGGATACATTTTTCAGAAACTTTGCAAATGGTTTGTACAACTTTTGATGGTTGTGGACTACTTGCATTCAAACCATATCCTTCATCGATATCTGAAGGTTAATTTTTTGCACAACTTTTCATCTAAGTATTTGCTATTGTTTCCTAAAAGGACAGTACTAGTTTAATCATGTAGCTTGAGAACTATTAACATGAATCAAATCTGATGTTATTTTCAGTGCTCAAATATTTTCTTGACAAGGGAACATGATATTTGCCTTGGTAAGTGTTGACCATTTTTTTCTTGTCACAAATTTCTATTTTTTTAATAAATACCCACACTGGAAATAAAATTGTGAATTTTATTCTGTGAAAGAAGAATATCAATAGTTTAAGTTAGTATAATGAATTTGCAGGGAGACTTTGGATTACCGAAGATGTTCAATGAGGATAGCCTTACTTCTTCTGATTTTTTTTTTTATTATTCATACTATTATCTATATTCATGGTTTAAGTGTGCATTATGTTTAGTTTAGACTTACAAATGCCATATTAGATATATAGTTTGGTTGAAAAGTGTTGAGCATTGATTTTCCTTTAAGTGGTTTTTGTTAAATTTTAGTGGATAGTATATGTTAGAGTTGTGTTATAACACTAATTTACACATATTTTCAATTGTTTTTACAGTTTTTAGTGTAAAATTTATTGGAAGGTGTACCAAAAACACTTCACTTATGTCACTAGGTGACAAGTGACCCTAACAACAATTTGATGGTTGCGAGTGATCCAGAACTGCAACAAAAATAGAAAACCCATAGTAAAAGTAGAGACGATCCAGAATACAAAGAAGGAATATGAAATATCTAATGCAATAACCCAGTTGGAAAGAATTTGAATGAATAGATACTCTATTAATTACACCTAGTGAAGGAGATTTATATATGTGTCTGCAAGTCCCCCTCCATGGGATGGGTCCTTTGATGTCCTTGATACTTTAGAAAATGATTCTCTCTCTAAATATTTAAAAAACCCAAACACAATGTGGAGAACTCAAATGGGAGCTCAAAGAAAAAAGACGATAATGTTGACAATGATCATAATCATGGTGAAGAATGAATGAAAAAATATCCTATTTATAACAAAGTATGGAGTTAATCTTGAAAATGGAGAATAATAAAATAATATTAACCAAATTTAGATCTAACTGCTTTGAATACTTTATTATATTTATTATAGAGGGAAAATATATTTAACATGGTCAAAATATATTTATTTACAAATAATGAATAAATAAAATGATTTATTAATTATTTCACAAGAATCAAGAATGGTGTGAAATCAAAATAATTAGTAAATAGTGATTTAATAATTATTCTAATAATAGAAATAAGGAAAAGTAAATAAATAGTCATTTATTTAAATATTCCTAACGGATTTAGTCAAATGTAACAAGGAATAATTATTTAAATAATGATTTAATAATTATTCCTAGAAAAAATTAAATAAATAATGATTTATCTAATTGTTCTCATGGGAATTTTTTATTTAATTCAAAAAACAATTTAATAAAAGTGGTTTACTAAATTATTTTCCATTGTGAAAGTGATTTTACTATCGTAAAATGAATCTACATAGCGTATTTCAATCCACCTAGTTAGAAATGGCTAAGTTATCATTTTTTGGTGCTAACAACAATGTTTTAAATCACATCCTTGCATGGTTATAATTTAGGTTGAGTATTATATTCTATGAATTGTGCCAAGCTGTTATAACTTATGATATAACCTAAAGCATAGTATTTATGGTTGTGAAACTTGAACACACTGATAAGAAAAGCATTAGGTTTATGTTTGTGATTTTCTGAAATTCTATTTTTTGTTCATATGGGTATGTAACATTCTCCGAATGATTTGATCAATTAGTCTTATTTCTAATTTTGGGATTTTTAAGACATTGTATTCAAGTAATTTAGAATGGAATTACAACAAAAATAAGTCATATAGTAGACTATTGAACTTTTCTTCTAACATAAAATGATGTGTGATATGATCTTATGATGTTTTGTCCATGTTTGAAAATAGTGGTTGGGAGTTGTACATCCATCAATTTTTGACATATGAGAGTTTGAAGGAAATTGCTTAGAATTGCTTTGAATAGGAACCAATCTCAATATCATTCTCTGATAGAGACTTCTCTTTGTCATATTTCTTCAGTATTGTTGGAATAATTTCATTAATTGAAGCATGGCCTATCTAGGTTTTAGTTGTTGACATTGTTTATTCATTTAATGATAGTGGCATGGAGGCTCTTTGTGCAACTCACTTTCTAGAGATCCTTATTTTAATGCTCATTTTATTTGGGTTTGCTCAATAGAAACTACCCTTGCTTTAGGCTAAATTTAGAATCCCATTGACTGCAACTCAAACTCCACTCCAATGGCAAAAGCTTCTTCTTTATCATGGTCTCTAAAATAGACACACCCAAAAGAAGCCATGACATCATCCAATCTCCAAATTTGATTGAGTTTCATCACCCCTTCTCAGTTTGGTCAAGTATTCATAGACGCAATGGCTAAGCTTGGAGATCAAAATAGTAAGTAGGTTGGCCTTCTTTACTTTATTCTACTGTCACTTAATACTAAAAATTACCATCATTTTAATTCACTCAGTATGTATGTCATACATGTTTGAATTCACTTACCATGTATGTCATACAATAGGAGTTGAACTTCTAATATTTTTGTTTTGTTTACTCTCTTTTTTCTTGTTGCAAAGATGACAACCAATTTCTAAGGACCAACATATACAATGTCATTAACCTTATCCAACTTAATCTAAATATATGCTTATATGCTTTCGTTATGTGAACATATGCCCTGCACTCAAGGCAAGGACTTGATGCCACGCAACCCTCCTTGTTTTGTATGCAATGAATCTTATGAGACTCTTGGCTTAAATTATAGTCATACTAAGAAAAAAAATTCATAAATAACATTATACAACAAATATTGTTTGTTGGTTATCTTGAAAGTTGAAAATAACTTGATTCATATATTTTCAACTGGCCTTCTTATTGCTCTTAATTTAATATAGTGGTCCCATCATTGATCCACCACATTGTTGAGCTTCAAAATTACTTTTTCCCTGGAAACTCTTCTCATTCCTTTTCTTTGGTTTTCCACAAGAAATATGCATTCTCATCATTAATAACTGGTATATACTGTCTTGAGGAGAACATTTAGTGATTTACATGTTATGATTTTTATCTTTTGCTTTTGAGTAATTTTTTGTATATTTGCTACAGAACGCAACCTATTCTGTAGCTAACGGGTTGTTCCACGGCTACCTCCATGCTTTAAAAGGTTCTAGGTGTCAGAAGGAAAAACTAGCCACATGGGCATCTCTGAAATCATCATGACATGGACCCTGTCCTATTCATTCAGCCTAGTTCGACAAAGAAGATGGCATAAGACTACGGTCGATGGATAAGTCAAATGCAAAGAGACCGGGAGCAACATGACTCTGTTTCATGGTCAATTAATACGTTTCACAGTGATGGGAAGCATTACTCGGAGCAATTACCTGTACCTACGGACTCCAAAAACCACCTGTACAAACGAATCAAAAAACCACCATGTCTTGGATTTACTTCTCTAGTAGCCGAGGAAGAAGTTCTGTATATCAGTCTTCTACGTGTTTGACTGTGGCATGTTTTTCTCCACAAATAGTTATATGGTTTTTCTTATAAATACCTGTGTAAAGGATGGAAGAAGTTAGTAATAGTTTTTGTGAAATCAAAATTCTAGACTCTATAATTTTTGGGCATTTTGTGTCCCTGTTTTAATATAAGAAGACCGCATGTTTTTATGAACATCTAAAGGAGTTTTCTTCAAGTTGATTGAGCAAGCATAGCCTAATCAGTTGCGGAGGGACCCTGCACTAAAGAGGTTTCATTTTATTTATTTATTTTCTTCTTGTTAACTATAAATTCATTATTGTATTTCTAAAAACAGTGTTTATAATAATTCCCTTACTAATAGTGTTTATGATGTAATTTCTGTCATTTCCTTACTAGCAGTGTTTATAATTTAAAGTTGTTTCCATTAGCTTGATTTCTCTTTAGTTTCTATCAGTAGTTTAGAAGATAGAGCTCAATAGTGTAATCTTGTTTCTTCAATTAAAAACCAACTTTGTTTCAGGATGATAGTAGGATTGAAGAATGATAAGGATACATTGTTGGATAGTTTACTTCATTCATTGTTTTGCTGGTTTAAATTCTCAATTAAACTGATCAGTGTCATTTATTGTTCTTGCCATTTCATTTTTAGTTTAAGATACTAACTCATGGTGTTAATGAATGTTTATGGAAATCCATTCAACTTGATAACTTATCCTTAACTAAGTGGTTGAACATTTTCATCTACGCAATGAGTTATTTCTGCATCTCTGTATTTGCTTTCTCTTAGATTAATGAACTACATAATTACTTAAATGTCATCCCAAAGAGAATTTCTCCCAAAATTGAGAGGCAGAGTAACCAAGTATTTCATTTAGTTTTATTTTTGTAATTAGTTAGACAACAATTGCAAATTTCACTTTCATTTTTAGTTCATGCTTTAGAAATAATTATAACATAAGAATAGAAACTTTGTTTTCATCTCTTTCTTAGCTCTGTTTTCATTTTTTAGATTTGGAGCAGTCTTTAAGAAATTTAAAATTAGTTTTGATAATTCACACTAGGAATTAAAAGAGAAAAAAACCCCAAAACAACATAAAACATAGAAACAACAAAGTAAGAAGGGTTATCTTGTTGGAAATAATACTGAGAAGGGGGGGTGAATCAGTATTATCAAATTCTTTTCAATATAACTTCCAGATTTATACCTTAATTTATTCTTCAGATATTGATCATTAATTTGTATGTCAGTGCCATATAATAATGAATAAGAACAAGAAAAATAGATAGGCACACCAAAGAACACCAGATATAAGGTGGAAACCCATTGTGGGTGAAAACCACCTACTGCAATATGTCTCTATCTTCTTTCAATTAGAAACTTCTTTTACAAGGATTTTGTACTGGTGCAGTCCTTTACCAGTATGCAGGCTGCAACCTGCAGAGAGCTACAACTCTCTCTCTCATTTTCCAGTCTCTCCTGCAAGGGAGCTACAACCCCCTTTGTTCTTTTACTTCTTTAAGGACCACGTTTCATTAATTTTCAAACTAGATCCAAGAAGATCAAATAATTATCAAGTACGTGCAAGTCACCCAATCTCCTTATACAATCAACCAATGAATCACCCAACTTCTCAGAATGCTGTAAACAGAAAAGTAATACCAGAAATCTAAACCCAGAGCTCTGCAACAATAGATAAAAGATAGCCAACAAATGTTTCAAGATAGGTCCGCAACTTCACCAATAGTGGCATGCGAATACCCACAGCTCTTCTGTGTCTAAACTACGCAGATCCACACCTAGTTGGTCTACTGCTCTGCGTATCTCCACACCATTCATTCTGCTGCCCTGCATACCTCTGCTCAAATCCGCACCTGCACTTCCCGCCTGACAGCGTACCTCCATAACTGGTTCTTATGTTTCCCTGCGTACCTCTATACTATGTCTTCTTCTGCACTGCGTACCTCGCACTGCACCTTCTGTTGCGCTGCGTACCCCCGCATTGCGCCTTCTCCTGCGCTGCGTACCCCTGCACTCACGCCGTGGATCGCCTGCGAACCTCTGATTAGGGCCAAATTAACAGTCCTCCAATGTGCCACAGACAATCAGATCCACAGATCTGATCATGCGCCTGAGAGATCATGACTTATCAATAGATTCGCCTTAGGTTTTCTCCTTGATTTAGATCTAGCTTTTTAAAGCCAATTACCCAAAATTTCAGATCTTAAGATATTCAAATTTCACAAGTGACTAGCCAAGTGATCCCTTTTCCTTTTTATAGGCAAGCCCTTATTCAAACTATCGGATAAAACCATCAAAAACCAATACAAGGGATCCAAACAGGGGTTCAAATAATTTAGATCCTATACCACAGGCCAAAACCATTGGATCATGAATGACGGGGTAAATACCAAGAGAAAAACATAAGAAATCCCACGTGAGAATGCTTCTCTGCATTGGAGTGAGTGAACTGGGGGACCGCACCTTATGAACGGATAACCTGTGGGTATGTCTGCACTTCCTGGATGGCGAAGCTGTGGGTCCGCACCTTTTGAACGATGCACCTGCGAACCTCTTATTTTCCATCATTTTGAGAGCCTAAACAGAGTTTTACCATTTGAGTGAGTTGCCATCAAGTACAACACCTGTACCATGGAGCCAAACCAGAATCATAATGCCAACAATCTCCCCCTTTGGACTAGATGGAAACCTCAAGATCCTCAACGTCATTCTCCCCCTTTGACATCAAGGGCATAGGGTTTTGCTCCCCTTAAGAACATGCTTAGGCCTTTGCTTTGCTGATCATGCTCCCCCTGACTATAGATCATATTTGCGAAAGAAAAATTTCTTCAAGAAGAACCATAATCAACCATACACCATAAATTACCGTGAAAGAGATAGAGACATATTGCAGCAATATTCAGATCAGCATCCATGTTCTCCTTTTGTACTTCCTCCAAGATATTCTACCATAATGCCAACAATGCATTATTAGAAGAATATATGCTCCCCCTGAACCTGTGTCATTCGATCTTCGACCAATCCGCAACCCAGCAAATGTACGCGTATACCCCATATGAAACTTACGTACAACCAACAATCAACAACAAGATGATGCATCAACAACCCCCAGCTTTTGCCTGAGGTATTCAAAGGTCTCCCTGGGCAATGGTTTGGTGAGTATATCAGCAACTTGTTCCTTAGAAGGAACATACTCCAACTTGACCTTTTGTTCAAGCACTTGTTCCCTGAGAAAGTGATACTTGATCGGTATGTGCTTGGTATTTGAACGCATGACTGGGTTCTTTGAAATGTTGATTGCACTTGTATTATCACATAAGATGGAGATAGGTGGAGTACAAGTGATCTGAAAATCTTGCAAGGTTTGCATCATCCAAAGGAGTTGAGTGTAGCAAGATGCAGCAGCCACATATTTCGCTTCAGCTGTAGATAAAGAAATCAAACTCTGTTTCATGCTGAACCAAGATACTACTCTGGAACCCATAAAGAATGCACCACCACTTGTGCTCTTCCTATCATCCATGCTTCCAGCCCAATCTGCATTTGTATAAGCATGAAGTGTGAGATCTGTATCTGTAGGATACCATATGCCATAGTTTTCAGTTCCTTGAAGGTACTTAAAAATTCTCTTCACTACCTGAAGATGAGTTTCCTTTGGATTTGCCTGAAATCTTCCAACTATTCCCACTACATGCATGATGTTTGGTCGGGTACCTGCCAAATAAAGAACACTTCCAATCATAGATCTGTAGGTTGGTTGATGCACTGCTGCTGATTCATCATTTGAAATGAGGCTACATCCTGTGACCATGGGAGTACATACTGGTTTTGCATCTTCCATGCCATATTTCTTCAAAATCTGCTTGAGATACTTGGTTTGAGACAAGAAGATCCTGCCTTCATTTTGTTGGATTTGCAGTCCAAGAAAATATGTTAGTTCTCCAAGCAAAGACATTTCGAATTCTTTCTGCATCACCAAGGCAAAGCTTTGACTCATAGCTTCTTCATTGCTGCCAAAGATAAGATCATCTACATACACAACAAGTATTAGCAATTTTTCATTTTCAATTTTTATATAAGATTGCTATCTGCTGATCCCTTTGAAAAACCTTGTTGATGAAGATATTTGTCCAAGTGGTAGTACCATGCCCTTGGAGCCTATTTAAGACCATAGAGAACCTTTTTTAGTCTACATACAAGATTTGGGTCATTCCCAAGGATGAACCCATCTGGTTGCTCAATGTACACTTCTTCTTCTAAGTCTCCATTCAGAAAGGTTGATTTTACATCCATTTGAAATACTTTGAACTTCTGAAAGGTTGAGAGAGCAAGGAACATTCGGATGGCCTCAAGTCTAGCAATGGGAGCAAAAGTTTCTTTAAAGTCTATTCCTTCTTGTTGAGCATACCCTTTACAAACAAGTCTGGCCTTGTTTCTAATTACTTCCCCGTTTTCATTCAACTTATTTTTGAAGATCCATTTTGTCCCTATGACATTCTTATCTTTTGGTCTAGGAACCAACTCCCAAGTGTTATTCTTTTCGATCTACTCAAGTTCTTCATCCATTGCCTTGACCCAGGATTGATCTTTGCATGCCTCTCTTACATTTTGTGGTTCAGTGGAGGAGATTAATGCCAAATAGCTTGAGGCTTCTGCAATTGTTCTTCTTGTTTGTACACCTACCTCTTTCTGCCCCAAAATCTGAGATTCTGGATGATTCTTCTGAACGTACCTGGATGGAGTCTTCTCTTCTATCCTTATCTGTTCCTCTGGTACCCCTTGAGGTTCTTCTTCATCGTCAATCTAATTTGGAGAGTAGTCTTCATCCTCTTCGATATTTTCATAATTTACTTGTCTAGGAATGTATCCTTTTTCATCAACCACTACATCAATGCTGTCAACAATTCTTCCAAGTCTTTTATTGTAACACTTATATGCTTTTCTGTGGGGAGAATAACCAAGGAGAATGCCTTCATCTGCTCTAGGTTCAAGTTTGCCAAGCTATTCATCATTATTCTTAATATAGCATTTGCTTCCAAAAATTTTGAAATGCTTTACCGAAGGAGTCTCACCATACCAGAGCTCATGAGGAGTTTGAGTGCTATTCACTCAGACATTTGTTTTGTTGAGAATAACAACTGTAACAAAGGCAGCTTCACCCCAGAAGGTTGCAGGAGTCCCAGATTCATCAAGCATAGCACGAGCCATTTTTTGGACCGTTTTGTTCATCCTTTCCACCACTCCATTTTGATGAGGAGTCCTAGCTATAGAGAATTCCCTTCTTATTCCATGTTCTTCACAGAAATAGAAAAATTCATTTGAGGTAAACTCCCCACCTCTGTCAGACCTGAGGCACTTAATTTTGTGATCTGATTCGTTTTCAACCAAGGCTTTGAAAGATTTGAATTTTTCGAATGCTTCGTCCTTGTGTTTCATAAATCCCAACCAAACCATCCTGGAGAAGTCGTCAATGAATAATATAAAGTATTCTTCTCCTCGAGGTGACCTTGTCCTAAATGGACCACATACATCTGTATGGACTAGGTCAAGAGGCCTACTGGCTGATCCTTCCTTCTCGGGGAAGTTAGTTCTGGTTTGCTTACCAAATTGACATGATTTACATATGGTGTTTTCTGGAATTTTGATATTTGGAAGACCATGAACTGCCTGGTATTTGCATGCTTTCCTTATTTGTGAAAAGCTTAGGTGCCCCAACCTCCGGTGCCATAACCAATGTTCATCATCCTTGCTCAAATAGCATTGTTGTTGTCCTTCCTCAAATATGTATAGATTATTTGGAGTTCTTCTGCCTTTGATCACTGTTTTTCTTGTATCAGGATCACAAACACTACATCCATTTGATCGAAATATTACCTTTGTTCCTTGATCGCACATCTAACTAACACTTAGTAGGTTATGCTTCAAGCCATCAACATACAAAACATTTCCAGCTTTGCCTTTTCTTTCAACTGAGCAGTGCCTTTTCTTTCAACTGAGCGGTGCCTTTTCCTTTTATGGTTGCAGCGGTATCATTTCCAAAAGAAACTTTCTTTCCCTTTTCTAAAGCAGTATATGATTCAAGTTTTTCTTTATCACCTGTCATATGCTTCAAACATCCACTGTCGATGTACCATAGATTTCTTGTCCTTCTGCATAAAATGCTATCCCACATCTTTCTGTTTATGGTTCCTTTATTCTCCATGTTCTGGTGCTTGACGCTTGTTCCTTTGTCTGCCAAAACCTGCTCCTGCATTCAGAATCTTCATGACTGAATTTATTACAAATGGAACATTCAATTTCATTTTCAAGGGCAGAAAAGTTGTTATAGGTACTTTTCGTAATCCCAGTCATACTTCTTTGTTTTTGAGCTTCTCTAGTAATGATTGTCTTATAAGAAACACATTGAGCTGCTTTGTGACCAAAGCCATGGCAAGATAAACATTGGCCATTAAAGAAAATTCTGCGATTATCAAATCTACCAGCCAAATAATTGTAATTTCTATTGTCATCCATTCTTGAAGCAAATTGAGAAGTTTTTACCTGTGGCTGGTTGTAGCTATTGTTCACTCTTAAGATGGATTGCCCCTGGTTTACCTGGTAATATTTGTTTGTTCTTGATGTAATTCGTCCATGCCCTACCTGGTGATCTCCATTGGGCTTTTTCTCATTCCTCCTTGCTACATCAAGATAACTCTTTGAGGTGGATGCTTGAGATGTTTCTCCATTATAACCCAGACCTGTCTTGATTAGAGGAGAACGTTGTACATTGATAATCTCATCCAAAGTTTTAGATCCTTTAACAGATTTAAGATTAAGAGCCTTTGTTTTCTTAATTTCTTTCCTAAGGCCAACAATTTCACATTCTAACTTCTCAAGAGATTTTTATTTTTCATCAAGTTGGAATTGCAGAGTATCAATGATCATATCTTTTTCTTCTAAACATATTTTGAGTTGAGAAATCTCTTCATAAAAACCATCTACATCTATAGTGTCCATGTAATCATCATCTTTAAAGGCCATTAAAAGTTTATAATCATTACCTTGTTCATCTTCGTCACTATTTGATAGGCCATCACTGTCTTCATGAGTGTAGTAACTTTTCTTAGTTGCATTATGTTTCTTGTTCCATCTAACAGGTTCCTTCCCTTTGTCAATCTTATCCTTGTGAGGACATTTGGTATCATAGTGACCGACTCTTCCACAAGCAAAGCATTTGAAAGGTAACTTACCTCGAAAACGACCAATACCCCGTTGAAGATTTCTGACAAAATTTGATTCTTCTTCTTCTTCTGACACGTGTCCTGACTCATAGTACTCTCCTTTGCCTGAAGCCTTGAAGGCATCTTCTCTCCTATCTGATGGACCTCCTTTCCCCATTTCATAAGCAGTTAGAATTTTGTGCAGATGTGACATTTTAAGGCTTTGTAGATTCTCTTTTTCTTCTATTGCAGAAACTTTAGATTCAAACTTGGGGGACAAAGATCTTGGAACTTTTTCAACGACAACAACCTATTTTATTTCTTCACCCAAATTTTTCATACAATTAAAAATCTCATCTACACGAAGAAAATAGTTAGCCATGCTTTCATCATTATACATTCTGAGATTTTCATACTGAATCCTGAGGGTTCGAAGTTTTGCTCATTTTACCTGATCATCTCCTTCATAGCTTAGAACAATCTTGTCCCATATCTCTTTTGCGGATTTAAACTGCATTACCTTGACAAATTCTGATTGAGATAGGCATCCTAATAGAGTGTTGACCGCCTTTGTATTTGTTTCATATTTCTTCTTCTCAGCCGGATCTATAGGAGTTGCTGATGGAAAAGTATACCCTGTATCTATGATATCCTAGACTTCTGTACCAAGAGATTGAAGATAGGCAGTGACTCTTACCTTGCAATAAACGAAGTTTGTCCCATCAAAAATCGGTGGCTTGATTGATGCTTCCCTCTCGTAGTTGCTCATGATGAAAGATCTTTCTTCAAGCGATCAAGCTTCTTCTGAAGAACCTGCTCTAATACCAATTGTTGGAAATAATACTGAGAGGGGGGGGTGAATCAGTATTATCAAATTCTTTTCAATATACCTTCCAGATTTATACTTTAATTTATTCTTCATATATTGATCATTAATTTGTATGTCAGTTCCATATAATAATGAACAAGAACAAGAAAAATAGATAGCCACACCAAAGAACACCAGATATAAGGTGGAAACCCAATGTGGGTGAAAACCACCTGCTACAATATGTCTCTATCTTCTTTCAATTAGAAACTTCTTTTACAAGGATTTTGTACTGGTGCAGTCCTTTACTAGTACGCAGGCTGCAACCTGCAGAGAACTACAACTCTCTCTCGTTTTCCACTCTCTCCTGGAAGGGATCGACAATCCCCTTTGCTCTTTTACTTCTTTAAGGACCACGTTTCATTAATTTTCAAACTGGATCCAAGAAGATCAAAAAATTATCAAGTACATGCAAGTCACCTAATCTCCTTATACAACCAACCAATGAATCACCCAACTTCTCAGAATGTTGTAAACAGAAAAGTAATACCAGAAATCTAAACCCAGAGCTCTACAGCAATAGATAAAAGACAGCCAACAAATGTTTCAAGATAGGTCCGCAACTTCACAAATAGTGGCCTACGAATACCCGCATCTCTTCTGTATCTAAACTGCACAGATCCGCACCTCGTCGGTCTACTGCTCTGCGTATCTCCGCACCATTCGTTCTGCTGCCCTGCGTACCTCTGCTCAGATCCGCACCTGTACTGCCCGCCTGACAGCGTACCTCTGCAACTGGATCTTGTGTTTCCCTACGTACCTCCGCACTGTGTCTTCTTCTGCGCTGCATACCTTGCACTACGCCTTCTGCTGCGCTACGTACCCCCGCACTACGCCTTCTCCTACGCTGCGTACCCCTGCACTCATGCCGTGGATCGCCTGCGAACCTCTGATTAGGGCCAAATTAATAGTCCTCCAATGTGCCACAGACAGTCATATCCATAGATCTGATCATGCGCCCGAGAGATCACGACTTATCAATAGATTTGCCTTAGGTTTTCTCCTTGATTTAGATCTAGCTTTTTAAAACCAATTACCCAAAATTTCAGATCTTAAGATATTTAAATTTCAGAAGTGACTAGCCAATTGATCTCTTTTCCTTTTTATAGGCAAGCCCTTATTCAAACCATGGGACAAAACCATCGAAAACCAATACAAGGGATCCAAACAGGGGTTCAAATAATTTCGATCCTATACCATGGGCCAAAACCATAGGATCATGAACAACGGGCTAAATACCAAGGGCCAAACATAAGAAACCCCACGTGAGCCCGCTTCTCTGCATTGGAGTGAGTGAATTGGGGGACCGCACCTTATGAACGGATAACCTGCAGGTATGTCCACACTTCTTGGACAACGAACCTACGGGTCCGCACCTTTTGAACGATGCACCTGCGAACCTCTCATTTTCCATCATTTTGAGAGCCTAAACAGAGTTTTGCCATTTGAGTGAGTTTCCATCAAGTACAACATCTGTACCATGGAGCCCAACCAGAATCATAATGCCAACAATCTAGCACAAACAGTGCACTACACTTCATCAGTTTATGATACTCAGATTGATAATTTATGTAGAGCAATTTAGGACACTAAATTGACCAAATATTCTGGCGCCATTGTCGGGGAAGTGTAACTAGGTAACTTTATCTCTTACATTCAAAGAAAAAATGACATGCATAGAGAAAGAGACTCTAGGGGTAGATTTATAGCTAGAGGGAGGAGTTCAATTCCTACAACACCACCTACTCCACCAAGAACAAGAAAAGATACACCTCCATCCCAAACTCATACTCCCCGTCATAGAATTCCTGAAATTCCAGGGATCGAAATCCAATCAAAAGAATCTCCTACCTCATCTACCAAGTCAGTGCGAAGGGAGAAAATTCTTGAATCTCCAATAGCAGGAGTAACCTTTTTCACCTCCATAGGGGAGCAAATTTTAGTTGAAGAATTAGGAATATCTGGTGAGGAAGGAGAAGTAGAAACTCTCTCCCATATCCCATTAATATAAGAACCAGAGGAGGAGAAAGTAACCTTGTAGGTTGAACCCTATACTGACCTTGAAGAAACTATAATGGCAGAAGAAGAACAGGATGGAGAATTCACACTATTTGGAGGAGGGGGTAGAAGAGGAGGTACAAGAAATAGGTAAATAGATAATTCTTTTGAATTCTCTATAGTGGATGAGGAAAAAATGCCACAATGAAAAATATCTCACCTTCTGTCCTCCCAAAATTCCATGGGTTAAGAACTGATGATCCTGAAACATTTTTATTTGAGCTTGAAGTCTTGTGCAAAACCCATGATTATCTAGAAGACTGTCAAAAACTTAAGTTGTTCCCTTCAACATTGGAAGGAGCTGATTTCAAATGGTTCATGGGGTTAGTCACTCAGTCCATTAGAACATGGAATGACATGAAAAAAGTGTTTTTGGATAGGTATTTGGATTATTGCATGCTTACCAATCACAAAGATGAAGTGTTCAAAATGATGCAAAGAGAGGATCAAAACTTAGAGGATTTGATTGAGAGATTCAATTACAATTTGAAAAGAGCAAAGATGGACAATTTAGATGAAGATACCTTGAAAGGTATTTTGTTAAAATCCGTTAGAGATGAGTGGATAGATATCCTTAACATGATGGGGAAGCGAGATATCTCTCAACTTCCATTAAGTGACATAGGAGAATTATGTGTTCACTTCTCAAGAGGAAAATCTAAAACTAGGAAAGGCCCAAGAGATCCTTCTATTGTCAGAGCAAACAAATCTGCAACTGGATCTGTAAGTAGGGCAGAAATTGGCAATATGTTTGATGAATTTAAAACTGACACTCTAGGGAGTCTTGGTGACCAAATAGACACCCTTAAATTAAAAAACAAGCATAAAATCGAGGCTGATGCTTTAGCCATTTTTTTTCCAAAATGTAGAAAAAAAGCATGCTCTAAGAGAATGCCCTTTAGATGCAAAAGTTGTAGAAACTCGTATGATTTGCTCAGAAAGTAATGAGACCAAGGGTTGTCCTTCAATTCCAGGTCTTAAGGCTGTCTTTCAAGAGGAAACTATCCCAAATTCTGTAGAACCTCTTTGTTTTGTTGCTAGAATATCTTGGCAGGGGCCAGAAAATCAAGGATTTAATAATCAAATGTATCTTCATCCCCCACCAAATTGGAATTCTTGGCAAAAAACTTTGCCTCAATCTCAATCCCAATCTCAACCTTGGCCTCAACCTCAATCTCAATCTCAACCATGGGCACAAGGAGTACAAAATCCTTATGGGAGATTTTCTCAATATTACCAATATCCTCCATCATATCAGAATCACCTTCCCCAACACATTCCACAACAAAATCAGTAGCCACAACTTCAAAATCAAAACCCTCAACTTTCATTACCAAATCCACAACAAAACCAAAATCCTCAACTCTTACTGTGATTTCAGCAGAAATCAAATCAGGTACCTGCCTAACCATTACCAAACCCCAACAATAAAAATCCTCAGAATTCTTACATGGTGGAAGGAAAACAATTTCCAACCTATATGATTACTCCTCTAGATGTTAATGATGTTCAACTAAGATCTGGTAGAATATTAGAAAAGGTAAGACCTTCTGTAGATATTTAAGAACAAGATAATTTTGAGGAAGATTCTCTAAAGGTAAATAAAAGTTTTGAGGGAACATCTCTCCAAAAGCAAAACATTGAAAAACAAAAACAAAAAGAATCTGTGAACACAACTCCTATCATTGAGCAACCAACATATACTTCTACACCTCCTTTTCCTGAAAGATTACAAAATGATAGAGGATTAGAAAAGCATATTATGTTGCCCAATTATGATTTTCTAGATGAATTGAAGAATGTTTGTATCAAAATCCCTTTGCTACATGCCATTAAAGAAATTCCAATTCTAGCTAAAATAATAAAGGAGTTGAGCATAAAGAAACAAGGAAGAACAAAGGAAATAAAAAGAATTCACCTGGTAGGAAAAATAACTGACATAATGATGTGAAAAAATTCCATACAAAAATATCTGGATCCACAAAGTTCAATTGTGAAAACACATATCAATGGAATTGAAATTCAAAATACATTGGTTGACTTAGGGGTAGCAATAAACATCATGAGCAAACAAACTATGAGCAGCTCAAGCTTCCTAATATTCTTTACACATCTACCTTACTACAACTAGCATATAGATCAATAATCAAACTAGATGGAGTCTTAGAAGATATTTAAGTATCCTTAGATTCTTAGGAATATCCTGTTGATTGCATGATCTTAACTCCCAAGAACAATCTATGGGGACATCCACTCATATTACGAAGACATTGGTTGGCCACAGCTAATGCTTTTATTAGCTGTAGATCTGGTGACATGTATATTTCTGATGGTAATTCAACAAAAATATTTACTCTATATCCTCCAGCAAAAGCAATCACAAAAATAGATGACAAAGAATGGATTGATGATGAAGATGATACTCAGCCTCTCTTTACTATTTCAGATATTAGTGAAGATAGTAAAATTTTAAATACATTAGAAAATTTTGAATCATCTTCAGATTATGACCATGAGAAATTTCAAGAGAAATCTAATGTTGAATATTTGTCATCTAGGCAGATGTCTCTCTATTCTATGGAAGTGTTTGGTATCTCTACAATTGAAATTTTTCCAGGTAGGACATTGAACATAAACAAAAACTTGGAGAAACTACAACAAGAAGAGTTAACCAAAAAATTACAAAAACATTCTGTTGCATTTGCATGGGAATACACTGACATGAAAGACATTAATCTTAATATTTGTATCCATCACATCTACAGTGAGGAAAATTGTAAACCTATTAGACAACCTCAAATAAGGATGAATCCAAATCTTAGAGAGATTGTGAAAGAAGAGCTCTAAAAATTACTCAATGTAAACTTCATTTACCCAATTTCAAATAGCCAATGGGTTTCTCCCTTAGTTATTGTGCCTAAAAAGAATGGTAAATGGAGGGTGTGCATTGATTATTGAGAACTGAATAAAGCAACCCTTACATATCATTTTCCTCTGCCTTCTATAGATCAAGTGTTAGATACATTAGTAGGTAAGAAGTATTTCTCATTCCTGGATGGTCTTAGTGGTTATAATCAAAATCATGTGGCACCTGAAGATCAAGATAAAACCACATTTGTTGAGCATATGCATACTGAGTGCTTCCTTTTTGGTTATGTAATGCACCTACAACATTTCAAAGAGCAGTACTAGGGATTTTTTGTAATCTAATACATGTTTGTGTAGAGGTATATATGCATGACTTTACAGTCTATGGCTATGCATTTGAAGAAGCTTTGGGGAATTTGGAAGAAGTTCTTAAAAGATGTAAGGAAGCAAACCTTTCACTAAGCCATGAAAAATGTTTTATGATGTTTACAGAAGGTATTGTTTTAGGACGTCAAATTTTAGGCGATGGGATTAAAGTTAACAAATATAAAAGTTGAAGTCATCTCTAAATTATCAATTCCAAATTGCCAATAGGATGTTAGAAGTTTTCTAGGATTTATAGGACACTATATAAGGTTTATAGAAAACTTCACCAAAATAACATCTCCACCCTTCAAATTGATTACCAAATATTGTGAATTCAATTGGAATTTTGATTGCTAGTTGGCATTTGAAACCTTAAAATAAAAAATTTCTGAGACACCTATCTTAAGAGGTCCAAATTGGAAAATCCCTTTCCACAGTTCAACAGATGCTTCAGATATAGTTCTGGTAGCTATATTGGGACAAAAAGATTTGATTCCTTATTCCATTTACTATACAAGTAAGAATTTGACTCCCACTGAGTTAAATTATATTGTGACTGAAAAGGAATATTTAGCTGTTGTTCATGCAATTAACAAGTTCAAACATTATGTAATAGGCTATGAAACCTTTGTTCATATAGATCACTCTGCAATTATATATTTAATGAATAAACCTATTACTAATGGCAAAGTTACAAGATGGCTTTTACTTTTGAAAGAATTCAACATTAATATCCTAGATAGACCTGGAAAACAAAACATAGTTGCTGATTTCTTGTCAAGGATTCAGAATATCAAAGAAGATTCTCTGGTTGAAGATAAGTTTCCTGATGAATATACTTTTGTAGTAACTACTCAAAATCCTTGGTTTGCAGATGTTGCTAACTATTTAGTCATAGTAAAGTTACCTTCACATTTGTTTCCTAGAGCGAAAAAAAAATAAAATTATTTAGATAAGTGCAAGATATTCATGGACCACTAATGAATTGTATAAAATAGGCCCAAATCTTATGATCAGAAGGTGTGTCAGGGAAAACAAAATTGCCAAGATACTTACAGCATGTCATGATGAGCCATGCGGTGGACACTTTGCTTATAAGAGGACAGCCTATAAAATCCTTTCCTTAGGATATTATTGGCCATCCATCTTCAAGGATGCCAAAGAATATGTCAGAAGATGTGACAACTGCCAAAGGGTAGGAAAACCTATTCACTCAAATGAAATGCCATTACAAATTTAGGTACTCATCAAACCTTTTGAAAAGTGGGCCTTACATTTTGTTGGGCCAATTAATCCTCAATCTAAGTAGAAAAAGTATATATTGGTATGCACTGATTATGTCACTAAGTGGGTAGAGCCCAAAGCATTACCTTTTTCTAATGAAAAAGTTGTAGTTAATTTTATTTTTGAGGATATCTTTACTTGTTTTGGTGTTCCAAGAGAAATTTTGACAAATCAAGGATCTCAATTTACGTCCAACAAGGTGGAAAGGCTTGTGGAAGAATACAAGATCAAACATAGGAAATCTACTCCTTATCATCCACAAGAAAATGGTCAAGTGGAATCTACAAATAAAGTGATTGAAGGAATTCTCACCAAGATGGTGTATCTACATAGAAGAGATTGGGTGGAAAGGCTTCCTGAAGCCTTATGGGCCTATAGAACTACATGGAGGAACACAAAAGGACACACAACCTATGAACTTGTTTATGGGAAACAAGTCCTATTCCCAATAGAGTTCCAAATCAAAACTTTCAAGATGGCAGTCCAATTGGGACTAGATTTATTAGAGGCACAAAAGCATAGGCTAGAGAAATTAAATGAACTTGATGAAATCAGGCAAGGGGCAGTTCAAAGGACTAGTATAGTCCAACAACAGAGGGATAAATGGCATGAAAAATATATCAAGGACAAAAGGTTTCAAGTGGGAGATTGGGTGATATTGTTTGACTCAAAGTTTAAAGATTTTCAAGGGAAGTTTCAAACTCATTGGCTTGTGCCATATGAGATTGAAAAAGTCTTTAGTAATGGAGCGGTGAGGATAAGAACAATAGATGAAAGTAAAACTCCTCTTCTTTTGAATGGTCATAGATTAAAGATATATCAGAAACCAATTTCAAAAGAGGAGTTCATTAAAATTTTCCAAGACAATTCTTAAATGAGGCTAGTGAAGGAGAATTCTTCTTCTCCACTAACTTAGTCAATATTTTTCCTAAAACAAAAATTCCAAGACAATTTTGAAATGAGGCTAGTGAAGAAGAATTCTTCTTCTCCACTAACTTAGTCTTTACGTTTCCTTAAAAAAAAAAAAATTGTATAAGGTTGAAAACCAATCATTGATTGGCATACTTATATAGAAAATATAGGGTGAAAATCAGAGGTTTCTGAGACCCTATATTTTCCATTTTCTTTTTGTAATAAGTAGTGATGAAAAGTTATATTCACTTTACAATTTAAATTCCATAAATTAATCATCTCATCTCACCTCACTCCGTTTTCTTTTTGCAGTTTCACTTCATCTCATTATCATATTTCATCAATAAATTTTTCCTTTTATAGCTTTCATTCCATTTTTCATTTCATTTATCATCTTGTCTTACATCTCATTTCATTTCACTTACATAGCCACTTCCATTTCATTCATGATCCATAAGCCATATTTCACTTTCCTTTTCGCGTTCTACAGTTGATTCTATCCTACAGCTAATCTGATTCTATAGCTACAATTTGTTTATCAATTCAAGCACAAGTGTACAACTCATAAAAAATCATGTATGCAGGAAATTGAAAAGAAAATCAATTTTTGAACACCAACGATTCTCAAGGTACCTGTCGATCAACATCAAACAAATTAGCAAGCGAAAGGTAAAGGTTCCAAATGTAAATGCAAGGATTTATTTCAAAAAGCAATTAAAAAACTAAGTTTTTATAGTATGTATAATTACATGTCTCCTTAATGACCATCATTTTCTTTGACCGCCACTACATCTCCACCATATCTTCCATCTTTAATGACAAACAGTCTCAATGATTCTTCCATAACAAATCTCCGCTCCAAACTCCATAACCTATACTCAAATGGTCCTCCACAACTCCACCTGTTAATGGTCAGATGACGATGTGACCTACCAATCTACGACTCTCTAAACCCTTACTGTCTATTTATTACACGCAAACCATTAAGTCTATCTCTCCTACAACACACAGTCACTCTATCATGTAAACAACAGTCATTCCATTTTCATGTACATACAGTCTTCCCATTTTCATATATATGCAATCATTCCATTTCCATACACACAGTCATTCCATTTCTTAAATAGAACTCGTTTTATAGATAGTAAGAGTGATTTTGAAGGTTAATCGAAAACAACAGATATGGGACTTATTGTCAAGACAGAGCCCATAGGGGTAAAATATATCGAGGGGTATCCACAGCTTAAAGGGATGTTACAAAAGGCTGGATGGTTAAATTTTGTTGAGAAATTTGAAGGCTACCACAAGGAAATTACCAAGTCTTTTGCAAGTTCATTTCATGGCACAAAAGTGGAGATAGGAGATATTTGTAGAATTTTCTATACAAATCAGCTAGCTCACTGATATCATGTAGAAATTTCACTTGCGGATCAAACTAATATATGCAATGTACTAAAGCATAATACTAGATCTACATCTACCATAAACTTTGCAGAAGCTTAATCTAGCATGAGAAACATCAAGCATGAACAGATATAACTGAGAATGAGAAGTAATCAACCATAACACAGAAGATATAACCTTGGGAAAGCACCAGCTTAAAACCCCATTGCTATATTATCAATCAAGTGGAAATCCTCAACAACATACAAAAAGAATCAGCTCAAAAGCTATATGCTCTCTCTGTACTATGAAGATGTAGCTCATGCACTGCCTAGCCCTGTATATAAAGGCTGCACCTCAGGTCCAAGCTCTTATTTCCTTCCGCAGTTTTGATTGGCGTCCAATTCCAAAACACATGAAAATTTGCCTTATCATAACTACTGTCATCTCAAGTCCAACTATGCAGTCATAAAAGGAAGAAGCTTCCTTTCCCATGCAAGGAATAATTACTAGAAATATCCTAGCATCTGATAGTACATTGTCCCAAATTTTATCTCCACTAGGTCTCTGACAGAACTGACATGCATTAGTTATCCATGAATGAATACACAGTTATCTAAAAATAACAATTGTCACATGCATGCAAGCATCAACAAACTGTATCTCATTAATTTAACAACTTGTTAAGTTAATCTAACTGAACTTGACTAAGTTAAACTAGGTCAACTAATCCTTTCAACATAGAACTCATCCATAATTCCTCAATTAGTGGAGAAAATCAAGGACACATTCCCCAATTAGCAGAGAAATAATTGCATGTTCTCACAAAGACTTCAAGTTTTCTTTTCCTTAACTAATTAACTCATAGAGAATTCATTAACTAATAGCCCAAACTGCTGGTGTTTCAGGGAAAACTAGTGTCGATTCGAACTGCTAGTCCCACTAAGATGGGTAGCTATCTTAGAAACAAACAATCAAAGCAATTCGAGATTTCCTTTAAGTGTAATAGATAAGAGGGAAGAAAAGAGGACCAACCTCGATCTTCCACTTAGATCCTTGCTTGATTTCTCTTTCCCTTAATAGAATTTTCCACTTCTCTACTACTTGTCCCGCTTCAAAGAGTAGCTGTAGAGTCAAAGTAACAGGAAACCATCAAAGAATCTCTATCTAAAACATCATAAACAATGCAGAAACAGAAACACATTGACCATACAATTGCATTCATAAACAATAAGATTCACAAATACACGATTATATGGAGGAAAACTTAAAGAACTTTATTAATAGTAGAAGAGAGGATTACAACCCAACTGTCTGATCTGACATCATCCTCCCAACATAGAATCCCTCTTCACCTCATGAAAAGCAAGATCACCCAACAATACAATGTCTTTTCTCACAGATAAAACAACAACACTTCCTTACAAATTACAAAATTCCAGCCTCTACATCTCTCAGATGAGGGATCCATTTATAAATGTCTTGCAAGGGTGTGAGTCAGCTCTGGGTTTTTTATTAGTGTCATTCCACTGATAGTTACTGGTTCCACTTGGAGATTTCATTGATCTCTTACTCATCCGTGGGTGAATTTAGAGAGGCAAGTGTCACAGGAGAAGTTTCTAGAAGATTCCATGATCATCCACTTAGCAAACTCTCTCTGCCATTTTTCTATTCTCATTCATCGCACCCCACAGAAGGCTCCTTCAGTATGCATCGCACCTTGACCATGGAGCAGTCAGTGTGGTCCAGTTTTTTACAGTTTTGAGTCGTTTTTTAGGTGGAACTTCTGGGAAATGATGTAATCAGTTGACCATGATCCTTTAGGGTATGTGTTGTTGGGAAAAGTATCCAATACGGAATGCCCATATCCCACTCTAAGAGGTGATAGTGCCTTAGCAACAAATAGGTAAACTTATTTGAATATTCTTCTTTATGAGATGTAAGTGAGGAAGAAGGATCTAACTAACCTGTATCTTCCGCTAGTTTGTCGATCCAAATCACTCCTCTCTTCAGTAGCTCCCAGCTTCACCAAATTCCTTCAAGATCACAAGAGAGAGAAACTACACAAAGATACAGATATACATTCATAAAAAGCTCAAGATCAGATTAAGCTAAACATGTAAGCATAACAAAACATCATTGGTATACAACATGTAGGAGAAACTCAAATAGTTTATTGATAAGATAATAAAGTCTGAGAGGAGATACAACCAAGTGAGTTCCGATCCAGCATCTACCTCCCAGCAAGGGAATCCCTTCCTCTCCTCCAACAAAGCATAAATCACCCAATGTGATAATAACAATCTCAAACCAACAACAATTCTCTGCAAAGTACAAAATTCCAGCCTCCTGAACCTCTGGGTGAGAGATCCATATATAGATGTGAGCAGAGAGGATGAGTCAGCTCATGTTTTGACTTGTGGCTTCTCTCTGTCAGTTCTTGCTTCCACTTGGAGGTTGAGAACCTCTTACTCATCACTAGTCGAATTCATTGAGGCAAGTGTCATTGGAGAAGATTCTGGAAGCTTCCAGGGTCTTTCCACCTCGTTGAATGAACTTGCCATTTGGCATTTCTCGCTCAGCGCACCCTGGTAGTGCTTCTACCTGCGTTGCAGTGCACCTAGCCAGTGTAATCTTTGCATTTCAGCGCAGACAGCTAGTGGAGCCTCTGAATTGATCCTGAATTGACTGTTTCTGAGTGGTTTTTGGTGGAGAACTTCTGGGAGAAGCTGTCTTTGGTTGACCTTGTTCCTCTAGGGGTAGGAACAACTCATTTAGGGACTTTGGATCCCTTGGATTATGGACATTTCATGCTCAATGATGTAAGGCACAAAAATGTCTATAACAGTTGCCCCCTAAAGTATGAGGTCGTTTATCGGGTGAAATGCTTTATTAGGAGGATCCGAAGTTCTTCCAATGCTGGGACGAGACCTGTAATAAGATACAATACAATACATTATTTTTCATACTGCTTTCATGATCTAGCTGAGGCGGTCATTCCCATGCTCAGCTTTATAAATTCATTTTTCTGTACATGGAACAGACAATCGTCTGATGGTAGACTGATAATTTTGATGAAATTATTATCTGCTGTAATGCTGTACATGTCAATGTCTTTATTTTTCCTGAATATATATCGTAGCCCGGATGGATGAAACTAGATCTGGGGTCTTCAAACTCGTCCGATCTTCACTCTAAGTACAAGTCGATCCATGTGAGAAATGTTCTGAAGTCGAACATGGAAAGACATCGCTTGATTACCGGTCAATGAGGTAAACCGTTAACAAGCGCGAGAGGAATCACCAATAATGATAATGACCCTCAAGGTACTGCAGTACAATTCACGTGGTGTGAATAAAGGACTTGGCGTCGAACACCACGCAAAATCTTTCGGTCGAAGGTCATTGATGTATATCTGTCGTCGGAAGTGAGAAACTTGCCATTGAGGCATGCAAGCTTCAAAGTATTGAAGGGGTTGTTCCTAGATCAACTTCTTGGATAATGAGCTGATGTCGACAAGAAGCGACCCGTCAAAGGAGGTCCTTAATGTATCCCACATCAGTGACACGGAACGGAGCAAATGATTTTGATGGAGGTGAAAAAAATATGATGATATATGGTTCAGGGTGGCGGTCATGAAAGAATGAAGGATAATGTATGGTAGTGGATGGGACACGGTTGACTTCTCTGGATGACTTCTCTTGAACATATCGGCGACACTTGTGTGATGGATTGGTAGCATTTACCCCAAAGATGGATGGTATTGGCGAGACCATGGTGATGCGACCGATGAATGAAACAACCCAACCCGACTCAGGCACGGAGTGGAAGTGTCATGTTCAAGAGCGACTTGCTACCAATAAAGTTCTTTGAGTTTCTTCCCAATTTTTCCCCAGTCATTACTGACCAGTACCTCTTTATTTTTGTCAAGCTTGAGGAGGATAACATATGCTTGTTCTATAATTTGCCCTTCGGGCAAACCCATCGCTATGTTTTAACGAGCCTAGCGATAGTGAAACTCGTTCTCGTCTAAAGACAAGTTTGTCGCTATTTAATGCTTTTAACGAGTCTAACGACAAAGATAACTCGGTCCTTTTCATTTTTAGAGAGTCTAAAAAGGTACGTAAAGTCAACTCTGAAAGTCCTTTTTCGTCATCTAATCCCTTAAGTCCGAAAAAGTATAAAACAATACAGAAGGGATGAGTTTTTAGTTTTAACGAGCTGAACAAAACAAGCGTTCGATCTTTTTGTGCAATAATCCCTCAGGTCCAAAAAGATTAAAATCTAGAGGAGGGATAGCACTTCCGGTCGCTTTAACGAGCTGGAAGGCCAAAACTCGGCAATCTTTTCATATTTTACAAGTCAGATGAAAAGAGCTTAAAGAAGACTCGTCTTTTGAGGAACGAGTGATAAAATGGGTTAGCAGCTGATTCCAGGTAAGGGTTGGAATTTTCCAAGCACGGCAGTGTCACAAGGATGGCTAGTGAAATCACTCTTCGCAGCTGTTCCTCAAAATGGGTAAACAATCATATGGAGGTGAACGATCGGCCAATGGAAAAGTGGAGGTGACGGTGCAAACACGACCAAGGCTTTAATGGCTGATAATGTTACATTCACGGTGGTTATTTACCGGAAGATAGTTCATTTTTTAACGAGCTTAAACGCGGAAAAACACTGCTCAGTCTTATGTTTATTTTTTAACGAGCATGAACTATGTGCTAAAACTGCTCAATCTTATGTTTATTTTTTAACGAGCATGAACTATGTGCTAAAACTGCTCGATTATCCAGTCATATGATAAGAATGTCTCATGTAAGATGCCATTTTTTATGGAGCTTGCGCCTTACCAAAGCTATGCCCCGCATCCTTTCGTTATGCAAGTTCGGAAACGAATAATCCTACGAGTTTAAAGGGTTAGACCTACATGTTTAAAGGGAGGACCTAAAAATTTAAAAAATAAATAGCCGCCCCTTGCTTGCACTCAAAAAGGTTTGCATGCCCCCAGGCATAAAGTACGATTTCAAGGTTACCCCTCAATTTGCAGATAAAACATTTTTTCTACCAGGAAAGGCCTACCTCTTTCAGGTTACCCAAAGATTGTTCTATTAATCTTTCAAACAAAACATTTCTTCGGCAATGTCTACCGAAATAGACAAAGGTGAGAGACTCCGTCTGTCAACTCACATAACTTTGACAAAAGAATCTTATTCTAGAATAACCCTCTTCCAGCATGGGCGGGGTACAGACTAGTCATATTCTCCTGCGGAAACCTACCTTATACCCAAAGTTTTCCTGCCGAAGCAGACCAGGACGCATGCCCCCTAGGTTCCAGTCATATCCCTATGAATTACTCGCGTTCATCGGGATGATGGACCGTGGGTTGAGACATTTCTTGTGTGAAGAGACCATTTAGGGATGGTATATGACTATTTGTGATGCGTGATCCGGGAAATGAAAGCTGGTCCACGAGCTTGACCACTCTTCCTTCGTGCGGAAAACACATTACTCTAAAGAGTGAGGAGACGATGGCTCCCATGCAATATATATAGTCTCGTCCAAGGAGTAGGTTATAATCCAAGGGTCCTTGAACGACCATCACGTTCATTTGAACGGTCTTCCCTTTCAATGTGATAGGCACATTGGGGAGGATCCCTAAAAGTCGACTGGTTCCTTTATCAAAGCCTGTCAGATTTCTCATTTCAAGAAAGAGCGTTGGCGAACCAAGCTCTTTCCAAGCAGTGGAGGAAAGGATACTCACAGATGCCCCTTCATCAATGATGGTGCCAACCATGACCATTCTGTATATTTGGACGATAATTCTGAATGGTATGCTTGCTGGCAAATGGGGTCTGCCTAGTTGGTTCCAGTCGAAGGAGACAACTAGGTTGCTTGGTGGTGGGACCGAGTAAACGGCCGGGTATCGCTCTGACGAACTTCCTTCCTGCGATAAAGGAATGGGGGGAGTGCCCCCGTGCCCGTCGGAGTCTGTGCTGATGAAGAGAATTTGGATGGTGTCATCTTTATTCTCTTCAGTGACTGTATCATTCGAAGATAAATCCTCTGAAGGCAAGACCGGGTCAACTGCCGCCTTGACCTTTCGACTTTTGTCAAGTATGGATTCAGCTGGTTCATCTTCAATGACCGGCGCTTCAGCTGACCACTTGAGCGGGCCAGCTGGATTTTCAACTAACGAGGGACTCGGCAAGAGTTTTTTTATATCCAGGAGGAAGTCGTAACGGTGAAACCGGACATTCATCCAAAACTATTTTCGCTTCGTCTAAGAAGGGACAACGGTGGATGGCGTGGTTGCCTTCGCACAGTCTACAGGGAGATCTAGCTCTCCCTTTTTGTCCAAGGACTTCACTCTCGCTAGTTGACGTTATGCATTCAACATGGCTACCAGAGGTTGATGCCACCGGATTGTGAAAACGGGGAGACCAGTCCCTTAGTATCCGAGGGATGCAGGGACAATCTCTGTGGAAGTGGTCTCCCTTGCATATGACACATGGCGATTTAGGCCTAGTCAGTGCTGTGTGTGGATTTTTGTCAGACGACACTTGTTTGCCCCCAGTCGCTTTTGGCTCCTTCTTCTTCTTCTCTTTCTTCTTATTTTCCTTCTTCTCCTCAGGAACTTGGTTTTTTGTTTTACCAGTTCCGTCAAGCGAAGAGGAAGGAGGAGAGGAAGAATTAGAGGAAGTCGAAGGCTGGTGGGCAACTCTGGACTGGTCTAACTGTTGATTCGACTGTTCAGGAATAGTGGTGTTCTGAACGACATTGGTTGAGAAGAGCCAGACCGGCAAGCCAATTGTCAGTCCCGGAAGCGACAATGTGGCCATATGGGGTGCACCAACATCTCCCCAAGAGGAGAAGGGACTAGGATTTCCACCAAGGGGAATTCCTTGGTTGGTGGGTTCCATTTTCTCAACCTAAAGATCAACGCAGGAAAAAGGGGTGATTGTTCCATTTAAAATAAATTTTTAACGACGCTTTAGACACAACTTGCTTTTTCAATTTTAAAGAGTCAAGAAAAAGCTAAAGATGACTCTAGTCTCCTTCGATGTTTTAACGAGCCCGAAGTGACAAATTCTCGAATGGACTTTTTCCGTTATAGAGTCTGAAAAAGGCCAAAAGGAACTGCTCTGGAGTTCTAGGTAGAGGGTGTGCCAAACTTTTCGCAAAACCGCAGAATACTTTTTAAGGTACGGGCGGTCAATCTTCCCGAATGTCGTGTTCAGTGCATTGCGATCAGTAGGGCGGCCGACACGGCTTCCTGAGGATAAAGGTTTTATGCCTATAGGGGTCTCACAATATATACTCGACGGTACGTGGGAGCACAATCCGTACTGGCGCTATCGTCCCTTAGGAGGAATCACCCAACCATCAGCGAGATCGACAGTCACCAGGTTTTACGACGCCGGAACACGTCTCTAGCCTAGACCTCTATGTTGTGCGTTAAGTTACAAAGCGTTTTTAAGTCCATTCAATTTATTTTAGGTTGATCTTTCTTAGAAGTTTTCCTTTTTGGATCACCACGATATGTATGATACAATTCCTAAATGCAGTCTAAAGATGATAAGCAAGCTTTTATATCTTTTCAACAATGAAAATCCTAGCTACAAGGGGAAAAGGAAGATACAACTTTTCTCAAAGAGCATAGAGCACACTGTAATGCAATTTTCCCTAAATCAAAGCATGCAAACTATCAAAATGCAAATGCACAAATGCATGTATTTTTTTTTGCTTTCTTAATATTGATGCCTAAAAAGAAAGCTGTTGTACAAATTTGAATTCGATTTCAAGTAAAAATATAAACAAGTTCCTTTTTCAAAATCAAAAAGATGATTACGAAACCTTATGATTTACTTGTTTCGACACTAGAAATGCATAAATTCAAACCAAACGACAAAAGTAAAAGCTCAATCAACTGTGAACAGCAAACAAACTCACTCCTAAGATCAAAACGACACTTATGACAGGTTTAGATCTAAGGGCGACAGTATGACTAGTTTAATTTCGTAATGGGAAACTGCAAATGATGTAACAAATACACAAAGAACAAATACAGTTTCTTTATACAACTGAGGCGGAATTGAGGCAAAGAAAAGGGGTTTCAGATAGGTACACTGAATGATAACAGGCTGCAAAAACAAAGATAAAACTGAGCAAAAGGAAGCAGGGAACCACAGCTGCACAAGGCAAAGACTGATCAGCGCACTCCCAACACAGAGGTTTTGACATTCAGCGCAGGTAGCCTTCATGGGACCTGCGTTGAAATGCAGAACCTCTTCACAGAGTCTGCGCTGAAGCAGAAACAAGAGTTGTTTCTGGGTTCTGGGTTACAATTTGCAGTTAAATCAACAGTTTTTGGCCAAATCAAAGCTATCAATTAGGTACAATTAGGAGGATGATTTATAGGAGGACTAAGACCTATCACAAAGGGCTGTTAGAGCACTTGTGGATCAGTTTGTTCAGATCATAAAAATAGGCCCAGTGATTGGACTAGAGTGGCAGATCTCTACTTTGCACTTGAAAATGGCAAGTGCATTTCGATTCGGCACTCCTGAGTTTATGAGAAGAACAACAATAGAAACACAAATAAACTAACAAGATAAAATCCCCAGCGGAGTCGCCAATTTGTTGTTGGGAAAAGTATCCAATACGGAATGCCCCTATCCCACTCTAAGAGGTGATAGTGCCTTAGAAACAAACAGGTAAACTTATTTGAATATTCTTCTTTATGAGATGTAAGTGAGGAAGAAGGATCTAACTAACCTGTATCTTCCGCTAGTTTGTCGATCCACATCACTCCTCTCTTCAGTAGCTCCCAGCTTCTTGCTCCTTCATCGGCCCAACTTCACCGAATTCCTGCAAGATCACAAGAGAGAGAAACTACACAAAGATACAAATATACATTCATAAAAAGCTCAAGATCAGATTAAGCTAAACATGTAAGCATAACAAAACATCATTGGTATACAACATGTAGGAGAAACTCAAATATTTTATTGATAAGATAATAAAGTCTGAGAGGAGATACAACCAAGTGAGTTTCGATCCAGTATCTACCTCCCAGCAAGGGAATCCCTTCCTCTCCTCCAACAAAGCATAAATCACCCAATGTGCTAATAACAATCTCAAACCAACAACAATTCTCTGCAAAGTACAAAATTCCAGCCTCCTGAACCTCTGGGTGAGAGATCCATATATAGATGTGAGCAGAGAGGATGAGTCAGCTCATGTTTTGACTTGTGGCTTCTCTCTGTTAGTTCTTGCTTCCACTTGGAGGTTGAGAACCTCTTACTCATCACTAGTCAAATTCATTGAGGCAAGTGTCATTGGAGAAGATTCTGGAAGCTTCCAGGGTCTTTCCACCTCGTTGAATGAACTTTCCATTTGTCATTTCTCGCTTAGCGCACCCTGGTAGTGCTTCTACCTGCGTCGCAGTGCACCTAGCTAGTGTAATCTCTGCATTTCAGCGCAGACAGCTAGTGGAGCCTCTGAATTGATCCTGAATTGACTGTTTCTGAGTGGTTTTTGGTGGAGAACTTCTGGGAGAAGCTGTCTTTGGTTGACCTTGTTCCTCTAGGGGTAGAAACAACTCATTTAGGGACTTTGGATCCCTTGGATTATGGACATTTCATGCTCAATGCTGTAAGGCACAAAAATGTCTATAACAGTATGAAAAAACAATTTTAGGGACTAAAAAGCCCTTAGTTTATGGACATATGAGTTTGGGGTTGCAGTGCCCAAATATCTGTATAACAGTTGCCCCCTAAAGCATGAGGTCGTAAATCTTCTGATGTTTGGTGAAATGCTTTATTATGAGGATCCGAGGTATTTGAACTGGAAGGTGACCTATATAAGATACAATACAATACATCATCATCATATTATCCTCATGATCTAGCTGAGGTGGGCATTCGCATGCTCAACTTCATAAATTCATTTTCATGTACATAGGACAGAGTGATTCTTCATATGAAGAGTCATCTTCTTTTTCTTAGATGACTATCTGTGTAAATTCCGTGCACATTTGATGTCTTTATGTTCCTGAATATATCGTATCCCAGATGAATGAAACTAGATCTGGGGTCTTCAAAATCGTTCAATCTTCGCCCGATGTACATGTCGATCCATGTGAAAAGATGTTTTGAAGTCTAACATGGAAATACATCGCCTAATTACCAGCCAATAATGTAAGCTGTTAACGGGTGCAAGAGGAATCACCGATAATGATAATATATTATAGTACAATTCATGTAATGTGAATATATGAGTCTATGTCGAACACCACATAAAATCTTCTGGTCGAAGGTTGTTGATGCAAACCTGTTGCCGGAAGTGAGAAACTTGCCATTAAGGCATGCAAGCTTCAAAGTACTGAAAGGGTTGTTTCTAAGTCAACTTCTTGGATAATGAGCTGATGTCAAAAATAAGTGACATGTCATAGGAGGGCCTTGATGTATCCCACATCTACGACACGAAATGAAGAAAATGATTTTTTTTTTGGAGGTGAAAACAATCTAATGATATAAGGTTCAGGAATGGTGATCATGAAAAAAGAAGGGTGAAGGTATTGCAGTGGATGATGCGTTAGCCGGATGGTAAATTTTCTTAATGACAACTCTTGAACATGTCAGCGACACTGATATGGATTGGTAGCGTTAACCCCATGGATGGTTGGTGGGCTCCAGTATTGCAACAATAATGCCGCAACTTCTAGGGCTCCCTTCTTTACTTTTATCAACCCAGTAGTTCATAACAAACTTGGAAGTGACGGTGCTATATGCACAAGTACTAGCTCTTGCCGCGGCTGTCACTTGATCAGCTGGCACAAGTCCACTAGGAGCTTAAGCCAAATTCAATGAGCTTTTAGAAGAAGCTTTTAAATATGATGGACGAAAGCTAACTCAAAGGAGGCTAATCTACTTGCAAAAAGAAGCAGAAAACTAAAAGGAAATGCAAACCCTATCAAACCCTAGTTTTACCAACTAACCCTACTAGTGCAAGTAAAAGGATGAAAGCTACACAAATGGATTCCATTGACTTATAGAAAGGTAAACTGCATGTGACTAAGCTACTTCTAAAGAGAAATATGAAGAAAATATCTTTTTTCATTTTTGAGTAATTTCACAGAGTTAATATGCATGTGCTTTGACTATTTTTTATGTGCAAAGGTTCATTGGCGAAAGGAAATGCTTGCAAGAGGTTGGGAAGGTGAGAAGAGGTCCTAAGGGGTCTCTAGCACACTTCCAGAGAGTTTCACAGTGATCGGATATCAAGAAACCGCTTTCGTGAGCTTCTGCAGGATGTCTGCATGGGTTCTCCAGGATGTACTGTAGCTTCTATAGGATGTTCCGAGAGGGAATTTTGAAGGGCTAATGGTGGAAAAAATGGTGAAGAAGTGGGTATGGATGTGAGATAATGGTTTGAGGAGGTCTAAGACATGGCGAGTGAGGATGAGGAGTGGTTAAGGCAATCAGATTTGGTTCAAGGATGGGGGGAGCAATGCACAAGAATGTAGGGATTAGGGAAAATTGAGAAAAGGTGGAAAATGAAAGGAAAGAATCTGAGTTAGGGGATGGAGCAGGTTATATTGATGGAGGAAGGGTAGGTAGGGAGATAACACAGGTGTTTTGCATGTTATTTTCCAAAACTAATCAACAAATATTAAGAAAACCAAAGATCTAGCTATCTTGACCTAATTTGACCTAGAAACCATAAGCATGATGAACATAAGTTTATTGGTAGAAAATCATGTAAAAAAACTATGGAAACCAAGCAAGAATGGATCTAAGCATGTAATCACAACTGGTACTAACTTTTGCAACTAAGAATCTAACACTAGAAATTGCATGAAGAAGCAAGAACAATGTTTTTATGGCAACATGGACACCTTAGTCTCAGCTCATGGTCCCAAGGAGGGAGAGGTGAGATCAAGGGTTGCTTGATGGCCTTTTTTGAAGATATTTTCTGTTATCAACCTGTTAAATCACTTGAAATATGGAAAGCTATTTTAATCATCAAAAGAAACCTAAGTAACAAAGAAATATTTTAACCTAAATAACAGATTTTATTCTAAGAATGCAGCAAAGACACATAAAAGTACACAAAGGAGGTACTGGGCACTTGGGTTGGGCCCAACCCCAAGAGCTACAGCCTCCTAAGGAAGATTAGAGCTGGTGCAAAGCTGGATTTATCTTTATTGATAAAAAAATATAGTTACATCCCAAAAAACTGTCTACAAGAATAAGCTCATGATACTGACTAAAATCTAACTACAATCTAACCAAAATCTGACTAAAAACCAACAACAAACTAGCTAAACCCAAATGAGGCCCTCAACCTTCTTATTTATACAAATTGAGGACCCCAACAGTCCTCCTAAACTTTAGGGACTCGACTGCCAAAACTTGCAGTTAACAGCAGTCCTACTTGACTTGCTTGGTTGCCCCTTGTGCTCCGATTTTTTGATGGAGAATTCGAGGTAAGGGCTCATAAATGAAGGGGACACCTTCCTAGAAATCCTCCCCCTTGTTCTTCCATGAATTTGGCTGCCAAGTGCTAATTTAAACCTTTGATTTTGTCTCAAAATTGACCAAAAATACTACATAAAGCACACATTAGACTTGTTGGCATAATGACTAACCCAATTCACTCTATTAGCATAAATATAATAAAAAAGATGCAATAAACTAATGAGAATGGTGGATTAAGTCGAATTAGGAGGCTAGATGAGCCCAGATAATTACTCATTTCTGAGGCTCATCATCACCCCCTACTGAAAGTGTTGCTCATCCTCTGAGAAACTAATCTATCTCTTCATCTTTGATGGCCCTAGTGGCCTCCTTAACATCCCAAGCTTCTGATGTAGTCTACTCATGTGTGCCATAAAATTTTGCCTTCTTGTCCATGTCCTTCCACTGTTCCTCCTATTCTGCTTGTTTGAAATATTGTGCTTTTCCTAGCCTTAAAATACATGGAGGTTTTCCTTTCTCTCTTTCCTTTTTGTATTGCAGGTGTGCTTAATGTAGCAAGCACAGCTACTGCCTCCTTTTCCAATATCTCATGTGATTTATCCTCTTGTTGTTCTTTTTCCTTACTTCCTCTAGAAATCCCCGTGTCAACTGTTTCTTTTTGTGGTGCTACCATTTCAAGGTGTGTCTATTCTTTCTCTTGCTCGGTGCCTACCTTGATTGTTGCAACCTTTTTTTGGGCTTTCTTGGCTTTTTTCTTGCTAACCTTTGTCCCTTTTTTCTTTTTTTGTTTCTGCAGTGGTTTCTTTCTCTGTTTTAGGCTCGGCAAGTTGGCCCATTTCCCCTTTTTATTTCTATTCTTTCTGTGCTTGAATGTCCTATGTTCCTTCACCATTGCTTTTCTCACCTTCTTTAGTGTGTTCTCCCCTTATGAATCCTCCTGGCATGGTGAGAGTGCTCTTTTTATGTTTTAATTAGAAAAGGAAATGCTCATGCAACCAAACAGTCAATCTGAAATAGAGGATAGTTGAATTCGGTTTTTTCTTTTTTTTTCTAGATCAAAGATAGAATTCCTCGTGTGCTCCTTATAATATCAAATGGCAATAATTCCCTTTGTTTTAAACTGCTTTTATCCTGAGTTTGACTCTCTGCTTTTGAAAAGAAGAATTTTGTTTCTACAGACAGAGGACAAAGATCAAGTTTTCTTCTCAACACACATACAAATATGCAAATTTTAAAATTTTTCATACACAGGCTAGCCTCCACAGTTGCATATATCTTCCCTATGGAGAATTTTAAAAAAGGAAATGTGAAGGAGAATTTTGATGCAGAAAAACTGGGACACTCAGTGCAATACATAGGAAAACATTTTACATCCAATACACAGGTAGATTTTTCACTGATTTTCCAATCTAATGCCATGTTTAATTCACCACCTTCCGCAACCAAATCGTGAAGAATAAGTTTTCCTGAGCCTACCTCATTTTGAGCTTGAAATTTGCCAAAAATCCTCGGTTTTCTTTCTGCATGGCTGTTTCTGCCTTTCCTGTAGAATCCTTCCTGTAGAAGGCTCTCGTTTCCTATAGAACGAAACTGCACTTCCTGTAGAGCCCGATAGGTGGGAGATTCTCTTAAAAAATGGCAGAAATATAAAAAAATCAAGCAGGAATCTTGCAAAGGACCACTGGTTAGCTGATCTGGAAGTGGAGGACGCGTGCTTCAGTTGTGAATGTCGTGAAGATGTAGTGAACAAAGACTGGTGAGAGTTTCAACCGAGCATCGTTTAACTGTAGCGTGATTTGTGTGAGAAGATGAGGTGGCAGAAATGTGTGTTGTCATTATCTGGACCGTTGGTCCCTACTGCAGTGTCATCATGGGACTAGATGTCTTCTGCTTGTAATACCTTACCATCAGTTGCACTGGAGTTCAACATCTGCCACCACCTATTTTTTTTTAAATTTCCCGTGAATGACTATACACGTGTGCTGGTGATCCCCGGATGAGTGCAATCGAACCAACTGAGGGTGTTGAGCTGATTGGCCAGCCTTCTAGCTTAATCCAACCACTTCATTCGTTCATGCACTTCTGAATCATATAGATGCAAATAGAGGAACTGGTTTAGACACATACCTGTAAGTCGACGTGTTGCTTGGTACTTTTTGCTGATGCATGCTCATATTTTGTGGATGCATGCTGGTCTGTTTGCTGATACATGGCTTATTTTCTGGTGCACGTATCCTTTGGCTGGATCTACGTTGCAGGAGCCTGCTTTAACATTCAGATTTGCACCCTCATGTTCTTGATGATGAAGTTTTTCAAGATAGCAACTTTTCTCCATAGCTCCCAAACGATAGATCGAATTTAGCTGAAACTTTCTGAGCATGATTCTATCATCATTATGCACCTCCCATAGCAAAATTGTGGTTAATGGATGCACAGATATTGAGAAAAATGGAAAAGAGTTGAAGGTTACAGGGGTCAATTTCTCAGAAACCGGGCATCGAAATCAACTGAAACTACTTGGGTAGGTTACTATCACCCGTATGCATCTCCCCATGAAACAGATTTTGAAACAGATGCATGGATATGGAGAAAATGCAAAAATGGCTGAAGGTGATGGAGGTTGATTTCTTAGAAACCATGCACCGGAATTGGCTGAAATTGCTCGGGCATGTTGCATCATCCCTATACAACTCCCCGTAAAATGGTTTTGTCAATGGATGCATGGTTTTCACGTGAGGGAAAAAAAATTATGTTCTATGTATTTTTGCTTCAAAGCATTCTGCGGGCAGTTTGCACAATAAGAAAAAATGAGCTTCGGCTGTGATGCAGGCATGGAAATGATGGAGGAGGAGTTTGAAGATTACAGGAGGATTTATCAACCCTTTATGAAGCTATCATGTTCGCCAAACTACCTTTCAAAATCCATTTCTAGCTTCTTGTAATTTCTACAGGAACTTCATGTAGAACACACAATTTTTAGGAAAGAAGCACAATGAGATGGAAAAAATAATGGCGAAGGGTGAGGGATGGAAACATGGATGTGTGCAGGCCTCATGGACATATTCCCAGCCTTCGGGTCCTCTTCGGAGATCAATTTTGGCTTGTATGTAGGCTTCCTATAGAAGACACAAGAACTTCTTGTGGAAGGCACAGAACTTCCTCCTTCTTTGTTTTATGCGATCTTCCTAACCTGCAATGTCCTTCCTACAACCTAAAATTATTCAACAAATGTTAGGCTTATTTTTTTTCCTCTTTCTTTTTTGAAAACAACTAGGGCGCCTCATGGAGGTTTTCACCCTAATTTCCTGCCCTAGGTGCCTCCAAGGGAGGTTTTCACCCAGTGATCTTATTCTCTTTTCGTTTCTCTTATTTTCAACCCATTGATCGCCTCATGGAGGTTTTCAATCAATGAGCCAATCTGAGGCACCTCTGAGGAGGTTTTCACCTTGGATTTTTATTTTCCTCTTATTTTTATTTTTTCATTTTTCATTTTTTTTTTTTACCCTACCCTACTTAAAAAACAAAATCATTTTCAAGTATAAGAATACTTCCAATGGAGCCATGTGCACATCAAGATTAGAGACAAAATGATGTGAAGGCTTGAAATGCATGCTTTGACAGGTATCCAGATTTCAGAGACCAAATGATTTGACTTTGAAGGGATCAAACATAGCTGAGGAACAGAGCACTGCTGCAACTTAGTGACCGTCTGGAAGCATATCTCAATATAGCTCTGATATCCTTGGTCCTTTTGCTGATCTTGATCATTCTTCCTGTCACCTTCTACCATGACCTTCTCATCTTCCTCCTTTTGCTGATTTTTCTCTTGAGTACATGGAGGATTTGATGGTAACCATGAGGGAACTCTCTCAATCTCTATTTTTGATGCCTTCTCTTCATCAAGTCCAGCCAATGGTTCTTTGATCTCCTCTTTTGAATCTACTTTTGCTGGATGTGATCCTTCAATGCTGTCAATATAATCTCTTTTCTCCAATACTCTCCCGGAGCTATGGTGAATATCACTCAGCTCAAGAGGAGTTGTTTGGAAGTGTTGTACCTCAACTTTGCAATTGGGTTGAGCTACTCCAATGCGCGGGTTTGGAAATGGTGGTATGGGTAGTTGAGTCAGGGTGTATGTTTGAGATGGATGTGAGTGGAGTTGTGGTTGGGTAGGTGGTTTCCCACTATATACTTGTTGAGCCTACCTTTTATTTGGGTTCGAGTTCAGTTGAGCAGGCATTTGGGGCTACCTTGGTGGAGTAGGAGGCGATGGTTGCAGTTGAGCAGGTGGTGGAGGGAAAGGAGCAGGAGAAGTGTTGTACTGGGGCCTCCACCCCTGATGAGGTGCATTCCACTAGGGTTGTGGGTGACCATAAGAGTGAAATGAATGAGAAACAGGTTGGGCATAATATTGAGGAGGATATGACCAAGGAGGGGGTGTAGACCAGGAAGGATGAGCAGGGGGACCCCAAGAAGGCATGGAGGTGGCTTGATAGGGGTCGTAATAGGTCTGGGATGTCCCTTGCATTCCCTACTGGTAAGGCATGGGTCCATGTGGCCTCCTTTGGTTCATATAATAGAGTGGTTCAGTGGCTCCTTTGGCCCTCTGATATGAAGCTTTAATTCCGGGCAAGGAGGGGTACTGATTCGTAGGATCGTCTCTTTCACAAACAAAACACACTTCTATGGAGTTCAATGGAAATTCATTCATAGGATGTTTTCTAGTGCACTTGGGACAAAAGATGCCCAAAGCACTCTTGGCTCCCTCTTCCTTCCTTTGGATCTACAAGGTATCCAATTGGATGGCAAGAAACTGCTTCACCTCGCTCTTGAAATATTCCATCTGATTTGCAAATTCGTTTTTGGACAAGGTACTGCTCCCAACATTTCTATTTGTAGCCATTTTCTCCTGAGGAATATTTTCTTTTTCTTCTCCCCTAGAGGTTCTTCAAATATCTCTTGCTGTCAACCTAGGGGTTCTTCTTAATCATAACCATCGAAGAAGAGAGAAGGTTGCTGTGTGAAGCAGTGGGGGTGTTGTGCAAACATTTTTCTGACATATCTCTACTCCTACAACGCATGAGAGAAAATATTTTTGGTTGATTTTTGCTTCTTCTTCTTTTCTGCTTGTACCTAAAAACCTGAAATAGATTGAACTGCAACTAACTAAAATCTATCTTGCTGAAAATGCGGAATTGAAATGAAAGTAGGAAAGGACTAATCTATTTTGCTAAAATGAAATTGCATGGTTGTTTCTGTCTTTCCTGTAGAATCCTTCCTGTAGAAGGCTCTCGTTTCCTATAGAACGAAACTGCACTTCCTGTAGAGCCCGATAGGTGGGAGATCTTTTTTAAAAATGGCAAAAATCAAGCAGGAATCTTGCAAAGGACCACTGGTTAGCTGATCTGGAAGTGGAGGACACGTGCTTTAGTTGTGAATGTCCTGAAGATGTAGTGAACAAAGACTGGTGAGAGTTTCAACTGAGCATCATTTAACTGCAACGTGATTTGTGTGAGAAGATGAGGTGGCAGAAATGTGCGTTGTCATTATCTGGACCGTTGGTCCCTACTGCAGTGTCATCATGGGACTGGATGTCTTCTGCCTGTAATCCCTTACCATCAGTTGCACTAGAGTTCAACATCTGCCACCACCTTTTTTTTTTAAATTTCCCGTGAATGACTATACACGTGTGTTGGTGATCCCCAGATGAGTGCAATCGAACCAAGCGAGGGTGTCGAGTTGATTGGCCAGCCTTCTAGCTTAATCCAACCACTTCATTCGTTCATGCACTTTTGAATCATATAGATGCAAATAAAGGAACTGGTTTAGACACATACCTGTATGTCGACGTGCTGCTTGGTACTTTTTGCTGATGCATGCTCATATTCTGTGGATGCATGCTGGTCTGTTTGCTGATACATGGCTTATTTTCTGGTGCACGTATCCTTTGGCTGGATCTACGTTGCAGGAGCCTGCTTTAACGTTCAAATTTGCACCCTCATGTTGTTGATGCTGAATTTTTGCAAGATAGCAACTTCTTTTCTCCATAGCTCCCAAACGATAGATCAAATTTAGCTGAAACTTTCTGAGCATGATTCTATCATCATTATGCACCTTCCATAGCAAAATTGTGGTTAATGGATGCACATATATTGAGAAAATCGGAAAACGGCTGAAGGTTACAGGGGTCAATTTCTCGAAAACCGGGCAAAGAAATCAACTGAAACTACTTGGGTAGGTTACTATCACCCATATCCGTCTCCCCATGAAACAGATTTTGAAACAGATGCATGGATATGGAGAAAATGCAAAAATGGCTGAAGGTGATGGAGGCTGATTTCTTGGAAACCGTGCATCGGAATTGGCTGAAATTGCTCGGGCATGTTGCCATCATCCCTATACAACTCCCAGTAAAATGGTTTTGTGAATGGATGCATGGTTTTCACGTGAGGGAAAAAACATTATGCTCTATGTATTTTTGCTTCAAAGCATTCTGCAAGGCAGTTTGCACAGTAAGAAAAAACGAGCTTGGGCTGTGATGCAGGCATGGAAATGATGGAGGAGGAGTTTGAAGCTTACAGGAGGATTTAGGAACACTTTATGAAGCTATCATGTTCACCAAACTACATTTTAAAATCCATTTCTAGCTTCTTGTAATTTCTACAGGAACTTCATGTAGAACACACAGGTTTTAGAAAAGAAGCGCAATGAGATGGAAAAAATAATGGCGAAGGGTGAGGGATGGAAACATGCATGTGTGCAGCCCTCATGGACATATTCCTAGCCTTCGGGTGCTCTTCGGAGATCAATTTTGGCTTGTATGTAAGCTTCCTGTAGAAGACACAGAACTTCCTGTGGAGGGCACTGTTACACTAAAAAATGTCACCTTGACTACTTACAGTTAGTATGGCTCAAATCAACAGTCATGCTACCCTCTTAGGCAAGTCTCATGCCTCTGTTATCCATCTCAAACTCAAAGAAGAGAGAAAGTCTTGTAAAAACTATGTTTATCTCTGGGGTCGCAGGTTCTCTCTAGCCTTACCTGCGGGGACGCTGACCATGTTCACAAAATCTGCGTCCATGGACACTCTGTATGTTAAGGGACAGGTGCGTCCCTCTGTAAAAGGCAAAATGCGCGAGTTTTATCTTGAAAAAGTTACTTGTGGTTACTTCTAGAACATTCTAGAGGTCGGTTTGATGAAATGGATGCGCCTCCAGTTGGTTCATGTATCTCTATTAAGGGGGACTTATCCCATCAATAAGGGAGCTATCCCACCCAAAGAGGGGGATGATCCCATTGATAGTGGACCTGAATAACCTCTTTACAGCACTATAAATAAAGGCATTGAGCCAGAAGGAGAGGAGGTTGGAGCTATACATTTTCTTTGGGTAAATGCTGCAGGATTTAGGTCTTCCATTAGAGCCTTTGTGAGGAGAGATTGTCTTCACTTGATTCTACTTGGGAGAGGGTGAGCTTTGTCAAAGTAGAGGAAAACCCTTGATGGACCCTGGGAGGAACGTGCACAACACCAAGGCCAGGTTGTAAGAGTTTCTTTGTTTCGTTATTAATACAAACTGGTTTATTTTTCTCAATAGCTTGTGTTAATGAGTTATTTCATGTGTTCCTTGGTCTGCATGTTGAATATATGTTTTATTATATGAAATGCAAGTGCTTGGTAATTGTTTGATTGTTTGTGGTTGCAGGAATTGACTTGAAGGAGGAGCTCATCCGGATCGTCAAGAACAGACTTCAACAACAGCGTTTTGGAATAAGGTAAGCCTAAACACTTGTAGTTTTCATGTTGTAAAAGGTGTATTTAGAGAAAGATCACTCCATTTTGTCTTGTTTGTCATTAGAATGTCTTAGACTTCTAGGAAGGTCAGTCGTGTCCGCACCCTTGACAAATTCCGTGTGACAGGCACAAAACTTCTTCTGTCTTTGTTTTGTGCGATCTTCCTAACCTGCAATGTCCTTCTTGCAACGTAAAATTATTCAACAGATGCTAGGTTTATTTTTTTTTCTCTTTCTTTTTTGAAAACAACTAGGGCGCCTCATGGAGGTTTTCACCTTAATTTCCTTCCCTAGGCGCCTCCAAGGGAGGTTTTCACCCAGTGATCTTATTCTATTTTCTTTTCTCTTATTTTCAACCCATTGACCGCCTCATGGAGGTTTTCAATCAATGAGCCAATCTAAGGCGCCTCTGAGGAGGTTTTCACCTTAGATTTTTTATTTTCCTCTTATTTTTATTTTTTCATTTTTCAGTTTTTTTTTTTACCCTACCCTACTTAAAAGACAAAATCATTTTCAAGTATAATAATACTTCCAAAGGAGGCATGTGCACATCAAGATTAGAGACAAAATGATGTGGAGGCTTGAAATGCATGCTTTGACAGGTATCCGGATTTCAGACACCAAATGATTTGACTTTGAAGGGATCAAACATAGCTGAGGAACAGAGCACTGCTACAACTTAGTGACCGTCTGGAACCATATCTCAATATAGCTCTGATATCCTTGGTCCTTTTGCTGATCTTGATCATTCTTCCTGTCACCTTCTACCATGACCTTCTCATCTTCCTCCTTTTGCTGATTTTTCTCTTGAGTACATGGAGGATTTGATGGTAACCATGAGAGAACTCTCTCAATCTCTAATTTTGATGCCTTCTCTTCATCAAGTCCAGCCGATGGTTCTTTGATCTCCTCTTTTGAATCTACTTTTGCTGGATGTGATCCTTCAATGCTGTCAATATAATCTCTTTTCTCCAATACTCTCTCGGAGCTATGGTGAATATCACTCAGATCAAGAGGAGTTGTTTGGAAGTGTTGTACCTCAACTTTGCAATTGGGTTGAGCTACTCCAATGTGCGGGTTTGGAAATGGTGGTACGGGTAGTTGAGTGGGGGTGTATGTTAGAGATGGATGTGGATGGAGTTGTGGTTGGGTAGGTGGTTTCCCACTAGATACTTGTTGAGCCTACCTTTTATTTGTGTTCGAGTTCAATTGAGCAAGCATTTGGTGCTACCTTGGTGGAGTAGGAGGCGATGGTTGCAGTTGAGCAGGTGGTGGAGGGAAAGGAGTAGGAGGAGTGTTGTATTGGGCCTCCACCCCTGATGAGGTGCATTCCACTAGGGCTATGGGTGAGCATAAGAGTGAAATGAATGAGAAACTGGTTGCGCATAATATTGAGGAGGATATGACCAGGGAGGGGGTGTAGACAAGGAAGGATGAGCAGGGGGACCCCAAGAAGGCATGGAGGTGGCCTGATAAGGGTCATAATAGGTCTGGGATGTCCCTTGCATTCCCTGCTAGTAAGGTATGGGTCCATGTGGCCTCCTTTGGTTCATATAATAGAGTGGTTCAGTGGCTCCTTTGGCCCTCTGATATGCAGCTTTAATTCCGGGCAAGGAGGGGCACTAATTCGTAGGATGGTCTCTTTCACAAACAAAACACACTTCTATGGAGTTCAATGGACATTCATTCCTAGGATTTTTTCTAGTGCACTTGGGACAAAATATGCCCAAAGCCCTCTTGGCTCCCTCTTCCTTCCTTTGGATCTGCAAGGTATCCAATTGGATGGCAAGAAACTTCTTCACCTCGCTCTTGAAATATTCCATCTGATTTGCAAATTCGTTTTTGGACAAGGTACTACTCCCAACATTTCTATTTGTAGCCATTTTCTCCTGAGGAATATTTTCTTTTTCTTCTCCCCTAGAGGTTCTTCAAATATCTCATGCTATCAACCTAGGGGTTCTTCTTAATCATAGCCATCGAAGAAGAGAGAAGGTTGTTGTGTGAAGCAATGGGGGTGTTGTGCAAACATTTTTCTAACTTATCTCTACTCCTACAACGCATGAAAGAAAATCTTCTTGGTTGATTTTTGCTTCTTCTTTTTTTATGCTTGTATCTAAAAACCTGAAATAGATTGAACTGCAACTAACTAAAATCTATCTTGCCGAAATGGAAATGCGGAATTGAAATGAAAGTAGGAAGGGACTAATCTATTTCGCTGAAATGAAATTGCAGGAATGAAATGCGAGGCTACGCTTACATAATTGAAATTGCGGAATAGAAATGCTAATCTACGGTTGCAGAAATGAAATTGCGGAATTGAAATGCTAATCTATGAAAGAAGGAAATGTCTAATCTACTTTTGTGGAAATGAAATTCCAGAATGGAGATGAAACAATCTACTCTACGCTTGCTGAAATGAACTACTTAGAAGAAAGTTGTAGTAGAAAATAGAAGAAAAACAGCAATCACTAATACTCTGACGCTTCCCCAGCAATGGCGCCAAAAATATGGTGGGCTCCAGTATTGTAGCAATAATGCTGCAACTCCCAGGGCTCCCTTCTGTACTTTTATCAACCCGGTAGTTCGTAACAAACTTGGAAGCGACAGCGCTATATACAGAAGTACTAGCTCTTTCCTTGGCTATCACTTGATCAGCTGGCACAAGTCTACTAGGAGCTTAAGCCAACTTATCTGAGCTCTTAGAAGAATATTTTAAATATAATGGACGAAAGCTAACTCAAAGGAGGCTAATCTACTTGCAAAAAGAAGCGGAAAGCTGAAAGGAAATGCAAACCCTAGCAAACCCTAGTTTTACCGACTAACCCTACTGGTGGAAGTAAAAGGATGAAAGCTATAGAAATGGATTCCATTGACTTCTAGAAAGGTAAACTTCATTTTACTAAGATGCTTCTAAAGAGAAATATGAAGAAAACATCTTTTTTCATTTTTGAGTAATTTCGCAAAGTTATTATGCATGTGATTTGACTATTTTTTCTGTGCAGAGGTTGATTGGCGAAAGGAAATGCTTGCAGGAGGTTGTTAAGGTGAGAAGAGGGACTAGGGGGTCCCTAGCACCCTTCCAAAGAGTTTCACAGTGATCAGATCTCAAGAAAGCGCTTTCGTGAGCTTCTACAGGAAGTCTGCAGGGGTTCTACAGGATGTACTATAGCTTCTATAGTATGTTTCTACAGGATGTTTCGAAAGGGAATTTTGAAGGGTTGATGGTGGAAAAAAAGGTGAAGAAGTGGGTATGGAGGGGAGATAAGGGTGTGAGGAGGTCTAGGACTTGGTAAATGAGGATGAGGAGTGGTCAAGGCGATATGATTTGGTTCAAGGATGGGGGGAGCAATGCATAAGAATGTATGGATTAGGGCAAATTGAGAAAAGGTGGCAAATGAAAGGAAAGAATCTGAGTTAGGTGATAGATCAGGTTGTACTGATGGAGGAAGCGTAGGCAGGGAGATAACAAATGTGTGTTATTTTCCAAAACTAATCAACAAAGATTAAGAAAACCAAAGATCTAGCTATCTTGACCTAATTTGACCTAGAAACCATAAGCAGGATGAACATAAGTTTATTGGCAGAAAATCATGTAAAAAAACTATGGAAACCAAGCAAGAATGGGTCTAAGCATGTAATCACACTTGGTACTAACTTTTGCAACTAAGAATCTAACACTAGAAACTGCATGAAGAAGCAACAACAGTGTTTTTATGGCAGCAATGACACCTTAGTCTCAGCTCATGGTCCTAAGGAGGGAGAGGTGAGATCTGTTACCGGGAAAAGTGTCTATTTAGAACTGCTCTCTCCAACTAAGGTGTGACAGCTGCCTTAGAAACAAACAGAGAAAAACTACTTTTGTATTTCCTTTATAAACTATAGACAGAGAGGAATAGAAAGAACCAACCTGTGTCTTGCGCTAATCCTTTGATCCAATCCCTCTCTTCTTTGACAGCTTCAACCTACCTGCTCCCTTACTTGCCCAGCTTCACCAAGTACCTGTAAGATCACAGAAGAAGAAAAATATAAAAAGACATGGATCTATATTCATAAACAACTTAGGATCAGATTTAAGTTAACCATACAAATGTAACAAGCATCAATGATACACAAGCATGGAGGAAAAACTCAAATAGTTTTTATTGATAAACAAGAAGATCCAGGAGGAGTTACAACTGATGATTCCTGACCCAACATCAACCTCCCAGCAAAGAAGCCCCTCTTCACCTCCAACAAAGCATAAATCACCCAATACTCTGATATTTGTCTCAAAACCAACAACAATGTGCAAAATTCCAGGCTTTGGATCTCTGGGATGAGGGATCCATATATAGATGTATGCAAGGAGGATGAGTCAACTTGTGATTTGATTAGTGTTTTCTCTCTGTCAGTTCTTGCTTCCACTTGGATACTGAAGGCCTCTTACTCATCCTTGGTCGAATTTAGTAAGGCAAGTGTCATAGGAGAAGATTCTGGAAGCTTCCATTGTCTTTACACCTCGCGGAATGGCACTGCCATTTGTCATTTCTCGCCCAACGCACCCTCATAGTGCATTTAGGTGCGTTGCAACGCACCTAGCTAGTGTGTTTAGGTGCTATGCAACGCACTTAGCCAGTGGAGCAGCTGAAATGATCCTGTTTTGACTCATTCTGAGCAGTTTCTGGTGGAGAACTTCTGGGAGAAGCTGTAATTTGTTGACCTTGTTCCTTTAGGGGTTAGAACAACACTTTTAGGGACTTAGGAGCCCTTGGTTTATGGAAATTTCATGCTTGGAGCTGCAAGGCACAAAAATGTCTATAACAGTTGCCCCCTAAAGTATGAGGTTGTTAATCGGGTGAAATGCTTTATTATGAGGATCCGAAGTTCTTTCAATGCTGGGAGGAGACCTGTAATAAGATACAATACAATACATTATCTTCATACTGTTTTCATGATCTAGCTGAGGCGGGCATTCCCATGCTCAGCTTTATAAATTCATTTTCATGTACATAGGACAGACAATCGTCTGATTGTAGACTGATGATTCTGATAGAGCCATCATCCTTTTGGTAGGATGATTATCTGTGCTGCAACGCTGTACATTTAATGTCTTTATTTTCCTGAATATATATCGCAGCCCGGATGGATGAAACTAGACCCGGGGTATTCAATCTCGTCCGATCTTCACTCAAAGTACAAGTCGATCCATGTGAGAAATGTTCTGAAGTCGAACATGGAAAGACATCGCTTGATTACTAGTCAATGATGTAAACTGTTAACAAGCGCGAGAGGAATCACCGATAATGGTAATGATCCTCAAGGTACTGCAGTACAATTCAGGTGGTGTGAATAAAGGACTTGGCGTCAAACACCACGCAAAATCTTTTGGTCGAAGGCCATTGATGTAAACCTGTCACCGGAAGTGAGAAACTTGCCATTGAGGCATGCAAGCTTCAAAGTACTGAATGGGGTGTTCCTAGACCAACTTCTTGGATAATGAGCTGATGTTGACAAGAAGTGATCTATCAAAGGAGGGCCTTAATGAATCCCACATCAATGACACGGAAAGGAGCAAATGATTTTGATGGAGGTGAAAACGATCTGATGATATACGGTTCAGGGTGGCGGTCATGAAAGTATGGAGTATAATGTATGGTAGTGGGTGGGACACAGGTGACTTCTCTGGATGACTTCTCTTGAACATGTCGGCGACACTGGTGTGATGGATTGGTAGCATTAACCCCAAATGTGGATGGTATGATGTGACCATGGCGATGTGACTGGTGAATGAAACAACCCAACCCGACTCGGACACGGAGTGGAAGTGTCATGTTCAAGAGCGACTTGCTACCAATAAAGATTCTTTAAGTTTTCTTCCCAATTTTTCCCCAGTCATTGCTGACCAGTACCTCTTTATTTTTGTCAAGCTTGAGGAGGATAACATATGCTTGTTCTATAATTTTCCCTTCGGGAAAACCCATCGCTATGTTTTAACGAACCTAGCGATAGTGAAACTCGTTCTCGTCTAAAGACAAGTTTGTCACTATTAATCTTTTTAACGAGTTTAACGACAAAGATAACTCGGCCCTTTTCATTTTTAGAGAGTCTGAAAAGGTACGTAAAGGTAACTCCAAAATTCGCTTTTCGTCGTCTAATCCCTTAAGTCCGAAAAAGTATAAAACAATACAGAAGGGATGAATTTTCGATAGTTTTAACGAGCCGAACAAAACAAGCGCTCGATATTTTTGTGTAATAATTCCTCAGGTCCAAAAAGATTAAAATCTAGAGGAGGGATAGCACTTCCTGTCCCTTTAACAAGATGGAGAGGCCAATGGTTCGGCAATCTTTTCATATTTTACGAGTCAGTTGAAAAGAGCTTAAAGGAGACTTGTCTTTTGAGGAACGAGTGATAAAATGGGTAGCAGCTGATTCCATGTAAGGTTTGGAATTTTCCAATCACGGTAGTGTCACAAGGATGGCTAGTGAAATCACTCTTCGCAGTTGTTACTCAAAATGGGTAAACAATCAAATGGAGGTGAATGATCGGCCAATGTAAAAGTGGAGGTGACAGTGCAAACAAGACCAAGGCTTCAATGGCTGAAGTACTACCTTCACGGTGGTTATTTACCAGGGAATAGTTCATTTTTTAACGAGCTTAAACGCGGGTGGAAACATTTGCTCGGTGCAAGTTTATTTTTTAACGAGCTTGAACCTTGCGGTAACACTGCTCGATTAATCCAGTCGTATGATAAGAATGTCTCATATAAAAACGACAATTTTTAGAGTTTTGCCCCACATCCTTTCTTTATGCAAGTTAGGAAACGACCAATCCAAAAAATAGATAAATGATCGCTCTTTGCTTGCATTCCAAAAGGTTTGCATGCCGCCAGGTATAAAATAGAGTTTCAAGGTTACCTCTACTTCTATCCGCCAAAACATTTGTTTTATCGAGAGAGGCCTACCTCTTACAGGTTACCCAAAGATTGTTCTATTCGCGGCGCAAACAAAACACTTCTTCGGCGATTTCTACCGAGATAAACAAAGGTGAGTGGCGGCGCTCGCCAACTCACATAACTTTGACAAGAGAATCCTGTACTAGAATAACCCCCTCTTCCAATCATGGACGGGGGTACAGACTAGTCATATTCTCCCGCGGAAACCTACTCTATACCCGAAGTTTCCCTGCCGAAGCAGACCAGGATGCATGCCCCCTGGGTTTCAGTCATATCCCTCCGAATTACTCGCACTCATCGGGAGGACGGACTGGAGATTGAGACATTTCTTGCATGAAAAGACCATTCAGGGATGGTATATGACAATTTGCTCTGTATGATCTGGGAAATGAAAGTTGGTCCACGAGCTTGACCACTCTTCCTTCGTGCGGGAAACACATTGCTCTAAAGAGTGAGGAGACAATGGCTCCCATGCAATAAATATAGTGTCGTCCAAGGAGTAGATTGTAATCTAGGGGTCCTTGAACTACCATTACGTTCATGCAAATGGTTTTCCCTCTCAAAGTTATGGGCACATTGGGAAGGATCCCTAATGGTCGACTGGTTCCTTTATCAAAGCCTGTCAGATTTCTCATCTCAGGCAAAAGCGATGGCTAACCAAGCGCTTTCCAAGCAGTTGAGGAAAGGATACTCACGGAAGCCCCCTCATCTATGATGGTACCAACCATAACCATTCTATATATTAGAACGATAATTCGGAATGGTATGCTAGCTGGTAAACGGGGTCTGCCTAGTTGATTCCAGTCGAAGGAGACAACTAGGTTGCTTGGAGGTGGGACCGAATAGACGGTCGGGTACGACTCTGATGAACTTCCTTCCTGCGGTAAAGGAACGGGTAAATTGCCCCCATGTTCGTTGGAGTCTGTGCTTATGAAAAGAATTTGGATGGTGTCATCCTTGTTCTCTTCAGTGATTGTATCATCAGAAGATGAAACCTCTGGAGGCAAGACTGGGTCAACTGCCGCCTCGACCTTTTGACTTTCGTCTGGTATGGATCCAGATAGTTTATCTTCAATGATAGGTGCTTCAGCCGACCACCTGAGCGGGCCAGCCAGATTTTCAACTAGTGACGGACTCGGCAAGAGTTTTTTATATCCAGGAGGAAGTCGTAACGGTGAAACCGGACGATCATCTAAAACTCTTTTAGCTTCGTCTAAGAAGGGACAATGGTGGACGGCATGATCGCCTTCGCACAGTTTACAAGGAAATCTGTATTTTCCTTTTTGTCTTGGGACTTCACTTTCACTAGTCGACAGTGTGCTTTCAACATGATCGTCAGAGGTTGACGACACTGGGTTGTGCAAACCAGGAGACCAGTCCATTAATATCCGAGGGATGCAAGGACAATCTCTGTGAAAGTGGTCTCCTTTGCAAATGACACATGGCGATTTAGGCCTCGTCGGTGTAGTGTGTGGATTTTTGTTAGACGACACTCATTTTCCCCCATTTGCCTTTGGCTCCTTCTTCTTCTTATCCTTCTTCTCCTTAGGAACTTGAATTTTGGCTTTACCAGCCCCATCAAGCGAAGAGGAAGGAGGAGAAGAAGAATTAGAGGAAGTAGAAGGCTGGTGGGAAACTCTGGACTCGTCTAATTGCTGATTCAATTGTTCAGGAATAATGGTGTTCTGAAGGACGGAGGTTGAGAAGAGCCATACAGGCAAACCAATTGTCAGTCCTGGAAGCGACAATGTGGCCATATGGGGCGCACCAACATCTCCCCAAGAGGAGAAGGGACTAGGATTTCCTCCAAGGGGAATTCCTTGGTTGGTAGACTCCATTTTCTCAACCCAAGATCAACGTAGGAAAGGGTAATGAATATTCCGTTTAAAATAAATTTTTATACGCTTTGACACAACTTGTTTTTTCAGTTTTTAAGAGTCAAGAAAAAACAAAAGATGACTCTAGTCTCCTTCGATTTTTAATGAGCCTGAAGTGACAAGTGCTCAGATGGACCTTTTCCGTTAAGGAGTCTGAAAAGGAATGAAAGGGACTCCTCTGGAGATCTAGGTAGAGGGAGTACCAAACCAATTGCAAAACTACAGAATACTTTTTACGGTACGACAATCAATCTTCCCGAATGCTGTGTTCAATGCATTGTGATCGATAGGGCGACAGACACGGCTTCCTATGGATAAAGGATTTAAGCCTATAGGTGTCTCCCAAAATATATTCGACGGTACGTGGGAGCACAAGTCCGTACTGGCACTTATCGTCTCAAAGTGGAGGAATCACCCAACCATCAGTGAGGACAACAGTTACCAGGTTTTACAACGCCGGAATACGTCTCTAGCCTAGACCTCTAAATGTTGTGCATTAAGTTCCAAAGCGTTGTTAGATTCATTGAAATTATTTTAAGTTGATCTTTATTATGAAGTTTGCCTTTTGGGTTCACCACGAGATGTATATGTAATTCCTAAAATGCAATCTAAAGATGATAAACAAACTTTTATCTCTTTTGTGCAATGAAAATCCTAGCTACTAGAGGAAAAGAAAGACACAATCTTTTCACAAAGAGCAAAAAGCACACTGTAAATGCACTTTCCTAAATCAAGCCAAACATACTGTCAATATGCAAATGCACATGCATGTATTTGTTTTCGACTTTCTAAGTATTGATGCTAAAAAGAAAGTTGATGTACAAATTTGAATTTGCTTTCAAGCGACAAACATAAACAAGCTTCTTTTCGAAATCAAAAGATAGAGACGATTACGACACCTTGCGATTTTGAAATGAACACTCATTTTTGACACTAGAAAATCACAAATTCAGACCAAAGGAAAAAGTAAAAGTATAATCGACTATCAACAGCAATCAAACTTTCACCTATGATCGAAATCGACACTTGCGACAGATCTAAATCAAAGGATGACAGTACGACTATTCTACTTTTGCAATCGAAAACTGTAAACGACTCAACAAACACACAAAAACATCTACAATTCTTTTGTACAAAGGAGGCGGAATAACAGTAAGGAAAAGGGGTTTTTAAACAGACATATACTGATCACAGGCTGCAAAATTCAGAGACAAAACTGGAAAGAATGAAGCACAAGAACCTCAGTTGCACAGGGATAGTCTGATCAGCGCACCTGTAACACAGAGAAACAGGATTGCAGCCAGGCTGCCCTTTTGGGAAGTGCACTAAAATGTAGGAACTCTTAACAGTACCTGCGCTGGGCTAGAAACGAGAAGTTGTCCGGGTTCTGGGTCACGGTTTGCAGTTCAGTCTTTGGTTTTTGGCCGAGTAAAAGCAATCAGTAATGCACAATTAGGGGTAGATCTAAGGAGGGTCTAAGAGCTATCACAAGGGCAATCAGATCATTTGTGAATCAGATCTTCAAATCATAAACAAATCCAGTGAATGGATTGTAGCAGCAGATGTCTACTTTGCATTTGTTATGGCAAATGCAGTTCGAATGCTACTTATAAGTTTATGAAACAAACAACAAAGAGATACACAAACAAACTAATTAGACAATCGTCCCCAGTGGAGTCGCCATTTTGTTACCGGGAAAAGTGTATATTTAGAACTGCTCTATCCCACTAAGGTGTGACAGTTTCCTTAGAAACAAACAGAGAAAAATTACTTTTGTATTTCCTTTATAAACTATAGACAGAGAGGAATAGAAAGAACCAACCTGTGTCTTGCGCTAATCCTTTGATCCAATCCCTCTCTTCTTTGACAGCTTCCAGCTACCTGCTCCCTTACTTGCCCAGCTTCACCAAGTACCTGTAAGATCACAGAAGAAGAAAACTATACAAAGACATGGATCTATATTCATAAACAATTTAGGATCAGATTTAAGTTAACCATACAAATGTAACAAGCATCAATGATACACAAGCATGGAGGAAAAACTCAAATAGTTTTTATTGATAAACAAGAAGATCTAGGAGGATTTACAACCGATGATTCCTGACCCAGCATCAACCTCCCAGCAAAGAAGCCCCTCTTCACCTCCAACAAAGCATAAATCACCCAATACTCTGATATTTGTCTCAAAACCAACATCGATTCCTTACAATGTGCAAAATTCCAGCCTCTAGATCTCTGGGATGAGGGATCCATATATAGATGTATGCAAGGAGGATGAGTCAGCTTGTGATTTGATTAGTGTCTTCTCTCTATCAGTTCTTGCTTCCAATTGGAGACTGAAGGCCTCTTACTCATCCTTGGTCGAATTTAGTAAGGCGAGTGTCATAGGAGAAGATTCTGGAAGCTTCCATTGTCTTTCCACCTCACGGAATGGCACTGCCATTTGTCATTTCTCACCCAACGCACCCTCATAGTGCATTTAGGTGCGTTGCAACGCACCTAGCTAGTGTTTTTAGGTGCTATGCAATGCACTTAGCCAGTGGAGCAGCTGAAATGATCCTGTTTTGACTCATTCTGAGCAGTTTCTGGTGGAGAACTTCTGCGAGAAGCTATAATTTGTTGACCTTGTTCCTTTAGGGGTTAGAACAACACTTTTAGGGACTTAGGAGCCCTTGGTTTATGGACATTTCATGCTTGGAGCTGCAAGGCACAAAAATGTCTATAACAAGATTAAGGGTTGCTTGATGGCCTTTTTTGAAGATATTTTCTATTACCAACCTGTTAAATCACTTGAAATATGGAAATCTATTTTAATCATCAAAAGCATCCCAAGTAACAAAGAAAGATTTTAAGCTAAATAACAAATTTTATACTAAGAGTGCAACAAGGACACATAAAAGTACACAAAGGAGGTACTGGGCAGTTGGGGTTGGGTCCAACCCCAAGAGCTACAACCTCCTAAGGAAGATTAGAGATGGTGCAAAGTTGGATTCATTTTTATTGATAAAAAAAAATAGTTACATCCCAAAAAATTGTCTACAAGAATAAGCTCAAAATAATGACTAAAATCTAACTACAATCTAACTAAAATCTGATTAAAAACCAACTACAAACTGGCCAACCCCAAATGAGGCCCTCAACCTTCTTATTTATACAAATTGAGGACCCCAACAGTCCTCCTAAACTTTAGGGACTCGACTGCCAAAACTTGCAGTTAACAACAGTCCTACTTGACTTGCTTGGCTGCCCCTTGTGCTCCGAGTTTTTGATGGAGAATTCGAGGTAAGGGCTCATAAATGAAGGGGACACCTTCCTACAAATCCTACCCCTTGTTCTTACACGAATTTGGCTACCAATTGCTCATTTAAAACTTTGATTTTGTCTCAAAACTGACCAAAACTACTGCATAAAGCACACATTAGACTTGTTGGCATAATGACTAACCCAATTCACTCTATTAGCATAAATATAATAAAAAACATGCAATAAACTAATGAGAATGGTGGATTAAGTCGAATTAGGAGGATAACATATGCTTGGTCTATAATTTTCCCTTTGGGAAAACCTATTGCTATGTTTTTAGCGAGCCTAGCATCAGTGAGACTCGTTCTTGTCTGGGTGGACAATTTTCTCGCTATTGTTCTAACGAGTTTAATGACAAAGATAACTCGGTCCTTTTCTTGTTTAGAGAGTTTGAAAAGGGATGAAAAGGAAACTCCAACAGTCCTTTTTCATAGCATAATCCCTTAAGTCCGAAAAAGTATAAAATAATACGAAAGGGATGACTTTTCGATTGCTTTAACGAACCGAAAAAGACAAGCGCTCGATCTTTTTGTTTGATAATCCCTTAGGTCCAAAAAGATTAAAATGTACAGGAGGGATGGATTTTCCTTCTACTTTAACAAGTTGGGAAGGCCAATGGCTTGACAATCGTTTTATATTTAACAAGTCTAAAAAGAGTTTAAAAGCCACTCATTCTTGAGGAATAAGTGGTATTTTCAAGTAGCAACTAGTTCCAGGCAATTTTGGAACCTCTCAAAACATGGCAGTGTGAAGAGGGTAGCAATATGAATAACTCGTCGTAGTTGTTCGTCAAAAGGGTAAGCTATCAAGTGGAAGCATATGATCAGCCAAATGAATGGAGGTGATGGTAGGTACACAACCAAGGTTTGAAAAGGCTGATAGTGGGCAATCACGAAGGTTATTTACCGAAGGTGGATTCATTTTTTAATGAGCTTGAATCAGAAGAAACTATGCTCAGTGGTAGGTTTATTTCCTAACGAGCTTGAACCTTGCGGGAACATTGCTCTTGATATTGGTCAAAGATATTCAGTTTACAATTTAACACGTTATATTCTTTCATCGGTCGTTCAACCTGCTCAATTGTTCCATCAAATTGATTAGAAATACACATAGCAATGCCTGAAAAATGATTTAAAACTAACATTTTACTTGGAGTACATAAGTAGTAACATAAAAGTAGTTTTACCTCTCATTTTTACCATTTCATTTTGAATTTGGGATTTTGGAGCTCTGGAGTGGTTTTCCCCCTCAAATTTCATCAACTGATTTTAGGAGATCCGGTGGACTATTCTCCGCGCCATCAGGACCGGGTAGGAGGTAACCTTGAGCTCTTCATTTTCATTCCATCTTTTTCTTATTTTGAGTAAGTTTTGCCTTGTTTTTGGGCCCCTGCGGTTTGAAGAACTCATTCTCTATCCATCGTACCTATTTTGCATTGAAAATTGTGATGCATACTGAGCTAGATACTGGCCAGTCAGTATGCATCTCACCTTGCTAACCGGAAGTGTTCAATGGGCGCAGAAAGGAAACTTTACATAGTGATTTTTCATGAAATTTTTGCCTATTTTTTCTCAAATTTGGATCCTAATTCATCTTTTGTCTATGACTCAAATATTTATTGGATCAAGATGGTCGTTACATGGCGTGAATGCGAACATGAAGAAGAAGACATGATTGCCTTACATGATCAGGGTACTATTACTGCATTGCGAAACTGTGGTTTGCTCAAATTCTTCCATATATCTAGCATGAGGCAACAAATGCGTTTTCTGCAGTATTTTCTCGATGCTTGGGATCCGATCAACCTGGTATTCCATATTAGAGGCAAATCTATTCCACTAACAGTCGAGGATATCCACTTTTTGATGTGGTTATTGAGGCGTGGTGCCCCTCTTTCACTGTCAGGATCCGCCTGTGGGGGTGAATCGGTGAGAGATTATATCCGTCAGCTTTGTAGAGATGGATATCAGCCTACCAGAGATGGAAAGGTCAATATCCGGGATGTCACTAATCAGTCTTTGAGGACCATTTTATTCACCTTTGCTAGGTTGGCTGGTAGTGCGACTCTTCATTTGGAAAACAGATCTTATGTGCGGTATGCTCTGGAATGCCTAGAACCAAAGGTATTCAATTGGTGTGAGGCGGTACTTCTGGTGATAAAATAACAACTATCTAAGGTAAAGAATGGAAGATCCAAGAAATTTGGCTATGGTTCCATTTTGACTGGTTTTGCCTTGGAGAGGATCCCACTAATGCAGCATCAGCTCATTTCACTAGGATTGCCAGCACCGAGGGAACCCAGGATGCAGAGATGGGTTGATCTCATGGCCAAACATGCTGGTCAGCCAAATATTTCATTCTGTGATGCCTTCTTTGAGTGGTTCTATCATCACAAGATGGTCTTCGCAGAGTATCCATATCTGGGGATGGCTTTTCGTGGCGACCTGGATTTAGCGTTACCGGTTGGCAAGCAGTAGAGTGTGATAGGTAAATATGATTTGGCCATATCTTTGTTTATCAGTTTTATGATATTTTTGTGACTTATCAAGACTAATTGAACCCATGTACTTGTGCAGATGTTGCATTGGTGCGACTAGTGGCATGCCCAAGGGCGACAGCTGACGTTCCAATAGGAGAGGTTGTAGGCAGGGCTATCCTTTGTGATCTAGACATAGCAAAGACCCTGGAAGTATTGCAGGATCAGATTGAGGGTCTTACCCTTGGTATTCAGGATGTGAGGGCCAATGAGTTACCTCTAAGGCTACAGCGCCATACTACTGGCGTGCCGAGTTGATGGACTAGGCTCTTGCGTATGATTGCACAGGCGGTGACATGTTATCACCAACATCGTTAGTATAGGATGCTTTTCTGCATTTACTTTTGAGTTTCTTGGTCGCATGACCGATTTTTCCTTGTACACAAAACATTATGTGAAACTATAAACAGCTATATATTTTTTATTTTTGGAGTTTATTTGGTTAATTTATGTGATCCAGATGCAAGTGTTGATATGAAATGATTTTCTTTACGAATGTTGCAAATGTATATCTAACACATAATTCGCTAATGAATCAGTTAATGTGTTTAAGTTTCTGGAAATGTGTTCATATTGAATGGAATCAAACTGCCTTTCCAAAATCCTGACCCTTAGGAGCATACGATAGATAGTTGGGTTTCGAACTGAATAGACACCAGTAAGTTGTAGAATGATGAGTTGTGAATCTAGCCTGACAAAAAGTTGACGTATGCTATGTTAAATGGCATCAGAGAGAAGCTCCATCATTGCACTATACTCAGTGATGTTGTTCGTTGATTGACCAATAAATATCCCTCTAAAACTCACTAACTCACCGCTTGGAGAAAAGATGGCCTAGGCTGCAGAAGATAGGTTCAGTGTTCTACGACTAGCTCCGTAGGTGTACCCAATGAATGTTTCCAAAAAGTCTGACATCTGCAAGAAATGCAAAGTGGATTACCTAACCAAAGTGACAACTCTTGATGAAAAAAAAATGAAACAAAGGAATATATATAAATAGATTACTACACTTGATCAAGCATAGTACCGCTTAACATACAACCCGTTTCGGGGTTCGGACAGTGGAATTCCATCATAATCTACCAGCTCATATGCTCCTTTTGTTAATACTCGCTTAACAATGTAGAGGTCCATCCATAATGATTCGAACTTACCTGCTCCTAATTTATCATAGTCTTGATCGTAGAGAAAGACCAGGTCACATTCCGAGAAGACACGAGGCTTGACATTTTTATCAACTTGTGCTTTGACACGTTTCTTATGTGCTTCGTTAGCTAGCGTGACATCATGACAGGTTTCATCCAAGTGGATTAGTTTCAAGAAACAAGCCTCTTCCTCTGAAGTTTCGGGAAGTAGATCAATTGCGAGCTTGAGAGATGCAATTTCACACTGAATTGTAAGACAACTTCTAGACCATACACTGACTAAAAAGGCGTAAATCCAGTCGCATTTCTCACCGAAGTCTTATATGCCCACAGAGTTGAGTGCAGGATCAAATGCCAATTCCGTTTGTGGACTCCAATCATTCTCTGCAGCATGCGCTTAAGGACTTTGTTGATCACTTCAACCTGTCTGTTAGCCTGTGGATAATGTGGAGTAGAACTATTATGGGATAGTGCTAATTTGGCAGTCAATTCAACCATCATGTGATTGTGAAAATGCGATCCATGATCTATGACTATAGCCTGTGGAAAACCGAACCTAGAGACTACATGATTGAAAAAGAAAAGAGCAGTTGTTTCGCCATTTTTGTTTAATGTAGGCATCACCTCAACCCATTTTGTAAAATAGTCAACTGCAACTATGATATACCCATCCCCCTGGCCGAGGTGGGGTTACATGTCATCAAATCTATGCCCCATTTAGTGAATGGCCCAACAGCAACTACTGGATGCAGCAGTGCAGGTGGTAATCTGGTTTTGTGATCAAAAATCTGATAAGCATGGCAACTTTTGACTGCAATTATGCAATATTTGTAGATAGTGGGCCAGAAGTAACTTGCTCGTAGGATCTTTTGTGCAGTAGCGTAACCAGATAGATTCTCCCCACATGCTCCTGAATGATAATCATTCAAGATTTTTTTGGCCTCCTCATACATGAGGCACCTTTGTAGAACTGTATCGACACCATGACGGTAAAGTGTATCACTGACGATCATGCCGTCTTTTTCTTGGTATCGAGTACATCATTGTTCTGAGCGAGAGGTGTTATGCCTAAAGGTTTGGGTTTGGAGATAGATTAATATATCTCCATACCACAGGTCGCTTGATGATATCAAAAATAGAGTTTCATCCATGATTGATGTTTTAGATGTTAAATTGCTGGATGGTGATGGGAGGTCACAAAGTAACTCTGCAAAGACTAGAGATTTCTTTGATTTCGATTTGGTGAATTCTATATCAAACTCTTGCAAAATGGCTATCCATTTGGAATATTTTCCCCCTAGTAATTGATGTGATAGAATGTAGGTCATAAGGTTGCATTCTGACAAAATGGTATTTTTGTAAAAGAGCATGTAGTGTCGAAATCTCTGCACTATTTGAGCAGCTGCTAAAGCCAACTTTTCAACATAGGAGTACATGATTTCTATATCATTTAAGTTGCGGCTTAAATAATACACTAGATGTTCTGTTCCATTGTCTTCTTGTACTAAAACCATCGCGATGGTTGTATCTGTAGTGGCAAGATACAGGTTAAAATCTTTTTGATAGTCAGGAGTGTACATTAATGATGCTTTGACTAGGGAATATTTTAAAGCATCAAAGGAAGCTTGCACAACCTTATCCCAGTTGAATGGTACTTCTTTTTTCGAAAGACGCATACAACCTTTAGCAAGTTCTGCATAATTTGGAATGAACCTCCTTAGAAAGTTTGATTTCCATTGGAGTTTCTGAATCTGAAGTAAATTTGAAGGTGGAGGCATGTCGATGATTACCTGAACCTTACATGGGTCGAGTCAGATTCCGTCCTTAGAAACTAAGAAACAAAGTAACTGACTAGAACCAACACAAAACGCACACTTGTGTGGATTGAGTCGTATCTTGTAGTGTCAGCAACATAGAAATATAACTCTCAAATGCTGCAGGCGATGAATCTGCCTTCGTGAATGAGCCGATAGATCGTTGAGATACGGTTGAACGATGTGTTTGATGGCATGGAAGGCGTAGCTCATTGTCCTCTAAAATGTTTCCCCTGCGTTCTTCAAACCGAACAGTAGTTTGTGGTACGCGAATGTGCCCCATGGACATATAAATGCAGTCTTCGACTGGTCCTGTGGGTGGATATTGATTTGGATGTATCCATAAAATCCATCGATAAATGAAAAGACTTCACATCTGGCACATTCATCAATTATTTGGTCGATGAAGGGTGTAGGGTAGTTGTCCTTTGGACAAGCTTGATTTACATCCCTATAATTGACGTAAACTCTAATTGTTCCTTGCTTTTTCATCACAGGAACAATATTTGATACCCAATTAGTTAGAGGAATAGGGTAAATGAAACCAGCATGTAAAAGTTTTTTAACTTCTGCCTTAATGGCAATAGATTTCTTTGGGTGAACCGGTCGAAGTCGTTGTTGTACTCATTTAACATCTGGATACATCTTGATTTCATGTTCAATGATACTCAAGTCAATTCCTAGCTTTTCTTCATATGACCATGGAAAGACATGTCTGAATTTACGAAAGAGAGCATAGTATCTTTCTAGTTCTGAAGGAGAACAAGATTTGCCAACATGAATATTCTATACAACATTAGGTTTGGTCGAGATATTAATGGCAATAGTTTCTTCAATATTGGACAGATTTCACTCAGAATCCACCGTATTTACATTATTTGATAGAAAATAAAAAATTGAAGGATGATTAAGGTCGTTAGAATAATCTTCGTTGTTATCCTAAAGCTGGGAACAATGGTGGTGATCTTCCCATGGTGCCTCTCCTATCATCATTGACTAAATGATTCCTTCGTCTGTAGAATGTACATGATACCAAGGATCCAAAGAGGTGCCATACTCTAGATACCTATCTATCCAAACACTTGTCGAGCATTGATTTAGGTTCGCCACCCACACCCAAAAAATTGATTGCTACAACAATTCTATAGGGCTTGGGAGTAACACCTGGTGATGATCCACACTATCAAAAATGTTCAGAGTTCTTCTTAATCATTGTCGATGTAAAAGATATCATGTGATAGGTTGGCCACTTCCTCTAGATTACTTGGAGGCGGAAGGGAAAAAGTACCCATTAAGGAAGGGTCTTTTAGGAGACCTACTCTGATATTTTGAAGCGGTTAAGAGCTTCCATGGATCAATGGAATGCTTCCGGTAAGTTGCGAACTATTGGGGAGGAAGGTTAGTTGGTCAATGATTGTAATTCTGCCTTGAAAGGGGAATGCAATCTTTCTAAAATATGTTGACACAACAGCAGCCATAGCATAAATCCAGGGCCTGCCTAGTAGGATATTGTAGTCAAGGTTTCCATCAATGACCTCGACTCCAATTTCTATTGTCTTGCCCCCCAGTTCGATTTGCAAGTTACTTAATATCCCATATGGCGTGTATGTTCTTCCATCGAACACTTTTAATATCGTTGACGATCGTGACAAGGGTGGAGAGCCTAAATTTTTCCAGCAACTCATTTACATAATACAGGTAGATGCCCCCTCATCAATGATTATTTAATGAACAATTTTGTTGCGGGCTTTTACCTGTATGAGGAAAGCGAGCTCGGACAATAACTAAGGTTTGTATCCCTTATGATTAAAGGCCACTAGATTGGAATCCTCTGGATCAATCCCACCTATCGTTCATGACAAAGCCTGCTTTTGGGAGGGGCAATTCTACAATACTTCAAGTGCCGACATAGTGGATGGCGATTGGGCCAGATCCTCCACTATATTATAATTCTATGCTGCTCGAGCACGAGGATTAAATGTCGATTTATGTACTACTCCCTTAGGTGGTTTTATTTTTAATTCTGGAATGATTGGTGGAACAACTTTTGGTGAATTTGTTGTCAAACCACCAGGTTGATCTATAGCCTTGATGTTTGACGACTGTGGATTCCCATAATCTTTATTCCTTGTTGATATCAAAGCATCATTTTGCTGTTTTGATATGGATAGCATAAGAACTTGGGATGGGGAAGAAAAATCACTAGCAACCAGATCAGTTTCTTGGTTTGGAAATGGATCAGCCAATATTGTTGAGGCACTTGAAGTCTTTAAAAACTTCATGACCTCATCTCAATGTCGAAAATCTCTCATGTAATGGTCCTCATCACATATGAAACATGGCTGATTATGTTTCTTTCATCCAGCAGGGTTTCCAGAAGACTTCTCAGGAGTTGAATATTCCTGTTTCTTGTTTTTGTTTGTCCCTTTCTTCTTTCCCCCTAGTTTCTTATGATTTTTTCCCTTGTCGGTTGACACGACATTAACCTCCGAGGCAAGAGGTTCTTCATCTACTTTTTGACTAGAAACTGCACGGGCTTTTTTAGATGTAGCTTTTGCGGTTTTCATGCTTGTGGTATCGATCACACCATCACCGGCATGAGAGTCCTTGTTTGGTTTAGGAGGGGAAGGAACGGAAAATTCTGGTCTAGGATCATCAGGAATTTTGTCGTAAAGCGTGCCAAACTAAGTATAGATTAAGTCTAAATATTGTGCACGAGCAATGACTTGCTCTTCAATGAAAACTCCTCCCATAGCCACATCCTCTGTAACAGAGGGCAATAATGACTTTATAAACCATTCAACTAAAAGCTGATCAGGAACATACGTCTTTACCATTCGATGACGGCGTTGCCACTCATGTATATGATCAGATATGTGAGTGACTGTCGTCTATTTAAAGTTGGTAAGCAGTTCTATCCATGTTTCGTACCTTATGGGTAACTGAAAATGGGTTAAAAAGGTAGTGGCAAGGGTATTGAAGTTATCAAATGAAGCTGTAGGCAATTCAATATACCATTTTGCTGCCAGACGAGTTAGCATTCGTTGAAAAAGGTGAAGCCTAATCGAATCATCATTTAGGGTGTTAGATGAGCACCACAAATGGAATGTCATTACATGATTCGATGGATACTCACTTGGATTTCCATTGAATTTAGGAATATCAGAGGGAATTTTATGAGGAATCGCTGGCCACCAAGGGGCGTAAGCAATTGTACCATTCGTCAGCCGGTTTAGATCTGGTAATTCTAGAGTTGCTACAAAAGGCAACTGTTGATTCAAGTTAGGCGAAGCATACCTAGGATAAGATGGAATCACCTGAGCAATAGGTCTTTTCATACGAACATAATGTATCTGATGCTGGTAACTTTGATAAGGTTGATGGGCATAATAGTTATATTATGGTTGTTGATAACTGTTTTGGAAATGTGGTTGCGTGTTACTTACAAAGCCTTGTTACTCAGGTTCTTGGTAACATTGTTGGAATTGCGGTTGTTGATATTGTATCAGCCATGGATGTTGGACCATTTGTTGTTGTCCAACACTGGATGATTGACCAAGATGCGGAGTGATAGTACCTACTTGAGCCTGAGTCATTCTAGGTAAGGATGCTTTAGCAATGAGATACTGATCATGAACAACAAAACTATTGAATAACACTAAAAATAAGGAGAAAAAATCAAATTTTGAAGAGAGAAACAGTATCACTCAATGATCGCACCTGCAACATAGGGAAATAGGGATGCATCTCACCTGCAACACATGGGAGGTGTGATGCATATAGGTTTCCCAGTTAGAGACGGTTCGATGGACCAGGGAGTGAAGCTAAGTTTGGTTTTTGCTAAAAATTTGCAGCTAAGTTCAGTGATTTAGGCTGAGTTATGATGGACAGTAAAAACAAAGTATAGGGGTATGATCTTATGAGGTTATGAGCTACCACAAGGGCACTTAGCATGCTTGTAAGTCAGATGTTTAGTTCATAAACCAACCTGGAGATTGACTAAAGTATCATTCATCTACTTCGCAATTGCATAGCAAAGGCGATTCGAAGGCTAGTTGGCTAACTTAAGGCTCCATTTGTAGTTTATAAAGGAAACAATAAACAAACAAAACAAACTATTCGTTCCCCAGTGGAGTCGCCATTTTGTTTCAGGGAAAACTAGGGTTGATTAGAACTGCTAGTCCCACTAAGATGGGTAGCTATCTTAGAAACAAAAAATCAAAGCAATTCAATATTTCCTTTAGGTGTAATAGATAAGAAGGAAAAAAAGAGGACCAACCTAGATCTTCCGCTTCGATCCTTGCTTGATTTCTCTTTCCCTTGATAGAATTTTCCACTTCTCTCCTACTTGTCCCACTTCAAAGAGTACCTGTAGAGTCAAAGTAACAGAAAACCATTAAAGCATCTATATCTAAAACATCATAAACAATGCGAAATCAGAAACACGTTGACCATACAATTGCATTCATAAACAATAAGATTCACAAATACATGATTTTATGGAGGAAAACTCAAAGAAATTTATTAATAGTAGAAGAGAGGATTACAACCTAGCTGTCTAATCCAGCATCATCCTCCCAACATAGAAGCCCTCTTCACCTCATGAAAAGCAAGATCACCCAACAATACAATGTCTTTTCTCACAGATAAACCAACAACACTTGTTTACAGAGTAAAAAATTCTAGCCTCTAGATATCTTAGATGAGGGATCCATTTATAGATGTCTTGCAAGGGTGTGAGTCAGCTCTGGGTTTTTTATTAGTGTCATTCCACTTATAGTTCTTGGTTCCACTTGGAGATTTCATTGATCTCTTACTCATCCTTGGGCGAATTCAGAGAGGCAAGTGTCACAGGAGAAGTTTCTGGAAGATTCCATGATCATCCACTTAGAAAACTGTCTTTGCCATTTGTCTATTCTCGATCATCGCACCCCACAGAAGGCTCTTTCAGTATGCATCACACCTGGCTAGTGTGGCAGCCAGTATAAATTGCACCTGAACCATGGAGCAGTCAGTATGGTCTAGTTTTGGCCAGTTCTGAGTGGTTTTTCAAGTCGAACTTCTGGGAAATGATGTAATCAGTTGACCATGATCCTTTAGGGTATGAAACAACACTTTTAGGGACTAGAGAGCCCTTCGTTTATGGACATATGAGTTTCGGGTTATAATTCCCAAATATGTCTATAACAGCTGGTAAGACCAAATTTGAATTTACTTCCTATAGATAGACCAAGGACTGCTATAAATAGGAAGGGACCCAAAAATGCTATTTTTAGAAGATGTTATTTTTAGCAGTTTCACCTCTCACCCATGGTGGCCAAAATGCTCATTGGACAAACTGGTATTTTTAGAAGTGCTATTGTTATAGACATTTTTGTGCCTTGCAGCACCAAGCATGAAATGTCCATAAACCAAGGGCTCCTAAGTCCCTAAAAGTGTTGTTCCAACCCCTAGAGGAACAAGGTCAACAAATTACAGCTTCTCCCAGAAGTTCTCCACCAGAAACTGCTCAGAATCAGTCAAATCAGGATCATTTCAGCTACTCCACTGGCTAGCTGTGTTGCATAGCACCTAAATACACTAGCTGGGTGCGTTGCAACGCACCTAAATTCACTATCAGGGTGCGTTGAGCGGGAAATGACAAATGGCAGTGCCATTCCGCGAGGTGGAAAGACAATGGAAGCTTCCAGAATCTTCTCCAATGACACTTGCCTCACTGAGTTCGACCAAGGATGAGTAAGAGGCTCTCAGTCTCCAAGTGGAAGCAAGAACTGACAGAGAGAAGACACTAGTCAAATCATAAGCTAACTCATCCTCCTTGCATACATCTATATATGGATCCCTCATCCCAGAGATCCAGAGGCTGGAATTTTGTACATTGCAAAGAATTGTTGTTGGTTTTGAGATAAATATCAGAGTATTGGGTGATTTATGCTTTGTTGGAGGTGAAGAAGGGGCTTCTTTGCTGGGAGGTTGATGCTGGATCAGGAATCATCGGTTGTAACTCCTCCTGGATCTTCTTGTTATATCAATAAAAGTATTTGAGTTTCTCCTACATGCTTGTGTATCATTGATGCTTGTTACATTTGTATGTTTAGCTTAAATCTGATCCTAAGCTTTTTGTGAATATAGATCCATGTCTTTGTGTAGCTTTCTTCTTCTGTGATCTTACAGGAACTTGGCGAAGCTGGGCAAGTAAGGGAGCAGGTAGCTGGAAGCTGTCAAAGAAGAGAGGGATTGGATCAAAGGACTAGCGCAAGACACAGGTCGGTTCTTTCTATCCCCTTCTATCTTTAATTCATAAAGGAAATACAAGAGTAGTTTTCTCTGTTTGTTTCTAAGGCAGCTGTCACAACTTAGTGGGATAGAGCAGTTCTAAATAGACACTTTTCCCGGTAACAAAATGGCGACTCCGCTGGGGAAGATTGTCTAATTAGTTTGTTTGTGTATCTTTTTGTTGTTTGTTTCATAAACTTATAAGTAGCATTCGAACTGCATTTTCCATAACAAATGCAAAGTATACATCTGCTACTTCAATCCATTCACTGGATCTATTTATGATTTGAACAGCTGATTCACAAATGATCTAATTGCCCTTTGTGATAGCTCTTAGACCCTCCTTAGATCTACCCCCTGATTGTGCATTACTGATTGCTTTTACTCGGCCAAAAACCAAAGACTAAACTGTAAACCGTGACCCAGAACCCGGATAGAATTCTCATTTCTGCCCCAACGCAGGTATTGTGAAGAGTTCCTGCATTTCAGCGCAGTTCCCGAGAGGGAAACCTGCGCTGCAATCCAGTTTCTCTGTGTTATAGGTGTGTTGATCAGACTAGCCCTGTGCAGCTGAGGTTCTTGTGCTTCATTCTTTCCAGTTTTGTCTCTGATTTTTGCAGCCTGTGATTAGTGTATGTGTCTGTTTAAAAACCCCTTTTCCTTGCTGTAATTCCACCTCCTTTGTACAAAAGAACTGTAGATCTTTTTGTGTGTTTGTTGAGTCGTTTACAGTTTTCCATTGCAAAAGTAGAATAGTCGTACTGTCGTCCTTTGATTTAGATCTGTCGCAAGTGTCGATTTCGATCATAGGAGAAAGTTTGATTGCTGTTGATAGTTGACTATACTTTTACTTTTGCCTTTGGTCTGAATTTATGTTTTTCTAGTGTCAAAAATGAGTGTTTATTTCAAAATCGTAAAGCGTGGTAATCATCTTTATCTTTTGATTTTGAAAAGAAGCTTGTTTGTGTTTGACGCTTGAAAGCAAATTCAGATTTGTGCATCAACTTTCTTTTTAGCATCAATATTAAGAAAGTCGAAAACAAATACATGCACATGTTCATTTGCATATTGACAGTCTGTTTGCCTTGATTTAGGAAAGTGCATTTACAGTGTGCTCTTTGCTCTTTGTGAAAAGATTGTGTCTTTCTTTTCCCTTTGTAGCTAGGATTTTCATTGCTGAAAAGAGATAAAAGTTTGCTTATCATCTTTAGATTGCATTTTAGAAATTACATCTACATCTTGTGGTGAACCCAAAAGGCAAACTTCATAAGAAATATCAACTTAAAATAAATTCAATGAATCTAACAACGCTTTGGAACTTAACGCACAACATTTAGAGGTCTAGGCTAGAGACGTATTTCGGTGTTGTAAAGCCTGGTAACTGTTGTCCTCACTGATGGTTGGGTGATTCCTCCACTTTGAGACGATAAGTGCCAGTACGGACTTGTGCTCCCACGTACCGTCGAGTATATATTGGGAGACCCCTATAGGCTTAAAACCTTTATCCATAGGAAGCCTTGTCTGCCGCCCTATCGATCACAATGCACTGAACACAGCATTCGGGAAGATTGATTGCCGTACCGTAAAAAGTGTTCTGCAGTTTTGCGATTGGTTTGGTACTCCCTCTACCTAGATCTCCAGAGCAGTCCCTTTCGTTCCTTTTCAGACTCCTTGATGGAAAAGGTCCATCTGAGAACTTGTCACTTCAGGCTCATTAAAAATCGAAGGAGACTAGAGTCATCTTTTGTTTTTTCTCGACACTTTAAAACTGAAAAAACAAGTTGTGTCAAAGCGTCTAAAAATTTATTTTAAATGGAATATTCATTACCCCTTTCCTACGTTGATCTTGGGTTGAGAAAATGGAGTCTACCAACCAAGAAATTCCCCTTGGAGGAAATCCTAGTCCCTTCTCCTCTTGGGGAGATGTTGGTGCACCCCATATGGCCACATTGTCGCTTCCAGGACTGACAATTGGTTTGCCAATATGGCTCTTCTCAACCTTTGTCGTTCAGAACACCACTATTCCCGAACAATCGAATCAGAAATTAGACGAGTCCAGAGTTGCCCACCAACATCCTACTTCATCTAATTCTTCCTCTGTTCCTTCCTCTTCGCTTGATGGAGCTGGTAAAGCTAAAAGACAAGTTCCTAGGGAGAAGAAGGAAAAGAAGAATAAAGAGAAGAAGAAGAAGGAGCCAAAGGCGAATGGGGGAAAACAAGTTTCGTCTAACGAAAATCCACACACTACACCGACCAGGCCTAAATCGCCATGTGTCATTTGCAAAGGAGACCACTTTCACAGAGATTGTCCCTGCATCCCCCGGATACTAAGAGACTGGTCTCCTCATTTGCACAACCTGGTGTCGTCAACCTCTGATGATCATGTTAAAAGCACACCGTCAACTAGCGAAAGTGAAGTCCCAGGACAAAAAGGGAAAGCTAGATTTCCCTATAAACTGTGCGAAGGCAATCATGCCGTCCACTGTTGTCCCTTCTTAGACGAAGCTAAAAGAGTTTTGGATGATCGTCCAGTTTCACCATTACGACTTCCTCCTGGATATAAAAAACTCTTGCCGAGTCCTTCACTAGTTGAGAATCCAGCTGGCCCGCTCAGGTGGTCAGCTGAAGCATCTATCATTGAAGATAAACCATCTGGATCCATACCAGATGAAAGTCGAAAGGTCGAGGCAGCAGTTGACCCGGTCTTGCCTTCAGAGGTTTCATCTTCAGATGATACAATCACTGAGGAGAACAAGGATGACACCGTCCAAATTCTCTTCATAAGCACAGACTCCAACGAACATGGGGGCAATATACCCATTCCTTTACCGCAGGAAGGAAGTTCGTCAGGGTCATACCCGGCCATCTATTCGGTCCCACCTCCAAGCAACCTAGTTGTCTCCTTTGACTGGAATCAACTAGGCAGACCCAATTTACCAGCTAGCATACCATTCCGAATTATCATCCAAATATATAGAATGGTTATGGCTGGTACCATCATAGATGAGGGGCCTTCTGTGAGTATCCTTTCCTCGACTGCTTGGAAAGCGCTTGGTTCGCCATCGCTTTTTCCTGAGATGAGAAATCTGACGGGCTTTGATGAAGGAACTAGTCGACCTTTAGGGATCCTTCCCGATGTGCCCATAACATTGAGAGGGAAAACTGTTTGCCTGAACGTAATGGTAGTTCAAGGACCCCTAGATTACAATCTACTCCTTGGACGAGACTATATTTATTGCATGGGAGTGATTGTCTCCTCACTCTTTAGAGTAATGTGTTTTCCGCACGAAGGAAGAGTGGTCAAGCTCGTGGACCAGCTTTCATTCCCTGGATCATACAAAGAAAATAGTCATATACCATCCCTAAATGGTCTTTTCACGCAAGAAATGTCTCAATCTCCAGTCCGTCCTCCTGATGAGCACGAGTAATTCAGAGGGATATGACTGAAACCCAGGGGGCATGCATCCTGGTCTGCTTCGGCCGGAAAACTTCGGATATAGGGTAGGTTTCCACGGGAGAATATGACTAGTCTATACCCCGTCCGTGATTGGAAGAGGGGTTATTCTAGAACAAGATTCTCTTGTCAAAGTTATGTGAGTTGGCGGGCATCGTCACTCACCTTTGTTTGTTTCAATAGACATTGCCGAAGAAGTTTTTTTTTTGCGCCGCGAATAGAACAATCTTTGGGTAACCTGTAAGAGGTAGGCCTCTCTCTTCAAAACAAAGTGTTTTGCCAGAGAGAAGTAGAGGTAACCTTGAAACTTTGTTTTATACCTCGAGGCATGCAAGCCTTTTGGAGTGCAAGCAAAGAGCGACTATTTATTTTTTAAATTTTTAGGACCTCTAACCCTTTAAACTCGTAGGATTGGTCGTCTCCTAACTTGCATAAAGAAAGGATGTGGGGCAAAACTCTAAAAATTGCCATTTTTATATGAGACATTCTTATCATACGACTGGATTAATCGAGTAGTGTTTGCCGCGAGGTTCAAGCTCGTTAAAAAATAAACCCGGACCGAGCAAATGTTTCCACCCGCGTTTAATCTCGTTAAAAAAATGAACTATTCCCCCAGTAAATAACCACCGTGAATGTAGTACTTCAACCATTAAAGCCTTGGTCGTGTTTGCAGCATCACCTCCACTTTTCCATTGGCCGATCATTCACCTCCATTTGATTGTTTACCAATTTTGAGGAATAGCTGCGAAGCGTGATTTCACTAGCCATCCTTGTGACACTGCCGTGATTGGAAAATTCCAAACCTTACCTGGAATCAGCTGCTACCCGTTTTATCACTCGTTCCTCAAAAGACGAGTCTCCTTTAAGCTCTTTTCAACTGACTCGTAAAATATGAAAAGATTTCCAAGCCATTGGCCTCTCCAGCTCGTTAAAGGAACAGGAAGTGCTATCCCTCCTCTAGATTTTAATCTTTTTGGACCTGAGGGATTATTACACAAAAAGATCGAGCGCTTGTTTTGTTCGGCTCGTTAAAAGTATCAAAAATTCATCCCTTCCGTATTGTTTTATACTTTTTCGGACTTAAGGGATTAGATGACGAAAAAGGAATTTTGGAGTTACCTTTACGTACCTTTTCAGACTCTCTAAAAATGAAAAGGACCGAGTTATCTTTGTCGTTAAACTCGTTAAAAAGATTAATAGCGACAAACTTGTCTTTAGAGGAGAACGGGTTTCACTATCACTAGGCTCGTTAAAACATAGCGATGGGTTTGCCCGAAGGGAAAATTATAGAACAAGCATATGTTATCCTCCTCAAGCTTGACAAAAATAAAGAGGTACTGGTCAGCAATGACTGGGGAAAATTTGGGAAGAAAACTCAAAGAATCTTTATTGGTAGCAAGTCGCTCTTGAACATGACACTTCCACTCCGTGTCCGAGTTGGGTTGGGTTGTTTCATTCACCGGTCACATCACCATGGTCACGCCATACCATCCACATTTGGGGTAAATGCTACCAATCCATCACATAAGTGTCGCCGACATGTTCAAGAGAAGTCATCCATAGAAGTCACCCGTGTCCCATCCACTACCATACATCATACTTCATTCTTTCATGACCGCCATCCTGAACTGTATATCATCAGATTGTTTTCACCTCCATCGGAATCATTTACTCTGTTCCGTGTCATTGATGTGGGATTCATCAAGGCCCTCCTTTGACGGATCACTTCTTGTCGACATCAGCTCATTATCCAAGAAGTTGGTCTAGGAACACCCCATTCAGTACTTTGAAGCTTGCATGCCTCAATGGCAAGTTTCTCACTTCCGGTGACATGTGTGCATCAATGGCCTTCGACTGAAAGATTTTGCGTGGTGTTCGATGCCAAGTCCTTTATTCACACCACGTGAATTGTACTGTAGTACCTTGAGGGTCATTATCATTATCGGTGATTCCTCTCGCGCTTGTTAACATTTTACATCATTGACTAGTAATCAAGCGATGTCTTTCCATGTTCGACTTCAGAACATTTCTCACATGGATCGACTTGTACTTCGAGTGAAGATCGGACGAGATTGAAGACCCCGGATCTAGTTTCATACATCCGGGCTGCGATATATATTCAAGAAAATAAAGACATTAAATGTACAGCATTGCGGCACAGATAATCATCCTACCAAAAGGATGATGGCTCTATCAGAATCATCAGTCTACACTCAGATGATTGTCTGTCCTATGTACATTAAAATGAATTTATAAAGCTGAGCATGGGAATGCCCGCCTCAGCTAGATCACGAAAAATAGTATGAAGATAATGTATTGTATTGTATCTTATTACAGGTCTCCTCCCAGCTTTGAAAGAACTTCGGATCCTCATAATAAAGCATTTCACCTGATTAGCGGCCTCATACTTTAGGGGGCAACTGTTATAGACATTTTTGTGCCTTGCAGCACCAAGCATGAAATGTCCATAAACCAAGGGCTCCTAAGTCCCTAAAAGTGTTGTTCCAACCCCTAAAGGAACAAGGTCAACAAATTACAACTTCTCCCACAAGTTCTCCACCAGAAACTGCTCAGAATCAGTCAAATCAGGATCATTTCAGCTGCTCCACTAGCTAGCTGCGTTGCATAGCAGCTAAATACACTAGCTGGGTGCGTTGCAACGCACCTAAATGCACTATCAAGGTGCGTTGAGCGGGAAATGACAAATGGCAGTGCCATTCCGCGAGGTGGAAAGACAATGGAAGCTTCCAGAATCTTCTCCAATGACACTTGCCTCACTGAGTTCGACCAAGGATGAGTAAGAGGCTCTCAGTATCCAAGTGGAAGCAAGAACTGACAAAGAGAAGACACTAGTCAAATCATAAGCTGACTCATCCTCCTTGCATATATCTATATATGGATCCCTCATCCCAGAGATCCAGAGGCTGGAATTTTGTACATTGCAAAGAATTGTTGTTGGTTTTGAGATAGATATCAGAGTATTGGGTGATTTATGCTTTGTTGGAGGTGAAGAAGGGGCTTCTTTGCTGGGAGGTTGATGCTGGATCAGGAATCATCAGTTGTAACTCCTCCTGGATCTTCTTGTTTTGTCAATAAAACTATTTGAGTTTCTCCTACATGCTTGTGTATCATTGATGCTTGTTACATTTGTATGTTTAGCTTAAATCTGATCCTAAGCTTTTTATGAATATAGATCCATGTCTTTGTGTAGTTTTCTTCTTCTGTGATCTTACAGGAACTTGGTGAAGCTGGGCAAGTAAGGGAGAAGGTAGCTGGAAGCTGTCAAAGAAGAGAGGGATTGGATCAAAGGACTAGTGCAAGACACAGGTCGGTTCTTTCTATCCCCTTCTATCTTTAATTCATAAAGGAAATACAAGAGTAGTTTTCTTTGTTTGTTTCTAAGGCAGCTGTCACACCTTAGTGGGATAGAGCAGTTCTAAATAGACACTTTTCCCGGTAACAACTATTTTTAGTAGTTCTATTTTTAGCACTTCCCAAATTTAGCATTTCTTGTTACACACTTTTCAACACTCCCTCTTAATAAGAAAGGCTTCCTCTTGAACTCGATCCTGTCACTCTAGAATGTTCTGCATGCAACATATCTACCAAGTGTGGTTGCTCCAACAACACTCAGAACAAAATAAACTCCTAACTAACTTCTCTATTGGGCTAGAACATACTCTAATGTTGAAGCTCTACCTGTTGCTGACAAGTTCTCCCTCTCTGACCTCTGCGCTATTACAACATCTCCATGCATCTTGCACCATTGCACCCTTCTCTATGCTACCCTGCACTGTCCAACACACTTGTGCCTCTTGCATTGCTCCAACCTGCATGCTCTGCATTATAGCTCTCTCTGCTGCTCCATCCACATTTGTCTCAACCCAATCAGTCAGTTCCTACTACTCCACATCGGGGCTCCCGCAGCAGGGTCTCATCCAAGAAGTTGGGTACCTCAAGGATCCTGCCCCTCCTCCTTAGGATGATCACTCTATATCACCCCACCTCCTACCTGGAGGTATGGTTGCATGTGATCCCTCTGCCCACTTGGCTTGAAGTTTCCCCGTACTAGAGGTCTTTGCATGAGTAGATGTCTCTACTCGATCTCCACTCAGCTTCCCCTATAGTGGCTGCTCCACAACCTCCTAAAGCTGTTGCACCAATCGTGGCTCCTCCACAGTCGTCTGAGACTTCTTCTGGCACTGTATGTTGAGAGGTAATATACCCTCCCTCTCAACCACCAAGTCACATCAATTGCCTTACTGCTCAAGGCTTTGCATGCATCTTGAACCTCAAGAGCATACAGTCTCTTGACCTGTGAACCAATTTGCTTCACCTGTCTAGTGATGATGTGTCTAAGGAAAACCTTTTCCTTACTGAAGACCACATCATAGCCTCTGTCTTCCTTCATCGCGATCGACACCATGTTTCTCTTCAATCCTGGTACATACTTGACATCAGTCAAGGTAAGGTGAGCTCCATGCCCCCTCCAGAAAATAACCATGCCTACAACTGAGACACTATACGTTTCATCATTACCCATCGCTATGAGTATTTGAAGATCTTTCTCCTCCAAAGTACTGAACAAACTCTTGTCACCGGTCATGTGGAAAGAAGCTCCACTGTCAAGAAACCAACCACTTCCCACCATGGATGAAACCATGCATGCGAAGATTTTGAAATCCAACTTGAACTGTGAAGTAAGTACCTCACCTTCAGATCCTTCCCTGGATCCCTTCATGGATTTGCTCTAGGGACAATTTGTAGCATAATGGCCCACCTAATGACAATGAAAGCATCGCACATTCTATTTTTCAACCTTCTTCCCAGCATTGGAAGAACTAGATTAAAAAAGAGAAACCTTCTCCTTCCCCTTCTTTTGCTTACTTGCTAAGGTATAATTCTCCTCATCCTCCATGGATGAAGAACCATCTCTGGTGCTCTGTCTGATCTCCTTCTGCATCAAATCTGACCATAGTCGTTCCCAATATGGCAATTTCTCCCTTCTATTACCTAAGTCCTGCTAGCTATGCCAGCTCTTAGGAAGGCCAAGGAGTGCTAGACTCACCATATCATCATCAGCTGTCATGACCCCTACACTTGCAAGCTCTTCCCTGCTTGTGATGAGCTTGGTCAGATACATAGAGATCGTCCCATCCTTTTCACACTTAATCTTTCAAAGTTTGTCCTTCAGTGCCAGCTTCCTCTGATCACTATAATCTTTCAATCTTTTCCACATTGCAAACGGAGTCTCCTTCGCATGGAGGCTCGAGACAACGTGATCTCGCACTCCCTCCAAGAGAATTCTCCTAGCTCTAGCCTCCCACTTCTTCCATTCCGCCAGTTGAGTAGCATCAGTAGGCTTAGGGATTTCTTGATCAATGAAGTCCTTACAACTGCTATCTTCCAATACTTCCTCTATGCGATCCTTCCAAGCTATATAGTTTGAGCTGCCATCAAGGGCATAATCAAGCCTCAAACCATAGAATGCCATCAGTGAAGTAGATGTGATAAGAACTTGAGATCTATATCCCGAAGAATAGACTTCGAATTCCTTGTTGTTTATTATTCTTCCTTGATCACCTATGCTCCGATACCATGTAGAATTTTCTCTACAAATCAGCTAACTCACTGATATCATGTAGAAATTTCACCTGTAGATCAAACTAATATATGCAATGTACTAAAGCATAATACTAGATCTACATCTACCATAACTTAATCAAACATGAGCAATATCAAGCATGAACATATATAACTAAGAATGAAAAGTAATCAACCATAACATATAATATATAACATGGGGAAAGCACCAACCTAAAACCCCATATCAGTATTATCAATCAATTAGAAATCCTCAACAACATACAAAAAGAATTAGATCAAAAGCTATCCTGCTCTCTTTGTACTCTGATGATGTAGCTCATGGACTACCTAGCCCTGTATATAAAGGCTGAAACTCAGGTCCAAGCTCCTATTTCCTTGTGTAGTTTTGATTGGGGTCCAATTATAAAACACATGTAAATTTGCCTAATCATACCTGTTGTCACCTCAGGTCCAACTACGGAGTCATAGAGGGAAGAATCTTCCTTACCCATGCAAGGAATACTTCCTAGAAATATCCTAGCATCTGATAGTACACTGTCCCAAATTTGATCTCAACTGGGTCTCTGACAAAACTGACATGCATCAGTTATCCACGAGTGAATACACAGTTATCTGAAAATAACAATTGTCACATGCATGGAACATTCAACAGACTGTATCCCATTAATTTAACAAGTTGCTAAATTAATCTAACTGAACTTGACTAAGTTAAACTAAGTCAACTGATCCTCTCAATATAGAACTCATCCTTAATTCCTCAACTAGTCGAGCAAATCAAGGACATATTCCCCAATTAGTGGAGAAATAATTGCATGTTATCACAAAGACTTCAAGTTTGCTTTTCCTTAACTAATTAACTCATGGAGAATTAATTAATTAATATTCCAAACTACTGGTAAGACCAAATTCGAATTTACTTCCTATAGATAGACCAAGGACTATTATAAATAGGAATGGACCAAGAAATTCTATTTTTAGAAGATGCTACTTTTAGTAGTTTCACCTCTCACCCAAGGTGGCCAAAATGCTCATTGGCCAAACTGGTATTTTTAGAAGTGCTACTTTTAGCAATTCTATTTTTAGCACTTCCTAAATTTAGCATTTCTTGTTCCATACTTTTCAACAATATTAAATTTGCAGTCACAGAATATTTCATAGCAGAAGCAAAATGCTGCCAAGACAAGGAGAAAGATGGTTCAAAAAAAAGGAATTTCATGGTGAATCTTGGAAAGCGATCCATAGAAACCCAGGTATGGATGTTACAGTATTTAGGAAGGGAATTTGTATTTTAGCACTCAAGAATAAATGGGGTAATATTCTATTAATATTGCAAAAATTCATTACATGTGAAGGAATATTTGGTTCTATGTATGTTTACCATATACACTTATTAATGAGTTTTTTAGAAAATGGAACCATCAACATTCCCTTCTTCCTTCTAAACAGTCTAAGAAGGATGGCTACAAATTTCCAAAAGAAAATTGAATCCATAGAAACAACTATGTATCATCATGGATTAGTGAAAATACTAGTTGAATTCCATTTAAAAACTATAGGGGATACCTGGGAAGATTTCTTGGCAAGAAATTTTTTCCAGGATGTTCTAGAGTCTCCTGAGGAGAGTCATGTTAAGAAAATTAGGAGGAGAAATATGATCATTAACATTTAAAACAAGTCTGAAACCTCCTCACAAAAGAATAATGTAAAGACAACTTCTAAATTAGAGGTTAGGAAGTAGACTAAAGAGAAAGGAAAAATGAAAGAGAGTGTTGAAGAAATCAATGAAGAGATTCCTGAACCCTCATCCCCAAAAGAAGATGAGCATTTACTCTCTAGAAGACTAACCAAGATTAGGTAGCAAATCGAGAATAAGAAGGAGATAGGTAAGAGGGAAAAGGACACAAGATAAGAAACCATAAGCTTCCAAAACTTGAGAAGGAGCTCCAGACTCTGAGATAAGGTGAGGAAGGTAGCATTAAAAGGAGCCCAGTTCATAAAATTAGAAGAAGAAACCCCAGTTCAATCTCCTGACAGTATTCCACCTGAGCATAGTCCAAAAGACTCCCCTCCACAAAACTTTGAAGGCAGCCCAAGCAGAGCTTCTCCTGACATAGATCCGGTACAATAGCAAGTCTATGACTACATAGATTCATTAGAGAGGAAGGATACCTCAATGGATTTAGGATCCTCAACCTATCTAGAGCAGCCTGTCAATCCACAAGAACCTCTAACTAGCTCTCTCAAACAAGAAATCTTTGAGTTAGATATTTTGAATAGGGATATTAAAAAAGAAAATGAAACCTTAAAGGAACAGAACAAGCTGGATAAAGCCATTCATGACAACACAATGTTGCACCTGGGATTATGGTACAAGAAAAATAGGAAGCTTAAGAGGAAAAATAGGAATTTGAGTAGAACAATTATCAACCTCAAATATAGACCTCCTATGAAGAAGCCCAGGATGGCAGTTAGTGCAAGGAGAAGTAAGAAAAGGAAGTTGGATGTGCTGGCAGAAGTGTCAGAATAAGTGCAATAAGAGAGAGAAGTTCACATTTTAAAAATTGCATGGGGATGTCCAATGATTTTGTAGCGGGGGTATGTTGAGCCTCAAAATTACTCTTTCCCTAGCAACTCTTCTCATTCGTTTTCTTTGTTTTTCCACAAGAAAGATGCATTCTCATCATTAATAACTGCTATATACTGTCTTGAGGAGGACATTTAGTGATTTACATGTTATGCTTTTTATTTTTTTCTTTTGAATAAATTTTTGTATATTAGCTACTGAACGTAGCCTATTCTGCAGCTAACTAGCTGTTCCGCAGCTACCTCCATGTTTTAACAGGTTCCAGGTGTTAGAAGGAAAAAATAGCCACATGGGAAACTCTGAAATCATCATGACATGGAACCTTTCCTATTCATTCATCCCAGGTCGACAAAGAAGATGGCATAAGACAGTTAGAGTTGGTCTTGTCAGTCCTCTGTCAGAGATCAAAACTTTTTCTGCATTTCATTTTGAGGTGTCTCGCTCCATTCACTTAGCTGCATTCCGCTAGGGGCATGCCATAATCTGACAAAAGGGCCTTATCATTCATTCCCCTCATGTCTTGTACCTGCTGGCTCAAGTCTTTTCATCAATGTGTATTAAAGTCCATGACAGTCAATGTTTGATCTTTTAGTGGACGAGAGTCATTTCGGTCATTAAGTCTAGGGATTAGACATTATGTCTTCAAACAATGTCCAATAAAGCCAACAAGGCCAGAGGGAGGCTCTTATAAAGCTATGATTCAAATATTTTCATCGTCATATCGATAGATTACGACTATTCTTCAAAACTTCGTTTGAAGATTAGTCAACAGTTTGTCATTTGTAATAATTTTCAAAAGTTTCTCAGTGGATTTCTCCAAGCACAGCCCTGGTCTCCTTAGCCAAATCCATGTCATCTACCCTTGCAAAAGATTGCCAAAAATTTCATCATTATAGTCAAATAAATCAAAAGGAAGTGTGAAAAGCAGAGTTGTATTAATTGTGAAAAAGTGCCAAAGTGAAAACATTACAAAATGGGTTTTGGAGGAAGAAAAAAATCAAATCCAACTCTTGCAACATATTTCTCCAAGTTATATAAATCATTTGTGACAAGCTATATTCATGAAATCTTATATAAAAGTCGAATTTGGAGGTTGAAGAACAAACTGCAGTTGAAAGGCCGTGACTGTGTCAAAGGATTGGAGTGCGGCGCATAGGTGGAGGAGCACGACGCACTGGGGATTTCCACCCAGTGTTAATTTGAACGGGCGCGATGCATATAGAGGGCGTGGTGCACTCGGTATGTTGTGCAGCGCATGTACACAAAAACCCGATTTTTCTCAGAATTTGCAACCAATCGCCTTCAATCCCTTGAATTTGCTAGGTCGGGTCAGTCTCTCAGTGTTTCATCCATTTTTATGTTAGTATGATGATAGTTTATGGCGGCTTATGGTTGCACCAAAAACTCTTAAACCATACCATTTAAAATCACCAAAGCAAATGTTGTTAGGGTTACAAACTCATTTTGTTGGTGCTAAGGTTCGTCCTCCATTTCATTTTTCCTTCTTGCCCTCATTCCCATATTCCCTATTCCACTTTTTCCATTTCTCCCTATCCTAAAATGATACTAAAATCCTATTCCCTATCCCCTCCGCACATTTGTCAAAGGTAAAACCCCAAACACTATCCCATATAAATTTTCCTAACACCCCAAACCATATAAAATCTCCTAAAATCCCTACTCCCTAAATAAAATTCCTCCTCATAGTCCCTAATCCCTTCATATTATTCCCCTTCCTAATACTCCCTTGTTGCATTTTCCCCTTGGTGACAGATTTCAACACATCAAGAAGAGTTCATACACAACAGTCATCTTGTCTTCAAGGTTTGTATAGTAGTCATGGCATCTGAGCATTCATTGGACTATGAGGTGGAAACCCAAACTGACTCCACCTTGGAAGAACAGGCAGCCCGGAGGCCTCATAAAAGTGGCAAGAATGTTAGAGAAGAACCGACCACCCTTACAGAATTTCAGGCCTGCCCTCTTGCTATGTCCTATTTTCAACATCAGTCATGCTATGAGTTTTGTCAAAAGGTTGCCAGTGTCCAATTTCATCATGAGTTTGCTCGTCTTTTTGTGCTGCACTTGCACGAAGATCAAGCTATCATGGCTGGTGAACCATGGCACAAGAAACAGAAGATTGACCGGTAGCATTATGAGCCATACATCAAAACCAGTTTGTTAAGGCAGCTCAAAAGAGTGTTCCCGTTCTGATATCTGAAGGATGAATGTGCTCCACTAATGAGATTGATAATGAAATATTTCAGCTGTGAGCGGTGATTCTCTCATCTTTATGCTTATCACATCAGGTTTCTCATCCATTTCACCAGGGTATAAATGATGAACATTCCGTATTTCATTTGCCGGAACATAGAGAGGATGACCACCTTTATACAACACAAAACACCTCAGCAGCAACTTAACAGTGTCTATCATTTTGCTCTTATTAAGATTTTGGTGGTTCATCAACTTGGATTGCAAGGCATCACTTGGGATGATTTCATCTCACGTGATTTCTTCAGAGCTTCACGAGGAGTATCAGAGGTTAAGCATGAGGGTGAACCTTCTCATCGGTATGAGCGCCATGAGACTGCTAGGGTGCTAGCTTTCATCACATATCAGAGGGGTGCTAGACATTTGTTTGTAGTAGAAAAGCGAGTGTTATCTCCACCCGGGGTGGAAGGGGCCTCACCTCCAACATTAGCACTACAGGTACAGGACAGAGGTAAGGAGCCCATGCAGGATGAGGGGCCTTTAGGTGAGCAATCAAGTGAACGAGAGACTGACTTCATTCTCCTTCATGATGATGATATAGATACGGGTCCACAAAGCACCAAACTTAGAGAGATAATCCAGGAGCAGCAATCAGAGATTGAAGCCTTATCCCTTGACTTGGAGAGGGCTAAGTGGAACATGAAATATCTGGAGTAGAGGAACAAACAGCTTGAGAATCAACAAGCGATCATGGAGCTACAAAACATTCGTGAGAATCGCCAAGCTGCGGAAAGGAGAAGAGTTGAGCTCACATCATTGGAGCAAGAGATTAATAAGGATCGAGAGGCCAATCTCGAGAGAGTTAACATGCACATATAGAGGCTGCTAGACAAGGCTGACAAGGACCATGCATATCTGAGGCACATGGATTTCCACTACATGGCGCGAAACAAAGTCTGCAAGGCCCGAATCAGGAATTTGAAGGTAAAATTGAGGAAGGCAATTCAGAAGAAAAAGAGGCAAAGGGAGATAGATCCACTTTAGATATTGGCCAAAGCCTCTTTAGCCCAGCATAACACTTGATAAGGAAGCTCCAGCCCAAATTTCAAGAAATTTGGGGCATTTTTGGTATTTTTGGAAATTTTTGTGAAAAAAATAGGGTTTTTCTCCCTGTGCGCCGCACCACGTGGCGCGCGCTTACAATAGGAAGCTCCAAATGACAAAAGGTTTGAATTTTTTGATTTTCCATGGAAAATCATGACTGTTGGTGCATGTTCAAGAATTTTGGGCCAATTTTGAGTCCTCAGGAGGTCAAAAACACCCAAAACATGACCTCTCTGCCCCTATTTTGACACACAGGAAGCAGTCTTGGGAGATTGCAGTCTTGGAGGGGATATGGGCACCAAATTCAGAAATTTCACTTGGGTTGGAGAGTAGACAGGTAGGGCTTTCCAACAAGCACACTTGGGCTCAATTTGGACTTCATAAGGTGCCTCACAACCAGCCCCAAAGTAGCACGACGCATACAGTGTTTGGCGCAGCGCACAGAGACCTGAAGGCCAAAATCACTCCCGCTTCGCAAAATTTTGATGCGCAATTTTCTCCAAGTGGGCCTGCTCATTTACAATATATTTTTCCTCGCATCAATGGCAAAGTTTAAAAAACATTTTTGGCTTCTATCCAAGTGGCCAAATGAAGGCGAACAACCACCCACAAAATCCACGCTCATATTTGCTTTTTTCTAATTGGTCCTCATAGAAAATTAAATGTAACTTCTGATGGTTGGCTCTTCACTTCCTGCGTTGATTGAATTTTTCATGGAAAAGCTTATTTATTGTATTGAGAGTCATTTTGTAAAGGGGTTGGAATTTCTGGGAAAATGTGGGACATAAACCCAGTCACTCACTGTACATTTTGACAAAGAATTAATGAAAGATTACAGCTCTGGTCCATGAGATTCATGTGGCATGAGTTTAGCAAATGTATCTTCTTTATGTGTCATATGTATTTCGTTATGTTTCATATTTTTATTCATATTCATTTCCAGTGAAAGCTTTCTAAGTAAGAAAAGGTAGAATTCAGTGCACTGCTCTGCCTTGGGATAGTTTTCACGTTCTATGTTTTCTTCTGTTGAAAAGGATTCATGTATTTATGCCCTTTTCACAGTCTTAAATAATCTATCCACTTCATATTATTTCGAATCTAATTGCTAGAATTTCCGCCTCTCTTGCCTCATGAAATAATCTGCATCTTTGAGTTAAATTCTCTGCTCATGTTGTTCCTTGGTCCCACACATCCTAGAAAACTCAGTCATTCATCAAAATACCTCTATCACATTTATTTACCTAGCCTAATATTAGTATTCATTTTCGAGTCATCTCAGACCCTATTGTTTATTTTCCTCAGTGTGACCTGGAGAGAGCCCTCTCTTGTTCTGGTAGGGCTAGCTACTAGACTGAGCGTGGTTTGTGGTTACACTAAATTTTGCCTTCCTTCAGCCTAAGGTAGATTTAGGTGATAACATAGTGGCGACTCCGCTGGGGACACAAAATTATTTGTTTGTTAGTCTTCTCCGTTGCGTAAACGGCAGGATTAACTTACAAACACCCCATACTTCTAATAATTCTAAGCTTCTGTATGATAAGTTTAGGATTTGATAGGCTGAGTAAGTTGTTCATGTCCTGTTGATTTTCTAAAAGTAGCACACTGGCTTCAAGAAGATATACCAAAGCCTATCCAAATCCTAATCCTCCTCATATCTACGAAAACCCCAATTTGATTCCAATACTCCTTCGTCAAGAGAGCACTATAACTCCCGTGTTCAAATCCCATTCATGTCCTGACATTTTTGAGTATCTTGAAGAGCTTGAGTTTGATGAACGGTTTGAAATATGATTGTTCGAGACCAAATCCGAAAGGGCTGTTGACTATATTGTCCCCAATCAAGAGTTTCTTGTAGACCTAGAAACTAAAAGGGCTAATCGGTCAATTGATAATTATATTTCGAAATAGCTTCAAACTTAAATTGTTAATTCCCTACAAACTGCACACACCCATCCAACACCTCTAAGACCAAACCCACCAAGAGTAATGGCTGCCCGTTTTGCACCTCTTATGTTGCCTCAAGTTCTAGATGATATGCCCGCAGATTATCAAAGAAAAATCCCTTTTTTTGATGGTGCCCCTCACAGCGTTACCGCTCAGCAACATGTGGACAAAATGGCAGATTCCTATGACCTTCATGAGATCGATGCAGAAAATGTAGCAATCAGACTCTTTGTACAGACATTTGCAAGTGAAGTTAGGAAATGGTTTAGAGGTTTTCCAGTTGCACGTATCGCTACCTTGGCCGAACTACAAAGACAATTTTTAGACTGTTGGGAAGTGAAAAAGAATCCTCTTCAAATTCTTGCTGAGTATGAGCAGATCGAATGAAAAGCTGGTGAGTCAGTCCAAGACTACTGCATTAGATTCAATTCCGTTTATAATGAAATTCCTGATCATCTAAGGCCACCTGTGGGACTATCTATGATGAAATTTCCGAATGGTTTTGATGTTGACATGGCTTATCAACTGAGGGAGAGAGAGCCGGCCACAATGGAAGACATGCAGAAAATCGCGGTCAATGTTGAAGAAAATCTGTTGTCCAAGAGGGCTAGAGAAAAAGCAAAAAGGAAGGTCACAGTCAAGGAAGAGTCCTCCTCAATGGATCAATTACTCAAGAAGGTAGAGAAGATGCTTGAAAGGGTGAAACTCGACAAACCTGAGCCACAGGTTAGAAATCCTAACTTCCGTGGCCAGCAGCAGCCACAATATAGGATAAAGCAAAGAGATCAACGATCCCAAGATCAAACAACACAACAGCCAGTACAGAGACCTCTGCAGCAAAATTTTGTGAATGGGCCGGTGTCTGATGAGGAAGGGAAGGCAATAGGGGAAGAGAACCACTTCTTTACACTAGATGATCTGCCTACTTATATTACTGAAGAGGAGGAGTATGCGGAAATTTCAGCTGCACACAAAGATGCAGATTTCATTCTAGCAAATGACATAGTTTTAGAAGAAGAATCATAGGATTATAAAAGAGGCTATATGAATGCTCTGTCCGCTTAGCAGCATCAATATTCACTTAGAAACAAAGATGTGCCAGTTAACCCAATTCAGAAGAGGAAGGATGTTTCGGCATCAAAGAATGATTGTCAGTTGCACAAAAGAAAGGCAAAGAGGCACTTGGACCTGACAGTAGCAATTCACCATCAGCAGAAAAATCAAATCAGCAAATTGTATTAAGACAAAAAGAAAAGAAAGAAGCCCCAGTCAAAGAGGTAGAAAATAATTCCACTTTTAATTTAGAGTATGAAATTTCTAAATTGAAGGTATCCATTCCCTTGACTGAAATAATGAAGAACAACAGTTATAGAGGACAGGTTTCTAAAATTTTAAACTGTGATCTAATGTATGATATGGTGAATGTCGAAGATGATCAACCCGAAATGATTTTTGGGCCACCTTTTTATATCAGTTTAAGATTGCATGATTTTATGTTACATAATGCCATGTTCGATTCCAGAGCTTCTGACAATCTCATGCCCAAGGCTATCATGGATAAGCCGGGTTTGGACGTCACCCAGAAATACCATGATCTATATTCGTTTGATTCTAGCAAGGTGAGATGTATTGGGCTCATCAAAGACTTGGTTGTAAGTCTGGATCAAATCCCAGTGAAGAATGTTTTGATGGATATTATGGTAGCAGATATTCCTCCCAGGTTCGACATGCTTCTTTCCAGGTCTTGGGCAGCAAAATTGAAAGGGACACTACAACTAGATTTCTCCTATGCAACAATTCTGGTGTTTGGCTAGATGAGAAAACTGTATCAGGAACAAAAAATGAAATACATGATTAAAAGCAAGGAGAAACCCATTAATCATCCAATTAATTATGTACATACAGATCTAGAGTCTTTTGTTTTGTATTCAGATAGTTTTAATGATATTGATAGTCAGTTAGTAGAAGCAGAAAGTATTCCAGAAATAGTAGACAATTTCAGAGAAGTTTTGAAGAAAGAAGGACGAGAATAGCAAAAAAACATTGAGAAATTAGCTAAAGATAATGGACAGCAAGCAGGAAAAACAGAGCCAGCAGAATTTTGCCACTTGGAAGAAGAGGAAGAAGGTTTGTGGACCATGGATTTAGATGGTGTAGTGGGAAATGATGGTGTTGGGATTGGTATTTTGGTACGCAATCCTTTCTCTGCCCCGAACAAGGTGCCTAGTAATGTGTGGGTATTCTCCTACAAATTAGCTTTTGATTGTTCGAACAATGAGTCTGACTATGAAGCTCTGATTGCTGGCCTAAAGATTCTAAGAAAGATGAATGCTAAGAGGATTGCAATATATGGCGACTTCGAATTGGTGATTAAGCACTTGCTAAGGAAGACAGTAATTTGAAGATTCCGATGAACTCCAGTAATAAATTTAAAATCCATGTCAAGCATCGGCCGACTGTCCCCGACAATCAGAGATATTGGCAAGTTTTACAGGATGATGAAGAGATTGATGATTTTCTGCAAAACAAAGGTAAGTTGAAAGAGACCTCAATTGATGAAGAAAATGATGATGGCAAAGATGAGGTGCAGATCAATTAAATGGATGTGTTGAGCTAAAGGATAACATTACTCCTAAAGGCCTGATACCTTTAGAAGAACTCTTTGATCAAGATGACGTAGCCCGCAAACCAACATTGCAACCAACAGAGAAGGGTGTTGAGGAGGTCAATATCGGAACAACTGCTAATCCTAAAATGTTAAAACTGTCTAAAGCATTGCCACAAAAGATGAAAGCCAAATATATCAGTTTGTTGTCTTCTTTTTCTAACATGTTTGCTTGGGACTATTCTGACTTGAAGACATACGATACCAATATAATTCAACACACGATACCCATTAAGCCTAATCAGAAACCTTTTAGACAGAAGTTGAGAAGGCTAAATCCAAAACTGCTGCCATCAATTGAAAAGGAGATAAATAGGTTGTACAAATCAGGAATCATCGTTCCCATCAGATTTTTGGATTGGATCTCAAGTTTGGTGCCTGTGCGGAAGAAGACAGGTGAGATTCGCTTGTGCATCGATTTTAGGAATCTCAATAAAGTTTCATTGAAAGATAACTACCCACTGCCCAAAATGGATCATATACTTCAGCGAGTAGTTGGAGCATCTCGTATGTCACTACTTGATGGTTATTCTGGATATAACCAAATTTTCCGTCCATGAAGATGACTGAGACAAAACAGTGTTCACCACTCCATGGGGAACTTTTCATTACGCTAAAATGCCTTTGGGTTTAAAGAACGCGGGTGCCACCTTTCAGCGGGAAATGGACTTGGATTTCGCAAATGAGAAGGATGTCTTTCTAGTTGTATACCTTGATGATCTGATGGTGTTTTCCAAATCTGATGAAGAACACATGTATCATCTGAAAACTGTCTTTCAAAAGTGTAGAAAATATGGTTTATCTCTGAATCCGAAAAAGAGCTTGTTTGCCATGGAAGAGGGTAAACTACTTGGGCACATTATCTCAAAAGATGGCATTTGTATTTATCCAGCACGTGTTCAAGCAATTCAACAAATTGATTTTCCCTAGAATAAGAAGGAGATTCAATCATTCAATGGTAAAATGTATCTTTTACGCCACATTGTACCTAATCTTGCTGAGCACCTAAGAGAGATCACAAACATGCTTAAGAAGGATAGCCAAGAGAAGTGGACAGAAGAGGCTGTAAAATCTTTCAATTTAGTCAAATTGGTTCTTTCCTCAGCCACAGTTCTAATCAACCCAGAATACACTTAGGATTTTATATTGTTTTCATTCACTTCGGAGGATACTATGGCAACGGTGTTGATTTAGAAAAGAGATGATCATGAAAGACCAATTGCTTTCTTCAGCCGAACTATAAGAGATGTAGCCTTAAGGTACAACATCATTGAGAAGCAAGCCCTCGCACTTGCAAAAGCATTGAAAGATTTTCGGGTATACATTCTGCATTCTCATATTCTGGCTTATGTTCCTAATGTTGCTGTCAAAGATGTTTTAGTTCAGACTAATCCGGAAGGAAGACGAGGCAAGTGGATTGCAGCATTGTTGGAATATGATGTGGAGATAAAGCCCACAAAGCTGGTTAAAGGACAAGGATTGGCAAAGTTAATGGCCGAATCAAACTTGCATGCCTTAGACATAAATATGATCGCTGCTATGTCCGATGAGAATGAGGAAGGTTCATCAGTTCAGGTATCTGAAATGTTCGCTCTTTCTACGTGGTATTCAGACATCATATATGTGCTTCAAAATTTGTCACCACCACCCGGCATGACTAGAAACAAAGCTACAACTTTCAAATTGAAGGCTGCCAAGTTTTGCATTCTAAATTCTACACTTTATTGTAAAGATCCCGGTGGTGTTCTTTTGAATTGTTTGGTGGAAGAAGAAGCAAAGCAAGTCATGGAGGATTTTCACGAAGGAGATTGTGGTGGTCACCTTTTTTGGAAAACAACAACAAATAAAGTTTTGAGAGCGGGATACTATTGGCTGACATTGTTTGCTGATGTATATAAGGTTGTTAAGAGCTGTCATAAATGCCAGATTTTTGAAGGAGGGTAGAAATTACAGCCTTTGCTGCTCAAGCCCATTGAGGTAAGTGCCCCTTTTCAGCAATGGGGGTTGTATTTCATTGGTGGAATTCATCCCGCTTCTTCGACTCAGCATCGATGGATTCTCACAGTAACAAATTACTTCACAAAATGGATCGAATAAATTCCCATCAGACAAGCTATAGATGCAGTAATTATTTCTTTCCTTGAAAATAACATCTTGTCTCACTTTGGTTGCCTGAACAAGTTAATCACTGATAACGCAGCAGTTTTCAAATAAAAAAGGATGGTAGAATTTTGTCACAAATATCACATCATTTTGGGTCACTCAATTTCCTATCATCCACAAGGCAATGGATTGGTAGAGTCCTCTAACAAATCTTTGGTCAACATCATTAAGAAGCTGCTGGAAATCAACAAGAAGAGCTGGCATAAGAAGTTGGCCAATACACTTTGGGCAGATCGGGTCAGTCAGAAGAAATCCATTGGTATGTCCCCCTCTGAGCTTGTGTATGGAGTTGATGCCTTGTTCCCTACCTCTCTTGCAGCCCCGATAGTCAAACTTCTTCAGGAAGCTAGTAGTGAAGATGATCCTCTGCAGAGAAGATTGAATCAAATGATCCATTTGCAGCAGACTAGAGAAGAAGTTTTCCAAAACATATCCAAGTTGCAGGAGAAGATTAAGAAAATTTATGACAGAAAAGTAAAGGCAGACAAATTTCAGCTGGATGATGTAGTGCTGAAGTGGGATGCAAGGAATGAGGAGAAGGGTAAGCACGATAAGTTCGAGAATCTCTGGAAAGGTCCCTTCAAGATTGCAGCATATTGGGGTTAGAATGCCTTTCTTTTGAAGGAAATGAATGGGGAAGATTGTCCAGGAGGGCCGATCAATGGTTGGCTGCTCAAGCAGTACCACTTCTGAGTTGTTTCTACTGTTTCTATTGTCACTGTAAATACCATTTTATTCTAGTTTTGGTTAGAGTTTGTCAAGTTAGTCTTCGAGTCATTTTAAGATCAAATTTGAGTCAGTTTTTCAGTCATTTTGGTTTCATAATCGAGTCGGTTTGAGTTAGGTTTTAGTTAATAAATGAGTCAGATTCTAGTGTTGTTTGTCGAAATAATGACTCCATAGCCCAGTGGATGAAGGCACTGTCTGCTCTCCCAAATATCTGTCGTTCTTGGCACCTCCAAGGAGCTACCATCCCGCATTGGAGCCAATGTTAGAGTTAGTGTTGTCAGTCCTCTGTCAGAGATCAAAACTCTTTCTACATTTCATTTTGAGGTGTCTCGCTCATGTAACTTAGCTACATTCTGCTAGGGGAATGCCATAATCTGACGGAAGGGTCTTATCATTCATTCTCCTCATCTCTTGTACCTGCTGGCTCAGGTCTTTTCATCAATGTGTATTAAAGTCCATGACAGTCAATGTTTGATCTTTTAGTGGAAGAGAGTCATTTCGGTCATTAAGTCTAGGGATTAGTCATTAGGTCTTCAAACAATGTCCATTAAAGCCAGCAAGGCCAGAGGGAGGCTCTTATAAAGTTGTGATTCAAATATTTTCATCGTCATATCGATAGATTACGAGTATTCTTCAAAACACTATTTGAAAAAAAGACAACATTTTGTCATTTGTAATAATTTTCAAAAGTTTCTCACTGGATTTCTCCAAGTGTAGCCCTGGTCTCCTTAGCCAAATTCCATGTTGGCTACCGCTGCAAAAAATTGCCGAAAATTTCATCATTTTAGTCAAAGAAATCAAAAGGAAGTGTGAAAAGCAAAGTTGTATTAATTGTGAAAAAGTGCCAAAGTGAAAACATTACAAAATGGGTTTTGGAGGAAGAAAAAATCAAATCCAACTCTTGCAACATATTTCTCCAGGTTATATAAATCATTTGTCACAAGTTACATTCATGAAATCTTATAGCAAAGTCGAATTTGGAGGTTGAAGAACAAACTGCAGTCGAAAGGTCGTGACTGTGTCAAAGGATTGGAGCGCGGCACAGAGGTGGAGGAACGTGGTGCACATAGAGTGTGGAGCACACTGGGGATTTCTGCCCAGTGTTAATTTGAATGGGCACGATGCATATAGAGGATGCGGTGCACTGGGCATGCTGCGCGCCACATATACACAAAAGCTCGATTTTGCTCAAAATTTGAAACCAATCGCCTTCAATCCCTCGAATTTGCCAGGTGGGGTCAATCTCTCAGTGTTTCATCCATTTTTATGTTAGTATGATGATAGTTTATGGTGGCTTATGGTTGCACCAAAAACTCTTAAACCATACCACTTAAAATCAACAAAGAAAATGTTGTTAGGGTTACAAACTCATTGTGTTGGTGCCAAGGTTCTTCCTCCATTTCATTTTTCCTTCTTGCCCTCATTCCCTTATTCCCTATTCCACGTTTTCCATTTCTCCCTATCATAAAATGGTACTAAAATCGTATTCCCTATCCCCTCTGCACATTTTTCAAAGGTAAAATCCGAAACCCTACCCCATATAAATTTTTCTAACACCCCAAACCCTACCCCATATAAAATCTCCTAAACTCCCTACTCCCTAAATAAAGTTCCTCCTCATAGTCCCTAATGCCTTCATATTATTCCCCTTCCTAATAGTCCCTTGTTGGATTTTACCCTCAGTGATCGATTTCAACACATCATGCACAGTTCATACACAGCAGTCATCTTGTCTTCAAGGTATTTTGTATAGCAGTCATGGCATCTGAGCATTCATTGGACTATGAGGTCGAGACCCAAAGTGACTCCCCTAGGAAGAACAGGCACCCCAGAGGCCTCATAAAAGTGGTAGACATGTTACAGAAGAACCGACCACCCTTACAAAATTGCAGGCCTGCCCTCTTGCTATGTCTTGTTTTCAGCATCAGTCATGCTATGAGTTTTGTCAAAAAGGTGGCTAGTGTCCAATTTCATCATGAGTTGGCTCATCTTTTTTTGTTGCACTTGAATAGAGATCAAGCTATCTTGGCTAGTGTCACCTTCACACTTACACTAGAATCTGTCTCATTAGCAACCGGTATACCGAACATTGGTTAACCATGGCACAAGAAACAGAAGATTGACCGGCAGCATTATGAGCCATACATCAAAACCAATTTCTTAAGGCAGCTCAAGAGAGTGTTCCCTTTCCGATATCTGAAGGATGAATATGCTCCACTAATGAGATTGATCATGAAATATTTCAACTGTGAGGGGTGACTCTCTCGTCTTTATGCTTATCACATCAGGTTGCTCATGCATTTCACTAGGGTACGGATGATGAAAATTGCACATTTCATTTGCCGGAACATAGAGAGGATGACCACCTTTATACAGCACAAAACACCTCAGCAGCAACTTAACAGTGTCTATCATTTTGCTCTTATTAAGATTTTGGTGGTTCATCAGCTTGGATTGCAGGGCATCACTTGGGATGATTTCATCTCGCGTGATTTATTCAGAGCTTCATGGGGAGTATCAGAGGTTAAGCATGAGGGTGAACCTTCTCATCGGTATGAGCACCATGAGACTGCTAGGGTGCCGATTTTCATCACATATCAGAGGGGTGCTAGACATTTGTTTGCAGCAGCAAAGCGAGTGTTATCTCTGCCCGGGGTGGAAGGGACCTCGCTTCCAACATTAGCACTACAGGTACAGGACATAGGTAAGGAGCCCATGCAGGATGAGGGGCCTTTAGGTGAGCCATCAGGTGAACGAGAGACCGACTGCATTCTCCTTCATGACGATGATATAGATACAGGTCCACAAAGCGCCAAACTTAGAGAGATAATCCAGGAGCAGCAGTCAGAGATCGATGCCTTATCCGTTGACTTGGGGACAGCTAAGTGGAACATGAAATATCTGGAGCAGAGGAACAAACAGCTTGAGGATTAGCAAGCAATCATGGAGCTACAAAACATTTGCGAGAATCGCCAAGCTGGGCAAAGGAGAAGAGTTGAGCTCACGTCATTGGAGCAAGAGATTAATGAGGATCGGGAGGAAAATCTCAAGAGAGTTAACATGCACTTAGAGAGGTTGTTCGACAAGGCCAACAAGGACCATGCATTGCTGAGACAAATGGCTTTCCACTACATGGCGCGAAACAAAGTCTGCAAGGCCTGAATTAGGAATTTGAAGGCCAAATTGAGGAAGGAAATCAAGAAGCAAAAGAAGCAAAGGGATCTCGATCGACTTTAGATATTGGCCAAAGCCTCTTTAGTCGAACATAACACTTGATAAGGAAGCTCCAACATTTTTGGTATTTTTGGAAATTTTTGTGCAAAAAACAGGGATTTTCTCCTTGTGCGCCACCCCACGTGGCGCGCGCTTATAATAGGATGCTCCAAATGACAAAAGGTTTGCACTTTTGGATTTTACATGGAAAATCATGACTGTTGGTGCATGGCCAAGAATTTTGGGCCAATTTTGAGTCCTCATGAGGTCAAAAGCACCCAAAAAATGACCTCTCTGCACGTATTTTGACACACAGGAAGCAATGTTGGGAGATTGTTGTTTTCGAGGGGCAAATGGGCACCAAATTCAGAAATTTCACTTGGGTTGGAGAGTAGAAAGGAAGGGATTTCCAACAAGGTCACTTGGGCACAATTTGGACTTTAGAAGGTGCCTCAAAACAAGCTCAAAAGTAGCACAATGCATACAACTTTTGGCGCGGTGCACAGAGACCCAAAGGCCAAAATCACTCCCACTTCGCGAAATTTTGATTCGCAATTTTCTCCAAGCAGGCCCACTCATTTACAATATATTTTTCCTGGCATCAAAGGAAAATTTTTAAAAACATTTTTTTCTTCTATCCAAGTGGCCAAATGAAGATGAACAGTTACCCATAAAATCTACACTCATATTTGCTTTTTTCTAATTGGTCCTCGTAGAAAATTAAATGTAACTGCTGATGGTTGGCTCTTCACTTCTTGGGTTGATCGACTTTCTCATGGCAAATCTTATTTATTGTATTGAGAGTCATTTTTTAAAGGGGTTGGAATTTCTGGGAATTTGTGGGTGATAAAACTAGTCACTCACTGTACATTTTGACAGAGAATTAATGAAAGATTGCAGCTCTCGTTCATGAGTTTCATGTGGCGTGAGTTTAGAAAATGTATCTTCTTTATGTGTCATATGTATTTCGTTATGTTTCATATTTTCATTCATATTCATTTCCAGTGAAAGCTTTCTATGTAAGAAAAGGTAGAATTCAATGCACTGCTCTGCCTTGGGATAGTTTTCACGTTCTATGTTTTATTCTGTTGAAAAGGATTCATGTATTTATGCCCTTTTCACACTCTTAAAAAATCTCCCCACTTCATATTATTTCTAATCTAATTGCTAGACTTTCCGCCTGTCTTGCCTCACAAAATAATCTGTGTTTTTGAGTTAAATTCTTTGCTAATGCTGTTCCTTGGTCCCACACATCCCAGAAAACTCATTCATTCATCAAAATACCTCTATCACATTTCTTTACCTAGCCTAAGATCAGTATTCATTTTCGAGTCATCTCAGACCCTATCATTTATTTTCCTGAGTGTGACCTGGAGAGGTCCTTCTCCTGTTCTGGTAGGGCTAGCTACCAGACTGAGCTTGGTTTGTGGTTACCTTGAATTTTTCCTTCCTTCAGCCTAAGGTAGATTTAGGTGATAACAAAGACTACGATCAATGGATAAGTCAAACACAAAGAGACGGAGAGGAACAGGACTCTGTTTAGTGGTTAATTAATACATTTCATAGTGATGGGAAGCGTTATCTGGAGTAATTACCTATACCTACGGGCACCAACAGCCACCTATATAAATGAATCCAATAGCCACCATGTCTTGGATTTACTTCTCCAACAGCCGAGGAAGAAATTCCACATATCAGTCTTCTACGTGTTTGACTGTGGCATGTTTTTCTTCACAAACAATTATATTTTTTCTTATAAATACCTATGTAAAGGACCAAAGAAGTTAGTAATGGTTTTTGTGGAATCAAAGTTTTAGACTCTGTAATTTTTGGGTGTTTTGTGTCCCTGTTTTAGTATAAGAATACCGCATGTTTTTATGAACATCTGAAGGAGTTTTCTTGGAGTTGATTGAGCAAGCGTAGCCTAATCAGTTGCAGAGGGCCCTTGCACTAAAGAGGTTTCATTTTATTTTTCTTTTTCTTCTTGTTAACTGTAAATTCATCATTGTCTTTCTAAAAATAGTGTTTATAATCATTCTGTTACTAACAATGTTTATGATGCAATTTCTGTCATTTCCCTACTAGCAATGTTTATAATCTAAATATGTTTCCATTAGCTTGATTTCTCTTTAGTTTTTATTAGTAATTTAGAAGATAGAACTCAATAGTGTAATCTTTTTTCATCAATTAAAAACTAACTTTGTTTCAGTATGAGAGTAGGATTGAAGAATGATAAGGATACATTGTTGGATAATTTACTTCATTCACTATTTTGCTAGTTTAAATTCTCAATTAAACTAATCAGTGTCATTTATTGTTCTTGCCATTTTGTTTTTAGTTTAAGATACTAACTTATGGTGTTAATGAATGTTTATGGAAAACCCTTCATGTTGATAATTCATCCTTAACTAGGTGGCTGAACATTTCATCTACAAAATGAGTAATTTCTGCATCTCTGTATCTGCTTTCTCTTAGATTAATGAAGTACATAATTACTTAAATGTCATCCCAAGGAGAATTTCTCCCAAAATTGAGAGGCAGACTAACTATGTATTTCATTTATTTTTATTTCTATAATTAGTTAGACATCAATTGCAAATTTCACTTTCAGTTTTAATTCATGCTTTAGAAATAATGGTAACATAAGAATAGAAACTCTGTTTTCGTCTCTTTCTTAGCTCTGTTTTCAGTTTTTAGATTTCGAGCAGTCTTTAAGAAAGTTAAAATTAGTTTTGATAATTTACATTAGGAACTAAAAGCGCAAAAGCCCCCAAAACAACATAAAACATAGAAACAACGAAGTAAGAAGGGTTATCTAGCACAAATAGTGCACTACACTTTGTCAGTTTAAGATACTTGGATTGATAATTTATGTAGAGCAATTTAGGACACTAAATTGACCAAACACACATGTCAATCTTTTATGTTATCCTCCTGAATTTATTTTCTTAAACAATATGTCTATATAGGATTTTTATTCAACTATGCTTTAATAAGTGAAAATGGAAAATATTTTTGTTGTTGGTTTATCGAGTAAGTTGTATTGCTTATATAATGTTTTATGAATTTTTATAACTGTGAGCATGAAGTTGTTGGAGAAGGAAATGGTGTCTCAGAAGGTACATGTAACGCTAACAACATAATAAAGTCATAATGGGAGTTAGTACATTCACGATGTCTTGCAAATGCTAAAAGAGGAATAACAATATTGGAAGGTAGGTGATTGTTATTAGCTTAAGTTTCTCTAGGATGAAAAGTTTCAAACTACTACTGCACTTTTCACTTAATTTTTTGCATCAATCTACTTTTCTTGAAGTTAACTTACTGGAATCATTCTTATGTTTGTGGTCTAGGTCTAGACAAATCCTTTTGATTCTCTTAATCACTATGCAAGTCTGCAACTCCCTTATTTTATTTTTTACGTTTTCCTTATGAAGGCATGCATCGTATATTACATTATTTCACATAAATATACATCAAGTGATACATAAGAGTAGAAATAAATACTCTAAGAGGTGGCTAAGCAGGAACCCACTCCTCATATATGCCGATAGTGGCGGTATGTCAAACTTCTGCCCAATATCCAAAGAGATTCTATCTTTGGTAAAGATTCTTATCTGAGTAGAGAACTAAATTTCTAGTTTAGAGGGCTAACCAAAAGTATGTAACCATTTGCAGAAGTACGGGGTCCCTAAGCATGTCCCAAAAGACAAACTTGACAGTTTTAGACTTGGTTTATTGTAAAACCATTTCCAATCCTTTGAAATTAATCCTTGAGCATTCAAATAAATATTGAAGAGAATAGGTCGAGGTAGAATCTTACATAACTCAAAAATTATTTGTTTCTTTGCAACAACAAATATTATGCTTTATTCACCACTCTCCACTTCAGCTAAATGCCATATTGTCCGACAAATACTAACATTTCTACTTATAAATGGAAATGTCTAGATGAACATCCATACCAAATCCGAGTCATTTATTTTCCTATTGAACTCCTAATGTGACTTGGATACTTTACTCATGCCTTTAAAATCCATTTTAGAATAACTAAACCGATGAGGTTGAAATCTATAGCTCCTACTTCACTGCTTCTCTTAAAAGGGCCTTTGATACTTCACTCATGATCAACATTTCTAATATGGAATGAAATAAGAAACTGCCAAGGGTCTTCCCATCCAATGGTTCTTATACGTTTTCAAATATATCGATTTTTACATAACTCAAATATCGACTATATCAGGTGATAACAACTGACTTGTATGTTTACCATTGCATTTTTAGAACTTAAAATATTCACCATCTACTTGACTATTGCTTTTCATTTACTCCGCATATTATATTTCCATTGGGCATAACTTTGGTATTGCAATTTACAAAAGGGTTGGCATGATTCCTCTTCAGATGGAATTAGGTGGGAAATATCCCTATATTATACGACTCTGATCTAGATTTGGTAGAAGCTATTGTTGTCAAGGAAGGCATTTCTTATAGGTATCTGAGTGTGTTCAATTATCTTCTTAGCGACAAGGAATCCTTCTTTTTCTAATTGTGATAACATGAAATTTTAATGGTTTAGAGTGGACAAAGGTGTAATGACATCAAAGTAGTCCTTGTGATGGAATCAATCATAGATAGTATTGTAGATAAGGTGAATTCCAAAATTGCACAAATGACTATTGGTCCACTAGAAGGAAATTTTGAATTCATTCTAGTTTTGGAAGAATCCTCTGCAAATTTCATGACGGTCCTGTTATGTATTCCAATAAAAAGGGTGGAAACTTTTCCTAGGTTTGATCCTTTGCACTTAGAAACAAAACACACCCATAGATATGTGGCAAAAATACCTTATGATGGTTAACATTCCTGAAATCATTCGCGTATTTCATAAAAACAACTATTTCATGGTGTCTCTGGTGTTTGGCATAGAAAATTGTTTTAACAATAGTATTTGTGTCACTTGAAGATACTAAATGTCTTGATACAGGAGCAAAATAGAGAGGGTAAACCTTATTTGGCCTATTTTGGCAGACCATATGATGCCTGAAGCAAGATCACTTTCTTAGCAGGAAAATTTTTGGTCCAATATTACCTGCCATTAGGATCATCTCTATTAAAAATGTAATCCATCAACATAACGCTAGTAATTTTGGGCTTTCAAGTATCATGTTAACCACTTATGAAGTCATGGTAAGTTATGTTCAGGATCATGGTAAGTGATGCCATGGAAACTAGAACAGTTGAATTTAACTCTACACTCACTCATAGGCCATATCACTTTCTGTTCTAGGCATGTTTTTAACTTTTAACATGTGATCTAGATCCTGCATCAATTGATCATTATTGTAGTAATTTCGATACAAAATAATGGAAAAAGATAATTGAATCTAATATTTCACTTGCAGGGTTTGAGAGATAGTATCAATTCTAAGGGATTCAAAAATGACATTTTGATGATGAAAAGAGTTAACAGTATTGTAACTAACTTGCATTCTTCATTTATTTATCTGACTAATTAGATTTATTATGTAAGGTGTATTCGGATTTATTATGTAAGGTGTCAAATGTAAAATACAACTTTTGTGATTTTGCAATGAGTATTGATGGTGTTTTTGTTGTTGGTGACTATAGGCATGGAAAATAACTCATTGTTTAGGCCATTATTGAAGGAAGAGAAGCAACTAATCAGATAGGTAAATTTGTGATGAAGGAATTCTAGTTGATCACAACTTGTGAAGATAGAGTGAATGCCAAGATGACTCGTAAAAAAGAACCCAAACATCCATAATTGAGCTTAGATGCATCAACGTATGCTCAGGGTGGAACCCAGAAAGTTGGAGCTAAGTCTAGACTTATTAATAATGAATAAGCTAATGAGGAGAAGCATTGTACCCATGAACTATTTGGAATTTGATTTCTCAAAGAGTGCATCATGCCAAGGGTGATGAGATCTATACTCAAGGATGTACCTTTCTAAATTCAAGCATGTTTTGAGAACGCTTTTTGCACATTAATATATGAATTTGTCAATGAGTTATTATATTAAAGGCCATGTTCTTTTCACATGAATTTTGGAATTGTTCAATTTACTAATTTTCAAATTAGATACTTTTGACTACAAAATACCTTAAAGTACTTGACATTTTACTTTGAGGTATTATTGCACTAGGACTTCATTTTTCTCTCTATTTCTTTGTTCGTCAATGTCGTAGAGGGTCAACTGGTGACAAGCACCGTCAATGGTTGCCCCTACCTGTTATAGACATTTTTGTGCCTTACAGCATGAAGCATGAAATGTCCATAATCTAAGGGATCCAAAGTCCCTAAACATGTTGTTCCTACCCCTAGAGGAACAAGGTCAGCAAACCACAGCACTGAACAAAAGTTCTCCACCTGAAAACACTCAAAAACAAGGCAATTCTGGATCATGTCAACTGCTCCACTGAGCATCTGCGCCTAATGTCAACTGCTCCACTGTCTACCTGCGTTGAATGTCAACTGCAAAGAAGGCTACCTGCGCTGGGTGAGTTTGGACATGTGGAACAGTCATTCCTCAAGGTGTCAATGCCCAGGAAGCTTCCAAAATGACACTTGGATCAGGGAATTCGACTGGTGATGAGTAAGAGGTTCTAGATCTCCAAGTGGAAGCAAGAACCTCCAAGTGGACTCAAGAACTGAAGAAGAACTGGAGTGGGAGAGGACACTAGTCACGTCTCAGGCTGACTCATCCTCTCTCCAAATTCCTATATATGGATCTCTCTCCCATGAGATCCAGAGGCTGGAATCTTGTGAATGTAAATAATTGCTGTTGGTTTGAGTTTAGAACTATTGGGTGATTTTCTTTGAAGGAGGTGAAGAGGAGATTTCTTTCTACTGGGAAGGTGATGCTAGATTGGGCCTCTTATGGTTGTATCACTTCCTGAACCTTACTTCTTCCATTAATAAAGCATTTGAGGTTCTTCTAAATGCATGTGTTTCAATGGTGTATTGTTATACTTGTGTATTTGATTTATTCTAATCCTTGAATCAATTATGAATGTATGCTTCTTGTATTTTCCCTCTCTTGCCATTTTGCAGGATCTTGATGTAGCTGGGCCAGTGAAAGAGCAAGGAGCTGGGGGCAAGAAGCAAGGAGAGAAGATTGGATCAACCATTAGCGAAAGACATCGGTTAGTGGATCTATTTCTCCCCTCTTTTACATCTCATAAAGAAGTAATCTCAGATAGCTTTGCTTTGATTGTTGCTAAGGAACTATCACCCTTAGAGTGGGATAGGGTCATTCTGTATTGGATACTTTTCCCAACAACAAATTGGCGACTCTGCTGGGGATCGTATCTTGTTGGTTGTTTGTGTTTTTTCTATTCATTTCCTAAACACAGGGAGTACCGAATCGAACTGCATTTGGATCTTTCAAATGCGAAGTAGAGGGCAGCTACTCTAGCTCAGTTTCTGGGCATGTTTATGATTTGAAGAGCTGATCCACAAGGACTTTGAACAACTCTTAGTGATAGCTTTTCATCCTCCTTTGAATCACCCTTTAGTGTGTACTTGATTGGTAGCTTTGATTTGGCCAAAAACTATTGATTTTTGAGCAATCTGTGACCCGGAAACCAAGAGAAACGAGAGTTTCTCTCTTCATTGCAGGCACTGTGAAGGCAGTCTGCATTTCATCGCAGGTCCTGAAGGGGCTACCTGCGCTGAATGTCAAACTGACAGTGTTCTACCTGCGCTGAACCAGTGTGGCCTTGTGCAACTGGGGTTCTCTGCTTTCTGTTGCCCTGTTTTCATCCCTGTTTTTGCAGCCTGTTATCAGTCAATGTACCTATCTGAAACCACCTTTCTTTGCCACTATTCCGCCTCGGTTGTATAAAGAAATTGTATTTGTTCTTTGTGTATTTCTTACATCATTTTCAGTTTCCCATAACGAAAGTGAACTAGTCTTGCTGTGGCCTCTTTGATCTAGACCTGTGATAAGTGTCGTTCTGATCTTAAGAGTTAGTTTGTTTGCTGTTCATAGCTGATTGAGCTTTTGCTTTCGTCATATGGTTTGAATTTATGTATTTCTAGTGTTGAAACAAGTAAATCTTAAGGTGTCTTTTGATTTTGGACAAAAGCTTGTTTGCTTTCACTTGAAATTGAATTCAAAGTTATACAACAGCTTTCTTTTTGTAGTACACCAACATTAAGAAAGAGAAAAGAAATACCTGCATTGTGCATGTGCATTTTGATAGTTTGCATGTTGATTTAGGAAAAAGTGCATTAGTGTGTGCTCTATAATCTGTGTGAAAAGATGATGTCTTTCTTTTCCCTCAGTAGTTGAGATTTTCATAAGTTGAAAAGATTGAAAAAGCTTGCTTCTCATCTTTAGACTGCATTTAGGAGTTGTACCATACATCTCGTGGTGATCCATAAAGGCAAACTGCTAAACAAGATCAACCTAAAATAAATTGAATTTACATAACAATGCTTTGAAACATAACACAAACACATAGAGGTCTAAGCTAGAGACGTGTTCCGGCGTCGTTAAATGTGATATCTTAGCGTTGAGTGGTTGGGTGATTCCTCCACGGTGAAGCGATAAATATCAATACGGACTTGTGCTCCCACGTACCGTCGCGTATATATTGGGAGACCCCTATAGGAACAAAGCCTTTATCCATAGGAAGCCGTGTCGGCCGCCCTAATGATCGCAATGTAGTGAACACAGCATTCACGAAGATCGACCACCCATACCGTAAAACGTATTCTGTGGTTTTGCGAAAAGTTTGGCACACCCTCTGCCTAGAACTCCAGAGTAGTTTCTTTTGGCCTTTTTCAAACTCTATAACTGAAAAAGTCCATCCGAGCATTTGTCACTTTGGGCTCGTTAAAACATCGAAGGAGACTAGAGTCATCTTTAGCTTTTTCTCGACTCTTAAAAAGTGAAAAAGCAAGTTGTGTCTAAAGCGTCGTTATAAAATTTATTTTAAAACGGAACATAATCACCTCCTATTCCTGCGTTCATCTATAGGTTGAGAACATGGAACGCACCAACCAAGGAATTCCCCATGATGGAAATCCTAGTCCTTTCTCCTCTTGGGGAGAAGTTGGTGCGCCCCACATGGCCACATTGTCGCTTCCAGGACTGACAATTGGCCTGCCAATCTGGCTATTCTCAACCAATGTAGTTCAGAACACCATGGTTCCTGAACAGTCGAGTCAACAGTTAGATCAGTCTAGAGCTTCCCACCAGCCTTCTACTTCCTATAACTCTTCCTCCAATCCTTCATCTTCGCAAGGTAGAGCCGGCAAAAGCCAAGCTCCCATGGAGAAGAAGGAGAAGAAGAAGAGAGAGAAGAAGAAGAAGGAGCCTAAGGCGACTGGGGGCAAGCAAAAGACATCTGACAAAAATCCACACACAGCACAGACCGGGCCTAAATCGCCATGTGTCATATGTAGAGGAGACCACTTCCATAGAGATTGTCCCTGTATTCGCCGGATACTAAGGGACTGGTCCCCTCGTTTGCACAGTTCGGGAACATCAACCTCTGATAGCCATGTTGAATGCTTACCGTGAAGGTTAAAAACAAAGAGAGGGAGCAAGATCCCCCTGCAGACTGTGTGAAGGCGATCACGCCATCCACCGTTGTCCCTTCTTAGACGAAGCGAAGAGAGTTTTGGAAGATCGTCTGGTTTCACCATTGAGACTTCCTCCTGGATACAAAAAACTCATGCCAAGTCCTTCGTTGGTTGAGAATACAGTTGCCCTGCTCAAGTGGTCAGCTGAAGCGTCAGTCATTGAAAATGAACCTACTGAATCCAGACCGGACGAAAGTCCAAAGGTCGAAACGGCAGTTGACCCGGTTCTCCCTTCAGAAGTTTCATCTTCAAATGACACTGTCACTGAAGATTCATCTTCAAATGACACCCTCACTGAAGAGAATAAGGATGACACCATCCAGGTTCTTTTCATCAACACAGACTCTGACGAGCGTCAGGGCAATGCGCCCATTCCTTTATCGCAAGAAGGAACATTGTCAGGGTCATATCCGGCCGTGTATTCGGTCCCACCACCAAGCAACCTGGTTGTGTCCTTTGATTGGAACCAACTAGGCAGACCCCGATTGCCAGCCAGTATACCATTCAGAATCATATTCCAAATTTAGAGAATGGTAATGGCTGGCACTATCATTGATGAAGGGGCATCTGTGAGTATCCTTTCCTCTATTGCTTGGAAAGCACTGGGTTCCCCGGCGCTTTTGCCTGAGATAAGAAATCTCTCGGGTTTCGATAAAGGAACCAGTTGACCATTAGGGATCCTCCCCAGTGTGCCCATTACATTGGAAGGGAAGGCCGTTCAAATGAACGTGATGGTCGTTCAAGGACCCTTGGATTATAAACTACTCCTTGGACGAGACTATATATATTGCATGGGAGCAATAGTCTCCTCACTCTTTAGAGTAATGTGTTTTCCACACGAAGGAAGAATGGTCAAGCTCGTAGATCAACTTTCATTTCCGGGATCACGCATCGCAAATAGTCACATACCAACCCTGAATGTTCTATTCAATCAAGAAATGTCTCCACCCCAGTCCTTCTTCCCGATGAGTGCGAGTGATTCGGAAAGATGGGACTGGAACCCAGGGGGCATGCATCCTGGCCTGCTTCGACAGGGGAACTTCGGGTACAAGATAGAATTTCCGCGAGAGAATATGACTAGTCCGTACCCCGTCCGTGGATGGAAGAGGGGTTGTTCTAGAATAGGATTCTTTTGTCAAAGTTATGTGTTTGGCACCAGTCATTCACCCTCGTCTATTTCGGTAGACATTGCCGAGGAAGTGTTTTGTTTGAAAGATTAACGAGACAATCTTTGGGTAACCAAAAAGAGGTAAGCCTCCCTCAGTAACACAAATGTTTTGTCTTTGAGTAGTGTTCTTCTCTTGTCGCAAGCAGCTTCTCTCTTGTCGCAAGTAGTTGTTCTCTTGCGATCTTGCGAAAAATCTGTTGAAAGTTGGACTAGCAAGACGACAAGTAGCTGTGAACACCCAAAGAAAAGCAGAGGTGGGAAGGAGGAGGGGCAACCTCGAAATTGTATTTTATACCTGGGGGCATGCAACCCTTTTGGAGTGCAAGCAAAGAGCGGTTATTTATTTGTTTTTTTTTTATTAGCCGTTTCCGAACTTGCATAAAGAAAGGAGCGGAGCAAAGCTTAGTGAGATGAAGCTCCATAAAAAATAGAATCTTGAGGGGACATTTCTTATCTTATGACTGGTAATTCGAGCAGTTTTAGCATAAAGTTCATGCTCGTTAAAAAATAAACGCAAGATCCGAGCAGTTTTAATGCGGTCTTCATGCTCGTTAAAAAATAAATATAAGCGGTGAGCAATGTTTCCTCCAGAGTTTAAGCTCATTTTTAACTAAAAAATGAACCCATCTCGGTAAATAACCGTTGTGATTATAAATTTATCAGCCATAAAAAGCCTTGGTCGTGTTTGCACCTGCCACCTCCACTTTCATTTGGCCGATCGTTCACCTCCATATGATTGTTTACCCATTTTGAGGAACAGCTACGAAGAGTGATTTCACCTAGCCATCCTTGTGACACTGCCGTGATTGGAAAATTCCAACCTGTACCTCGAATCAGTTGCTATCCCTTTTTATCACTCATTCCTCAAAAGACGAGTCTTCTTTAAGCTCTTTTCAACTGACTCGTAAAATATGAAAAGATTGCCGAGTTTTGGCCTTCCAGCTCGTTAAAGGACCGGAAGAGCTATCCCTCCTCTAGATTTTAATCTTTTTGGACCTGAGGGATTATTGCACAAAAAGGTCGAGCACTTGTTTTATTCGTCTCGTTAAAGTTATCGAAAACTCATCCCTTCTGTATTGTTTTATACTTTTTCAGACTTAAGGTATTAGATGACAAAAAAGGAATTTTGGATTTAACTTTACGTACCTTTTCAGACTCTCTAAAAATGAAAAGGACCGAGTTTTCCTTGTCGTTAGACTCGTTAAAATGCATTAAATAGCGACAAACTTGTCTTTAGACGAGAACGAGTTTCCCTATCGCTAGGCTCGTTAAAACATAGCGATGGGCTTGCCCGAAGGGCAGGTTATAGAACAAGCATATGTTATCCTCCTCAAGCTTGAAAAAAATAAAGAGGTACTGGTCAGAAATGACTGGGGAAAAATTGGGAGAACCTCAAAGCTTTAATGGTAGCAAGTCGCTCTTGAAAATGACACTTTTCCTTCGTACCACATCGGGTTGGGTTGTTTCATTCACCGGTCTCATCACCATGGTCTCGCCAAACCATCCACATTTAGGGTAATGCTACCGATCCATCGCATCAGTGTCGTTATATGTTCAAGAGATGTTGTTCAGAAAGAGTCAACTGTGTCCCATCCACTACCATACATCATCTTTCATCCTTTCATGACCGCCACCCTGAATCATATTTCACAGATCGTTTTCACCTTCATCACAATCATTAGCTCCATTCCGTGTCACTGATGTGGGATTCATTAAGGCCCTCCTTTGACGGATCGCTTCTTGTCGACTTCAGCTCATTATCCAAGAAGTTGATCTAGGAACAACCCCCTCAGTACTTTGAAGCTTGCATTCCTCAATGGCAAGTTTCTCACTTCCGGCGACAGGTATACATCAATGACCTTCGACCAGAAGATTTTGCGTGGTGTTCGATGCCAAGTCCTTTATTCACACCACGTGAATTGTACTACAGTACCTTGAGGGTCATTATCATTATCGATGATTCCTCTCGCGCTTGTTAATGGTTTACATCATTGACCGGTAATCAAGCGATGTCTTTCCATGTTCGACTTCAACGCAATTCTCACATGGATCGACTTGTACTTAGAGTGAAGATCGAACGAGTTTGAAGACCCCGGATATAGTTTCATCCATCCGGGCTGCGATATATATTCAGGAAAAATAAAAACATTGACATGTGCAGCAGATGATCATCCTACTCAAAGGATGATAATTTCAACAAAGAATTATCAGTCTACCATCAGACGATTGTCTGTTCTATGTACAGAAAAATGTATTTATAAAGCTGAGCATGGGAATGCCCGCCTCAGCTAGATCATGAAAGCAGTATGAAAAATAATGTATTGTATTGTATCTTATTACAGGTCACCTCTCAGCGATTGAATGAACTTCAGATCCTCCTGATAAAGCATTTCACCCGATAAATGACCTCATACTTTAGGGGGCAACTGTTATAGACATTTTTGTGCCTTACAGCATGAAGCATGAAATGTCCATAATCTAAGGGATCCAAAGTCCCTAAACATGTTGTTCCTACCCCTAGAGGAACAAGGTCAGCAAACCACAGCACTGAACAAAAGTTCTCCACATGAAAACACTCAAAAACAAGGCAATTCTGGATCATGTCAACTGCTCCACTGAGCATCTGCGTTGAATGTCAACTGTTCCACTGTCTACCTGTGTTGAATGTCAATTGCAAAGAAGGCTACCTGCGCTGGGCAAGTTTGGACATGTGGCACAGTCATTCCTCAAGGTGTCAATGCCCAGGAAGCTTCCAAAATGACACTTGGATCAGGGAATTCGACTGGTGATGAGTAAGAGGTTCTAGATCTCCAAGTGGAAGCACGAACCTCCAAGTGGACTCAAGAACTAAAGAAGAACTGGAGTGGGAGAGGACACTAGTCACATCTCAGGCTGACTCATCCTCTCTCCAAACTCCTATATATGGATCTCTCTCCCATGAGATCCAGAGGCTGGAATCTTGTGAATGTAAAGAATTGTTGTTGGTTTGAGTTTAGAACTATTGGGTGATTTGCTTTGAAGGAGGTGAAGAGGAAATTTCTTTCTGCTGGGAAGGTGATGCTGGATTGGGCCTCTTATGGTTGTATCACTTCCTGAACCTTACTTCTTCCATTAATAAAGCATTTGAGGTTCTTCTATATGCATGTGTTTCAATGGTGTATTGTTATACTTATGTATTTGATTTATTCTAATCCTTGAATCAATTATGAATGTATGTTTCTTGTAGTTTCCCCCCCTTGCCATTTTGCAGGATCTTGATGTAGCTGGGCCAGTGAAAGAGCAAGGAGCTGGAGTCAAGCAGCAAGGAGAGAAGATTGGATCAACCATTAGCAAAAGACATCGGTTAGTGGATCTATTTCTCCCCTCTTTTACATCTCATAAAGAAGTAATCTCAGATAGCTTTGCTTTGATTTTTGCTATGGAACTATCACCCTTAGAGTGGGATAGGGTCATTCCGTATTGGATACTTTTCCCAACAACACTACCACTCTATGGTGGTAACACACACACCATTGGGAGAAACGTTTCAACTACTTCGAGAAAGTGTGGTACTAGGAACTATGTGTCATATGCACCTTCCCATTTTTGCACACAATTTACCTTTGCAAAGATATAAGAGGCTACCAAAAAATTTTATGAGTCAAAAAATCTTGGTGTTGGTGGTTTTGCGAAAGTTTATGAAGGAGAGACTGATCATGGTTGTATGAAGGTTACAGTTAAGGGAGGAAACTCGCTAGCAAAACAAGGTATCCATGAATTCCAAGCAGAAATAGATATGCTTTCTAAGCTCAGGCATCACCATTTGGTGTCTCTTATTGGTTACTGTGAATAAAATTGTGAGATAATTATAGGTCATGATTACAGAACAAAAATTGTGATATTCTTGAGCCCATGTTTGTTTTCTGATGGGAATTTACTTTATCTTACTATATATGGTCGAAAATCAAAAGAGTACTTGTGCCCCTTATGGGGCTTGTTGTTGGATCAAGAAAATTTTGTATTAGACCTGCATTATTCTATTGGGCATGTAGCTAGGTTCTGTAGCATCAAAGGGAAGATAACACCAACCTAGTTGTGTTTGACACAAAAATTGCATCTTCACATGATGAGGAGGAAGAAGTGAGGGTTCCTCTAAGCTAGAGGCTGGAATGGAATGATGTTGAGTCAATCCCTCAAGATGATGGTCCCAATAAAATTGTTTCAATTTATTACACTGATGAATTTAGAGAAAGATTGGACTATTTCAATGTTTTTTTCGTTGTGGATGAGAAGCGTCCTCCAGCTTTGGAACTCATTGTTGAACTCATTCACTTGAATACAGGTAACTACATGGTGAGATTTTAGTGTTCCCTTTTTACTTTTTGTTTTAAATAAGGGAAAACATAATGGATCGAGACTGTACGGGCTTTAGATACTTGGGATGATTTCGTATCACAACACATACGACATTTATCTAGATTTATCCAGATAATTAGGATCTTTTTGCACAACTATAGACACTAAATTATTTCTATTTGTTTCGGTAAGTCAACTTTATTTCAAGCATGTCCTTTTCTAGTATGTGAATATTACAATGAAATGTAGTTGGTTTACGACTTTTGAAATAATCTGTTGGTTAAGAAGTCATAAATGGGTAGTATCCTCTACCAGATATGCCAAGGGATTGCAGCTAGTCCCATATCCAAAAAGAATTGCATACACAGGCGTGATGAATTCCTTAGATGGGTGAGATGGTCCATGAGAGGAAAAGGGAACTGAAATTTCATACCTCAGTTAGGGTACCAAACACACCCTCTTGATCATCGTACCAAGACCCCGTTGACTGCTATAGTTACTTTTGATTGAGTTTTAACTACCATTAGGATATATTTATGAGCGGATCTATGAAGCCATGGTGAGAATGTGGGTGCCTAATAAACATGAAATTACAAATTAAATCTAACTTTGTCTCCTTAAACACAAGTATTTATGCCCTCCATAATAGCCAAATGCTTGAGAAAAAAATTATGGGTACATGGATAACATTTTTAGATCAATGACATCAACAATAACATCATAGAATATTATTGGATGTCATTCAATATATTACTATTACAGGTCACATTCAATATCTTACTATTACAAAGCACACCTTCAAAAAATATTTTAGCATATTGCAGTTTCAATTATTTTGAAACACCATGGGCTTGTGAAGTGTGTATCTATTCTCTGTTACTTCAAGGTTTTCTAGTTAGCGTATGTTAACTCGACTACGATAGTCCTTGGGAAAATAAATTTATTAGAATCTGAACCAATTAAATTGCACAACTACATTAATATAATTTCGAAATTTTTTAATTTCTATTATGTGTTTCTGTTTAAATACCCTTTATTGGTGGAATTATCATTTTGTTGTCTGATATGAATATGATAATGAATTTCTTTCCACAGGCTCAATATTTTTCAAATAGTTGATGGCTACCACTAAATAGCCAATAGTGCCTTGTAGATAGAAATACCATTAGTGGGAAGGGATGTTTATGAGCCATCTTGTGTCCAATCATTTTGGGATCCATAGAACAAATTTTCACCCCAACCATAATAATATTTTTATGAAGACAATTCAAGTGGGCTTGACAGGATAATGCATTTCAATTTCATTCTTTATAATATTTTTCAAGCTATATGTTGTGATAGACTTAAATGAAATAGATTAATTTCACAAGGCAATCATTTTTCTGTATTATAGCTTAAATAAGAGTTAATTTGCAATAAATGAAGAAAATCATTTGTACATGATAACATGAATTTCTCTAGTATGGATATCAGTCTAGAGTATTTTGTTTTTTTAATATCATTTTATACATTGCATTGATAGGGGAAAATTTTGTAAGGCTGAAAAATTAGAATCCTAGAATTGTGAAGAGTTAAATATAGATTAAGATCTCAATATTTCTCACACTATAGAGTTGACATGGTTGATAACATTGAAAAACAACTGAATATGTTGTTTTTCCCATGTCAGACTTAGCCAACTATTATGCCATAATATTTTAATCTGAAGTCAAGCCAAGTAGAGGCATTTGTGACATCGTGGATAGTTAAAAATGGCCATAACTTGTAACTTAGGTGTTTTAAATTAGGAACTTTATTTTATAATAAACTTATGCTATAAAGTTAAGTTCTTTGTAGAAAATCTATAAAATTAGGTAATTTCTCTAATGAACTATCTGAAAACTAGTTTCTTTTCATTAAGACAGAGAATTTCTCTACTTGTTTGCAATAGAATAGGAATAGAAGTAAATAGTCACACAATGAAAAAAACATAATATTTCTAGGGAACCCAATTGGGAAAACCCTCTACTTTCCTGAGAATTTTATTGATAGAATTTGAGCAATAGATCTCTTACAATACAATCTTGTTTTAATACAAAAACATTCTTGTTCTCCATGATTGTCCTAGGCCAAAACACCTTGCAAGAATCCTAATCATGCTTCCCTATTTCCTTGCGTAAAACACAAGGAAAATCCCCTCTATAAACTATGCATAGGTTCCTCCCTAGTATGAATCATTTTTTATGTCATTCAATATCTTACTATTACAAGGCTGGTCTTCAAAAAATATTTTGGCATATTGCATTTTCCATTCTTGTGAAACACCATGGAATTTTGAAGGGTGTCTCTGTTCTTAGTTACCTCAAGGTTTCATAGTTAACCTATGTTCACTCGACTATAATTTTCCTTTGGCAAATAACTTTATTAGACTGGAACCAATTAAGTTGTACAACTACATTAATATAATTTTGGAATTTTTTAAATTTCTACGATGTGTCTTTGTTTAGATACCCTTTATTAGTGAAATTCTCATTCTGTTGTTTGGTGTAAATCTTATACTTGATAATGAAGCTCTTTGCATAGGCCCAATATTTTTGAAATAACTAATGGCTGCCACCAAACAACTAACAGTGTCTTGTGGATGGAAATACCATTGATGGGAAGGGATGTTTATGATCCATATTTTTCCCAATAATTCTGGGATCCATAGAACAAATGTTCACCACAACCATATTGATCTTTTTACAAGGAAAATTACAGTGGGCTTGACAGGATAATGCCTTTCAATGCCATTCTTTACAATCTTCTTCAAGTTGTAAGCTATGATAGATTGAAATGAAAAAGATTAATTTCACAAGGTAGTCATTTTTCTATATGATAGCTTAAAGAAGAGTGAAGTTTCAAGTAATAAAGAAGGTCCTTTATACATGCTAATATGAATTTCTCTAGTATGAATATGATTCGATAGAATTTTATTTTTTTATATCATTTTGTACATTGCATTGACAGGATCAAATTTTGTAAGGATGGAAAATTAGAATCCTAGCATTGTGAATATTTCAATATAAATTAATATTTCAATATTTCTCACACTAAAGAGTCAACATGGCACTGAAAAAAACTAAATATGTTGTTTTTTTGATGTGAGACTTTGCCAACTATTATTCCACAATCTTTTAATCTAAAGACTGAGACCAAGCGGAGGCATTTGTGACAACATGGATGGTTAAAAATGGCCATACTTTGTAACTTAGGTTTTTCAAATTAAGAACTTTATTTTATAATAAATTCATGCTATAAAGTTAAGTTGTGTCTAGAAAATCCCTGAGATTCTGCAAATGATCTAATGAACAATCTAAAAACTAGTTTCTTTTCAATAAGACATATAATTTCTCTACTTGTTTGCAACGGAACATGAACAAAGATAAGCAATCACACAATGACAAAAACACAATAGTTTCTAGGGAATCCAACTCAGGAAAACCTATGCTTCCCTAAACATTTTATCGACAAAAGTTTGAGCAATAGATGTCGTACCATACAAACTTGTTTCAATATAAAAACAGTCATGTTCTCCTTGCTTGTCCTAAGTTGAAACACCTAGTAAGAACCTTGATCTTGCTTCCATATTTCCTTGCATAAACCCCAAGGAATTTCCCCTCTATCAACTGTGCATAGGTTCCTCCTTAGTACTCCCTTCCCACAAACAAGATTCTACACACAAACTCATGCTCTCTATTTCCTTTCTCCTCCTTATAATCTTTTCGACCAATCTCAAATTGGAAAGTTTATTTTTGGAACTCTCACATGTGATTGACTAGTTAAATGAGTCTAACTGACTCATGCAACTTTCCCTAGTGACAAATAACCTTTGAGAATAGTTTCTTGTGATTTTCCAAAGATAACTTGCACTAGAAGACAAATAACTAAGCCTCCAACTATTCGCATGAGTAAAAATTGCTCCATGAACTCGTCTTGATTTTTAGGAAATCATCCTAACTTTTAGGAATTTGTGCATGCTAAGAAAAAAATGTTTGTGGTCTCATTGACTGAGGCAGAAATCAACGATGGACATTTCTCTCTATTATTTTCAACACCCCCTCTTATAATGGAAGGTTCTTCTAAAGAACCTCGTCCACTTGGATCTATCTCCAATACTACCACATTCTACATTGTTGCAGTTACTCCCTCTGAGCTAGAAGAATTCCATGCTTTCTTCTATGGAACCTTATATAAAGACTTGTTCTTTCTGTTAAAAATTTGGAAAGGTAGAGATATTTTCTTATGTTGATAATTACTTGTGATATTGTTATGTTCTTACTTATTCATGATATTGTTATGTTACGGTCTTGAATTACAGTACCATTATTTGTGAGAACCTGCAGACTTTGAACATTTCACCCCATCCTTCTCAACCCTATCCATACATCACAGCATAAAATTTCCATCATCTGAAATGTATCAATCATAAATCATAAGAAGTGATTCATAACACTATATTTATTTTTCATATCACATTTGGGCCATTGTTACCTTAACTAGTAAAGATATTTGTAGCCATAGTTAATAGACTCATTTGAGTTAACTTGGCTAGTCTAACTCAGTTAGGATCTAAATCTAAGCAGATCACATGGATTCGAAGCTTAACTTGGACATAATTTAGGGTCTAACTCAGACTTGGGTAGAACTATCTCAAGATTTGACTTTGGCTTGGGCAAGAATTAGGTAAAACTTGACAGTTAAAAAATAAAAATAAAATTCCAAGTTATTTTATTTTGACCAAATTTCTTAAATTAACTCTTAAGTCTTGCCTGATTTTAAGTCAAAGCTTTTTTCCTTGTCCATGTTGAGCTGGACCTAATGTTGTATAGAAACAATTTTCTTAATTGTATTTCATAGAGACATATAATCGAGCTTAGGATCAAATGATGGTTCCATCACTATGTCTATCATTTAGAACCAAGATACAATACATTCATATATTTTAAATATGAATTCCTTTAGAGATAGAATTTTGTAGAAATACTTGCAGGAGTATCAAACTTGAGGGCTTCCAATGAAGACACATGAAGAAAGAGGAATGTGTATAGGGAAGTGCACTACACTTGTTTGATACTTCAACACATTTTGAGGGCATGCCAATAGAAATGTCAATGTTGTTGGATACACTGCCATTGGTTAGTTTTACAAAAATTTTCATTTTCAAATATGTTTTTTTCATGAAATAAGATTTCCAGGCAAGAGGATAAATACTTGGCATGCCTAGGACATAGTGGTGTTATTTCTTGCCTATATTTGTGATTTATTAGTATTCCACCACTAATAACTTCATTACATAGCTTTCGATTTAGTAGCATATTAAAACAGTGACTTGTTGAAGGAAAAATATTTTTTTTTGTTTGAACATCATAAACTGAAAAAAAATTTAGCTTTGAACTATAAAGTTGGAATATATTCTAAAAAATATGTTTTCTTATCTAATATAGGCTTTTTGTTTGATCATTAAGAAAAAATAACTCATGACAATAAGCAATAATTTTGGACACGATGAATTACATAACTCTCCAGCTAAAAAACAGGTTAGCATATTTAGTTTTGTCTTCATCGGAGACAAATGAATGAGTAACATTAAATTTTCTTTGAATATTTATAGAATCATTTCAGATATTTTAAATGGAAATTACATGTGCTAATACTTCTCAATTAATTACAGGGAAAAAAAGGGGCATACATAATTTTTTGGCTTCTGGGAATTTCATTTGTTTTCCCCTAGAATAGTACACTCACAATTGAAGGTTACTATATTGAAGCTATATTCCAGGTTAGTATGACAATTTACAAAGTCATGTCTTATTCTTTTTTGGTCTCTTGTGTCAGCAATACTTTTCTCCACCCGTTAGATTTCTACTGACCAGTTTTATTATTGAAGTGTCACTACTTCTTAAAGATAACTATAGGAAACAATATAGCTACAAAAGTGGAGCATGAGATATTCTTAGTAGAAATTGCTAGCTCTGCTATGTTTGATTTTGTTGGATAAAATCAAAATTGCAATGTACCATAAGCATGGGAATTCAAAATATTGTGATACAAATGTGTGTGTCTATTTGCATTTATTAGTTTAGTTGAAGATAACATTTCATCCAAAAATATTGTACACTAAGAACACAGTAGGTGCAAAATTTATTCTATGGTGACAATTTATTTTCTTTGTTTATATAGGTCATCTAATCACATAGCGGCCACTATTTGCCAACCGAAGGAAACTTGTTCGAGTTTCTTTATTTTATGGGAAAAATGGCATTAACAATATTGATGATGTTGAGGTATATATCGTATAAATCCTTTATAGTCTAATTTAGTTTATATTATAGTGTTAATCAACTTTCATGTCTTATACTCTTCATTGTATCTTCTTCTTTTTTTCAAAAATGGAACTCAGTATTGATGGTAAGAAGTAGGGATTGAAGATAGAGGAGAACAATAACACTAAAGTGAAAAAATGAAAATTAAAGAGAGAGACAAGAGAATTGGTCTAGTGGTACTCGTAGAGCCAATATACTGCATAAGACACACACATAGAGACTGATGGTCAAGTCTTCAAAGGTTGTGAATTCACCTACAATTCCTTCACAACACAATGATAAATTTTTGATGTTATGAAACAATATTTCATGTGTAAATCGTACTCCAACCAATATTAAGTTGGAAAATCATATTGTAATACTTGACATTTTATATAATATAATTTGTGGTTTGAAGTATTTATAGTTGTACTTGATATTACTTAGTATTGTAATTAACATATGTAACTTTGCGTTTTCATATTAGATGAACATGTACATTGTATGAAATATTTTTTAATTTAGTTGCAAAATCATACTAATTAATTAATGTTGATTAATAATGAACAAATAAAATCAATCTAAAACTACTAATTACCAGTTTATGTTTATTGAGGATGAACACAAATAAAATGAATATACGACTAAATTAGTTTATTATAACAATTGTTAATGACAGTAAATGAAATGGATATAAACTACTAAAGTAGTAATTTATATAATGAATATTGAAGTACCAAAAAAAACTACTGCAAATAACTTTTTTGTTACTAATGACGACTAAATTTTGCATATATACGATTATTAGTAGATAATTTTCAGTATCTTATAACAAGACCAAAATTTAGTCATATTTCATTGGTCATTAATTGGTTTCAAATGATCACTGAAATTTGCATATATATGACTATTAGTAGCTAATTTGTAGTATCTTATAACATGACCAACATTTTGGTCATTTCTTTGGTCGTTAATTTGTTTTCTCAGGTGTTCATTGAGTAATATTTTGTTGTATATTTTGTCATTATTTGTGGCAATTAATGATTAAATCAAGGACTAAATTACTGACCACATCAATGACCAAATCAATGACTAAATTAACGACCAAATTAATATCCAAATATACTACTAGACAACAAAATTGAGACAACCAATTAATGACTAAGCTAAATATGACTAGAAGTTGGTGATATTATAAGATATTGTAAATTAGATAGTATTTGTCATTGACTGAAAAATAGTCATTTATATGCAATTTTTTGTCATTTGTTAGTAAATAATTATCCATTTTGTACTAGTGTATGCATTGCATGCTAAAACTAGTGAAGAAAGCATACATGCAACTTGGTATGTGCAAGAAAATCCCATTGTAGTTGTTGATCACGATGTCCTCTTGCGCTTTTCTACTCTTCCTTTCCCTTCTTGCTCCAAAAATCCAAGTATGCCACACCCTCCAAGAGTGCTCCAAGAAAACGCTACGTAGCCAAGAGTATGAGAGAGAGAGAATAATGAGAGAGCTCCAGCAGTGAACTCAAAAAACGTTACCAACTGATTCTCAGAAGCCTTTTTATGAATGAGGCCTCTATTTTCTTCATTTTCTTCCTCACATGCAACCTGTGACCTTTCCACTCACTTTTCTTCTCATTTCCATTATCTTCATAAATAAATTTGCCAAAAATGTCATTTTTCCTTTTCCATTACCTTTTTCAATTTTCTTAGCCATTAATAACCAAATGAACACCCGCATTAGGATTTCTTACCTAATATTTAGCTTGGAATAAGTGTCCCATCAGTCATGGTTATTATTTTTCCTTTATTAACTTTTATTACATGGAATTTTCACTAGGGTTGTTACAAAATTGTCCCCATTGTGGGAACAATGTCATCGGTGTTAACTACACCTCTAACCACAAGATTTTTGTAAGAAAAATATATTGTTGATGGAGCTTTATAACTTAGCTCAATGAAATATTTACAATGATCAACCTGTAGAGAAGCAAACCAACATGAAAACATAACAAACATAACATCATAATGACATGACACCCATGTAGAAAAATCTTGTAGATTCACAAGCTCATGCAATGTACTAAAGCACAGGACATGAATCTACTTCTACTTTCAACTAGTGGAAGCCAATAGATCGATGAAAACAATATGAACAAGAAGAATATAAATCAATGGCACGTAACACAAGATATAAGAGGGGAAAGCCACTGCTCAAAACTCGGCTATCTATATTGCATATATCAGAAATATGAGTGAAGATACAAAGCTTGTTCTCATTAGAAAAATTCCCCACAAGTATGTTCAACTCTCTTAGCTCACAAGCAAGCTCTTGGCCAAAACTTAGCCAATTTTATAGCTCTCCAAGCCCCTAATCTCTTGTGTAATTCTTAGTATGAATAGCCTGTATTTAAAGGGAATTCATGCTTCCAAAACTGTAAGCCAAACATAGGTCATTCTCTGATTACGTGTATGATATTTACAACTCAGTAAATCACACAACTAATAGTAAATTTTCCCTGCACTCTAGTCTCAACTGGGTCCTTCTCATAATCGACATGCATGAGCTTCTGATGAGGGAATATTCAATTAACTAGAGTAACACTTGTGGATGCACTAGCGCACCAACTTACTGTTAAATCTCTATTAGTTGCTCAAATACTTTGGAACTAATTTAACTGAACATAACTCAATAAAGTGAGTTATCTAATTTACAACTCAAATTAAACTCATACTTGACCCATAAAACTTAGGGAGAACATATATGTGACTTCAAAAATACCTCCAACTCGAAATTCCTAAGATAATTAAGTTAATTAAACTTAATTAGAAATTTATAAGTTGCTATGAGAATAGAAATTTATTTTATTTAACATTTTAAATTCAAGGACAAATTTAAACTGAAATTTCTTTTTTCCATTTCTCAACACTCCCTTTGAACAATAAATGGATTATGAACTACCCGATCCTGTCTCTATGAAGCTTGAATTTACATCTTGGGAATGCCTTTGTAAAAATTTCAACATCCTTCTCCTTTGTTGGAATGCATTCTAATAGGATAATCCACCTCAATACACAATCTCTGAGAAGATGATATCAGATATCAATATGCTTGGACTAATCATGAAAAACTAGATTTTTAGAGAGTTTGATACAACTCTTATTATCATAGTAAATCACAGTTGGATCCATATGTTGGCCAAACAAACCAACTAAGATCTTCCTCATCTAGGTGGCCTCACATGTTGCCTAACTCGCAGCCATGTACTCTACCTCTGCCGAATTGAGTGCAACTGATCTTTGTTTCCTGTTGTCCCAAGAAACTCCTATTGATGCAATACTAAAGATCCATCATGACATGCTCTTCTGGTTGAATGGACTCGCTGCCCAATTTGCATCGATGAAGCCTTGAAGCTTCACTCCCTCTGTATGTCTGTACCATAATCCATACTGAGAATTGCCCTTGAGGTATTTCAACACATGATTTGTCACCTTCCAATACAAGTTGGTAGGTCTAACCATCACTTGAATAAGGTGATTAACTGCATAAAACATATCTGGTCATGTGTTCATCAAGTACATGAGTGAACCCATAAGATACCTGTAAATAGTAGCTTCCACTACTTCCTATAAAGTAGCATCCTCCTTCCTCCAGTTACCAACTAGAGGAGTATCCATGGGTTTGTTACTCTCCATGCAGAATCTCCTAAGTATCTCATTGGGATACTTGCCCTGAGACATAAACAACTCCCCATCTCCCTACCATACATCCATGCCAAGAAATTAGTGCATGAGCCCCATGTCCTTCATCTCTAACTTGCTTTCAAGGTCCTCCTGGCAAGAATTGATCAAATGATCATCACCTGTCAGTATGAGATCATCAAAATAAAGTACAACGATCAACAATTTACCTTCCACCACTATGGTGGTTTGGTTGCAGGCGTAAGGGATAATCGATCAAATCCTTAAAAGAACTCCTCAAGTGTAGGTGGAAGTTATTCTTCTATTTCCCTTGGATTTTTAGTCATCCACCTCCAAACTTAGATATTCTACTAAAATATCCAAATTTCTAAACTTACCTGGAAAATAGTAGAAATTCACTTACCCAGAACCGAAAGGAGTTAACACACCGTTGAAAAACTTCTCGGGTCCAAAATCTCGATTAACCTGTGTATACTTTTACCACGCGACCACTGTTAGATCGTGACTTACATAATGGATGGTTACGATCATCCAAAATTCAATGGAATTAAGCCACAGTTGAATTGCTCATCGGGCCCAAAAATTTTATTAACCACCGTTCAATTTTCCACGCGATATCCATTGGATCTCGCTCCTCTAATCGAACGGCCCAAATCAACTGCACTATTAACCCAATTTGATAAAATATCACATCCAGTTTTGGGTTAAACCTTGACGCTGATTTGCACACAACTACCATAGATCTAACGATTTTGTTGATCGGATGGTTCTAGGCTTCTTCAATTTTCTTTACAAGTTTATCAGACTTTTACCTCCTTCCGCTATGATTTTAGCGCTTTTGCCAGGTTTAGCTCTTCACTAATGAATTCATAGTTTAGCTAATTAAATTCATAGGGGTCAAAACACATTTGACTTAACTTAATACACAATGAATGAGGAATTTAAACAAGAGAACACCAGATCATACAGAACTCTAAGTTGACAGGCCAAACTAGAATTCAACAATACACGAAGATACTTAAAAGGAATTCAACCCTCTGGGATTTAACCTTTCATACATAAAATACACAAAGATACAGAGATATTTCAATTCTTTTACAGTCTAATGATCCATAGAGAAATCCAGCCAAAATCACCTACAATAGTTCAAAACTTACATAGATACTTTACATCCAACAATTTGATCCTCAATCAATGGATCAAATCAATCTAATCCTATATAAATACCTAAACTTCCTGATATTCTCCTCGATAATCTCAACTAAGTTTGAGCTACTTGGATTAATTACAAAATCCTTTAAATACCTATATTCTAGCTCAATTCCTATCTAGAAAACTTTGTAAATTGACAGCTAAAGGATCCCACTCCTTTGCTTGTAATTTTTTTTTAGATTTTTGGAATAAAATGAAGCCTTTTGTCTTTAAGCCTCATGCTCCTGCATCAGACTCCCAAGGACAAAATTCTTCATGAGCTCTTGTCCATGATATCTTCTACAGAACATCCAACTTCTGTAGCATGGTTTCTGTTACCCAGGTAGCATCAACAATTGGTTGATCTTTCCACTTGACCAAGTATTGAAAATACTCATGTCCCCTTGTTTTATTAAACACTCTTTTATCCAATATATTCTCTAGTTACAATGCCTTCACTGTAGGTATCTATTTTACCCAATCCACCTCTTATTCTTCCTTGTCTTATGTTGTGTCATCTGCCTGTCCCTTTTCATACCTGTACAAATCAGCAACATTGAAAATTGGAGATATTCCAATACTAGGCGGTAACTCAATTTCATATGCATTTGCAGAAAATTTCCTCAAAACTCTGCATGGTCCAATATTCTTGAATTTTAATTTCTTATACTCCCATTTTGGAAATATTTCCTTCCTTAGGTGTGCCAAAGCAAATCTCCAACCTAAAAATGTACTTCTCTCTTCTTCAAATCTACTCTGTTCTTGTACTTTGTGTTGTTGTCCTGTAGCCGTTGTTTTACTTGTTCATGAATGACTTGAACATATGAAGCAAAATCTTCTCCTAGAGCACTCCTCATTTCAAATTTACCCAAATCTTTCAATTTAGACACTCCTCTTGGGTGCATTCCATAAACTATATGGAATGGACTCTACCCTGTACTCCTATTAGGAGAATCATTATAAGCATATTCAGCCTATGCCAAAACTTGATCCCATTGTTTTGGATGTTCTCCTGCAAGGCTTCTCAAAAGATTACCTAAGCTTTTGTACAAAAATGCAGTATGCCCATCACTCTGAGGATGATATGCCGAACTGAAACTCAATCTAGTACCAAGTTTCTTCCACAACGTCCTCCAGAAATGACCAACAAATCTGGTATCTCTATCTGAAATAATGCTCTTAGGTAACCCATGCAAACTTACAATTTCCTTAAAAAATAAGTTAGCAACATGGGTAGCATCATTGGTTTTATAACATGGAATAAAATGTGCCATTTTTGAAAATCTGTCAATTACTACAGAAATTGAATCATGTCCTCTTTGAGTTTTTGGCAAACCTAAAACAAAGTCCATACTTACCATATCCCAAGGCCTATCTGGAATAGGTAATGGAACATACAAACCTGTGTTTTGGCTCCTTCCCTTCGCATACTAATAGACTTTATAATTCTTCACATACTTTTCTACTTCATCTCACGTCTTCGGCCAAAAATAAAACTGGTTCAACTGCTCATAAATCTTGCTTGCACCAAAATGTCCTCCAAGTCCACCACTATGTTTCTCCTTGATCAAATTTTCTCTCATAGAAAAATTTGGTATGCACGACTGATTTATTTTAAATAACAATACTTCTTGCATGAAATGATCCAGCCACTTACTTCTGCCTAAAAAAACATGATTTCTACAAGCTTCAAATGCCTCTATAAAATCTAGATCTTACTCACATAATTCCTTAAGAAAATCAAAAACCAACACTTGAATTTGACTTTCTTGCACCAAAATGATTTTTCTACTTAAGGCATATGCTACTTTGTTTGATTGACCAGTTATATGTTTTAACACAAAATTAAAACTTTGAACGTATTCTACCCATTTTGCATGCTTTTGGTTAAGCTTTGGTTGTTGCATAATGTATTGTAATGCATGGTTATCTGAATACAATATGAACTCCTTAGACCTCAAGTAATGTCTCCACTTCTTCAAAGACTACACCACTACATAAATCTCCTTGTCATAAGAAGAATATTTCTTCTTTGACTCATTCATATTCTCACTAAAATAAGCTACAGATCTGTCCTCCCAACTTAAGACAACTCTAATGGCTTCTCCACTGGCATCACACTTCACCTGAAAAGGTTTATTAAAATCAGGAAAAATCGAAATAGGTTTCTCAATAATCTTTCTCTTCTACTTCAATAGTCTATTTAAATGGCTACCTATCCTTCTTTATAGTATCAATAATTGAAGCATTGAACTTACTAAAATTCCTTATGAATTTCCTATAAAAGCTTGCAAGACCATGAAAACTTCTTACCTCAAAGACACTTTTGGTGAAGGCCACTCCATGATTGCATCGATCTTCTCAGGATCCACCTTTAACCCATCAACAGAAACAACATAACCTAAATACACCATCTGCTCCTTCATGAGTGAACATTTCATTAAATTTAACAGTAACTTCTCTTGTTGTAGCCTCTATAAGACATAATTTAGATGTCTCACATGTTCCTCTTTTGATCTATTGCAAAATAATGTATCATCAAGATATACTATTACAAATTTACCTATAAATTCTTTTAAAAATTCATTCACGAGTCTTATAAATGTACTGGGAGCATTTGACAACCCAAAAGGCATTACCATCCGTTCATACAATCCGTAATTTATCTTAAAAGCAGTTTTCCACTCATCCCATTCTCTAACTATGATTTGATGATAACCACTTTTTAAATCTAACTTTGTAAAATATCTTGCTCCACTCAAACAATCCATCGAATATTCAATTTTAGGTAAAGGAAATATGTACCTGATTTTTATCTTATTGATTGTTCCTAAATCAGTGCACATTCTCCAACCTCCATATTTCTTTGCGCTCAACATTGTAGGCACTGCACAAGGACTCAAACACTCTCTAATCAATCCCTTGTCTAATAGTTCTTGAACCTATTTCCTGATTTATTCATTATTTGTGGAAGTCATCTGGTAAGCTACTTTATTAGGTAGATTTTCTCCTAGAATCAAATCTATATTATGGCTGATTTTTCTAATGGGAGGTAATTCATCAGGAAAATCATCTATAATGATATAACAATAACTCTCCAGCATCTCTTGAATTTCAATTGGTAAATCAGAAACATTAGTGGAAGTTATTATTACCTTGGGTTTGCAAACCAATGCAAAACTTACCTCATCTTCTTCCATCTGCTGCAAGTACTTCTTTCGACTCAGCAAAGGGTCTTTGGATTAGGTTTCTTCGGTGCATCCTCTTCTTCCATAGGCAGTAATGTATAATTGACACCATCTTTGCTAAATTTGTATGTGTTCTTCTTTCCACCATGCTTAACTCCTCTGTCATACTGCCAAGGCCTTCCCAGCAATATGTGACACACATCCAGAGACATCACACAGAATTTTGTCTCTATATTTTCCCAACTACAACCCCACTTCACATTTCTCATTCATTATCAAATGATACCCCTTTTGAAGCCATGACACCTTGTAAGGTGTTGGGTGTTTCTTTGTCTTCAATTTCAATTTCTCCACCACTTATATGGAGACCAAATTATTTGTACTAACACTATCAATTATCATCTAACAACACTTCCCTTTAACCTTGCATATAGTCTTGAACAAGGTCTTTCTTTGTGCCGATTCAACAATTTCCTTAGCTCGCTTTAACAAAATTTTGTTAACTACCAAAGATTCCCCTTTATCTGGTACATTTTCTTGTTCTATTACCCTTGCTACTTCCTCTTCAGTCTTAGCAACAATTGCATTCCTCTAATTCATTCCTATGTTTTGTGGGCACTCATAGGCTCTATGACCCATCTTGTTACATTTGTAACATCTTACTTCTCTTCCTCTGCCTCTACCTCCTCTTCCTCTCGAAAAAATCCCTCTGCCACTTGCGTCACGTCCTGTGGGTGCATGCTAACTTGAGTTGCTACTAGCTCCATCTCTAGGTGTTGTAGACCTTCCTCTACCACCTTGACTTTCCCTTCCTCGAAAAGTACCTCTATTTCTGGCAGACTGCTTCCTCACGAGTTTTTCTTTAGCCTTCAATACCATCTGATAAGCCTCTTCTACTATTTTAGGAGACAGTGCACTTATCTCATCTTGTATCTCCATTCTGAGACCATTCACATATCTTGCAACCTTCTCATCTATATCTTGGATTTGTCTTTCTCTTATACTCACTTTGTAGAATTCCTCTATGTATTCCTTTACTGTCGTAGACCTCTGTCTAAGATTTTGCATCTGTCTAAATAATGTTTGCTGATAATCACTTGGCAAAAACTTACTTTTCATCTTTCCCAGCATTCTGTTCCAATTCTTAATTGGTTGTTTACCAAGTCTTCTTCTTTCTGCCTGCACTCCATGCCACCAAAGTGTTGCATGTCCCTTCAATTTTGTGACAACAAACTTCACTTTCTTTCTTGCTTCTGTTTCTTCGTAATCAAATATTTTCTCCATTTCATTAATCCAGTCTATCAATTCTTCAAGGCTTAAGCTTCCTGTATAGATTGAAAATTCAAGTATGGGCTTAGATGTGGATCTCAATACTGGTATCTCAAAATTCAGGTTCAATGACATCTCCAGCATCTGCATCTCTTCCCATTTCCATTCCTTCCAATCTAGCTTGCATCTGTTGCATAACTTACAACACTTCAACATTTGCAACTGGTATTCCTCTTCTTTAATCACCACCTCTTCCTCCAAGTCTGAAAGCCATGTTGGATTTCTTTTTCTGATCCTTTAGATCTTGTTCAGTGTTAGTAGGCTACTCTGATACCACAAATGGTGGTCAGGTTGCAGGTGTAAGGGATAATCGCTCAAATCCTAAAATGATCTCCTCAAGTGCAGGTAGAAGTTCTTCTTCCATTTCCTTTGGAGTTTTAGTCATCTGCCTCCAAACTTAGATATTCTACTAAAATAGCCAAATTTCTAAACTTACCTGAAAAATAACATAACTTCACTTACCCAGAACTGAAAGAAGTTAACACCCCGTTAAAAAACTTCTTAGGTCCAAAATCTAGATTAACCGGCATATAATTTTACCACACAACCACCGTTGGATCACAACTTCCACAATGGATGGTTACAATCATCCAGACTTCAACAAATTTAAGCCATAGTTGAATTTCTCAACGAGTCTGAAAATTTTATTAACCACCATTCACTTTTCCACGCGATATCCATTGGATTTCACTCCTCTAATCGGACGGCCCAAATCAACTGCACTATTAAGCTAGTTTGATAAAATATCACATCCGGTTTTGGGTTAAACCTCAACGCCGATTTGCATGTGACTACTATAGATCTAATGGTTCTGTTGATCAGATGGTTCTAGGATTCTTTGTTTTTCCTTACAAGTTTATCAAACTTTCCCTCCTTTCGCTATGATTTTAGTGCTACCCTAGGTTTAGCTCTTCAATAATGAATTCAGAGTTTAGCTAATTAAAGTTCTACTGGTTGAAACACATTCGACTTAACTTAATACACAGTGAATGACGAATTTAACCACGAGAACACTAGATCATACAAAACTCTAATTTTACAGGCCAAACTGGAATTCAACAATACACAAAGATATTTCAAAGGAATTCAACCCTCCGGGATTTAACCTTTCATACATAAAATACATAGAGATACAGAGATAATTCAATTCTTTTATAGTCTAATTCTCCATAACCAAATCCAGCCAAAATCCCCTTACAATAGTTCAAAACTGACATAAATACTTTACATCCAACAATTTGATCCTCAATCAATGGATCGAATCTATCTAATCCTTGATAAATACCTAAACTGCTTGATATTCTCCTCGAGAATCTCAAATAAGTCTGAACTACTTGGATTAATTACAAAATCCTTCGAATACCTATATTCTAGCTCAATTCCTATCTAGAAAACTTTGTAAATTGACAGTTAAAGGATCCCACTCCTTTGCTTGTAATTTTTTTTGGATTTTTGGAACAAAATGAAGCCTTTTGTCTTTAAGACTCATGCTCCTACATCACACTATGTGGCACAAGTTCGCATCCATTTCACTCTTTTTGAAGCCCAACCCAGTGAAGTAGCTACCTATCCTAGTGTACTCAGCATGGGGTGCTTGCTTCAGCATGTACAACACTCTCTTGAGCCGACGCACATGAAACTCATGGTCAAAGGTCTCAAGAAATTTACAATTCTCTATGTACACCTCTTCCTCAATCATGCCATTAAAGAAAGATGTCTTCACATCCATATGATGTATCTTCCAATCGATATATGTTGATAGTGCCAATATAGATATCATTGATGAGTACCTTGCAACAAAAACAAAGGTCTCATCATAGTCAATCCCTTATACCTATGAAATGCCATAGGACAAGAATCTAGCCTTATGATTCTCCACACTACCATCTATAGCTTGCTTGACCTTGCAAAGCCAGTGGGAGCTCACCATTGACTTGTCCACCGATCTTAGGTCCACAACCCAAACACTGTTATGAACTATGGATTCATACTCCTCCACCATGGCATCAAGGCAAGCAGACTATTGCATTACTTCCTTAAAGGAAGATGGCTTTTTCACAACACATTCGACCATAAGAGCCATGCATCTAGTGTACCTCTCAGGTGACCTCCTCTACCTACGCTGAGAAGTGGGTGCTCCCACATTCTCTGGTGCATCATCCAACAATCTATCATCCTCTCTGGCGCACTTTATTCACTCTCTGGAAGAATCTGCCTGAGTGGATGTCTTCACTCCTATATCCTCTACATGTGGTTGCTACTCATCAATTTGAGAGTCCTCAACCTTAGAAGCTAAAATCTCCTCGTCCATAAGCAGCTCAAGCTCCCTCTCAAGGGAATCTTGCCTAGTATTCTCCTCATTGAATTTGACATCCCTACGAACCACTGTCATCCAGCTGGTTGGCAAGGACACCCAATAGTTGTGAGGTGTATTAATATACCACACAAATATCCCCAACTTTATTATCAACTCAAGATTCTTCTATGCATATTTGGTCACATGGCAATATAACAATGACCCAAAAATCATGAAGTGACCAACATCGGGCCTCTTATTGGAATAGGCATCCTTTCGTGTCCTCATCACAAGTATCTAATGTGCACTGTTAGCCACCTATACCAATAGGTTTCATATTTCATGATTGGCTATGAAAAAGTCCAAATATGCTCTGCTTTGATGATTCAAAGATCACATATTTCCAAGAGAATCCAATCTGTGCTTATAGCTTGGTATGGACTCAAATTTTGATGGATGGTCCAACAGTCTAATCTGGATCATGTCATGTTTTAAATTTTCAGTTGTAGAATAGAGAAAGGAGTCTGTCCAAACTGTTTAATCTTGGAAGACAAGTAGTTTAGGTAGAGAAAAAAGGCTCCCAACAGCTTAATATGGGACCTTGGAAGAAATAAGGGTAGAAGTAGATGGAAAAACAAAAGAAAAAGCCAAAGAAAAGAAAAGGCAAGTAAGGGTCTGCAAGTCCAAGTGCACCCTCCAAGAAGAAATAAAAAATGCTAGGCAAAAGATGGGTAGGCAGTTGGGGTTGCAGAAAGGTCATTTCTTACAAGTTGCATGTGTGCTAACTTTGTTTACCAAAGCAAAATCAATGAATTGAGAAGGTGTCATTCTTCATCAAGTTACAGCAAGCAAGAAGCATGTCTAACCTCCCTTCTTCCCCTTTCCATTTCATTACTAACACTCCCTAATCAGCTGAGATTCATGGAAGAGATTATGGTTTCATGGTGGTTCTTAATCTTTTTAGAAGCCACATTTCTTGTCTAAAATTCTTTTCATTTTGATCTACTCCCTAAACTAAGTAAGTTTCAAATAAACTTAGTGACTTCCCCCTCATTCACATTTCCCCCCATATTAACTCTAACTCTACTATGTAAATCCCCTATATTACCTTTCCCCTAATATTATTAACACCATGGTGTATAAACCCCAAATTTTGTATAAATATCCCTCCCCTTGGCATTATAGCCAATAAATCCTCTGTCAGGGATCAAATTGGCATCTGGTCACTTTGATGAACCTAAACCTTACCCCTCTCCCTTCTTAGAAGCCATTCCACCCATTAAGCCTTTGATTGTAAAGAAAAAACCTTGTAAAAACCCCTCCTACCCATAACCCCTTTGAAATTATGAAAAAACCCAAAAACCCACCTTCTACCGCTTTTCCAAAGTTTCGGCGCATATATTTGATTTTCCAAAATACATTGAAAACCTTACAAAAACCCATATCCTAATGTTTTCCGCCGGGCGCAGCTTTCAAAAACAAATAATAAATTAAACCCGCCCCCCTCCATATTGTTTGATCACATCGCCCTTCCGTCAACCGTCAGATCGGACCCATGTGATCCGACGGCTCTCGTTGATATCGGAGCGGCCCCCACGCCTGACAGTTAGCGCCCGAGAAAATGACGAAGGGTTACGTCAGTCCTCGGCCACGCGTCACCCTCTCGAGTCTCTCGGAGCGGCCTCTGACAAAACCGGGGTCGTATCGTAAGCGGTCCGAGGAAAACCGTAACCACTATTGCAATTATCGCCCGGTTTGCTGGTCCCACGTCATGCCCACGTCAGAGCCACGCCGCCGCCACCCCGCCGTCGCATCACCTCATTCGTCCGTCCCTACGCTGACCTGTCCTCCACTTCAGCACATCCATGGACCAACCAGGGCCTGCCACATCACCCGGTGATGTCATGCTGATGTCATCCGACTCCGACCCCACCTGATGACGTCATGCTGACGTCATCCCAAAAGCGCGCCAATATTGCCAAAAATCTATTTTAAGCCAAAATTTCGCGTTTTTTCTACTTTTGCCGAAAGAGATTGTTGTTGTTGCTGCATGAATTTGACGACCATACTAGCGCCAACCTGCACCGTTCAACTCTGAAACCACGGGCGCCTCCGCCGTACCTGCATTTGCAACCATCAGTGACAAACCGCAAGGTAGCTCGCGCAACCGTGAGCTAGAAACCTCTGCTTGCTAAATTCACCATAGAAAAGTTCTGGTCAACCCTTCTATTTATCTTTATCAATCTGTTAAACAGTATTTCAACTGTTGTGTGCTCAATTCACCCTCTGGTCCCTGAAATTCACACTTTCATTGCAAGTAATCACCTCTGTGTTGTTCATCTTACTTCAACCAGTTCACCTGCAAGTCAGAAGCTTAATAGACCATGGAAACTCCAATTGCACTGAGCATCAAGCCTCTCAATACCCCTCACAGGGAGTTAGAATGGAAAGCTCTGGGAGATATGGATTATCAAATGTTGGATTGGTTTCCATTAGGCTCTAAATACAATATTCAGTTGCTAAATGAGTTGAAATCCCAACACCTTAGTGGAGCTGATATCCTAGGGATTTGGGACTCAAACTTGCCCATCTACAACCTCCCCCAGGTAAATCCTATGCCAGAATTGACCCACAGATGCCAGGAGTGCTATGATCCATGCCAAAGAGCTGTCCTCAGCCCCACAGGCTCAATTCTGTTCCATATCACCCCAGAGAGCATAAATGAGATGCTGCATTTCCACACTGCAAAACCATTGACCCCCCTCTACATGCAGAACTTGATAAAGAAGGGGACTAAGTTGTCAAATGACCAGATCATCAAAATCAACCAGCTGTTTGTACAACCAGGCTCTGAAGCCATCAGAACTCCTCCTATTGGATATGCATACTTAAATGAATTGGGCAGAATGCTAGTGGATTTGATCAGCTATGTCCTAGGGTTCAGGGGAGTGGAGGATGTGGATGATATTATAATGGCAATGTTGTCTATATTCTCTCCTCGAAGGCCTCCAGCTGTACATTATGACTATGCCACATATATTGCAGATAGGATCCATGACTAGCTGATGAATCTGCAAAGGGAAAGACTGTTCAGATACACTTCCTACATTTACCATCTATTCTTGTTTTATCAACCATGCAGCTTCCTCATTCCCCTGAAGCAAGTTAATGCCCAGGGCAATCCAAGGTCAGTTGTGTTTTGGACCTCTGTTTTTCATTGCACCTCTGTATCACCATACACATGCTGTGAGTTCATAGACTTGTTCATTCATCCAGCTATGACATTATTGTATGGTGTTTCTCCTCCAAGGCTAACTGATGACATGAGGAGAATTCTCCATCTAAAAAAAACCTACAGCATTGGTAATTGGTACTTTTACCAAGACCACACAGTCATCAGAGTATATGGCTGTGAGTTGAAGCCTTATAGGCTGCCAAGGTATGTCCCTATGAGACTTTTTGCCCTGGAATATTTCAGGCAATTTGGGAATGCCGACTACCTCCACTTCCAAAGTAAGAACAAGAAGGCGCAGTTGAAGGTAAGGAGCCAGCTGGGCCCTTTCCTATTTAACAAAAAAGAGGAGGGATGGAAAGAGGCAAATAGTATCCTAGAGGCCCTCAAACTGCAAACTAGTTTTGAGTGGATACCCTATGACCCCAATCATTTTGTTTCCCTCAGGAGGATAAGATACAAATTGGGTACCTATTCACATATGAGGCTGCCTGAGATTGAGCAATATGCCAATGCATTGAGCTGGGAAGAGGGCACCCTAGAAGAGGAAATTACTAGTGAAGAGCTGCTAGAAAGAGAGGCTAGAAATATTCAAAAAGAAGCTGACTTAGAAACTTGTGGACAGGTCCCCCTCTCATATAAACGACAACTTGGAGCAGCTGCCTCATCCTCAACAACACATCAGCAAGCTGCCATTAATACTCCACAGACATCCAGCAAAGGCAAAGAAAAGCAGGTGGAACAACCACCTCCTATGACAGAAGAGCAAATGGAAACCCTAGTGCAGCAACAAGAAGAGATGGAGCAGCAGGGAGAAGTGCAGCAGCAAGAAGAACAGCAACAACAGGAAGAACAAAGGCAGGAACAGCCTGTCCAGCAAGAGAAAATAGTGGAAGCCCCTAAATCCACTGAACAAACTGTGCCTCCAAGGCAAGAAACTTCAGCTGAGGCATCAATCCTCCGAACTTCACAAAAGGAGGATACAAGCAGGAAAAGGGACAGGGAGACTCCCCTTACAACATCAGCAACTCATGGGGAGAAAAGACAGAGAATCAATCCCTTCTCAGAGGAAGAAATGCCAATAGGACAGTCTTTTGGTATGGTCCCACCCAGCAGGGAAGCATCAGCAAGTTCCTTTCAACAGGAATAGGATAGAGCAATGGGAGGAGAAGTGAGTTCCTCGAATCAGCAAAGAGAAGGTGGACCCAGCATTAAACAGTAGTTCATCGACATTAAGAGGAGAAATGAGCCCATCAAGATACAGCTATATAACCATCTGTTAAACATGGCTCCCACCAATCAACAAAGACTCATGTCTGCATATGATGTGCAGGAAGGCAAAATGATCATGAGTCATTTTATGCCAACAACAGTGCAGCCCCAATCTGCCTCTGACTACTTGAGGACTAACCTGGAAGTCCTTGCCAAGGATATCCACCCAATGGACAAGATAGAACTGCATAAGCAAACGGGTGAGATGGTCTATGCTTCCTTGGCAGACCAAACATTGGATAACTACAGGCTACAAAATAGCCTTAACAATACAGCCTCTCAGCTAGAGTTGGAGAGAGCATCATCCCAGGCAAAGGACAACAGAATAAGGTCCTTAGAGGACATCATCATAGAGATTGGGCATGATCCCAAAGACATCAAGGCCATACAAGAGATATTAAAATTGAGGGATGCAGACATGGCAGCTTTGAGGAGAAAGATCAAACTCCCAGCCTCAATTCACCCTCAAGCAGATGATGTTGCCCAGTAAAGACATGATCAAGAGGCCACAACCTTGTTGATATCTCTGTACAAGCAGCTAATCCAAACTCAGGAAAAGCTGGGAGAATCGGAGGCTACAAAAGCAGCACTACAGGCAGCCTTGAAACAAACAGAAGAAGGGCAAACCTCAAAGCCTCATCCTGAAGTAATCAACCTTGAGGAAGCTGCTCCAACTACTACTCCTCCTCCTCAGCAAACAGAACCTACAGCACCAACTACATCGACATCTGCACCAACAACAGAGCAGACTCATAGTCTGGATATGCAGAAGCTTCAAAATGAAATTCAAGTCCTGGAAGCTCAAATGTTAGAGCTTAATCAAGCCAAAGAATCTTTGGCTAAAGTAAATGAAAGATATGATAAGAGAAAACAGAATGTTGGCATTTTGGCACAGGTGTGGTGTTATGATACAGGTGTTGTCCTTGATGGCAACTTTCTTTGATGACAGATCTCCGTTCAGACTACAGAATGAAGAGAAATCTCATATACGTAGGTTAATTAAGTCCAAGTTGCGTATACACGCTGGTGATCTGCATACTAAGTTGCATATACGCAGGAGATCTATATACGAAGGCGCGTATACACGCAGATGCATGAACAGAAAAGGGCGTATATGTCGGGAAGCTTCCTTTTGGTCCGTGGTAGTTAGTCCTCGGTACTTGAGCCTATGTCTTTGGACCAAAGTATCTCGACAGACGTGTTGATCCCTAGTTTTTAAGTTGATGGTATTGGATCTCTATGGTTTTGGCTCTTGGTATTGAGCAAGGCCTAAGGCTATATAAGGAGAAGAAGATCATTAGGCAAGGACATCTTTTGAAAAGGCTTGAATATCTAAAAAAGAAAGAGATCTGGTATGCAGGTTCTGGGTTGCTTGATCTAAGCTAAGGAGAGATCACTTCGGTTGATGGAAGACTAGATCTAAGGATAGATCGGGATCTAATGATTTGAAATGCACTATTATGATATGGTTGATTATGCGTATTTCTAGATTTGCATACTGACGCAATGTTATGTTCTGGGTCTAACTGATGTCTGGTACAGCTGCAAGTTGAGAGAATTTATTTTTAGATCTGTACGCAGGTTGTCTTCGGTAAAAGCGCGTGTATACGCGGGTTGCTCTCATTGAAGTAGCGTATATCTTTTGAAGCTTGATTTTTGGGTTTACAGTTGGATCTGACTGTTATTGCAGAGTTCTGTAGTCTGCTCTGTGTTCTGGTAACTGGTGATTGACAGGGTTTCAGTGGTTCAGTAATTCAAAGATTGATGATGCTAGTATTGGTTGTTTTGTGCTTCAATGATCTGTTGTGAAAGTTGAATGAGTTGTGGTCTTCAGATTGTAATGTTGTGCTTCAGGAATATCCAGTCTGAAAATGTATGAAAGGTGGTACCTGAAAGAAAGAAGATTGTAGGCCAGCACCTACAAGAGCAAAGGGGGTTGGAGCTCCCTTCCAAGGAAGTTTGGAGAATGAGAGAAGGTTGTAGCCTTCTGCAGGTTGTAGCCTGCATACTAGTATAAGGCTGCACCAGTACAAAAAGATTGTAAACTGAAGTTTAATATTAAAGAAAGATAGAGACGACTTGCAGCAGGTGGTTTTCACCCACATTTGGTTTCCACCTTATATCATGGTGTTCATGTGTGTGGTTTTTGTGTGATCTGTTCTACTGCATCTGTTTACTCTTAATATGGTGAATAATGTCCTTATGCACTTAACTGAAGATAAACTAACTGAATTATAAGATTTCTGGTTATACTCCGTTTTCTTTAGACACAGTTGCATGTACACGCTGGTTCACTTAACGAAAGTAGCGTATATGTTTCTGAGCATTGAAAAAGTTTTATAGTTCTGATAATACTGATTCACCCCCCTCTCAGTATTATTTCCAACAATTGGTATCAGAGCAGGTCCTTCAGAGAAGCTTGACCGCTTGAAGGTAGATCGTTCATCATGAGCAACTACGAGAAAGAAGCATCAATCAGGCCACCGGTTTTTGATGGGACAAACTTCAATTATTGGAAGGTAAGAGTTACTGCCTATCTTCAATCTCTTGGTACAGAAGTTTGGAACATCGTAGAGACAGGCTACACTTTTCCTTCAGCTACTCCTACAGATGCAGCCGAGAAAAAGAAATATGAAACAAATGCGAAAGCAGTCAATACTCTATTGGGATGCATCTCTCAATCAGAATTCATGAAGGTAATGCACTATAAATCTGCAAAAGAAATATGGGATAAAATGGTCACGAGCTATGAAGGAGACGATCAGGTAAAGCGTGCTAAACTTCAAACTCTCAGGATTAAGTATGAGACTCTCAGAATGTATAATGATGAAAGTGTGGCTAACTACTTCCTTAGGGTAGATGAGATTGTCAATTGCATGCAAAACTTGGGTGAAGAAATAAAAGAGGCTATTGTGGTTGAAAAGGTTCTAAGATCTTTGTCCTCCAAGTTTGAATCTAAACTGTCTGCCATAGAAGAAAAGGAAAATTTGCAAATTCTTACTATGTCTCAGCTTCACGGAATTCTAACCGCTTATGAAATGAGAAAGGGAGGTCCATCAGACAGAAGAGAAGCTGCCTTCAAGGCTTCAGGCAAAGAAGATTATTATGAAGCAAGTCACCTGCCAGAAGATGAAGAAGAGGAATCAAATTTTGTCAGAAATCTTCAAAGGGGTTCTGGAAGGTTCAGAGGTAAGTTACCTTTTAAATGCTTTGCTTGTGGAAGAGTAGGTCATTATGCTGCCAAATGTCCTCACAAAGATAAGAATGACAAGGGAAAGGAACCTGTTAAATGGAACAAGAAGCAATATAAAAAGAAGAAAAGCTATTACACTCATGAAGATAGTGATGGACGTTCAAATAGTGATGAAGATGAACAAGGTAATAGATATAAACTTTTAATGGCTTTTGAAGATGATGACTACATGGATGTTATAGATGTAGAAGGCTTTTATGAAGAAATGAAAGATCTCAAAGTTTGTTTAGAAGAGAAGAGTGCTATTATTGATTCTCTACAATGTCAACTAGCTGAAGAGGAAAAACATCTTGAAAAATTGGAATGTGAGATTGTTTGTCTTAGAAAGGAGATTGAGAAAACCAAAGCAATTAATCTTAAGTTTGTTAAAGGATCTGAAACCTTGGATGAGATTATCAATGTGCAGCGATCTCCTCTGATCAAGACAAGTCTTGGATATAATGGAGAAACATCTCAAGCCTCTACCTCTAAAAGTTATCTTGATGCAGCAAGGAGAAGCGAGCAAAGGCCAAATAAAAGTCATCAGGTGAATCAGGGACAGTTTACCTCAAGAACAAATAAAGACCATCAAGAAATTCGGGGACAAACTGCCTTAAGGACAAACATAAGCTACAATCAGCCACAGGTAAAATCTTCCCAATTTGCTCCAAGAATGAATAGAAGCTACAATCGGTTGGATGATAGATCTGATTATCGCAAAAATTTCTTTAATGGCCAATGCTTTTCTTGCCATAACTTCGGTCACAAAGCAGCTCAATGTGTTGCCTACAAAACAATCATGACTAGAGAAGCTCAAAAGCAAGGGAGAATGAATGGAACCATGAAAAGGACTTATAACAATTTTTCGGTTCTTGAAAATGAAGTTGAATGCTCTATTTGTAATAACTTTGGTCATGAAGACTCTGAATGCAGGAGCAGGTTCCGGAAGACAACTCAGAAGGAACAAACCTTAAATGTTAGAACATGGAGAATAAAAGAATCACAACCAGAAAGATGTGGGATAGCCTTTTATGTAGAAGGTCAAGAAAGTCTATGGTACATTGACAGCGGATGTTCGAAGCATATGATAGGGGACAAAGAAAAGCTTGAGTCATATACCGCATTAGAAAAGGGGAAGAAAGTTTCTTTTGGGAACGATATCTCTGCAGCCATAAAAGGAAAAGGTGTTGCTCTGTTGAAAGAGAAGGTCAAAGCAGGAAATGTTTTATATGTTGATGGATTGAAGCATAATCTTCTGAGTGTCAGTCAGATGTGCGATCAAGGAACTGAGGTAATATTTAGATCAAATGGATGTTGTGTTCGCGATCTTGATACAGGTAAAACAGTGATCAAAGGAAGAAGGACTCCAAATAATCTATATATCTTTGAGGAAAGACAACAATGCTACTTAAGCAAGGATGATGAACATTGGCTATGGCATCAGAGGTTGGGGCATCTAAGCTTTTCACAAATAAGGAAAGCATGCAAATATCAGGCAGTTCGTGGTCTTCCAGATATCAAAATTCCAGACAATACCATATGCAAATCTTGTCAGTTTGGAAAGCAAACCAGAACTAACTTTCCAGAGAAGGAAGGATCAGCTAGCATGCCTCTCGAGCTAGTCCATACAGATGTATGTGGTCCATTTAGGAAGAGGACACCTCGAGGAGAAGAATATCTGATATTATTCATTGATGATTTCTCCAGATTTGTTTGGTTAGGGCTCATGAAGCACAAAGATGAAGCATTCGAAAAATTCAAATCCTTCAAAGCCTTGGTTGAAAATGAATCAGGACACAAAATTAAGTGCCTCAGATCTGACAGAGGTGGGGAGTTTACCTCAAACGAATTTTTCGATTTCTGTGAAGAACATGGGATAAGAAGAGAATTCTCTACAGCTAGAACTCCTCAGCAAAATGGGGTTGTGGAAAGAATGAACAGAACAATCCAACAAATGGCTCGTGCTATGCTTGATGAATCAGGTACTCCCACAACCTTCTGGGGTGAAGCTGCACATGCTGCGGTTATTATTCTTAACAAAACAAATGTCCGAGTAAACAGCACTCAAACACCTCATGAGCTCTGGAGTGGTGAGACTCCTTCGGTGAAGCACTTCAAAATCTTTGGGAGCAAATGTTATATTAAGAATACTGATGAGCAACTTGGCAAACTTGAACCAAGAGCAGATGAGGGCATTCTTCTTGGTTATTCTCCACATAGCAAAGCATACAAGTGCTACAATAAAAGACTTGGCAGAATTGTTGACAGCATTGATGTAGTGGTTGATGAGAAGGGATATATTCCTAGGCAAGTTCATCATGAAGACATTGAAGAAGATGAAGGCTACCCTCAAAGGCGGAATGATGAAGAAGAAGAACCTCAAGAAGAACCAGAGGAGCAGACAAGAATAGAAGAGAAGACTCCATCTAGATATGTTCAAAAGAATCATCCAGAATCTCAGATCGTGGGGCAGAAAGAAGCAGGAGTACAAACAAGAAGGACACTTGCAGAAGCTTCAAGCTATTTGGCATTACTCTCCGCCACTGAACCACAAAATGTGAAAGAGGCATGCAAAGATGAATGTTGGGTCAAAGCAATGGATGAAGAACTTGAGCAGATCGAAAAGAACAACACTTGGGAATTAGTTCCTAGACCAAAAGATAAGAATGTAATAGGAACAAAATGGGTCTTCAAGAATAAATTGAATGAAAATGGAGAAGTAATTAGAAACAAGGCCAAACTTGTTTGTAAAGGGTATGCGTAGCAAGAAGGAATAGATTTTGAAGAGACCTTTACTCCTGTGGCAAGACTTGAGGCCATCCGAATGTTCCTTGCTCTCTCAAGCTTTCAAAACTTCAAGGTATTTCAAATGGACGTGAAATCAGCCTTTCTGAATGGAGACTTAGAAGAAGAAGTATATATTGAGCAGCTAGATGGTTTCATTCTTGGGAATGATCCAAACCTTGTATGCAGATTGAAAAAGGCTCTCTATGGACTCAAACAAGCTCCAAGGGCTTGGTACTATCGGTTGGACAAATATCTTCACCAACAAGGTTTTTCAAAAGGATCAGCAGATAACAATCTCTATATAAAAGTTGAAAATAACAAATTGCTAATTCTTGTTTTTTATGTAGATGATATTATCTTTGGCAGCAATGAAGAGACTATGAGTCAAGACTTTTCCTTGGTTATGCAGAAAGAATTCGAAATGTCACTACTTGGAGAATTGACATATTTTCTTGGATTGCAAATCCAACAAAATGAAGGAGGTATCTTCTTGTCTCAAACCAAATACCTCAAGCAGATCTTGAAGAAGTATGGCATGGAAGAGTCAAAGCCAGTATGTACACCCATGGTTACAGGATGCAGCCTCAGTACAAATGATGAATCAGCAGCAGTTCACCAACCCACTTATAGATCCATGATTGGGAGTTTGCTTTATTTGACAGGTACCCGACCAGATATTACACATGCAGTAGGAATTGTTGGAAGATTTCAAGCCAACCCAAAGGAAACTCATCTTCAGGCAGTCAAAAGAATCTTCAAGTATCTTCAAGGGACCCAAAAATATGGCTTATGGTATCCTAGAAATACATATCTCACTCTTCATGCTTACACAGATCCAGATTGGGCTGGAAGTGTGGATGATAGGAAAAGCACAAGTGGTGGTGCTTTCTTCATGGGTTCCAGATTAGTATCTTGGTTCAGCAAGAAACAGAGTTCGATTGCCTTATCTACAGCTGAAGCAGAATATGTGGCTGCGGCATCTTGTTGCACACAACTTCTTTGGATGATGCAGACCTTGTAGGACTTTCAAATCACTTGCACTCCACCAGTCTCTATCTTATGTGATAATACAAGTGCAATCAGCATTTCAAAGAATCCAGTCATGCACTCAAAGACCAAGCACATACCAATCAAGTACCATTTTCTTCGGGAACAAGTGCTTGAGCAGAAGGTCAAGTTGGAGTATGTTTCTTCTAAGGAACAAGTTGCTGATATTCTCACAAAACCACTGCCCAGGGAAACTTTTGAATATCTCAGACAAAAGCTGGGAGTAGTTGATGCTTCATCCTGCTGTTAAAGCTTGTCTGTTCTACAGAAAAGTTGGTATACGCAAGTTACGTAAGGGATATCTGCGTATATACGCCAATTTATGCGGGGTAAGTCGCGTGTATGTTGTACGCTTGTTGCAGAAAGTATATCCGCGTACATACGCTGGTTTATGCAGGAGAAATCGCGTATATAGAGTTCTTAACAGCAAGGGCAAACTCTGGTTTGAAAAGGTCTGAGATGGGTATGTCAGAATTCTTCAGGCACAGTTTCAGGGAGTGCAGCAGGCACATGTTCAGGGGGAGCAGCTTAAAAGTCTCATAAAGCATTGTTGGCATTTAGATGTTTTGGTTGTTGGTTTCAGGAGAAGGAGCTCAGAAAGAAATCCTGGTTGCTGATCTAAAAGATGTTTATCAGATGCTGTTGTTGACTTTCATAAGTCTTGGTCTAGATCTATTGTCTCTATGTCATGTATCTCTTTTGTGATATCTCTTTTATGTTGTCAAGGTCATGTAACGGCCTATGTTGGTTTCCCCACTATGCCTGGGATGAATGATGTAATATAATTGGTTGTTTCTGATGTGTCCCCTCTTGGTAGGGAGTATGGATGTATGTATTGAGTCTTTTGGTGATAGGAAGGTCCCTTATGGTGTATAAGTCTTGGTTCTTGTTGAAGAACATCTTTTGCAGATCTGGCCTACAGTCAGGGGGAGCATGATTCAGCACAGCCAAGCAGAGGTATCAGCATGTCCTCCGGGGGAGCACAACCCTTTGCCCTTGATGACAAAGGGGGAGAATGATTCTAAGGATCTGAAGGTTGCCATCAAGTCCAAAGGGGGAGATTGTTGGCATTTTGGCACAGGTGTGGTGTTATGATACAGGTGTTGTCCTTGATGGCAACTTTCTTTGATGACAGATCTCCGTTCAGACTACAGAATGAAGAGAAATCTCATATACGCAGGTTAATTAAGTCCAAGTTGCATATACACGCTGGTGATCTGCATACTAAGTCGCGTATACGCAGGAGAGCTATATACGAAGGCGCGTATACACGCAGATGCATGAACAGAAAAGGGCGTATATGTCAGGAAGCTTCCTTTTGGTCCGTGGTAGTTAGTCCTCGGTACTTGAGCCTATGTCTTTGGACCAAAGTATCTCGACAGACGTGTTGATCCCTAGTTTTTAAGTTGATGGTATTGGATCTCTATGGTTTTGGCTCTTGGTATTGAGCAAGGCCTAAGGCTATATAAGGAGAAGAAGATCATTAGGCAAGGACATCTTTTGAAAAGGCTTGAATATCTGAAAAAGAAAGAGATCTGGTATGCAGGTTCTGGGTTGCTTGATCTAAGCTAAGGAGAGATCACTTCGGTTGATGGAAGACTAGATCTAAGGATAGATCAGGATCTAATGATTTGAAATGCACTATTATGATATGGTTGATTATGCGTATTTCTAGATCTGCATACTGACGCAATGTTATGTTCTGGGTCTAACTGATGTCTGGTACAGCTGCAAGTTGAGAGAATTTATTCTTAGATCTGTACGCAGGTTATCTTCGGTAAAAGCGCGTGTATACGCGGGTTGCTCTCATTGAAGTAGCGTATATCTTTTGAAGCTTGATTTTTGGGTTTACAGTTGGATCTGACTGTTATTGCAGAGTTCTGTAGTCTGCTCTGTGTTCTGGTAACTGGTGATTGACAGGGTTTCAGTGGTTCAGTAATTCAAAGATTGATGATGCTAGTATTGGTTGTTTTGTGCTTCAATGATCTGTTGTGAAAGTTGAATGAGTTGTGGTCTTCAGATTATAATGTCGTGCTTCAGGAATATCCAGTCTGAAAATGTATGAAAGGTAGTACCTGAAAGAAAGAAGATTGTAGGCCAGCACCTACAAGAGCAAAGGGGGTTGGAGCTCCCTTCCAAGGAAGTTTGGAGAACGAGAGAAGGTTGTAGCCTTCTGCAGGTTGTAGCCTGCGTACTGGTATAAGGCTGCACCAGTACAAAAGATTGTAAACTGAAGTTTCATATTAAAGAAAGATAGAGACGACTTGCAGCAGGTGGTTTTCACCCACATTGGGTTTCCACCTTATATCATGGTGTTCATGTGTGTGGTTTTTGTGTGATCTGTTCTACTGCATCTGTTTACTCTTAATATGGTGAATAATGTCCTTATGCACTTAACTGAAGATAAACTAACTGAATTATAAGATTTCTGGTTATACGCCGTTTTCTTTAGACACAGTTGCGTGTACACGCTGGTTCACTTAACGAAAGTAGCGTATATGTTTCTGAGCATTGAAAAAGTTTTATAGTTCTGATAATACTGATTCACCCCCCCTCTCAGTATTATTTCCAACACAGAATGTGGCTGAGAAGGAAAGAGATATAAAAGCTCTCAAAAAGAGAATAACTGAGCTTGGGAAAGAGCTCGCACTAGATAAGGTGACAGCAGAGCTTAAAACAGTCCTGTGGGCCAATATTGGCCAGTCAATTACTAATCAGTGGCAATTCATTGACACCATAGATGAACAGTCAGTGCTCATTACAAAGGCAAATAGGGAAATACACAGAGCAAGAGCAAGCCTTGGCAACATGCCTGATGCTGCCAATAGAATGATCAACATATTGAATAACAGGACAAGCTCTCAACTGGCCACCATGGGAATTGCTCACAGGACTGAGACAATCTCAATGGTTAAAAGGGTCCTGACATTAAGAAACCTGGTTGGAACATTGGAAAGGAGAACCCAAGACATGCAGACCGAAATCAACAAGTTCATGGACAGGTTTCAGGTATTGCAAAACAGAGGCCTCCCCAGCCTACTAAGCAGTGTGGGAAGACTGCTTACCCATGAAAACTATGCAAAAAGGGTCAATGCCTTTGCTGCAAGTCAAATTGCAGGACAGCCCAGCACTTCAGCAGAATCAGGACCAGCATCAGGGCAGACTCTATATAATAGGGTGGAAAACCTGTTTTTTATCATGAACGAGATCAATCATCTGTTCGATGTGCCTCCAAATTTCTATAAATATACAGAAGCAGATGAAACCATAGAGGCAATTGTTAAGCACCAGTTGCCCACACAGGAAGTATGGAATAAATTGACACAGATAATATTATCAAGCCAGAACCTGTAATATTATATTTTGTCCAATTTATAAGTGATCATACACAGGGAAAATTTTGGTAGATAAGCATACAGAGGAAAGATGAAAGGCTGAGCCAACTCAGCAGGGCTATTCGGTTACCACAGCAGCAAGCACAGTCACAGGTGGCAGGGCCGAGAAAATACAGCGCAGCAAACGTAAAGACACATTTTCCAGCATTAAAGCAAAGCGGTTCAACCGACTCACTGACCTCCAAAGGTCAAAATATCCTCTGACAGACTTAAAGAGCAGTTATGCTGCATTCAAAGCTGTAATAACTTCTTTTTCTACTTTTCTGTACGAAGTAATGAAGATATTTCTCTCTCAGATTACTCAATGCCTGCGATATTTTGTATAAACATTTCTATAAAATCCCCTTCGCATGAGTTTGCAAGGGTTGTTGTTGATTTCATTTCTATACTTCTGTTGTTGTATAACTCTCAGAGAAATAATACAAAAGGTGGATGGACTTTCCGAAGCTCTGTGTTCCTTGATGCACTGTGGTGGCTAGCTGATTGTTACAGGATTCCTGCATGTTTCATAGCACAATAAGTCTTCTTTTAACCTCTGTGTTATATGTTTTCTAGTCTTTCATGTTTCTGTGTTTTACACTTAATGGCAAAGTAAAAGAATAGTTCCAGGATTTAATCGCAGATTACCCTGGACTCAATCTAAGTTGTTAAAAATGTTTTCTTCCAGATAGAGTATATAAGGTGTAATTCTTAATTGCTACACTTTCAAGCTTTATCTCTCACTGTGATAGATATTTTCAGGAATTCAAGTTTGCTCCTGAGGCATCTATCTCTTCCCCACACCCCAGTTTTAGTGGAAAATTCTTAAATTCTTTTCACTGGTTGTTTACATGTCACTATCATAATCTAACTTTGTTATATGAAACATTTAATTGGCCCTGTAATCTCAGTAAATCACCTCAAGGTTTCTAAACACTTATAGCCATAGACTCCATTGCCCAATGAAATAAAATCATCTACAGATTGCACACTTCAGGTACAGAAAGATATCTCTCAACCAAAGCATAAAACTAAACACCCTCATTTCATAGCTAGCCTAAAATCATTTCAAAACAGAGACAAATTATAAAGAGAGAGCCCTCTCTGATTACAGTGTGGCTAGGCACTGTAATCCAAAGATTGGTTAGTGGTTACCCCGGCCGTATTCCCTTGGGAGTCATAGGGAACAACCTGGGTGTTAACATAATTGGCGACTCCACTGGGGAACTTCTTAGGATTTTCCAATTTCTATACATCCCTCAAAGCTTGAAATCAAGCCTGAAACAAGTCAGGAGGCCTTCAAAACTGTTTCTGTGTAACATTGACAGTTTTAGGGAAGAGCTCTTTCAGTGAATCTTCATCTCAGCTTTGAAATATATATAGCCATTCCAAAATCTTTATCCAGTCCTTACAGATATAAAAACTTCCTATAAAATCCTAAAAAACAGTTAGAAGCTGGCTCCCAAGAAAAATCCACGGCACACTAGGGCAAATCCTGACCCTAATCCACCCATCATTGTTGATAATCCAAATACCATCCCTAGAAACATTAGGAGGCAGCAAAGGCAGGAGCAGCCTGCTGATTTAACCTCAGATTCAGATCATCCCAGCCTTATCTCTACCCCATGCAAGGTCCTCTTCCGGTCTACCCCTAATTCCCCTAGTTCACCATCCACATCTCAGAGTCCTCCTCTCACATCTTCATCCACTGCACATATCCCCTTGACCAACACTCTAGGTTCACCCCTACATATTACCCCAGTGATACCCACTGTTCCTATTATCCCAGCTACCCCTGTTAATCCTCTAAACCCTGTGAATATGGCTAACAGATATGCACCTTTGCAGATACCAGCTAATGCTGCAGCTCTACCCCAAGATTACCAAACCAAAATCTCATATTTTGACTCCAATGGCCCTCTGACAGTTGTCCAGCATGCTAAGAGGATGCAAGATCATTTTGAGACGTATGAAATAGATGATTACAGTGTGAGGATGAGGATGTTTGTTCAAAGCCTAACTAGGGATGTAAGAACTTGGTTTAGATCCCTGAATGTAAACTCCATCACGACTCCTGATGAACTATATCAAGCCTTTACTAGTAGATGGGAGAAGAAGAAAGATCCTCTGCACATACTTGGGGAATATGACACTATCAAAAGAGGTCCCCAAGAGACTGTTTTGGAGTATTGTGCAAGATTTAACAATGTATATAACGCGATTCCACAAAATCTAAGACCTCCTCCTGATTTAGCCTTATACAAATTCCCTGATGGTTTTGACCCTGACACGGCCTATCAGTTGAAGGAAAGAGATCCTCAATCCCTTGCAGAGGCCCAAAGGGTTGCTGTCACAGTGGAAGCCAACCTAATTGCCAAAAGAAACAGGGCAAGGTTGGAAAAGAGGACTGCTTTCAAAGAGGAACCCTCTGCCTTTGATCAAAATCTAGATGCAATTCTCACTGGAATGAAAAGATTGGGTGATAGAGTGGAATCGGTTGAAAGAAAATCATCATGGGAAGCACCACAAAACAACCCTCCTAGGAATCCAAATTTTAGGAGAACTCAAAACCCAAATGTTGGCAAGGCCAGTGCTGACCAAGACATAAGACCCCCTTTCCAAGAAAATTATGCAGAAACTTCCACATCAATAGAGCCCAATGAAGATCCGGAGATTAATTTAATGGGTCTAGATGGTGAAAGTCAAGTTTTCTTAACACAAGAAGATCATGAGGATGATAAAACCAAACTGTTCCAAACTAAATCAGGTGAATCCTTTGACTTCAAACAAGGCTATGATACTGCTATCTATGAAGTCCATAAACAATACAAGCTGAGGAGCAGAACTGTGAATGTAAACCAGCCTGAAAAGATAAAGGATAATCAGCAGCTTGAAAGAGTCATAGTCACAGAGCCTAATGACAAAATAAATTCACCTGCAGAAGAAGTGATTATTGAAGAGATCACTGAACCACTGTCTTTAAAATAGCACCCTGTGGCCACTTCACCTTCTCAGCCTAATTTGAATGATACTCCCCAAGAGATGAGCAAAAGAGGCAAGTCCCAAAGTCAAGATAAAAATCAAGAAGAAGACTTAATGAACAAGGAAAGGACTGTTATCCATAACCCCAAGACCCAATCTAAAAAACCTTTTGACCTAGAAACTGAAATTGGCAAACTAAAAGTAGCAATCCCGCTTTCAGAACTAGCCAAGCATGACATCTATAAACTACAGATCAAGAAGTCCCTTCAACTCACTAGCAACAAAGATGATGTCAATGTGTTGGATGACACCCCAGAAATCCTGTTTGGCCCAGAAGTGGATGGAAAAACGGTAGTCACAGGGGTATTACCTTTCTATGTCAGTTTACATATTCATGATAAAATATTACATAATGCAATGTTTGACTCAGGTGCCTCTCACAATCTCATGCCAAAAGCAGTCATGGAAAGATTGAATCTAGACATAACAAGACCATACAAGGACCTGTTTTCCTTTGACTCCAGCCAAGTCAAGTGTCTAGGTCTCATAAAAGATTTATGTGTGTCTCTGGTTCAATACCCAAACAAGACAATCCTAATGGATGTGGTAGTTGCTGATATTCCACCTAAGTATGGGATGTTGTTATCAAGATCTTGGGGAGCTAAACTCCAAGGTTCCCTGCAATTAGACATGTCATATGCCACCATCTCTGTTTTTGGGCAACCAAAAAGACTGTACAGAGAAACACTCATGAAATACATGGTCAGCAGTGAAGAAAAGCCTCAAAACTTTCCTATATATGTTGTCCATTCAGACATAGACTCATACATTCTCTTCAATGGCACCACAACTCCCTCAAAAGGTGAGGTTGAAACCAAGATACTCACACAGGAGGAAGACTCAAATAAAAGAACTACCACCCATGAGACAACAGTCAATCAAACACTAGATGCTGCTGCTGTTCTAAATATCAAACATACCCAATCAAATGATGAAACTGTCCTAGAAGACAAGCTAGATGAAAAACCACAACTTCTACTCACATTGCCAGCCCATGAACAGATCATTAAATCTCCTTCCCAACAGGATATTCTATGGTTCCTTGAATTTGATGGCTCAGTCAACAAGTTAGGGGCAGGAGCTGGAGTTTGGGTACACAATAAAGAAAATAGTCATGCAGAGGGTAGAGCCTATAGATTGAACTTCAGATGTACTAATAACATGGCAGAATATGAAGCTCTTTTACTAGGCCTCAAGTTAATAAAGTTCTTACAAGCTGCCAGGGTTTCAATCATGGGTGATTCAGATTTAGTTATCCAACAAGTGAAGGAAAATTTTGTCACCAATGACAAAAGACTAAGGACTTATAGGTCTGCTGTTGCTGAGGTACTAAACTCTTTCTCTGAATTCCAAATCACTAAAATTCCTAGAACCCAAAATCTACATGCTCATAGTTTAGCCACCTTTGCAAGTACCTGCAAGCTGCCTTTTGAGCCTCATCATTGTTTTACAGCTGAGGTAAAACACAGACCCTCCATTCCAAAAAATGTTAATGATTGGCAAGTATTTGAGGATGACAAGCAAATAAACCTTTTTTTAACCCTGCAGCAAGAATTTGCAGGATTAAGTATTGACATTGATACAGCAAGTCAATCACAAATACTTGATGGAGCAAGTCCATCACAAATACAGTTTCAACAGATTACTCACCCAATATCACCTAGAACAGCAAAACAAATGCTAAATCCAACTATTTTCAACAAAGATAACATTCAGCAAATTCAATCAATCAATGGTGAGGAAGTGGCCAATGCTGAAACTGAAATCATAGAGTTGAAAGACAATTTTCTACCAACAAGCCTAACCCCACTAGAGGACATCTTTGATTCAAATGATATCCCCAGAAAACCAAAAATGCAGCCCTTAAATGTAGCTATTGAAGAATGCAACATAGGTACAATTGACAAACCCAAAATAATTAAATTGTCTGCTTCTTTACCTCCTGACCAAAGGCCTAAATACATTGACCTCTTTAAAGAATTCTAGGATGTCTTTGCATGGAGTTATGAGGACTTAAAGTCCTATGACACCTCTGTTATCCAGCATACAATCCCTCTCAAACCTGATCAAAAGCCCTTTAAACAAAAATTGAGGAGAATCAATCCTATGCTTCTCCCAGCAATGGAACAAGAGGTACATAAAATGTTCAAGGCTGGCATCATAGCACCAATCAGATTCTCTGAATGGATCTCCAACTTAGTCCCTACAAGAAAAAAGACTGGTGAAATTAGGTTGTGTGTGGACTTACGGAATCTGAACCAAGTATCCCTCAAAGACAACTATCCCTTACCCAAGATGGATCACATTCTCCAAAGGGTGGTAGGGGCCTCAAGGATCTCCTTACTGGATGGATTTTCAGGCTTCAATCAAATCCTGGTGCACCCTGATGATCAAGATAAAACAACATTCACTACCCCATGGGGAACTTTCAAATATGTAAAGATGCCTTTTGGATTGAAAAATGCAGGGGCAACTTTTCAAAGAGCAATGGATATTGCTTTTTCCAAAGAGATTCATGACTTTTTAGTCATTTACCTAGATGACCTTACACCTTTCTCAAAATCAGACCAAGAACATATAAAACATTTGAGATAGATCTTCCTAAAATGCAGAAAATATGGAATTTCCTTGAATCCCAAGAAATCCCTGTTTGGTTTAGAGGAAGGCAAGCTGTTGGGCCACATCATTTCGAAAGATGGCATTAGAATTGACCCAGATAGGATACAGGCTATCCTACAAATGCCCCACCCAAGAAATGTCAAAGAGTTGCAAGGATTCTTGGGAAAAATCAATTTCTTGAGAAGGTTTATCCCAAACTTAGCAGAACTAATCAGATTATTAAATAATATGCTAAAGAAAGATTCAAAAGTCAAATGGATTGTTGAAGCCAATCAAGCCTTTGAAGGTATAAAACTGGCCCTTACCCAAACCCCAGTGTTGACCAATCCTCAGTTTGACAGAGAATTTATAATTTTCTCTTTTGCCTCCCAGCATACTATTGCTGCTGTTTTATTGCAAAAAGATGACCAAGGAAATGAGAAGCCAATTGCTTTCTTTAGCAAAGCCCTTAGAGATGCACCTTTAAAGTATCAAATCATGGAAAAGCAAGCTTATGCTTTGGTTAAAGCCATTAAAGACTTTAGGATTTACATCCTTTATTCCCATGTCATAGCATATGTGCCAAGTCCTATTGTCAAAGACATTCTCACCCAAGAAAATTTAGAGGGCAGAAGAGGAAAGTGGATTGCCAACATCTTGGAATTTGACATTGAGATAAAACCTACAAAACTAATAAAAGGGCAAGGCTTGGCCAAATTACTGACAGAAGAAAATTTCCAAGCCCTAGACATTAACCAGCTGGACAGTGAACCGGAGCTGGCGACTCCAAAGATCAATGTAGCCTTTGAACAATCCCCTTGGTACTCTGATATATGTTATGTATTGCAAAACCTGTGTGCTCCCCCAGGATTGTCCAGAACTAAATGTAGGTTTTTAAAAATGAAAGCTTCTAAATTTTATGTTATGGATGGAAATTTATTGTGGAAAAACCATGAAGGAATATTACTAAACTGCCTAATTGAGAATGAAACTGACAATATCATAAAGGAATTTCATGCAGGTGACTACGGTGGGCACTTGTACTGGAAGTCCACTGTGGATAAAATACTAAGGGTTGGGTACTACTAGCCCACCATGTTCTCTGATGTCAAGAAATTCACCACCTCATGTCATAAATGTCAAGTGTTTGAGGGAAAGAGACAGTTGCTGCCACTTCCTTTAAGGCCTATTGCAACAGAGAGACCTTTTCAACAATGGGGCTTGGATTTCATTGGGGAAATTCATCCCTCATCTTCAGGCCAACATAGATGGATCTTGACAGCCACAAACTACTTCACCAAGTGGATTGAAGCTGTCCCATGCAGACAAGCAAATGATTCCACTATCATTCAGTTCTTGGAGAACAACATATTGGCTAGATTTGGTTGTCCTGACAAAATAATAACAGACAATGCTGCTGCTTTCAGATCCAAGAAAATGGTGAACTTCTGCCATAAATTTCACATCACCTTGGGCCATTCTACTGCATACTATCCCCAAGGTAATGGCCTTGCTGAGTCATCAAATAAAAGTCTGGTAAACATCATAAAGAAAGTACTAGAAGAGAACAAAAAGAATTGGCATAAGAAGCTTGTGAATGCCCTATGGGCAGATAGACTAACAACCAAAAGATCAATTGGGACCAGCCCATATGAGTTGGTTTATGGATTAGAGGCCAAATTTCCTTCATCACTAGGGATGCCTGTTATGAAACTTCTTCAAGAAAGCCAAGCTGAACCAAATGATATGCAAAGAAGAATCAATCAAATCATATGTTTACAGCAAACTAGAGACCAAGTTTTCAGCAGAGTTCAAGTTCTACAAGAAAAATTAAAGAAGGCCTTTGATAGAAGAACTAAGGCAGAAGATTTCAACATTGGTGACAAAGTCCTCAAGTGGGATTCAAGAAGAGAGGATAAGGGAAAACATGGAAAATTTGACTCCCTTTGGAGAGGACCATTTGCTGTCCATGCAGTACAAGGAAACAACACTTATTTCCTTAAGAATCTCAATACAACTGATTTGGATGAAGGTCCTGTGAATGGCAGGATGCTGAAGCACTATTCTGAATATCACCCATAAGTGCACCCTGAGTTTTTCCTTGTACATATCCAGATGTATATATTATTTTCTGTCAACATGTAGAAATGCAATTTCTCAAAGTTTTCCTAAAACTGCCAGCGAAAGGTGGATACAATCAGAAGTCTACCAAGGAGAGAAGCACACAATTTTGGCATTTTTAAAGCATCAAACTTCAAGGTTGGCAAGAGCAGTCAAGGAGCAAGGCAATCTGACCTGCTGTTCTTGGTCTTTCAAATGAAACACCACCCCCATGTGGAGCCACTGTTAGCTACCTATACCAATAGGTTTCATATTTCATGATTGGCTATGAAAAAGTCCAAATATGCTCTGCTTTGATGATTCAAAGATCACATATTTCCAAGAGAATCCAATCTGTGCTTATAGCTTGGTATGGACTCAAATTTTGATGGATGGTCCAACAGTCTAATCTGGATCATGTCATGTTTTAAATTTTCAGTTGTAGAATAGAGAAAGGAGTCTGTCCAAACTGTTTAATCTTGGAAGACAAGTAGTTTAGGTAGAGAAAAAAGGCTCCCAACAGCTTAATCTGGGACCTTGGAAGAAATAAGGGTAGAAGTAGATGGAAAAACAAAAGAAAAAGCCAAAGAAAAGAAAAGGCAAGTAAGGGTCTGCAAGTCCAAGTGCACCCTCCAAGAAGAAATAAAAATGCTAGGCAAAAGATCAGTAGGCAGTTGGGGTTGCAGAAAGGTCATTTCTTACAAGTTGCATGTGTGCTAACTTTGTTTACCAAAGCAAAATCAATGAATTGAGAATGTGTCATTCTTCATCAAGTTACAGCAAGCAAGAAGCATGTCTAACCTCCCTTCTTCCCCTTTCCATTTCATTACTAACACTCCCTAATCAGCTGAGATTCATGGAAGAGATTATGGTTTCATGGTGGTTCTTAATCTTTTTAGAAGCCACATTTCTTGTCTAAAATTCTTTTCATTTTGATCTACTCCCTAAACTAAGTAAGTTTCAAATAAACTTAGTGACTTCCCCCTCATTCACATTTCCCCCCATATTAACTCTAACTCTACTATGTAAATCCCCTATATTACCTTTCCCCTAATATTATTAACACCATGGTGTATAAACCCCAAATTTTGTATAAATATCCCTCCCCTTGGCATTATAGCCAATAAATCCTCTGTCAGGGATCAAATTGGCATCTGGTCACTTTAATGAACCTAAACCTTACCCCTCTCCCTTCTTAGAAGTCATTCCACCCAGTAAGCCTTTGATTGTAAAGAAAAAACCTTGTAAAAACCCCTCCTACCCATAACCCCTTTGAAATTATGAAAAAACCCAAAAACCCACCTTCTACCGCTTTTCCAAAGTTTCGGCGCATATATTTGATTTTCCAAAATACATTGAAAACCTTACAAAAGCCCATATCCTAATGTTTTCCACCGGGCGCAGCTTTCAAAAACAAATAATAAATTAAACCCACCCCCCTCCGTATTGTTTGATCACATCGCCCTTCCGTCAACCGTCGGATCGGACCCATGTGATCCGACAGCTCTTGTTGATATCGGAGCGGCCCCCACGCCTGACAGTTAGCGCCCGCGAAAATGACGAAGGGTTACGTCAGTCCTCGGCCACGCGTCACCCTCTCGAGTCTCTCGGAGCGGCCTCTGACAAAACCGGGGCCGTATCGTAAGCGGTCCGAGAAAAACCGTAACCACTATTGCAATTACCGCCCGGTTTGCTGGTCCCACGTCATGCCCACGTCAGAGCCACGCCGCCGCCACCCCGCCGTCGCATCACCTCATTCGTCCGTCCCTACGCTGACATGTCCTCCACTTCAACACATCCATGGACCAACCAGGGCCTGCCACATCACCCGGTGACGTCATGCTGACGTCATCCGACTCCGACCCCACCTGATGACGTCATGTTGACGTCATCCCAAAAGCGCGCCAATATTGCCAAAAATCTATTTTAAGCCAAAATTTCGCGTTTTTTCTACTTTTGCCGAAAGAGACTGTTGTTGTTGCTGCATGAATTTGACGACCATACCAGCGCCAACCTGCACCGTTCAACTCTGAAACCACGGGCGCCTCCGCCGTACCTGCATTTGCAACCATCAGTGACAAACCGCAAGGTAGCTCGCGCAACCGTGAGCTAGAAACCTCTGCTGGCTAAATTCACCATAGAAAAGTTATGGTCAGCCCTTCTATTTATCTTTATCAATCTGTTAAACAGTATTTCAACTGTTGTGTGCTCAATTCACCCTCTGGTCCCTGAAATTCACACTTTCATTGCAAGTAATCACCTCTGTGTTGTTTAGCTTACTTCAACCAGTTCACCTGCAAGTCAGAAGCTTAATAGACCATGGAAACTCCAATTGCACTGAACATCAAGCCTCTCAATACCCCTCACAGGGAGTTAGAATGGAAAGCTCTGGGAGATATGGATTATCAAATGTTGGATTGGTTTCCATTAGGCTCTAAATACAATATTCAGTTGCTAAATGAGTTGAAAGCCCAGCACCTTAGTGGAGCTGATATCCTAGGGATTTGGGACTCAAACTTGCCCATCTACAACCTCCCCCAGGTAAATCCTATGCCAGAATTGATCCACAGATGCCAGGAGTGCTATGATCCATGCCAAAGAGCTGTCCTCAGCCCCACAGGCTCAATTCTGTTCCATATCACCCCAGAGAGCATAAATGAGATGCTGCATTTCCACACTGCAAAACCATTGACCCCCCTCTACATGCAGAACTTGATAAAGAAGGGGACTAAGTTGTCAAATGACCAGATCATCAAAATCAACCAGCTGTTTGTACAACCAGGCTCTGAAGCCATCAGAACTCCTCCTATTGGATATGCATACTTAAATGAATTGGGCAGAATGCTAGTGGATTTGATCAGCTATGTCCTAGGGTTCAGGGGAGTGGAGGATGTGGATGATATTATAATGGCAATGCTGTCTATATTCTCTCCTGGAAGGCCTCCAGCTGTACATTATGACTATGCCACATATATTGCAGATAGGATCCATGACCAGCTGATGAATCTGCAAAGGGAAAGACTGTTCAGATACACTTCCTACATTTACCATCTATTCTTGTTTTATCAACCAGGCAACTTCCTCATTCCCCTGAAGCAAGTTAATGCCCAGGGGAATCCAAGGTCAGTTGTGTTTTGGACCTCTGTTTTTCATTGCACCTCTGTATCACCATACACATACTGTGAGTTCATAGACTTGTTCATTCATCCAGCTATGACATTATTGTATGGTGTTTCTCCTCCAAGGCTAACTGATGACATGAGGAGAATTCTCCATCTAAACAAAACCTACAGCATTGGTAATTGGTACTTTTACCAAGACCACACAGTCATCAGAGTATATGGCTGTGAGTTGAAGCCTTATAGGCTGCCAAGGTATGTCCCTATGAGACTTTTTGCCCTGGAATATTTCAGGAAATTTGGGAATGCCGACTACCTCCACTTCTAAAGTAAGAACAAGAAGGTGCAGTTGAAGGTAAGGAGCCAGCTGGGCCCTTTCCTATATAACAAAAAAGAGGAGGGATGGAAAGAGGCAAATAGTATCCTAGAGGCCCTCAAACTGCAAACTAGTTTTGAGTGGATACCCTATGACCCCAATCATTTTGTTTCCCTCAGGAGGATAAGATACAAATTGGGTACCTATTCACATATGAGGCTGCCTGAGATTGAGCAGTATGCCAATGCATTGAGCTGGGAAGAGGGCACCCTAGAAGAGGAAATTACTAGTGAAGAGCTGCTAGAAAGAGAGGCTAGAAATATTCAAAAAGAAGCTGACTTAGAAACTTGTGGACAGGTCCCCCTCTCATATAAAAGACAACTTGGAGTAGCTGCCTCATCCTCAACAACACATCAGCAAGCTGCCATTAATACTCCACAGACATCCAGCAAAGGCAAAAAAAAGCAGGTGGAACAGCCACCTCCTATGACAGAAGAGCAAATGGAAACCCTAGTGCAGCAACAAGAAGAGATGGAGCAGCAGGGAGAAGTGCAGCAGCAAGAAGAACAGCAACAACAAGAAGAACAAAGGCAGGAACAGCCTGTCCAGCAAGAGCAAACAGTGGAAGCCCCTAAATCCACTGAACAAACTGTGCCTCCAAGGCAAGAAACTTCAGCTGAGGCATCAATCCTCCAAACTCCACAAAAGGAGGATACAAGCAGGAAAAGGGACAGGGAGACTCCCCTTACAACATCAGCAACTCATGGGGAGAAAAGACAGAGAATCAATCCCTTCTCAGAGGAAGAAATGCCAATAGGACAGTCTTTTGGTATGGTCCCACCCAGCAGGGAAGCATCAGCAAGTTCCTTTCAACAGGAACAGGATAGAGCAATGGGAGGAGAAGTGAGTTCCTCGAATCAGCAAAGAGAAGGTGGACCCAGCATTAAACAGCAGTTCATCGACATTAAGAGGAGAAATGAGCCCATCAAGATACAACTATATAACCATATGTTAAACATGGCTCCCACCAATCAACAAAGACTCATGTCTGCATATGATGTGCAGGAAGGCAAAATGATCATGAGTCATTTTATGCCAACAGCAGTGCAGCCCCAATCTTCCTCTGACTACTTGAGGACTAACCTGGAAGTCCTTGCCAAGGATATCCACCCAATGGACAAGATAGAACTGCATAAGCAAACGGGTGAGATGGTCTATGCTTCCTTGGCAGACCAAACATTGGATAACTACAGGCTACAAAATAGCCTTAACAATACAGCCTCTCAGCTAGAGTTGGAGAGAGCATCATCCCAGGCAAAGGAAAACAGAATAAGGTCCTTAGAGGACATCATCATAGAGATTGGACATGATCCCAAAGACATCAAGGGCATACAAGAGATATTAAAATTGAGGGATGCAGACATGGCAGCTTTGAGGAGAAAGATCAAACTCCCAGCCTCAATTCACCCTCAAACAGATGATGTTGCCCAGCAAAGACATGATCAAGAGGACACAACCTTGTTGATATCTCTGTACAAGCAGCTAATCCAAACTCAGGAAAAGCTGGGAGAATCGGAGGCTGCAAAAGCAGCACTACAGGCATCCTTGAAATAAAGAGAAGAAGGGAAAACCTCAAAGCCTCATCCTGAAGTAATCAACCTTGAGGAAGCTGCTCCAACTACTGCTCCTCCTCCTCAGCAAACAGAACCTACAGCACCAACTACATCGACAGCTGCACCAACAACAGAGCAGACTCATAGTCTGGATATGCAGAAGCTTCAAAATGAAATTCAAGTCCTGGAAGCTCAAATGTTAGAGCTTAATCAAGCCAAAGAATCTTTGGCTAAAGTAAATGAAAGATATGATAAGAGCAAACAGAATGTGGCTGAGAAGGAAAGAGATATAAAAGCTCTCAAAAAGAGAATAACTGAGCTTGAGAAAGAGCTCACACTAGATAAGGTGACAGCAGAGCTTAAAACAGTCCTGTGGGCCAATATTGGCCAGTCAATTACTAATCAGTGGCAATTCATTGAGACCATAGATGAACAGTCAGTGCTCATTACAAAGGAAAATAGGGAAATACACAGAGCAAGAGCAAGCCTTGGCAACATGCCTGATGCTGCCAATAGAATGATCAACATATTGAATAACAGGACAAGCTCTCAACTGGCCACATGGGAATTGCTCACAGGACTGAGACAATCTCAATGGTTAAAAGGGTCCTGACATTAAGAAACCTGGTTGGAACATTGGAAAGAAGAACCCAAGACATGCAGACTGAAATCAACAAGTTCATGGACAGGTTTTAGGTATTGCAAAACAGAGGCCTCCCCAGCCTACTAAGCAGTGTGTGAAGACTGCTTACCCATGAAAACTATGCAAAAAGGGTCAATGCCTTTGCTGCAAGTCAAATTGCAGGACAGCCCAGCACTTCAGCAGAATCAGGACCAGCATCAGGGCAGACTCTATATAATAGGGTGGAAAACCTGTTTTTTATCATGAACGAGATCAATCATCTATTCGATGTGCCTCCAAATTTCTATAAATATACAGAAGCAGATGAAACCATAGAGGCAATTGTTAAGCACCAGTTGCCCACACAGGAAGTCTGGAAATAATTGACACAGATAATATTATCAAGCCAGAACCTGTAATATTATATTTTGTCCAATTTATAAGTGATCATACACAGGGAAAATTTTTTTAGATAAGCATACAGAGGAAAGATGAAAGGCTGAGCCAATTCAGCAGGGCTATTCGGTTACCACAACAGCAAGCACAGTCACAGGTGGCAGGGTCGAGAAAATACAGCGCAGCAAACGTAAAGACACATTTTCCAGCATTAAAGCAAAGCGGTTCAACCGACTCACTGACCTCCAAAGGTCAAAATATCCTCTGACAGACTTAAAGAGTAGTTATGATGCATTCAAAGCTGTAATAACTTCTTTTTCTACTTTTCTGTACGAAGTAATGAAGATATTTCTCTCTCAGATGACTCAATGCCTGAGATATTTTGTATAAACATTTCTATAAAATCCCCTTCGCATGAGTTTGCAAGGGTTGTTGTTGATTTCATTTCTATACTTCTATTGCTGTATAACTCTCAGAGAAATAATACAAAAGGTGGATGGACTTTCTGAAGCTCTGTGTTCCTTGATGCACTGTGGTGGCTAGCTGATTGTTACAGGATTCCTGCATGTTTCATAGCACAATAAGTCTTATTTTAACCTCTGTGTTATATGTTTTATAGTCTTTCATGTTCTTTCATGTTTCTGTGTTTTACACTTAATGGCAAAGTAAAAGAATAGTTCCAGGATTTAATCGCAGATTACCCTGGACTCAATCTAAGCTGTTAAAAATGTTTTCTTCCAGATAGAGTATATAAGGTGTAATTCTTAATTGCTACACTTTCAAGCTTTATCTCTCACTGTGATAGATATTTTCAGGAATTCAAGTTTGCTTCTAAGGAATCTATCTCTTCCCCACACCCCAGCTTTAGTGGAAAATTCTTAAATGCTTTTCACTGGTTGTTTACATGTCACTATCATAATCTAACTTTGTTATATGAAATATTTAATTGGCCCTGTAATCTCAGTAAATCACCTCAAGGTTTCTAAACACTTATAGCCACAGACTCCATTGCCCAATGAAATAAAATCATCTACAGATTGCACACTTCAGGTACAGAAAGATATCCCTCAACCAAAGCATAAAACTAAACACCCTCATTTCATAGCTAGCCTAAAATCATTTCAAAACAGAGACAAATTATAAAGAGAGAGCCCTCTCTGATTACAGTGTGGCTAGGCACTGTAATCCAAAGATTGGTTAGTGGTTACCCCGGCCGTATTCCCTTGGGAGTCATAGGGAACAACCTGGGTGTTAACATGCACTATGGTTCTGAACATAAACCACTATGTTTCATGCCTCATCCCACAAGTGTAGTGGTAGGCCTGATCATGTGACACCGCCCTCGATGCCCCTACTATGCTTCTCTTCTTCCTCTCAACCACCCCATTCTGCTAAGGGTTATGTTGTGTTGTCAAATCCTATTTAATTATTTCCACTCCAAAGAATTTCTTAAACTCATTTGAGACATCCTCACCACCATTATCACTTTGTAGAGATTTAACCTTCTTTCCGAACTCTTTATCCACCAATTATTTAAGAAAATTAAACTTTGTGAAAGTTTGATCCTTGTTTTGCATGAAAAAAACCCGTCATTTATGAGAATAGTCATCAACAAATATAACATAATACCTGTGTTTTGTCATGGATGTTGTCGAGAATGTTCCATGCACATCTGAGTGGACACGCTCTAGAATAGCTTCTACTCGACTGTCTCTATCGTGGAAGGAAGAATTCATGTATTCTCCCAAAGTGTATGCTTTTCATGTATCAACTTGCTCAAGCGTACCTTTGGGAAGATCGGTAGAGATCTGCTAGAATATCTTCAAAGCCCCATGATGCAAGTGGCCTAATCACCTGTGCCACAACCCGATAACTTCTTGGCTCTGCACCCTTTCTAATTTTTTTCTCATAGCAGCATACTTATCTACCTCCATCTTATAGATATTCTTCACCATAATCCCTATCTTATTTACTTGACCCATGGTTATGTGTCGAAGGAACACATTTCCTTTCGAAAATATCACGTCATAGCATCTATCCTTAAGAATGGAAATGAATACCAAGTTCTTATTTTTCCTGGGCACATACATAACATTCTTCAAGGTGAGTGGAGCCCTATGCTCCCTATGAAAGGTAATAGTTCCCGATCAAGTAACATTATAATTCTCGTCGCCACCCATCTCAATATGCATCTTGGGATCTTTCTCCTCGAGGTCATTGAATAAATCTGTATCATCATTCATGTGGAATGAATCACCATTGTCTAATTACCATTCACTTCCCATCATTGATGATGCCATGCATGCAATGAGGGAAAAGTCCGAATCGAATTGAGAGGCTAAAGGTTTACCTGCCACTCCTCTTGAAGACATCTTGATGGACTTCATGGGTGGACAATTTGTAGCAAAATGTCCCAGCTCATGACAATTAAAGAACTTAACTTTCGCCATGTCTTTCCTATCACCTCCATGATAAGAATCTAATTTCGAATTGGAATATTTCCCTTCCCCATTCTTCACCTTAATAACTAAGGAATTGTTCTCTTCATTATCAGTCTTTGATGAAGATCCATCCTTGTTGTTCCTCCTGATCTCCTCCTGTATCAAATCTGACTATAGTCATTCTTAATCTAGAAGATTCTCCCAACCATTGACAGAGTCTTGATAACTATGCCAACTATTTGGGATTCCTAGAAGAGAAAGACTCACCATATCATCCTTGGCAACTGTGATTCCAACACTTCCAAGTTCATCACAACACTGAGTGAACTTGGTTAAGTATTTGGGAATTGTCTCACCTTTCTCCATTTTGATTTTTTGAAGTTTGTCCTTCAGTGCCAAATTCCTTTTCTTACTTTTGTTTTGATACAAGATCAACAATGTTTTCGACATAGCATACAGAGTTTCCTTTCGAAGGATACTTGAATAAATGCAGTCTCCAACTCCCTCAAGGATTATCTACCTCACCTTTGTAACACAGTTCTTCCATTTGGCCAAATAGTGTACATTTGATGCTGTTTGCTTAGGAATTTCTTGATCAACAAATTCCTTCAAGTCATTATCCTCTAGCACAACCTCCATTATGTGCCTCCAACATATAAAATTCAAGTTTCCTTCTAAGGCATACTCGAGCCACAAACCATAGAATTCCATATGCAGATCCTGAAGTATGTATTGCAAATTAGAATTTCACCTGAAAACAAAAACTAAAAACCTCAAAGTATCCTATAGTATACTATTCTCAGCTTTGATACCATGTATAAAATCCTTTAGATTCACAAGCTCATGCAACTTACTAAAGCACATGACAAGAATATACTTCTATTTTCAACTAGTGGAAATCAATAGATCGATGAAAACATTATGAAAAATGTTGTAGTGTTTTCTTCTCAAAGATGTACGAAAAGAACCCACTTAAGGTTGTGGATGAAAAAAAATATTAACAATATAAATGGCTTCTAAACATTATAGATCTGCAACAATTGATAGAAACAAAACCTACCAAAGTCCATATCTATGCCACCGTCATAGTTAAACAACAAAAAGAATGAGTAATAACTTCAATCATCCAATGGAAACTAGATATGTAAAGAATAATTTTATTATAACACCTGCGAAGGGAACACATAAATGTTACCAGTCCCCCTCTATGGGATGGGTTCTTGACTATCCTCAAACATGTTCAGCTTGTGTAGAGTCTCTCTCCTCTATAATGTGTAAACCCAACAAAAATATGGTGTGCGACAATGAAAATAATCAGAGTTACAATAGTGAGTACAACAACGAAAATAATCAAAAGTGAATAACAAATGGAAAACCCTCCTATTTATAACAAAATATTGAGTTATCCTCGAATAATGAGCAATAATAAAATATTATTGATCCCATTCTAGCAATAACAACCTAGAATATTTTATTATATTTGTTTAGGAGGGAAAAAGTATTTAAACTTTTATTTAGAAATAATAAATAAATAAATGATATATTTATAATCTCAAGGAATTAGTTAAGGAATAATAAACAAATAAGAATTTATTTAATTATTCCTAAGGGATTTAGTCAAATTTGACAAAGAGTAATAACTACTTAGTGATTAATTTATTATTCTTGGAGAAAAATAATATAGGTAATTATTTATCTATTTATTTTTCACGAATGGATCAAATATGACAAGGAATAATAATAAAACAATGGTTAAATTAATTACTCCTAGAGGAAAATCAAATAAATAGTGATTTATTTAGTTATTCTTCATGGTTTTGACTATAAATTACTTAACAAAGGTAGTTTATTAAGTAATTTCTCATAGGGAAAGCAATTTTACTATCGTAAAATTGGCTGTACATGGTGTACTTTGATCCATATAGTAAATTAGGTTAGATGATCAATTTTTTGGTGATAACATATGTCCCTGCAATGTATGAGTGTTAGGAGGAAAACGTATGGCTGAAGTAGGTTGTAAAGGCACAATCACTAGACAATGTAGGGGAGTCAGAGAGAGAGAGAGAGAGAGAGAGAGAGAGAGAGAGAGAGAGAGACCAATGAAGCTGAATTTGAAAGAGGATAGGGATAGAGGGGACGAGACTAATGCAAGTCTCCTTTTATGTTGTGGTACCAGACCTCACGGAGGTGGAGAAGGCATACCCATACCCACCGAGATAACTTAGTACACAAATAATGGTTCACCCAGAAATATAAAACTGAGCAATGAAGTACATGCTAAATGGTACATGACATGCTGGCATAAAAGAGCTAGAAAATAGTACAATTTATCCCATATACATAATGCACCTAGAAAAAGCATGAGCCATGATTGAATACAATAATATCTAAGTACATGAGATAGAAATCCCCTTCCCTCAAAAAGTGGGTGGGAGGGATGGTAGAACAACTGGAGAAGCCATGGTGAACAAGGAAGGGCTCTACAAAATTGAATGGATCATTTGGAGGAGACGTGCATGCTATGAACATTGTAATTAGTAGGAGCCAAACCCATCAACTCTACGGAACTACATCTAAGGCTGTAGCATATTAGGTATGCATTCAGGCATGTGGGGGGATACCTACAGGGCCAACCCCTCATGAGGTCTGAAACTTCTAACGCACACCCATGAATCATTGGTACAAATTGTTGCATCATTGGACCGTCAATTGTATGGATCATCAACTTGACATGACCAAGTCAAAGGGAAATAATGAGAACCTTTGCTTGATCCAAGGTGTTGAAAAATAATGGAAGTCGGAACCGAGATACACTGCTCTCTACGCCATTCTTTTGGAATAAATGAGCTGATGTTGATAGAGTAGGGACCATGATGGATAAGGCAATGAGGATCCTCAACTAAAGCACGAGGAAAAATAGTAATGTTACTGATGGAATGACACGAGGGATAATGGGGAGAAAGTGGGACTAAGGGACAAACGGACGAATACCCTTGTTAGAACATAAAGTGCATGGTTGACCTAGCAGGAACTGACTCAACTCCGGAGGGGATGGGGATAGTATGATTGGAGGCCAAAATGAGCAACACAGTATGAAAGGCATGAAAATATGGATGGAATACTATGACATGGTATGATGGAACATGAAATAGACTCCAAGAATGAAAGGGTGACTCATCATAGATGCTCTGAACAATGGTGACTCAATGACGCTGCCAAATAGACTAGGCCCGACGGGGATCATCAAAAGATGAGTAAATTATGGTTACTCATGACAAAAATTGACATATGATAAGACAAGTATTGAGAGGAGGTGGACCTCAAAGTACAAGTGTCGCGTTATGATGAAATTCTATTTTGACAGGTGACGAAGTGACCCTTCATGGAAAAATGGCTTCCTGGTGAAGTGTCAAATCATTAAAATTGAGGAAGTCTCATTATAGAGATCGGTGAAAATTTTCCAACAGCGCTGATTGTTCGTCAAACTAAGCTATGGTCTAGTTGTAATGGATGATAGAAAAATTGAGAATTTTTCTATGAAAGGATGTTTTCCCTCCAATTTGGATTCATTTTCTAATTGATTTGTGGTGAATTTGGAGAGGAGGAAAAGGCCCTAAATCTTATGGAGATCGTAGAGGACAAACTAACCATTGGAATCAGTATCTATGACTTTCAGGCAAGTGGCCTTACTTGTCTAAAGATGGCCTTAATTCTTCTTGGAATGATAGTTCCTAGTGAAGGATTCAGGAAAGGGGAAAACGAGAATGAACTACTAGAGGTGGCCTACAATTATCCTCACCCACTCAGTCAAACATGGGGACTAGGTGGTATAGACTAGAATATTTGAAGATATGGTATCAAATGTCTACGATATGTGATGTGCATATGGCTCGCCGTAGAGGTCGGTAGGACAAACTATCCAAGGAATGGGAGGATAATCGACCATACCTAGATTTAGTCTGATCTAGTCCGAGACTTATGTTAATAAATTGAGGAGATGGCCAGGGGAAAAGCATCATGCCCCCAAGAATGAGATACTTCTTGTAAACATACGAGATAAAGGGGACTGATCAGGTATGCAAAGGTGGGAATGACGACCCCTAGCAGGAGGAGTTTGTGGAGTGACATTATGTTCTGAGTGCTTGAAAAATGGATTCAATCATCTTGACCCAACTTGGCATGAAATCCTCCAAAGGGGATGTAGGGGCCTATGTTACCCCCAGTATGTTATGGGCGTACTACATGTATTTAGAGTGGTGCACTCTAAATACTTATATGATTCATGTGATACATAATATGATTACGCATTTTATATGATGATGATGGTTATCCATGTGTTGTGTTTATGGTTGTCTTCTCTGGTATACATGTGATAAATGTCAATCTAGAATGTTATTTGGAATGGTATCTACATAGTTATTTTGGGCTCTAGGAAAATGACTGAAAGTAATGGTCCAAATTCATGTACCAACAACTTAACTCATATATATTTTCTAAATAGGACATGGTTATGCACATGATACACAACATTCCATTACATGACAAGTAGTGAGGAATCTAAATGAACATGAAGATGAAGGATTTGATGAGCAAGGGTATGAATTAACAAAACTATCATAGCATCATATTCAGCCTGATTATTGGTGGTAGATCTAATGCACATGCCATTCGAAAGGACTAACATATGCAAGGGAGCAAAAATGGCCCAGGCTACCAAGTTCAGATTCTTGGAGAAGTGACTCGCACCGTTGGCATGACCGATATACGGTGTGGATGATGGATCCATCTAAAAGGTTCAAAAGACAACAGATGAGATGATGCAATCTACTTGACTTCATGGAAAAAATAAATACATGCAAATCAAAGGACTATGCTATGACAAAAATTTCTTGAGGTAGAGTGCATTGGGAGAATTAGGAAGGGAATGGCCTTTAGAGTCCTCCTAAAATATGCCCCTTTGCCAAAGTTCAAAGGCTAATCAGGGGTATACATAGGTTCCATGATGTCCTCATCAGAGTTGAAGATGGGCGAACAAGAGGAAGACTGACTACATGATGCGATGGCATTACCTGGTTCATCAACCTGAGAAAGAAGGTTCACATACACATTATTTGGGGTGGTAGATGACAAGCTCGTAGATGGAGGATCTACGGATGTTGAGACCTGGGATTCTATAGAAAGAGGTTTGATAGAAGCATGCAGAGGAACCTCAGAAAGGTTTGCCAGCAAGGATTGCAAGGATGACGAAAGGTAAAGGAAATGCCCTGTGGTGTCCGTCATCTCGACATTGGGAGGAGGGATCGTGATGGTGGGACCAAAGTCCCCCTGTTCTGATTTACTAGTGGTATGAGAATCCAGAGGTAGATGAGTAGGTGTTCCACTATGAGTGGTCTCATATTCGTGAAGTGATTCAAGGCTATGGCGAAATTCATCGAGATGAGGGAAACAATGGGAATAGTGACCATGATGATCACATAGGGCACAAGGGTCATTTGTGCACAACGTTTTGAGTTTCCTAGGTGGACCTGATAAGCTAGCATGGAATTCCATGATATTTGACTCAGGGAACCTTTCATGAACCAAAGGTTTGAGATGAGTTAGCTCGGGACAATTATTGGTGGTGTGCCCAATAACTTTACATAAAGCACATGGTGGTGATGGATTTGGAGCCTTTGGGGCTGGAGGAGCTTGGGGAACATTGTCCTTAGGTTCCTTCCTCTTACCTTTGTACCCTTATCCATATTATTTCACAAAAAGAGTTGGTTCCTGTTGAGGTTGTGATGGAACTGAAGTAGTCGCAAGGGCCGTAGGGACCCGTTGAACTGGGGTCAAAGCACGATAAGGTCTTAGCTGTCCAGGCATAATGTTTGCAGGGGGGTTGATGTAGCATACTAGGATCACCAGAGTCATGTTAGGAAGGACCATTGAAGCCATGATAGGGACAGAAAATACTCTTGGAGGGGAAAATAAGAAAGGTATCTGACATGTAGGGTAATGTCCCAGTGGAATAGCTCATGGATTGTTGAGACTTGGAGGAATGGTTCCTAGCGGAAACATAGGAGAGGCACCCCCAAATGGAGGAGGTCCTGAGGGAGTGGGTCTAGAGGGTTCAACTAGAAGAGAAACAATATGGTGCTGAGGAGTTGGTTGTTGATCAGGTGTACTGGACTGCTTAAGTGTAGCTCATGACACTTGTAACATGAAAAAACTCATAGAGTTAGGCTTTGATATGGGAAGTGGAGGGCCAGGGAAAGAAACCAATAATGAGGAATATTTATAGACTTTGGGTGAAACACTGGTGTTAGGAGTTGAAAATTGCTTGTCGAACATTGACGAGATAATGGAGTCGGGGGAGGTCACAGATGTCGGCTCGTAGTAAGTCAACTAATCGATGGTAACGATCTTCCCTTCATGAGGGAAGCACATCTTGCAGAACACCACAGACATGATGGTTGACATGGCATAAGTTTAACTACGACCTAACATAATTTTGTAATCTAAAGGGGAAGTAATGACTTCAATGTCGACATGGACAATGTTGTCTGCAAGGGTCACTGGACAGTTACGGTACATGCCAAGGGGTTTGGAGGAGTGTCCATCCCATGCATGCAAGATGATGGTGGAAGGGGACAACTCTCGTGACTTAAGTTGTTTCAAAACAACAGTGGACATCACATAGGTGGATGCACCTTCATCAATAATGCATCGAGAGATGATGGCATTGCAGACTCTAACTGGTATCTAGAAAGCAACATATGAAGGCAATGGGGGGTGCTCTGATGTATCAACTAGGAAGATAATCAGACGATTGTCGGAAGGATATACTACACCCAACGTAGTTGGTAGAGATTTCTTCTAAGATGGACATGACTGGAGGACTTCCATCATCGACATGGGAGCAGGTGATTGCGCCAAGTCATCTACTATAATGTATGTATGGGTAGATATTGGAGGCCGCATTACGACATAATGGTCCCTTTGGGATCTTAGTTATGGCCTCAACTTTAGGTTGAGGGATCTGTAAAGGACCATTTCATGTCATAAGAGACTCAACAGATACTTTGGTTTTGGACTCGGTGGCAAACGAAGTCGAGGGCTTGTCATATTGACTTGACCAAGTTTCTAGGTTGATATTGGAGGGGTTAACCTCATATGATTTCATCATAAGGATCTGGTAGTAATCAAGACCAAAATATTGGGGAGGATGAGCTGCTTGACTTGGCTGAGGTTGAGCAACAAAAAATCCTTGCTGAGAGAAAGGATTTGTGAGCATTGCCGGTTGAGATGGCGTAGGATTCTTAGGCAATTTTTGACCTCTAGAAGCTCCTTGAGCTTCCCACATTTGGCACATCTGGTGTAAAAGAGGACACTCATGTCTATAATGGCCATGTACACCACAACATGCATAAGACTTGTTCGTACGCATAACCTTGTTTTACTTGGGCTAGCTGCCACGTTGCTGGTTGTTGGTGTTAGGTTGGTTCCCCTGGGGTTCACTAGGTTGGTTACCTTGATTACCCTATTTACCCTTGTTACCCTTCCACTTATTCTTTTTGTTTTAATTTTAGGGATTGGTACTATTGTGCAAACACGTGACCTTTAGGATGTGGTGGCTGTGGGGGCTAAGGATGCATGGGATGCTACGACGCTAATGCTTGAGGGGTTGGAGCGCTAGGTTGTACATAAGGGGTAGAAATAGTTTCGTAGATGGGTTGGGGTCCTGGAAACATGTTGCTAGTAGGAGGGGCATAAGTGTTGGAGGAACGGGTAACCCCTGCAGGCAGCCATAACATTTCTGAGTATATGGCGAAGAGTGTGAAACAGATCCAATGACACCGTCGGTGGCGTGAGATGCCCCAGTGCATCGGCACTTCCAGGACAGGGGAGGTATGGATCGATGGTATAGACATAACCAAATTGTGCATAGATTAGATCATATCTCATAGAGGTTTGGAGATCTTCTTCCTCAGTCTGAGGAAAATGGGACGCGACATATTTTTCAATGGGCGGTAAAAGGCTCCTAAGAAACAAATCTAGATAGACACGATCTTCGAAAGGCGGGGCACGAAATGTGCTCCTCCTTCAATGCCACTCTTCAACATGGTTGGAAAGGTGAGTGGCAGAGGACTGACAGAATGTGGTCAATAGCTCCGTACTAGTTTCGTACTGAAGAGATAACTAGAAATATGAGAGGAATGCTTTAGCAAGTGTCATGAAAATGTAATGAGAGATGGTTGGTCTACATACCATTTTGCTACTTCTCAAGTGAGCTTGCGTTCGAATAGACGAAGATGAATGGAGTCATTGGCTATGGAGTTGGATGAACACCACATGTGGAAGGATCAAACATGGTTGGTAGGATCCTCTCCAGCATTACCCTCAAAGTTTGGGATGTCTAAGGGAGGCTTAGTTGGCATAGAGGTCCAACTAGCATCCTGGTGTATGGGGTCATTTATCAACTAGTTAAAACTCAGTAGACTTAACCCAACCATAAAGGGGAGCATAGGGTTTTCTAGAATAGTTCCCGAGATTGTTTCACTTGATGTGACCACTAGGATAGAATCAGAGCCAACACCAGGTTCAGTTCCTGCACCAGCTGTGGGTCTAGACATGGTGATGATATGCAGTGAAGGAGGCTCAGAATCAAATGAGGAATCAGAAGAACCATGAGAAGAGTCAGTACGGGGACTCAGAGGGCTATGAAATTGAATCTGAAAGGGAGGGATAATATGCCCAAGCCTAAACTGGGGATGAAGGCCTAATTGTCTCTGCCACAAATGCCTTGGTAGCGTTATGGTGGTAGGAAACACGTGACACAGAAATGGTGAAGTGAGATCAATAATATGTCTTTGTCTCAATGAGGGGAGATAAATTTATTATGTTAAGTCTTCCCTTGGTAGTGTAAACCAAGGGCCCTTCTATTAAGGTGTGCAAGTGTGTGCAAGTGTCTTAATTGATTAAGCCCAGATCATGTTTGTAAAAAAAAAAAAATCTTTCTGAAAATAATAATAGAAAATGAATAGAAAAACAATTAACTAAACCCCACCGAAACTGGGTTTTCAAATACTGTGCTGGTTGGTGGCTAAACCAATGGAAAATACATTGAAACAATCTAGAGATCTAAATGTTAGTGTGACTGGGATCATGTGACACTAAGTTGCTGGAAAGTGGTGCAGCAATAACGAAAAACCAGAGGGGAAGATTGTTGCAAAAATATAGGAAGATGGGTGAAACACTTAGGGAAACCGAGGGACCCTAAGGAAAATTACCAAACAAGTTTAAATGTGAAACTATGGATGGTAACAACCTATCTTAACAGATCTGAAAAAAAAGGGTACAGATCTGGAAAATGTGGTTGAAAGCTCTGCGGAAACTCAGACTACTCACTCAGCTAAACTCCTCCCAGAAAGGTGGAAGCACACTAGAAGCCCTAGGGGAGGCTAAATTCAACTTTGATGAGTAAATCAAAGTGGATCAAGGCCTAGGCGTGATGATACAGAGTTCAGAAAACCCAATAGACAAATCTCTACAAAATCCAAAAGCAGATACGAGAAAAACCCTAAAACCCAGAAATCATAGGTATTGACCTGTTTCTCTCTAGCAATCGCACTTTTTCTACTGTTAGGTGCACTCTAGCCTCGAGATCACACTTTTTGGGCTAAAAAGTGTGATTTCTTCTCCATGGATCTCAGTCGACAAATCTCGGAAAAACCTGTTGCCTTTGTCACGACTAGTTCCTGTGACCCGCGGAAAATAATATAAAGCTTGCAGAAGTCAGAAATTTATCAGATCTAGGGTTAAAAAAATAGGAAACATTAATAGAATTGAAAAATGAAGAAACCATAAGCTGGAAATTGAAGTTCACCCAGGTTTCTGGATCTGAAGTATAAAACCCGGTGGAGTTGCCAATTTTGTTGTACTATTTTCTTCTCAAAGATATATGAAAAGAACCCACTTAATTTTGTGGATGACAAACAATGTCAAAAATATAAATGGCTGCTAAACATTGTAGATCTGCAACAACTGATGGAATAAAAACCTGCCAAAGTCCAGATCTAAGCCATAGTCATAGTTAAACAGCAAAAAGAAAGAGTAATAACTCCAATCATCCAATGGAAACCATATATGTAAAGAATAATTTTATTATAACAACTGTGAAGGGAAAAAATAAATGTTACCAATCACCCTCTATGGGATGGGTTCTTTGCTATCCTCAAATGTCTTCAACTTGTGTAGAGAGTCTCTCCTCTATAATGTGTAAACCCAACAAAAATATGGTGTGAAACAATGAAAATAATTAGAGTTACAAGAGTGAGTGCAACAATGGAAATAATCAAAAGTGAATAATGAATGGAAAACCCTCCTATTTATAACAAAATATTGAGTTACCCTCAAATAATGAGCAATAATAAAATATTATTGATCCCATTCTAGGAATAACCACCTGGAATATTTTATTATATTTGTTTAGGAGGGAAAAAGTGTTTAAAATATTATTCATAAATAATAAATAAATACATGATTTATTTATCATCTCAAAGAATTAGTTAAGGAATAATTAACAAATAAGGATTTATTTAATTATTACTAAGGTATTTCATCAAATTTCACAAAGAATAATAATTATTTAGTGATTAATTGATTATTCTTGGAGAAAAATAAGATAATTAATGATTTATTTGTTTATTTTTCATAATTGGGTCAAATATTGCAAGGAATAATAATAAAAAAATAGTTAAATTAATTATTCCTAGTAGTAAACCAAATAAACAGTGATTCATTTAATTTTTCTTCATGGGTTTGACTATAAATTACTTAACAAAGGTGCTTTATTAAGTAATTTCTCATAGTGAAAGAAATTTTATTATCGTAAAATTGGTTTTACATGGTGTACTTCGATCCATCTAGTAAATTGGGCTAGATGATCAATTTTTTGGTGATAACAAACAAGAAGAAGATAAATCAATGGCACATAACACAAGATGTATCTGGGGAAAGCCACTAGTCAAAACCCCATTATCTGTATTTCATATATCAGAAATATGAGTGAAGATACAAATCTTGTTCTCACTAAAACAATTTCGAACAGGTAAGCTCAACTCTCTTAGCTCACAAGCAAGCTCTTGGAAAACACTTAGCCAATTTTGTAGATCTCGAACCCCCTAATACAATGCGTAATGCCTAGGATGAATAGCCCATATTTAAAGGGAATTCGTGCTTCCAAAACTACGCAACCCAAACATAGGTCCTTCTCTTATTTCCTACATGATATTTACAACTCAGTAAATCACACAACCGATAGTACATTGTCCCTGCAGTCTAGTCTCAAATGGGTCTTTCTAGGAATTGACATGCATGACTTTTTGATGAGGGAATCTTCAGTTAACTCGAGTAACACTTATGGATTCACTAGTGCACCAAATGATTGTTAACTTTCTATTAGTTCCTCAAACAATTTAGAACTAATTTAACTGAACATAACTCAATAAACTAAGTTATATATTTTAAAACTCAATTTAAACTCATATTAGACCAATAAAACTTAGGGAGAGTGTTATAGACATTTTTGGGCACTACAACCCCAATCATACATGTCCATAAACCAAGGGCTCCTAAGTCCCTAAAATTGTTGTTTCATACCCTAAAGGAACAAGGTCAGCTGATTACATCATCTCCCAAAAGTTCTCCACAGGAAACTACTCAGAACTGGTCAAAACTGGACCATACAGGTTGCTCAATGCTAAGGGTTTGATGCATCCCACTTGCCTAGTGTAAAGGGTGTGATGCAGACTAAAAAGCCGTTCTGTAGGGTGTGATGGGCAAGAGTGGACAAATGGTAGAGACAGTTTGCGAGGTGGATGATCATAGAATCTTCCAGAAACTTCTCCTATGACACTTGCCTCTCTAAATTCGCCCAGGGATGAGTAAGAGATCATCAATCTCCAAGTGGAATCAAGAACTATTAGAGAGAGGACACTAATCAAAATCCCAGAAGATGACTCACCCCCCTGCAATCATCTATATATGGATCCCTCATCCCAGAGATCCGGAGGGTGGAATTTTGTATCTTGTAAGGAAGTGTTGTTGGTTTCTTGGTGGAACATCATAGTGCTGGGTGATCTGATATTTTCATGAGGTGAAGAAGGGCTTTCATGCTAGGAGGATGACATTGGGTCAAAACAATTTGTTGTAATCCTCTCTGCTATTCTTGATATTAATAAATCTATTCAAGTTTTCCTCCACATTCGTGTATCTTTGATTATATATGCATTTGTGTGGTCAATATATATCTGGTCCTATATTGTTTTTGATTGTAGATCTCTGTTCTTCGATAGTTTTATAATGCTTTGATTACACAGGTGCTCTTTGACGCTGGGTAGACGAAGGAAAAGTGGGGAGAATCTGTAATAAGGGAGAGGAACCAAGCAAGGAACTAAGCGCAAGACCGAGGTTGGTGTCCTTTGTTCCCCTCTTATCTACTTCTCATAAAGGAAAGAAAAAATATTTTTAGTTTGTTTGTTTCTAAGATAGCTACCAGTCTTAGTAGGACTAGTAGCTCTGAGTGGACACTAGATTCCCGATAACAGAATGTCGACTCCACTGGGGAGCGAATAGATTGTTTTCTTGTCTATGTTTGCTTGTTTTATAAACTTATAGATGGAGCCTGAAGTCAAGCCAGCTAACCTTCAAACTGCATTTGCTATGCAAGTGTAAAGTAGATCAATGCTGCTTCAGTCTATCTATGGGTTTTGTTTATAAACTGAACAATCGATTTGCAAACCTTCTAATTGCCCTAGTGGTGGGTCTAGTAACCTCATTAGATCAGCCCCTGTGATTTCTATTTACTGTACATCACTTGCTCGGCTTAAATCCCTGAACTGAGCTGCAAACTGTGACCTGGAACCCAGTTGAAGTCTTGTCCCTCGACCATTGCCCCTTCTCCTCTTGGGAATCTGGATGCATCGCACCTCCCGTGTGCAGTAGGTGCGCTGCATCGCACTTTGCCTGTGTTACAGGCGCACTGATCAGACAAGACCGCTTCTGATCTTAGATTTTAGTTTCTGTGTTCACTCTCTTCAGCTTTATTCAGGAGTTTTGTTGTATGTGATCAGTATACCACTGTGGAAACTCCCTTCCTTTCCATCATTCCGCCTCCATTGTGCAAAGAACTGTGAATTTTTTATGTATTATGTGCCATTTTCGGTTCTCTTTTACAAAGAAGTAGCATAATCAAACAGTCATCTTCTGATTTGAAAGTGTCGCAAGTGTCGTTTTCCGTCAAAGAAAAGAATTCTATTGTTCCTAATGATCGATTATATGGTTACTCTTGTATTTGATTTGAATTAGTAATTTTTCAAGTGTCAAAAGAAGTTTTCAGTTCAAAATAGCAAAGGGTCGTCATTATCTTCCTTTCGTTTTTGAAAACAAATTTGTTAGTACCATCGCTTTGAAAAGATAATTAAGATTTGTACTTAGCATTCTTCTTCTAATTTACACATTAAGAAAGCTGAAAACAAATACATGTATGTGCGTTTGTATTTATACTGCTTGTTGGTTTGATTTAGGACAGTGCATCTAGTGTGTGCTCTTTGCTCAATGTTGAAAGAATATCATCTCTCTTTCTTTAGTACCTAGGATTTTCATTTCAAAAAGAAGATTAAACGATTGTTTATTATCTTAGATTGCATTTTAGGAATTATATCTACATCACGCAGTGAACCTGAAAGGAAAATTCCTTAAGAAAGATCAACAGTAAAATAAATTCAATGAACATAAAAATGCTTTGGAACCTAACACACAACATCTAGAAGTCTAGGCTAGAGACGTATTCCGGCGTCGTAAAGCCTGGTAATTGTCGCTTTCACTGTTGGTTGGGTGATTCCTCCTCTTCGAGACGAAAAGTGTCAGTACAGACTTGTTCTCCCACATACCATTGAGTATATATTGGGAGACCACAATAGGATATATTCTTTATCCATAGGAAGCCATGTCTACCGCCCTATCAATCACAATGCACTGAACACAACATTCAGGAAGATTGACTGCCATACCATAAAAAGTATTCTGCAATTTTGCGATTGGTTTGGTAATCCCTCTGTCTAGATTTCTGAAGTAGTCTCTTTCATTCATTTTCAGACTCCTTAAAGGAAAAGGTCCATCTGAGCACTTGTCACTTCAGGCTCATTAAAAATCAAAGGCGACTAGAGTCATCTTTTGTTTTCTCGCGACTCTTAAAAATTGGAAAAACAAGTTCTGTCAAAGCATCTAAAATTCATTTAATTCATAAACATTTTCCCCTTTATTTTTAGTTGATCGAGTAATCCGCAATCATGGAGGAAAATCAATTGAAACCCCGTCGTTCGCGGAGACTTATGAGTTAACCGTCTTTGTCCCTAGAATCAAAACTATTCCAAACAAAACGGACTCGTTTAACTAGCTAAAAATCCCTTGGTCTAGTTGGGACAAGTGTTTTGACACCCTCGGAGACTCCGGTTACTCCGAACATTTTTGGTACCCCTGCCTTTATAGAAGAAGTTCTGTAGCCACTAGAGGACAGTAGAACTGATCCTAGTATACATGAACTAGCTCCATCTATAGCTGATTCGGAAGGTGTTGTTCCCTAAACATCAGTCGTTGCAGAATCTATACCTTCTTTGGCACCGGAAATATTTTACAGACCTGACAGTCTACCTCTTCCACCTGGTTTTATTGCTATAGAAGAGATTGTGGAGGATTCACCATCTAGTACTCCATTGCATTTTGGAATTGGGATCACTCTATATCCTTCTTCATCAGAAATTAGTCTACCTTTGTCATAAGTTCCTGTAGAATTGCTAGGAAATCCTTTGGATAGACTAGATATGTCTGAACAACCATCGACATATAGGACTGTGTCATCTGACACAGTGGCGGCAGAACTTCCTGCTGCCACTCCAACAATGTTCGCTGGTGTACCATCTGTCGCAACTAGCTCTCAATCATTGGATGGAATCCGCCCAGAGGCTATTTTGACAGTATGGTCTATTCCTATTTGTTCGTCCAAAATAATATCTGGAATCTCTTATGTTGAGTCTCAGCAAATTGATCCTTCGCAGTGTCAATTTGGGCAGTCCAGTCTTCAAAGGCAAATCATTCCATTAAGCACCAGACTACCGCCATATGGGGGGAAATATGCCCTTTCATTGTCTCCTCCGGGAGGTCAAACATACGAGGGTTCGCAACAGAATTCATGTTATGATAGAATTACATCCAGTGGTTGGATACCAATAGTGCCTCAACAACCAAGAGTTGTATACTCAATGCAACAAAGTATTCCTATGTCAAATATCCCCACTACACCCGCTATTGTGACGGTGTCGCAAGTACAAGCTTTACCTGTTGTATGCCAACCTCAAGTCTCTCAGGTCACAATCCAATAGCCCCTTGTCCCTGCGACACCACCACAGTCATCGGTTAGTGGCTCCTTAACTCTAGTGACCCATGCTCAAACGGGTACCATTACAACAACACATGGTCTCACAACCATGGCTGGTGAAATATCAACAACCACAATTCCAACAAGTTTACCAAGGATCTGAGCACCAAGTCTTTGCAAGTAATGGGCAGTCATATATTCAAAACGGACAACATCAACTATTTCATAATGGTTATGCCCATCAAACTTATCAAAGTTATCATTATCAAATGCACTATGATGGTATGCAAAGACCCACTACTCAGGAAATCCCATCTTATCCTGGATATGCTTCACCGAACCTGAATCAACAGTTGCCCTTTGTGGCAACTTTAGAGTTACCAGATCTAAACCGGCTAAAAAATGATCCAATCGCTTACGCCCCTTGGTGGCCAGTGATTCCTCATAAACTTACATCAGATATTCCTAAATTTAATGGAAATCTGGGTGAAGATCCGTCGAATCATGTGATGACCTTTCATCTATGGTGTTCATTTAACACTCTAAATGATGATTCGATCAGGCTTCACCTTTTTCAGTGAACGTTAACTGGTCCGGCAGCAAAATGGTATATCAAATTGCCTAGAGCTTTGTTTGATAACTTCAGTACCCTAGCCACAACCTTTTTAACCCATTTTCAGTTACCCATAGGGTACGAAATGGGAACAGAGCTTCTTACCAATTTCAAGCAAACGACGACCACTCACATATCCAATCATATTCATGAGAGGCTACGTCATCGTAGAATGGTAAAAACATATGTTCCTAATCAGTTGTTGGCTGAATGGTTTACTAAGTCGTTGTTACCTTCTATTATGGAAGATGTGGCAAAGAGAGGAGTCGTCACTAAAGAGCAAGTAATTGCTTGTGTGCGATATTTAGACTTGATCTATACTCAGTCTAGCATGCTCTACGATAAAATCCCTGATGCTCCTAGGCTGAAATTTTTCGTTCCTCCCTCTCCTAAATCGAACAAAGACTCTCATGCTGGGGACGGTGTGATAGGAATGACCAGCATGAAAAATGTAAAGGCTAAGTCGAAGAAGGCACATACGGTTTCAGGTCAAAATGCAAATGAAGAACTTCTCACCTCGGAAGTAAATGCCGTATCGACTGACAAAGGCAAAGAAACCAAGCAACCAGGAGGCAAGAAGAAAAAGAAAGGGAAGAAGAAGAAACAAGAGGAGTCGTCCCCTCAAAAATATTCTACAAACCCTTATGGAGATAGGAAACCAAATCGTCCACGCCTTATATGTGATGAGGATCATTGGACAAGAGAGTGTTGGTATAAAGCTGAGCTTAGAAAATTCTTCAAGAATTAAAAAACCTAGACAGTATTGACTGATCTGTTTCCAAATCCAGGAACAAATCTAGTTGCTAGTGACAACGCTTCCCCATCCCAAGTTCTAATGTTGTCGGTTTCGAAGCAGCAAAACAATGCTTTGATATCAACATGGAATAAAGATTACGGGAATCCACAGCTGTCGAAAAACAAGGCCAATGATCAACCCAGTAGTTCGACAACAACTTCGACCGAAGTTGTGCCACCCATCATTCTTGAACTAATGATAAAACCGCCAAAGGGAGTAGTAACAAATCGACATTCAATCCTCTCGCTAGAGCAGCACAACATTATAATATAGTGGAGGATCTGGCCCAATCGCCATCTGCTATGTCGACACTTGGGGTACTGCAAAATTTCCCCTCTCAAAAGGAGGCTTTATTATCAGTGAAAGGTGGGATTGACCCAACGGATTCCAATATTGTGTCCTTTAATCACAAAGGGTATGACCCTCAGTTACCAACTCAATTAGCTTTCCTTATTCAAGTGAAAGCCCTCAACAAAACTGTTCATCGAACAATTATTGATGAGGGGGCATCTACATGTATTATGTTGATGAGTTTCTAGAAAGCTTTAGGATCTCCATCCTTGTCACAAGTTATGGGAAGCATTTTGATGATCCACGGAAGCCCTCATTCGCTTCAAAATATTGGAGTAGGCCTACTAAAAGACCCTATATTAATGGGGACTTTTGCCCTACCACCTCCAATCAATCTGGTGGAAGTGGCAACAGTGGGAACCTGCAATATGATATCTTCTATTCAAAAGATCTCTAAAAAGGATATTAACATGGATCATCTGTAGGTATTTCCTCCAAGCCTAATGGAAATCTTGTAGAAATCAATGTTTTCGGCATGGGAGGAAAGCCAAAATCAACGCTCATCAAGTGTTTGGATAGATAGGTCTAAAGAATATGGTACCTCTTCAGATCCTTGGTCACAAGTACATTATATAGACGAATGAATTGTTCAGTCAATGAGGATTGACAGGGCACCATGGGAAGATTACCACCATCGTTCCCATCTTCTGGATTACAAAGAAGATACTCCTAGTGACCTTCATCATCCCTCAATTTTTTATTTTCTATCAAATACTGTAAACACGGTGGATTCCAAGCGAAACTTGTCCAATATTGAAGAGACTATCGCCATAAATATCTCGACCAAAACAGATGTTGTAGAGAATATTCATGTCGGAAAATATTGTTCTCCTACAGAAATGGAAATATATCACGCTCTTTTTCACGAATTCAGAGATGTCTTTGCTTGGTCGTATGATGAAATGCACGACATTGAATCGAGCATAGTTGAACACGAAATTAAGATGTATCCAGATGTCAAACCGGTACGACAACAACTATGGTAGGTGCACCCCAAGAAAGTTGTTGCCATCAAGGTAGAAGTTGAAAAACTTCTCCATGCTGGTTTTATTTACCTGGTTCCTCTAACCGATTGGGTATCGAATATTTTTCTTGTAATGAAAAAAAAGGAACGATTAGACTGTGCATCGATTATAGGGATGTAAATCAAGCTTGTCCAAAAGACAACTACCCTACACCCTTCATTGACCAGATAATTGATGAATGCGCCAGATGTGAAATCTTTTCATTTATGGATGGATTTTCTGGGTATAATCAAATAAATATCCGCCCACAGAACCAGTCAAAGACTGCATTTATTTGTCCGTGGGGCACATTTGCATGTTGCAAGCTACCCTTTGGTTTAAAGAACGCAGGGGTAACATTTCAGAGGGCAATGAATTATGCCTTCCATGACATCAAAAACATCATTCAACCATATCTCGACGATCTTCCGGCTCATTCGCGAAAGTGGATCGATCATCCGCAGCATTTGAGAGCGATATTTCTACGTTGCCAACACTACAAGATACGACTCAATCCACACAAATGTGTATTCTATGTCGGTTCTTGTCGTTTACTTGGCTTTGTGGTTTCAAAGGACGGGATTCGTCTTGACCCATGTAATGTTCAGGCAATCATTAATTTGCCTCCACCTTCAAATTTGCTTCAGATTCAGAGACTCCAAGGGAAGGCAAACTTTCTAAGGAGGTTCATTCCAAATTAAGCCGAACTTGCTAAAGGTTATACTCGTCTATTGAAAAAAGAAGTACCCTTTGTCTGGGATCAGGCCACGCAAGCTTCCTTTGATGATTTAAAGGAATCCCTAATAAAAGCATCATTAATGTATGCTCCCGATTATCAAAAAGACTTTAACCTGTATCTGGCTACAGCGAATACGACCATCGCAATGGTTTTAGTTCAAGAAGACAATGGAATTGAACATCCTATATATTATTTGAGTAGAAACTTAAATGATACAGAAAGCAAGTATTCCTTCATTGAAAAGCTAGCTCTCGTAGTTGTTCAAGCAATACAAAGATTTCGACACTATGTCCTCTTTCGAAAAACTGCCATTCTGTTAGATTGCAACCCCATGACTTATATATTGTCGTGACAGTTGCTGGGGGGGAAATATTCAAAATGGATAGAAATTCTACAAGAGTTTGATCTGGAATTTATAAAATCCAAATCGAAGAAATACCTGGTTTTCGTAGAGTTACTATGCAATCTCCCATCATCGTTCAACGATGCAACATCAGAAGAAGAAATCATGGATGAATCTTTGTTTCTGATATCTTTAAGCAATCCATGGTATGGAGACATAATAATCTATCTCCAAACCCAAACATATAGGTCTAATACCTCCTACTCGGAACAATGATGCATTCAATACCAAGCAAAAGACTACATGATCGTCGATGATACACTTTACCGTCGTGGTGTCGATACAGTTTTGAGGAGGTGCCTCACCCATGAGGAGGCCGAAAAAGTCCTGAATGATTGCCATTGAGGCATGTGTGGAGGGAATCAATCTGGTTATGCTACGGTGCAAAATATTTTACGATCAAGATACTTCTAGCCAACAATGTTCAGAGATTGCATAACCGCAGTCAGAAGTTGCCATGCATGTCAAATCTTTGATCAAAAAACCATAATACCACCCGCACCTCTGCAACTAGTAGTTGGTGTTGGCCCATTTGCCAAATGGGGCATAGATTTCATGACATGTAACCCCACCTTGGCCGGGGAGCATGGGTATATCATAGTCGCAGTAGACTACTTTACAAAATGGGCTGATGTGATGCCTACATTAATCAATAGCGGCGAAACGGCTACCCTCTTCTTTTTCAATCATGTAGTCTCCAGATTCGGAATTCGACAAGCCATAGTCACAGATCATGGACCGCATTTTTGCAATCACATGATGGTTGAATTGGCTGCCAAATTAGGGCAGTCCCAAGACAGCTCTACTCCATATTATCCGCAGGCCAATGGATAAGTTAAGGAAATCAACAAGGTCCTGAAGCGGATGATGCAAAGGATGATTGAAGTCCATAAAAGGACTTTGCACCTAATCCTGTACTCAGCCTTGTGGGCATACCGGACATCGGTGAGGAATGCAACTGGGCTTACACCCTTTCAGCTGGTGTATGGCCTAGAAGCAATCTTACCAGTTCAGTGTGAAATCTTGTCCCTCAAACTCGCGGTCGACCTTCTCCCCGAAACTTCAGAAGAGGAGGCTCGTTTCTTGGAACTAATCCAATTGGATGAAACCCGTCGTGATGTCGCTTTGGCTAAGGAAGCCCATAAGAAATGAGTCAAGGCATAGTTCGACAAGAATTTCAAACCCCGTGTCTTCTTAGAAGGTGACCTGGTCTTACTTTACGACCAGGAACTCGATAAATAGGGAGCAGGTAAGTTCAAGTCCTTATGGATGGGCCCCTATATTGTGAAATGTGTATTAGCAAAAGGAGCCTACGAGTTCGTATATTATGATGGGATTCCACTAGCACAACCTCGTAACGGGTTGTACCCTAAGCGTTATTATGCTTGACTCAAGATAGTGACCCCTATGCTTTTGCTACATTTTTGTTTTCACTAAGGGTAATTGTTTTGGTTAAGTGATCCGCTTTTACATTTGTTGCAGATATTGGACCTATTGGAATCATTTGTTGGATATGCCGACGGAGTGAGTCGTAGTTCACGGAACCTATCTTCTGCGGCCTAGGCCATCTTCGATCCAAGCGGTGAGTTAGTGAGTTTCAGAGGGGTATGTATTGGTCGGTCAATGAACAATATTTCTAAATACAGTGCATTGATAGAGCTCCTCTCTGATTCCATTACGCATGGCATATGCCGACTCATAGTCAGGCTAGACTCACAACTCATCATCCCACAACTCACTAGTATCTACTCTATACGGAATCTAGCTATCTATCACATGTTCCTAAGGGTCAAGATTTTGGAAAGGCAGTTTGATTCTATTCAATATGAGCATATTTCCAAAAACTTAAACACATTAACAGACTCATTGGCAAATTATGTGTTAGATAGACATTTGCAACATTTATAAAAGAAGCATTTCATCAAATATTTGCATCAAGATCACGTAACTCAACCGAAATAAAGCTCCGAAAATCAAAAATATATATATATATATATAACTATTTATGGTTCATACATAATGTTCTCTAACTAGGAAAAAATCGGTCAAATGACCCAAAACTCAAAATTCTAGGGGGCACCCTAGTCTAATGATGCTGGTGATAACAAGTCACCGCCTAGGCAATCATGCGTAAAAGCCTAGTTCATCGACTCGGCACGCGAGTGGTATGTCACTACAACCTCAGAGGTAGCTCGTCGGTCCTCACGTCCGGAATACCAAGAGTGAGACCTTTGATCTGATCCTGAAATGCTGAAAGAGTCTCGGCCACATCAAGGTCACGAAGGATAGCCCTCCCCATAGCCTCTCCTGCTGGAGCGACAACTGGTACTCTCAGACGTACTGCTGGCCGAACTGGTCCAATATCTGCATGAGCACATGAGTTTTGATTAGTCTTGATAGAAGAAAGCACAAGAACATTATAAAAAGAAATGATAAATAGAGATATGGTCAGAGAATTTACTGATAACACCCCACTACTCACCAGCCGGCCACACCAAATCCGGGGCACCCCGGAAATCCATACCAGCATATGGATACTCGGAAAAAACCATCTCCTGGAAGTTGAACCACTCGAAGAAGGTATTAGAAAAGGAAACCTAGGATTTACCAGCATGTCAGGCCATAAGGTCGACCCATCTCTGCATCCGTGGCTCAATCGGTGGAGGTAAGCCAAGTGAAATGTACTGCGGCTGCATCAGTGGGATCTTTTCCAAGGTGAAAGTAGTCAAAATAGAACCGTATCCGAAGTTCTCGGATTTTCCACTTTTTACCTTGGTTAGTTGTTCTTTCATCACAGGGAGTACATCATCACACCAGTTGAACACCTTTGGTTCAAGGCATTCCAATGCGTACTGCATATAAGACCTGTTAGCCATGTGAAGAGCCACACTACCAGCCAGTCTAGCAAAAGTGAAAAGAATGGTCCTCAAGGACCGATCATTGACATCTCTAATGTTGATCTTGCCATCCCTACTCGGCTGAGATCCCTCTATGCAATACTGGAGAATATAATCTCTCACAGATTCACCCCCACAGGCGGAACCTGACAATGAAAGAGGGGCACCACGCCTCGATAAACTGGTCAAAAAATAGATGTCCACGATAATCAAGGGGATAGATTTGCCTCTGATCTGAAACACCTGGTTGGTAGGATCCCATGCATCGAGAAGATATTACAACAAGTTGATTTTTTGCCTCATGCTAGAGATGCGGAAAAACTTGAACATGCCACAATTCTGTAGTGCAGTTACCGTAACCAGATCATGTAAAGCAAGCATGTCCTCTTCTTCATGCTCGCGTTCTTGCCATGTAACAACCATTTTGCTCCGATGAATCTCTGCAAAACAAGCAAGAGAAGATTCAGGGTCTTGATTTGGCAAAAAACAGGTAAAAATTCCATGAGAAAACAGTGCAAAAATTTCCCTTCTCACACCCATCGCACCCCCAATAGTGTATTGGGTGAGATGCATACTGACTAGCCAATAGCCAAGCCAGTATGCATCGCACCTTTCGATATAGGAAAGGTGCGATGGAGGCAGGGTGAATTTTTCAAACCCTAGAGGCTCAGAAAAACAGGGAAACATGCACAGAATTCAAAAAGGAAGGAATGCAACTAAAGAGCTCAGGTTTAGCTCCTACCTAGTCCAGGCGGTGCCAAGAATCGTCCACAAAATCTCCTGGAATCAGCTAGTGAAAATCAAAGGGGAAAAGCACCTCCAGAGCTCCAACAAACCAAAGTTCAAATGAAATGGTAAAATGAGGGGTGAAAACCACTTTTAAGTTACTTTTCATGTAATTCGACAAAATATTAGTGTTTTAGCTAAATTTTTAAAACATATATTGTTCATTTTAATCGGTTTGATGAAGCAATTGAACAGACAGTACAACCTTTGAAGGAACAAAGTGGTTAGCAGTGAAATTAAATCGATGACCATTATCACGAGCACTTTTTATGTGAAGTTCAAGCTTGTTAAAAATTTAACCTTAGCAATGAGCAAACGTTCCCCCAGAGTTTAAACTCATTACTAAATAAACCAATTTCTGGTAAATAACCATTGTGAATGCATTATCATCAGCTTTTGAGCCCTGGTCGTGTTCTTACCATCACCCCCACTCTGTTTTAGCCGATCATTCACCTCCATTTGATTGTTTACCCCTTCTAAGGAACAACTGCGAAGAGTGATCCTATTAGCCATCCTTGTGACACTGCCATGATTGGAAAATTCCAAACCCTACCTGGAGTCAGCTGCTACCTGAAATTATCACTCGTTCCTCAAAAACGAGTCTACTTTAAGCTCTTTTCATCTGACTCATAAAATATGAAAAGATTTCCGAGCAATTAGCCTCTCCAGCTTGTTAAAGCTATTGGAAGTGCTATCCCTCCTCTAGATTTTAATCGTTTCTGGACCTGAGGGATTATTACACAAAAAGATCGAGCGCTTGTTTTGTTCGGCTCGTTAAAATTACCAAAAATTCATCCCTTTCGTATTATTTTATACTTTTTCAGACTTAACGGATTATATGACGAAAAAGGATTATTGGAGTTTCCTTTACGTCCCTTTCACACTCTCTAAAATTGAAAACAACCGAGTTATCTTTGTCATTAAACTCGTTAAAACCAAATAGTGACAAACTTGTCCATATAGACAAGAACGCGTTTCATTGTCGCTAGGCTCGTTAAAACATAACAACGGGTTTGCCCGAAGGGAAAATTATAGAACAAGCATATGTTATCCTCCTCAAGCTTGACAAAAATAAAGAGGTACTGGTCAGCAATGACTGGGGAAAAATTGGGAAGAAAACTTGAAGAAAATTTATTGGTAGCAAGTCTCTCTTCAACATGACACTTTCACTCCACATCCGAGTCGGGTTGGGTTATTTCATTCACCAGTCATATCACCATTGGTCCATCACACCATCCATATCTGGGGTTAACGCTACCAATCCATGTCAGTGTCGCCGATATGTTCAAGAGAAGTCACTCAAAGAATTCACCTGTGTCTCATCCGCTACAATACATTCATGCTCCATTCTTTCATGACGGCCACCCTAAACCCTGTATCAACAGATCGTTTTCTCCTCTAAAAATCATTTACTCCATTCTGTGTCGTAGATGTGGGATTCATTAAGGCCTTCCTACAACAGGTCACTTCTTGTCAACATCAGCTCATTATCCAAGAAGTCGACTTAGGAACAACTCTTTCAGTACTTTGAAGCTTGCATGCCTCAATGGCAAGTTTCTCACTTCCGGCAACAGGTTTACATCAATGGCCTTCGACCGAAGATTTTGTGTGGTGTTCGACACCAAGTCCTTTTTCACACCACGCGAATTTCACTATAGTACCTTGGGGGTCATCATCATTATTGGTGATTCCTCTCGCGATTGTTAACAACTTACATCATTGGCTGGTAATCAGGCGATGTCTTTCCATGTTCGACTCTAGAACATCTTTCACATGGATCGACTTGTACACTAAGTGAAGATTGCATGAGTTTGAAGACCCCGGATCTAGTTTCATCCATCTGGGCTACAATATATTCAGGAAAATAAAGACATAAAATGTACATTGTTGCTGCACAGATGATCATCCGAATCAAAGGATGATGACCCTATCAGAATCATCAGTGTGTCGCACAGACGGTTTTTTGTCTTATGTACATGAAAATGAATTTATAAAGCTGAGCATGGGAATGCCTGCCTCAGTTATATCATGAAAAATATTATGAAGATAATTTATTGCATTGTATCTTATTACAGGTTGCCTTCTAGCTCGGAAAAACTTCGGATCCTCATGATAAAGCATTTCACTCGACATCAAAAGATTAATGACCTCATGCTTTATGGGGCAACTATTATAGACATTTTTGGGCACTACAACCCCAATCATACATGTCCATAAACCAAGGGCTCCTAAGTCCCTAAAAGTTTTGTTTCATACCCTAAAGGAACAAGGTCAGCTGATTGCACCATCTCCCAGAAGTTCTCCACAGGAAACTACTCAGAACTGGTCAAAGCTGGACCATACATGTTTCTCAATGCTAAGGGTGTGATGCATCCCACCTGCCCAGTGTAAAGGGTGTGGTGCATACTGAAAATCCCTTCTGTAGGGTGCGATGGGTGAGAGTGGACGAATGGCAGAGACAGTTTGCGAGGTGGATGATCATAGAATCTTCTAGAAACTTCTCCTATGACACTTGCCTCTCTGAATTCACCCAGGGATGAGTAAGAGATCATAAATCTCCAAGTGGAATCAAGAAATATCAAAGAGAGGACACTAATCAAAATCCCAGAAGCCGACTCTCCCCCCTGCAATCATCTATATATGGATCCCTCATCCCAGAGATCCGGACGCTGGAATTTTGTATCTTGTAAGGAAGTGTTGTTTGTTTCTTGGTGGAACATCATAGTGTTGGGTGATCTAAGCTTTTCATGAGGTGAAGAAGGGCTTTCATGCTAGGAGGATGACGCTGGGTTAGAACAATTAGTTGTAATCCTCTCTGCTATTCTTGATATTAATAAAGCTATTCAAGTTTTCCTCCACATTCTTGTATGTTTGATGATATATGCATTTGTGTGGTCAATATATATCTGGTCCTATATTGTTTGTGATTGTAGATCTCTGTTCTTCAATAGTGTTATGCTACTTTGATTACACAGGTTCTCTTTGAAGCTGGGTAGACGAAGGCAAAGCGGCGAGGATCTGTCAGAAGGGAGAGGAACCAAGCAAGGAACGAAGTGCAAGACCGAGGTTGGTGTCCTTTGTTCCCCTCTTATATACTTCTCATAAAGGAAAGCGAAAATAGTTTTATTTTGTTTGTTTCTAAGATAGCTACCAGTCTTAGTGGGACTAGCAGCTCTGAGTGGACACTAGATTTCCCGATAACAGAGAGCATATACATGACTTCAAAAAGGCTTCCAACTAAAAACTCCTAAGCTAATTAATTTTTTTAGACTTAATTGGCTATTTACAAGTTGCAATGGGAGTAGAATTCGATTTTAATTCATAGTTTAAATTCAAGGAGAAATTTAAACTTGAATTTCTTGTTTCCATTTCTCAACAATCCATGTTGCTTATTGAAGATTTATAACATAGACCATGGCAGTAATTAAATCCGTATACACATGTACATAGAGAAACATCACCAAAACATATACCAAAACACATACCAAGGCATATACCACAACACCACACCAAAAATTATTTGCCTCAATCAGAAAATAAGAAAGGATACATAGGCCGCATCTGATCCGCCATCTCCCGTGTAGCTTCATCCCTCCCAAAGTGATTCCTTTGCACCTTAACATACTTGATTTCTCGATTACAAAGCACGAGAACATTTTTTCTATAATATACACTAAGTCTCCGTCTAGAATTCTCCATCTACTTCCACCTACAATACAAACCAGTTAATCACATGATCAACATCCTAAGATACTTCTTAAGAAATGACACATGGAAAACATCATGGACATTCACTGTCAGAGACAGTGAAATTCGATAGGCTACTAGCCAAATCCTCTCAATATTAGTGAAGGGTCCATAAAACTATGGTGCCAACTTGGCACATCATCCAATCCATAAGGAGTTCTTCTTTGGTTTGATACGCAAGTACACATGTTCCCAAACCTGGACCTCCTCGAACAACCTGTTCCGATCTGGATAGCTCTTAATCCTATCATTTGTTTCCTTTATATTTTTCTTGATTACTTGCATTTCCTATTCCATGTCTGCCAACATGTCTGGTCCTATCAACATCTTGTTAACTGCATCAATCCAACTAATGGGAGTATTCTGACTCCGCCCATAGAATACCTCAAATGGACTCAGCTTCAAATATTCCCGATACCCATTGTTGTAAGCAAATTCTACCACTGGAAGATACTCTTCCCACTTTCATTGTTGATGCATCACATACATCCTCAACATTTCCTCCAATATCCTATTCACCCTCTCTGTTTTTCCATCTATCTATGGATGATAAGTTCTACTGAATGCCAACTCCATTCCCAAACTTACAAATAACGCCTTCCAAAACTTGGAAGCGAACCTCACATCCCTATCTAACACAATCTTCTTCAGAAAACTGTTGGGAATGAGGTCTCCCAAGGACAGTTTGGGGCTAAAAGCCCATGTTCTGGGCCAATTTTGTAATAAAATTGTAAAGCCTCCACATTTTATGGTCACGGAGCACGAAGCTGTCAAGAGCTATAAAGGGTTGTCCGCCCTTATTTTGTAAAGTGTAAATTCGGTTGTAAAGATCCACCCATGGTCCGTGGACCATGGAATTGTATGAAAAGGAGTTAAGTAAGTAAGCTCTAAGTAGTAAGAAGTCTTTAGCAAAGAATGGAGTGAAGAATCTTGATAGAGAAGTATAATTTTCGGGCCTTAGCGTAGGTAGATGCTCTGCAACTGAGTTCATAGAGGTCTAGGGTAGAAGTTTGCAGCTGAGTGCACGGACCCCTGCAGCTATGTGCGAAGGGTGGATAGAGTCTGTAAATAATCTAAAGATATCGATAAAGAGAAGTATTCTACAAATTTTGTGTCTTTATTTCCTATTAATGCATATGATTATATTGTGTTTTGGGTTTAGTTTACAATTTTTATGTAATGCACGAATATATGTGATTATATTGGGTAAATGAATGCAAGTAATAATATCAGATTACACAGCGCTACCTGTGACTATTTCCTAAGATTAGCAAAACACTTAATATAACTTGGGAACCTGTACAATATACTATCATAGCAACGCGAAAGGACCTAGACTGCAAGTTAGGGTTGCACGAAGTTCAATCGTTCTCCTTCCTAGAGGTACTGAAGGGAATAATAAAGGGCTAGACTGATAGAGCCTCAAAGCTTAGTGACCTGTGTGAAAGTAGGAACATATGGAATAAACTGACATCATGACCATCTCAAGGTGCAGAAACTTGGTTCCAGCATCCCCCCATACTACTTCAAGTGAGAATTTGATCCACATTCCATGAGTTGATGCTGAAAGGGCCAGTAGTGTAGGGATTTGTTTGGCTAATAAATGTTGAACCTGAGTTAGGCCTGGCACAGCCAATAAATGGTTTCGTTGCCCGGACAGGAATCTACATAAGAGATGTGTGACGTCGTATCACTGGAATCCAATCTGGCTGGACAGGAAGATCCATGAATTTACAGTGCAAGAGAACAAAAATCCATGACTTATAAAAGAACAGTGGATGGACATGTACTTATATACAAAAATCCATGAGATATTTTTCTATTCCTTTCTGGTTGAGCTATACGAGTGGATCATAAAGCTAGCAGATAGCCAAGGAAGGTGGAGACTTAACGGTCCTATTGTCTGGACCCTGGAGTTAGTACAGAGACAGGAAGCCTCTCAGGATAAGATCACTTGTGATGTCGATCATTTTCTCGATCGCATCATAGGAGGACTTGTGACTGAATCCGCAGTCGATACCTTAGTTAGTTACAGTGAGGCGAAGTGGCACTTTTTCAAAGGTCCATGAGGTAAGTACTTGAAGTCTTTGAATACCTGGATTAAGATGTTATTGTGCGAAAAATAGGTTATGCAGCTACCTTGATGTTCGGAGCTACGCGAAGTGGAAAGACTTATAGGAACGGAGGAAGAAAGGGTTCTAAATATAGCCCACTGATCTCACCACCGTTGGGTGATGAAGAGGGAGTAGGGAAGGCTTCTTCACGAAGTCAAATTCCATTAATAAGACAAGGATTCCTGTGACTTCCACCTCCACCCACACCACCTCCAACTTTTCCACCATCACCTACGACTTTTCCCATACCACCACCACCTCCACCGCAGTTCAACATGGAAAATTTAGTGAAGCTGCCTTTGTTTAAAGGCTTCGAAAATGAGGACCCAAACCAGTTTTGGTTCATCATGAAAGCTGTGGGAAGCTTAAGGAATTACAGATGATCACATGAAGAAGGCAATTTTGGTTAGCACTTTGTAGGATCATGTGCTAACCTCATACATTAGGTACTCTAATGATAACCCAAATGTTGGGGTGGCAGACATCCAGACCGCTCCGAATAAAGAGTTCAGTAGGCCTAAATCTAAGGCACAATCGATTATGGGGTTCAAGTAAATCGTGATGAAACCAAGAGAGATGCCTTTGGAATTGGATCAGAGGTTGAAATGTAAGATATGCCAAGCTAATATGAACTTAACAGATGGACATCACCACGAATGGTTCGTGGCTTCGCTCCTTCCACACCTAAGGGTTGTGTTATCACAACAGAAGATTACGATTCAGGAAGAGGCCTTGGAGATTGCAATCAGACTGCATGAAACACTGATGCAAGTTGTGAATCTGGGGGTTCATCAGATCCATGCGCAGTTGCAAAGTATTTTCCTTGAAATGAAAAGTTTGAAGCAGGACAAAATAGTTCGACCAAAGGTGCATGAAGAGGTATGGTGCCTGAAATGTAAGGGTCATGAGCATGAAAAATACCATTGCTCAGTCATTGTGAACTATACTGTAGGAGGAGGACCATTTCCTTTGAGGCCGGAGGCCCAAGCAGGACCGAGGGCAGGGCCTACGTTGTGGTGCGTTATATGTCAGGTAGGAGGAAAACATGTGATGGACAACTGTCATTTTCTGTAGAAGTTTGTACAAACACCATAGCAACTGTTTTGCAACTTATACAATTTGATAGGGCATGAAGAGCACAATTGTAGAAGCTATGAATTGATGATGGATAGAACTCCTGCCTATATGATTCAAGCAGAATGCGCCCCCTGAACAAAGTGCAGGGATGGCGCGAACAGGTTTTCAGGGGTGCAGACGAGGCCGAGGTGGAGGAGGACCTAGCAGCGGTTAGGGACAACTAATTTGCTACAGTTGCGAAGGACCAAGACACTATGCCCATGAATGCACTAACACTACACATCCGTCATGCAAATATTGCACTCTGTTTGATCATGAAATAGAGGATTGTCTGACACTAATAGAAAGGATACATGACAAAGGGGTGCTACGACCTCAGTCAACTCATAGCCTGCAGATAATGAGGTCTGAGCCTCGTGAAGAGGATCAGAATGTGAGTATAGTGCTTCAAAGTGGAATTGTAACAGGAGATGATAAGGGGAAATAACACAAAGATAGCGCATGGGTTCGCAAAGCTCCAACGAAGGATGTTGAATTTGATTTGGAGTGTGCACTTGAAACATTCATGGAAGCAAAGAAGAGCTTCGTTGAGGCCTCTACCTCAGGGGGAAAGGATAAGCCTGATCAGGAGATGGACCCTTCTATGCTTACGACCTTTGTAGAGACCTGCATGAAGTTGTTGTGTGATAGTAAGGATGTGAAGGGATTACAAGAGATTATAAATAGATGCGCCAGAAACACTTTGGGTGAACCACATGTGGTACAAAAGATTGGTAAGCATAAAGTAAGGACAAGATGAGAGATGAGACTGACCACGCAGATAAGATAATATGAAATGGATCAGGTTATTTTGGACCTGGGGTCAGACGTAAACGTCCTACCAAAGAAGACTTAGAAGCGGATGGGAAGACCTGCACTGGAGTGGTCTTTGATGCAGTTAAGGATGGAAAATCAGCAGAAGATCATCCCCATGGGGTGGCTGCAAGGGGTGAATGTAGATATTGAAGGCGCGAGCGCATTGGATGAATTTGAAGTAATAGAAATTGTGGATGACAGCAACCCCTACCCTGTGCTCCTTGGAATTGATTGGGCTACTGCCATGAATGAGGTAATCAACCTAAATAAGCAAAGATGATATTTGAAAATAAATTTCTTTGCATAATAGTACCCCTAGATCCTGCTGAAGGATTGCGCTATACTGAACCAGTCCGCGATTATGAGAGCGATGACAATTTGGACTATATATATAAGATAAAAACATGAGGCAAATATTGGGTGAATCCAAAAATAGATGGACCAATTACATGGGATTGCGAGAGTTCCTGCACCTCAAACTCTGATGAAGAATTAGAGTGCTAACAAAATCAACTACATGAAGTAACCATGCTATGTTGTAACATGATGACCTGGTCGCTACATTGTGTGTCATCAGAGGTAAGAATTTTGCCCCCTTATGATGGCCTTAATGATGTAGATGAATTTTTAGATGCATTTCAGAGGGAAGTACCTGAAAAGTAGTGCCTCCATGCTATGGACTAGGCACTATGCACTACGCCCGCAAGATGGTGGGGTACGCATAGGGGTAGCTTTGATGATTGGCACGATTGTAGGAGGATGATGAGAACAAATTTTGGAAACCAAAGGTACGAATGATGGAAAAATATGATGGGGAGGACGATCCATGCACAAACTTGGCCAAATGGGCGCAGACTTATGGAGTGAAGCCCCAACTGAAATTGGTGCACTTTTTCTATCATACCTTGGATTTCATCCCGATGAACTGGTACTTGGAAACAAAGCTTCACCATGCTATAGGTGAATGGGATATTCTACGCGAAGGATTCATAATGGTGTTTAGCTTTGAAGACAGGTTTTACTGTATTGATGAAGTGCTACAAGAAGTGAAAGCAACAATCTTTAGGATACCGTAGGATCCTTTGGATCTGATTCAACCCGATTGGACTACTCAACAGAGCCACATGTTAGAATGCTATAATGTGACTGTTGAAGAATAAGATGAGGATCTGCAAAAGATTAACATCCCTGAAATAGAGGGTCATAGCGAGGTTGAGGGATCGCAGATTTAGAATCCTTATACAACAGCGCCACTGAAAACGAAATAGGTAAATATTGGTACAAAGGCAGAGCCCAAATTCGCGACGATTGGAGATTACTGGGATGATACGACAATGGATAAGGTCACTAAATTTCTCCGTGAATACCAAGACTTCTTCCCTACCATGTTTATGGAGATAAAAGGGATAATAGGTCACTTTGAAGACATCATACACTTCCTAACGACAGGAACTGCCTCGGAAGGTTACACCGTCCAACAGAAAAAGCAGTTAGTGGTGCACGTGGAAAACTTTTCTATCGTTGTCGGGCAGCTGTACAAAATGGGGTCTGATGAAATATTGCAACAATATGTACCGAAGTTTGAAATGAGTAGTATCCTCATGGATCCTCATGGGGGCACTGTGAGACGTCATTATGAAAGTAGAGCGACTGCACATAAGATTCTACGCACAGGATTATGGTGGTGAACCCTCCATTAGAATTCAAAAGCTTACTGAAAGGTGTGCGATCTGTGTCAAAGGATGGGCAGGCCATTGTGGAGGGATGAGCTACCTCTGAATCAATAGATGATGTTACAATCCTTTGACAAATGGGCAATAAATTTTGTGGGACCCATTCAGCCCCAAGGGAAGAAGACGGGAGCATGGTACATTATCACTGCGATAAAGTATTTGACTCGATGGGTAGAGGCACAGCCTATAAAGGATTGAACAGGCCCGACTACTGTGAAGTTCCTCTTTGATTATGTACTGATGTGGTTTGGGTGTCCAAATATTTTAATGAGTGATCACGGTATGCACTTTATGAATGAGACGATCAACGTGTTGATGGAGGAATTTCAGGTATATCACCAGAAGAGCATGCCTTATCACCCACAGGCTAACAGAATGGTGGAATCATTCAATAAAGTGTTGGAGAACATGTTGAACAAGGCTTGCAATGCTCAACAAGGTGATTGGGACCTATGCATACCCGTAGTACTATGGGCCTATCGTACGACATGCAAGAAGTTGATTGGACAGACACCCTTTAAGCTTGTATATGGTGTTGAAGCAGTGATGCCCATGGAATACATTGTGCCTAGTCTGCACATAGCGGCACTCATGTGTATGACGCATCGCGGAGCCCTAGAAGAGAGGCTCGCACAACTGGCTAAGCTTGCGGAAGAGAGATTTCTAGATGGATTTCACCAACAGGTCCAAAAGCAGCGCGAAAAAGCATGGCATGATCAACACATTAAGTTGCGAACCTTTAAGGTAAATGGCCTGGTTTTTTTATATGACAGTAAGTTTGATAAAATTCCAGGGAAGTTTAGATTGCACTGGTTAGGGCCCGATGTTATTAATGAGATTAGCGACGGTGAAGCAGTTTAGTTGGTTAAATTGAATGGAGATCCCTTCTCAGGAAACGTGAATGGTAGCTGATTGAAGCCATACACCAGCAGTCCAAGCATGTGAATATATGAGGGTAGCACACTCTTAGCGCTCCAAGCAGCTGAAAGGAGGTGCGGGACTATAAACTAGATTTCCCGGGTTGGGGAGCTGCGCAATTTGAGGATTGTGTGAAGCAAGGAAGTTTCATAGGGTTCACGACAACACGAAGGGAGCTACGCTACCCTGGGAGAAATTGTGCAGGTCTGCTGGAAGTGACCGTTAAAGTCACTGTTTATAATTTGATGGTAGAAATGCAGCCAAATGGAACACGCGACCAGCATTTAAGAGAAAATTTATGTGTCAGATCCTTGAAAATTTGTCGCCAATCTGGCATTAATGAAGCGCATGTGGGGCAAATGGTCGGATTTGAATTCAAAATGCCCTATAAATGACAGGTGGTTGCCCAATGAAAAAAAACTTGTCATTTTGAGAATTGAGTTGTTGAGCTCTCAAGTGCATATGAACCGAGAATTCTTTGAAGCTATGATATCGAGTTCGGTGTTTGAGAAATTACCAAAAACAATACGATAACTATTGAATAGTGCCATGTAGACACCCGCAGAAGCTATGGACACTGAAGCAGTGACAACCGAGGAGGCTATGCCGGAAGTTGTTATGGAGGTAGAGGAAGTTGCTCCAAAAGTTGCCAAAGTAGTAGTTGAAGTTCCCAAATCACCATAGACACCTAGAACGAAGCTAACCCGAACCAAGGAGAGCATGAATGATAACAAGGGAAAGCAACCTACAATAGCAATGTGCACATTGTTGAGAGGGAACCCACCAAAGGATAAGCCCACCGCACAAGAAAATGGAAAAGCCATCAATCCAGAGATGGAGGAGAAATAAATTGAAGACCTCTTGATGGATGATGAGGAATTGGGGATAGATGTGGAGGAATTTGAAGTCCAGGTCGTTGATCCTATCACTCGGTTGCCTGAGTACATCCCTCCGCGGAAGGGCAAGACCAAGGTGCCAAAATACATCGATGAGAGAAAGTTCCCCTTTCAAACCCCTCTACTACCGGATGAGATTGTTTTTTAAGGACTGCGTTCGGGGAAAGTTCGTCTGTTAAAGCTCGAATATTGGGACTTAGCTTACCATGAGAAGTTCTCATACTTGGTGACCAAGTAGTTGATGAGCCATATTATTGACACAACCACTAGCATGACCGCATTGGAACCGTGGAAGTGGCTCAGGTGAGTAGACAAAGTAGGTCTACTCAGCCTGCTATGGGTGTTGCACTACAACCGCACCCAAATTATAGTATTGGTCATCAAGCAGTTGCTATGCTTGGCGCATGATGGGTGTCTATGGCTAGAGGAGCCAATACCTGTCACCGAAAAATTGATCCATAGGATCACACGGCTGCCCTATAGAGGAGAACATCTGGCCATGATGTTTGGTGGAAAAGGTGGTGAGTAGGCCCTCGCAGATGCCATGATGGAGAAATTTAAGCTTGTGAAGAAGCCGCGGGGCTATTCCATCTCAAGTATTAGTGAACCTGTAGTCATGGTGGCCACGTAGATTTTCGCTAGAAAGATGAGGAGGAAATGTTGCACAGGTGAGGCGCCCACACTTTTCATCGCGCTAGCAGCCCAATGCTAATGAGACTCATCATTGGGTAATTATATGGGCCTTAATTCACCTCTTAGCTTAGTCAAACCAAATTTTCTCGTAACTTATTACATGTTTTTGATTATATTTTGTTTATGAGGTGAGTTAGAGTTGGATATTATGCTTAGTGGACTAATATGCATTGAATGCAGGACTAAAGGAGAAAATCAAGGAATTTTGGCAAATAATAAAGTCAAAACTCGAATGGGACAAAGGAGAGGGATTGTAGGAGGTAAAGCCTCCTTATTTACTACTCCTCCATTCAAATATTCCTTCGTTCATCACATCAGCTTCGAGTGTGAATAGCCAAATCATGAGGATTAGAAGGCAACCGAGCAAGTGAGAGACAAAGCACCAGTTTAAGTCGAGTTTGGGAGCCAAGCCTCCCTAATTTTAAGGAAGACGTTGGGGACTTCAGTTGTATAAGTAGAGAGGCCTAGGAGCTTAGTAGGATTTGGATTTTGATTGTAAAACTCTAAGCTATCTTCGAGTTGCATACTTGTGAAAGTTCTATTGATGTAATTTGATGTTTTGGTAATAAGAAGGATATTTGTTTTGAGCCAGCACTGAGTTAACTCAGAGGGTTGAAGCTCTTCGGTTAGGGCCCAACCCCAGTAGCCAAGGCTCCTCTTTCTTGTATATGTATGTTTATTTTAGTTTCATAGCTTCATTGTTAATTCGTTTTTAGATGCATTTCCATTACGTGTAGATTAGATTGGTTGTTTATTAGTTTGCTTCCATTTGTGCCTTACATCAGTAGTAGGTTAGGAAGGATAAAAGGATCACCATAAGGTTGTCGGTAGGTATCTTAGCCTCACTTCCTCCCTCTGGGATCATGACTTGAGGAAGGGACCCTTAAGCAGCCCCAAAAACACAGATTTCTAGTTCTTTTATGAGTTTTGGAGTTTGTTGTCTTTAAATTAGTATTTCGTTTGTTTTGCAAGGTAGATTTCCATTTTCATATTTATCATCTTCATCTTTCTCATCTTCATTTCTACAGTATATCTCATCCATGATTTCATTCCTTTCCGCAACTTTCCTCATGCATAGTGTAGGTAGTTACTTCATTAATCCTGCTTTTCTAGTTTATGAAAATGTTTCTTGTTTGCATAGATTTTTGGAAGATATACATGTTTTATGTAGATCATGAGCTTCAGGAGGAGACTAAGACTTCATAGCCAGTAGCCACCTTCCACTCCATCCGCCTTATCCATCCCTTTTTTTCACCATCACCTTCACTAGTTTTCATCATTTTTCATAGAAATTCTTCCAAACACATTGAGCGAATCCAGCCATCTACTATCTTTGATGTTGACTTCTGAGTGATCCTAGACCTTCTCCCACTCCATTCCACCCATCACACACCTTTCATAGGCCTTCCATCACCTCCAAAACCTAACATTTTTCTCTCGGCTGTATCTTATAGGTTTACAAGGGATCCTATAGGTTTTTAGTACATCCTGTAGGTTTTCCTAAAACGACCTATTTTGAGACCGAATTGATGGAAAACCTCTAGGAAGTCACAAAAACTCTCCCAAGGACCTTCCACACCATCCAACCATCTCATAACCCTTCTAGCCATCCTCAAACTTCCATAATTCAATTGCCACATCAACAGAAGCAATTAGTTTTCATACTTGATTTTGTATAAAAAAGACAGAAAAGCAAAAAAATATTTAGTTTAGTCTCTTTACTTGCAAATTAGTGATTTTTAATGCTTCTTACTTCTATAACTTAGATAGTAGCATTTGGTTCATGTTTATTTACCATTTCTTCCTAGCATAGTTTCTTAATGGTTGATTGGGAAATGGTGTGATTTTGCATTACATGTCAACCTTCTCTATTATTGCAGCAGAGTAGCTCTCTCTTAGAGTAGATTTACCTTTCTTCCATAAAAGAATCAAGATTCTTCTGACTCCATAGAAGTCTAGCTTGAAACCCCAGTTGTCTCTCACCAGCTAAAGAGTGACAATAGGCAGAACCATCACTTTTACTTGTGTATATAGCACTGTCACCTCCAAGTTTGTACAAACTGTGGGTTGATAAAGTAAAGTTGGTATCCCAAGAGTTGTAGCATCCTTGCTGCAATATTGACGCTCATCACTTTTTGGCACCATTGCTGGGGAGGTGTCTTAGTAAAATGTGATTACTTCTTTCTTTTCTTCTATTTCTTGTCTTCAATATTCTGCCATTAGTTTGTTTCTGCAAAAGTAATCTGGTTGTTTCCTTTCTTCCATTTTGCATTTTCTACTTTCCTTTCCATTTTTCAAGCAAGATTTCAATTCAACAATTAGCTTTTCATTCTGTCAGTAATTTTCATTCAATCAGTAATTTAAATTCTGCCAAGTTCTTTCCAAATTTGAAAAAATAAAAAACCAAACCAAAAACATTTCCTTTCATACCTCGTAGGAATAGGGACAACTTAGGGAAATTTTTGCCAAATGGCTGTGAACTGGAGGATCCATTAGGTGAGAAGCCTGACATATTTGAAGAACCTATTGGGGAAGAAGAAGAAGAAGAAGAACCCATTCCTATTGAACCAATGGCTGAAAACAGAAATGACAGAAGGAATAGAGAGAGAGTTGAGGGTGCCTTCCCCATCAGGGAAACCAATGGGGACACTAAGATGAAAAATATAAGCCCCTCTGCCCTACCTCATTTCCATGGCTTGACCACATTGGACCCTAACACTTTCCTATTTGAGTTTGTTCTTATATGTTGAACCTATGACTATATAGATGATGAGAAAAAATTAAATCTATTTCCATCTACCCTCAAGGATGAAACATTGTGTTGGTTCATGGGTTTACCTGGAGATAGCATTACAACATGGGCTCAGATGTAGTAAGCCTTTAACAACAAATATCAAGACTATTATCAGTCAACGGATACTAAAGAGGAAATTTTCAAGATGACCATAGGCAATGATGAATCCCTAGAGGACTATTAAGAAATATTCTAGCTTAGTTACAAAAGGGCCAAGTGTACACTTGACCCTGAGTCATTAAAGTTGGTCCTGCTTAGGGGATTAAGGGAAGATATTCTAGATACCCTACATTTGTTAGCAGGACGAGATATCTACCAATTACCCTATGAGGATATCAAGACTGCCTTTAGAAACCATTCTACGGCAACCAGGAAAAAGGGTAGGGGTAGTCAACCTATGGTCAGTAAGTTGTCTTCCAACTCATCCATCAAGGGTGAAATTGGAAACATGCTGGAAGATTTCAAAAGTGAGGTATTGTAAACCCTTGCCTTGCAAATGGACACCATGCACATTAAGAGGAAGAAAGAGGAAGCATAGAGAGCCTTGGCCATTTTTTGTCCTAAATGCACTAGGAGGCATGCTAGGAATGAATTTTCATTGAATTGTATTGAAATTTTCTTAGTCTCTGAAGAAAACCACTCCATAGACAAGTGCCCTTCTTTGCATGGACTCAAAGTGTATATCAAGGAGCTGAAGGGGTCACTGGGCAGCTCGGCTACATAAACCAAAGGAGACCTCATGGGCCTAGACCATATGAGTAGGGAATGCAAGGTTCATCCATGTATATTACAACCCCAACCAGACCACATCCATGCCTTCTTGGGGACCCCCTACTCATCCTTCCTGGTCTACACCCCCTCCTTGGTCCTTTGCATCTCAGTATCTCTCCCAACCAGCCAGCCAATCATTTCAACCTTATGATCTGCCACAACCTAAATGGAATCCACTGCCACAGGAGTGGAGGAATCAATACAACAACGCTCCAACTATATTGCCTCCACCACCTGCCCAACCATAGCTGCTACGCTCTGCTCCACCTGAGCAACCCTAGATGCCTACCCAACCAAATCGGAACCCAAACAATGGGTAGGCTCAACAAGTATATAGCAGAGAGACATCATATATTGCCTATGCTATGGAAATATAGGAGATTAACCTGTGATTTGGGAGAGTTCTCCCAGATAATCAACCTCCACCTCCACCTAGGGAGGTTGATTAGTCCAACCACTCAAGTGAATCCACCCTTTCCTGAGAGATTAGCCCAACCACTCCAGCCTACCCTGGAAGAAACTGAACTTTTGGGAGAATTGAAAAATCTATGTGTAAATATTCCACCTCTCCAAGCAATAAAAGATGTTCCTATTTACAATAAGTTGATTAGGGAGAAGTGCTTCAAGCATCCAGGGAGGTGAAGAAGGGATGTTGCTACCATTAATGTCATTGGACAACTGTCCGACTTAATGTTGGGGTAGGTAATCTGTTCAAAATATTTGGACGTTGGAAGCCCTTTAGTAGATGTGCACATCAATGGCACCACTGTCCCACACACTTTGATCGATCTTGGGGCTGCCATTAATGTGATGACCAAGGACACCATGCTCAATCTCAACCTCCAAGGTTCATTGAGGAATACCACAACAGTTCTACAACTTGTAGATCGCTCCATAGTAACCCTTGAGGGGATTGCGGAGGATGTGATGGTCTCCATTAACTCTTGGGAGTACCTTGTAGATTTCCTAGTTCTCCAGCCTAAGGCTAAGCTTACTGGTTACCCTCTTATCCTTGGGAGACCATGGTTGTCCATTGTCGATGCTTACATTAGCTATAGAGGTAGGAATATGACCATCAAGAATGGGCATATGTCCAAGAAGTTGGTCCTATACCCTCCTTCTCAACCTTCTCTAGAGCATGATTTACATTTATGGTTAGAGGAGGAGGAAGAAGATGAAGTTTATTCTGCCCAACTTTATAATTTAGAAAAAACCATGGGAGGAGGACATCAATATGAGGAATATTTGATTGAACATCTACTCCAAAGTCTAACTCCCAATTCATTGCCCTTAGAAGATGCGGTAAAGGAAACCTAGAACAATCATCCAATTGACTTATTCTTAGACGATTCCAACCCACTCCGTGTCAAAACCATAGGATTTGGCCCATAGAGAACCTTGAAAATCAATCCATCTATTTCTGCTCGCCATGAAGAGAAGTTATGCAACATGATAAAGGAAAATCTAGAAGCCTTCTCTTGGAGTTACAAATAAATGAAGGGAGTACACCCCTCAGTGTGTACCCACAACATATACATCAAAGCAGGTTGCAAGTTAGTCCAGAAACACCAAAGGAGGATGAATCCAACTCTTAAAGATATAGTCAAAGAAGAACTACAAAAACTACTAGATGCAGTATTCATTTACCCTATCTCTCATAGTGAGTGGGTCTCTCCTTTGGTGTTAGTTCTAAAGAAAAATGGTAAGTGGAGAATTTGTGTCAATTACAGGGATTTGAACAAAGCCACAAAGAAGGACCATTTCCCTCTATCCTTCATTGGCCAAGTGCTATATGGCATGGGAGGGAAAAGGTTTTCCTCTTTCCTATATGGATTCAGTGGGTACAACCAAATACAGATTAGCTCAGAAGACCAGGATAAAACCACCTTCTCTTGTCCTTGTGGTACTTTCGCCTATAGGGTCCTTCCTTTTGACCTGCGCAATGCTCCTGCCACTTTCCAAAGAGCAGTCCTGAGTATTTTCGCCAAATTAGTCCATGATGCAATGGAATTTTATATGGATGATTTTACACCTTATGGTTGTGATTTTCAAGAAGCTCTGTCTAACCTAGGCAAAGTACTACACAAATGGATTGAAATGAACCTTTCTCTGAGTCCAAAAAAACGTGAATTCTTGATTACTATAAGGACCATGCTTGGTCATTCAATATCTCAGTAAGGACTACAGGTGGACCCAAACAAAATTGCTATCATCCAAAGGGTCCCACCTCCTCAAAAGTAGAGAGATGTTAGAAGTTTCCTAGGGTTAGCTAGATACTACTGAAGGTTCATAAAGGACTTCAGCAAGTTGGCCTCTCCTTTATTAAGTTTTTTGGACAAGGACTCTGAGTTTAGATGGTCAAAATGCTGCCAAGAGGCCTTAGACATCCTAAAGGACAAGTTAACCACTGCACCAGTTCTGTGAAGCCCAAATTGGGCCCTCCCCTTTCATATTCATGTTGATGCCTCATACAAAGCCATAGGAGCAACGCTAGGTCAGATAGATGAAAAATTCCCTTATACTATCTATTTTATCAATAAGAATTTGTAAAAGGCTAAACTAAATTACAAAGTGACCGAAAAGGAACTCTTGGGTATTGTGCATTCATTGAACAAATTCAGGAATTATATTATAGGCTATCAAACATTTGTGCATACTAACCATGTTGCAACCAAATATTTAATGAACAAACTATATGTGAATGCTCAGATTATAAGATGGTTACTTTTATTACAGTAGCTTGACCTAACTATTGTTGATAAGCCTAGTAAGGAAAATGTTGTTGCAGAATTTTTGTCTAGAGTAAATTTTCCTACAGGTGAAGATGGAATGGTTGATGACTAGTTACTGGACGAGCACTTATTTGCTAATGGAGTTTTCTCTCCATGGTTTGCTGATATAGCAAACTATTTGGTATCATCATAGCTCCCACCAAACTTTTCCTCCAAAGAAAAGAGAAATACAGTAAGGAAGAGCGCTCCCTTCACTTGGATTGGGGGCAATCTCTGCAAACTTGGCCTAGATCAAATCTTGAGAAGGTGTGTCAAGGAGGAGGAAGTCTTTGACATCCTTCTGACATGTCATGATGGGCCTTGTGGAGGTCGCTTTGCAGCAAAGAGGACAATATTCAAAGTCTTACAAGCAGGCTATTAGTGGCCCACTCTTCATCAGGATGTCAAAAGATATACTAGTGAGTGTGTTTGGTGCCAAAGGATGGGAAGGCCTACTCCAAGAGATGAAATGCCTCTGCAGCCTCAAGTGATTTTCAAGCCATTTGACAAGTGGGGCATGGACTTCATTAGACCTATTGACCTTCCTTCCAAGAAAAAATAGTACATCATTGTGTTCACTAACTATTTGACTAAGTGGGCTGAAACCAAGGCAATTAAGGCAGAAACAGAGGATAAGGTGGCTGAGTTCCTAAGGGAGAATGTATTCTAAAAATTTGGGTACCCTAGAGAGCTAGTCACAGACCAAGGTAGCCAGTTTACCTCCAACATGATTGAAGACTTGCTTAGCCAGCACAAGATCAAGCATAGAACCTCCAATCCCTATCACTGATAAGCTAATGGGGAAGTGGAGGTGACCAATAGAGCATTGGAGGAAATCTTGACCGAAGTGGCAAGCAGGAGCAGGAAGGGTTGGGTAAATAGACTAGTTGAGGCCACCTGGGCCTATAATACCACATGGTAGACCGCCACTAAATTCACACCCTATGAGATGTTCTATGGAAAAATGGACTTGTTGTCCATTTAATTTGAGTATAACACATTAAGGATGTCAGCCCAACTAGATCTAGATCTCAGTAGTGCCCAAAAAGAAAGATTGTTCTAGTTGAATGGTTTGGATGAATTAAGAATGCAAGACCTCCTACATACAGAGGTAGTTAAACTTCATAGGAAGATCTGGTATGATAAAAACATCAAGGAGAAGCAATTTCAGGAACGCGATTGGGGATTGTTATATGATTCCAGGTATAAAGACTTCAAGGGAAAGTTAAGGATAAGATGGCTATGACCTTATGTTGTATAAATATGCCATGATAATGGTTAAGTGTAGATCAGAACCATATATGAAGAGGCCGTTCCTTTACTTGTTAATGGACACCAATTGAAAATTTACAAGAGACCTTTCTCAAAAAGAGAGTTTATTGATGATATCAATAAAACTGTGATGATAGTGGAGAAATTTTTAGCTCCTCCCTCATCAAACCTCTGAGAAAAGAAAAAGAAAAATAAGGACTCAGGTGAAAACCTCCATATGGCACCTGAGTCACACCATTGGGTTGAAAACCTTTTGGGGCAGCCCAGTGGTGTCAAAAGAAAAAAAATAAAGATAGATCCCTAGGTGAAAACCTCTCTTGAAGCACCCAAGGCAAATGGCTAGCATGAAAACCTCTCAGAGGCAGCCTAGTTATTTTCAAAAAAATAAAAAAATCATGAAATCCATTTGCAGGTCAGGAAGAAGGATGGTCAAAGAGTAGAGGAGGATCACAAAGAGACCTCTGTGACTCAGTTTCATTTTGCCACTCATTACCATTCATTCCTCCGCCATTTCTATCATTTTTTTCCACTCCGTTCCTTCAGTTTACAAAGGGAATGTGTTTTCTACAGGATCCCTGCAAACCTATAGGATCCCATGAAAACCTACAGGATACAGTGACCCATAAATCCTATAGCAGGAAGTTCTAAGGAAAATAAATAACTTTATATGCCAATAAAATGCACCCCGTTCATCATTCCATCACCATACCTTGTCCACCATCATCACCCCTATGCTCACCCTTAAAAACAAAATCAGTTTCAAAAAAAAAAAATCAGTCTTCGAAAGAAGGGAAACAGGGAGGAATAGAGAGCATCACCTGAGTATTCCTTCTTCTCCACACTCCTAGTCTTTCTCTCCATCCATGTCACCCTCTCAGAGAAGTGTATGATCAAGAGTTCTGAGGGAGAAGAAGCTACATGAAATCTTGTATCAGCCTATCCCACATATTACAAATCATAATAGCAGCAACCTCTAGCATGATGATCCAAGAGCAGAAGGAGCTCCAAAATAATAGCACCACCACCATTTTCAACAATAGGTACCTACACAAACAAAGGGATCATCAAAAAGAAGCAAGAATGGAAGAAGAATAGAATGCAACCATACACACAGCAAGCACCTCTAGTCTTACACAACTACAACAAGGTATTGGCACCACAGATAAGTATCCCGCTCGCTTTCTCATATATATCATGTAGTCAAAAAATGTACAAGTTACGAGTAAGTCAGTTTATAAGTGAAAAGGTGGCCAGTTAACTTGGCCACCTTTGCCTAATCAAGAAAGACAAAATAGGATGTTCTCTCACACGTGGCAGCAGTCAACCCAAAAACAGAGAAGGAGAAGGAAAAAAGCAATTAAAGCTATGGATGCATAAGGTGGGAGTTGATTACGAGGAGTGGGGAATGATGAGGTGGTAGTGGAGACAAATGGTCCAAAATGGAAATGTATCTTTGCTGCCAGCACACCACCTCATCTCGAATGACCATAAGAGGAAATAATCATTGTCCCCATGCATTCATGCATTCACTTCCTTGAAGCTCGCTCTCACAGGTCGCTCTAATACCCAGGAAATCTACCAAATGAAAAACTCCATTGTTTTACTGCATAGGAATTCCTACAGGATTGCTTAGGAATTCCTACAGGATGATGCACAGGAATTCCTACAGGATACATAGACATTGTCTACAGGATTGGTTGAGAGGAGTTTCAAGGGGGAAAACACGAGTGTTGGCCACTACAAGCACTATGAAGAGGTAGGCTTTGTAATTACATCCCTCTTTACAAGTAATTGAACCATAAATCCTCTACATTTGAGTGAATTTAAAAGTTGTGTAAGGGAATTACACACACAGTCATTTCAGTTTTGGTTCTGCAATAGAAAATTGTCTCAACCCTCTCATCTCCTACAACTTCAACAACCAAGATGACAGGAGGATTTAATGCAAGGGAGCCCATTGTTGGGTAGGGGAGGTCCCATGTAACAGTTTTGGGGCTTAAAGACTATAAGCTAGGATAATAATATTGTAAACCTCCGAAATATGCAGAGTGCGAAATGTAATAGGTCAATCCAAAGTGTTATCCGCCCAAAAAATAGTATAGAATAATAGGAAGTAAGTCAGCCTGCCCTTGTTCAGCAGACCATGGGAATGTATAAATGGAGTGTGGCTCTAAGGGTAAAAGGCAGTTCTTGTTTTGATGGATCTTGGTGCTATGGGCTTATGAAGATCGTATATTCTGCATCTGTAAGTTTGAGTCAAGGTTGTTGGGGAGTAGGTAGAGGCTCTACAGCTGTGTGTGCAGAGGCCTGGTAGAGTCCGCAGCTGTGTGCACAAACCCCTGCAGCTATGCGCGCAAGGAAGATATGGTTGTATTAGTGAAGGAATTGAATAAAGATAATTTGGTTCTGAAATACTGTGTTGAATCTAAAATATTGTGGATCTGGTTAATTTATGGTTGACATATATATTTGATCTATGCGTTTATGGTTATATTATGAGTTTATTCAAATCCATAAATTTTCTGGGTGTGCGAACTGGTTATCTCTATTAAATGTTTTCTTAAAGACCGTCAAATATAGATTTGATCTATAACAACTCATTAATAATAAGTATTAAGGAATTGCCTTGTTCTGGATCTACGTGGGAGTAGAGTGGCACGAGGCGACAAAACGACGTGCAAACCCTCCAGACCACATTAAGACATCCTAAGAGTGCAGAAACCTAGTTCCAACACCCTCCCCTGCTACCTTGGGTGAGACCTTAGTTCGTGCTCCGCGGGCTGTTGCGGAAAGGGCTGGTAGCTATGAGATTTGTTTGGCTAAATAACTCTTCCGAACCTGGGTCAGGGCCCAACAAGCCAACAAATGGTTCTGTTGCTAAGACCGGGATCTGCCTAAGGAATTTTTTATGTCGGAATGCTGAAATCCTATGAAGAAAGAGTCTGAGGATTGATTGAATCAGGAGCAGTACAAGTTCATAGAAGGTCCTAGTGCACCGACACGCAAACCAAAATTTAAACATAACAAGTGCGATTCAGTTGCCAGTATTCAAAGGAGCAGGAAGCGAAGATCCAGAACAATTTTGGTTCATGGTGACGACAGTATGGGAAGCGTACAGAGTTACAAATGACAACATCAAAAAGGCTACCCTAGTTAGCGCGATGCAGGACCATGCACTTACGTGATATATAATGTACTCAAGTGATCATCCGAATGCGAGGACAACAGAGATCCAGGCTGAATTGAAAAAAGAACTTAGCCAGCCAAAATCAAAAACACAATTGATCATAGGGTTCAAAGAGATCGTGATGATGCCTAGTGAAACTCCGTGGGATCTAGATCAGAGATTGAAAAGTACAATCTGTGAGGCAAACATGACGTTGTCAAATGTGCAGCACTGCATGTGGTTTGTGGCGTCATTAACACCACATCTAAGGATGGCACTGTCACAGAAAAAGATCTCAACCCAGGTTGATGCATTAGAGACATCAATGAGGTTGCATGAAACTCCAATACAGGATCTGGGGTTGGGATTTTAGCAAATCCACGTGCAAATACAAAACCTATGTTTAGAAATGTAGAGTTTAAAAAACAAAAGCCGCCTCGACCAGTGGCTCAGGAGGAAGTGTGGTGTATAAAGTGTAGAAGCTAGGGTCATGATAAGGATCACTGTCTGGCTTTTGCGAACTATGTGGCAGTGAGGGGACCAACACCGTTATGACCAGAGGCACACGCAGGGCCAAGCGCGGCACCCTCACTCTGGTGCGCAATCAGCTAGGTGGGAGGAAAGGACAACACGGACAACTGTCATCTACTACCAAAATTTAACCAGCCCCCCCAGTAGTTATTTTACAACTTTTGTAGATCAGTGGGCCACAAGGAACGAGACTACCATAGTTATCAATTATTAATGGACTGGTCACCTACCTACAGAATGCAGACTGAAGCACAAGGTCAGGATCCAATCACAGCGATAATGTGCCATGGGTTATAGGGATGTGGATGAGGACGGGGAGGAATGGGGCCAGGAAGGGGTCGCATGCAACTAATCTATAACAACTGCGGAGGACCAGCACACTACGCGTGGGACTGTACTAACCCGACGACAATATCGTGCCTTTACTGCGAGTAGTTCGATCATGAAATGATAGATTTCCCCACATTGATAGCACAGATACAGGAGAAGAGGGAAATGCAACCTATGACGATGTAGAATGTCCAAATGATGAGGACGAACCACGTGAGGAAGACCCCAACATAAACATGGTCCTCAGAAGTGGCGTAGCTACAGGGGAGGATCAAAGGAAAGTGACCAAGGATGATGCCAGGGTTCATAAGGAAACAGAACTGGAAGCTAGGAAGAGTTTCACGAAAGTCTCTACCCCAAGTAGTAAGGATCAACCCAAGCGGAAGAGGGATCCCTCAATGCTAACTACATTTTTAGAGAAATGTATGAAATTTCTTCGCGACAATTGGGCGGTTAAAGGATTACAAGAATTGATAACTAGGTGTGCAGGGTCGGGGGAACCTCGGGTGGTCCGAAAATTGGGAAAAGAAGCGTCGCGGACTCGGCAGGAAATGTGAATAATGGTGTAGATTGGTGACTTTGAGATGGATTAGATCATCCTGGACTTGGGCTCAGATGCACATGTACTACCTAAACACACTTGGGAACGCATGGGAAAACCCACACTACAATGGCCTCCTATTCAATTGTGGATGGAAAATCAACAAAAGGTTCTACCCATGGGAAGACAGCAAGGAATTACAATATATATAGAAGGCGCGAGCACCCTAACAGAATTTGAGGTAATAGAAATCATGGAAGAAAGTAAACCTTATCCTATGTTGTTAGGGATAGACTGGGCCACTAATATGAATGGGGTTATTAATTTAAAGAAGCAAAAAATGATATTTGAGAAGAATTCACTCCGCGTAGTCATTCCGATAGACCCAGCTAAAGGACCGCATTACACTGAGCCTGTGCGCAACGAAGGAAGTGATGATGAATTAGATTATATCTACAAAATTAGCACATGAAATCAAGATTGCGTCAATCTGACTGCGGAAGGAAGAATATCATGGGGGCATGTAGATTCCTGCACCGAATATTCATATGAGGAAGATGAGCGGTGGCATAATCGGTTGAATGGGGTAAGCATGTTAAACTGCAATATGATGACTAAGTTGTTGTATTGTGTCAAAGCTTAGGATCGTGAACTACCAATGTATGATGGGATCACAGCAATAGAGGAGTTCCTGACCAAATTTGAAAGCATGGTTCCAGAGCTCCTACAGTTTGATGAATTTCAATGGGCATTGTGCGTGACGCCTATGCATTGGTGGGGCACACATGAAGGAACTTTCAATGATTGGCGCAGCTTCAGGTGCATGATGTAGATAATATTTGGGAACCCAGAACTATGAATAACTGAGAAATACGATGGAGTGATATCCCGCGCATGCACCTTATCAGATGGGTCCAAGCCTATGGAGAAGAGCGTCAACTGGAGTGGGTACACTTATTTTGTCATACCCTGGATGTCATTCCAAGGAATTGGTATACTGAAACTGAGCTTTGACATGGTACAGGCGAATGGGATATCTTGTGTGAAGGTTTTTTATTAACGTTCCTCCTTGAAGATCAATGGATGGATACGGTGGATGATGCGTTGCAGTTGGTGAAGGCCACTATCTTCAAAATACCACTGGAACCAGAAGAAATCATGCAGCCAGACTGGTCGAGACAGTTGATCCAGGCTCTGGAATGTTACAATGTGCAGGTAGAAGATGATAAGGATGACCCTAGGAATATCAATATTCTGGAAACAGACGGGAGTCTTGAGGTTCGTGGACCAAAAATCTAGGATCCAGACATCACTGTGTCATTGAAAATGAAACAAATAAACATCGGAATGGAGGAAGAGCCAAAGTATGCAACACTTGGGGAATATTGGGACGATTCCATAGAGGAAAAGGTCGTCGAATTGCTTCGAGAGTATCAAGACTTATTCCCGACTAAAATCACAGAGTTAGAAGGGATCATTTTTGACCTGGGAGTGATGAAGATAACCTTGAAGCCAGATGCAAAGCTAGTTAAGTAGTGGCCTTACCGGTTGAATCCAAAATAAAAAGTGAAGGTCCACAAAAGAATTGGACAAGATGCTCGCAACCGGGATAATTTAACCAGTGCAGGAGTCCAACTAGGTAAGTCCTATGGTGGTGCAGGAGAAAAAAAAAAGAGGTGAAATTCGCATCTGCGTGGATCTTCAGAACCTCAATGATGCATGCGTTAACGATCCATTTCTGATGCCATTTACAGATGAAGTACTGGAAAATGTGGGAGGATAGGAAGCCTACTCCTTTATGGATGATTTCTTGGGGTACCACCAGATCAAGATTATGTTGGAGGACATGAGTAAAACAACATTCGCTACCGAATGGGGCTGCTTTCAGTATATGGTGACACCCATTGCACTAAAGGATGCGCCGGCAATATTTTCACGCGTTGTGGTAGCGACATTCAAAGAGTTTATACACAAGTTCTTAGATGTATATCTTGATGATAGGACCATGTTTGGGCTAGTTAAGAAACATACCGTGAGCTTACGGTTAATGTTGGATACTTGCCAGCAACACTAGATTGCGCTTAACCTAAAGAAGTGTACTTTCCTTGTCCCCTTTGGAAACCTACTTGGTCATGTGGTTTGTAAGCAAGGTTTGATGGTGGATCTGGCAAAGATTGTTGTCATACTCAACCTGCAAGCCCCATGAAGTGTCAAACAACTGCGTGCCACACTGGGACACACTGGTTACTAACAAAAGTTCATAAAAAGCTACTCACAGATCACGGCACCAATGGAAAAATTACTAAAAAGGGATTCTACATATTGCTGGAATGAAGAACGTAACAGAAGTTTGGAAAAAATTAAGGAAAAGATGGCATCAACCCCTATATTGGTCTTTCCAAAATGGGACATCAAATTTCACGTGCATGTTGACGTGTCGTGTATCATGTTGGGAGCAGTACTAACATAGGAAGGAGTGGAAGGAATCAATCACCCAATCATGTTTGGAAGCCAACGATTGTCAAAAGCTGAGATGAACTATTCCACTACTGAACAAGAAGGATTGGTGATGGTATATGCACTACAGAAATACCTCCACTATTTGCTCGAAGGACACTTTAAGATGTATATTGACCACTCTGCACTAAAATACCTAGTGAACAAGCCTGTGTTGGGGGGGCGCATTCGTAGGTGGTTGCTATTATTTCAAGAATATGATTTCAAAGTCATCGTAAAGCTGGGACATCTAGACGCAAGCCCAGATCACCTATCTCGGATTGTGAAGAGCCCACCAACTTAGAGGAAGGACTACCGGATGCAAAGCTATATGTGGTGCGCATCGCAGATGGCCATTTTGAGGATATAATCCACTTCTTAACCACAGGAACTGTGCCGCAAGGATATTCCGTTCAGCAAAAGAAAGAATTGGTGATACGCGTAGCAGATTTTACTATTATTGTAGGGCACCTCGACAAACTGGGCAACGACAAAATATTACGTAGATATGTACTTGAATTCGAGCGAGGACAAATTCTGGCCAAAGCACATGGTGGGGTTACTGGAGGAGATTATGTGCGCTGCACCACAACACAAAAGATTCTTTGCACTGGACTATGGTGGCTAACTCTACATCAAGATTCGAAAGCATATTGTCGGGCCTATGACGTATGTCAATGGATTGAGAAACCATCGTGGAGGGATGAAATTCCACTCAAGCCACAGATGACGCTGCTACCGTTTGAGAAATGGGAGATTGATTTTCTGGGACCGATCACACCTATAGGAAAGACGGGGGCACGGTATATCATCACGGCCACATAGTACTTGATCCGATGGGTAGAAGCATAGCTGGTTAAAGACTCCACGACCACTACAGCCACGAAATTCTTCTTCGAAAATGTGTTAACGTGCTTTGGATGCCCGAAAATTCTAATGAGCGACCACGGAACGCATTTCCTGAATTAGACTATCAGCGCACTCACTAAGGAATTTCAGATATACCATCAACAGAGTACGCCATACCATCCACAAGTAAATGCAATCATTGAATCATTTAACAAAATTTTGGAGACAGTGTTGACCAAGGTTTGTAATGCGCAGTGCAACGATTGAGATTTACGCATATCTGCTGTGTTATGGGCATACCGAACAACATGCAAAAAGTTGACAGGCCAAACACCTTTGCGGTTAATCTATGGCAAGGAAGCCATCATGCCCATGGAGTACATTGTACCTAGTTTACGAATAGCAGCGGTGACAGGCATGGTAGACTGCGCGGCTTTGGGAGAAAGGATCGCGCAATTGGAGGAGGAGCGATTTCTGGCAGGATTTCATTAGCAAGTACAAAAGCAACGAGCGAAGGCTTGGCATGATTGCCATATCAAGATGCGCACGTTCAAAGAAAATGATCTAGTATTACTATATGATAACAAGTTTGAAAATTCCCTAGTAAGCTTCATATGCACTAGTTGGGACCTTATGTAGTCAAAGAAGTTATAGATGGAGGCACGGTCCGGCTTGCTAAGCTCAATGGAGACCCCTTCCCGGGAAGAGTAAATGGCAGCTGCTTGAATCTCTACACAGGTGGCTTGACCACCTAACTAACTTCCCGAAGGAGAGTCTCATTGCTCCAGCTAGTTGAAAGAGGGCGAGGGATGTTAAAGCAGTCTGGGGAACAGCTGCATGACAACCAGGGTGCACGTAGATTTGATTTGTCACAGGGGTCTTGGTTGCACGGAAAGGGTTGCACTGCTGCGTTGACAAGCAGAGATGTGACTGTTGTTTTCACTATTCATGAGAAGATGTCTGAGTTATGGAAAAAGGGAGTGGGTGGCGAGAAATTAAGAGACAAGGTACAAGCCAAATCCGGAACAATCTGCCGCAGGCTTAGCATAAGCGCAGCAGAACTTTTGGGAGCCAATGAATTTGAATTTTTAGACACTTATAAATCACACGGGGTCATCCACTGAATGAGTTATGCTTCTGAGAACCATAAGCTATTGTGTCTTCCTGCTGCTATGGAACTATTCATTACCTACGCTCAAGGAGTAAGGCCGAGGGTTGTGATCTAGCCATTGGAAGTGTTGGGATTTCTAAAAAGGATGGTGTTGACAACTCTAGGCACCATTCAGAGTTCAGCATTGACAGTATGCGATGTGCCAGAAATTTATAGACATGAAGCAGAACTGGTCCAGATGCCGCTGCCTCACCCATGGGCTGGAAGGCGAACCATGAAAGATATGGGAAAGGCTATAAATATGGAGACAAATGGTGGAATTGTAGTTAATAAGTCATCTCTGATGCACGTTGAAGGTTGGGATCTTGCAGACAGCAGCAATGGTCTTGCAAAATTGCAACACAAGCTGCAGTAGAAAGTGCATACAAAAGATAAGAAATTGGAAAATGGCTGCGTTGGTATGAAGAGATCCCGTATGCGACACCCCGACTAGAGCTGAAATCATATGAGGGGGTGTTCTGTGTTAACCGAGTAGAGCAGAATGAGTAGTATCGGTTGCATGAATTAGTAGTGACACTAGAGTAGGAGATGGAAGAAGCGTTGCAGGAGAAAAAGATGGAGCAGTACGTCACTCACAGGAAGGTGAACTGCGGATCCTAGGAAGTGCGTATCACCGCACCAATGATTGAATCGGGACAAGTCACGATGATTATGTTGGGGGCCTATTGGGTAGCAGAGGTCTCGTGTAACAATTTTGGGGCTTAAAGCCTATATGTTAGGATAATAATATTGTAAACCTCTGAAATATGCAGAGCGCGAAATATAATAGGTCGAGTCAAAGGGTTGTCCACTTAAGAAATAGTATAGAATAATAGGAAGTAATTCGGCCTGCCCTTGGTCCACGGACCATGGGAATGTATAAATAGAGCGTCGTTCTAAGGGTAAAAGGAAGTTCTTATTTTTTATGGATCTTGGTGCTATGGGCTTGTGAAGACAGTATCTTCTGCATCTGTAAGTTCGAGTCAAGGGTGCTGGGGAGTAGGTAGAGGCTCTGCAGCTATGTGCACAGAGGCCTGGTAGAGTCTACAGCTGTGTGCGCGGACCCCTACAGCTGAGTGTGCAGGGAAGATCTGGTTGTATTAGTGAAGGAATTGAATAAAGATATGTTGGTTCTGAAATACTATGTTGAATCTGAAATATTGTGGATTTGGTTAATTTATGGTTGATATATCTATTTGATCTGTCTGTTTATGCTTATATTATGAGTTTATGCAAATCCATAACTTTTCTGGGTGTACAAACTGGTTATCTCTATCAAAATGTTTGCTTAAAGACTCTCAAACATAGATCTAATCTATAACAGCTCATTAATAATAAGTGTTAAGGAATTGCCTTTTTCGGGATCTACGTGGAAGCAGAGTGGCGCTAGGCCACAGAATGGCATGTGAACCCTCCAGACCACATCAATACATCCCAAATGTGCGGAAACCTAGTTCCAGCACCCTCCCCTGCTACCTCGACTGAGACCTCAGCCTGCGCTCTGCGGGCTGTTGCCGAAAGGACTGGTAGTTACGGGATTTATTTGGCTAAATAACTCTTCTAAACCTAATTCAGAGCCCAATAAGCCAACACCCATTAACACTGTGAGAATCCAGCAACACCCCCCAGTGCTTGAAATCTTCACAAGACATAATTGGATGGGGATTTTTGAAAAATTCAGAGGGTATGATGATGCGGTGGCCCAAGATTTTTCTCTCTCCCTCATTCCACTCACCAGAATCCATGCCACTGTTATGGTAAGAGGTCTCTCCATAGAACTCACCCGTGAGCTCATCAATAGAGTCACCACACTTCCCCTAGGAATACCATGGAGGAAAGAAGGCAAGGGAGATGGCCAGGTTTTCAAAGGAAATTCTTTTTAGAAGGTGAGGAACCCACTGAGGACAAAAATGGAGTAAGGAGGAAAAGTCTGCCATATCCCTGGAATGAGGAAAGCTACCAACTGATCAAATGCATTTCATGTGAGATTAGGTATAGTGTGGTTTATGGCTATCATTTTAGGCTTCTTGAAGAATTAATATTTGGAGCTGAAACACCCCCTCACCAAAGGCTTAGCATACCATACTTCCTACTGCAATCACTAATATACTCAAGCATGAAATTGCAAGATGGAAAATCCTAACAGTTAGCTAACCATGGCTTAATTAGGATCCTTATAGAAGATTCCCTCCAAAACCTCAAAATTCCTATAACATGGTTAGTTTTCAGAGACATACCGGTAGAGGATGACATCAAAACTCTCACATATGATGTTAGTCCTACTGTTAGTTGTTGGAAATAATACTGAGAGGAGGGGTGAATCAGTATTTGCAAATCAATAACTTTTTCATTTCCATAATCATATTTATATATGCTACGTCAGTGAAGGGAACTCGCATGTGCATGCAACTATTATTAATGCAACCAGCGTATATCTAGTGAACTTATGATTCAGTTAATTCATCATATCTTGATCTTTAATCTGTGCATCAGTACTTTATTAAACATTAAAAAATAACCATGTGCATTTAATAACAGAATGAACCATCACACATAAGTAGCACAGATGAACACCAAGATTTAAGGTGGAAACCCAATGTGGGTGAAAACCACCTGCTGCTGTCATCTCTATCTTCTTTTAATAATAAGAAAATTTGTTTACAATCTTGTATTGATGCAGACTCATACTAGTACATAGGCTTCTACCTGCAGAAGGTTTCAACCTTTTCTTGTTCTCCAGCTTCTACTGGAAGGGAGCTACAACACCCTAGCTCTTGTACTAGCCGATATGTTTACTACTATGTACGTGTTGGCCTACAAAAGGCTATTACATTCTTTCTTCCTCCAGGGACCACATGTTGGAAATAATACTGAGAGGGGGGGGGGGGGGGGGGGTGAATCAGTATTGTCAAGTCAATAAAACTTTTCACTTTCCATATTAAGATTCATATATGCTACTTTAGATAAGTGAACCCGTGTGTATACGCAACTATGTCTAATGCAACTAGCATATATCTAGAATACTTATGATTCAGTTAATCCATTAAATGTTGATCTTTAGTTAGTGCATTAGAACTTCATTAACCACATGAATAGTAAGCAAGTGCAGTAAAACAAAGCAGATCATCACACACAAGAAGCACACATGAACACCATGATATAAGGTGGAAACCCAATGTGGGTGAAAACCACCTGCTACAAGTCATCTCTATCTTCTTTTAATAAGAAACTTCTTTTTTTACAATGATTCTGTACTGGTGCAGTCCTTTACCAGTATGCAAGCTACAACCTGCAGAAGGCTAAAACTTTCTCTTGTTCTCCAGACTCTCCTGGAAGGGAGCTACAACACCCTTAGCTCTTGTACTAGCCAATCCATTTACTAGTATGTAGTTGCTGGCCTACTGAAATGCTCCAACATTTACTCGTGTTCCAGTTGCTACTGGAAGGGAGTTACCACCCCCTTAGCTCTTGTACTAGTAGATGTACTAGTGCATAGGCGCCGGCCTACAATCTCCTTTCATCCTCCAGGGACCACATTTCATACATTTTCAGACTGGATACTCCTGAAGCACAACACTATAATCTGAAGGCCACGTTTCATCCAATTTTCATACTGGACCCATAAATATCATTGAAGCACACAATCAATCATTACTAGCATCATCAATCTCTGAGTCACTGAAACACTGAAACCCTGTCAACAACACAGTCACCAGAACACAAAAAAAACAACAGAACTCTCCAACAATAACCAGATCCATCTGCAACTTCATATATCATATATCATAATGTATACACTACTATGACGAACCAAACCCGCGTACATACACGCTTTCACCAAAGCCAACCCGCATACAGATCTATAAATATTCAATCATGACTTCCAGCTATTTTAGACTTAAGTTATACCCAGTTCAGAACATTACATGCATCAGTATATAGATCTATAATAAGCATAATCAACCATATAGAGATAGTTCATTTCAAACCATTTGATCCCGATCTATCCTTAGATCTTGTTCTCCATGAACCGGTGAGATCCCTCCTTAGCTTAGATCAAGCAATGCATCATAACCCATATCCTGCATACTGGATCTCATATTACCTCAGGTATTCAAGACTTTCTCAATTGCCTTTTCCTAATGATCTTCTTCTCCTTTCATAGTCTTAGGCATTACTCAATACCATGGTCCAAAACCATTTAGAAACCAATACTAGTGACCCAATACCTGGGTTCAACACTTCTGATGCAATACCAAGGACGAAAATCATAGGTCTAAATACCACGGATCCAAAAATAAGCTTTCCCACATGTATGCACTTTTCCGTGCATGAAAGCGTGTGCATACGTATACGCGACTTTTGATCGGAAATCCCGCGTGTATATGCGTCTTTATATATAGTGAACCTGCATGTCTAACCCACGTGTATACCCTACTTGGTATATATCGAACCTGCGTATATACGCGACTTGGTACATAGTGAACCTACGTATAACCTGCGTGTATACCGTACTTGGTATATAGTGAACCTGTGTATATACTCTGAGCCTGCATATATACTCTTCTTTCTTCATTGTTTGTAGTTTGATCATCAATTCTTTGCTACTGATATGTTACACTATGATCTGTCATCTTTGTGAGTTGCCATCAAGGACAAAACTTGCCAACAATCTCCCCCTTTGGACTTGATGGCAAAGATAACTTGTCATACTGATAATTGTCATCTGATTCCTTTGAGTTGTCCTACATCCCATGTATTTTGTTACATCTGATATCTCTTCTGTAGATTCATCTTGTTATATGTTTAAGTGAGTTGTTCTTCTATGAGTGGGTTGCCATCAAGTACAACACATGCATCATAATGCCAACAATCTCCCCCTTTGGACTTGATGGCAACAACACCAAATCACTCTCCCCCTTTGACATCAAGGGCAAAGGGCGGACCAAGATACTTTCTTTGATAAACATTCATCTGGCCATGCTCCCTCTGGGTACATGCTGAAAGCTCTGCTCTTGCTAAAGTGTGTTGTTCATGCTCCCCCTGACTGTAAGCAAGGTCTGCAAAAAGATGTTCTACAAGAAAGAACATGACTCTATACATCATAAGTGACCTTCCTAGCACCAAAGACTCATACATCCATCTCCCAACCAAGTGGGGATATACCAAAATTGACTCATCTACCCAACCAAGTGGGGATACACCAAAAGTTTACATACAACAAATAAGTACATTACATTATCCATCCCAGGCATAGTGGGGAAACCAACATAGGCCATTACATGACCTTGATAAGAAAAGATATACATGACATAGAGACGAAATATTTAAAACAATTCTATGAGAGTCATCAACAACATATGTCAATCATTATTCAGATTAGCAACCATGTTTTCCTTCTGCTCCTGTTCCACCTGAAATCAAATCAAACCAGCATATACGTGATTGTATCCACAGAAATAGGCATATATACGCGGATGTTCTTCATAAAACTCACGTACAACCACTTTCAGATCAGCAACCTGTAAATGTCCTGTAACAAGGTATGTCTGCATATAGATTTCAACTCATCCTTTTGAACATCATCATAAAATCATTCACATTATATCATATGTGGAAAACACCATACTCATCTCATCATCATAAAGATCTGCATGATCTTATATATCATCCATGTAACATTACACGGGAATATCCCTTATCTGACAATCATCAATCAACATATGTGAGTATCAACCTATCATCATATAGGTAAGAAATTATCATCATCGTGTCTCCACCAATGCAACTTTGAGTAAACATTCATGTATCCAGCACTATGTATCTTGAGCTCAAGATCATTTGTCAAGACTTCTTTATATCATCAACAGCAACAATCCAAGTGAGCGCCAAGAACTATAGGAATCCTGCATCATAATTGCATTAAATGATCCTTATGAATCATCATCAAGTAATGAAGATATGTATTCAAGCTTTGCACTTCTCCTTATCCTTATGAAGATCACCATGTAAACATCATATATGCACCATCAAAGAATCAATCCACAAATCTGATCTGAATACCAACTATGTACCCCAAGAGTCATATGAGATTTTGTCATGGCCATAAGATATATCATTTAACCCTACAAGCATCATCACCAAGGACTAGTAACCATAATGCCAAAAATGCATTATTCAAAACAAAAACTCCCCCTTAACATGTGCCATCTGTTTACTGTCAGATCTGATCATGCATATATCAATAAGAAGTATCACGACATCATCATCATGAAATACTTTAAAACATCTTACAAGTATCAAGACATTTCCACACATCATCAGCATATTATAATTATTATCAAATAGAGCAAGTAATGGACTGAATCATATCAGACCCATTCTCCTAAGCATGCCCCACTGCTTTTCCTCAAACTATCATATACACGACTGTGCAGTAACTAACTCGCGTATATATGTGACTTCCCTTTATAAAACTTGCGTATGAGATTTAGGACACTGAAGTTTTACACTTTCATCTCCCTCTGAGTCTGTTATCTCTGTGTTGTGTTGTGTCTGAGTATATTGTGTTGTGCCACATCTTTCTGACTGTACTTCCTTCTACTTCCATATCTTCAAGTGTGATGATGTTTTCTCCTTTTGGTGTGATGTCCTTACTTTGTTCCTACATTCCTTTGCTATATGTCCAATCTTGTTACAGGCATAAGATCTTACCTGTTTCATATTTCTTCTGTAGCAATCAACAACTTTGTGACCAAACATATTGCAAGAGAAACAATATCCCTTAAAGTACCTGAAACGTGATGATCTTTCTGTGTGATGATCTTGTACCATTCTTCTTTTGCATCTGGCTGCAACATGTCCAAGATTATGACATACATAGCATTCAACATTATTTATTGGAGGAGTAAAAGATTTTCTTTGAAGAATTTCTTTCGTTGGCTGTTGATGGGGTTGACCTTTCATCTCTTTGTTGAGCATTTTAGATTTTTCATTAGAGTTCCTTGTCTTATTTTCTAAACTAGATTCACCTTCAATAGATTCATGAAAACCAAGACCAATTTTGATAGCAGGAGACCTTTGACTACTAAGAATATCATCCAAGATCTTAGTACTATCTTGAAATCGAAGAGCTTATCTTTTTCCTCTAATTTATCTTTTAGAATATTTACCTCAACCTAAAGTTTCTCTTCCTTGTCAAGATACTGCTTCTTCATGTTTTCTTCAGCATTTCTTCCTTCTTCTAACTGATGTCTTAGTTCAAGAACTTCATTTTCTTGTTTTTCAAGAGCTTGGCGTAGATCTTTATTCTACCTTTTTGATTCTTCAAGATCTTCCTTTAGCAAGAGGATTGTAGTGTCAAGACTTTCATAATAACTAGATCTATCTCTGATTTTCTTGATTGTTTTGCTCCTTTCATTGACTTCATTTCTTAATGATGTCACTTCATCCTGCAATTTTTGACATAGAAACACCTTGTCCCTGAATACCTTCCTTACCTTGTTTCCTTCCTCTAATTGAACTTTTAGTTTGGTAGCTTCTTCTTTGAAAGCACATTCCCTTTCGTTCAATAGATCTTGTTGATCTTTAATTTTGTCTATAAGCCTTTTGAATTATGCCTCTATTTGATATCTTTCTTGCTCACCCATAAGAGAAAATTTAGTTGTTTCGTTATCGCTTTCATCGTCTTCAAATGGATAGATACGAGAGGATAACAAATTCATACCTAATAGATCTTATTCATCTTCATTCTGAAGTGATTCTGAATCTGAAGTGCTTCTTCCACACAGTCCCCAATCGATTCTCCCATTGTCATAGTTCTTCTGAGATGTCTTCCTTTTCTTAGTTGCTTTCTTCTTAATCTTCTTTCCCATTGTTCCACGGATCTCCTTCAAGCGATCAAGCTTCTAGCAAAGGACCTGCTCTGAAACCAATTGTTGGAAATAATACTGAGAGGGGGGGTGAATCAGTATTATCAAGTCAATAAAACTTTCCACTTTCCATATTAAGATTCATATATGCTACTTCAGATAAGTGAACTAGCATGTATACGCAACTGTGTCTAATGCAACTAGCGTATATCCAAAATACTTATGATTCAGTTAATCCATTAAATGTTGATCTTTAGTTAGTGCATCAGAACTTCATTAACCACATGAACAGTAAGCAAGTGCAGTAAAACTGAATAGATCATCACACACAAGAAGCACACATGAACACCATGATATAAGGTGGAAACCCAATGTGGGTGAAAACCACTTGCTGCAAGTCGTCTCTATCTTCTTTTAATAAGAAACTTCTTTTTTTACAATGATTATGTACTTGTGTAGTCCTTTACCAGTGCGCAGGCTACAACCTGCAGAAGGCTACAACCTTCTCTCGTTCTCCAGACTCTCCTGGAAGGGAGCTACAACCCCCTTAGCTCTTGTACTAGCCGATCCATTTACTAGTACGTAGGTGCCAGCCTACTGAAATGCTCGAATCTTTACTCGTGTTCCAGCCGCTACTAGAAGGGAGTTACCACCCTCTTAGCTCTTGTACTAGCTCATGTACTAGTACGTAGGCACTGACCTACAATTTCCTTTCATCCTCCAGGGACCACATTTCATACATTTTCAGACTGGATACTCCTGAAGCACAACACTATAATCTGAAGGCCACATCCAATTTTCATACTGGACCCATAAATATCATTGAAGTACACAATCAATCAATACTAGAATCATCAATCTCTGAATCACTGAAACACTGAAACCCTGTCAACAACATAGTCACCAGAACACAAAACAAACAACAGAACTCTCCAACAATGACCAGATCCATCTGCAACTTCATATATCATATATCATAATGTACACGCTACTATGACGAACCAAATCCGCGTACATACGCGATTCCACCAAAGCCAACCCTCGTACAGATCTATAAATATTCAATCATGACTTCTAGCTATTTTAGACTTAAGTTATACCCAGTTCAAAACATTACATGCGTTAGTATACAGATCTAGAATAAGCATAATCAACCATATAGAGATAGTTCATTTCAAACCATTTGATCCCAATCTATCCTTAGATCTTGTTATCCATCAACCGATGAGATCCCTCCTTAGCTCAGATCAAGCAATGCATCATAACCCATATCCTACATACTAGATCTCATACTACCTCAGATATTCAAGACTTTCTCAACTGCCTTTTCCTAATGATCTTCTTCTCCTTTTATAGTCTTAGGCCTTACTTAATACCATGGTCCAAAACCATTGAGAAACCAATACTAAGGACCCAATACCTGGGTTCAACACTTCTGATGCAATATCAAGGGAAAAAACCATAGGTCTAAATACCATGGACCCAAAAATAATCTTTCCCACATGTATGCGCTTTTCTATGCATGAAAGTGCGTACATACGTATACGCGACTTTTAATCAGAAATCTCGCGTGTATATGCATCTTTGTATATAGTGAACTTGCGTGTATAACCCACGTGTATACCCTACTTGGTATATAGTGAACCTATGTATATACGTGACTTGGTACATAGTGAACCTATGTATAACCTGCGTGTATACCCTACTTGGTATATAGTGAACCTGCGTATATACTCTGAGCCTGCATATATACACTTCTTTCATCATTTTTTGTAGTCTGATCATCAATTCTTTGCTACTGATCTGCTGCACTATGATTTGTCATCTGTGTGAGTTGCCATCAAGGACAACACTTTCCAACACCACATTTCATAAATTTTCAGACTGGATGCTCCAGGTACACAACAATACACATGAAAGCCTCGTTTCATCCAATTTTTATACTGGACCCATCAACAACATTGAAGCTTAGAATTAATCACCATTGCAATAGAACCATCAACTACATCTACATCAACCAATCACTAAAACTCAATCATTACTCTCTGAATCAACCAAACTCAATCAATCACTTGCAACCTTTGAACCTTTGACACAACTGAATCAACCATTCATTCATACTTAATCAACTTCAATAAATCAACTGGAACAGATAGATCACTATACCTAGTACACATATCTGAACCCAGAACAATGCATCATCATTCAGAGCTAGCTGTAACCTCAAAACCATGCATCAGAGTGTATATGCAACTTGGAAGAGCCGAACCACCGTGTATATGCAACTTCACCAAAGCGAACTAGCTTATGTATATGAAAATACTTAATTTTAGCTTCACTGCACTTCCCGACTTTAGACATATGCAAATCATCACATATAAAGGATAAAACATGTGTTAGCAATAAGATCTATCCCATTATATCACATAATTATAATTCATTATGAACCTGATCCATCATTAGATCTCATCCATCATCACTAAAGCAAATCACAATCAATCAATCTAAACATTCAAAACATTGTCACCAAAATGCAGTCACCAGAACATAAAGCAAAACCCAGAACTCTACATCAACAACCAAAACCAATTGTAACTTCAAACATCATAGTTCATAAGGTATATAGACTTTTACAAAAGTGCAATAGCATACATATCTGCAAATACTAACTTAAGACTTCATAGACATTCCAGACTTCAGTCATACCCAGATCATATCATTTACAGAATAAAACATTCATCAATATTTAGATCTAGACTATCCATGATAAAACCACATAATGATAATACATTTAAGGCTTTATGATCCTGATCCATCAACCATTATCAACCACATAGGTGTATCCTTAGATTAGATCAAGTGAAGCATCAGAAGCTCATAACCTGTATATATGATATAATGCTTCAGAAGATATTCAATACTTGCACACTCTGGCCTAATGATCTTCTCCTCCTTTTATAGTTTTAGGCCTTTCTCAATACCTTTGACCAAAACCACTTAGGACCAATACCTTGGACCAAATACCTAGGGTCAATACCTCAGACCAAATACTTTGGATGAATACCTTGGGCCAAAATGCCTTGGACTAAGTACCTCAGCGGAAAACCTTGGTTTTCCAACATGTAGGCACCTTTCCTCATGTGAAAGTGCGTGTATATGTATACGCTCCTTTTGTTTTGTTAATCCATGTTTATACGCTCTTTTTCCACAGTGAACCCACGTATTCAACTTAACATACTTGAAAATGTCCTTTTTATTCAACTTATTGATTCTGATATGTAGTCCTTTGTTCCTTCATCCTATTCTTTTGTATCATTAGTTTGTTCCCTCTGAATAGACCTATTATAATGTGATTTTCCTTTGTACACTACTTCTGAACTGATTCCTTTTAACTGCCTTGCATTTTTTAATATTTGTAAACACAACTATCATGCATTCCGTCACATCTGATATCTCCCCTGCAGATTCATCTAGATACATAGATTCGTCTAGTTACAATATACAACTGAGTTGTTCTGCTATAAGTGGGTTGCCATTAATTAAAACACATGCATCATAATGCCAACAATCTCCCCCTTTGGACTTAATGGAAACCATGTTCATTTTGATTACTGCAAGCTGTAGAAACTATTAGAGATAACAATCAACACCAAAATACTCTCCCCCTTTGACATCAAGGGCAAAGGGCGGACCAAGATATTCTCCCCCTTTGATATCAAGGGCAAACGATTGAAAAGAATGAAGAGTTTCATATCTGAATAGTTGAATATAAACATTGATCATGCTCCCCCTAGGCACATGCTGAATTCTCTTATTGAACTCACCCTTTGTTTATGTTGAGATGCACTATATCATCCATGCTCCCCCTGAGCACATGCAGAGTCTGGAACTATTTTCCAAAAGAATAACATGACTCTATAACTCAACTAAGTGAGCTTGGCCTTCCTATCACTAATGACTCATACATACAACAATCTCCCAACCAAGTGGGGATATACCAAATTCGACTCATCCTCCCAACCAAGTTGGGATATACCACTTTATACATGACCGAAATATAGAAATTATTACATCATCCTTCCCATGCATAGTGGGGGTAAAAATTAATTCATATGACCAAAAAGGACTCATCAAAATACTATGAAATATAGAGACAAATTATTACATAATGGATCTTTATATGACCTTTAAATCGAATGATATACATGACATTTATAACAGGGACCAAATATCTAAACAAGACCATGATAGTCATCAACTATCATACACCATGTACGATCTGCACCATAAGCATCTATCAACATCATCCAGACCAACAACCTATATATGTTCATCATTAGTTCCCAAGATATGACAGCGTAAATATCATGAACCTATGGAAAAGTATGTCACATATAGATATCAACTCATCCTCTTGATCTCATCAAGATTAACTTGCTTCATTTCCTTAGTAAAAGGATCCTTATCATAACCTTCCATGAATCAACTAAGCATATGTCATATCTCCAAGCAATAGCACAACACCATAATCATCATCTATGATCATAACATCATCATCACGAACTGCATGATCTTTCCGCAAGAACCTTCAATATATCAACCATGTATCATCACTAGGGAATATTCCACATCTGATAAGCATCAACCATGATAATCAACATATGTGAGTGTCAACCTATCATCATAAGGTAAGAACTCATCATCATTATGTGACTAATTAAGCCATGTCTTCGAATATCCATGTCTTCATGCGACCTGCAATAACACCATTCTCTTGGCCAACCAACAATATTTATCAATATGAAAGTTAAGTAATCATCCATGTATCCAACATAATGTGTATCCACCAATTATGTATCTAGCAAACCATGAGCACATGGTCATTTGTCCAGGTTTCTTGATACCATCAAAAGCAACAATCCTAAATGATGTGAGAGCCAAGAACTATAGGAATCTTGAATCATAACTACACCATATGCATCTTTGAAGGCATGATGATACCATCATAAAAGAAATGAGTGGCTTATCATCAAATAATGAATTTTTGTACTCAAGCTTTGTACTTCTCCTTGTCCTTATGAAGATCACCATGTAAGCAACATATATATACTGTATACATAATCAAAAAGTCATCCACAATCATCCATAAATCTGATCTGAATAACTATGTAACCAGAAGAAATACAAAAATCATCTGAGGTTTCATCATGGGCAACTCATAATCGTCACATAGCAAGATGTATCATTTAAACACTTCAGCCACATAAGCATCATCATCATTAATTAGGTACCAAAGACTTCTAAACATAATGCCAACAATGCTTTATTGGAAGCATAGCATGTTCTCCCCCTGAAACTATTCCACATGTTCACTATCAGATCTGATCATTGCATATATCAGTAAGAAGTATCAAGGCATCACCATCAATCAGATATACATCAAGTTATCAATAACTTGTGAGGATAAAAATCACTTCTAAATAACATCCACAGATTGTATTCATTTATCATCACAACATAGAAGGTAACTGATAATTTTCTAAATCATACCAAATCAGTTTTTCTAAGTCGGTCCCATTGTATGTTTCCTCAAACCACGTATACGCAATTGTGCAGCTTCTAACTCGCGTATATACATGACTTGTCTTCACAAAACTTTCATATGTGATTTAGAACATTGAAGTTTCACACTTTTAGCTCCCTCTGAGTTTGTTATGTCTGTACATTGTGCCATGCCACATTTTTCTGATTGTACTTCCTTCTTCTTCCATATCTTCAAGTGTGATGATGTTTTCTCCTTTTCATATGGTGCTCGAAATTTTCTCTTGCATTCGTTTGCTATATGTACAAACTTTTCACATGCATAACATCTTACATGTTTCATATTCCTTCTATAGTAGTCAATGGCTTTGTGACCAAACATATTGCAAGAAAAAAAATATCCCTTAAAGTACTTGGAAGCTGATGATCTTTTAATGTAACGGTCTTGAACAATTCCAATTCTCCATCTTGCTACAACATGTCCAAAATTAAGACATATAAAACGTTCAACATTATTCATTTGAGGAAATAACCGATTATCACTTCCATAGTTAGGAGTAAGATATTTTCTCTGAATAATTTATTTCCTTGGTTGATCGGGTTGACCTCTCATCTCCTTGTTGAGAATTTTAGATTTTGCATTAGAGTTCCTTGCCTCACCTTGTGAGCTAGATTCACTTTCAATAGATTCATGAAAACCAAGATCAGTTTTGATGGTAGGAGACCTTTGACTACTAAGAATATCATCCAAAATCTTAGTACTATCTTGAAATCGTAAAATCTTATGCTTTTCTTCTGATTTACATTTTAGGATATTTACCTCAACCTGATATTGATCTTCCTTTTCAAGATACTACTTCTTCATGATTTCTTCAACTTTTCTTCCTTCTTCCACTTGTTGCCTTCATTCAATAACTTCATTTTCTTGTTCTTCAAGAGCTTGGAGTAGTTTTTCATTCTTTTTATTTGATTTTTCAATATCTTCTTTTAGAGAGAGGATCTTAGCTTCAATACTTTCATAGTAATTGGATCTATCTTTAAGTTTCTTGATTGTTGTGTTCCTTCTATTTACTACTTTTCTTAATGATGTCACTTCATCCTGCAACTTTTGAAATTGATCTTGCTTTTCCTTGTACTGCTTCCTTACCTTGTTTCCTTCCTCCAGTTGAGCTTTTAGTCTGGTAGCTTCTTCTTTGAAGGCACGCTCTCTTTTGTTCAATAGATCTTGTTGATCTCTAATTTTGTCTATGATTTTTTTAAATTCTGCCTCTATTTGATATCCTTCTCTTTCATCTATAAGATCAAATTCAGTTGTTTCACTGTCACTTTCATCATGTTCAAATGAATAGAGAAATGTTTCACCAAAGGATAACAAATTCATACTTGATAGTTCTTTTTCTTGTTTGTCTTAATTTTGTGGTGATTCTAAATCTAAAGAGTTGCTTCCACATTATCCCTAATCATCTCTCCCACTGTCACATTTCCTTTGATATGCCATCTTCTTTTGAGGTTCTTTCTTCTTTCCCATTGTTTCTACGGATCTCCTTCAAGCGATCAAGCTCTTGCCAAAGGACCTACTCTAATACCAATTGTTGGAAATAATACTAAGAGGGGGGGGTGAATCAGTATTTACAAATCAATAAATTTCTCATTTCCATAATCAGATTTATATACGCTACTTTAGTGAAGGGAACTTGCGTGTGCATGCAACTGTTATTAAGGCAACCATCATATATCTAGTGAACTTATGATTCAGTTAACTTATCATATGTTGATTTTTAATATGTGCATCAGTACTTTATTAAACATTAAACAATAACCATATGCAACTAATAATAGAATGAACCATCACACATAAGAAACACACATGAACACAAATATTTAAGGTGGAAAACCACCTGCTGTTGTTATCTCTATATTCTTTTAATAATAACAAAAAAAATTTACAATCCTGTATTGGTGCAGACTCATACCAGTACGCAGGCTTCTACCTGTAGAAGGTTTCAACCTTCTCTTGATCTCCAGCTTCTACTGGAAGGGAGCTACAACCCCCTATCTCTTGTACTAGCTGATATGTTTACTAGTACGTAGGTGCTGGTCTACAAAAGGCTACGACCTTCTTTATTCGTCCAGGGACCACATTTCATAAATTTTTAGACTGGATGCTCTCGGTACACAACAATACACATGAAGGCCTCATTTCATCCAATTTTCATACTAGAGCCATCAACAACATTGAAGCTTAGAATTAATCACCATTGCAATACAACCATCAACTACATCTGCATCAACCAATCACTAAAACTCAATCATAATTCTTTGAATCAACCAAACTCAATCAATCAGTGACATACTCTCAACCTCTGACACGACTGAATCAACCATTCATTCATACTTAAACAACATCAAAAAATCAACTAGAACAGATAGATCACTGTAACCAATACATAGATTTGAACCCAGAACACTACATCATCATTCAGAACCAGCTGTAACCTCAAAACCATGAATCACAGTGTATACACAATTTGGAAGAGTCGAACCAGCGTGTATACACAACTTCACCAAAGCGAACCAGCGTATAGATCTGCAAATACTTACTTATAACTTCGTTTCACTTCCCGACTTCAGACATACCCAGATCATCACATATAAAGGATAAAACGTGTGTTATAAATCAAATCTAGCCCATTAGATCACATAATGATAAGTCATTATGATCCTGATCCATTATTAGATCTCGTCCATCATCACTAAAGCAAATCACAATCAATCAATCTGAACATTCAGAAAACTGTCACCAAAATGTAATCACCAGAACATAAAGCAAAACCCAGAACTCTGCATCAACAACCAGAACCAATTGTAACTTCAAAAATCATAGTTTATAAGGTATACGCTACTTCGATGTGTCAAACTAGCGTGTATACACACTTTTACCAAAGTGAAACAACGTAGCAAATACTAACTTAAAACTTCACAGACATTCCGAACTTCAGTCATACCCAAATCATATCATTTACAGAATAAAACATGTGCCAGTATTCAAATATAGACTATCCATGATCGAACCACATAATGATAATACATTTAAGGCTTTATGATCCCAATCCATAAACCATTATCAACCACATAGGTGCATCCTTAGATCAGATCAAGAAAAGCATCAGAAGCTCATAACCTGTATATATGATCTAACACTTCATAAGATATTCAATACTTGCACACTCTAACCTAATGATCTTCTCCTCCTTATATAGTTTTAGGCCTTTCTCAATACCTTGGACCAAAACCACTTAGGACCAATACCTTGGACCAAATACCTAGGGTCAATACCTTGGACCAAATACCTTGGATCAATACCTTGGACCAAAATACCTTGGACTAAATACCTTGGACCAAAACCTTGGTTTTCCAACATGTACATGCCTTTCCTCCTGTGAAAGTGTGTGCATACATATACGCTCCTTTTTTTCTATTAATCCATGTGTATACACTCTCTTTCCACAGTGAACCTGTGTATACAACTTAACGTACTTGAAAATTTCCTTTTTATTCAACTTCTTGATTCTAATCTGTAGTCCTTTGTTCCTTCATCCTATTCTTTTGTATCATTACTTTGTTCCCTTTTAATAGACTTGTTATAATGTGATTTCCCTTTGTACATTACTTCTAAACTAATTCCTTTGAACTGCCCTGCATGTTGTCATATCTGTAAACAAAACTATCATCCATTCTGTCAAAAAAATATAATATCTCTCTTGTAGATTCATCTAGCTACATAGATTCATCTAGTTACCATATACAAATGAGTTTTTTTCTATAAGTGGGTTGACATCAAGTATAACACATGCATCATAATGCTAAGATCAGTGAATAGGAACAAGAAGTAAAGTAGGAAGAGGAAGAAACGGAAGAAGATGAAGATGAGATGGATGAAGAAGGAGATGAAACAGAAGAAAATGAGGAAGATGAAGAAGAATAAGAGAAAGATAAGGAGGATGATGAAGAAACAAAGGATGATGTTAAGGAGGAAATTGATAAATATGGTAAAGATATACAAGAGGAAGAAGAAAGGAAGGACATAGGTGAAGAAGGAAATGGAAAAGAGGGTATAGAAAACAAGGAGGAGCACCTAGGGTGTCTCCAAAACCCAATGAGAGAGAGGCAGCAGCTTTCCTCACTACTCTTATCACCCCCATCAAGCAAAAAGGAAAAATACATAGGCAGACCCCCTTATATTTCAAGACAAGGAAAAGCACAAGAATAAGACAGGGGAAACCCCAAACACCAATTAAAATTCCTATTGTGATTGAAGACTCCCCTAAACCAAAGGAGAGAGTGCCTTTCCCTAAGTCTCCTATCACATATGTGAGAAGGCCTATGACTAGATCAACCTCCTCCAAGGGAAAGGCAATCCTACAAGATACATAGCAGAATCTACAGGAAGCAGAAGCAGTCCTACAGGATACTCTATTGAACCTATAGGAGGCACAAAAATTGCAAAGGGAGGTAGGGGAGCAGCAGGAAACTAAAGAAGAGGACCCAAAGACAAAAGAACCTAGCCCCCAACCTAACCTAGAATCCTACTATAGGTTTATTGAAGGAGGCAGGGTCATACCTCAAAAATATGTTATCCCACTATTCTTTGAGCTTGAGAAGGAGAGGGCTAGAACACACCAATGAATGCATATCGCCAAATCAAAGGGGATGGAAGACATTGGACACATGGAGGAGAAACTCAAGGATATGGGTAGAGAGCTAAGTGGCTTGAGAGATAGAGAGGCCATAACGAAAAAGCAACTAGAGACAGAAAATGCATGGTTGAGAGGATAGTTGTAGGCAAGAGAGAATCAATTGGCATGTATGGCTAATCTCTCTTTGGAAGAAATCTAGAGTAGGATGTTAGCTAAATCCTATGCCCTATACCTCAGGGAACAGTGGTTGTAGTTCCATATCAAGACCCTAGCACAAAGAAACACCATGCCATTTCAGGACTATAAGCAGTTCATTGATCTTTGTGATCATAGCACACTAGAATATAGGGCCAAGATGGTTGAGTTTTATTTGTGCAAACATAGCCCTAATAGACATGAATGTATGGGACCCTAATGCCAAGCTAATAGATTTACAATTGATGCCTTTAGCATCATGGATGAACCATGAGGAATCAAGGGTTGCAAAGATGAAGAGAATATTGGTAAGAGAATAGACTGAACCTGTTATGATCAGAGTTGAACAATCAAATCCCATGGCCCTCATCAGTACCCATAATTTGATTGCAAATGATCCTCAGCTAGAACCCAGGTATCTTGCTACCCAAGAGCAAGAAATTTCACATTTTGAGGACATGTTCATGTTGTTAGGAGATGATAGCATACATTCTTGTCTGAGGAGATGGAACACATTGCCATACAACTTAAATATAAGAGAGTATCACTCTCCTCAAAGGTTGAGAGAGGCACTAAATAGGACACCAATGTATAAGAAATCTATGCAAAGGCTGAAAGTCAATTGGATTGGCCTAAAACTTAGTCCGCCATTACTCTTAGGGATGCTAGAATGGAGAAAGGAAGAAGAAGAAACGATGCAGTGGGAGGAGGTAGAAAAGAAAGAAGGCTTCTATGAACAAGAGGAGGAGACCACAACACATTCATGGGATGTCATAGAGGCCACTAGAGCCATGAAGGATATGGATATTGATTAGGTTGCTCAGAGAATGAGCAACACTTTCAGTAGGGGGTGATGATGAGCCTCATCTTCAGGTAATTATATGGGCATTAATTCACCTCCTAGCTTAGTCAAAACAACTTTTCTCATACCTTATTACTTGTTTTTTATTATATTTTGTTTATGAGGTGAGTAAGAGTTGGATATTATGCTTAGTGGACAAATATGCACTGAATGCATGATTAAAGGAGAAAATAAAGGAATTTTTCCGAAGACTAAGGTCAAAATTGGAATGGGACAAGGGATAGGGATTGTAGGAGGTAAATCCTACAGATTTACTACTCCTTCATTTGAATATTCCTCCATTCATCACATCAGCTTGGAGTGCAAACAACCAAATTTTGAGGACTAGAAAGTAGTCGAGAAAGTGAGAGACAAAGCACCAGTTCATCTCAAGTTTGGGAGTCGAGCCTCCCTAATTTTAAGGAATTCGTTGGGGACATTAGTTGTATAAGTAGATAGGCCTAGGACCTCAGTAGGATACGGATTTTGATTGTAAAACTCTAAGCTATTTTAGAGCTACAGACTTGTGAAAGTTCTATTGATGTAATTTGTTCTTTTCGTAATAAGAATGAGTTTTTTTTGAGCCAACATTGAGTTAACTGAGAGAGCTAGAGATCTTAACATAGGGCCCAACCCAAATAACCAAGGCTCCTCTTTCGTATATGTATGTTTAGTGTAGCTTCATAGCTTCATTGTTAATTCAGTTTTTAGATGCATTCCCATTACAAGTAGTGTAGATTAGATTGGTTGTTAATTAGTTTTCTTCCATTTGTACCTTACTTTAGTAGCAGGTTAGCATGGATAAAAGGGTCACCATAAGGTTTTTAGTAGGTGTCTCAGACTCACTTCATCCCTCTAGGATCATGACTTGAAGAAGGGACTATTAAGGAGCCCCAAAAACATAGATTTATAGTTCCTTTATGAGAATTGGAGTTTGTTGACTTTAAATTAGTATTTGGTTAGTTTTGAAAGGTAGATTTAGACTTTCATATTTCTCATCTTCATTTCTATAGTAGATCTCATCCATGCTTTCATTCCTTTCAGAAACTTTCCTCATGCATAGTGTAGGCAGTTAATTCATTAATCCTGCTTTTCTAGTTTATGGAAATGTTTCTTGTCTGCATGGATTTTTAGAAGATATACATGTTTTATGCAGAGAAGGTGCTTCAGGAGGAGACTAAGACTTCATATCCATCAGCCACCTTTCACTCCATCCACCTTAGCCATCCCTTGTTTTCACCATCACCTTCACTAGTTTTCATCATTTTTCATAGAAATTCTTCCAAGCACATTGAGTGAATCCAACAATCTACTATATTTTTTGTTGACTTCTGAGTGATCCTAGACCTTCTCCCACTCCATTCCACCCATCACACACCATTCGTATGACTTCCATCACCTCCAACACCTCACGTTTTGCTCTCGGCTGCATCCTGTAGGTTTATAGGGGATCCTTTAGGTTTCTAGTACATCCTGTAGGTTTTCTTGAAATGGCCTGTTTTGAGGCCGAATTGATGGAAAACCTCTAGGAAGTCACCAAATCCTCCCAAGGGTCTTCAACACCATCCAACCATCTCATAACCCTTCCCGCCATCCTCAAACATTCGTAATTCACTTGCCACATCAACAGAGGCAATTAGTTTGCATACTTGATTTTGCATAAAAAGACAAAAGGCAAAAACAGATTTAATTCACTCTCTTTACTTGCACATTAGTGATGTTTGATGTTTCTTACTTCTATAAATTAGATAGTAGCATTTTGTTCATGTTGATTTAGCATTTCTGCCAAGCATAGTTTCTTAGCGGTTAATTAGGAAATGGTGTGATTTAGCATTACATGTCGACCTTCTTTATTATTACAGTGGAGTAGCTATCTCTTAGAGTAGATTTAAATTTCTTCCATCAAAGAATCAAGCTTCTTCTGACTCCATAGAAGTCTGGGTTGAAACCCCAGTGGTCTCTCTCCAGCTGAACAGTGAAAACAGGGAGAACCATCACTTTTAATTGTGTATACAACACTGTCACCTCAAAGTTTGTATGAACTCCAGGTTGATAAAGTAAAGTTGGTAGCCCAGGAGTTGTAGCATCCTTATTACAATACTAGTGCTCATCAAATGTGCCGAAGAAGTCCAATTCAATTGGGCACACTATATCTGCAGTGAGTTTCTTGTGAACTGTTGTGAGGCATAGGAGCTGAACAAGACCTTCCAGTATGCATCACTCTTGTTGTCTATTGTGTTGTTAGCATGGGAGCTACCAAAGGAGAGTCAATTCCCCTCGGTCACTCCAGACCTACCAGAAGAAGTGAAGTACACTTTTCTATGGGTGACCAAGGATGCACAGTGCATCAAAGATAGCAAGATCTTCTGGATCTTGATGGAGATGAACATTTGCGTGGCTATCAATCACAAACCTTGGTTATCGCCTACTATGTTTGGCAACCTGCAAGGATACGCAGAGTTCAAGGTAGATTTTCACCATGTGTCAATCAAGGCATGGAAGGACCGTGCACAGACATGGTATGACTTGCCTTACTCGGCAACAGATGACGCCATTAATGTAGTACTTGATCGCTGGCTAGTAGTCGTTCACTACATTAGACTTGGCAGTGGGGGGCAAACAAGTCTATTGCGCAGCGCAAGAAGGAGGAGGCCAAGCTGAAGATGGCACAGCTGGATGAGAAGAGGAAGAAGGAGGTTGCTGACAAGGCCCAGACAGAGCACGATGCTGCTCAGCAGATGGAGAAGCAAATAGGTGGAATAGAGTGGGGATTTAACAAAGGTGTGAGGTCACCTTCAGCCGAGACAGAGGAAGAAACGGATGAGAAATAAGAGCAGCATGGTGCGAACCTATAGGCAACATCTGCCCTCATTAAGAATCCAAGGGAACAAGAGAAATGAGGGTTGATGAAGAAACCCAAAGCCACTGAGACGTTGCTACAACCAATCACCCTCACAGTGGGCGATCTGCGCGGCATTGGAGACACGTTGCGAGATGTCACTGTGGAGGCCCTACAAGAGTTTGAGAAACAAAAAAAACTAATATTGGGGGCCATCCAGATAGCTCTACATGAGCTGCAGACCCGCACATCATAGGCTGGCAGGGTGTTGACCAGCCTTGCTATCGACACTTCAGAAGCCGTTGAGATGCTACACGTGAATGTCTCCAGCATAAAAGTGCTGCCCAATGGAGCACTCACCATGGAGAATGAAGCTCACAAGCCCACTGTCAGCGCCCTCAATGGAGTACAGTTGAACTTGGCAAAGCTCCCTAGTGAGGTGCTCCACCTATTGCAGGATGGAGTGATTATAGAGCTGAGGGCCCATGAACACCGTGCCCTACAAGTGATCAACGAGCGGAGAATTAATAACGAATAGATGGCCCTACAGAGAGACTCTAGCATCACTGTTGTGACCAAGGTAACCGACCAAAACAAGCGTATAATTTAGGTCATGGAGGAGGCATTCCGAATGGTCCCAGAGTGGGCCATTCCTAAGGAAGAACCGGTCAAGGTGCACGTTCGCAAGCTTGCTACAGGGGCGTACGATGCTCACATAGAGATGGATCAGGTTCAACTGGAGTTGACCTATAGATTACAAAATTATAGTTGAAGGCCCAGCCTTAACCTCCACCAGAAGTGAAGGAGCAATGTGCAACCGTGCTATAGAGGCAATAGCAGCAGTTGACAGTGTAGTAGCAGACTGCACACAATTTTTTGAACAATTGTTCGAGGTCCTAACAAGCCCACAGGAAGACCCTAATGTACAATGGCTAGAAACAGAAGCGCAAGAGCTGAAACAATGCTATGATGAGGTAAAAGGCATAGCATGAACCGTCGCACTCACGCAGAGGTTGGAAAAGCTGCAGGAGGCCAAGTAATTGAAAGAACAGGTAGATGCAACGCAACACAAGGAGGCAGTGTTGAAGGCGTGACTGAAGCCCTGGTTGGAGGAGGCTTATGAGTTTACAGCCTTTATTGAAGGAAAGCATGCGAATATGCAAGCAACTTAGCAGAAGTTTCAGGCCGACAGTTCAGCTTCAGTGACCAAGAAGATTGTTGAAGAAGTGAAGCAGGTGGTCGCACAATGCACTGTCGAGGTTGTGGTCATACAGGTTGAGTTGGGAGATCTTTGTGCTAAGATCTCCACGCCCGCAGAGTGACTCAATGGCAATTCATGATGTTTGTGTTGGGGTCCTGTTGGGAACGAGATTCCCCAAGGATAGTTTTGGGTCTAAAATCCCATGTTTTGGGTTAATTTTGTAATAAAATTGTAAAGCCACTGCATTTTGTGGTCGGAAGCATGAAGGTGTCATGAGTCATAAAGGGTTGTCTGCCCCTATTTTGTAAAGTGTAAAGTTGGCTTTAAAGATCCACCAGTGGTTCGCAGACCATGGGATTGTATAAAAAGGATCTAAGTAAGCTCTAAGTAGTAAGAAGTCTTTAGCAAAGAATAGAGTGAAGAATCTTGATAGAGAAGTCTAATTTTCAAGTCTTAGCATAGGTAGAGGCTCTGCAATTGAGTGCATAGAGGCCTAAGGTAGAAGTTTGTAGCTGAGTACGTGAACCCCTACAGCTGTGTGCACAGGGCAGACAGAGTTTGTAAATAATCTAAAGATATCAATAATGAGAAGTATTCTACAAATTCTATGTCTTCATTTCCTGTTAATGCATTTGGTTATATTGCATTTTGGGTTTAGTTTACAATGTTTATGTAATGTGCGAATATATGTGATTATATTGGGTAAATGAACATAAGTAAGAATATCAGATTACGTGGAACTAACTACGAATGTTTAGTAAGGTCAGTAAAACACTTAAGATAACTTTGGAACATGTACAATATGTTGTCATAGCAATGCGAAAGGACCTAGACTAGAGGTTAGGGTTGTGTGAATGTCAATCGTACTCCTTCGTGGAGGTACTAAAGGGTGGAATAAAGGGATAGACTGACAAAGCCCCAAAGCTTAATGACCTGTGTGAAAGTAGGAACAGAGGAAATAAACCAACATCACAACCATCTCAGGGTGCAGAAACTTGGTTCCAACATCACCCCATACTGCTTCAGGTGAGACTTCGGTTCGTGTTCCGCAGGGTGATGCTAAAAGGGCCAGTAGTGTAGGGATTTGTTTGGCTAACTAATTTTGAACCTAGGTCAGGCCCCACGCAGCCAAAAACACCATGCAATATGACCACATCTCTGATGAATACCTGTGCTACATCACTAGCTGAGAATGTAGACTTCACTAGAATGAAATGTTCAACCTTTGTCAACCTGTCCACAATAACCATGATGGAATCATGTTGTCTCACTATCCTCATAAAAATAGTGATGAAGTCCATGGAAAGGACTTCCCATTTCCATTCTGGTATCGTAATCGACTGTAGCATTCCACCAAGATGTTTACACTTTTCCTTCACATGGTGAAAATCCAAACACCTGGCCATAAACTCTGCTACATCCCTCTTGAGATTCAGCCAACAATAAAAGTTATTCACTATAGTCAATGTATTATGATAACCTAGGTGACCTGAATATGATTTCACATGAAATTCTCTCAATATCACCTTCTTCATCTCACTACTGTCTCACACATATATCCTATCTTTGAACCTAACCAATCCATCTGTTGTAAGGCAGTAGCCCACATCATGTGCACCTTCACTTGTACCTCTACATGTACCATTACATGTACTTGTACTTGTAATATCACATGTACATGTACCTATCCTACCACATGTACTAGTACTATTACTTTGCTACAACCTGTGCATAATATCCATATATGTGACATCCTACTAACCTTCTGACAATATCCTATTTTGTAAGACTACCCCGTAGGAGGTCATAGCTACTAAGTGATTTACCTGTATCCGCCTACTAAGAGCATCTACCACTTTTTTTTTTTTTCTTTTGATTTAACTGATCCCAAAATAGAACTCAATGATTGGAGATGACCATCGATCCTGCCTACTGTTCAGATTCGATTGGTCAAATAGATACTACAAACAACTATGATCACTCGTCAATGTAAACCTTATGCTCAGAAGATAGTGTCTCCACATCTTCAACACATGTATAATCGCTGCCAGCTCAAGGTCATGTGTGGGGTATTTCTCCTCATTCTCATTCACTTTTCATGACTCATAGCATACTTGTCCATTAGGACTCAACCAAGTTCTTTCGTGAAATAATCTATGCATACTACAAAATCTTTGTCTAGATCTTTAATCTTTAACACTAGTGCATGTGTCAACAAAAACTTAAGCTTCTCGAAACTGCCCTCACACTCCATTATCCATTCAAACTTCTTACCTTTCCTCTGCAACGAAATTATAGGATAAGTAATCTATGAGAAGTACCTGATGAACCTCCTATAATAATGTGCCAACCCCATGAAAGATCTCACCTCATCTACATTCCTGGGAGCTACCCACTCCATGATGGCCCTTATCTTCTCTAGATCTACAGTAATGCCCTCCTTGGAGACAACATGCCCCAAGTAGTGTACCTCAATCTGAAAGAAGCTACACTTTCTAAGCTTAGAATACAACTGAAGCTCTCACAACAACCTAAACAATGTTGCTAAATGCTCAACATGCTCTTCCTAATTTTCAGAATATACCAATATGTCATCAATGAACACAATAACAAACTTATCAAAATACGATTGCTATCCACAAAGAACATAAATGTAGTTGGAGCGTGAATTAAGATAAATGGAACTACAACATCTCATAATGCCCATACCTCATCTAAAATGTTGTCTTGTAAATGTACTCATCTTTCATGCGTACCTAATGATATCTAAATCTCAGGTCATTCTTAGAGAACAATGTTGATCCCTTCAGCTGATTGAACAAGTCATCAATCTTCGGTAACAGATACCTTTTCTTGTTGGTTACTTTGTTCAAATTCTTGTAGTCAATGCATAATCTAAGAGTACCATCTTTATTCTTCACAACAATATCGGTGTGCCCCAAGGTGAGACACTTGGCCTGATGTAACCCTCTTCGAACATTTCCTTCAACTATAGATTCAATTCTACCAACTCAGGTGTGCTCATCCTATAAGGTGCTTTTGATGTCAAAGCTACCCCTGGAACCAACTCAATAGAAAATCCTACCTCCCTATGAGGTGGAAACTTTGTAATGTCATCAAGAAATACATCCTGAAAACGTTGTAGAACTAGGTACTTGCTCAAAACATCTTCATCCTTAACTCTTTACCCTTGTCACTAGAAATGTGTAGTGCAAATAACACACATCCTTTTCTACGACTGTGCTTTCCCTGCATAGTTTTCACCATCTGAGCTGATGTGGCTGTTACGCAAAATATTGTCACCATGACTATTTGCAGTCAGTATGGGTCTGTCATCACTTATACTATCCTCCTAAGCAAGTCTAAGACCTCAGCTCTTCATGTCAAGCTTTGAAAATGAGAGAAAGACATTAAAAATCAACAAAGCACCGGTTCCGCACTTTCTCTCATTGTTGCCTATGGTCCCGCACCCCTATTCACATTACCTATGGACCTGCCCGCTCTGTCTCTAAAGGAGTGGGTGCGGACCCCTGTGAAAGTAAAAAAGGCGCAAGTTTATTCTAAAAAACTCACTTTGGGTTAATTCTAGATCATTCTAGAAGGAATTTTGACGTGGATGGTTCGCTCTTAGGTGGTTCATGCATCCCAAAAGAGAAGGAGCTAATCCCTTGATGAGAGGAGCTATCCCTTTGAAGGAGGGATTTATCCCTTTGAAGGAGGACCTAGTAACTTCCCTCAATTGAACTATAAATTAAGGCATTGGGCTGCTTGCTAGGGAGGTTAGAAGCTGAACATTTTTTAGGGTAAATACTAGTGGAATTGAGACTTCCTAGTTAAGCTTGAGAGGAGAGATCACATACCTTTTGGCTTCATTGGGAAGAGAGTGAAACTTGTCAAAGTAGAGGAGACTTATTGTTGGACCCTGGGAGGAGCTTGTACAGTATCAAGGAACAGGTTGTAAAGTTTGTAGAGCTATAAAAAGGGTCTCTTTCACCTCTAATTACCTCACATTAATATGTCAATCCGGGAACGTTTGGTTATTTCAAAGAGTGACTCAATCCGAGGCTATTTGTCAGAGTAATGCAAGTAGTACAACGTCCTACAAAATACAAGAGTAAACTGATGCTTGTCTATAACTAAGTTCCTTCAAATGACTAAAGCACACACTCTCAAAATATCAGTGAAGGGTCTGACAGTAGTAGTCCATCCCTTTGGAAACTGATGGAAAAGGAAACTAGAGCATGGATCAAGGGTCTGGGAGCAGGGCAGTAAATGCAGAGGCTCACTACAGCCACAGATCGTCTCTCACACCAAATGCTAGTAAATGAAACGACAGATAGAAATGGAATGACAAATAGGAAATTAAATAGTAAATCTAGAAAGGAACAACAATGCTTAAAATGGAACAACAATTCTGAAATGGAACAGCAATCACTAAAACTAAACCTCGCGAGTAACAATCACACTTTATACTATCAACTCAAAATCTCTTATCGTAATCAAAACTCCAATCTTTCATTCTCAAAGAAAATCACACAATCCACTAAAGAAACAAAAATAATTCTCAATTATGGAACAGCATGTGAAAGTCATACACACAACATTCTAAGAAAGTAATCTGACTTTAATCCCAATCATCAACATGAATTATAACTGTGTTTCTAAATGGAACAGTATGAACTCTGAATCATAAAGAACACTCCTTTCAAATAATTACCTTAACACACATACTTAGCATAGAAGCTTCATAACACAAGGATAACACTGTTCAGTTGAATCCAATAAGATTTCATCCACTCTGAAAGTATTGATAATATAATGCAGAGTCAATGGAAAGAACATTAATGAACGAATCTTAGCAGAGCATGTAATGTAACTTATAAAGCATATCATATTACCAACTAGTGATGACAAGCAAACCACCCAGAAATCAAATTGTAGTGATACAAAAGCAAGTGTCCTCCGAGGCCGGGCCCTTAGCCTCAAGGGTACACCGCTTTAAGCTAATCCAGACGCGAAGATGAGATAATCACCAAGTTTATATTAATGCATAAAACAGAAAGTACAATGAGCCAAGTTCAACGAAACTCGATGATCAAAGTTAAGTCTTTGACAAAAAGTTACATAAAAGCCTCTCCCTAGACTAACAGTGCCGCCCCTTTATATAAGGATAATGGCGGAGATGTCTAAGTGGTAAGATAAATAAAGCAGCGATCCCTCAGGATCGAAGATCCTGAGGGATTCGCAAAACTGTTAATCCCTAATCACTTCTTTCTCTTCCGCCGAGCTGGTGCCTTTTCCTCCTTTTCCGGACCGGTTTGCTTCAGCTTGCTTTGCCTTGTCTGCACTCGGTCCTTCATCAAAGGGACAACAGTTACCCTGTTCTTATCTTTTTCTTTGGAACAGCATCTCCTCGTTTCTACCCTTTCCTACACCGTAAAATGACAATTATTAGCGGATAAGTCTTTGCATACTAATTCCACGTATTCTACCACAATTCACTATTGTTTTCCTCATTCATGATGTGAAAGATTCATAAGTCCTATTGAAAAGCCACTAAAATGATCATTAAAAACATACCTTTTTAGTACTCCACACACCCCCCTGCTTACCCTGTTTCATGCCCTCATGAAAACGTTGTAGTTGACATGTAAAGCAGTGAGAGAGTAGGCTGGAGAAGGAATCTCATGTGGAGGCCTACAGCCATGGTGAGTGACTAGGTAGTCAAAGAACTAGCCTGTTTGACACTCAGGCATCTCATATAGGGCTTGATATCCGGGTGCAGGGTGCCAAATAATTGGACTGCGGAATCTATATCCTAACCAGGATGGCCCTGCCCTCAAAATGCTTTCGCCATAGAGGTTCAAACGATTGGTGGCTAACTGAAAATTCTCATACTTAAATGGCTCCCTGAGCTGGATGTTTGGATTAGAGGTTCGGTACCGGAATTTGGCTGCATCAATGGCGAGGTCTTTGATAGAAAAAAAATATTCTAAACTTTGTCGAATGAGTGCCTCGTGCATGGGTCCTAATGTTTCAATGACACCCGGAGTTCTCATAAGGTTTCTATGTGCTCTCCATAGCTGTGCTGGGTCCCTAGGCTCAGCCCTTACCCATAGGTCTAGGCCATTTTCCTGTCTCTGAAAATTGTTATAGGCTTTGAGCCATTTAATTTGATTGACCCCGAATGAGATGAATGCTTGCAATTGAATGTCCCCAACAAAAGGGCCAGGGTTCAACTTAGTTTCCTAATCTAGCACGAGTTTATGCAAATAGAATTCACATAGCAATCTCTGAACCTTCACTCCATAATGTTTACAAAAATCTATTAAGTCATTGACAGTATTAATTTGTATTGGGGAACCTGCTTTAACAACCTTTATCTTTAATTAGAAGTATCGCTCCAATAAAAACAAAGCATAGTTTTTGGTAGGGGCCCTACATGCTAAAACGTCATTGTATAAAGAACACAAGGTATCCATCTGTTTGATAACAGTATCTAACCTACGGGTTACCTTTGCAACTTTCTCCTGTTCCTTTTGCCACCCTTCAAAGGCCTGGCTTTCAGATTGATTAACATTCCATAGTTGTTGTTGGAGTTCTTCATACTTCTCACGAGGGACTGTCTGCTCTCTAAGCCTCTCCATCTCTTGCTGAGCCTCTTTCAATCCTTTGTGCAGAGTCCTTGTCTTTGGATCTCTTTTCCATGCATCAGTGGAGGCTGGGAGTTTTACCTGAACTTTCTTATTTCGTTGCTTTGAGTTCAGAACCCTTATCACCCCTGAGGGTGGTGCCTCTGTTTGAATCTCCTTGTTGTCTTTTTCTATTTTAACACGAATACCGGCTGGCAGCTGTTCCTTTTCAAATGGAACAGCAGTCTGTCCCTCAGCTTTATTTGGAACAGCAGCTGGGCCTTCAGCTTGATTTGGAATGTCAGCTGGGCCTTCGGCTTCATTTGGAACAACAGTTGGATTTTGGGCAGGGTTTTGATCAACAGAGCGATTTTTAGTCCTCCGCCATTTTATCCTGCGGTTTCTTACTGCAGTGGTCATCTTTTTCTTACTGGCGGTCTTCCTTGTCCTCTGCCTTGCTTTCAGAATCTTGATCTGTTGGTGGAGCTGGGCTATTATGCTCAATAACCTCCGCTGTTCCTTTCGTAATTCTCTAATTTCCAACGTTTTGTTAGAAGGAACAGCAGGCTTTTTGCTGCGTTCTGGGCCTTGACTAGTCCCTTGAATTTTCTCCTTTATGTTGTGCTGGTTGTTCCAGGGTAAGAACCCTAGCTAATTCCATGGCTTTTCTTTCTATTCTCACTTCTTCTGGAGTTTCTTCTGGTGTTGTGGGAACAGATTGTTCCCTCTTAGTATCTCCTATCTCTTTTTCATCATGAACGGGCATATTTCCTTCCTCTGCCTCTTATGCATGTGGTTTTTCAGGTGTATCTTCTTCCTCGGGTTTGTCGCGGAGGTATGGTAGAGTGGAAGGTTGGCCATACTCACCCATATTGGCCAAGATTGCGGCCAATTCCTCTCCTCCCACTGGGTCCTGTGGTGGGCTACCTCCCTGCTGTCCCATTTCCTCCTCCTACCTGGATTGTCCATCTTCTACCTCAGGATGCTCAATTTCTATTTCAGGGTTCTCGGCTTCTATCTCAGGGTGTTCAACTTCTGTCTCAGGGGGCTTGGCTTCTGTCTCAGGGTGTTCAACTTCTGTCTCAGGGGGCTCGGCTACTTCATCATTTTCTTCTTCGGATCGCTTAGCCTTCTCGGCCTCCCCTTCCTTTTCTCCTTCAACTTGTTCTTCTTCTATCTCTGGTCGTGTGGGTTGTTCATCCTCAATTACCACTGGCTGGCTAGTGCTTTCCTAGAGTTTTTCCAGCCTTCCTCTTATTCGGGCTAACCAAACTGATTTTCTGCGTTTCTCTGGCTGTTCCAGTGTCTCAGTGTCATGCTTCCGTTTTGCTGACTCCTGGCGGGTTTCTGGTCGTTCGGATGTGCTTGCAACAGGTTTTTGTTTTCTTTATTCTCTGCGTTTTTCTGGTCGTTCTGGTGTGCTTAGAGTATGTTTACATTTTGGGGAAGGTGCTGTCGTTCTCCCCTCGATTATTGCAATTAATTCTTTCCATCTGCTTTGCTGCTGGGTGAGACTATGACTAACTATTAGTCAGATTAATCCATGGTGGCTGACAACTGATTCTACATGCTATGCCTTTTTCAGGCTTCGTGCGGCGTCATGGAGTAAAGAATTCAAAAGTGCAGGAAGGTTTACAGAGCATTTCTGTTTTAAAACAGCTAAGAGTTTAAGGTGTCGTGGCCTTACCACGTCTTTTCTCCCCTCGCAGGTGATGTAGCTTTGCACTGTTCTTGCTAGTTCCACCTAGGGTTCTCCTAGCATTACTGGAAGGACTCCCTTCCCTTTAACTGTTAAGCTCTGGCCTTCGTCCTGGAAAATTTCCATGATCTTCTGGAGTCTTTCCTTCTTCAATGTCCATACGGGTCCGGTGGCTAGTAGTCCTGAGACTTCGGCAATTATATCATCGGTGACTGCTATTTTCTTCCCCCGCACCATGGAGTGATTCTCCTGCAGATTCTGCAGAAATTCCATTGCTACTATTTCATTTGACTCCTTCAGGCGACTGAGATAATTCAGCCACCCTGCTCTTTCCAGGATCTCCCGAGCAGCAGTGGAGACTGTCAACTTTTGTGGTTCGCTTCGAACTGCCCTGCCTCCCATGGTTTCACTGTGAATTCACAATGGAACAGCAGCCGCGTGTGCTGTTTGAAACACAGAGAGAGTAGTAATCATCGGATTTGGAAAAAAACACAGAGTATGCAACAGAAATGAGTTATGAACAACAACTTGTATATAAAAAATAGAGATGCCATGTCGTTAAACCGTGCCATTTCCTAGTATGCTATCTTTACTTAATAATGAAGTGACACATAACCGGGGAATCATGAGGTGAACCTCCCCCCCGCAATGCGATAGGCTGCCCCAGCCGTCAAAGAAAGGGTCAACACCCCGATCTATAACCAAGTCATAAAGGAACAACGTATGAACATATGCCATGTTTAGAAAAACAACTGTTTGCCGAAATCAAGGTGTAAAGTTGGATCGCATATTACGTAAGAGGCTGTTGTGATATGATGCGAGGCTAGGGATAGGACGTCTGTCGTACTTGCCAAATCTGAAGTGGTCATTGTCACCTCCTTTGCCATGATTGGTGTAATAAATGTCCATGCGGTATATAAATCGGTAGATAATGTATGATGAGTGTCTAGGATATAAGAGACAAAAGAGTATTAGTATCCTGCCTATTGGGGTAATTAATGTGACCTCAATACCATTAACAGTGCTCTGCAGCCGGCAGGTGTCCGTAACCTTGGTAGAGTTGTTTATTTCACCCGCGGAACCATGATCCTTTGTGTACATATTAAGGAATGCGATGTCAAAGTGTAGGTCATTATGCTGGCTTGGTAACCAGGTAGCCATAATGCCATTCACGAGGAGGGGGCGAAAAGTGGGCAGGCCGGCTCGTGATGAGACCTCCTGTTCGAAGTTTTTTTCTTTTACTATACCTTTTGGACCATATCCCTGGTGTGGTGGCCATAGTGGGAATGCCACTTCGCTTCCATGCTCATGATCATGGTAGGATGGCTCTTGATGAGACCCCCTATCCTGCATTTGAGAATTTATAATTCATTTGCTTTTTATTTCTCTTTTTGATAAAGTACTATTCCTTATATATCCACAAAGGGTGGTTCAACACTCCTTGAGAGTAGGAATGGTGGAAGAAGTCTTATCATCTCAATAGGAGGATATAAACCCTTTGCTCTTATTCTTGAACAAAATCAAAGAAAAGAATGGCATGATAAAAGATAACCAATCAGGGCAAGATTAGTAAGACAATGATAGAAAAAGATAAGTACATCATTCCTTCTGTCCTCTTACCAATACATAGCCTTATAAAGATAGCGATTTATAATTGCCTGATTTCAGTGTGTTGTGATTTGGGTTCATTGCATAAGTGCATTGCTTGTCTCTAAAAGACTTTGAAAGAATAGGGGCAAGAAGCATCCTTACTTAGACCAGCAAGAGGTTAGCTGTGTCACAAAGAGAGAAGAAGTATACTAGATGAATAAAGGAGCATGAGTTCAAAAAGTGCAAATGCCGTTCCTTTGAAAAAGAAACAGCAGAACACAGCAATGTCGTTCCTTTTGAAAAAGGAACAGCAAAAATCAAAATGTGTTGTTCCTTTTGAAAAGGAATAGCAGAAAATCCAAACGTGTTGTTCCTTTTGAAAAGGAACAGCAGAAAATCCAAACATGCTATTCCTTTTGAAAAGGAATAGTAGAAAATCCAAACATGTTGTTCCTTTTGAGAAGGAACAGCAGAAAATCCAAACGTGTTGTTCCGTTTGAAAAGGAACATCAGAAAATCAAAATGTGTTGTTCCTTTTGAAAAGGAACAGCAGAAAATCAAAACGTGTTGTTCCTTTTGAAAAGGAATAGCAGAAAATCAAAACGTGTTGTTCCTTTTGAGAAGGAACAACAGAAAATCAAAACGTGTTGTTCCTTTTGAAAAGGAACAGCAGAAAATCAAAGAGTTCTGTTCCTTTTGAAAAGGAACAGCAGAAACATGCAAATGCCATTCGGCAGAAAAATTGAAAGTTTGAAAAAAAAGATTATGTACAAATTGTGAAAAGAAATAGATGGCTTAATGAATTACGGGTGAGGAAGATTTCTCTTCCTCACCTAAGATCTCCATATCAGCGTCTCTGCGTAGCTGTTGGCAGAAGGATTCCCGAGTGAGTGGTTTACGATAGAGACGAACTCGGTGGCCATTCACTTTGAAGGTATATCCAGACCCGTCAATGGTAGTTAAAGTGATGGTCCCATTGTCGTGTACCTTCTGGATTTCGTATGGTCCTAACCAATGAGTCTGGAGTTTCCCAGGGAAATCCTGAAACCAAGAGTCATATAATAGGGCCCAATCTCTTTCATGAAAGACTTTGTTTTTTATAAGGGCATCATGCCATTTAGCTCGGTGCTGTTGAATCAATGTTGTATTTTGTAGTGTGGAGATCCTGATTTCGTCCAATTCATTGATCTGTTGTAGTCGATTAATCTGTGCCTCAGTCAAATCTAAGCCAACTTCCTGTGTTGTTCGTAATGTTTGGATTTCAAATTCTATAGGGAAAATGGGTTGTTTTCCAAACACTAGTTGATAAGGTGAGTAACCAGTGGTGCTTCTCCATGTTGTTCTATAGGCCCAAAGTGCTTCCGGTAGTCGGGCAGCCCAGTCACGCCTATGTGAGGCAATGGCTTTTGTTAGGATCGATTCTATTATCTTATTGCTGCTTTCTACTTGTCCGTTTGCCTGTGGGTGATATGGAGTAGTAATTTTGTGCTAGACATGATAATTATTAAGTGTTGCTGCTAATCTATGGCTAGCAAATTGTGGTCGTCTGTCTGTGATTATTTCCCTTGGAAGGCCATACGTACAAATAGATGGAAGAGGAACTGTATAACAGAGTCTTCTGTGGCCCTAGGCAATGCTTCTACTTCAACCCACTTGGTGACATATTTTGTTGCCACCAAGATATATGTTCTCTGATTTGATGAGGGGTTGATGGGTCCAACGAAATCAAGAGCCCGTCGCTCAAGTGGTTCGATGACTAACTGAGGTTTAAGGGGAATCTCATCAGCTTGACCAGGACGTCCTGCTCGCTGGCAGCTGTCACAGGCTTGGACAAATTTCTTTGCATCTCTGAAAATCATGGGCCAGTAATATCCTGTCTGTAATACTTTGTGTCTCGTTCTACGCTCATCGAAGTGTCCCCCACATGGTCCGTCGTGATAGGCTTTTAGAATGTCAAAGATTTCATCTTCTCGAACACATCTCCTAATATGCATGTCTGCCCCTGTATGAAACAAATAGCCCCCAATCCAGGAAAATTGAGTACTCTTCTGAACAATTTGTTTTCGCTCATTAGGGGTTAAGTGTTTTGGTAGTTTTCCTACTACAAGGTAATTGGCAACATCGGCATACCAGGGTGTTCGAACGGCAACGGCAAACAGATGTTCGTCCGGAAATTGATCTTCAACTATTGCTGCATCAACTGGCTTTGGCATTCTTGAGAGAAAATCGGCTACAGGTTTCTCTTTGGCAGGTCGGTCCTTGATTGTGATATCGAATTCCTGCAATAAAATCAACCATCTAGTTATTCTGGAATTTGTGACAGGCTTATTTGCTAAGTATTTTATGGCAGAATGATCCATATACAAAATAACAGGATAGACTATAATATAATGTCTAAATTTATTGACAGCATGTATTACAGCTAGGAATTCCTTTTCAGTAACAGTGTAATTTAATTCAGCAGGGGATAAATTTTTGCTGATATAATAGAGAGCATATTGTTTTTTATCTTCTTCCTGCCCAAGGATTGCGCCAATGGCTATATCTGAGGCATCAGCTGATATTTGAAATGGCAGGTCCCAGTTTGGTCCTCGCAGGATTGGGGCTGTAGATGCAAGCTTCTTTAAATCCTTGAAAGCACGTTCACACTTGTCTGTCCAAAGAAAATCAACATTACCAGTTAGTGCATATAAAGGTGCAGCAATATGTGAATAATGCTCTATAAATCGCATATAATATCCAGAAAATCCAAGAAAGCTGCGTACCTCTGTTTGAGTAGTAGGAGTGGGAATAAACAAAAGTATTTGGATCTTGGCCGGGTCTACCTGAATGCCGGCCGTTGAAATATAATGTCCTAGAATAAGTCCTTCAGTCATCATCATGTAACATTTTTCGTGACTTAAGTAGAGCCTGGTAGCTATACAGCGTTGTAGGACATTTTCTAGGGTATTTAGTGCCGGATCAAAATCATCTCCATAGGGTGTAAAGTCATCCATATATACTTCAAGTCCATCATTTATTAGATCTCCAAAAATTCTAAGGATGGCCCTTTGGAATGTGGCGGGAGCATTACATAGGCCAAATGGTAGGACTCGGTAGGAAAATGTCCCCCAAGGACAAGTGAAAGTTGTTTTGTCCTGGTCTTCAGGGGCAATCTGAATCTGATTGTATCCACTGAAGCCATCCAGAAAGGAAAAGAATTTTTTCCCTGCCAGAGTATCTAGCACTTGGTCTATGAATGGGAGTGGAAAGTGGTCTTTTTGTGTTGCTTTATTGAGTTCTCTGTAATCCACACAAATTCTCCATTTCCCATTCTTTTTTGGTACGACCACAAGTGGAGAGACCCATTTACTGTCAGAAATAGGATAAATAAAATTAACATCTAACAGTTTCTGAAGCTCCGCTTTAACCACATCTTTTAAATGAGGATTGAGTCTTCTCTGCGGTTAACGGACGGGTGTAGCATATTTTTCTATATAAATGTGGTGTGTACACAAATGTGGGTCGATTCCTTTCATATCAGGGTAATCCCATGCAAATGCCTGTTGATATTTTCTTAATACATGGATTAGCTTAGTTTCTTGTTCAGGTGTGAGGTTGGCATTGATATTTAAAGTTTTTCCCAGTTCAATTTCCACAATTTTACTATTTGCGACAGAAGTAACAGGTATTGTTTGATCATGTGTGTCTTTCAGAGGATCTTCCTCTAATTCATTATCAAATGCTGCTTCTATCATGTGACATTGTGTGTAGGATTCATTTTTACTGATGAAATTATTAATGGCATCATCTTCTGTTTGATCTTTAAAATCAAGTGCCTCTTGCAACGTCAATGGAGATCTAATGTTATTAGTAAGGTATGATATAGGACACTTGTTTGTTCTAATTATTGTGAGACTTGGCTGCGCTGGAGGGTATAGAACCAAATTCTTAATATCGGGTCCTCTAGTTATGGTCATATTTCCTTGCCGGCAACCAATGTAAGCATCGGCGATGGCAAGTCAAGGCCTTCCTAGGATTAGCGGGTGTCCATCAAGTCGGGTTTTTGGATTAATTATCAGGAAATCGGTCGAATATTCCTAGGAGTCTACAGAGACCATGACATCGTGTAGAGTACCTTCCGGTCTAATCACAGATCGGTCAGCTAATTCTAACAAGGTAGAGGTAGGTTCTACAGATGTAATGTCGAGCTTTTGACAGGTGGTGGTTTTTAAAATATTGATTGCAACTCCTAGATCAACTAAGGCATTAGACAAGGTCTGACCGTAAATTTGAACAGTTACAATTGGATTTCCTGGGTCTTCATATTTGATGGGTGTTTCTTTCCCGGATAAGAGATCAGATAAAGTGCTGACTACTTGGACTCTTGGATTAGTTGTTATATTCTTCCTTGGTTTCTTTATGCACAATTCTTTAATAGTTTTTGCATATATAGGAATGTCTTGAATGGCTTGGAGGAACGAGATTTTTACGTACAAATTTTGTAATTCCCCCAGAATGTCAAAGTCAGGGTACTATAAAGGTCGAGGTATGACTAATCGTTCTGGGAATGGGGGAGAGGATGTGGTTGCTTGATTATGAGACTGCTGATTATTTACATCCTCTCGTTGCAATTGATGTTCTCTTACTAACTGATCTTCATTATGAACTGTTTTATCTCCCTCATTTTGAATGATACGTCCAGATCGTAATTGAAGATCATTACACTCCCGCAGATCAAGTCCTATTTCTGGTGACTCAATGATTTGAAGAGATTGGACTGGTCTGTTATTTGGATTGGGGTTGGGTTGGGCTGGGAGCTGCGGTCTCAAATTAGACTGGGGATTTTGTTGTAGAGCTGGCAGAGTAGGTTGAGGGAGCGGAATAGTTCCTACTGGCTGTTGCATCGGTCTTTGCCAGTTCGTCTGCCAGGATGAACTTTGTGAAATAGGGGGAGTCCATTGCGGAGGATATGGGCTATTTTGCCAATATGGTGAATTATAAGGGAAATTCGGCCAACTAGATTGATTTGGATGATTCAGCCATGGGTTTGAAGAAGGAAACGGTGGTGGTGACCAATTTGGGAATGGGGGTAGGGGATGATTTTGCCACATATTATATTGTTGAGCGTTATATTGTGGAGGCTGAAAAGAAGAGGTTGGATCTGAAAACATACCAGATTGTCTTTGATGCCACTAGCGGCACTGGTTAATCAACTACACTGATTTTGGTTCTTCCTCTGCTTCCTTATATACTACCTTTAATCCAGGAAGTGAGGGGTAGCTTTCCGTAAGATTATCATTTGTACAGATGGCACATGTTTGGACTGTATCCAGTGGACACTCTTTGTGGCTATGTTTTTTTCTGCATCGGGGGCAGAAGATTGCCAAATTATGTTCTGCCTCCATCTGCTTCTGCTTGGCCTGCAAAATATCAAGTTGTGTAGTTATTGTCCCTAGAACATCAGTTTTAAAATTTTCTAATAAATTTCCAATCTCCACACACGTTACTCCTTCTGTTGCTATCTTATTATCTCTTACAAACCGATCATATTCTGCCGGTTTAATTCTTATGCTGCCTCTCAAACTCCTGATACATAGATCAATAATGTCAGCAAAATTCTCTTGATAAATATCTCCTTTTCCCATAATGTTTAATGTTTCGATCCACTTTTCTTTCATGCCCCTTATCAATGCAGTTTTTAACACATTATCAGGTAAAGGTAGTGATGCATAAGGAGATCTTTGTAAATTATATTGAAAATGTTCCACATATTCCTCTAATCTTTCATTTGGTTTGGCTGTCATTTGAAATATTTCATCTTTCAATTCTCTAGACCTACAATAATCCTGATATTTTTTTAAGAAGGATTCTTTCATATGATCCCAATTGTTGATGACCCCACCACCTAGTCCCATAAACCATCTTAGAGCAGCCCCTTTTAATGTTGAGGGGAATAATTTCAATTTCTGGGGATCGGTGGTATAATCATATCCCCTACACAACACATCAAATTCGAATAAAAATGCATCCGGATCTTTTCATGTAAGACCGTGAAAGGTTGGGAAATGTTGAAGAGGGATAGCTTTCATGAGTGCATTTGCTACAGAATCCACTATAGGATATTGTAATGTAGAGGTTTGAGTATTTGGCTGATTCTGAGCCATAGGATCAAATATGTGCCAATAACCTTCTGGGATATCTACAAGGGTATTCCTAAGTTGAGAGGGAACGATTTTAGCAGGGACAGTTTTAACAGCACTTCCTTTATCTGGGATAAGAGGAATACCTGATGTTTGAGGGGATTGAATTCTTTCAACAATGATTTTCGCAGCACTCCCCTTATCTGGGCTGTTTACTGGCTGATCTGTTCCAATGAGAGATTTTGGTTCTTCTGTTTCCCCTGTTTCTCCTTCTCCTTCACAAAAGTTACTGAAATTCCCTTCCTGGAATAATTCTGACGTAGAATTTTCAATTTCCTGAAAGTCTTGCTCTTCAGTTTGACTATGCACCTCAGCAAAGGCTATAGATGGTGATCCTGTGGCCTGAAGGGAACTATTAGGCTGCGTAGAAATGGTTTTCCTGAAACCTACTGATGGCTGAGATTCTGTTTTCTTATAGATTTTTTCTATGAAAGTTGTTCGGCCAAGGGTCACCGGCCCCTTGGCTTTTTCAGGTATGGATGGGAGCTTGATATTCTTTTCTGGTTTTTTCTTCTTAGTCATGCACTCAAATAAACTGCTAAGTCCTATTCAATCAAAGCAAAAGAAAATCTGTTAGGAAAGTGGACAATGGAGCAGGGCTTTTACATGCTCCATACGTAGGTTCTTACCTTTAGTTTTTAAAATCCAACTCTTTCCTAGCAGGTTCGTACACCACTCTGAAGAAACAAATGGCTACACTCTTTCCCCGGCAGCGGCGCCAAAATGTAGAGCTATGAAAAGGGTCTCTTTCACCTCTAATTACCTCACATTAATATGTCAATCCCGGAACATTTGGTTGTTTCAAAGAGTGATTCATCCGAGGCTATTTGTCAGAGTAATGAAAGTAGTACAACGTCCTACAAAATACAAGAGTAAACTGATGCTTGTCTATAACTAAGTTCCTTCAAATGACTAAAGCACACACTCTCAAAATATCAGTCAAGGGTCCGACAGCAGTAGTCCATCCCTTTGGAAACTGATGGAAAAGGAAACTAGAGCATGGATCACGGGTCTGGGAGCGGGGCAGTAAATGCAAAGGCTCACTACAGCCACGGATCGTCTCTCACACCAAATGCTAGTAAATGAAACGTCAGATAGAAATGGAATGGAAAATAGGAAATTAAACAATAAATCTAGAAAGGAATAGCAATGCTTAAAATGGAACAACAATTCTGAAATGGAACAACAATCACTAAAACTAAACCTCGCGAGTAACAATCACACTTTATACTATCAACTCAAAAGCTCTTATCGTAATCAAAACTCCAATCTTTCATTCTCAAAGCAAATCACACAATCCACTAAAGGAACAACAATAATTCTCAATTATGGAACAGCATGTGAAAGTCATACACACAACATTCTAAGAAAGTAATCTGACTTTAATCCCAATCATCAACAGGAATTATAACTGTGTTTCCAAATGGAACAGCATGAACTTTGAATCATAAAGAACACTCCTTTCAGATAATTACCTTAACACACATACTTAGCATAGAAGCTTCATAACACAAGGATAACATTGTTCAGTTGAATCCAATAAGATTTCATCCACTCTGAAAGTATTGATAATATAATGCAGAGTCAATGGAAAGAACATTAATGAACGAATCTTAGCAGAGCATGTAATGTAACTTATAAAGCATATCAGATTACCAACTAGTGATGATAAGCAAACCACGCAGAAATCAAATCGTAGTGATACAGAAGCAAGTGTCCTCCGGGGCCGGGCCCTTAGCCTCAAGGGTACACCGCTTTAAGCTAATCCAGACGCAAAGATGAGATAATCACCAAGTTTATATTAATGCATAAAACAGAAAGTACAATGAGCCAGGTTCAACGAAACTCGATGATCAAAGTTAAGTCTTTTACAAAACGTTACATAAAAGCCTCTCCCTAGACTAACAGTGTCGCCCCTTTATATAAGGATAACGGCGGAGATGTCTAAGTGGTAAGATAAATAAAACAGCGATTCCTCAGGATCGAAGATCCTGAGGGATTCACAAAGCTGTTAATCCCTAATCACTTCTTTCTCTTCCGCCGAGCTGGTGCCTTTTCCTCCTTTTCCGGACCGGTTTGCTTCAGCTTGCTTTGCCTTGTCTGCACTTGGTCCTTCGTCAAAGGGACAGCAGTTACCCTGTTCTTATCTTCCTCTTTGGAGCAGCAGCTCCTCATTTCTACCCTTTCCTACACAGGAAAATGACAATTATCAGCGGATAAGTCTTTGCATACTAATTCCACGTATTCTACCACAATTCACTATTGTTTTCCTCATTCATGATGTGAAAGATTCATAAGTCCTATTGAAATGCCACTAAAATGATCATTAAAAACATACCTTTCTAGTACTCCACAAAGTTCTTCTTTGATTTGAATTAATACAATCAGATTCATTTTTCTCAACAAATTGTCTTATGTCATTTGTTTCATGAATTCCTTGATCATCATGTTAAGTATGCTTTATTACATTGGTTTTTCAGGTGCTATTTAATTTGTTTGCTTGTTTGTGTTTGCAGATTTGCTACAAGGGAGCTCATTTGGATCAAAGGAGCAAGGCTTCCACAAACTTGCATTGGACCCAAGATAGGCCTAAAACACTTGTTTGCCTTTGCTTATAAATTTCATATTTAGAGAAATATAGTTTTTGATTGGCTTGCTTGTCACTAGATATCATTTAGATACTAGGGAGGTCAATCTTGTATGCAAGAATGACTCATTCCGTGTGACGAAATGGTGACTTCGCTGGGGACTTGATTTCTTGATTTGCTTTACTTTGACTTGAGAAACTGTGTTTTTTATTTTTGTTTTTGGCTTGTTTTGTGTCGAATTGGGTAGATTTAGTAGATCTTGGAATATTTTTTGTTTTTCATAACTTTGGGTGAGGACCGCACCCTCGGCTTGCAACACAGTGCAGACTTATCCACACTTTCGCTTTTCACACAGAGCAGTACTGCACCTGTGTGAACTGTGGGCCTGCGGACCCTGTCAAAATTTTGGAAAACTTAAGATTTTCTCTTTTAGTCAGCTTAGTTTTTGTTTAGATGTTGTTATACCCTACCCAGACCTGCATGTGACTTGTCAAGAACTTTTCTTAGGTTAATTCCATTGGTGTTAGGGTTTTAGGTGAAATTCCTCGAAGTTTGGTTGTCGGGCTTGATTTTCATTTTGGTCTTGTAGTAGCTCAGAGCTTAGAAGTTGTAGAAGCCTCAGATCACCTTGGTTTTTACTGGCCTTCTTATGAGTCTGACCATTTGCAAAATTTGCCTTTGTTGAGGAATCCATCTTGTGTTTTCTCTTTGCGAAACTTCGAAAAGACTTGTGTTAAAAGTTTGGATTTCATTTTTACAAAAGAAAACAAAAATTGGTTGTTTTTTGACTGATTTGTGATTCTGGACAAATTAGTCCTTAGTTTTCTTATAGCTAATTAAAACATCCTTGAAAAAACATCTTGTAAGCTTTTACTTCAAATAGTTTTTTATAGTTTATAGATCTCAAGATTAGTTATTTCCATAGTTTTGAGTGTTTTATAAAAAATAAAAAATCTCTTTTCGAAAAAGTTTGTTTTTTTAGTATTTGAGTGTTTGAAAGAAAAGGGAAATTTTTGTGAACATAACTAGTTGTCTCGTTTTGAGTGCATTGGAAAAGACAAAAAGCTCTTCTTTTGATTTGTTTGTTAAAGAAAAGATTTGTGTTTAAAAGCATTTGCATTCTCAAACTCTTTCCTAGCTAGAAATTCATTGAAGGGAAAAGATTTCTTATCATCTTAAGTGCATTTTTTAGTGATTTCGAGTAGAGTCTTCACACCATAAGTTTCATCTCCGCACCTCTTGACTTAAACAAAAATCCAATAAAAATAACGCTTAAAGTAAAATCTATCTAGTAATATTTTTATTTCTAGGTCTCTATTACACCAGCATAGCTTAGGCTAGTGTCTTGGAGTAGGGAGTAATTAACTCTCCAAGACAGTAAAACAAACAAGTAGTTGTATCTTGCAGTAGGAGAAAAATCCAATTGTTGCATCTATGCTCTGGGAAAGCTCCTCTTAAAAGAGCAGCACGAGATCGTGTCTGAACCAGTGTGGGAATCAATCCTTCCTCATTGGAACGGCACCAGATATTCATGTATTAAAAATGGTAAACCTCAGATTAACCATTGTCGAGGAGCCTGGGGTCACTTTTTGGTAAACCTTGGATTATGTTAAGGAGCCTTCAAGGGGATTGAGCTTGTTACTCTGCCCTTGCGTGCGTATTGGATCGTAGACTGTTCCCCCAAGTATATTTGTTCCCGTTGGTAACCATAGTGACCATATTCTATAGGATTCTTCCTAAGGTGACGGTGGAGGGAAGATCCCACTGTACCTAGAGCAGACGTCAGCTAGACTCACTTAGATTTTCTAGAGGGTTCTCTTCACTCGAGACAGTTTAGTGGAGGAACTTGTGCCAGTCTATTCATTAAGCAGGTTGCTGGGGTAACTGTTCCAACCGCCATTTCGATATTGAACTCTGTGACGTTGGATTTCATCACCAACTAGTGTTTTCAGTACGGAAAGTTACTGTTTGTGTGTGGTTTGATCTCCTAGATTCTTTAAGCGTGTGATTCAAAATTTGTTTGGTTCTTTAGAGGCTTTAGGTGGTTTTCATTGAGATTTTACTTTGTTTGTGTGTGAAGTAGTTAAAGTATTTAACCGTGGCTGAATCACCGAGGAAGTCCCGTAGACTTCGGGGCCAACATCCTGAGTTTTCACCGAGCCAGCCTGGAGGGTTAAGATCCCTCATAACTCCTAGAGACAATAGATTTGGGTCACCTAAAGAAGGATAGTCTTATTTAGTGGTACATCCTGATTATCAAGCTTTAGTAGCAGATTATAATCCACAATCTGTGTTTGTTTCCGAAGTTACCGGTAGTTTTTCATCTACTAGTGATTTAGGTGAGGAACCTGAAATATCTGAACCTAAAACTGAATTTGCTGCTACTCCAACATCAAGATTTACCTCTCTAACTTCTAGTGGTCCTAGTTCACCCAGGGTAGAAAGAATAATTATCCAAAATCTTCCTTCTGGACTTATAGCTATTGAAGAACTTGCTACTCTGAAAGAAGAAGGTATCCCTATCCCTGAAAATCAACCTGTTATAGAACTTAGGGAGCGTGAATCAATCTTTTACAGTCCACCTAGGAGTAGTGCTTGGTATCTTTCATTGACCAATTTTTTGGAAAACCCGGGACTAAGTTTTTCACCACCTCGTATTCCTTTTCACCCAACAACTAGGGGTTACTATCCTCCGTTAAATATGTCAAGACAGTCGTCCACGTTTTCTCAATCTCTAGAAACCTTTTTGTACGACCGTCATTCTGTTCCCTCTGGGTATCAGTCACTTACTGGTACTTTTTTGGGAACATCTCCTCAACCTATTGAACAAGGGTTATTAACTGGAAATAATGAAACTAAGCCGTTGAGTGTAGAAGATATTCTCATGATGTCAGGTACTATTCCTAATCTTCAACCTCAAGGTGGCTAGTTACCGCCTAGGGGGAAGCCTCAATGTCCTCAATTATCACCTGCGGGGCAACCTCAAGGTACCTAATTTGCACCTGGGGGCAACCTCAAGGACAGTACATACCTACGGGACAGTACGTTCCTCAAGGTCAACCCCAGACTCAATATGTACCTCACGGTCAACCCCAGTATCAATATGTACCGCAAGGTCAACCCTAGTATCAGTACGTGCCTCAAGGTTATCAACCTCAAGGTCAGCACCCAAACCAAGGTTTCCAACCACCTTCTGGTCAATCATATGTCCAAGGAGCTGGGAATGTACCATTGAATTATCAACCCTACCCTCAACCCGGTTATGGTCCTCAATATTCTCAACCTGTTATGGGTCCGTACCCCAGAATGAACTTAGTGTGGGATCCATCTCAAACTCAACAGGTCTTGCAGCTGAATGTACAGTTGTCATCTCAAACTGGACAGCCCTTGGTTTCTGGTTCACCCCAGCAACCTGTCCATTCTACTATTCAAACTTCTGTACCTTCTGTAGTTTCTTAGCCTGGGCCTAGTACGCCTCATACTCCGCCTCAAACGGCTGCTGCAACTACTGCAACATATGTTCAATCTAACCCACCTACTTCTGGTTTCTACTCTTCCTATATCAACTCCTCAGACATCTTTACCTCAGTCTGGATCCACAATTCAAACTTCAGTTCAAATGCCTGTAGGACAACCTAGTTCAAGTACGATTGTCACAAGTCAACCTCAATTTACTTATCAACCGTACCAGGGACAGTACCAATTCGGTCCTGTTGTGCAGTAGCCAGTCTATCAGTATCAACCGTACCCTGCGTATACATATCAACAACCTCAACAACCCTAGTACGGTCTGGTTAATCCTGGTTTTCCGGGAGGATATAATATCCCAAATGCAATTCCAATTCCTATTTATCCTGGATATCCTCCTCCTAGGGCTGGTCCCATGACCCAGAGTTTTAGTGACCCTAATCGTCAGTTACCGTTTATCGCAACTTTGGACTTGCCTGACTTGTCGTGCCTTACGAACAATCTAATTAACTATCTTCCGTTTTGGCCACCAATGTCGAATAAGTTGCCTAGTGATATTCCTAAGTTTGAAGGCAAATCAGGAGAGGACCCATCGAACCATGTGATGACTTATCACCTCTGGTGTGCATCTAATTCCATTTCAGATGATTCAATCCATTTAAGGCTTTTCCAGCACACTCTAATTGGTCTTGCGGCCAAGTGGTACATTGAGTTACCGCAAGCCACTTTTTATAATTTTAGTCAGTTAGCCACTTCGTTTTCAACTCATTTTTAGTTGCCAGTCAGATATGAAAATGGCATGGAATTATTAACTTCGTTAAAGCAGTCTACATCCACTTATATTTCAGATCATATTCATGAATGGAGACGTCGACGACGTTTAGTGAAGGTTTTTATTCCGAATCAAATCTTAGCCGAATGGTTTGTAAAATCTTTGTTACCAAAGATCACTGAGGATGTAGCTAAGGCCAGAGTCACTATTGAGGAGCAAGTAATTTCTCAAGCACAGTACCTTGACTTAGTTTATACGTAGTCGGGTACGTTACACGAGAAAATCCCCGATCATCCTAAACAAAATCAAATCGCTATAGCTCCTTCAGGGTCTCATGCCACTGATGGTATGATTGGTACGGTTAATACCAAAAGTAAGAAGAAATCTTCCAAGAATTCTTCTCCTATCATAAGCTTGCCAGATTCCCCGACAGGAGATTCTTCCGCAGAAATTTCCGCCGATATTCAGGTTGTAGAGTCATCTACAGCCAAATCAAAATCCAGCAGTAAGAAGAAAGGGAAGAAGAAAAATAAAATAGATAAAAATTCGAAAGAGAAACCAGAAAAAGCGGAATCAAATGATGAGAAACGCAAACCTCGTTATCCTTGTCTCATTTGTGATGAAGAGCATTTTACAAGAGACTGCCCTCATCGTGTAGAGGTTGCGAAAATTTTCAAAGGTTCCCAAATGCCTGCTATTTTGAAGGATCCTTTTCCAAGTCAAGATAGTAAGATGATAGGTTCTTCCTCAAATGCCTCCGAGGAACCCATAATAATGATGTCCCATGTTAGGATTGCGACTCGATCGCATGATTATGGAAGTAAAAGTCCTGTTGATGGTAAAGAAGCAGAATCTTCTCATTCTAATCCATCAACCTCAGCTCCTGGTTCCGATCAGCTACAGATCGAGAAACCTAACCCAGACTTAGTAATCAAACCGCCAGCCAAGGGTATACTTCGAAAGTCAGCTTTCAATCCACATGCGAGAGTAGCTCAAAACTATAACATTGTTGAAGATTTAGTTGTTTCACCTTCGGTAATGTCGGCTTTGGAAGTGCTGCAATCATGCCCAGCACAGCATAAATTACTATTGTCGGCTATAGGAGCTGTTGACGTTCAGGACTCGAACCCTATAATTTTCGATCTAGAAAATAGTACACCACACTTACCTCATCAAATGGCTTTCCAGATCCCAGTGTTAGTAAAAAACAAACCATGTTATAGGACTGTGATTGATGAGGGAGCCTCAACGTGTATTATGTCGATACAGTGTTGGAGATTGCTTGGTTCTCCTTCGCTAAATCAATCCCCGATGATTCTAAAGGCCTTTGATGGTTGTGGGTTTCATCCTTTTGGCATTCTACAGGATTTACCTATAGAGGTTGAAGGCAAAACTATTAATCTAGACGTGGAGGTGGTTGATGCCCCTCTACATTACAACCTTCTCTTTGGTCGTAGTTGGTCTTACGCTATGGCAGCTGTCGTTTCATCGGTCTTTCGGCTTGTAAAGTTCTCTCATAATGGAAATATTGTAACTATAGACCAGCTGACTTACTTTTTGTCTGACCCGGCCTCTTCTGAAAGTATTCAGCATGTCGGCAAAACGATTATCCCGTATAAGGATGTTGGAGTAGGACTAGTTAAAGATTCTGGTTTACTGGGAACTTTTCCTTTTCCTCCTATCAACGCATCGTATTCTACTGCAACCATTCATATGATTTCGTTAGACACCATTTTTATGATGATCCTTGGATCGTACCTTCCGAATCTGAGATAGACTCATTTGGTGATGTGATGCCTTTGAGTCCATATGAAATTGCGTATCAGGCCGTGCAGTTGTTTAAAAACCCATCTTCAACCAAAATTGACTTAATGAATGTGGTCCATGAGGAATCTCTTTCAACATCAAACTTGGATTCAACAATGTTTTCCGAACTTGTTCACACTGATGAGCAAATTCATGAAATCCTATGTGTTGATGATTTACCATGGGAAGATCTTCATCATAGATCTTCGTTTTTTCCCGAGAGTGATCGTTTTGAAAATGATTTTTCATCTATTTTTACGACTGAATATGTCAAGGAACCTCAGAATCCAATTAAAAATCCTGATTCTGAGTTAAATTTGGGAAACATTTCTCGAACTATTCCTATTGATATTTCAGTTAAGCATGGAATTGTTGAAAACATTCATATAGGGGCCTCTTGTACGGAAGATGAAATTCAAACATATAAGGGCCTATTTCAAGAATTCCACGACATGTTTGCCTGGTCATATGAGGAAATGCCAGGAATTGACCCCGCGATTGTTGTTCATGAAATCAAAATTTACCCGGATGCTAAACCCGTCCGGCAATGTTTGCATCAGATCCACCCGAGAAAAGCTGCTGCTATTAAAGCAAAAGTTGAAAAATTACTCAAAGCAGGTTTCATACGGATTGGGTATCGAATATTGATCCTGTTAACAAAAAGCAAGGGATAATAAGAATATGTATCGATTATAGGGATATTAATCGAGCCTGTCCAAAAGACAATTACCCAACTCCCTATATCGATCAAATCATTGATGATTGTGCCGGCAGTGAAATATTTTCCTTCATGGATGGTTTTTCCGGATACAATCAAATTAATATTCTACCTTCTGATCAACCAAAAACAGCTTTCATTTACCCATGGGGGACATTTGCTTATTTCAAATTACCCTTTTGGGCTCAAGAACGCCGTGGCAACTTTTCAAAGGGCCATGTCTTACGCGTTTCATGACATCAAGCACATTGTGCAACCCTATCTTGATGATTTGCTTTCTCATTCATTACATCGAGCTGATCATCTCATCGATTTACGAGCAATATTTATGAGGTGTAGGCATTATCAGATTAGGTTGAATCCACACAAGTGTGTTTCTGTATAGAAATGGGTCAGTTACTGGGGTTTGTTGTTTCGAAAGCCGGCATTCACGTCGATCCCTCGAAGGTTGAAGCTATTGTCAAATTGCCTCCTCCTTCGAGTCTTCACCAACTCCAAAGTTTGCAAGGGAAAGCAAAAATTTTACGTCGATTCATTCCTAACTACGCCGATATCACAAAGGGTTTTACCCGGTTATTGAAACAAAATACTGCATTCTTTTGGGATGAGATAGCTGATAAATCTTTTCATGCACTAAAACACGCGTTGACCCATGCACCATTATTGCATCCTCCCAACTACAACGAGGACTACTTCTTGTATCTCGCCGCCTCCCATTCCACAATCGAAATTGTGTTAGTTCAGGAAGATGAATTCGGTACTAAACATGTGATATATTACCTTAGTCACACTTTAAATCCAACTGAGCTAAAATACTCACATGTGGAGGAATTGGCATTGGCAGCTGTTCAAATTGTCCAACGTTTTCGTCATTACATTTTAGTACGTAAAACTACAGTAATTTCTGATTGCAACCCTATGATCTATATTTTGACCAAGCAATTTCTAGGGGGCAAACACTCCAAAGGGATTGTCATCCTGCAGGAGTTAGACTTGGAATTTGAAAAGTCTAAGTCGAAGAAATATTTAGTTTTTGCGGAGTTAATGTGTGACTTCTCACGTGCTGACACTGAAACTATGGCGGAGGAGCCCATTGCGGACGAATCCTTGTTTCTAATCAGCACTTTAGATCCATGGTATAGGGATATCATCGTTTATCTCTAGACCCAATCCTTTCGGATAGAAATATCAAGGTCAGAACGTCAAAAAATACGATTCCAGTCCCAACAATTCAGAATTATTAGAGATACTCTTTATCGTCGTGGGGCGGACTCTATTTTTCGACGTTGTTTAACTCATGAGGAAGCTGAAAGGGTTCTAAATGACTGTCACTCTGGAGTGTGTGGCGGTAATATGTTTGGGTATGCCACAACCCAAAAGATATTGCGCGCTGGCTACTTCTGGCCGTCTTTTTTTAAAGATTATATTAATGCTGTCCGAAAATGACACAACTGCCAAATTTTTGATCGAAAGATGCACGCTCCACCTGCTCCTCTCCACGCTATAATTTCCGTCGGCCCATTTGAAAAATGGGGTATCGATTTTATTACATCTAACCCTCACTCGGCTGGGGGGCATGCGTATATCATCCTTGCGGTAGATTATTTTACCAAGTGGGCGGAGACGATGCCTACATTTGAGGCAGACAGAAAAATAGCTGCGATTTTCGTGTTCAATCATATAATTGCTAGGTTTGGTGTTCCACAAGCGATTATCACTGATCATGGGCGTCATTTTCGAAACGTTATGATGACTGAACTTACAGGCCAGCTTGGCTTGCGTCACGATTTTTCAACTCCATATTATCCACAAGCTAATGGTCTAGTTGAAACCATCAACGAAGTTCTAGTCATCATGATCCAACAAATCATTGGGATTAATCGGTCGAATTGGCATAACATGCTATTTTCAGCGCTTTGGGTGTACTGAACCTCAGTAAAAACATCAACAGGGTTCACTCCTTTCCAACTAGTTTATGGTCTGGAAGCTGTGTTACCCATTGAATGTGAAATCTCGCCATTGCAAATGGCCATCAAATTACTTCTAGCCACTTCCAAAGAGGAAAGATGTTTGTTATACTTGGCTCAGGTAGATGAGAATCGACGTGATGTTGCATTAGCGATCGAAACTGATGCAAAACGTATTAAAGCTCAATATGATCGAAATGTGACCCCTCGAAATTTTTCGGAAGGAGACCTAGTCTTATTGTACGATCAAGCAAATGATAAATTAGGCGCTGGAAAATTCGTTCCTATGTGGCATGGTCCTTATGTCGTCAAATGAAAGCTGGCAAAAGGAGCCTATGAATTGGTAGACTTTGACGGGGTCTCTTTAGGTAAACCCAGAAATGGTCTTTACCTGAAGAGGTATTATGCTTAAAAATGGGTGTGGAGATTTTTAGTTAGGATAGTTTTATTTCTAGCTGGTGTGTTTTAGTTTAAAAGTGTGCTTAGCTTAGAGAGTGTTTTTCATCATTATTCCTGCTTATCTTGGTTTTACTCTTGATATTGCAGATGTCAACGCCTCCCCAAACATACATTGGTTTTGCTGATGGTGCTTGTCATAATACACGTAACATTTCCTCCGCAGCTTGGGTTATTTATTCGCCCTCGGATGAGTTGGTATCTATGCATGGGGTAAGCCTCAGTCAGACAATGAACAACATTGCAGAGTATAGTGCAGTGATTGAGTTATTATCTGAATCTATTTCATTTGGGATTCGAAGTTTGATAGTGAGGTTAGATTCCGAACTCATTGTATTACAGCTTAATAGAGTATATGCCATTAGAAATCCAGTGTTATTGAGATTATCTTTAAGAGTGTGTCTCTTGGAACGTGAATTTGATTATATTGAATATCAACATACTCCAAGATATTTAAATACATTAGCAGATGCAATTTCTTCTCGAATGTTAAGTAGACATTTGCAATAATCATACAAATAAATTTAAAAGCATTCCATAACATGTTTTACAAGATAAGTCTGTAATAGTGATATAGTATAATATAGGAGTGTGTCAAAATATACATCGTCCTCGATCATAGGTCTAAAAACACCTTATGATCGGCAAAAATGATAGTACAAAAAGCAAAAAATGTCATATGTGTCTACAATAGGCGATCATCCTATCACTGGTGATGATCTCGATAAGAAACCACTGTATGGGCCACCTTACAAAGGAACCTCCTGAAAGGTCCTGGGACCCCAATCACATAGCACTGTAGTTGAAGAGGAATTTCATCTATGCCGGTCTCTGGAATGTCTCCTGTCAAATGCTCTAGATGGCTCTCCAATTCGGCTAAGGTCTCCGCTAATTCGTCCTGTGGGGCTAGTGCCACTGCAGCTGGTTGTTTCCTCTCATAGGGCCGAAGAGCAGCTGGTCGTTGTGGACCCACATCTGCATTTAAAACTTTTACTATCAATTTTGGGACGAGATAAAAACAAAAAAAAATTAGGAAAATGTTGAAAATGATCTTACCTGAGGCATCCCATTTCTCTCCTGGTGGAAGAGCCATGTCGGGGTCACCGCAAAAATCTACCCCAGCGTAAGGAAAGTCCTGAATAGCAAAAACCTGGTTTTCCAACCAATGGAAATACTTAGGTGTGAATCGAATGACCTCTGTCCCCTCCTCAGGATGACGAGCCATAACTGCAACCCATCGCATTAGTTTGGGCTCTCGAGGAAGTCCAGCTCCAACAGTGAGGTGTTGTGGGACCAACATTGGGACCCTCTCCAGACCAAAGCTCACAACTAAAGCACCATATCCAAAGGTCTTCAGTTGTCCGTTCTTCACTCTAGTCAGTTGGTCTTTTACATTAGCCAACACAGCATCGCACCAGTTGAAGATGGTACCTCGAAAGCAGTCAACTTCCATCCGCATTTGCGATCCAGTGGTTATATGTAGTGCTGCACTCCCACAAATCTTGGTAACAGTAAATGTGATTACCATGAGTTAAGGAAGGGATATGGTTTTGATGTCTATCCCTTTGTTTCTAGTCTAGTTGTTACAGAACTCTAGCTAGAGGCTATCGACAGACTGGCCACTTGGCCTAGTCCCAAATAGAGTCAAGTGTTCACCTCTCTTAGGCAAACCAGTTAAAAAATATATGTCTGCCGGCTCCATTTCAAGCTAGAGACCACCAATGAACAAGCATTGATCCTATATGCTCCACCTGTCTACCAACCACTGCAGAAAGTCCACCTGGGCCCTCATGCCAGGTATGGCCCAGAATTTGTATAAGCCGCATGCCTTCAGTGCATCAATCGAAGGTTGATGATTTATCTCGGCAAGATCTATGTCCTCATGCTCCCATTCTCGCCAATCAAGCATGATGTATACTCTATATCTAACAAAAAGGCGAATTAGAATATAAAAAATTGAAATTTGAGTTTGTTAGGTTTTAAAAACCATTGCGCGGGGTACGCACCCTCTCTGTTAGAGACAGTGTGTGGGTCCACAGCTTGCCTTCACAGCAGGTGCAGACCCCTGACTTTTTCCCCATTGCGAAAAAGTCGGGGTCTGCGGGTCCCCTGTGTTATACCTACGGACCCCCACATGCAGGTTTTTTGACCTAAAAGCTCTTAAAAAAGGAAATGAACCCCTAAAAAACAATTTGAAATGGATGAAATTGAAGAGTAGGATGATGTGGATTACCTGGAGGAGACGGCGCTCGATTCCAACAGACGGATTTTCCGCAATCTTCACGGGAAGTTTCTGACCAAAAGCTCTATTTTCTCACCCAAAACTCAAACGGTAAAAATGAATTGACGAAAGCCCTTTTTATAAGTTTTTTGAATAAATGAGTTGTTAATTTGTTTATGTTTCACTTTAGAAAGGTAACTTTTGCAGCATTTTTATCCATTTTAAACAGGTATGAGTAATGTTTGAGTTTTTGTTCAGGAAACAACTTTTTCAAGCGAAATCGGTCATTTTTGACAAAAAAACATTAGAGTCACCTTTAAGCTCTTTTCTGACTCCTAAAACATGAAAAGATCACCGAGTTTTTCTTTTTAAACTCATTAAAATGGAACTAAAAAGACGGTCCACTTACAGCTCTTTTTCTGACCGTAAAAGCATGAAAAGATTGCCAGATTTTTGTCATTTCAAATTCGATATTGATTATAAAATGACGTGTCATTGATCTCTTTTTTACTTTTTTAGTTGAGAGGCACTAATTACGAAAATTACTCCTTGGTCGTAATCATCAAGCGGTTCTCTCAAGTATTATTTTATACTTTTTCAGGCTTGGGAGACACAAATTTATGAAAAAGGTTAACCATGGAGTCTTCTTAAGTTTTTTCAGACTCTCTAAAATTGAAAAACGCCGAGTTTCTCCTATACTGGACTCGTTAAAATTTAACAGTAAAGGACCTGTTCAATTACAAACAGGAACGGACCACTCCTTTTTATGGTTTGAATTTAAAATAAGTTGGACTCATCCAAAGGATGAGCTTGTAATCAAGCAAATGTTATCCTCCTCAAGCTTGTCAAAAATAAAGAGGTACTTGCCAGAAATGATGGGGGAAAAGAGAGAAAAATGAGCCTGTTTGTCATACTTTGTAACCACTCTTGAACACTACACTTTTTATTAACCTTGGTTGGGAAATCCTTTGCCTAACAGTTGATCAAACCATATTGAAAGTCTTCAGCCGGTTTTTGGGTATTAACTTTGGGTCAATTGTCACCAAACCATCTGCTGTGTCATTATGTGTTCAAGAGGTCAGTGCAAATAAGCCATTCATCTGCAAAATATCTGTCATCCATCTTGACCATCCCTGAGTCAGTCCTTGCAACTAAATTTCTTCAAACTTGATCTATGATTTCGTGTTGTGGGCTTGCCTACGACGGATCACTTTCTATCGACTTCAGCTCATTATCTAGAAAGATGATCTAGAAATCATCAGTACCTTGGGATCTGCATGCCTCAATGTTTGGTTTCTCGCCTTCGACGATAGGTTGCATCATTGACCTTCGATCAAAGGATTCCATGACATGTTCGACATCAACACATCTATTCACATCTCATGGATTTTACTGAGTACTTTGAGGCCATTAACATTACTGGTGGCTTCTCTCACACTTGTTAACAGTTTACATCATTGACTGGTAATCAAGTGGTTTCCACCATGTTCGACTTCAACACATTCATTCGCATGGATAGAATCGTACTGTTTCAGGAAGTAGAAATGAAGACCCTCGATCTGGTTTCTGCCATCCAGGCTGCGAGGAATTTTGTATTCATTATACTATGGACTATTCATAAACAAATGGTTGCATCCATACTATGTCTACATGTGTCTATACTTGTGTTGTATTACAAGATCATTCCTATATCAGATTAGTAGTTAGTTTTCTAGTCAGTTTTGATCTGAGTAGGGGAATGCCTACCTCAGCGATGATATGATCTTATATATATATATATTTTGCATTGAATGTTTTTACAGGTTCCAACTGGGCTCTTCACAAGATTATCCTCGAAATGATAAAGTACTTCACTCTTCCTAGATGATAAATTAAATCCTCATCTACTACAGACTTCGCGCTTTGGGGGGCAATCTGTTACACAAAATATTGTCACCATGACTATTTGCAGTCATTATGGGTCTATCATCACTTATACTGTCATCCTAAGCAAGTCTCAGACCTCAGCTCTTCATGTCAAGCTTTGAAAATGAGAGAAAGACATTGAAAAACCACAAAGCTCTGGTTCTGCACTTTCTCTCACTGTTGCCTGTGGTCTCGCACCCCCCGTTCACATTACTTATGTACCTGCCCGCTCTGTCTCTAAAGAGTGGGTGTGGAGCCCTGTGAAAGTCAAAAAGGCGCAAGTTTATTCTAAAAAACTCACTTTGGGTTAATTCTAGATATTCTAGAACGAATTTTGACGTGGATGGTTCGCTCTTAGGTGGTTCATGCATCCCAAAAGAGAAGGAGCTAATCCCTTGATGAGAGGAGCTATCCCTTTGAAGGAGGGCTTTATCCCTTTGAAGGAGGACCTAGTAACTTCCCTCAATTGCACTATAAATTAAGGCATTGGGCTAGTTGCTAGGGAGGTTAGAAGCTGAACATTTTTTAGGGTAAATGCTGGTGGAATTGAGACTTCCTAGTTAAGCTTGAGAGGAGAGATCACATACCTTTTTGCTTCATTGGGAAGAGAGTGAAACTTGTCAAAGTAGAGGAGACTTCTTCTTGGACCCTGGGAGGAGCTTGTACAACATCAAGGCACAAGTTGTAAAGTTCTTCTCTTATTTGAATTAATATAATCAGATTCATTTTTCTCAACAAATTGTCTTATGTCATTTGTTTCATGAATTCCTTGATCATAATGTTAAGTATGTTTTATACATTGGTTTTTCAGGTGCTATTTAATTTGTTTGCTTGTTTGTGTTTGCAGATTCGCTAAAAGGGAGCTCATTTGTATCAAAGGAGCGAGGCTTCCACAAACTTGCATTGGACCCAAGGTAGGCCTAAAACACTTTTTTGCCTTTGTTTATAAATTGCATATTTAGAGAAAGATAGTTTTTTATTGGCTTGCTTTTCACTAGATATCATTTAGATACTAGGGAGGTTGATCTTGTCCGCAAGAGCGACTCATTCCGTGTGACAGTGGCTTTCTTCTTTCCCTATAAGACTCTCGATTCCCCATTTTCATCTAGGCACTCAATAGCTTTTTCATAACAATCCACCTTGTTTCTATGAAGATGCGGCCAATCTTTGCCCAGTAACGTACAATATGATCCCAATGGTAATACATTCAAATGTGTTTTCGTAGACATACCATTCAAATCAAATGTACATGCTCTTACCTAATGATGAGCTTGCTTCTTCGTACTTGTAGCCAACTGTACTAAACAAGATACTACATGAAATTCCTTACTCAAACCACATGTGTCCACCAATTCAGGACTAACATAGCTATAATTAGATCAAGGGTCAATCAAAATAGAATTAACTGATCACAAATATTACCATTCATCTCAATAATAGATGTCTAATGATCTACCTTTTTGTTATCCAATGCCACATAAATATGAGGAACACTCTAACCAAATCCCCAACATTTTTTGCATCTTGTACATTGTATATTTGAGGCCTACCACACTGATACTATGGACAATCCCTCCTATGATGATCTCCTCCATAAGTCCAACACCACATGGGCTCCTTATTCTACTCCTCATATCGATGTCCATGTCCTCTATATGATGCATTGAACCTCTTAGGTAGTGCAACAATCTCTTTATTACCTGAATCATGTGGTATTACTCGGCTCTTCTCCCAATTTCCCTTATTCCTTGCATTACCTTTCTAGTTTGGCTTAGTTTTAGACTTGCGCTTCGATTGTTCATAGAAATTGTTTAGCTTTCAGATAGCCTCCTCCAATGATTTAGTCTCATAGAACTCAATTCTATCTTGGAATGCCATTGGTAACCCACTAGTGAATCTTTTAATCTTGGCCTTCCCCTCCTTGAGCTAAGGAACATACCTCAGTAGCTCTAAGAACTTGCTAGTGTACACATCATCTGTCATAGATCCCATCCTAAGCTCATAAAATTCCTTTTCCCTATCATCAAAGTACCTCTCTTATAGGTACTTCCTTTTGAATAGTCGCTCAAACTCATTTCAAGTCAAGTCTTCCTCATCTATACCTCTGAAATTCTTCACATGTTCTCCTCAAATGTTTGCTTTACCTTTGAGACTGAATGTTTCTACTCTAGCTTTCATGTTCTCTGAATAATCATGTAGCCTAAAGAACTTCTTCATACCAAGTAATCATGACTCCGCATCCTGCAATTTCTTCACCTCTCCATCAAATGTTTGTGGCTTTTCTTTCTTAAACTCATTTGGAAAGTATCCCTTATCACTCTTCCTATACAAATGATAATGATATCGATCATCATGCCTGTTAGAGCCAAAACTAGAATGGTACATGTTTCTATCCCTTCTCCTATCAAGAGTGTCCAACAATCTTCCATCTCTAACCGTGTCATCTCTATCTAACCCGTGACCACCATGTGACCTATCTCCACTGCATTCACCTTTTCTAGCTTCCCCTATGCCTATATGATTATGTCATTATCTGCTTTACAACTCCTTATTTCTTCCTTTAAGCTTCTCAGTGTGTCTGCCAAATCAAAAGAGTTCCCAACACCATACTTCTCATCTGATTCATAGGGAGAGTCTTTGTAGTCTACCATCTTGCTGGCCATTTGATATTTATTCCTGCAAGGTATATCATGTAGCTAAACCAAACCACAATAAACCAACGTACCTTAGTATAGCTCGGGGAGGATACCTTGTCTACAAGATCAACAAATTAGTGTTATACATGTATAACATAATCATGACAACATATAGAAACATAACACATGAGCATATAAGCATGAAACCATCATTATAGCTAGGGTCCAGTCATCAATGCATGACCTTAAAAAAACACACACCACGACCTTATGCGTGACAACAATCGTTACATCACTACACACTTGACCACATGCAAACATGAATATGCATGAGCAATGTGAAATGAACCACATGCATGCATAAGCACATATGATCAAGAATAAATGAACAATACTTGTAACCAAACGTATAAGAATGATACATGTAACCAAGCATACAAGAATGTTACAAAGCATACAAAAATGATACATGTAAGTGACATATAACAACATGTAACCAATCATACACTCATGATGATGCATCCCACAATAATAACATCAAATTCCACATGGCGACATCACTACAACCACGAGGAACATTATGAAAATCCAAGAAGCACATGTAATGCAAGCGTAAGGGACACACCTCTAACTTACATGCATGCATGACCAACACACAACCCCATCCAGTCTGAGGGGTGAACCATGCTCTAATATCGTCTGTAATGCCCTCCTCTCACATCTACCCAAGTAACCAACCAATTGGGGTAAACATCTGACGAGAGGCCACTATGATATGATTCAACCTCCTAAGTCACGTTAAGGAAGTTGAACCGATGGAAACACACCATAGAGACCTTCAACATCAGCATTAGGACCCTAAGGAACCAATCCAACCTTGCTGCCAACTAGCCCCTGGGTCCCACTGAGATTTTGGACCACTTGACCTCTGGATGCTCTCATGTTATGGGCATTCTAGCATTCAAAGACCTTTGGACTCTCTCACAGGCCTACAAGCCAGCATCAAGGGACTATTTTTCATAGTGCTATGTCAATGTCCCCGAGATTTGAGCCACTTTTTCAGACCCAGAGCCTAGGTCACTACCCATAATTGGATTTTATCTTAAGAATAGTAGAATAACAGAGAAATGACAATACAAATGAAATTACTTAAATAAGACCTTGACTTGACCCCTACTAGCCATGTGTTATAGGAATAAGTACCCTAGAATTTTGGGTTGGAACCCCAATAGAGCAAGAGAAATCTATAGTAAGAAACACACATACAACTTAGGAAACATGCTTATATAAACAAACTACATGATAATGATCATATCTGGATGTCCTTCATTTGGGTAGTTCTAGCAGGGTTCAGACCCTCTGCAACTCCTAATGATCTTTGAATCTACAAATCAACCAATTCGAACATACATAGAAGCATATAGATAAAGCATTTTAATGAAATCAACTTTATATCGTATAAGCAAATGCTTAGTTATACATCAAAATAACATTCATACTTGAATTACAACAACATCTGATGCATAAACAAAGTCAATCTCAGGAACAAGACAATGTTTCTTTTTATTTTAGAAAGCTATAACAAATAAGGAAAGAGTTCACCTGAGTCTTCTTCTTTCAAATCCAAGCGGAACCTTCCTCCAGATCCATTCAGTCCCAGTCTTCAACAGCCTCCTTCCATAACCAATACCATGATATCTCAAGAAAGTGGGAGAATATCAACACTCAAGGAAACAAGGGTTTCATAAAACTTGGGGAAGTGCTTGAAGCATAGGGATACTTCAGACTCAGTCAGGGATAATCTCAGTATAGTAATCCTATCTCTTCTTCCTTCCTTTAGGCCTTCCCATAGAAGTCTATTTATACTTCTCCCAATTAGTTTTTTAGTTGGGAAACAGTTGGGCGACGAGAAGTAGGAGGTAAACAATAGATAAAACCCATGAACTCCACCCATAATTAAGGAAATTTAATTTTTTTAATTGTTTTAACACATATACACGGGTTGGGTATTGACTAACCCACATGTACATGCTTTTATCTCAGGGAAAAGTAGCATACAGGGAATAAAACATTGTTTCTAAAATATTTGGACCAAGTCTGGAAGGAGGGGTTGCCCTAGGCCATAATCCAAACATCACAAATACCAAGGGTGATATTTGGAGCTATAATATATGCCCCCTAATATATAAGGTCAAAAGGGGTACATGATGGCCGAAATGTATTAAGTATATGGCAAGAAATCATGTCGAAACTGAGAAGGACTTCACCATATTTCAGTCTGCCAAGACATCAAAAAGAGATTAGAAAGAAACAACTGTCTGAGGCGGGCATACCCATGCTCAAAAAAAGTAAAGCATGTCTGCATATCATGTACAAGCAGATCCACTATGTATACAAGTATAAAGGACTGAAAGTACATAATGGATCATCTGATCGTGATCAAAAAAGTACATGTCTGAATATCACATATAAGAAGATGATCAATGAAGCTGAAAGATGAAGTTGATCACTGATATCAAAAACTAATCCCAATAGTACCAAATCAACATGATGGAATAAAATGATGCTACATCACAACTCGGATGCCAACATATAAGATGTCGTTGTGAACGACTGCAACATATAAGGTAGATGGTGTCGACTAGCAGTAACAGGAGCAACTAACAAGTGAACCAATACATGTTGATGCAACCTGAGGTCTTCATCGATTGCCATGGTACATTTCTACACAATGGGAATAAATGATCTAAAGTCGACCACATTAGAAACCGTTTGATTACCAGTCATTGATGTATACCATTAACAAATGTGAGACTACTCACCAATAATGATAATGAGAGTCAAGGTACCCAGTACAATCTAACAAGTGTGAATGAATGAGCTGAAGTCAAACACCTAGAAGAATCTATCAATCAGGGACAACGATGGTTTCCCACTGTCGATAGTGAAGGAATTTTCCACTGATGACTACAAACCCCAAGGTACTGCCAAATGGACTCTAGATCTTTTTCCCAGAGTAATGAGTTGTAGTCGATAGGAAAAGATCCACTAGAAGGAAGGAATTAAGGCATCCTTCACCAATCTAGCGTGAGTGTAACCCATAGGCCAATAATGTGGAATGAATCAGATGAAAAATATTTAGTAACATGACCGGAGCATGCTTTCGGCATACACAAGATGTAGCTAGCACAGGATAGAAACCCTCTAAACCAACCAATAATGAAAGCTAACACATAGGCAAGGAATCCACCAATAGCGTCAAATGGAAACCAAGGAACTGCACAAATCCCATTGTGTGATAATGAAAGCTGATGTCGAACACAAGGGAAGCAACCTAGTCAAAGACCCATGATACTGATCGATGTTGAGCACAAGGTGACCTATCAATAATGAAAATAGGGCTAGGGTGCGGCTCTAGGCCTGCCCTTAGAGCAATATGTCCTCGTCTATAAGGACAAGACCCACTAGCAAGAAGTCAATGGAGACCTTCTCAAACCGGCACAAGCAAAGGATCAATATAACTGATGTGATAACAAACATGATACTCACAACCACGGATGGCCAACTGAAAAATAGGTCAAGAGACACCGCAGAGAGGCCAACTTAGGCATGCTTCCCTTAAACAAAAGCACGACTCAATGATGACTATATGGTAGCATATGATAACTCTGTATAAGTTCGTCATGCAAGAGGCATAGGTGAACTCTCCATATGATTGGAATAGGTAACCAATTGGAGGAGAACTAACTCAATAACAAGGTTAAGGTGTACCTAAGTCAAACTAAATCCTGCCCAAAATGGAGGAGAGACTTTTTTTTTGAGTGCTTTGTTCAAGGGCGACACAACTGACTCTAGCTGCCAACAATATATGGAAGTGTTGTCCCGTTCCCTCTCTTTTTGGAATATATAATTTTTATTGTCTTTTTCTTTAAGCTGGAAAAATAATAAAAGAATGTTATAATACAGTGGAAAGAACAAGTATCAGAGAAATAGATGACCTAGTTCTTGGGATGGTAACAATGCTATGCTCAATGCAGGGAGGTGAAACTAGTCAATGACACTCAAAGGAATGTTCCTTCCATGGGTCAAATGGTGTGGCAAGTTGGAGAAGTTAAGTGATTGCATGGTTGATTTTGCAGAATACATGGTCAAATAAGTGGCTTAAACACGAGTCCAAGTGAAGCCGGCTCAAGGCCAAAAGGTGAAAATAGTCAAAATGAAACACAACAATATAACTCAATGCAAAGGAGCCTATAGGGCATAAATCCAGAAATAAGCATAGAAGCAAGGGGAATGTGTCTTCAATGCACAAGTCATGGCGGGACTAAAGAGGACTCCCGAGCTTACTCAATATAATAGCATGGGAAACCAATGTCAGTGAGGTGCTAACTACGATGCCCATGTAAAGGATGGCTCTACCATTGCATCATGCTTTAAAAATTTGTGAGTGAACATGGTTTGCTAACCAGGACACGATGGGGTCAACACTATGGCTAATTATCGTTGAACGGAGGCTAGTATGAAAGATGCAATGGAAAAAATGGTTTCCCTAACCTATATGCCAGTGAGTGAATGATACCTTCCATGACGGGTCAATGGTCATGGAACTGAAATAAAATCTCAAAGAAGTGTCCAAAATATCCTAAAACAATAACCCATTCTCAACAATCCAAGCCCACAAGTCAAAAAATTCATGAGACAAAAAATCAAGTTTTGAGAAAAAAAAATTAAATTTTAGAGCTATAATTGGACTTTTAGACTCACAAATTTTTCATTTGCATTTGGAAAAAGGTTGTGGATCAAAAAGGAACAAACTTGCCTCTGAAGAATTCGACCATTCAAATCACCCCAAAGTTACTGGGTAACCCTCAAACCATACTTGCAATGTTTTGCGATGCTTTTTAGAAGTTTTAATTAAGATTTGACCATGGGAATTCTTGTCAAAAAAGCCAACTCTGCATACATGCGGGTTGGTTGTGACCAACCTGCATATACGACGTCCCTACATTCGACTGTGTATAAAGGGAACCTGCGTGTATGCGAGTTGAAATTCAAACTCAAATTCTAATAGTTGAAACTCATTTCTTTTCAGGATGACCATCACATGGAAAGAGAGAGAGAATACCACAATTAACAATGGGGTAATGAACAACCAAAATGTAATAGATGCATTGTGTGGGCTTATGGGGCCCTAACCCAGGTTCGGAAGAGTTATTAGCCAAACAAATCCCATAGCTACCGGCCCTTTCGGCAACAGCCCACGGAGTGCGGACTGAGGTCTCACCCGAGGTAGTAGGGGAGGGTGCTGGAACATGGTTTCCGCACCCTTGGGATATTTTTATGTTGTCTGGAGGGGTCGCGAACCATTTTGTGGCCTCTCACCACTTTGTAATATTATCGGGCTCCTACGTAGATCCATGCAGATGTACTTTCTTATTAGTGAAATTATTACAGATCTGATCTTCTTGTTACAATCTTTAAGCAAACATTTAACAATAAAACCTAGTGTGCGCAGTTATAAAAAGATATAAACTCATATAACAAATGCATAAACCAGAACACAATAGATCCATGAAACCACTTGTCTTTATTAATATCTTCCGTCAATACAACCACATACGCCCTGCGCACTCAGCTGCAGGGGTCTGCACACATAGCTGCGGACTCTACAAGGCCTCTACGCACACAGCTGCAGAGCCTCTATCTATGTACCAGCACCCTTGACTCGGACTTATAGACGCAGAGAATTTTTCCTTCACAAACCCATAACATCAAGATCCAAAACAAAAACTCCCCAGAAACTAACTTCTATCCATAGAGCCTTGCTCTATTTATACATTCCCATGGTCCATGGACCATGGACAGGCCGACTCACTTCCTATTATTTTACATTATTCTCAGGCGGACAACCCTTTGACTTGAATTATTACAATTCGCACTCCTTGCACTTCGCGGAGTCTTTACCATAAATTTTCTCAAAATTGTGGACTTTGAGTCCCAAAACCATTATGCAGGGCCTCCGCTACCCAACAGGCCCCCAACACAATCAACGTGACTCGTCCTGAGTCACTCGGCTAGTGCAGCAATCTTCGCGAGAAGGTCATGCAACAACTTTGGTTCCTCACTTACACTTGCAACAAACTCTTCTACCATCTGCTGTACTTGTTCTACGCGAGCCATCTATGCATCAATATCTGCTTTAGTTGCCTGTCCGGGTGCATATGTTGCCTGCATGTGGGCCACCTTTAACTCGATGGTGGTCGAAACCATGAATGCCTCATCAAGCCAAGGATGGATTCATTCTTTAATTACCGCTGCTTTTTGCTGAGCAACGTCAGCCTGTATCTTAGGAGCCTGAGCCTCCCTCATTTTGGCCAAGCGCTACGTAATCTGAACCATCTGTGCTGTCCCCCTTACATTATCATAGGCTTGTTGTAGCTCCCTTGCCTCTGTTTCCAACCGTTGTGAGGTTGGATCCTCATATAGAGTCGTGAGTGTATTAAGTGATTGATCCAACACATCTGAGCACTCTTGCATAGGACAAGCTATTGTGTCCTATCCAGATTGAATGGTGCCTCTCCACTATTCTGTGACCTCCAGTGGTGTAGAAGGCTATGCTTTGAGTTCCTGTAAGCTGAGGGCCGACTGAATCCTCGCGGTCTCCTCCTTTTCTTCACAAAACCCACTAGGCAACTTGTGGATTCATATGCCAACAGGAAACTCGACCACAATTTCTAGCTCAGGGGCACGCGAACATGCCTCCCCTATAATTTGCTCCAACTGTCGATTTTCTGCGGCCGCTTTGTCCCATTGGAGGCTCAATTGTTCTATATTAATTCTCTGCTCGCTAAGTACCTATACCACACATCCTTGCCTAGCGCGGAGCTCCATCATTGTGTTGTCCTGGAGCTGGTACAAGCTTTCACGTGGGAGGGCAGCCAAATTTAATCCCATCCCCGTAAGCTGACCCAGCACAGCTCTGTCTACTGCATTTTCTGTTATCAACGCTCCTACCAGGAGCGCGATAATATTTTCCATTTGGCCCTTTAGCAGTTGCTCAGTGGCTGACATACCTGTAACTCCATGAGTAGCGATGGTTCCCGGCTGCGAGGTCCATGTCCTAAGTTCCTGCATCTCCGCGTGGCGCGCCCCCAACACAATCTATTGCTCTGACATGACCTCGTCGATTGCTTCCTGGGTGACTTCACGAACCTTGTCCCCTATGTCACCTAGGTCACCCTCGGTCAATGTGGTAAGTTCTCTGTCCCATTTAGATGCCTTGGCCTTCTTCCACGGATTCGTCCATTTTGTTGGCCACGATCGTTTTAAGGGCGAACTCATGGTGGTTAACATCATTCCGTTCATCCCTATATCCATGGTCGACTCTGTGGTCACCTTCGGACTGCTTTCATCCTTTGTCGTCGTGGCCCCTTCTATAGTTACCTTAATTGTAGAAGCCTACGTGGCCTCCTGGGCCGCCCGTACTTCTGTAGCGTGCTCTTCATTCCTCTTTTGCTATGATACGTGCTTAGCTTAAGATTTCTATTTTTAGATAGTGGTCTCATTGTACCCCATCGCATCGGGTCGTGCCACTCTAGTGGCTAGGTATATAATACCGCAAACATAGCCTCGTCAATGGAAACGAAGGGAAGTGTGGACCACGTCTAATCTGGGTCCTTGCATGCCCAGATATATACATGGTGCATGTCTGCCTCAAAATCGATGATGTTCTTCACACTGTCATATATCTCAACAGATAGACGGGGTTGCTGGTTGATCCACTGTCAGATGTTTGCTTCCATTAGTATCTAGAAAATATTGATGTCCTGGATTTTGTAGCAACCCTCATCACCCAGAGCGACGCGTATTTAGCAGCTTCTGGCCAATCCTAGTCCAGGGAAGGGAACTCACTATCTTCGGGTAATTCACTTGTAACCAACATGATGGATAACAGCAACCATACATAGTGGAAGGTATTACCCTCCTCTTGGGCCTCCCTACAGTTGGTCAGGAATTTGTCACAGAGGAACTGTGCCCAATTGAACCATTCCCCTTCTACGCATTGCTCCACTAGCACGACAACTATTGTTGGGACCTCATTGTCATGGCATTTCCGCATCACTTTTCCTGCCAGCAACTGGGTAGTAGCACAGACCCCTTCATCCTGAATACTGTCAATAACATACCCTTGCTACTTCTTCTCCACTTTGTGTTTCTTTTACAAGGTTTCTGTCATCGTCACATCACCACTCATATGAACTATTTCCATGGGGTCCCTTCCTTCACAGGGTAGCCGTGATATCTTATGAATAAGTTCGGTTGTGATGGGAATGGGTTTGTCTATCCATAAGTATCCACCGTGTACCAAACAGATCAGTTGTCGAATCACTAATATTGTGATTGGGGACCGATGAAAATGTGGAATGGATAGGATACAGAGTAACCCCACTTCCTCCATCTTTCGCAACCAATCCTTCGACTGAAGTGTCATAATAGATCCCTCCACACTTTTCTCCATTAGTTCACTGGTTTCCAAATGGGGAAACTTATTGGTATCTGCAAGGTCCCAGTCTTCAAACTTCACAGTCGAGATGCAGCCGGTCACCGTTCCTTCAAGCGGAACCCCTTTAGGGAGAGACGAGGTGATGAGTATGTTGTCAATGGCATCCAGATCTGTAGGGACCTTGGCCTTCCCTTTTCTTGGAGGAACATACTTGGGTCGTCTTACTAGCTGGATATCTTCTTCTCCCTCTTTGTCTGGCTCTATTTCTTCAACATAGGTCGGAGGTTCTGCTTCCTCATCTTCACTTTTAATAGTAACAAATTTTCTCTTTTCTTCCATTATGGGCTTGCTAAATCGTGGATTCCACATTGACATCCTTACTGATCCTGGTACTTGGGGGTCCTTCTTGGTCTGTGGCATCCTAGGTGATTTAGAGATTTTGGCTACCTGCAGTGTAGGATTCTGTGGAATATCCTTGGTGATGGTTATCGACCTGAGTAATGACTCTTGCAATGCCTTCGGAAATTCTTGAAACCATGGGCTTTCTTTCATCATTTTTTCATTCATCTTGCTCCTCTCGGTTTGAACCCAAGGTGTCCTATTCTTCGAATGATCAAGCTTTGTTTTGTGATACTTCACTTGTTTGTTATATACTATTTTGAATTCAAATTCAACCTTTTTCGCTATTCGTGGCTCATTAGTGTGATTTTGGCAGTTACCTCTATATCTTAATTACCTGTTGCCCACTCCTCGATGTCTTAAATGGGACATCTTATCATGAACATTAATTGCAAAGGTCACCTTCCATCCACCCCATGCGGCAGCGCAACCCCTAGTACGCAGGTGCATTCTATGCCTTTTACTAGCCCTGCGCACCATGGCCAAATCACGCACCCTTCCTACAGATTGTTTTATAGTCCCGCACCCTCTTTCAACTCCGTGGAGCGCTGAGACTGGGTCTCCTATAGATAGTCAGGGGGTTGCACCCTTCGTGCGAGCCTTCCTTTTCCCTGCTAGCCTAGGTTGCGAGAACCCTTCGCGTACCTTCAAATTAGAGAGAGCATTGCGATTTGTGCTCCCTTGTTCAGTAGAGTGCAATTGTAACCATGATAACAGGGTCACGGCTTGTGCTAGGATTGTAGGAGGGCCAGCCAAGTCTAGGCCCTTCATTCACATGTTCGCATGGCCCGTTTGTGTGCTTCCTATTTTTAGTTTGTCAATTTCTTTGTCCAGCCTCACGCTTTTACTTCTTAGCCTTGCCCCCACTTCCTCCAGTTCATGAAGTCTCAGGCTACCACGCTGAATGGCTTCCTGCAACTACTAGATCCCTTCATCTAGGTCTTTTCGTTCAGGTTGAACAACAGGGGCAGTGGTCGAGGAAATTCTCTTTACTTACCGTCCAATTGTGGATATAGTTCCCTTAGCACACCCTACTCTGTTTACAGTTTTATCAGCCTAGAAAACCCTTGTTACGTGCAGATTCAATTGGGTTGATGGTTGCGTAAAATACAACCATGCCCGCCATTGTAGATGGGTGGCCTCCCTATTCTGTCATGACTGCCCTGGCTATGTTCTCCGCTCATGTTCTCTAATCCGTATCCAGGACCGCCTTCTACCTCCATGCTCATTCCACCTCACCTTCCTTTGTGAACACCACCCTAGTGTGATTGCCGCACACAATGCCTCTTCCACCACCCCTTGGGGCTTCATACTTATCATTGAAGTTCCGCAAAGGTTGACAAAATCCTCCTCCTGTGTTGCATTGTTTTCCACTGGCTGTTGCTGTGGCTCAGTTGTCACGCGTCATAGTGATCTAATCATCATGTTACAGTTGAGTGTTGTGACTTCATGCAATTGGTTCTGCCATCGTTCAATCTCCTCGTCTGAATCTGAGGTGCAGGAACTATCGTGCTTCCATGAGATTCCCCATCCACTGTGGGATTCACCTGATCCTGGTCTTGTGCTGTTATCTAGTAGATGCAGTCTAGTTCATCGTCAATGTCCTCGTCGCACACCGGTTCAATGTAGCATGCTCCTTCAGCTGGGTCCATCGAAACTATTACCTAGAGTGACCTTTTTTCTAATGTCATTTTCCATATTTTTCAGTTGATGACCCCATTCATGTCCGTGGCCCAATCTATTCCTAGCAATGTAAGGTATGGATTATTGTCGTCAACAATTTTATTACCTCAAAGTCGGTCTGCGTACTTGTGCCTTCAATATCCATTGTCACCTCTTGCAGTCATCCCATCGGTAAGATCTTTTGCTGGTTGGCCATCTGCAGTTGAATAGGAGACCACTGTAGTGCGGGCCTACCCATGCGTTCCCATGTTTTCTTAGGTAACACATTCAAATCCAACCCTAAATCCACAATGACCTAGTCCATCTCGTACTCGCCGATTTACGTCATCATTCGCATCTCCCATCCGGTGCATAGAGCATGTTTTCCCAATTTCTGCACTACGCGCAACTCCCCTGACCCTGCGCACTTAGTGATCAGCTCTTGCAGTCCTTTAACGGCTCTATTGTCATGCAACAACTTCATACATGTCTCTAAAAAGGTGGTAAGCATAGAGGGATCCATTCCCGACTCAATTGTATCCCTTCTACCTAGAGTAGAGACTTCTATGAAGCTCTACCGAGCTTCCTTAGACGTCTTCTTCACCTGTTCCATCTCAAAGTCAAGTTCCCTTATAGGGGCATCACAACCATTCCCATATTCTCCAGGTTGTTTCCGTGCATCTCCCCCTATAGTTGTACCACTCCTTAGTACCATGTTTACATTGGGGTCCTCTTTGCATGTTTCTGACTTCATCATTTGGACATTTTGAGCTGGAGTGGGCTACAATACCCCCTTTTCACGCATCTGGGAAATTAGCGTTAGACAGTATACCATTTCATGGTCAAAATTCTCACAGTATGGACAAGATATTCTCATAGGGTTAGTACAATCGTGAGCATAATGCCCCGGCCCGCCGCAATTATAACAGATCAGCTATCCACGGCCCCATCCAGGCCCCATTCCTCTTCCTCGATCGTGTCCTTGGAATCCCCTGCGGGGCACTGCGGCTGGGTCAAAACCTTGTGCCTCACTCTGCATTCGATAAGTTGGGGTCCTCTCCATCATTAGCTCGTAGCTTTGACAAGTTCACTCATCGTGACCCACTGACCTATAGAAGCTACAATATAGCTACTGTGGAGTCTGGGTATACTTCTGCAACAGGTGGTAGTTGTCTATTACGTGCTTTCCTCCTACTTTACAAATCGTGCACCATAGGGAAGGTGTCGTACTTGGCCCTGCTTGTACCTCCAGCCTTAATGGCATCGGCCCCCCTCCTACCATATAGTTAGTGAATACAAGGCAATGATCTTTGTCGTCACCTTGACCTTTGCATTTGATGCATCTTACTTCTATAGGCACCTCCAGTCGAGGCGCCCTTTCTTGCTTCAAACGTTGCATTTCCAAACACAGGTTTTGTAGTTGCGCGTGGATTTACAGAAATCCCAACCCTAGATCTTGTATTGGAGTTTCATGCAACCTTATCACTGTTTCCAATGCTTTAGCTTGGGTTGAGATATTTTGTTGTGATAGCAGCATCCTCAAATGTGGTGTTAACGATGCCACAAACCATGCGCAGTGTTGCGCATCTGTCAGCATCATGTTAGCCTCACAAATTTTACTTTTCAATCTCTGATCCAGATCCCATGGGGTTTCACCAGGGATCATCGCGATCTCCTTGAACCTGATGATCAACTGCATTTCTAATTTTGGTCAGCTAAATTCTTTGTTCAGTTCATCCTAAATCACCGCTATTCTCGCATTCGGGTGATCGCTAGAGTACTTTATATATCACGTCAACGTGCGGTCCTACAGTGTGATAACCAGAGAAGACTTTTTGATGTTCTCAAATGTTACGCCTTGGGCTTCCCATACAACCTTTATCATGAACCAAAACTGATCTGGTTCCTGATTTCCTACACCTCTAAGTACCGACAACTTGATCGCACTTGCCATCCCAACCCTCGATGGTGGCGGCAGTGGGGTAGGTGAAGATGGGTTGGATGTAGGCGAAGTAATTGATGGCGTGGATGATAGTGGTGTTAATGGAATGCGCTACTTTATCAATCTGACTGCGCTTCTCAAAGACAACCCTGCGAGATCCTCCTCGCTTTCTCACAAGAGTGAAATTAGAGGATTGTTTTCTAATCCTTCAGTCCCTCAGTAGCCTCTTTCGCTCCTCATTACCCCAGACATCAATGGGTGCTCATAACCCGTTTTTCACATAACAACATTTTAATCTAAGTATTGAATGATTTGATGTACTTACCCTGCGGTCCTTGGAGAAAGCGCCTTTCTGCCTCCATGTAACTCACAGTTGCGTCTATCATGAACTCGGTTATAAACCCTTGTATTATTCAATCCAACTATTTATCTACTACCTGTGCGATTTTATCTTCAAATGCTTCCATCCTACGCACCAACTCTAGAGTCCACACGATGGGTGGATCCAGTCTGCACCTTCCTTAACTGTCAGCGAGCCTCGCGATCCACTCATACAGCTCCGTCAAGAAAGACGCGAAGAAGATCTAGTGGATTTCTGTTTATATGTAGCGATCCAGCCACCTTTCCTCTGATATCCATGGATTTCTGTTTTCCTATACCATGAACTTGTGAAGCTTCTGATCCAACCAATCTTCAAGCTCTTTCTTTGTAGGGTTCTAGCATTCCGACATCAAACATCCCTTAGGCAGATCCTGGTCCTGACAACGGAACCATTTTTTGGCTTATGTGGCCATGACCCAGGTTCGGAAGAGTTATTAGCCAAACAAATCCCACAGCTATCGGCCCTTTTGGCAACAACCCATGGAGCGTGGACTAAGGTCTCACCCGAGGTAGCAGGGGAGGGTGCTAGAACCAGGTTTCCGCACCCTTCGGATGTCTTGATGTGGTATGGAGGGGTCGTGAACCGTCCTGTGGCCTTGCACCATTCTATACTATTATGGGGCTCCTGCGTAGGTCCGTGCGGGTGTACTTTCTTATTAATGAAATTATTATAAATCTGATCTTCTTGTTACAGTGTTTAAGCTAACATTTAACAATAAAACCCAGTGCACACAATTATAAAAAGATATAAACTCATATAACATGTGCATAAACCAGAACACAATAGATCTGCAAAACCACTTATATTTATTGATATCTTCCATCAATACAATCAGATCCGCCCTACACACTCAGTTGCAGGTGTCCACGCACACATCTGCGGACTCTACGAGGCCTCTGCGCACATAGCCGCAGAGCCTCTATCTATCTACCAACACCCTTGACTCGGACTTACAGATGCAAAGAATTTCGCCTTCACAAACCCATAACATCAAGATCCAAAACAAAAACTCCCCAAAAACCGACTTCTAGCCATAGAGCCTTGCTCTATTTATACATTCGCATGGTTCGTGGACCATGGGCAGGCCGACTCTTATTTTACATTATTCTCGAGTGGAAAACCCTTTGACTTGACTTATTACAATTTTCCCTCCACGCACTTTGCGAAGTTTTTACCATACCTTTTCCCAAAATTGTGGACTTTGAGTCCCAAAACCGTTACGTGGGACCTCCACTACCCAGCACATTGAGAGGGTATGGCTTGTTGAAATTCTTCAAAATGCTAAACATGAAGGAAAACACACACTTGCTCGAATTACTAATCCACTACTCGAGTGTGGAGGATGATGCCTTCATGATAGATCAAATGCCTCTCAAGATTAAGTTGGAAGGCATTTATCTTATCACAGGTCTCTCCCAAAGAGGGAAGGTTGTGCATTTGACCAGCAGGACCTAGAGTAGCCTTTCAGTAGAAGACGATGTACACATATACTGTCCTGGGCATCCAGAAGAGATCGGAAGTCAGATTCCAATCAGACATGTTGATAGTTTATCTCTGAAGATTCTATTGTTTACCATTGCCAGGGTAAACAAATCGACTTCACTACATCAGGCCTCACGGGTGTCCATGAGCCTAACAGTGGAATGCCTAACCACTATGCTCGATTGATGCACACCTCTTCTGACCAACATGAAGAGCCAACTAGCCTCCATTAAGAAGGGTCAGACAAAAAACTTTGGATATGGGACCATTTTGTGCTCCTTCTTCTTCGAGAAGGTACCTGGGCTACGTCCCAAGGTATTTGTCTCTATCAGTAGCCCGCGAGATCCATGGATGGGTAGGTGGGATGACTTGATGAAACACCTTGGACGTAGGGATGTGCCGAGGATGACTTTTAATGATGAATGTTTTTCCTGGTGGGAGCAACAAATCATCATAGTCGACGACTACCCTGATCCTAGCATGAATTTCTGAGGAGAACCAGACTTGGTGTTGCCACCAAACACAACATGGAGAGACATGGGTAACATTTTTAAAGTTTTGTCAATTTTTAAGATTTTTTTTTGTTTTTTTTTAAATATGAAATAAACTTAGCAATGTTTTTGATGAGACAAAATACTGATAAAATAATAATGTTCCAGGTGTGGGTTTAGTGAGATTAGATGGATTCCCGCGGCACAGGCATCTTAGAAGAGGCGGTGAAGAGGTAGCCGCTGAGACAAAGAGGGTCCTATATGCAATCCAAAGAAACTTGGTGAGATTGACTCACCAGATACTGATGATAGCCATTGAGGACCTACCTGAGGATATGCAGTGCCACGTGGTAGGAGTACCACGGGACTGGGTTGACATACTTCGGCGTGTGGCCAATGCAATAGTGAACTTCTTAGCCGCTCATCCTGAGTCAGGTCAATATATAGACTGGACATGATTATGGGCCTTTAGTCCCGACTTTGTATATTATTTTTTGAACACTTTATGTACACATAGGCAGATTTATGATATATATATATACAGTTCCAAATTTTTTATGTTTTTTTAATTTGATGAATGATTGATATGCCAATCTAATGCTTGATTAGCCATAGAATCTGCTAATGAATTTTCAGATCGTTAAAGGTACACATATGTAATATAAACAAATGATCGTTGCAACACCCTCACTCTCAAAAATTTGCGATATAAATAAGGAACTCGAACCCGATAAATGTTATTTAATTGTGACACTACCAGTTGTGAGTCAAGATACACTACCAACGAATCAATTCCATAAGAAATAGCTTCAGATAGCAAATTAATAACGATAGTATATTCGGCAATGTTATTTGACGCAGGACCAATACATACTCCCCTTGATACCATCAACTGACTAGATGGATAATAAATCACCCAAGCTGCGGAAGCAACACTGCGAATGTGCTGACTAGCACCATCAGCGAATCCGAAATATACCAAGTCATCCATCAACACTTGCCAAGGCAGATCAAATGAAAGTCAATATCACAAAATTCCGGACAAAATGTGTACAAAAATACAAAATATACAAAGAATAAATTGCTTGGTCGTAACCTAAGCAAAATACCTCTTGAGGTAGAGCCCATTTCGAGGCTCCACCAACTTGTTCCCTTCAAAATCAACTAAGTCATCAGCCACTTTTCCTAAAACTTGTTTTACTACAAAGGGACCATACCACATAGACTTGAATTTTCCTGCCCCTAAGGCGTCTTTATCTTGGTCATAGACCAAGACAAGGTCGCCTTCAGAAAAGACTCAAGGATGGATAACTTTGTCATACTGAGTTTTAACCCCTTTCTTATGGGCTTTATTTATTATGGTGGCATATCGTCGCTGCTCATCAAGATGTTCCAAATGAACGAGGCGCTCTTCGAGACCAGAGGTCTCTGGAAGAAGCTCAACAACTAACTTAAGGGATGGAATTTTGCATTTAATAGGAAAAATAGATTCCATCCCATAAACTAACTAAAAAGGTGTAAAACGGGTGGCAGTCTTCACCGAGGTTCGGTACGCCCAGAGAGTGGAGTGCAATAGGCTGTGATAATTGGAACGATTTTTGTAAATTGTCCTTTGCAGGATAATCTTGAGGGACTTATTCACGACTTCAACTTTCCCATTGGCCTGAGGATAATACGGAGACGAATGCTCCTGCCGGAAGCCCGACTTAAGAGCCAATCAGGTCATCAGCTGGTTCTGGAAGTGACTACCATGGTTAGTGACCATCTCTCTCGGTATACCAAAACATGAAATAATCTGAATGGAGAGAAAGAATATTGTTGTTTCACTATCCTTTTTGTAAGTAGGCATGGCCTCAACCCACTTTGTAAAGTAGTCTATGGCCACTATGATATACTTGTGATTCACCGCTGAAGGTAGATTACAAGTGGTAAAGTCAATGCCCCACTTCATAAAAGGACCAATAGTGATAACAGGAAACAGAGGAGCTAGATGCGCACACATCTTTCGAGTATAGACTTGACAAGGGTGGCAATGTTTGACAACTTCAATAAAATCTTTTAAAACTGAATGCCAAAAGTAGTCGGCACGCAAAATTTTCTTGGTTGTTGCAAGCCCTGGTAAATGACCACCACAAACTCCACTGTGGCAATCATTGAGCACAGACTCTGCTTCATCCAAATTTAAGCACGACCTAATGATTTAATCAACTCCTTGGCGATATAATGTATCACCAACGATAACATAGTTTTTTGCAAGGTGACGTAACTTTCTATGCTCATGTTTGGAGGAAGAAGGTGGGAACTTCGAAGTCTGGAGATATATGATGATATCTCCATACCAGGGATCTTGTAAAGAAATGAGGAATAAATGCTCGTCGGGGAAATTTTCCTCATAAATAATGTCTTCTTCACAAGGCAGCTCAAAAATTAATTCCACAAAAACCAATGACTTCTTATGCTTGGATGACAAGAACTCAAGATTGAATTCTTGTAAAATAACAATCTATCGATTGTATTTGCCCCCAATCACTCGTCTACTGAGGACAAACTGAAAAGGATTGACAACCACTAAGACGAACGTTTTGCGTAGCAGAATATAATGATGAAGCAACTGGACAGCATGGACAACTACCAAGGCCAATTTCTCAATAGGAGAATAGCGTAGTTCAGGACCTACCAAGCCTCGACTCAAGTATTAAATCACATGCTCCATGAGTGCATCATCCTCCTGAACCAGAACCATACCTATGGTTGATTCTGTCGCTGCAAGATACAAAAGGAAATCTCTACTATAATCCAGTGGACTCAACAATGGGGCAGAGATTAATGCCTAATTCAAGTCATCAAAATATCGTTGTGCAAATTTTTCCCATAAAAATGGAACTCATTTCTTCCACAAACGCATAAATCCTTTAGTTATCTCAGCATAGTTTGCTATAAATTGTCTCAAGAAATTTTCCTTTCCTTGGAGACTTTGAAGTTGTCAGATGGAAGACGGGGGAGGCAACTGAATTATTGCCTCAACCTTGAAGGAATCAACTCGAATCCCTCCAATTGATATGATTAATCCTAACAACTGACCAGATGTAACTGCGAAAATGCACTTATTCAGATTGAACCAGATCTTGTAAAATCAACATCTCTCAGAAAGTCACTGAAGGCAGCTGGGATGATCGATTCTATTTTGAGAATGAGCAGCTAAATCATCCAAGTATTCTTTGATGACATGCTTGATTTCGTGGAAAGCGTAAGACATGGCCTGCTGAAACATAGCCCCAGGATTTTTAAGACCAAAAGGCATCTTTTTGTATGTAAAGGTACCCCAGGGACAAATGAAAGTTGTCTTATGCTGGTCTTCTGGATGGATATATATTTGATTATAACCAAAGAATCCGTCCATGAATGAGAAAATTTCGTTACCCGCACATTCATCAACTATCTTATCAATAAACGGTGTGGGGTAATTGTCTTTTGGACAAGCTTTATTCAAATCCCTAAAGTCAATGCAAACTCGGATCGTTCCTTGTTTTTTATCAACCAGGACTGGATTAGAAACCCACTCCATTAGAGGAACAAGTGTTATATACATTTTTGGGCACTACAACCCCAAGAATAAATGTCCATAAAATAAGGGCTCCTAAGTCCCTAAAGGTGTTTTTCCAACCCCTAAAAGAACAAGGTCAACTGACTACAGCTTCTCCCAGAAGTTCTCCATGAAAAACTACTCAAAACTAGTCAAAACTGGATCATTTCACTTGTTCCGTGGCCAGGGTGTGATGCATCACACCTTGTACACACGGGAAGTGCGTTGCATTTCAAAAAGCCCTTCTATGGGGTGCGATGAACGAGAAAAGACAAGTGGCGGAGACAGTTTGCGAGGTGGATGATCATGGAATCTTCCAGAAACTTCTCCTGGGACACTTGCCTCTTAGAATCGCCCAAGGATGAGTAAGAGATCAATGAGATATCCAAGTGGCATCAAGAACTATCAGAGAGAAGACACTAATAAAAAACCTAGAGCTGACCCACACCTCTGCGAATATCTATATATAGATCTCTCATCCCAGAGATCCAGAGGTTAGAGGCTGGAATTTTTCATCTTGTAAGGAATTGATGTTGGTTTCTTGAGACAACATCATAGTGTTGGGTGATCTAAGCTTTGTATGAGGTGAAGAAGGGCTTACTTGCTGAGAGGATGATGCTAGGTCAGAACAACTAGTTGTAACTCCCTTGGCTCTTTCTTGATTATTAATAAAATCTATTCAAGTTTTCCGCCATACTCTTGTGTCATTTATGTTTTATGCATTTCTATGGTCAATTTACATCTTATCCTATATTGTTTATGATTATAGATCCATGTTCTTGTATAGTGTTATGCTACTGTGATCCTATAGGTACTCTATGAAGCTGGGCGTACAAGGGAGCAAGTAGCGAAAGACTATCAAGAGAGAGAGGAATCGAACTAGGAGATTAGTGCAAGACAGAGGTTGGTCTTCTTCTCTCATCTATATTTCATAAAGGAAAAATGAAATTAGCTTTACTTTGTTTGTTTCTAAGGTAGTTACCACACCTTAGTGGGATAAGTAGTTCTGTGTAGAAACTTTTCCCTATAACAAAATGGCGACTCCATTGGGGACGAATTAGTTTGTTTGCTTATCTTCCTTGTTGTTTATTTTATAAACTTACAGACAGAGCCTGAAGTCGAGCCAGGTAGCTTTCTAACTGCATTTGCTATGCAAATACAAAGTAGATAAATTTTGCTCCAGTCAATCTTCGGGATTTGTTTATGACTTAAACAAATGATTCACAAACTCTCTAATTGCCCTCGTGGTAGCTCTTAGAACCTCCTTAGATCTACCCCTGATTGTTGCATTACTGATTACCATTTGCTCAGTCAAAACCCATGAACTGAACTACAAACTGTGACCCGGAACCCAAGTAAAGTCTCGTCTCTGGCCCAGCACAGGTTCTGTTCTGTGAATCTTAAATTCAGCGCACTTCCCAAGTTTAGTAGGTGCGTTGCATTTCAAGTTCACTGTTTTACAGGTGCACTGATTAGACTAGGCATTGTTCAATTTTGGTTTTTGTGATTCATTCTTTTCAGTTCTATTCATGAATTTTGCTGCTTGTAATCAGTATATCTATCTTTGAAACCCCTTTTCCTTGTTGTTATTCCACCTCCAATGTGCAAAGAACTGTAAATTTTTTTGTGTATTTGTTGAGTCATTTTCAGTTCTCCTTTGCAAAAAGTAACGTAATTGTATTATCGTCCTTTGATTTGAAAGTGTCACAAGTGTCGTTTTCAGTCATAGGAGAGAGTTTGGTTGCTCTTGATAGTCCATTACTCTGTTGCTATTGTTTTTGGTTTGAATTTGTAATTTTCCTAGTGTCGAAAGCAAGTATTCATTTCTGAATCGTAAAGTGTTGTGATTGTCTCCATTTTTTATTTTGAAAAGAAATTTGTTAGTAATTGTCGCTTGAAAAGTAATTCAGATTTGCGTATTATCTTTTTTTTTACCATTCACATACTAAGAAAGCCGAAAACAAATACATGCATGTGCATTTGCATTTACACTGTTTGATTGGTTTGATTTAGGACAATGCATATAGTGTGTGCTCTTTGCTCTTTGTTGAAGGAATTTTGTCTTTCTTTCCTTAGTAGCTAGGATTTTCATTGCACAAAGAAGATAAAAGTATGTTTATCATCTTAGATTGCATTTTAGGAATTTTACATCTACATCACGTGGTGAACCTGAAAGGCAAATTTCTTAAGCAAGATCAACTATAAAATAATTTTAATGAATCTAACAACGCTTTGGAACCTAATGCACAACATCTAGAAGTCTAGGCTAGAGACGTATTCTGGCGTCGTAAAGCCTGGTAACTGTTGTTCTCACTGTTGGTTGGGTGATTCCTCCACTTTGAGATGATAAGTGCCAGTACGGACTTGTGCTCCCACGTACCGTCGAGTATATTTTGGAAGACCACAATAGGCTTAATCCTTTATCCATAGGAAGCCGTGTTTGCCGCCTTATCGATCGCAATGCACTAAACACAGCATTAGGGAAGATTGACTATCGTACCGTAAAAAGTATTCTGCAGTTTTGCGATTGGTTTGGTAATCCCTCTGCCTAGATTTATAGAGTAGTCCCTTTCGTTCCTTTTCAGACTCCTTAACGGAAAAGGTCCATCTGAGCACTTGTCACTTCAGGCTCATTAAAAATCGAAGGCGACTAGAGTCATCTTTTGTTTTTTCTCGACTCTTAAAAACTGAAAAAACAAGTTGTGTCAAAGCGTCTAAAATTTATTTTAATCGAAATAACATCATTGTTCCCTCGTTGGTCTTAGAAGTTAGTCTCCCTTCATCGGAAGTTCTTGTAGAATCGCTAGGAAATCTTTTGGATAGACTAGATATGTCTGCAACCGTCAACATCTAGGACTGTGTCATCTAACGCAGCAGCGGCAGAGCCTCCTGCTGCTACTCCAACAATGTTCGCTGGTCTATCCTAGCAAGTTATCAATAACAAGCCGGAGTCCAATCAGGGACTGTTTCGACGACATGGTCAGTTCCTATTTCTTCATCCGGATTATCATCTGGTATTTCTTATGTTGAAACTCAAAAAATTGATCCAATGTGTCTTTAAAGGCCAATCTACCCTTTAAGTACTGGATTGCCACCATATGGAGGGCAGTATGCGTTTCATTGTTCCCTCCTAGAGAACAACCATATGAGAGTTTACAACAAAGTTCAGGTCAAACTGAAATTACATCCAGCGGTTGGGTACCAATACTGCCTCAACAACTAAGGGTTGTATATTCAATGCAACCAGTCCACCCTGTGTCAAATATTCCCACTATACCTGCTATGGTGACTGCATCGCAAGTAAAAGCGCTACCTGTTGTATGTCAACCCCAAGTTTCTCAGGTTGCAATACAACAGCCTCTTGTCTCAACGACTCAATCACAACCTCAGGTTAGTGCCTCCTTATCTGGAGTGACTCAGGCTCAAACAAGTACTATGACTCCTCATCTTGGTCAATCATCTAGTATTGGGCAACAACAAATGGTCCAACAACCATGGCTGATTCAATCTCAACAACCGCCATTCCAGCAATCATATCAAGGACATGAGAAACAAGTCTTTATAAGTAATGGGCAATCGCATTTCCAAAGCGGTTATCAACAACCATACTATAATGGTTATGCCCATCAACCTTATCAAAGTTACCATCATCAAATACTTTATGCTAGTATGCAAAGACCCACTGCCCAGGTGATTCCATCTTATCCTGGGTATGCTTCGCCTAACCTGAATCAAAAATTTCCCTTTGTAGCAACTCTAGAATTACCAGATCTAAACCAGCTGATGAATGATCCAATTGCTTACGCCCCTTGGTGGCCAGCGATTCCGCATAAACTTCTGCCAGATATTCCTAAATTTAATGGAAATCCAGGTGAAGACCCGTCGAATCATGTGATGACCTTTCATCTGTGGTGTTCGTCTAATACTCTAAATGATGATTCGATTAGGCTTCGCCTTTTTTAGTGAATGTTAACCGGTCCGGCAGCAAAATGGTATATCAAATAGCCTAGAGCTTCATTCGATAACTTCAACACCCTAGCCACAACCTTTTTAACCCATTTTCAGCTACCAATAAGGTACGAAACAGGAACGGAGCTTCTTACCAATTTCAAACAGACAACGGCCACTCACATATCCGATCATATTCATGAGTGGCGACGTTGTCGTAGAATGCTAAAAACATATGTTCCTGATTAGCTGTTAGCTGAATGGTTTATTAAGTCATTATTACCTTCCATTACAGAAGATGTGGAAAAGGGAGGAGTCATCACTAAAGAGCAAGTTATTACTTGTGCGCAATATTTAGACTTGATTTATACTCAGTCTGGCACGCTCTATGATAAAATCCCTGACACTCCTAGACCGGAATTTTCTGTTCCTCCCCCTCCTAAATCAAACAATGACTCTCATGCCATCAATGGTGTGATTGGTACTACAAACACGAAATCAATAAAGGCTACATCTAAAAAGGCCCGTAAGATTTCTAGTCAAAATGCAAATGAGGAACTTCTTGCCTCAGAAGTAAATGTCGTGTCGACCAACAAGGGCAAACAACTGAAGCAACCAGGGGGCAAGAAGAAAAAGAAAGGGAGAAAAAAGAAGAAGGATGATTCATCTCCTAAAAAACCTTCTTCAAACCCTTCTGGGCAAAGGAAACTCCCTGCGGGGTGTCAGATATGCGATGAGGATCATCGGACAAGAGATTGTCCACATAAAGCTGAAGTTAAGAAATTGTTTAAGAGTTCAAAAACCTCAGCAGTATTGACTGATCCGTTTCCAAACTCGGGAACCAAACTGGTTGCTAATAAAAATGCTTCCCGATCCCAAGTGCTTATGTTGTCTATCTCAAAGCAGCAAAATGATGCTTTGACAAGGAATAAAGATTACAGGAATCCACAGCTGTCGAATAATAAGGCTAATGAACAACCTAGTAGTTCGACAACAACTTTGACCGAAGTTGTGTCACCCATCATTCCTGAACCAATGATAAAGCCACCAAAGGGAGTAGTACACAAATCGACATTTAATCCTCGTACCAAAGTAGCACAGAATTATAATATAGTAGAGGACCTGGCCCAATCGCCATCCGCTATGTCGACACTTGAGGTACCGCAAAATTGCCCCTCCCAAAAGCAAACTTTATTATCAACAATAGGTGGGATTGACCCAATGGATTCCAATCTTGTGGCCTTTTATCATAAAGGATATGACCCTCAGTTACCAGCTCAACTAGCTTTCCTTATTCAAGTGAAAGCCCTCAACAAAACTGTTCATCGAACAATTATTGATGAGGGGGCATCTACATGTATTATGTCGATGAGTTGCTGGAAAAATTTAGGTTCACCACCCTTGTCCTGATCATCAACGATGTTAAAATCATTTGATGGATGATCATACACTCCATACGGGATTTTAAGTAACTTGCAAGTTGAACTGGGGGGCAAAATAGTAGAAATTAATGTTGAAGTAATCGACGGAAACCTCGATTACAACATCCTACTGGGCAGGCCGTGGATATATGCCATGGCCACAGTTGTGTCGACCTACTTCAGGAAGATTGCATTTCCCTTCCAAGAAGGAATTACAATCGTCGACCAACAAACATTTCTCCCCAACAGTTCACAAGTTACGGGAAGCATTCCAATGATCCATGGAAGCAATCATTCGCTTCAAAATATCGGAGTAGGTCTCCTAAAAGACCCTGCCTTAATGGGTACTTTTTCCCTACCACCTCCGAGTAATCTGGCGGAAGTGGCCACAGTGGAAACCCGCAATATGAAATCTTCTATATCTAATGGATTCAGAAGATTCCTAAACATTTTGTCAGCATGGATCATCGCCATTTTAGAAATATTGTAGCAATCAATTTTCTTGGCCTGGGGGGCAAACCCAAATCAATGCTCATCAAGTGTTTGGATAGATAGGTCTAACGAATATGGCACCTCTTCAAATCCTTGGTCGCATGTACATTCTACAGATGAAGGAATCACTCAATCAATGATGATAGTAGAGGCACCATGGGAAGATTACCACCATCACTCCCATCTTCCGGATTACCACGAAGATTATTCCAGCAACCTTAATCATCCATCAGTTTTTGATTTTCTATCAAATACTATAAATACGGTGGATTTCGAGGATGGTTCTTATCTCGTGTCGACCTCATTAAAAAATGAAACAAGGATTCATGAGGATAGTTCTTTTACTGTGTCAGCCTCATTAAAAAATGAAACAAATCCCCTTTCCAAATCTCAAAGGTAAACCTTCATTCCAACCACCGAGTTGAATGCAATGAAGCTTGGGGGGCATGCACCTCGATTTGCATTATTATGCTGGGGGTATGCAAACTTATCACGAGCAGTGTTACTGCAGGGTTCAAGCTCGTTAAAAAATAAACCCGCCACGAGCAATGTTACCACAGGGTTCAAGCTCGTTAAAAAATAAACCTGCATCGAGAAGTTTTAGCACATAGTTCAAGCTCGTTAAAAAATAAACATAAGTCATGAGCAAATGTTTCTCCCCGCGTTTAAGCTCATTAAAAAATGAACTATTTCCCGGTAAATAACCATCGTGAATGTAGTACTTCAGCCTTTAAAGCCTTGGTCGTGTTCTCATCATCACCTCCACTCTGTATTGGCCGATCATTCACCTCCATTTGATTGTTTACCCCTTTTGAGGAATAGCTGCGAAGAGTGATCCCACTAGCCATCCTTGTAACAATGTTGTGATTGAAAAATTCCAAACCTTACCTGGAATCAACTGCTACCCAGTTTTATCACTCGTTCCTCAAAAAACGAGTCTCCTTTAAGCTCTTTTCAACTGACTCGTAAAATATGAAAAGATTGCCGAGCCATTGGCCTCTCCAGCTCGTTAAAGGGACCTGAAGTGCCATCCCTCCTTTAGATTTTAATCTTTTTGGACCTGAGGGATTATTACACAAAAAGATCGAGCGCTTGTTTTGTTCAGCTCGTTAAATTTATCGAAAATTCATCCCTTTTGTATTGTTTTATACTTTTTCAGACTTAAGGGATTAGATGACGAAAAAGGATTTTGGATTTTCCTTTACATCCCTTTTTAGACTCTCTAAAATTGAAAAGGACCAAGTTATCTTTGTCGTTAAACTCGTTAAAACCTAATAGCGACAAACTTGTCCATAGCAGACAAGAACGAGTTTCACTATCGCTAGGCTCGTTAAAACATAGCGATGGGTTTGCCGAAGGGAAAATTATAGAACAAGCATATGTTATCCTCCTCAAGCTTGAAAAAAATAAAGAGGTGCTGGTCAGCAATGACTGGGGAAAAATTGGGAAGAAATCTTGAAGAAATTTTGTTGGTAGCAAGTCGCTCTTGAACATGACACTTTCACTCCGCATCCAAGTCGAGTTGGGTTGTTTCATTCACTGGTCACATCACCATGGTCCCATCACACCATCCACATTTAGGATTAATGCTACCAATCCATCACGTCAGTGTCACCGATATGTTCAAGAGAAGTCACTCAGAGAATTCACTTGTGTCTCACTCGCTGTAATACATTTACGCTCCATTCTTTCATGACCGCCACCTTGAACCTTGTATCACCAGATCGTTTTCACCTCCATTAAAATCATTTGCTCCGTTCCATGTCATTGATGTGGGATTCATTAAGGCCCTCCTATGATGGATCACTTCTTGTCGACATCAACTCATTATCCAAGAAGTCGATCTAGGGACACCCCTTTCAGTACTTTGAAGCTTGCATGCCTCAATGGCAAGTTTCTCACTTCCGGCGATAGGTTTACATCAATGGCCTTCGACCGAAAGATTTTGCGTGGTGTTCGATGCCAAGTCCTTTATTCACACCACGTGAATTGTACTGTAATACCTTGAGGGTCATTATCATTATCGGTGATTCCTCTCGCGCCTGTTAACAACTTACATCATTGGCTGGTAATCAGGCGATGTCTTTCCATGTTCGACTCCAGAACATCTCTCACATGGATCGACTTGTACTTTAAGTGAAGATCGAACGAGATTGAAGACCCCGAATCTAGTTTCATCCATCCGGGCTGCGATATATATTCAGGGAAATAAAGACATCAAATGTACATCATTGCTGCACAGATAATCATCCAATCAAAGGGATGATGGCTCTACCAGAATCATCTGTCTACACTCAGATGATTTTGTGTCATATGTACATGAGATTGTATTTATAAATCTGAGCATGGGAATGCCTGCCTTAGCTAGATCATGAAAATATTATGAAGATTATGTATTGTATTGTATCTTATTACAGGTCTCCTCCCAGCTTGAAAGAACTTCGGATCCTCATGATAAAGCATTTCACCCGACATCAAAAACGATTAACGACCTCATGCTTTAGGGGGCAACTGTTATAGGAATTTCTGGGCACTACAACCCCAAGCATAAATGTCCATAAACTAAGGGCTCCTAAGTCCCTAAAGGTGTTGTTCCAACCCCTAAAAGAACAAGGTCAATTGACTACAGCTTCTCCCAGAATTTCTCCATGAAAAACTACTCAGAACTGGTCAAAACTAGATCATTTCACTTGCTCCATGGCCAGGGTACGATGCATCGCACCTTGTACACACGGGAAGTGCATTTCATTTCAAAAAGCCCTTCTATGGGGCGCGATGGATGGGAAAAGACAAGTGGCGGAGACAGTTTGCGAGGTGGATGATCATGGAATCTTCCAGAAACTTCTCCTGGGACACTTGCCTCTCAGAATCGCCCAAGGATGAGTAAGAGATCAATGATATCTCCAAGTGGCGTCAAGAACTATTAGAGAGAAGACACTAATCAAAAACCCAGAGCTGACTCACACCTCTACGAATATCTATATATAGATCTCTCATCCCAGAGATCCAGAGGTTAGAGGCTGGAATTTTGCATCTTGTAAAGAATTGTTGTTGGTTTCTTGAGACAACATCATAGTGTTGGGTGATCTAAGCTTTGTATGAGGTGAAGAAGGGCTTACTTTCTAAGAGGATGATGTTGGGTCAGAACAACGGGTTGTAACTCCCTTGGCGCTTTCTTGATTATCAATAAAAGCTATTCAAGTTTTCCTCCATACTCTTGCGTCATTTATGTTTTATGCATTTGTATGGTCAATTTACATCTGATCGTAGATTGTTTATGATTATAGATCCATGTTCTTGTATAGTGTTATGATACTGTGATCCTATAGGTACTCTATGAAGCTGGGCGTACAAGGGAGCAAGTAGCGAAAGACTATCAAGAGAGAGAGGAATCGAACTAGGAGATTAGCGTAAGACAGAGGTTGGTCTTCTTCTCTCATCTATATTTCATAAAGGAAAAACGAAAGTAGCTTTACTTTGTTTGTTTCTAAGGTAGCTACCACACCTTAGTGGGATAAGCAGTTCTGTGTAGACACTTTTCCTTGTAAGAAAAAGGTATATAAAACCATCCTTTAGCATCTTTTCTACTTTTGCTTTAATAGTTGTTGCTTTCCGAGGATTGACCGGCCAAAGATTCTGATGATTCAGCTTGGTGTTTTCATACGTCTTGACCTCATGATGAACTATGAATGGATCAATACCAGAAAAGTCCTCATAATACCAAGCGAATACATCTCAAAACTCCTTAAATAAGTCGGTGTAAATTTGAATCTCTTCAGGGGAACAATCGGCTTCGATGAAGACATTTTCTATAATGTCATGATTCCTAGAGATGTTTATTTGTACAGTTTTTGAGATAATCAACATATTACCTTCGGCAAATAAATGTGTTGGAGCCAAAGGGTTTGAAACCATACAAACATCACTAGTAAGCAGATTGGAAAACCTAGATTTGACCTCCTGCAATGGTGGAAGAAAATATGATCAATGATGTAAATCTTCCCAAGGTGAATTTCCACCCGTGATTGCTTCTAAAATTGCTTTGTCAGATGGTAAAACTGTATCTAATCAACCCATAGCAGAAGTAGAGTCAAGGGTTCAAGCCGAGGCCACATCACCATCTAACGCCTCCTCTAAAAAAGGAATGGGATGGTTGTCCGCAGAGTTAATGAAAGATTGATAGATAAGTTCTGCTACAGACATGGGGAATGCCATTCCACCAACCTGCCCTCCATTTAATGTGGTCGTAGATGAAGGTAGGGCCCAAGGGTCTGAAAAATAATGAGTTCAAAAGAACTCTTTCCGTGAAGGCCCTCTGGAGGATGAAATTTCATTGATTCTAGCTGTAGGAGGGGGAAGGTCAAATATACCCATCAGGGAAGATTACATCCCAACTCCTAAATTCTCTATAGGTTGACGAGGATTATCCACCAATGGAACGGTAGAATTCGAAGTTGCTCGAGAGTCACCTGGAGAATAATCTAACTAATCAATTTTAACAATCCTCCCCTCATGAGGGAAACAAAAGATGTGGAATAGAGATGAAATAATGGCATCCATCTCATAAATCCAATTCCTTCCTAAGAGGAGGTTGTAATCCAGATTGGCATCAACAATTTCCACTTCAATATTAATGACCTTTCCTCCAACACATATAGGAAAAGTCAGGATAATTCCGTGTGGCCTATGAGAATGACCATAAAATGTCATTAAGAGAATAGGTGAAGGAATAGTTGAAGGTGATCCAATGGCCTTCCAACATGTCATAGACATTACGCATGTGGAAGCTCCCTCATCTATAACTGTCCAAAAAATATTGGTTTTTCGGTAAGTAGACTTTATCTGGAAAGCCATATGGTGAGGAAGTCTCTTTTTGACATTAAGCATGTCAAAATTGAGCACTAAAGAATTTTTTGCATCCACTGCCCCGATCGCTGAAAGCAAAGCACTTCTCTGAGTAGGACACGACTGGAGCACCTCTAATGCAGACACACCACAAGGAATTTGAGCCAAATCTTGTACAATTGAGTAGTTCTGGGATGCCCTAGCATTAGGGTTAATAGTCGTGCGCTTATCGGAACCTTTCGGTATCTGAGGTACAGGCTCAGCAGAGGGTCTCTCAATATGAAGTGGGTCTATGGTGTCGGAAGCAGATTTACTCTTATATGTTTCCATTCCACCATAATCACATGCTCGTGTAGCAAAATCAACATGAGAACCCATCATATAGAAATTTGAGGATTTTTCCCCTTCCTGGTTTCCCCCTGCGGAGGTACTAGGGTTTGAGCTTGCGCCAGCAAGTAATTGCTGCCCTTGGGGAAAAGGGTTAGTTAGGACAGCCTGGGAGCTAGAGGACCCTTGTTACACTAACAAGTGTTGGGAATCCTGAATCTTTGGGTAGAGATGAGTCAAATTATCTCCACTTAATAATTTGCATGGAAATTTAACCTTCTTTTTGGGCTCTTTTCTACCCACACTGGCACCATTGTCGAGCTTGTTCGTATTACCCTTCCCTTCTTGATTCTTATTTTTACGTCATCCCTTCTTCTTCCCATCAGATTGTTGATTTCCTTTAGGGTTAGAGGCCTGGACGGCATTTATGGAAGAAGGTTGGGAAGGTGAAGCAGTAGATGGTGCAGCCTGGTTAGAAGAAGTAGTTTGTAGAGACAACTACTGTAATTGGTTCCAAAAGGTTCACTGTATTTGCATTAATTGATCCAACTATACCATCAACATGAGGGCTTCACTTCGGTTTGGCTACATCAACCTTGGATCTAGGAGCATCAGGTAGGATTTTCTCGAGAGTCCTAGACTGAAAATATATTATTTCTAACTACTGAGCTCGAAAAATAGCCTGCTCTTCGGAATAAACACCAGAAAGAGAAACATCCCTGGAGATCTCGGGTTGTAATGACTTTAGAAACCACTCAAGACAAAATTTTGGTGGAATTTCAACTTTGATAAGCCTCTTTTTCCATCTCCATTCCTAAATATGGTTAGAAATGTGAGTTGATGTGTCTTGATGAAAATTGGCCAAAAGCTCCGTTCCAGCTTCATAATGAGCTGGCAACAAAAAATGGCTCTAGAAAATATTAGCCAAATCAGTGAAATAAGTAAATGTGCCCCCTGGAAACTCTATATACCATTTGGCCGCATTCCCAGTTAAGTTGCACTAAAATAACCTCAACTTGATCGAATCATCAATCAGAGAGTTGGATGAGAACCATAAATGGAATGTGGTTACATGGTCATCCAGGTCTTCATCATTCTTCCCTTCGAATTTTGGAATATCCGATGGAAGTTTGGTTGGGAACAAAGGCCAAGCTGGATTGTACCTAATTGGATCATTCGTCAATTTAGTCAAGTCTGGCCGATTAAGCGTGGCAAAAAATGGAAGTCGTGGAGGACCTTGGGAATTCCATCCGGACTGGGCAAGGCTCCAATACACCTGAAAAGAATGACCTGGATTTGGAAAGGCACCAGGTTGCACGAAGTAACTTGTAGAACCTACTAAACCAAAGGGTGATCCATGGGGTCCAGCAAAACTCGGAGTTTGACCAACTCCTGCTGCAAATCCTCTATAACCGGTGAAGTTACCCCCTAACAAAGTATTGAAAGGAGCTGACAGCCCCTGATAAGGGTTCCAAGCATTAGTAAAGGGTGAAAAACTTTGAAATGAAGTAACCGAGGAATATGACACATTCCCTTGTTTGCTGAAAAATTGATTCCTAGCTCCTATACCACTAACCACAGTGTTAGTCCAACTCTGAAAGCCAAGCTGGATTGTACCTAATTTGATCATTCGTCAATTTAGTCAATCTAGCCGATTAAGCGTGGCAAAAAATGGAAGTCGTGGAGGACCTTGGGAATTCCATCTGGACTGGGCAGGGCTCCAATAGGATTGAAAAGAATGACCTGGATTTGGAAAGGCACCAGGTTGCACGAGGTAACTTGTAGAACCTACTAAACCAAAGGGTGATCCTTGGGATCCAGCAAAACTCAGAGTTTGACCAACTCCTGCTGCAAATCCTCTATAACTGGTGAAGTTACCCCCTAACAAAGTATTGAAAGGAGCTAACAGCCTCTGATAAGGGTTCCAAGCGTTAGTAAAGGGTGAAAAACTTTGAAATGAAGTAACCGAGGAATACAACACATTCCCTTGTTTGCTGAAAAATTGATTCCCAACTCCTATACCACTAACCGCAGTGTTAGTCCAACTCTGAAAGGGGTTACCACCTTTACTTGTGAAAGGAAAAGGCATAGACCCTACTACCAGATTGGAATGTGGTATATGACCACTCCCAAATGGGAAACCTTGAAAAGAAGCTGATCCACTCATCATGGATGTGGAGGTAGTTGATGGTACATTCAATGAAACTAAAGGAATACCTTGAGAGTGCATTCCAAAAGAGAAAAATCCAAAGCTGGATGCATTAGCTTGAGAACTTCCACTCGTCGACAGAATGGAAGTGGACCCAAATGAGGAAGTGTTGGGAGTGTTAGAAGGGATGGAAATAGTTCCTCCCCCTTGGACAAATGTGGGAGTCTGCATGCTCTCGACACTGGTGGTGGATGTCATGCTTCCAGCAGTGATCATCGAAGGGATAGATGTGTGTAAACCTGGGCTTGAAGGCCTGTGAGTCAAAGTTCCAACGTATGACAATATGTTTGGATGATCAGGAGGGAGAGGATAATTCGGAGCCACAACCGACTCTGAAAGCTTTTCTACTTCAGTACTATCTTCCGATTGGAAGAGTACTCGATAAAGAACCAGTGTGTTCCTTTCTAACTCTGTGCTAGGACCAAGTCTATCTTGTGAACCAATGCCCCCAAGTGGAGGATCAATCTTCGATGCGCCTCCTACCACTGGCTGAAATCCATGGGCATAATCGCTCCTACGCCTTCTAGGAAAAGGCTCTAGACTCGTAGTTGAAAGCCCATGAAGTCTCCGGGACCATCGAGATGGTTGGTCAGCCACTTTGAATTATTTTTATAAGATCTACTTAAAGACTCAAGAAAATTAAAATCTAGCCTGAATAGGAGCATAGATCTCACACTAAAAATGTCCCTAAATAGAGCAGCAATCAAACAACTTCCAAGTATTTACACTCTGGGTGATTAGGACTGAACACCAAAATACAAGAAAGTTAATAATAAGAGCCTTCCCAAAATAGACAATGGTAATTACACGCCAAGTCCACTAGCGAAGGTATCAGAGGTAGTTACGGTGACCTCTAAACAACAGCCTTTGCAAGTGCAAGCCCCCAAGCTTTGCAAGGGTGCCCTTCAGAAGTACTGCTGAACATGATGCAACGTCAACCTCAGGTGCCATGGGATTCCCCTCCGCAGCCACCTATGTGGATCCCTAGGATATGAAACTAATGACACCAACTCGTATCAGAAGCCAGGTGTAATAGTCGTGAGGTAGGATACAACAAGTAAGAGAGGGGGTATCTCTCATCCTTATCTTCACGAACCCTCGTGATTAACTCCCAGTCATGGAACTTTCCTGGTCTCCCTAACGCTATTGGATTTCACTCTTTAATCAGACTTCTATGTTTCACAATTTAGAGTGGCCTTGGAGAGTTTACTCTCCTCTCACCTAATCCAAGGCCCTAAATAAACCTAAAACTTGTTGGTGTATTCTGATGACAATACAAAAAGTTCTAGTTTATTTTATTAAGTGCTTGATTTTAAGTGGTTGTTCTTTTAAGTGAAAGGGACAATATGGAAATGAAACTGATGGTGTTTGTATGAAACAAAAACAAATTAATGAAAAACTAACTTATATGAAATGCAATCATTTGTTCTTCGATGAAAAGAAATTTCTACTTGGGTTCTAAGAAACTCCTATAAAGCAAAAACTTTTTCTTTTCTTTTCTTATAGCACACTTCTCACTCACAAAAACGAAAAAGACTATTGATGCTTTAATAATGCAAAACTACCTTAATGCAAGGTGTACATGATAATGTAAGATCCTAGATTACTCTAAAAAGAAATGAAAGCAATTGTTTATAACTTTAATAAGTGTAGGTTTTAACCCCGTACAGAAATTACTTGCATACAAATTCTAAAACACAGAAAATATATCCAATGCGAGAGCATAACACAAAAAACACATATACACAGAGATTTTCCCCTGGATCCCAAAACTAGGACTACCAGCTTGATTTTTAATTACATTCCTTTCAATGTCACAATACATATTTATACATGTCGAAGCATCCAATACCATGTACCAATAACCATTGCATCCAAAACCATGGACCGAAAACCATCGCGTCCAAAACAATGTGTGAAAATCATGCACAAAATCATAGGTAGATCTGCCCAACCTAACATAGGGTCCACAACCAAAATTTTTGGGGTGTTGACCCATACCCCATAGAATGGGGTTATCTACACACCTCAAACCCCCTATGACTCCCCCCGCTATGCAATCGGGACAATGAAGGGTGGGCTCTGACCCCTTCTAACCCCTCAGTTAACTATGTTGGCTAGTCGTGGAAAGAATATAACACAACCCAACATTCTCCCACTTGTTTTTTTCTTTCCACAGGGGGCCACAAGAGAGCTTAGTCATTTCTCTAGCCCTGCAATGCCCATTGTTTCTCTACACCAAGAGAATTTCTCAGAGCTCACAGATTTTGTCATTGCATCTACTGTATTCTTCAAAGTGTCCACCTTTACCAGCAACACCTTTTTGTATTCCATCACATCCCTCACAAAGTGGTACTGAACATCAATGTGCTTAGTATTTGAATGATATGCAGGGTTCCTTGCCAAGAAAATTGCACTTTGGTTGTCACAGTCTATCCTTATAGCTCCCTGTACTAACCCCATACTTGAACACAATCTCTGCAACCGAACTGCTTCCTTGCCTACATGAGTGGCTACCATGTATTCTGCCTTTGTACTTGATAGTGCCACTACAGATTGTTTCTTACTCATCCAACTAACTACACCTCCAAATAGGTTAAACACATACCCACTTGTAGATGTTCTCTGATCCAGATATCTAGCCCATTCTGCATCAAAAAATCCATGAATATCCAACACTCTGTCCAATCCTAGACTTCCTTGGTAGCACAAACCATAATCATTAGTGCCACACAAATACCTGAAAACCTGCTTCTCTGTTGTCCATTGCTCCTTCCCTGGTTTTGACATAAACCTTCTCAATACTCCCACTACATGTGCAATGTCTGGTCTCGTACATACCATCTCATACATCAGGCTACTGACTACACTTGCATATGGAACATGGGACATTTCCTCTTCCTCTTCTTGTCTCTTGGGACATTGTTCAGCAGATAAATTTACACCTACAGGAATAGGAACCTTCACTGGTTTACTATCCTGCATATTAAACCTCTGCAATATTGTCTTGACATATTTCCTCTGGTTTAACCAGAGCTTCCTCTTTGTCTGATCTCTTTTAATTTCCATGCCCAAAATATATTTTGCAGCACCAAGATCTTTCATGTCGAATTTGGAGGACAAATGGGTCTTCAAATCCTGGATATTTTCTTTGTCATTCCAACCAAGGACATATCATCCACATAGAAGACCAGATAAATAACATGGTAACCACTTAATTTAAAATACACACAGTGATCTACCTTGCTTTTGGTGAAGCCAAGTCCCCGTATAAATGTATCAAATTTCTGATACCACATCCTTGATGACCGTTTTAACCCATACAAAGATTTCTTTAACTTGCATACTAGTTCTTTCTTACCCTTCACTGCAAAGCCTTCAGGTTGCTTCATGTAGATCTCCTCTTCCAGATCCCCATGAAGAAATGTTGTCTTCACATCCATTTGTTCTACCTCAAAATCAAAAGCAGCAGCAATAGATAAAATTAATCTAATAGAAGTTACCTTGGCAACAAGAGAAAAAATATCACCAAAATCAATTCCTGGCACCTGGGAATAACCTTTTGCTACCAACCGAGCTTTGTATTTCTCCACCTTTCCTTCTGCATTTGTCTTGTTCTTGAACACCCATTTGTTGCCAATGGGTTTCCTTCCAAAGGGAAACTCCACCAAATCTGAAGCCTCATTTTTGTGCAAAGATGCCATTTCATCAACCATGCCCTCTTTCTAGAGTTTTCCATCCTCTGAATCTACTACTTCCTTCACAATTTTGGGATCATCATCAGTAATAGATAAAGCAAAATTTGAACAGAAAGAAGATGGACTATACCTTTCTAGCTGCCTTCTTTCTCGAACTAATCTTCTCACACCCGGAGTTTGTGGCTCTTCATCTTTTGATTCCTCCTTTAGCTCAAACTCTATCTTCTTAGGTTCCTTTTGTTGGACTTCATTTCTAATAACATCTTTCACCTCTCTGAACACCACATCTCGGCTGTACACAACCTTCCTCGTTATTGGGTTTTAAAGCTTATAACCCTTTAAACCATCCTTATACCCAATAAAGATGTACTTTTCAGATTTACTATCCAACTTGGTTCATTTCCCCTTTGGAACATGTATATATGCATCACATCCAAATACCCTCAGATGTGAAAGAGAGGGTTTCTTACCAGTCCATACCACTTGTGGAGTCTTACCCTCCAACGCTGATGAAGGTGATCTGTTGACCAGGTAACATGTTGTCTCCACCCCCTCTACCTAGAATTCCTATCCTAACCAAGCACCATTGAGCATGCTTCTTGCCCTTTCCATCAATGTCTTGTTCATTCTTTCTGCAACTCCATTTTTCTTAGGTGTATATGGAGTAGTCTTCGGCCATGCTATACCACACTTATTACAAAATTCTTCAAATTCCTTACTACAAAACTCTCCACTGTTATCTATCCTCAACACCTTTATCTTCTTCTCTTTCTAGTTTTCCACCAGAGCCTTAAATTCTCTAAATCAGTTAAAGACTTTAGATTTCTTATTAAAGAAATATATCCATGTATTCCTTGAGAAATCATCTATAAATGATACATAGTACACAGACTTACCCAGTGATGGAACCTTCACAGGTCCAAACACATCACTGTGCACAAGCTCTAATATATGTTTTGCCCTCTTACGACTAGAGGGGAAACTCACCCGATTTTTCTTCCCATATACACAATTTTCACAGAAATCAAAATCCAGAGAGCTATTACTCATACCTTCTACCATACCTTTACGATGAAGTATTCAAAGGCCCTTATCTCCAATATGTCCAAGCCTTTGATGCCACAACATGGTCTTCTCTCCAGAGACCACTAGATTTTCTGTTCCACTTTCAAGAACCATAGAACTGTTGCACCCATCACCAAAAGTGCTACCTTGCAGCTTGTACAAAGTTCCAATCTAAACTCCCTGCATCAACTCCAATGCTGTTGGGTGTGGAGCTTGATTATCTTTTGTATTCAAAGGTATCGCCGAATTTGACCCTAGTTCAAAATGGGGCGGCAATGCCGCCCGTAAAATATTCGGTGTAGGGGGGGTCCAGGGGAAGGCGGCTGCAACCTTTGGGGAGCCCCCCCCTGTGGGGGGTTTCTAGGGCAGTGCCCCCGAAGCTAAGAATAGATGTAAAATTTCCTTGTAAAAGTATAGTAATTTCTAGTCAATCTGGGTCGTTCGTTAGGCGGAGATATAGCGGTAGAAGTTATGTTTAATTTAGGGTTTTTTGCCCTAGAAGGCAACCCCTCACTATATATGAAGGAATTGTATTGTGTGTATGTAGATCTGTATTCTGAGTGAGAAAGAGAGGGAAGATTGAGAGCGAAGAGGGTGTTACAGGGGATTTGCTGTAGGTTGTATCTCTTCAGTTTGTTGGATAATATAAAAGGAAGGACTAGTTGTTTCTCTGTGGACATAGCCCAAACTGGGTGAACCACGTATATCTATGTCTCTCTTGTTTTATGTGTTTTCTGTGTTTATATTTCTGCAATATTTTATGTGTTCCATTGCTTCATAATATATAATTTTCTAACAAGAGCTCCCCAAAGCATCTTGTAGGTATCCTTCTCAAACACTATTTTTACACCTGCATCATCTAGCTTGCTTACAGAAATCATGTTTTTGGCTAATGTAGGAATATGTAGAACACTTGAAAGTGTTCTAACCCTTCCACCTTGCAACTTCAATTTTACTTTTCTGTGACCAACGATTCTAGCCTTCCTATCATCCCTTAAGAAGACATCACCACCATCGTATCTCTCATACTCGTAGAACCACTCTGTATGGGGAGTGAAGTGAAAGGATGCACATGAGTCAATGAACCATGCCTCATGATCTACATGTGTACTTGAATAAGCCAAGTACACATCCCCACCTTCATCTGAGGTGGTTTTCACCTCTGTAGAAGGAGCATCATCAGATCCCTTTGCTTTTTCAAGAGCTTTAGATTTACAATCCCTTTTGTAGTTCCCTTCCTTTCCACATTTCTACCACACCACCTTTACAAGTTTTCTTGGAGATTTAGATCTCCCACTCGATGACTTATTTTTTTTCTGTTCTAGGAGCATCCTCATACATACAAGGCATCACCATTCTGGCTCTCGATATTTTTCCGTCCAATCTCCTCTGTCAGCAAGGATGAGACTATTTCATCAAATTGCAGGGTAGTTGCATTGCTACCTATTGCAATAACTAGACTATCCCACGAGTCTGGTAGAGAACATAACAAACTAATGCACTTATATTCATCTAAAATTTTGATATCAACAGACGATAACTGACTTACCACAGTATTAAACACATTCAGATGCTCTGTCACCGAGTCTCCATCTTTCATCCTCAAGTTATACAGCCTTTTCCATAGGAATAGTTTATTCACCAGAGACTTAGACTGGTACAAAGTCCCTAACGTGTCCCACAAATCCTTCACCGTAGCTTCCACTGATACATTCAACAATACTGAATCTGAGACACACAATTGTATTGTGCTCTTTGTCTTCTGATCCAACTTCTTCCATTCTTCATCAGACACTCCCGTTGGTTTAGTACCCAGATCTATGCAATCCATTGATCTTTATCCACCAATAGATCCTCCATATTGAGTTTCCACAACTCAAAACTCTGACCATTAAATTTCTCGATCTCTATCTTTCCACTACTCGTCATCTTCTTTCACCACCAGAATTGATCTTGCAGATCTCCCACTGAATGGGGTCTACCACACACCCAAGTGAAACCAATCAGCAACAAAGGTGTTCCCTTGAAGCCAAAACAACTATGATACCAAATGTAGGTTTTAACCCCGTACAGAAATTACCTACATACGAATTCTAAAACACAAAAAATATATCCAATGCGAGAGCATAACACATAAAACACATATACATAGAGATTTTCCACTGGATCCCAAAACCGGGACTACCATCTTGATTTTTCATTATGTTCCTTTCAATGTTACAATACATATTTATAATTTCCAAAGCATCCAATACCATGGACCGAAAACCATCACGTCCAAAACCATGGACTAAAAACCATCGTGTCCAAAACCATATGCGAAAATCATGCACAAAACCATAAGTAGTTCCGCCCAACCTAACATAGGGTCCAAAACCAAAATTTTCCAGGTCGCTGCCTTGGACCCCATAGAGTGGGGTTATATGCACCCCTCAAACCCCCTGTGACTCCCCCTGCTACACAATCGGTGCAACAAAGGGGGGGCTCTGTCCCCCTTCTAACCCCCCAGTTAACTACGTGGGCTAGTCGTGGAAAGAATATAACACAACCCAATTGATGAGCCTCATAAATGGGTAATTATATGGGCCCATTTTACCTCCTAACCTAGTCAAATCAGCCATTCTCTTAGCTTATTGTATGATTTTCTAATTATATTTATGCTTATAGAGCGAGTTGTGTTACTTATGATGCCATATGGTCTAACATGTGTTTAATGCAGATTATTGATGAATTTTGAGGTCAAAGTCAAGGATCCAGTCGAAAAATGGCAGCAATAACTCAAAGTGGACAAGGGAGAGGACTTATAGGAGGGAATCCCCCTCATTTATTACTCCTCACTTCGAATTCCCCTTCATTCAGCTCAGAGAACATGCAACTGAATCATGCACTAGAAGGCAACCGAGCAAGTGGAGGATGATTGATGATTATCTCAAGTTTTGGGAGCCAAGGCTCCCTAATTTTAAGGAAGTTGTTGGTAGCTTCATTTGTATAAGTAGAGGGGCCTAGGGCCTCACTAGGGTCGAATTTGTGTTGGATTTTTGCTTATGTAAACTCTGCTCCAACTTCGAGCTTATTATTTTGTGACAGTTTCATGTAATCTTGGTATTGTTTTGATATCGGAGATGGAATCCTTTTTGAGCTAGCACTGGATTACCTTAGAGGGATGAAGCTCTTGGGTTAAGGCCCAATCTAGGCAACCAAGCTCCTCTTTACTTGTATTTTTATGTTTTATTTCAGTTTGTAGATTAGGTTGTTGTTAGATGTATTTCTTTTATGGTTAAGAATAGGTTGCTTTTGATGATTCAGTAGTTTTCTTCCATTTGTGCTTTCTATAGCAGGTTAAACAGTGATCAGAAAAGACTCAAAAGGCTAGCAATAGTGCCTTGGCCTCTCTTCCTCCCTTTGGGACCATGAGTTGAGGCAAAGACCCTCTTTCTGCCCCAAAAACACAGATTTTCCTCCTTCATAGGACTTCTAATGTTTGCAGCTTTTTAGTCAGTTAATAGTCCAGTTTTGTTGTGCTTTAGATCTTCTTCATCATGCTCACTTCTTTATTTTCAATATTATTCTTTCATACTTTCCTTTCTTGTAGGATTTCTCATCATTTCCTTTCATAGATCATAATTTAGACTAGTTTGATGCAAAACTTTGTTTTACTAGATGCACTCATTTCATTGCTTGTTTGATCGTATTGGTTGACTGTTAGTTCCTGTGCAGCAGATCTCTTCTAGTAGTAGGCCATATTCTCATGCATCACATCATCCATCTGATCCATGCCCTATAGGTCGCCCAAACCTCACCTCAACTCTACCTTAGTTTCCTACATTTTCCATAGAACTTCTTCCTCTCTCCTTGAGCAAACCCAATCATATTCCTCTCTCTTGGTGATTCTTCGTAGACCTTAGGCACCCTAACACCTCATTCCAACCTTCATCCACCTTTTCCACCCACTCTCACACCCTAAAAATAGTGAAAACTTCTCTCGGCCTCCTCCTGTAGGCCTCCTGTAGTTGCCCTGTTTTCCTCCTCTAGATTTCCTGTGTCCTCTTGTAGATTTTCCTATAGGATTTATTTTGAAGGCTGAGTGTGGGAAAAGCCTCCAGAAGGCCACTCGAGACCTCCTAGGACACATCCACACCATCCTACATCCTCTCAACTCCCTAAACTGCCCTTCAACACCACCTATTCGCTGCCACATTCACACACAATAAATTACATGCATGCCAATTTCACATAAAATTACATAAAAATCCAAAAATATGTATTTTTCTTATTTACTTCTAGAAATAGCATAGTTAGATGTTGCTTACTTCCTTGAATAGGTAATGGCATTCCTTTCATGGTTTTCGTAGCACTTTCTGCAAAAGTAGGATTAGTTGGTTAATTAGGGCTTACTAGGTTTGCTTTACATTTTAGTCTTTCTCCTTTCTACAGTTAGAGTAGCACCTGTAGAGTAATCTTTCTCTCCTTTCATCACATATAGAGCTTCTTTTGGAATCCACAAAATTTGGCTTGAGCTCCTAGTGATCTTGCGCCGACTGACCAAGTGACAACCTGTAGTAAGAACTAGTAGTTGTGCATACATCACCGACGCTTCCAAGTTTGTTACAAACTACCGAGTTGATAAGACTAAAGTAGGTAACCCAAGAGTTGCAGCATTATTCCTACAATACTGGTGCTCACCACCAACAATAAGCCAACTTAAGTGTTTGAAAAGAATACAAATTTTGAATACAAAATCTTCTCCAAACAAGAAGGACTAATAAAAAACGATCACAAATCACTTTCAAGAAATCAAAAGAAACCAAAATAAAACGTGGAAAAAGAAGACAAAAATAATGTTTTTTAAGGACTTTTCTTTTTCAATAAACAATGAAAACAACCTTTCAAAAGCACTCTATATGCCACCAAAGACTCAAAGATAGAAAGTAGAGCACATGGAAACTTTGCAAGTTACCAATTCGACAACGAATGAAAACTTGAACAAAAAGAGCTTCAACTTGCACTAATCGACCCAAATAACACCAAAGAGCTATAAGAAACTGACCAAGAAGTTAGGAAAGAAACACTTTCAAATTCATCAAAAAGAAACTTTCAAAAAGAAAGAAAAGGTGTAAGGCCACAAAATGACAGAAAACAAAGCAAGTATACCAATAATCAAGCTTGACACAAGGATCAAAAACAATCTGCTGTTCTAGAGAACCAGAACAACCAAGAACCTTTATAAGAAGTCTTGTGTATCAAAACACAAATCATAAACTCACTCAAAAGCAAACCTAGGCCAAAAAATTTTCAAAGCGGAAGAGAATTCAAAATAGTAAGCTCACTAAAATTCTAAAGATAGAAACTGACCACTCAGAAACCAAACAAACCAAGAAACAAATCTTTCTAGGGAGAAATATTTGAAAAAAGCATGCAAAAAATGGTATTCGTGACTGTGTTCAAGCACAGAGGCATGTACAAGCACTTTTGACAAAGGAAACTCGTGTATACATGGGTTTTCTTCACAGAAACATGCATCTATACACTACTGTAAATAGACAAAAATGTGTATACTGATTTTTGCAAGAAAAATAAAAAACAAGGCCAGATCAAAAAGATTAGACTTGAGGTCTGAGTTCCTACAAGACCAAACAATACTATCAGAGCAAGAAAACTAAGAACTGAGCCCTGATTGACACTGAACAACCCAAACTAGGAATAACAAGATTGTTATCCCCAGTGGAGTCACCAATTCTATTACGGGAATAAGTACCCTAGGATTTTGGGTTGGAACCCCAACAGATCAAGAGCAATAGACAAGAGAAAACACATATACAACTAAGGAAACATGATTATATAAACGAACTACGTGATAACAATCATACCCAGATGTCCTTCATTTGGGTAGTTCCAGCAAGGTTCAAACCCTCTGCAACTCCTGATGATCTTCAAATACGCAAATCAACTAATCCGAACATACATAGTAGCATATAGATAGAGCATTTTAACGAAATCAACTTTATATCATATAAGAAAATGGCTAGTTATACATCAAAATAACATTCATACTTGAATTACAACAACATCTGATGCATAAACAAAGGCAATCTCAAGAACAAGATAGTGTTTCTTTTTATTGTAGAAAGATATAACAAATACGAAAAGGGTTCACCTGAGTCTTATTCTTTCGGGTCCAAGCGGAACCGTCCTCAAGATCCATCCATTCCCAGTTTTCAACATCCTCCTCCCATAACAAATACAATGATATTTCAAGTAAGTGGGAGAATATCAACACTCAAGGAAACAAGGGTTTCCTGAAACTTGGGGAAGTTCTTGAAGCACAGGGATACTTCAGACTCAGTCAGGGATAATCTCAGTATAGTAATCATATCTCTTCTTCCTTCCTTTAGGTCTTCCCATAGAAGTCTATTTATACTTCTCCCAATTAGTTTTTTAGTTGGGAAATAGTTAGGCAATGAGCACTAAAGAATAGGTAAAACTTGTGAACTCCTCCCATAATTAAAGAAATTTATTTTTTTAAAGTGTTTTAACACATATACGTGGGTTGGGTATTGACTAACCTGCATGTACACGTTGTTATCTCAGGGAAAAGAAGCGTATAGGGAATAAAAGATTGTTTTTTAAATATTTGGACCAAGTCTAGAAGGAGGCTTTCCCTAGGCCATAAGCCAAGCATCACAAATACCAAGGGTGATATTTGGAGCTATAACAGCATGACATGCATTTCATCAAACATATCATGAATATGTAATCTACAGGTGTAAATAATAGATCTGAGCATAGGGACCTCATACTTAGCTGAGAGTCATTAACATACATTGATTCCTTAACACATTAACTGTCATTTCATCCATTAGGTCATAGATACATTGTTCATTCATTTAGCATGAAAAAAATGATGAGAGCCATACGTAAATATAGTCATAAAACACATACATAAATAGCATAACAACAACATAAATACAAATGAAATAACAACCATATGATCTACATATGAACTCATGTAATACTCATAAAAAGACAAGTAGAAATAACCTCATATTGGTGATGCAAAATCAAAACCCAGGATGGGACGTCCACCTCCCACCAGACTGTAGAATGGCTGAGCCAAATATATTTTCAACTATTCACCCCCATGCCATATTCAAAGCATGATTGTGGGATCTCATAGATCACATCAATCCAAAACAGTCCACGGCTTCCAGAGGACATCCACCTCATCCCTTCAAACAGTGATTCCACATCATGATAGGAAATCACAAAGCCATCATCATGTCGGTCTATCCAAGCATTCTAAGGCTCCAAAGTGTTTGTTCCAACCAAGGATCCAGGACTAGTAACACAACCCATATATTTTACTAGACTCCAAAGCGTTTGTTCAACCAAGGCTCCAAGACTAGTAACTCAACCCACCAAGGCTTTTAGAGTGTTTCTCAAACCATGGCTATGGGAATAATAACTTAACCCAAGATGTGTTACATAGTAATTTGTCACTCTCATGTCACTCCCTGTTCCTGATCCCGAAGAACCCTAATAACGACTATTATGTTATACTTTCACCATGAAACCTATGCTCTTGCATCGCTTGAAGTTTTAAGAAAGTAGTCCACACTCCCTTCAGCACATTTCTAGAGAATCCTTCTTAAAACCTAGTTTTTAAGATTAGCTCTCTTTCCCAATGTCTCACCTGCGCCGATGGTAGAGTTTTACACTATGACTCGCACCAATCGACGCTACTGTTGTTGGGTTGTGTTATATTCTTTCCACATAGTTAACAGGGGGTTTGAGGGGCACCCGTAACCCCACTTTATGGGGTCCAGGGCAGCGCCTCGATTTTTTTTTTTTTGGACCCTATGTTAGGTTAGGCGGACCCACCTATGGTTTTGTGCATGATTTTGGCACATGTTTTTTGGACGGAATGGTTTTCGGTCCATGGTATTGGACGCGATGGTTTTCAGTCAATGGTATTGGACGTGATGGTTTTTGTTCCATGGTATTGGATGCTTCGGCATGAATAAATATGTATTATAACATTGAAAGGAACATAATGAAAAATCAAGCTAGTAGTCTTGGTTTTGGGAGCTAGGGGAAAATCTATGTGTATATGTGTTTTATGTGTTCTGCTCTCACATTATTTATTTTGTGTGTTTTAGAATTCGTATGCAGGTAATTTCTATACAGGGTTAAAACCTACATTTAGTATCAGAGTAGATTTGTCTTCAAGGGGATGCCTTTGTTGCTGAGGGGTTTCGCCTGTGGTAGACCCTGTTCAGTGGCAGGTTTGCGAGATTGATTCTGGTGGTGAAAGAAGATGGCGAGAAGTGGAAAGATAGAGATCGAGAAATTTAATGGTCAGAGTTTTGAGTTGTGGAAACTCAAGATGGAGGATTTTTTGGTGGATAAAGATCAGTGGATCGCGGTAGATCCGGGTACTAAACCAATGGGAGTGTCTGATGAAGAATGGAAGAAGTTGGATCGGAAGGCAAAGATCACAATACGATTGTGTGTCTCAGATTCAGTATTGTTGAATGTATCAGGGGAAGCTACAGCGAAGGCTTTGTCGGACAAGTTAGGGACTTTGTACCAATCTAAGTCTCTGGTGAATAAACTGTTCCTACGAAAAAAGATGTATAACCTGAGGATGAAAGATGGATACTTGGTGACAGAGCATCTGAATGCATTTAATACTGTGGTAAGTTAGTTAGCATTTGTTGATATTAAAATTTCAGATGAAGATAAGTGCATTAGTTTGTTGTGTTCTCTACCAGATTCGTGGGGTAGTCTGGTTATTGCAATAGGTAGCAATGCAACTACCTTGCAGTTTGATGAAATAGTCTCAGCCTTGCTGACGGAGGAGATGAGATGGAAAAATATGGAGAGCCAAAATGGTGATGCCTTGTCTATACGAGGATGGTCCCAGAACAGAAACAAAAATAAGTCATCGAGTGGGAGATCTAAATCTAGAGGGAGATCTAAATATCCAGGAAAACTTGTAAAGGTGGTGTGGTAGAAATGTGGAAAGGAAGGGAACTACAAAAGGGATTGTAAATCTAAAGCTCCTGACAAAGGAAAGGGATCTGATGAGGCTCCTTCTGCAGAGGTGAAAACCACCTCAGATGAAGGTGGATATGTGTACTTGGCTTCTTCAAGTACACATGTAGATCATGAGGCATGGTTGATTGACTCGAGTGCATCCTTTCACTTCACTCCCCATAGAGAGTGATTCTGTGAGTATGAGAAATATGATGGTGGTGATGTCTTCTTAGGGGTTGACAGGAAGGCTAGAATCATTGGTCATGGAAAAGTAAAGTTGAAGCTGTAAGGTGGAAGGGTTAGAACACTTTCAGGTGTTCTGCATATTCCGACATTAGTCAGAAATCTAATTTTTGTTAGCAAGTAAGATGATGCAGGAGTAAAGATAGTGTTCCAGAAGGATACCTGCAAGATGGTTTGGGGAGCATTGGTATTGATGCAGGGAGTATGGATTGGAACTCTGTACAAGCTGCAAGGTAGCACTATTGTTGATGGGTGCAATAGTTCTGTCGCTCCTAAAAATGGGGTAGAAAATCTAGTGGTCTCTGGAGAAAAGACCATGCTGTGGCATCAAAGGCTTGGAAATATTGGAGAGAAGGGCCTTCAAATACTTCATGGTATATGTATGGTAGAAGGTATGAGTAATAGCTCTCTGGATTTTGATTTCTGTGACAATTGTGTATACGGGAAGTAGAATCGGGTGAGTTTCCCCTCTGGTGGTAAGAGGGTGAAAAATATATTAGAGCTTCTGCACAGTGATGTGTTTGGACCTCTGAAGGTTCCATCACTGGGTAAGTCTGTGTACTATGTATCATTTATATATGACTTCTCAAGGAATACATGGATATATTTCCTTAAGAAGAAATCTAAAGTCTTTGATAGGTTTAAAGAATTTAAGGCTCTAGTGGAAAACCAGACAGAGAAGAAGATAAAGGTGCTGAGGACAGATAATGGTGGAGAGTTTTGCAGTAAGGAATTTGAAGAATTATGCAAGAAGTGTGGTATAGCACAGTAGAAGTCTACTCCATATACACCTTAACAAAATGGAGTTGCAGAAAGTGAACAAGACGTTGATGGAAAGCGCAAGAAGCATGTTCAATGGTGTCAGCTTAGGACAAGAATTCTAGGCAGAGGTGGTGGATACTACATGTTACCTGGTCAACAGGTAACCTTCATTAGCGTTGGAGGATAAGACGCCACAAGAGGTATGGACTGGTAAGAAACCCTCTCTTTCACATCTAAGGGTATTTGGATGTGATACATATGTACATGTTCCAAAGGAGAAATGAACCAAGTTGGATAGTAAATCTGAAAAGTGCATCTTTATTGGGTATAAGGATGGTTTAAAGGGTTATAAGCTTTGGAACCCAGTAACAAGGAAGGTTTTGTATGGTCGAGATGTGGTGTTCAGAGAGGTGAAAGATGTTATTAAACATGAATTCCAACCAAAGGAACCTAAGAAGATAGCGTTTGAGCTAAAGGAGGAAGAATCAGACTCTACAGTAGAGGAGGAATCAGAAGATGAAGAGCCACAAACTCCGACTGTGAGAAGATCAGTTCGAGAAAGAAGGTAGCTAGAAAGGTATAGTCCATCTACTTTTTGTTCAAATTTTTCTTTGTTTGTTACTAATGATGATCCCAGAACTGTGAAGGAAGCAGTGGATTCAGAGGATGGAAAACTCTGGAAAGAGGCCATGGTTGATGAAATGGAATCTTTGCACAAAAATGAGGCTTGGGATCTGGTGGAGTTGCCGGCTGGAAGGAAACCCATTGGCAGCAAATGGGTGTTGAGGAAGAAGACAAATGTATAAGGAAAGGTGGAGAAATACAAAGCTCGGTTGGTAGCAAAAGGTTATTCCTAGGTGTCGGGAATTGATTTTGTTGGTATTTTTTTTCCTATTGCCAAGGTAACTTCTATTAGATTAATTTTACTTTTTGTTGCTGCTTTTGATTTTGAGGTAGAACAGATGGATGTGAAGACAACGTTTCTTCAAGGGGATCTGGAAGAGGAGATCTACATGAAGAAAGCTGAAGGCTTTGTGGTGAAGGGTAAGAAAGAACTAGTATGTAAGTTAAAGAAGTCTCTGTATGGGTTAAAACAGTCACCAAGGATGTGGTATCAGAAATTTGATACATTTATACGAGGACTTGGCTTCCCCAGAAGCAAAGCAGATCACTATGTGTATTTTAAATTAATTAGTGACCGTGCTATTTATCTAGTCTTGTATGTGGATGATATGTTGCTGGTTGGAAATGACAAAGAAATTATCTAGGATTTGAAGACCCAATTGTCCTCCAAATTTGACATGAAAGATCTTGGTGTTGCAAACTATATTTTGGGCATGGAAATTAAAAGAGATCAGGCAAATAGGAAGCTCTAGTTAAACTAGAGTAAGTATGTCGAGACAATATTGTAGAGGTTTAATATGTAGGATAGTAAACTGATGAAGGTTCCTATTCATGTAGGTGTGAGGTTATCTACTGAACAGTGTCCCAAGACACAAGAAGAGGAAGAGGACATGTCTCGTGTTCCATATGCAAGTGCAGTGGGTAGCTTGATGTATGCAATGGTTTGTACTAGACCAGACTTTGCACATGCAGTGGGAATATTGAGCAGTTTTATGTCAAAACCAAGAAAGGAGCATTGGACAGTAGTGAAGCGGGTTTTCAGGTATTTGAGTGGCACTAGTGATTATGGTTTGTGCTACCAAGGAAGACCAGGATTGGATAGAGTGTTGGATATTTGTGGATTTGTTGATGCAGACTGGGCTGGAAATCTGGATCAGAGAAGATCTACAAGTGTGCATGTGTTTAACCTATTTGGAGGTGCAGTCAGTTGGATGAGTAAAAAACAATCTGTAGTGGCACTATCAACTATAGAGGCAGAATACATGGCAGCCACTCATGCAAGCAAGGAAGCAGTTTGGTTGCAGAGATTGTGTTCAAGTATGGGCTTAGTACAGGAAGCAATAAGGATAGGCTGTGACAGACAAAGTGCAATTTTCTTAGCGAAGAACCCCGTATATCATTCAAAGACAAAGCACATTGATGTTCAGTGTCACTTTGTGAGGGATATGATAGAAGACAAAAAGGTGTTGCTGGTAAAGGTGGATAGTTTGAAAAATACTGCAGATGCATTGACAAGATCTGTGAGCTCTGAGAAGTTCCCTTGGTGTAGAGAGACAATGGGAATTTCAGGGCTGGAAAAATGACTAAGCTCTCTTGTGGCCCCCTGTGGAAAGAAAACAACAAGTGGGATAAAGTTGGGTTGTGCTATATTCTTTCCACGTAGTTAACAGGGGGTTTGAGCGACACCCATAACCCCACTTTATGGGGTTCGGGGTAGCGGCCTGGAAAATTTTGGTTTTGGACCCTACGTTAGGTTGGGCGGACCCACCTATGGTTTTGTGCATGATTTTTGCACATGTTTTTTGGATGCGATGGTTTTCGGTCCATGGTATTGGATGCTTCGGCATGTATAAATATTTATTATAACATTGAAAGGAACATAATGAAAAATCAAGCTGGTAGTCCCAGTTTTGGGAGCCAGGGGAAAATCTTTGTGTATATGTGTTTTATGTGTTCTGCTCTCGCATTATTTATTTTGTGCGTTTTAGAATTTGTATGCAAGTAATTTCTGTACGGGGTTAAAACCTACAACTGTTAGCCCAATACCCACATCGGTCTACTTCTAGACTATATTTATAAAAGGAAATGAAGTTTCACGTCTGGAAACTTCTAGTGGCCATGTTTTGGATGTTCATTTGGTTGGATAAGAGCCAATAACTCCATAAAAGGTTCTTTCCCCCTTAAAAGTGGACCTTGCCAAGGAGATAAGACCTTCTTCCCCCTTTAGTGGATCTCATTCTTATCCTCCTCTCCCTATATAAACCACTTCATCTTACCCTTTTGGTTACAATACAACACATAGTCAAAGTGGTGGAGAGATAGAACCAGCTGCAAAATTCTAAAATCTTTAGCTTTTGATAGAAGAAGATTACTCTTAGATGACAAAAGACTAGTCTTTGGTAGCTAAAGCAAGAGGAGAGAGAGTTAGAGCATCGAAGGCATTTTAAGTCAAGGTAGAGGAGGAAAAGGGTGTTGAAAAGGTGTGTAGTGGGACTTGGATACGCAAATGATATCTCCAACATCAAGGCTTCGGTTGTATTTCTCTTTGAAGTTTATTTAAATACAACTAATGGTCTATTTCCTATATCGGGTGTAATATTACATTTCATAGCTTAAAACTCCTTGACCTTTTAAGTAGATTGGATTCGATTTTATGCTATCATGTTTTCTGTTGTTTCTTGCATGTTTGTTTCAGTACTTGAACGAAAGGAATGAAAGGAAGCTAGAGAAAGGAAGCAAGATCACCATCAAGTGGATTAGTGTTATAAGAGGTAGGCCCTCTTATTCGATTCTAATCTAAGGAGATTTACATTAGATTGTCACGTCTATGGCTAGACCCGCTCTCTTGGGCTAAAGGGATCATATTTGTCCACAGAGAGGATATTCCTTGACCACAAATTGGCGACTCCGCTGGGGAAATACATCTCCTTTTCATCACTTTGTTTTCTTCTACCTAGTTACTTTCGACCTCAGTGGTCCCAAGTGTCCCAACCTCTGTCTAGCCATCTCCTTCACCTGAAAAACACCATGTTGATTCTAAGGTTGACCTTTCACCTTCCTCACCTATTTCTTCACCCTCCTCTTCTACTTTGCTTGGTGAAATTTTGAAATCCAATAACCAAGAGGCTAAGAAGAAGAAGAAGAAGAAGCAGTCAGATAAGCGAGAGGCCAACTGTGCAACTATTACTCCAAATTAACTTCCCATCAACATACCTTCCAATACTTTGCGGAATGTAAAATTCCATTGCAGGTTATGTAAGGGTGACCATCTCTTTCGAGAATTTCATGGCATTCCAAGTGTCTTAGAGGTATGGTCTCAGAATCTGGATCGACCATCCCCATCAACCTCTGGAGATGATGCTACACCATTGGCTAGTGATGGTAAGAAGAAGGGAAAAATTAAATTCCCGTGTAGGTTATGTGAAGGACAGCATATTCTTCACCTTTGTCCTCTTATGGATAAAGCTTAAAATGTTTTGGAAAACCTTACAGCTCCTCAACCCCAACTTCGTATTAGTTATCAGAGGCTTTCTTCTAACCCTCTCCTAGTTGGTAAAGAGATTGACTTGAATTCATCTCTTGCCCATCCTCCTCTTCCTCAGCATGACTCTCTTGTGTCTGTTCCCGACCAACCATTGGTCGAAAAGTGTGTCAACTTGGCTCCACCTTAAATTGTTCACTTTGTTCCTGAAGAGAGTAGTGATCATACTACTCATGTTCTTCTCATCTCCTCAAATTCTCACGAATCGAAGAGTGACCCTCCCATCCTAGTTATTCAGGAGACTCCTTCTCATATTCCTGTAAAGCATGGGGTAAATCCTATGATACCCTCACAAAGTAGTTTTCTTCTTTCTTTCGATTGGAGTCAATTGACAACATTCCACCTCCCATCTTATGTGCCTTTCGATATTATGGTACAAGCCTATAATATGGTAGTACATGGCACTTTATTATGTGAAGTCTCGTCTATTAACATCATGTCTTATACTACTTGGCAAGCTTTGGGATCCCACAACTTGTGCCTGTCACGCAGAATCTATTGGCTTTCAATGGATGATCTAGTCAACCTTTAGGAATCCTTCCGAAGTTCCCTATTACTTTGGGAGGAACGACCATCTATATAGACATGATGGTATTCCAAGGTCCCTTAGGCTTTGATCTTCTCCTTGGGCGTGACTATGTTGATGTCATGGGAGATATTGTTTCTTCTCTCTTCCGTGTCATTTGTTTTCCACACGAAGGGAGAATAGTGATCAATGATCAATTATCGTTCATTAGTCACCAGATGGCTCCAATCCTACTGTCATCCCATATTGGTTCTCGTTTGCAAGAAGTACTCTCCCCGCCATAGGTCAATTATGTGGCTACCCATTCCATCTCCACATCTGCTGATGATCATGCAGATGGCATGGTACATTATGTATTGGGAGCATTGGAACCTGATCTGTCATTTGTACCGGTTGACATGTGTTCCTCCCAGAGTGTAGTTCTCCTATCAAGTGAGGGCCTCTTGGAGGCCATGCTATCATATGGTCCATGACCAACTATTATGAGGATAGTTATTTTTCTATTTCAACCTAGTTAAAAAATGAAAAAGCGTACAGGGATAGTTCTTTTTCTATGTCAATCTCATTAAAATATGAAACAATGTGCTAGGATAGTTTGTTCCTATATCAACCTCGTTAAAAAATGAGATAGATTTCAAGGATAGTTTGTTCCTGTATCAACCTTGTTAAAAATGAAATAGATGTCATGAGGATAGTTCCTAGCCTTGTGTCAACCTTGTTAAAAAATTAAACAAGGTGTCGGAGCATGGTTCCTGGTCTTGTGTCAATCTCCTTAAAAATTGAAACAAGGAGTCATGAGGATAGTTCCTAGTCTTGTGTCGACCTCATTAACAAATGAAACAAAGTGTCAGAGCATGGTTCCTGGTTTTGTGTCAAGCTACTTAAAAAAAGAAACAAGGAGTCTTAAGGATAGTTCTTTTATTGTGTCAACCTCGTTAAAAAATGAAACAACTCCCTTTTCCAAATTGAGTATTTGATTAAGGTCTCGTCAAATTCCAGTCTATTCTTTCCTTGATCTCGAAAGTGAAACTTCATTCCATCCACCTTTTAGCAACTCGATGTCTACTTTGGTGAATGAAATAAAGTTTTGGGGGCATGTTCCTCGACTCTCATCATGTTGGGGACATGCCATTTTTTCATCCAAGCATAGTTTTTAGTTTCAATTTTGTGTAAACATGAAACCAAATCCAAGCATAGCTTTTCGTTTCAAGAATGTGTAAACATGAAACCGAATCGAAGAATAGTTCCTCGTGGTTTGGGCTTGTATAAAAATGAACCCATCTCCATTTCAACTATCGTGATTTCCATTTTTATCAGCCTCTCCCGTCAGATAATCCTTGGTATTTTCTCCATTCCATCGCCACCATCTCTTTGGCCAATAAGATGTGTGGTTTTACTAGCTAGCCTCTTGACCTCTTATTTTTTAAGCAGTTCCATCATAATCAGAACTAGTTTCTACCCTTTATACCACTCGTTCCTCTAGGATGAGTCACATTTAACCTCTTTTCTAACTCATAAAAAATGAAAAGATTGCCAATTATTTTTCCCTTCTAGACTTGTTAAAGAAAATAAAAGCAGGGAGTCATCTTTGAGCTCTTTTTTGACTCTAAAAATATGAAAACATTTCCAAGATATTGTCATTTTGAACTCGTTAAAAGTTGTGAAATTTTGTTTACCCAGTATACGTTTACCCCTTTTTCAGGATGGGTTAAAACTATTTATGAAAAATGTATACCTTAGTCAAACATGACTAGGAGGTTCTCTTGAATATTGTTTTCTACCTTTTCAGGATCGAGAGACAACTTTACGAAAATGGACCCTTGGAGTTTTCTTTTCTGTGTATTTTTCAAACTCTATAAACATGAAAAAGATTTTGAGTTTCACCTTTGTTGGACTCGTTAACAGATTAAATGACATAGGACTTGTCCTTAGGATGAGACCGAGCTTATCCTTCCTAGGGCTCGTTAATATTTACTAGATATGGTCCATCCGAAGGATGGGCTTATATTACAAGCATATGCTATCCCCTTCAAGCTTGTGTTTAAAAAATAACTGGGGAAAATTGTAAGTATTCATCAGTTGTATTCTTCACTTGAGGCAACATGTCGCTCCTAAACATTGACACTCATTTGTTGTTCGTGTCAGGTTTTGGGACATCCTCACTCTGTCACATTCCTTCGTGGGTTTGGGTTATCCATTTTAACCTATCATCTGATCTCTACCACATCACCATCACCTTTGATCCTATGATATAAAATGTTGCCAAAATCCAGAGTCGTGTCATCCACATGTTCAAGAGAAGTCTTCTTGCCTGTACATTGTCTAGTCATCTGTCACATTCTTGGATTATTCTCATTCATTTTGTCTCTCATTTCATATTGATGATGAAGGATCCATTATGACCTTCCTTCGATGAATCGATTCCTGTCGACATCAGCTCATTATCCAGGAAGTTGATCTAGAAACTCCTTTCCAGTACCTTATAGCTTGCATGCCTCAATGGAAAGTTCTTCACACTCGATGACAAGTTCTCATCATTGGCCCTTTATCGAGTGATTTCACAGGTGTTTGACATTAGTTCCTTATTCACACTTCATCAATTGTACTGATAGTACCTTGAGATCCATTGACATTATGGGTGCTTTCTCTCACACTTGTTAACGGTTCACATCATTAGTTGGTAATCAAGTGATTTTCTAGAATGTTCAACTTCAGCATGTCTATTCACATGTTAGAATTTATACTTTCATCAAGTCATGTTGGAGTGCAAGACCCTGGGCTTAGATAAAAAAAGTCTAGGTTTCAAGGAGTGATGTGTCATTCATGATTATATACATGATTCTTTAGACGGATGGCTACAACTATGCAGTGGGTATCATTTTGATCCTCTCTATTCAGATGGTTGCACCGATGCAGTGGATCTATTTCATATGATCCCTTTAGTCGGATGGTTGCATCCATGCCGAGGATCGATGCACATGATCCTTTTCTTGATGGATAGTTGCGCCTATACCATGGATTCATGTATTGTTATATGCCTCCCATGTTTATCAGGCATTACTATTAGATTCCAAATATGTATATGTATGTTTGAGTTGCAGGTCTTCCAATGCTGGTATTCTTAGTCCTTGCTCCATCTTAAATCATTTCAGCCATTACTCTCAGGTCTGACTTCATGTTTTATGGGTAATCACAGTAATTTGTTACTCTCCTATCACTCCCCGTTCCTGATCCCGGAGAACCATAGTAGTGACTATTGTGTTATACTTTCACCATGAAAGCTATTTTCTTGCATCCCTTTAAGTTTGAAGAAAGTAGTCCCCACTCCCTTTAGAACATTTCTAAGGAATCCTTCTTAAAACCCAGTTTTTAATATTAACAGTCTTTCCCAGTATCTCACCCTCATCAATGGAAGAGTTTTATACTATGACCCACATCGATCGGTGCTATTGTTAGCCCAATACATGCGCCGGTCTACTTCTGAACTATTTTTATAAAAGGAAACAGATGTTCACGTCTAGAAACTTCTAATGGCGATGTGTTGGATATTTGTTTGGTTGGATAAGGGTCGAGAACTTCATATAAGGTTCCTTCTCCCTTAAAAGTGGACCTTCCCAAGGAGATAATACCTTCTTCCCCCTTGATTTTATCTCATTCTTATCCTCCTCTCCCTATATAAACCACTTCCTCTTACCCCTTTTTGTTACAATACAACACATAGTGAAAGTGGTGGAGTGATCCTGATTTAAAGGGGAACGCAATAGATTATAGAGATAACCGTAAATACAGAGATGCAATAACCATAAATATGGATATGCAGCGGAAATAATACTTCATTTCATTACTGTAAAATACTGAAATATGCTTACAAATAGAAATAGAAATAAACCAACTAGGGCGATGGTAGCTTATCTCTGAGAAGAGATGTGGTGGCTACATGCCTCTGAACTGTGTTACAATGAGGCTCAAAGGCCTATTTATTGTTTAGAAGTAATGGAAAACCCTTCACATCCTAAAACCTAACCCTAGAAGATGAAACACCAAATTGTGGGCCCCGTTTGGGTAAATTGGTACATCAATTTCCCGAGGTCGTAACTTTGGCATACGATCTCCGTTTGACATGTACAATATCTCGTTAAAAATATCTATCTGAGAACTACAACTTTGGGAAGGGAAACATCCGTCCATGGACCGATGTTGCCCCTAGATTTCCCAAAAAACGTCATTTAGAGCCTCAAAATGGCTCCGGAAGTTCAGGACCTGAAAAACTACTAAAAATAGTAAAATGTGCTACAATTTAGGAAACTGAAAAAGTAAAAGAGACAGTTGTGGGGGTCCAAATGGGATAGGTGGGTGGCCACCAACATCCACCTGGATCATGGAGAGATAGAACCAGCTGCAAAATTATGAAATCTTTAACTTTTGATAGAAGAATATTAGTCTTAGATGACAAAAGACTAGCCTTTGGTAGCGAAAGTAGGAGGAAAGGGTGTTAGATCTTGGAAGCCATTCCATGTCAAGCTAGAGAAGAAAACGAGTGCTGAAAAGGCGTGTAGTGGGACTTGGATACCGGAAAGGAGATCTCCAACATCAAGGCTTTTGTTATATTTCTCTTTGAAGTTTATTTTAATACAACTAATGGTTTATTTCCTATATTAGGTGTAATATTACATTTGATAGCTTAAAAATCCTTGACCTTTTAAGTAGATTGGATTCAATTTTAGGCTATCATGTTTGTTGCTGTTTCTTGCATGTTTTTTTCAGGTACTTGAACGACAGGAACAAAAAGAAGCTGGAGCAAGGAATCAAGATCACCATAAAGTGGATTAGCATTATAAGAGGTAGGCCCTCTTATTCGATTCTAATCTGAAGAAATTTACATTATATTGTCTTGTTTGTGGCTAGACCTGCTCTCTTGGGCTAGAGGGATCATCTCTGTCCACAGAGAGAATATTCATTCACCACAATATGTTAAAGGGCTGTAGAGCATTTGTCCAACCAAGGCTCCAAAAACTAGTAACTCAACCCAAGCTAAGGAAACATGAGAACCAGCTAAAACAAAAAAATGAAATGAACCCACGATCTCGATGGCTATACAGGGAATGGAAAGGCTAGGAAAATCCACTCTCAAACCCGTCCATCCTCCATGCCAATGACATGCCATAACCTAATGAGCACCAGTATTGCAACAAGAATGTTGCAACTCTTAGGGATACAAATTTTACTTCATCAACCCGAGGTTCGTACAAACTTGGAGGTGACAGTGATGTATAAACAAATAGACATAATGGGTCTACTCTTTGTCACTGCTGAGTTGGGTGATAGGCCACTAGGGTTTCTCAAACCAGTCTTCTATTGATTTAGAATAAGTTTTATTACCAATTGAGAAAGGAGAACTTTACCCTAATTGAAATGATTGAAATGTTACCTATTGTAGTAATGAAAGACTGAAATAGATGCCTAAAACACACAAGTCATCTAGCTATTTGTTAAGATATGCTTCAAAAGAATTCTAGTTTAACACATGTGAAATCCTAACTGAACTAAGCATGAAATATGATCTAATCAAACACTTAACTATTGTGCACATGAATAACAATAACAACATTTTTCTTTTGGTGTTTTTGTGAAAACATGAATGATAATCCTTCTTGATTGCATGGAAGGTGGGATAGGTGTGGAGAGAGATGAGTGTGATGGGTCAAATGGCTTGGGAGGAAAGAAGGGTTCTTTTCCTAGCTTTTGTGATGCATTTCTCACAAATTGAGCTCAAAACAAGCCACTACAGGTCTTCCTACAGGATGTACAGGATGTCCTAATTCACCTACAGGATCCCTTGTTTTCCTACAAGAATAGGCCGAAAGCATAAGGAGTCATTTGGACAGTGGTATGGAGCTTAGGGGAGGTGAGTGATGGAAGGAATAAGTCAAGTGGTTGGAACTCACTCAGAACTCAAACTGAAGCTATATGATGGTTGCATTTGCTCAACAAACATGGCAAGTTGTCCTTGTGAAATGATAACTCAAATTGAGAACTTAGTGGCCTTTGGTGATCATGGGAGGGTATGGTTTGGTTCAGGCTAATGATATGAGGTCTTCCTCTGATATGGAAACTCTTGCAACATACGCATCATTGTTGGCATTTATCCATAAATCATTTCAAAACAAGAAGGGTTTACAACAATATAAGGAAAACAGAATTTGCATCATTTATTTGTCAAGTCCATGCATGGAAATTATTGAAACCTATTATGAAAGAAACATGAAATCTAATACAACTTAAGATATCATAAATGACAACTGAAACCTATCTTCTAAAACTGAAAGATGTTGACCTACTTAGCAGAAAAAATCCCTAAATTTCATAAGAAACCATAGTTCTCTCCTTTTGAGCTGAATGGGAGTTTTTCCTGAATCCATGGTCCTTGAAGGAAGGAATGAGGTAAGATCCACCTGTTATCAACCTTTTTTGATATTTCCTTATCTCTCTCATGCTTCTATTAAAGATATGCACAAATGGAAGCAAACTAATCAAATTCACCAATACTTGCAATGTAACAATGCAAAAATCAATATAACAAGTAATCTATGGAATAACCTAAGTCTACAAGTATAGTAAGAGGAACCTCTACTACTAGGGTTGGGCCCTAACCCAAGAGCTGCAGCCCTCTGATTCAACTCAGTGTTGGATTAAGGGAATGCTCATTTCCATTAACATATCAAAAAATAGATGACAGTGTTTGGTCACAATCCTTCAACTCAAAAGTGCTTAGATATTTTTCATCACAAATATGAATCATAATGAGGGTCTAGGCCTCTTTATTTATACAACTGAAGTTGTCAACAACTTCCTTAAATCTAGGAAGGCTTGTCTCCCAATGTTAACATTAACTGCTTCTTAAGTATTACTGGCTTGGCAACGAATGATCCTCATGACTCAGTTGCCTGCAACTCCGAGCTGGTGTGATTTGATTGGGGTATATTTGAGTGAGTGAGGATTTAGTGAGGGAGATCCATCCCCTATAATATCTCTTTCTTGTCTCATTCTAGTTCCTGCACCTTAATTAGCCATAATTTTCTCCCAAAAACTTGCAATCAATGTGCATTAGACCACTAGACATAACATATTACTTTTACTCATCTCATTAAGAAAAATATAATTAAAACATGTAAAGAATTATGAGAAGATTTGATTTTAGTAAGCTTGGAGGCATATAAAAGTCCATATATTTTACCCAATGATGAGCCTCATCATCACCCCCTACTGAAAGTGTTGCTCATCCTCTAAGTAAATCAACGTATGTCCATGTCCTTCATTTCTTTGGTGGCTTCCCTAACTTTCCATGCTTCTGATGTAGTCTCTTCCTCCTGTGAATAAAACCATTCCTTCTTCTCTATCTCTTACCACTACTTTCTTTCTTATTCTTCTTTTATTCCTTCCAACATTCCCAAAAGCAATGGTGGATTGAGCCTCAAGCCAATCAAATTCACTTTGAGTCTTTGTAGTTCCCACTTATACATTGGGGTTCTATTTAGTGGCTCTCGATATTATCTGATTTTTAGGTTGTAAGGCAAGATGTTCCATCTCATTTGGTAGGGTTGTTGGCCATCATCTCATAGAAATGTTAGCATGTACTGAAGATGTGTGATTGCTTTTTATTGTACAACAAGGTACCTTGGTGCAAGCTTGGGATCATGCAATGAGGTTGTGGGTGTGGATGACAGCCATTGGGTTATATTATTTTGCACCGATTATAAGGGGTTCTGCCTCTTCTTTTGGCAATACATTTTTCATCTCTATAGCTCTTGCCTCCTCATGATTCAGCCAAGATGCTAAGGCCATAAATTACAATTCCCCTAGCTTTGGATTTGGGTCCCACACATTTAAATCTATCAAGGCCAAATTTTGTAGGTAAAACTCAGATATCTTTGCTCTATCTTCCAAGGTTCTTTGATCATGGAGATCAATGAATTGTCTATAGTCTTGGAAGGGCATAGTTTATCTTTGTGATAGGGTCTTTATCTAGAATTATAGCCATTATTCCTTGAGGTACAAGGCATATGACTTTGCCGGCATCTTGCACTGGATTGCCTCCATCGATAGAATGGCCACGGTAGCCAATTGGGTTTCCCTTTCTTGTGGCTTCTTCCTTAGCCATGTGTTCTCAGCCTCTAACTAAGATTTGATCATTTCTTATTTATCTCTTATGATGCTCAGTTCTTTGCCCATCTCTTGAAATTTCTCCTCTATGTTGCCTACATCATCTACCCATTTTGATTTAGAAATATTCATCCACCTATGTGTCCTTTCTCTCTCTTTTTCAAGTTCAAAGAATAGGGGAATGGAAAACTTTTGTGGTATCACCCTACCTCCCTCAATGAACCTATAATAGGAGTTGAGGTTTGGCTGTGTGCTAAGTTCATTTAGTTCTTGGCCCTCTTCCTTTGTTTATTGTTGAGTAATTCCTTCCTGGTCTCTTTTCTATGTTTCCTGTAGGTTTGACAGAGTTTCCTGTAGGATGGTCTCTGCTTCCTATATGTCTGACTTTGTCTCCTGTAGGAGGCCCTTTCCCTTTGATGATGCTGACCTTGTGACAGGCCTCCTAACATAGGTGATTGGATACTTGGGAGAAGCTTGTTTTGATGTTCCTTCACCTTAATTTTTCTTTAGATGGATTACCTTCTCTTGTTGTTTTGGTGAATATTCAATGAAAATTGGAGTTTTGGTGGGGGTTTGAGGTCTCCCTTGTCTAATCGTATTCCTATTCCTTGTCCTGAAGTACAGTGGGGTTTTTCTTCGCCTCTTTTCCTTTGAGTTTACAAGTGTAATTAGGGATGTAAGAGAAGTTGTTGCCTCTTTCTCTGTAAGTTCTGGAGACGCCCTTGGTGATTCTTCTTCTTCTCTGCCTTGAGCTACAGAATTATGTTTATCCTTTTGTCATTTTTCCTCTTTTCCATTTTCTTTCTCATCCTCTTCCTTGTCTCCTCCTTCCCCTTCCTTTTCTTCCTCTATTTCTTCACCTTGCTCATTTGTTCGTTCTTTTCTTTCCTCCTCTCTCTCTTCTTCATTTTCCTCCTCTATTTCTTCTTCATTTTCCTCCTCTATTTCTTCTTCTCCCTCACTAGTAGTAGGGCTTCTGCCATATTGAATAGCTTGAATTTATCCTTCTGCCTACATGTATGTAAATGTTGTCCATGCAATAGGGGATCTTAATTTTTTTAGAGCATCTTCAAGGATGAGTTTGATCGACCAATGATGGGCTAGTTGTTGATGTTTTCCCTCTTGCACTTTGATGCTCATGTCTATCATGGATTGTAGAAAAAAATAAGGTATACTCAATCTATTATGAGGAGGTGTGTTCTCTCCAAATGTTAGTTCTTGGAGGAGTCTGAAGAGGTATCCATACACTAAATTGTATCTCCCTTCACATGAGATATATTTGATGAGCTAGTAACTGACTTCATTCCAAGGGTATGGAATTCTCTTCCTTCTAACCCCATATTTTTCCTCTATTGGCTCTTCTCCTTCTAAAAAGAAGCTTTTCTTTGAAAGGGTGTTGTTACCCTTGCCTTCTTTTCTACATGGTAATACTAGGGGGAGTGTAGTGATTATTCTTATAACCTCAGGGGTAATTTATATTGATAAACCCTTCACAACAGTGGTGGAACTGGTCGTAGTGAGGGGTATGAGTAAGAGGGAAAATTCTTTGGCCACATCATCATCGTATCCTCTCATCCTCTCAAATAACCCCATCCATTGATGCCTTGTGAAAATTTCCACCACAGGAGGATGTTGGTGGATCCTTGTTGTATTTGTCGGTTCTCTCTTGTTGAAACCTATTGTCTTCTTTTTCTGGTAATTCTAGAAGCTTGTTTGGGTATAGTTCAAGACTTCTGGTAGGTGAGGAAGTTTTGGAATTTATCTTTTAGTGACATGCAATAGAATTTTTCTATCCTGAGATGCACTGCAAATTCCTAACCGAATTGAGGGTTTCTTTTTTTCAAAATGGAAAATACGGAATTTGTGGCTCCTACCTCACTTTTCTACATTCTGGTGAGGATAACCCTTGCTTTGACCTCCCTTAGTGCCCACTGATAGCTCTGTAGGATGATTCCTCTGTATCCTGTAGGCTTCCTGTAGGTTTCCTGCTTGCTATATATGTTGACTATTTCCTTTATGTGCTATTCCAAGAGTGCCAAGAGAAACCTCTTCGTTCGATTGATCCACAAAGTTGCCTTTTCTTTCTTCGTATGGGAATCAATTTTTTATTTCCATTTATGGATGATCGTATCGGATGGTGTGCTAGCTGGCCAAGTATGAGCACCTCCTTTTGGACAGTTTGTCCCACTATCATTCCATCATTTCACTTTACCTCGTAATCATCTCCCACTCCTATCCTTTGTAACTTGAAACTTTTTGGATTCATTCCCTTTTTCCTTTGATTTGAATTTTTCCACGTGTGGAGTGGTTTAACTCTTTTCTTCTCGTTGATTGGATGAAGTTGGCCAATTTAACTACCCACCTTTACTTATAAAATCAACTCTCGCATTATTCCTACAGTTTTGATCATATCGGACACATGAGAGAGCATGAGTAAGATGACATAACTATGGGTCAAGTGATTAGTTGATGATGCATGTTGGAGAGTAGTGCCTCTTCGCTGTGATTTTCAATATGCATATTTTCATTGTGTATTAACTCTTTTGATGCTTTTTTCCCTTTGATGTGTAGGTGTTGGACCTTGTTGTTGGTGATCTTCTTGCCGCTCCTAAGCTCTAGAGGAGCATCCTCATCCTTGTAGCCCATGGGTTGAAGATGGTTGCAGTCACTGTGGTTTCTTATGTAGGATAGGCTACTACAGTATTTCGTACATGATGTCTACAGGCTGTTCTGTAGCTGTCTCTCCCTTAAACTTTCACATTTCTCTCAGCTTTGAAGTATAAGGGGTGTTTGAAATAAGTGGAGAAGGGTGGTATGGAATGGTAGGTGAGGGATGTTGCCTTTTGGTATGCCTCCTCTTTCGCTTTTCTCTCGTTTTTTGCTTTCTTTTTTCTTTTCCTTTTGTATTTTTTTTTTAACTGATTTCTCTGATGGATACAGGGGCAACATGGTGATGTAAGGTATTGGTTGTGTTGTGGTGATGTAAATAGTTTTCTTTCATCCAGACACAGTTTTGGGTCATCACTTTTCTCTTGGGCTACTCCTCTTGTGGTTTTCAGGTCTACTGTCATTTCTACAGGTTACTCCTGTAGCATTACAGGAAATCCTGTAGAAAACACAGAGATTGTGTGAAATGAATTGGAGGGGTTTATAGATAGAAGATTGGGTGCATAATGGAGGATATGAGATGGATGAGTTAAAAAATGGCTTTTATAGGTCCTACTATCCTCCTCATGGTGTGATTATCCTCCTCTTGTAGACCTCCAAAACATAATTGTCATCTTTTGTATCTTTTCTCTTTTTTCTCTTTTTGTTTTACTTTTTTTTTATATTTTTTAAAAAACAACTAGTCTGCCCCCAAGAGGTTTTCCTCCTAGTTTCCTACCCTGGGTGCCTCAAAAGGGTTTTCACCCGAAGATATTTCTATTTTTCTCTCCATTTTTTTCAACACCCTTGGGCTGCCTCAAGAGGTTTTCAACCTAACAGTGGGACTCAGGTGCCTCATGGAGGTTTTCACCTGAGTCTCTTTATTTATTTTGTTTTGTTTTTCTTCAAGGACTTGGTGGGGTGGAAGCTGAGACTTTCTCTACCACCATAATTTTCTTGATGATTCTATTGATGAATTCTTGCCTTCATAAGGGCTTCTTGTAGACTTTTAATCTATACCCATTGACAAGTAAAGGGATATCCTCTGCATCAATCATTCTTATCTACACAACACCATTATCATGACACTTTTCTATTACATAAGTCCCTAACCATCTAGTCCTTAACTTGCCTTTAAAATCCTTGTACCGAGAATCATACAGTAAATCCCAATCATCTTCTTGAAATTGTTTATCTTTTTTATTCTTGTCATGGAAAATTTTCCTTTGAACTTGACTCACCTTTGTGTGCAGGAGGGCCTGCATCCTAAATTCATCTAATCGATTTAGCTAGAGTAATCTTTCTCGTTGTGCCCTAGTGATAGCCAGATCCTGTTGTGATTCTATAGTTAAGGAGTTGTAATCAAATTCAATGGACAACAAGGCTTTCTTCCCATAGACCAACTCATAAGGAGAGAAGCTAGTGGTGGTCTTCTAGCTAGCATTGTAGTCCGGGGTGGCCTCAACTAATCTGTCTACCCAATCCTTTTTGTTGATGCTAATCACGTTGGTGAAAATGACTTCCAATGCTCTGTTGGTTACTTCCACTTGCACATTAGCTTGTGAGTGGTAAGGAGTGGATGTTTTTTGCTTGATATTGTGTTGGCTTAACATCTTTCCAATCATGTGAAATGTAAATTGACTACCTTGATTAGCGACCAATTCTCTAGGGTAAACAAACTTATAAGACACATTTTCACTTAAAAATTCAGCCACTTTTTCTTCTGTTGCTACTTTGATGGCTTTAGGTTCAGCCCATTTGGTTAAGTAGTCAGTGCACACGATGATGTACTTTTTATGTTTGGATGGAGGGTCAATGGGCCTGATGAAATCCACACCGCACTTCTTAAATGGCTTGAAAGTCACTTGAGGTTGTAGAGGAATCTCATCCCTTGGGGTAGGTTTCCCCATCCTTTGGCACTGAACACACTCGCTGGTATACCTATTAACATCTTATTGAAGAGTGGGCTAGTAATAACCATATTGTAGTACCTTGAATGCTATTATTTTGGATGCAAAGTGACCTCCACAAGGCCCATCATGACAGGCCAGAAGGATGTCGAAGACTTCCTCCTCCCTGAAACATCTTCCTAGAATTTGACCTGGACCTAGCTTGAAGAGATTTCCCCCAATCCAAGTGAATCGGGCACTCTTTCTTATGATTCTGCGCTTTTCCTTGAAGGACAAATTTGTTGGAAATTGTGCAAACACCAACTAGTTTGCTATGTCAGCAAACCATGAAGATAGAACTAAAATGGAGAATAAATGTTCGTCTGGTACCTGATCATCAACCATTCTTCCTCCCCTACAGGCAAAGTCGATCTGGATAAAATATCTTTAACAACATTCTCCTTGACAAGCTTATCAATAATAGTTAAATCAAATTGTTGCAATAAAGGTAACCATCTAATAATTAGGGAATTTACATCAGGTTTATTCATCAAGTATTTAATTGCAGCATGGTTAGGATGTACAAATGTTTGGTAACCAGTAATGTAATGCCTAAATTTATTCAATGAATGCACAACAACTAGGAGCTCTTTTTCATTCATTGTGTAGTTACAACTCGACTTTCGATAGATTCTTACTGATGAAGTAAATTCTATAAGGTAGATTTTTCATATATCTAGCCTAGAGTTGCTCCTATGGCTTTGTGAGAGGCATCAGCATGGATATGAAAGGAAGAGCCCAATTTGGGCCTCAAAGAATAGGTGCAGTAGTCAAATTTTCCTTTAGGGTGTCCAAGGTTTCCTCACAACTTTCTAACCATAAAAACTTAGAGTCTTTGGACAATCATCCAAATAAAGGAGAAGCTAACTTGCTGAAATAATTTATAAATATCCTATAGTATCCAGATAAACCTAAAAAACTTTGAACATCCTTCTGTTTTTGTAGAGTCTGGACCGTTTTGATGATGGCTATCTTATTTGGGTCTACCTACAGTCCTTCCTAGGACATTAAGTGACCTAGAACAATTCTTGGAGTCATCAAGAACTCACATTTTTCGAGACTAAGGGATAAGTTCATTTCAATGCATTTTATTTAGCACCTTACCAAGGTTAGAGAGAGCCTCTTGGAAATCACACCCATAGGATGTAAAGTCATCCATATAAATTTCTACAACATCATGGACTAGCTCTGCAAAGATACTTAGGACTGCCCTCTATAAAGTGGCAAGGGCATTGCATAGGCCAAAAGGAAGGACCCTATAAGCGAAAGTACCCCAATGATAGGTGAAGGTGGTTTTATCTCGGTCCTCTGGGCTAATATGGATTTGATTGTACCAGCTGAACCAATATAAGAAAGCGAAAAACTTTTTCCCTACCAAGCCATCTAACACTTGGTCAATGAAAGGTAGAGGAAAATGATCCTTCTTTTTTGCTTTGTTTAACTTTTTGTAATAAATACAAATCCTACACTTTTCATTTTTCTTTGGAGCCAACACCAAAGGATACGCCCACTCACTGTCTAAAATAGGTTAAATTAATCCTACGTCCAACAAATTTTGCAGCTCTTCTTTGACTATGTCCTTGAGAGTTGGATTCATTGCCCTTTGGGGTTGTCGGACTGGTTTGCAACATTCTTTGATGTAAATGTGGCGAGTACACACCGACGGGTGCACTCCCTTCACTTCTTTGTAATTCCAAGCAAAGGCATCCAAATTCTTTGTTAGCATACTACATAACTCTTCTTCTTCGTGTACAGAGAGAGGGGTTGATTTTCAGTGTTATTTCAGTGCCAAATTCTATTGTCTTGACACAAATAGGGTTTGAGTCAGCCAAGCATACATCAATCTGATGTTTGTTCTTGGTTTCCTTCATTACCTCCTCCAGAGACATGATGTTGGGAGTTGGATTTTGGAGGATGTGTTCAATCAAATCATCTTCATCTGGTTGTCCTCCTCCTATGGTAGTTTCTAGGGTATAGAGTTGGGAGGAGTAGACTTCATCTTCTTCCTCCTATTCTAGCCACAAAGGTAAGTCATGTTCTAAATATGGTTGAGTAGGAGGGTACAAGACCAACTTCTTAGCTAGATGCCCATTTTTGATAGTCGTGTTTCTAGCCCTGCAACTGATTTTGGCATTGGCATTGGCTAACCAAGGCCTTCCAAGTATGAGAGGATAACCATTAAATCTTGTTGTAGGTTGCAGAACTAAGAAGTTTGAAGGGTACTCCCAGCAGTCAATGTAGACCATCATGTCCTCAACAATCCCCTCAAGGGATACTGTGGATTAGTCTACAAGCTGCAAGACTATCGTGGTCTTGCTTAATGAACCCTGGAGATTCAACTTGAGCATAGTGTCCTTAGTGATTATATTAATGGTATCCCCAAGATCAATCAAGGTATGTAGGAAAATGGTGCCATGTGTACATCTACTACAGGGCTTCCAGGGTCTAAATAATTTGGGAAAATTACCTGCATTAGCATTAAGTCGGACAATTTCCAATGACATTAATGATAGGGGTGTCTCTTTTTTGCCTCCCTGGATGTTTGAAACACTTCTCTTTAATTATTTTGTTGTAAATAGGTACATCCTTAATAGCTTGGAGAAGTGGGATTTTGACATATAGATTTTTCAATTCACCCAAAAGTTCATTTTTCTGTGTTATGCTGGACTGGATGAGTTAATATTTTAGGAAAGGGTGGTGAATTCACTCTAGGAATACTTTTCTCTCTTTCCTCCTCACTCTCCTAGTGGAGATGGAGGTTGGTTATCTGGGAGTGCTCTCCTAGAACTACCATTGATTTACTTAATTTCCACAGCATAATAAGGGTAGGATGTCTCTCCATTGTAGACCTATTGTGCATGTTTGTTGTTCGGGTTCAGGTTTTGTTAGGCAGGCATATGAGGTTTCTTAGGTGGAGCATGGTGTAAAAGTTGTGGTTGAGATGGAGGTGAAGGCAATAAAGCTAGAGAATTGTTTTATGGGGGGCTCCACCCATGGGGTCGTACATTCCACTGAGGTTGTGGAGGACTATATCATTGAAATGGCTAGTTGGTCAGCTAGGAATGGTACTGAGGTGCAAAATACTAGAGAGAAGGTGTAGACCAAGAGGCATGAGTAGGGGGGCCCCAAGAGGGAATGGATGTGTTTTGGCTAGGGTTGTAATATGCATACGATGACCCTTACATGCCCTGTTGGTATGCTTGAGGCCCATGAGGCCTCCATTGATTTATGTGGTAGAGTTGTTCAGTCACCCCTTAGTTCCCTGATACAAAACTTTTAGTGCAAGTAGAGAAGGGCACTTGTCTGTGGAGTGGTTTTCTTCACAGAACGAGCAAATTTCTATAAGGTTTAATGGACATTCATTCCTAGGGTGCCTCCTTGTGCATCTAGGGTAGAATATGGCTAATGCTCTCTCTGCTTCTTCCTGCTTTCTCTTGATTTGCATAGTGTCCATCTGTAGGGCAAGGGTTTGCAACATTTCACTCTTAAAATATTCCAACATGTTTCTAATTTCACTTTTTATAGATATGTTGAAAGAGGATGAGCTGGCCATTGTTTCACTTACCCTACCTCTTTTTCTAGCTGCCCTAGAATGGTTCTTAAAAATGGTCTTGATATCCTCATAGGGTAGATGGTTGATGTCCCCTCTTGATAGCAGGTTTAGGGTATCCAGGAGATCTTCCCTGATCCCCCTGAGTAGGACTAGCTTAAGTGACTCACAATCAAGTGTTCATGTGGCCCTTTTATAGCTGAGTTGAAATATTTCCTCATAATCCTCTAAGGACTCATCATGCCCTTAGGTCATTCTAAAAATTTCCTATTTAGTCTCCTTGGACCTTCAGTATTCCCTATACTTGTTGTTGAAAGCTTGCTTCATCTAAGCCCAAGTGGTGATACTATCCCCAGGTAAACCCATGAACCAGCGTAGAGCTGCATCGTCGAGAGTGGATGGGAATAATTTCAACTTCTCATCATCAGTGGTGTAATCATAAGTTCTGCATATGACAAAAAATTCAAACAAGAAAGTATCTGGATCTTCTGAGGTCAATCCATGCAAGTGAGGAAGAGTAGAGGAGCTTATGCTTTTCATCTTGGCATCCCCATTGGTTTCTCTGATGGGAAAATCACCCTCAATTCTTTCTCTATCTTCCCTTTCATTTCTATTTTCAGCCATTATGTCAGTTGGAATGGGTTCTTCTTCTTCCCCTATAGGCTCTTCAAAAAATTTTGGTTTTTCACCTAACAGGACCTCTAATTCACAGCCACTGGAGAAGAGGGAAGGTTGGCTGTTTGAAGTGGTGGGGGTATTTGATAGAAATTTTCCTAAGTTATCCCTATTCCTACGAGGCATGAAAGAAGTGTTTTGTTTTACTTTTCAAGCTTTAACACTAATTACAAAATTGAAAAGGCAAACTGAATTAAAGCTAACCGCTGAATGAAATCACTTGCAGAATGGAAAGGAAAGCAAACCAACTTACAACTACCTTGCAAGAATTAAACTAATAGCAGAATGAAAGAGATAAGAAATGGAAGAAAGAAAGAAGAAATCATATCTAATTATACACCTCCCCAACAATGGTGCCAAAAAGAGATGAGCACCAATATTGCAGCAAGAATGTTGTAACTCCTGGGGCTACCAACTTTACTTCATCAACATAGGGTTCATACAAACTTGGAGGTGATAGTGATGTATACACAAATAGATGTAATGGGTCCACTCTTTCTTACTGCTGAGTTGCGCGATAGAGCACTAGAGTTTCTCAAACCAGCCTTATATTGATTCATAATAAGTTTTGATACCAATTGAGAAAGGAGAATTTTACCCTAATTGAGAGGATTGAAATGCTACCTACTGCAATAATGAAAGACTGAAATAGATACCTAAAACACATAACTCATCTAGCTATTTTTTAATATATATTGCTTCAGAATAATAACACATGTGAAATCCTATCTAAACTAAGCATAAAATATGATCTAATCAAACACTTAAGTATTGTGCACATGAATAAGCATAACAACCTTTTCCTTTTTGTCTGTTTCTGAAAACATGAATGCTAATCCTTCTTGATTGCATGACAAGTGGGATAGGTGTGGAGAGAGATGGGTGTGATGGGTTAAATGTCTTGGGAGGAAGGCAAGGGTCTTTTACTAGCTTTTGTAATCCATTTCTCACAAAACGGGCTCAAAACAGGCCACTATAGGTCTTCCTACAAGATCTCTACAAGATGTCCTAATTCACCTACAAGATCCCCTGTTTTCCTATGGAACAGGCCGAAGGCATAAGGACTCATTTGGACAGTGGTATGGAGCTGACAGAAGGTGAGGGACGGAAGGAATAAGGCAAGTAAGTGGTTCAAACTCACTCAGAACTCAAACCCAAGCTATATGATGGTTGGATTTGCTCAACAAACATGGCAAGTTGTCCTTGTGAAATGATAACTTGGATTGAGAAATTAGTGGCCTTTGGCAATCATGGGTGGGAGTGGTTTGGCTGAGGCTAATGATATGAGGTCTTCCTATGATATTGAAACTCCTGCAACATACACATCATTGTTGGCATTTATCCTTAAATCATTTCAAAACAATAAGGGTTTACAACAATATCAGGAAAGCATAATTTACATTATTTATTTGCCAAGTTCATGCATGGAAATGCTTGAAACTTATTATTAAAAAAACATGAAATCTAATACAAATTAATATATCAGAATTGACAACTACAACCTATCTTCTAAAACTGAAAGATACTTACCAAATTAGCATAAAAAACCCTAAATTTCATAAGAAACCATAATTCTATATTTTTGGGCTGAATGGGAGTTTTTCCTCAAACCATGGTCCCTAAACAGAGGAATGAGGTAAGATCCGCCGTTATCATCCTTTTTTATATTTCCTTGTCTCACAAATGGAAGCAAACTAATCAAATTCACCAATACTTGCAATGTAACAATGCCAAAATAAATTTAACAAGTAATCTATGAAATAAACTAAGAATACAAGTACATTAAGAGGATCCTCTACTGCTAGGGTTGGGCCCTGACCGAAGAGATTTAGCCATCTAATTCAACTGAGTGTTGGATCAAGGGAATGCTCATTTCCATTAACATATCAAAAAATAGATGACAGTGTTTTGTCACAATCCTTCAACTCAAAAGTGCTTAGCTATTTTGCATAAAAAATCTGAATCCTAATGAGGTTATAGGCCTCTTCATTCATACAAATGAGGTTTCCAACAAATTCCTTAAATCTAGGGAGGCTTGGCTCCGAATATTAATATTAATACGTTCTTAACTATCTCTAGCTCAACTGCCAATGATCCTCATGACTCGGCTGCTTGCAACTCCAAGATAGTATGATTTGATTGAGGGATATTCGAGTGAGTGATGATTTAATGAGGGAGATACATCCCCTATAATCTCTCCTTCTTGTCTCATTCAAGTTCCTGTGCCTTAATTGGCCATAATTCGCTCCCAAAAACCTAAAATTAATGAACATTAGACCACTAGACATAACATCTTACTTTTACTCATGTCATTAAGCAAAATATAATTAGAACATGTAAAGAATTATGAGAATATTTGATTTTAGTAAGCTTGGAGGTGTATTAAGGTCCATATATTTTTCCCAATGATGAGTCTCATCATAACCAACAAACCACATGCATATGCCATGCATGCTAAACTAGTGAAGAAAACATACGTGGAACTCGGTACCTGGAAGAAAATCCTGCTATAGTTAGTGATCCCAATGTCTTATTGTGCTTTCCTTCTCTTCCTTTGACTTCTTGCTGCAAAAATACAAGTATGCCACACCCTCCAAGAGTGCTCCGAGAAACTCTAAGTATCGAAAAGTATGAGAGAGAGAGAATAATGAGAGAGCTCCAACATTGAACTGACAAAAGATTACCAACTAATCCTCAAACTCCTTTTTATGAATGAGGCCTGTATTTTCTTCATTTTCCATTATTTTCCTTCATTTCCTCCTCACATGCAACTTGTGACCTTTCACCTCTCTTTTCTCCTAATTTCCATTATTTTCATAAATAAATGTGCCAAAAATGCCATTTTTTCTTTGCCATTGCCTTTTCCAATTTCCATAGCCATTAATAACCAAATGAGCACCCACACTAGGATGTCTTACCCAAGATTCAACTTGGAATAAGTGTCCCATCAGCCATGGTTATTTTTTTTCCTTTATTAACTTTTAGTACATAGAATTTTCACTAGGGTTATTATAGGCTATGTACCCATAGGAAAAAGTGATTATGGTGGATCTATCTAAGATGGAGGACCAAACTTAATAGCTTCTAAAGTACTAGATTTGGTATTTTGAATTTTCTTATGCTTCTAACAATGGCCAAGAGTTTCCTCTGGTGGAAGGGGAGGATTATTTTTCATTCTACGTGAACGATAGGGTAAAGGGTTTTGTTATTCCACGTTGAATTAATGAATTTTAACAATTAACATCAAAAATAAGTTAAAGAAGGTAAACTATGCATAAAGGTTTAGTAAGCAATTGTGAACTGCAATATAAACTCTTAGAGAAACAAGAATTTATGTATGGGCTGGAAATCTCTCCAAATGCTGTGTTCTATGTATCGCAATGTACAAGGAGCCTGACACGGTTACTTATGGAGAGGATAGCAACCTATGGTGGACTTCCAAAATATTCTTGACAGTACATGGAAGTGTGGTTCATGTTAGTTTTCTCTAGTGTGTAAGTGTATGATGAGAGTGTTCCCATATACTCTTCATGTGTTGAGCACTATCCAATATACGCAGAGGTACGTGCAAAACGGTTCGATACAATTACGTACGTGGAACGGGATATCACCCCTAGAATGCAATGGTGGAAAAAAATGACAACTTGTATGTTTATAGACGTCGAAACACATCTCCAGCCTAGACCTCTAAATGTTTGTGTTAATGTTACAAATCCTCCTTATGTTGATTCAGTAAATTTTATAGTTTATCTTGACTTAAGTTTCAATTTTCAAGGCTCACCACGAATTTCATATAAATATCCTAAAATGCAAGCTAGCATGATAAAACGAAACTTTTATTTTCAACGAAAATATATATATCTGAGGGAAGAGAACAAAGAATATGTAGCATACGAGATGAAATAAACAAGATTGTTAAGAAATCCCCCTAATGCAACTATTTCTGATTACAATTTTCACTGATAGAAACATATATGCAATGCATGATGTATAAGATCTTTATTTTCGATTCAAGTTAATTTTGAGATGAAAACTAAGATATTCTCCCAATGATTGATAAACTAAGATATTCTCCCAATGATTGATAAAAGACACTTTTCTAAACAATGATTGAAACACCAATTCCTTGAAGCAACACAATGATCAAGCGATCTATTTGCTATTGACCTAATGACAAGAATAAGGAAAAATCTAAACAAATTCTTTTCAAAGGGACTCAAAATCAAAAGAAAACAAGATGAAGGCTTCCGAGAGAGCAAAACACAATCAAGGACATAAGGAGGACCAACTGGAATCAAGTTAATCAGAGAGAAAATCATGAAAAGGAATTTTTTTGCATGAAACAGGGGTCAACACAGGTGAAAAGAGGCTACCAGTGCTCTGCAACGCTGGTACAAAGAAGGCCAGGGTGCTCTACAACGCTTTGTCAATAGACCAGGGGGTGCGCTCATTAAGGAAAAGGGATTTTATGACACAAAAGATCAAATGTAGCTCAATAAAATTTCTTCCTAGGGTCAATTCAAATTGAGTGAGACACTGTAGGTCTAGTCAAGAGGTGTAACAAGGGATAAAATCAAGGAAACCATTAATAAAATGAATCGATTCCTAATATGGTCATTGGTTTATTATATGGAATTTATGATGACAGACAAAAGTATCTTTCCTAGACCTAGTGGCCTAGTCTAGAACAACAAAAATAAAATACTATAAAGTTTTCCTTAGAGAAATTAGATAATGAAAAGTTACTTCCTTGTGATCCGTAACAATCTCTTCTTTTCTCTTTCCTTCTAAGGCCCAACTGTAGCACAAATAAACAAATAAACAAACAAGCCAACACAAGCCAAATATCTATGACATCTATTAGCATTATCCAATCACTCTATTCAATGGACCAACATAGCATTGAAATGTATGAATGTAAACATAACATAACACATATAGGAAAACAATATACTCTTTGGATTAATAAGAAGGGAGAGAGTTTACAACCAAAAGTGAAAGTTGATCTTGTGGAGATCCCTACAAGTTGACATTTCCTTCCTTGTCACAATGTACACCTCATGGTCACCCTAATACATCAAAATGATAACTCTCTTATGAAGAAAGAAGAAGCATAAGGGTATGATTATTCTCCAAAATCCTACCCTTAGCCTATGGATGGTAGTAAATCTATAGGAGAGAATGGTAGTTTAGTAATTCTTATCCATTTACCAATCTAGGCTTGAGATCCACTCTTCATGGGAGGATGATCTCAAGGGATAAGAGGTGAAATATCTAAGCTAGGATGAGATATGATTCAAATTTCTTATCCATGCTAAATGGTTATAGAAAATCCTGGAAGCTTCTGGAAGAGGAATCTTCAGGATTGTTTTTATTTTTCTCGAATTTCTAGATTCAATGCACCCCCAACAAGGGACAACATGCTCTGATTAGATCAGGTGTAGAACTAAGCAACCTGTTGCTCAACATAAGTCCCTAAACGACTAAGGTGAGTTGGGCCTTAAAATCACTGGTATGAAGTAATCAATGCCATAAATTCAGGAATTTGAGAGAGCCATGCGTAGGGCTTTGTGTAGGGATGATGACAAGGTGTTTATGGATTTTGATGGATCCAGTTTGTAGGCGTGTTGACTATATGTGACAAAATTACCTATATCATGTACACCATAAGAATAAAATCTCAAGGAGCACCCACAAACATGGTGTAAATTTTTTTAAAATAATTGAGAAAGATGGTACCCCTTTCAAAGGAGGACTATGGTAATATGTGTGTGGGACATATGCTCAAGTTCTAATTGTTTATTCTATTCACAAAATGTCCATATGACCATTTGCGGCATGATTTATGTATAAATTATGTTAAGATCTTAGACCCGCTCAATCATGAATATGGTGCTTGATATTCCTAACAAATCAAATAAACTTCACATTTGATTTTTATGATCAACTGAACCTCTTAAGTGAGTTTCTAAAGTCTTGATAAAGGATTTTTTTCAAGAGAAAAAAACCAAATCCTTCATTAATAAGTTAAGAGGAATTGCATAGTCATAGGTCTATTTTCTATTGACTTACTTACAATATTTGATATAAAAAAACAGTCCAGAAGGAGAAACTATAAAAGTTGTAGGGTGTTAGAAATGAATTAAAGGAGCAATGAAATACACAAAATATTGTGGAAACACAAATACCAAAATGCACAGAATAAGAGAAATACAGATATGTGTGGTTCAGCCAATTTGGGCTATGTCCATAGAGAAACATCAGTCCTTCCTTTTATATTATCCAACAATATGAATATATACAACCTACAGTAGATTTATTTTAATTTCCTCTTCACTCTCACACAATCTCCTCTCTCTTTCTCGCTCAGAATCATAGTCGTCTGTAATACAATTCCCACATATAAACCAAGGGGTTGCCTTCTAGGGAAAAAACCATAAATTAAACATAACTTATACCATTAGATCATTTTCATGATGAATGACCTAGATTGACTATGAAATTACAATATTTTAGAAGGAAAAGTTTCATCTATTTTTACCTTTGAGGGTGCTGCCCTTGAACCCTCGTTAGGGGGGGCTCCAAACATGTAACCTTACCCCCCTGGCCCACCCAGAAAGTGATAATGGGGGAAGCCCCCCCCCACACCCCCTTGTGAGGAATTGGGAAGCAAACACGATTGAAAGAAGACCTATAAATCAGGAAGATAATCGAGCTCCACATCCAACAATCTCGCACTTGGAGTCCGATTATATCAACTCCATCGTTGTGTCACTTGCTAGAAAATGCTTCGAATTTGGACCTCGTTGTTTCTCATCTTCATCATCATTCTTGAACACCAATTAAAACTGAGCAGTAACTCAATTTCTCCCTAACTACAACTATTTTCAACATATATGCAGGATCCTGGCTAGTGTGTATCTTTTCTAACTTCAACTATCCATCATCCAAAATTGAGCGTATGAAATGATACTTGAGCTACATATGTTTACTCTTAGAATGAAAGGCTGAGTTATTTTCAAGATGAATGGAAGTTTGCATGTCACTATATAACATACTCATCTCTTGCATCCTTCCCAACTCATCCATAAACCTTTGTAACCAAATCATTTCTTTACTAGCCTCTGCGGCAACAACATGCTCTGCTTCTATTGTTGAATGTGCAACAATATTTTGAAACTTTGAAACCCATCTAATAGTTATTCCACCTATAGTAAACAAATACCCTTTGGTTCTCCTCATGTTATCTTTGTCATCGGCAATATCTGCATCAACATACCCCTATAGAGAAATGTTTGAACCTCTAAAACATAATGCTTGATTTTTGGTATCTCTCAAATACCTGAGAATCCACTTCAGTCCCATCTAATGCTCTTTTCCTAAAATGTTCATATACCTGCTTACAACTCCCACTACCTGTGCAATATCAGCTCTTGTGCAGACCATTACATAGATTAAGCTTTCAACAATTGATGCATATGGAACTTTACACATATAATCCATCTCTTCCTATGCCTTGGGATATGTCTCCTTACTTAGTTTGAAATGGTTATCCAAAGGTTTACTGACAGGTTTTGCATTCTACATATTAAATATTTCCAACATCTTTTGTATGTAATCACTCTTAGACAATGTTAATTTGTCATTTTTCGTGTCTCTAGTTATTCTTATACTAAGGATTTGTGTTGCAGCACCTAAATCCTTCATTGCAAATTAATTTTCCAATTTTCCTTTGAGCAAATTTATTTCCTGCATGTTAGATCCTGTGACAAGCATGTCATCTACATACAATAACAATATACTATAGTTGCCATCATTTTACCTTTTAAAATAAACACAATGGTCAGAGTGACATCTAGTATAACCTTGTTCAAACATCAACCTGTCAAATTTTAGATACCACTTCCTTTGACCCTATTTTAAGCCATACAATCTCTTCTTCAATTTTCAAACTAATTTCTCCTTCCCTTTTACCTCATACCCATGTGGCTACTACATATACATTTCTTCTTCCAAATCCCCATGGAAAAAAAGATGTGTTTACATCTAACTTCTCAAGGCACAAATCTTCTATTACCACTAGACTTAAAATAGTTCTGATTGAAGTCATTTTAACAAAAGTAAAAAGCCTTTCATTAAAGTCTATACCTTTCTTTTGTGAAAATCCCTTCACCACAACTATAGCCTTATACCTTTATTCACCTCCATTTTCTTCCTTCAACCTGTAAACCCATTTATTTTACGGTGTTGTTTTACCAATAGACAACTTGACTAAGTCCTAAGTCTTGTTCTGCATCAAGGAGTCCATCTCTTCTTCCATTTCTTGGTCCCACTTCAACCTTCTTTTTAACTCCATTTGTTCTTCATATCTTTCCAGTTCACTGGAATCAATCAACATTATATAATATAGTGAAGGAGAGTATTGTTCAGGGGGTCTACTTATCCTAGTAGATCTTCAAACACCAGTTTCAGGCGTTTAAGGTGCATGTTGTTGTTGTGGTTGGCTTTTTTGTTATGGTTGCTAATCATTGTAATTTTCAGGCACATTTACTTTTTCTATGATCCCATCGAGCACTATGTATTATTTATTTTCCTTTTCCTATTTATTTCCCTCCATCTAATCCTTATACAAGACCATTTCATTGAATATGAAATCTTTACTTGTAATGATTTTGTGATTTTCATAATCATGTGAGTGGTAACTAAAATTATTTACACCATATCCAATAAAGGTACATTTCTTTAATTTTTCCTCAAACTTTTTTCTATTTTCTCTATTTATGTAGACAAAGGCTTCACAAATGAAAGTATTTAAAAATAAATCATTTATCTTCTTACTTGTCCATGCCTCCTCTTTAATACCACCATCAAAGTATCTTGAACGTCCTCTATTTATTAGATAAATAGAAATATGTACAACATCTTCCCAAAATTGTAAGGGAAATCTTGAATGCAATCCCATGCACCTTGCACGCTCCATGATTTTCTTGTTCATCCTTTCCGACAGACCATTTTCCTTTGGTGTTCCTAGAACTGTCTTCTCTTTGTGAATTCCATGCTCTGAACAATAGTTATTAAACTTTCTGCTACATTATTCACCTTCATTTTCTGATCTGAAACACTTCAACTTCTTTCCTGTCTCAATCTCAACCAAAGCTTTCCATTTCTTGAAAGTATCAAATACATCAAATTTATTTCGAATACAATAAATCCAGGTTTTTCTAGTTTCATCGTCAATAAACATATCTAATAGCGAGATCCATCGAGAGATGATACCTGAGTAGTTCCCCATACATTTGTATGTCAAGCTATAATTTTTCGCTCTTCTTTTCCTTCCCAACTCTAATAAATCTACCTCTCTTCTATTTTCCATAAAAACAATTTTCATCGAGTTCCAAATCAACATGATTCAAACTTGGCAACAAATTTATTCAGTGAAGAATCTGTATCCCCTTCTCACTCATGTTCTCGAGCTAATGATGTTAGAGTTTTGTATCTACTCCTGTGAAGTCTAAAACATTAACATAATTACAAATAATATTGCATGAATACGATGTACCAACCTTTTTCTATTACCAACAATCCTTCTGTGACCTTCCAGGTTTTGTTTGTAAAAGTAGTTACACATCCTTCACCTCCAAACCACCCTCTTGAAATTACAGTGTGCTTCAAATCTAGAACATGCCTTACCTCCTTCAACAACCACTGGTTTCCATTTTTTTTCTCTATAAAAACCTTACCCATTCCAACAATTTTATAAGCTTTATCATCACCCAGACGAACCTGCCCAAAATCTCCTTGAACATAGTCATGAAAATGTCTCCTATTAGGTGTGGCATGGAATGATACCCCTAAATCTACCACCCAAGCATTAATAATATTCTCTAATGAAATAATCAAAGCATATTGCAACACATCACGTGTCACATTTTCTTCATGATTATTATCTTGTTGTCCATCTCCTTCTTTTCCCTTTGGATATTTGCAGTCTTCTTTAGGTGTCCTCTCTTCGCACATTTCTAGCACACTATCCTTAATTTGGATTTGGATTTGCCTTTTATTGACTTATTACAATTTCTTGGGATCCTCTTTCCATTTTTCTTCCCTTAGTCACTACATTCAAAGCATTAAGGATTGCACCAACAACATCAACAAACTTTAAAGTGCTACATCCAGAGACAATGTTACTAATGGCCACAACTAAACCATTCCAACTTTTTGGTAATGAGCATAAAAACAATAAAGCCCTAACTTATCATCAAAATTTACCCTTACACAACTTAACTGATTGGTATCCATATTAAACTCATGTCACTGATGAATAGTAGATCCACCTTCTCACATCTTCATATTAAACAAACACTTCATAAAAAATACCTTATTCGAGGTCGATGGTTTTTCATAGAGTTTAGCCAATGTCATCATTAAACATTTTGTGGCCGTTTCATTTAAAATTTTAAATGCCATTGACACTGACATACACAGTTGTATTATTCCTAATGTCTTTTTATCAAGAATCTCCCATTCTACGTCCATCATACTCGTCAGCTTCTTTGAGTTTTCGCTCAATGGTAGGTACAAATATGTTTTATTAAGATAATCTTCCATTTGCATCTTCCACAGCTGGTAGTAAAATATCTCAACCCTAAACCTACCATTTTCTTCCATTTCTCCCACTCAAACGAGGAACCCTTCTCTCTTATGAGTTTATGAGATAAATAAACCTTCGACCCTAATAACAGTTGTTAGAAATTAATTAACAGAGCAATGAAATACAAAAAGTATTGTGCAAACACAAATATAGAAATGCATAGAATAATAGAGACACAGATATACGTGGTTCAAACAATTTGGCCTATGTCCACAGAGAAATGGAAATTCCTTCCTTTTATATTATCCACCAAAATGAAGAGATACAACCTGCAGTAGATCCACTGTAATTTCCTCTTCGCTCTCACACAATCTCCTCTCTCGTTTTTTCTCAGAATTATAATGATCCGTAATACAATTACCTCATATAAACTGAGGGGTTTTCTTCGAAGGCAAAAAACCCTAAATTATACATAACTTCTATTGTCACATGATCTGCCTAATGAAAGGCCCAGATTGACTATGAAATTATGATATTTTACAAGGCAATTTTTCATCTATTTTTAGCTTTAGCGGCGCTAATCCCAAACTCCTTCCAAGGGGGGGCTCCAAACATGTAGTCACCCCCTAGACCCCCCAGGAAGCAATAGTGGGGGTTAAAGCTCCCCCACAACCCCCAAATAGGAAGATAATCAGGCTCTACATCCAGCATATGGGCTCTCAAAATCCAGAGAAGGAGGACAAAAAATCGAACATATTTATGAGTGGCCAACCTCAAAGAGCACACAACAATAAGTCACTATCACCAAAATAAAACTGGAAAGGAGAGAGTCTCCTAATACATATATAGGAACGATTCAAAAGTGTGCGAGCACTACAATGCAACATGATGCACCAATCAAAATAAAAGTGATTCTTCTCCACTAATATAGCCATTAACTAGGTGTTTATAATGCATTTGTAGTGGAATAAGAGATATTCCACTTTTTGAGTGCACATGAGCCTCTAAATTTTTCTCTCTGTAGGCATGTTGGAATGAGATCTCATAAAATTAGGAGATCAAGTTCTTGATGGGCTCCATCCAATTGGATAAAGCAGGGATATCAAGAGCATGTGCCCGTGAATCCACTGAATGGTATATTTCAAGTCACCCACAACCAAGATCTGATCTAAATCCAGCCACATTGCACATTGGATCAACCCCCAAATGTCCACCATTTCAGCCCTACTATTGGATCCTTAGCCACCATTCCAAAAGAACTGAAAGGAATGTGTCGAACTTAGCTTTGTTATAAGCCCACATCCACACACATCGGAGGTCGAAGCCCCATCAAAAAATATAAAAGCGAAATAATTGCCCACATCAACAAATGAAACAAAGTGATTGTGGATCGAAGGAAACCAAGGACCTATTTGGAGAAAATATGCAATGATGTTGAGGCTAGATACTGATACATTTGGAGATTTATTCTCGAAAATGTAACTATTTCGTGATTGCTAGATATCCCAAAGTATGTATAAAGGAAAAACCCTATAAGGCTTCGGTCTAGTAGCCCAAGAGACCATGCATGAAAGAATAGAAGAGCGGTCCAACATGCGATGTATATTTAATAGCTTGGAAACCTCTTCCCAAGTAGCAATTGCAAATGGGCATGATAAAAACAAATGAAAAACCTTCAAAGGTCGACTTACAGTGTGGACATATGCCTGTTCCTTGGAAGACGCTATTCAATAGGTTTTCCCAAGTTAAAATGTGATTTCAAAGAGTCAGACACGTAAAGCCTTTAAGTTTGAGAGGGGTGTCCCACTTCCACAATTGGGCAATCCAGTTTGCAAAGGGATGAGGCTGGTTATTCATGGAGATATGTGAGTAGACTTCATTGGCAGAAATGGAATATGTCGCAACAGGTCCACCCCACACCAACATGTTTGGTTTATGAGACAGAGAGATGCCAGATTCACAAAGGAGATTATTATAACATGCTCAATCAACCACAAATTCTTGGTGAAGGTCATTTTCCCAGGCATGTGGTCAATTGATGGATGAGATGGGTAAGGGTCTATGAGTGATGAGATATGCAAGAGTTCGAAATCCTTGAAGGTTAAGCACTTGAATAAGATAGCAGGGAGGGAATGGTTTCCATCATTCCCTTAATATAATTAACACCAATAAAAACCATTTCACTGCTTCCAACCTGCCTACATAAATTCCCACATAGCGAGGGTTTTGCAATCATCAAACTTCGCCAAATTTAAGATGCTACTACAATGAATTTGTGGTGTATATCCTATGGTGATTTATAGATCTTTGTTTTGTTTATCAGCTGAGCAAACTATGTATTGATGCATCCATGTACTCAAGTGTATGATAATGTATTCTTAGATATAAATAGTCAAGGGCGAAATGGTGGCTTCTATTACATGATGTTATGTAACATATCGAATGGTGGCTTCTATTTCATGATGTTATGTAACATATCTCCCGTTGATGAAACAAAAAAATTATCTTCCCAAAGAACAAATTGTGGACAACTCGTTCGTTGATTTATTATGTTCCATATATCGTAAAGGGGTTAAATAACTAGTACCTATGTTCGGAGGACATGCTAGAGAGATATTCCCAAATAAACCCATAGGTTGTGTAAACTAATCAATTTTAATACGGTTGGCTACTCATGGGCACTATTCATGATGCCAGCTACGGTATTTTTGGTTGGTTGTTTTATGAGGTGGTAATAGTAATCTGACATGAAGTCATTGGCTACTCATGGGCACTATTCATGATGCCAGCTACAGTTTTTGGTTGATTGTTTTATGAGGTGGTAATAGTAGTCCATGAAGTCCTTGTCGTGTGACATCACTATCTTGTTAACATGAGCTACTAATAATAGTAGAGTGACTTGAAGTCGTCCTTACACATCCCGTGATTGTCCATGTCAACAAGATAGTGACTCGGGGGAAATTGATTTTTCAAGTTGTGTATCATTGTTTCGTATACATGTGGCTTCGGTGACAACAAATATCAGGAGCGAGATTCATAATTGAATTGCTAGAGTTTTCGGCTAGCCATGAATAGTTGAGGTTTCGTGGACTTAAACGTGGATATGTTATTCATACAAGTGACCTAAAGTTTTTGATGTGGACATATCTGTTTGATTGCTAGTGGAAAATAAAATACCTATTAGAGAGATATTTGTTTTCAGTGATGTGCACCTAGATCATAGTAGTCATGTGAGTTTGCGGTTAGGCAATAATAAAAACTATAATTGATCATCCTTGGTTCATACTCTCATGCTTGTCAATGTTAGAAAAATGTTCATTTGCGATTAAATTAGTCAATAACTATTAATGCGCTACATTATTCAAGGTGTCCACTTCATTTGCGATTAAATTAGTCAATAACTATTAATGCGCTACATTATTCAAGGTGTCCACTTTGGGGGTCATGGGAATTGAAGCTACGAAAAAACAAAAAGTAAACATATATTTGCAGTAGTAAGGTTACATCCTTTGAAAAATGGAATGTTTATGCTTGATATTGTACATGCGTCTTTTATAACAACATCTTCATGAATATCATAGACACTTATACGATGTTCGAAAAACATGTTAAGTGATACACTGATAAACATGTTAAGTGATACAATGATGAAGTTATGGATGCATTGAGCAGGGTGGATGTCTTTATTGAGAAGTTGTTATAATGGGAGATAGTGGTGTCTATCTATGTGGAGAGCATTTGTATTGAATGCCATGGTGATCAAAGTGTATATTATTAGTGTTTTTAATTATTATTTTTTTATGTCTTATAGATTTATATATTGGAAAAATAATTGTATTATAATGTTAAGAATAACATAATATTGTTAGATGAAAAAATGAAATTTTGTAATAATGAAATCAATGATGTTTTTTTAAATTTGAAATTATTCCATTTTTTAAAAAATATATCGTTTTCTCCTCTTTGTGTTTAGGATTTGTAAACTAAGCACAATGGTTAGACCTATTCTTGTGTGTGTCAAAGTGAATGATAACTTTAAGAGGTGTAAAGTACTAGTTTCAATACCAACTATATGAAAATTGCTTGGTATGTTTGTGTCTCATTTAATGGATTACTCGATATGTTTGAGCTAAGTGTTTTCTAGCTTGCTAAAGGTATATAATCTTAGTTGGATAGATTGATTGGTGTTCCTAAGCTAAGAGTTTACTTCTTCTATTTGAGGTAACAATTTTCTTATATTGAGTGAAAGATAGAATTAGATGGTCATAGTTATCATATGTCCAAGCTTCCAGGTTTGATATACATAAGGAATATATTAATTCAACTTACTTGGGACACATAGATGTGCATCCTCATGCTTGAGCATTTAAGCATAATTTGTCATTACACTTAGCTTCCGCATGGGACAACTAATGATCATCTAAATCAAATTGTTAAGTCACTAAATTGAGCACTTAATTTAGTAACTGTTGGTTGTTTCATGTTGTGGTTGATGGTGAAAAGGGAGTTGCATGTATGGGCATATTTTTGTATGTCTTAGATATGTTACATAATCCTTTTCTATGTATCCCTTATGATTTGAATAACTACTTTGATATATCTTAGAGCTACCTTATGGAGTTTTTAGTACTTGAAGAAATTTGTTGTGTGCCTATTAAATGCATGACTAAACTATTTTGGTTGTGGGCTCTATAAGGTGTGGAAAACCTATAAATCCTAAAATTAATGTACATTTAGAAAAAAATCGAAAGTCAAATAAATTATATACTTGAAAATCTTACTAAATTAATTGTTATAATAGTTAAATACAAAATCTAAATATAAAATTTATTATTAAATTAAACTGTATATAAATTTTTAATAAACATTTGACTAAAAATATAAAAGTAGAAATAAATAATAATTCAAACTAAATATAGAAAAAATTATGACAAATACTTGATAGAGTGATTGAATTGATTGAATTAATAAAAGGTTAATGTGCTATAATTGGCCGTTTAAAAAAAAAATGCTTGTCATTGTATTAATGTAATGTTTGTATTTAAGTAAATAATTTTGTTGTTAAGTTTCTAAGTTTCTGGATTTCTATGCAACATATCATTAACTAAGCAAGTAAATTTTCTGCGAGCGTAGTTTCATCGGCCCGTGAAAACCTATTGCTGTACTGGCTGTTATAATATTATTACTTTGACCGATAGAATCCAATCACGAAATTTATCAAGTAATGAAAATAAGGTGAGTTATCGCACATAGTTAGGTATGATAATGGGCTTCGTAACCCGAGGGATTGAATACTGTTAAGATATTTATTTTATCGCGATACAATAGCGCAGCCTTGTTTTTACCGTCGTTCAGGCAGTTAACTTTGTTTCACTGTTATATAGTCAACGATGATATTTCCAATGCCTATATTATTGTTTTGGGATCTCGGTCAGTGGTTTGGCTTTTCTGCGTGGTCCTACCTGAAAGGCTAAGCTGAATCCCAGGGAATACATGCTAGGAGTGGTTAGGTTGGTTACCTAAATAATGTTAAAAATAAAACGGGTTTCGATGTTTGAAAGGAAGGAGAGCTTAGGAGACAGCTGTCACATGTTTTGCTCAGTTAAGAAATTATAAAGGTACGGCCTTCTTGGTGAAGAAACCAGTGCAGTGAGGGCGCCGACTACTGATTTTAGAGTTCAGTTTTGTGTTGCAGAGTGGCTATTGGCTACCTCAGCTTTCCAATTTCAGCACTTTAGCTTTTCAGTAACAGAGCTGTATTGTTAATTTGTCTCGCATTTGTTTCTCCTGTCGCGTATATATATTTGGAGTACTGCAATATACTCTGTGATATGTTGGGTGCTTTAGGCCTCCTGTCATTGTCGGTGTTATTCCTTCCCTCTTGCAGGAACATACCCTTGATGCTTACGCAGCTCCGTGCTTTAGCTCGCACCGTCTACTCTTTTCTGCTGAGAACTACTTCAAATCTGCGGGGAGCAACTTACTCCACTAGATCTCCTGCATTTTTTGGAACTTATTATGGAAACATTCATTGGGCGACTGTGCCAAGGAATTATAATGTTATGGGCGGCTATTCTGCCTCCGTGTATTAGACGGCCAAGTCAGTCTGCTCATGTTGCAATAAGCTACTGGGGGTAGAGAAGAAGTTTATTCATCGGTTGATTGCTTCACTTGTAGATTATAGAGACATGGGCGACTTAGAATCTTTTAAACTTCTTTTCAAGTATGTAAATACTTTTCCTAAGTGATTGTTATACATTGACTCTCATGTTATTACTTTTAACAAGGATTATTTGGTCAGTGCATCGGGCAAATTTCTTCCTAGCTTAGGTTTTGTAAAGAATTTTTTTTACTTTATTCAGAACAGTACAATATGGCAAATCAAATGAAGTTCGTTCAACCTAGTATGTCCAAATTTATGTGGAAAAAATAAATTTATGGAGAGTTAGCCATTCAAACTAGTTACGTCATAGTTGATTTAAAAACAACTGTGGCCCATAATTGATTTAGTAACAATGGTGGCCTTTGAAACTTGGAGTTTGATGACGTCGTTTGTAATTTAATGATCTTTTTAAAGATAGGAGTTTCATTTTCATGTCGCTATAGTGTACAGTAATCTTCAACAGCTCCTCCATCGGTAGACGTGTAATCAGCTCACATGAAATAGTGTACAAAACATATAGTATAAAAACTACAAAGTAGAGGACAAGAAAGTGAGGTATAGATGTGTAAATAAAAATTACAAAGTAGAGGAGAAGAAATTGTATCTCACTTGTCGGTCACTGAGAGGGGGACAGCTTAGAATCTTTTAAACAACTTTTAAAAGATAGAAAAAACCTTTTAAATATATAAATATTTTATCTAGGTTAAGTAATCGTTATGCGTTGACTCATTGTTATTATCTCAAGGATTATTTTTCCCAATGCATCTGACAAATTTCTAGATGGCTCCGATTTTGGCTCGGATTTTGTGTTTTAAATAAAGTTTTTTATTGGGTTCATAGCTACCATATGAATGTCCTTGTGTTTTAACAAGTTTAATTTTTCTCATTACATATAACAAACTTTTGCATAACGTAGATTTTGTGTTTTACGGAAAGAGGTTTATATGATAATAGTAATACTAGTAATAGTAATGGTGGTAATATTAATAATAGTAATAATAATAATAATAATAATTTATTGGTATATGTTTGCTATGTGAAATAGTGGTAGTATTTAATTTTACTGGAATTTTGTCACCATTTATGATATAATTTGTTTTTTAAATTTAATATTTTTTAATTTGTTTGTAAGAAAATAGTTTCACATATAATAGTGCATAAATTTATGTATTTTTCTTTTTTAATTTTATTGTTGTTTGATGAAATGACAATTCACTTTAAAAGCTTAAAGACAAGTTGTAATGAATGCTTCTTACTAATAAAACATTTCACCCAATTAATTATTATTATTTCATGAAATGGCAATTCACTTTAAAAGCTTAAAGAAATAAGTTGTAATGAATGCTTCTTACTAAAAAGGCACTTCACCCAACTAAATCATAAGAACAAATCAGCACAAAATTGTACAATATCTACATTGGGGGCATATTTTATGAAAAGAATAAATGTGACTTTGATGTAGTCCAAGACTCTCCTTGTTGTTTTTCAATGTTCCCCAAGCCTAATGGCTTCTCTCCTTTCATCGTTATTAAATTTATGTTGAAATTATGAGAAACTCAACTTAGTGAGAAATTATTTATATTTTGTTTGAGTGATCAATGTAGTCCTTTTTTTTATTAGTATTTTTATTTTGAGAAACCACGGTAAAGGATTTAAATCTTATCTATCTAACTAGAAAATTCATTTTCAATTTCATAAACAACTTTGAAGTTCCAAAGCTTATTGAAACACAAATATATAAGCAATGAGAAAAATACTACATTGTAAATTTATCTTTACATGTAGATAAAAATCATTGTTGCTTTTGGTATGTCCTTTGGTCTTTAAAAATCCATTTATCTTTTTGTAAAGTTCTTTCTTGGTTTGCTTTAACATATATAATAGAAATAATCATAAATATATAAGTAATCAGAACAATACTACTTTGTTAATTTATCTTTACATGTAAATAAAAATTAGTGTTGCTTTTGGTATGTCCTTTGATCTTCAAAATGCTATTTATCATTTTGTATAATGTTTTCTGAGTTTGCTTCAACATATGTAATTGTTTTTTAGTATGTAAGCAAAATGTCTTTTCGTTATTTATGATAAGCAATGTCTGTTTCTCAAAATATGTGTCCTCATCTAAAATATCATTACAAATGGTTAAATAATGTCTATATGACTTAGATTCCAACTAGGATTAGTGGGTGAAGAAATCAATATATTTTGTTTAACTTTGTACGAAGATAAAAATGATTGTGATACTCACTCTCTTTCTACTTTGATAATATGAAACCAATCTAATTTTATATTTTTCAACACTACCATCAAATAGAAATCCATTATACACACCCATTTGAATCCAATTCAAATCTTGTTTTCGCCCAGCTAGATTTTATTTTCGTTCTATGTTATCTTATTTATTTTAGTGTTGTTAAGTCAAACTTCAAAAGTCTCAGAAGAAATGAGGCTCTCCAATCTCAGCCAAGAAAAAAAATAGTCTTTATATAGTGAATGAATGGATTCATTTTATTGCATGTGCCATGAAGGGTGAGATGGAAGACTACCCAAGAAAACATATAGTACTAAAGTTGGAAAAGAGGAGACTTTAGTTATTGTTCAATTCTTAGTGTCAAACGATAAAGCCTTGGGATAAGGGAAAGAGAAGGAATTCTTAGTGCCAAATCTCTATGATGGTTATATAGAGATGTTAGTGATTAGTGGAATTCAATTGCATTTGAAATTGGGTTTTACTAACTAATTAAATGAGTAAGTAGTTCCAAATAACTATGGCTAATTTACTTGTAATTTCTTAAATGGGATAGAGGCTCTAATTGTAGAGAGGAAAGGACAAGGAAGATTAATTATTCATAAATTACTACTACACGTGACGAAGCTTCCTAGGCTAATGTGGAGACTTGTGATAGCCCTCCAATACATGCTAAATTGACATTTTTATTAGGCTCTAAATTTATACAAGTGAATACTTAAGAAACCAACAAAATGTCTGTGTATGTTGTAGAATTTTGTAGAATTTTTCCTACAAATCAGCTAGCTTTGATACCATGTAGAACTTTTTCTACAAATCAGCTAGCTCTAATACAATGTAGAAATTTCCCACCTGTAGATCAACCTGGTAATGCAATTTACTAAAGCAAAACACTTGAACTACTTCTACAAACAATTTAGCAGAAGCTTAATCAACCATGAGCAACATCAATAAGAACACATATAACTAATAAGAAGGAACCAATCACACATAACACAAAAGAATTTACCCGGGGAAAGCACTTGGCTAAAACCCCATCTCTGTATTATCATACAAGCAGAAATATAGTCTGGATTACACAAAGCCTTAGCTCGGAAGCTATCCAGATCTTAGTACAATCCCTATGCTACTCATAGACAGTGAAAGGCTTCTCACAAACCTTCTCCTTTGCCCTCCAAGCCTCCTATTTCCTTGTGTAGTTTCCTTGGGATCCAGTGCTGCCACCTGTGTGAATTGGCCTCTTCACACAAGTCTCACTAACCTCTGATCTAACTGCACAAACCTAAAGGAGATATATTCTCATCATGGATGAGCTTCCCTTATAGGAAAAATATTCATCCAACTGATAGTACACTGTCCCTTCTCCGATCTCAACTGGGTCTCTGTCTGAACTGACATGCGTCAGTTATCCATGAGTGAATACACAATTATCTGAAAATAACATTTGTCACATGCATGCAAACATCAAAAAATTGTATCTCATTACTTTAACAACTTGTTAAATTAATCTAACTGAACTTGATTAAGTTAAACTAAGTCAACCGATCCTCTCAATATAGAACTCATCCTTAATTCCTCAATCAGTGGAGCAAGTCAAGGACACATTCCCCAATTAGTGGAGAAATAATTGCATGTTCTCACAAAGACTTCAAGTTTTCTTTTCCTTAACTAATTAACTCATGGAGAATTAATTAATTAATATTCCAAACTGCTAGTAAGACCAAATTCGAATTTATTTCCTATAGATAGACCAGGGACTGCTATAAATAGGAAGGGACCCAGAAATGCTATTTTTAGAAGATGCTATTTTTAGCAGTTTAACCTCTCACCCAAGGTGGCCAAAATGCTCATTGGCCAAACTACTATTTTTAGAAGTTCTGTTTTTAGCAGTTCTATTTTTAGCACTTGCTAAATTTAGCATTTCTTGTTGCACACTTTTCAACCTATGCGTGGGTGCACAAACATAATAGAACCAATAATTAATATGTTTACTAATGAAAATTTAAGCCAATTAAATAAGCACAAAAGGAAAACTTAGTTGCCTTAAATGATATGGTACTTACCTTTCCCTAGCCATGAGGAAACCTCCTGTGGGTTTAAAATAATAATATTGTTGGTTTGGAGGCCTAAAATAATCATTTGACTATGCAACTTATGGATTAACTTTCATAATACCATAAGGAAATTTTTCCTAAGATTATTGCTATACGATCAAGAAGGATTGCGGTTTCACCTAAGTTGACTTTGTAATAATAAATCTCAAATGGATATAGGTGGCTATGCATCCAAATTAAGGCATCCTAATTTACATTGAACCCAAATCAAAGGATTGTAACTCCAACTAAACCCATCAAAGTTTTGCATCCCCAAAATGATTACCTCTAGGAAGAAAGTGAGTTAAAATAAAGACTAAACTCTAGCAGCTAGTGGAGGATAGTGACATGAGGGACCCATTAAAGTGCTAGAATGAGGACACATGTTTATTTTGGACTGAGAGAGAAATTGATCCATCACATTAAAGTAGTAAGTGGCATGTATAACTACATCATTAAGTGGGTCATGCGTAGATGTAGCATGGGGATAGATCACAAAGGTAACTTCTAAGTGTGTATTCATATGAGTATCCAAGTTCAAATAGTTGTTATCCATGGAATAAAAATAGTAGAGAGTGTCAAGGAGGAGGAGAAGTAAGCAAATTCATAGCATAACATAGTTCCTGTAATGCAGGCCAATAGATTCATGCCATGAGGGAGTTTGTGATAGCCCTCCTATACTTTCCCATTTCATTTTTGTAATGAAATGTTACTTTGAATTGTAAATGATTCATTATAGGAAATTTGAGCCTAAAAGTGTCCACGAAATTTCATGTAATTTCCATGTCATAATATGTAAGCCTTTCAAAATCCTTTAATTTCAAAAGAGGTACATTAAATAATTTGGAAGGAAAAGAAGAAAAAGTACTTTTTTTAATTGTGTTTTTGGCTTATCTCCTTATGTGTTTACTAAAATTTCAAGTGTGGACACTCATTGGATGTAAAATTAAATTCCGCATCCAACAAGTACCCATTATGCATACTTTTGAGGAGAACCACATTGATAAAAAATGAAGATACATTAAAGAAGCGAACTCAATTCAACATCTTTCAAAAAGTGTCTTCATATCTTTCAACTCATTTTTTTTAATGTATCTTCAACTTTTATCAATGTGAGGCTTATGAAAATTATGCATGGTGGGTAATAGTTGGATGTGGAATTTACTTCCACATCCAATGAGTGTTTATACTTGATATTCGAGTAAACCTATAAGGCGATAAGCCATAAATACTATTAAAAAAAAAACTTTCCTATTTTCCCTCCAAAATTCATAAATCTTATTTTATTATTCTAAAAATTATTTTATTATTTTTCCTGATGAGATCACTTTTAGGCTAAAGTTTCCTCTAATGATACTTTTATTAATGGCTTAAAAAGTGGGATCATTAATCCACGATCTAAGAGGCAAGAGGAAGATGAACCTGTGAGCGGCATCTAGTGAGCCCTGGTATTGCACCAAGAGTGTTGAAACTCCCAGGGGCTCCTCAACTCTATTTACGAACCCCGGGTTCATACAAACTTCGAGGAGACAATTCTATATATACAATAGAGGGAATTCTACTCATGTCACCCTCAACTAGGTGATTTTATCATTAGGGCTCCAAGAACATTCTTCTACTAAATTAGGGGAAATTAAAAACTAAAAGTGCAATTCAAAATCTAGCCCTAGTGTAGAAAAAGTAAATTCTTTTCAAATATAACTTGTAAATGCTACCAACTTGTAAATTCTACTGAATAAATTCATGAAAGAACACAAGAGTTATGATGCATGTAGAAATGAAGCTATATTGATTGCAATCAACCATATAGCTATCAAATTCACTTGAAAATAGGAAATTATTCTACCAACTCATAACTCAAGATTTCATCCATCATCTATCTAATTCACACTTGCATATAAAGTAATGTCATATTTTCCAAATATATTATAAAGAAACTAATATTATTTTCTCTTGTAGTGAAGGAAAAGGAATGGTGAGAATGGCCTAGGTGCTACCTCTTATCATGGAGTCCAAGATGGGGGGTCAAAATACTCCTAAACTAAGCCATACTAGCATTACAGGTCAAAATAAGGGCAAAACAGGCTACTACATGCATGTTGTAGGAAGATGCTACAGGAAGGGTTCCGAGAGGGTATAGAAGGTAATAATGATGAGATTAAGGGATTGTAATATGTATGAAGGTTGTGGTGGATGGATGGAAGGTGACCAACACCCCTAGCTAAGATCAACACCTCACGAAGGTCAGTTTTGGACTAAGAGGGTTGCTCATGGTGACCTAAAAAGAAGAGATCAAGAAGAGTTGTTCAGATTCATCAAAAGAGAGTGGAGAAGTCATTGATGGAAATGGTGAAAAGGTCCCTTGCCTGTAGGTCCAATAATATTGCAACATCACATGCACCTACTCTTTTTTTCATTTACAAAATATTATAACAAATGGTAGAAAACATGAGTTGAATTTAGAAACTATCTAACTGATGTAAAAGACTTTGATCTATGCAATAAATTAACTTTGAAAATACAACAATTATATGTAAAAAAAGATAACTAATGTAGATCATTTTCCAAGAAATCATAAGCAATAAATCATCACATAGTGTTTTTGGGTTGTGATTGTATATTCCTCAGTCAAGCTCCCATGAGAGAGATGAGATAGAGGCAACAATCACAGGATTTTTTATGAATTATATTCTACTAAAGTGAAAAAACTAATAAAAATTTTAATCTAAAAAGGAATATCAATACACGAGAGGGACCTAATCTACTAGGGTTGGGCCCAAACCCAAGCGCCTCAGCCCTCTAAAGTAACTCAATGATGAATCAATAAGAAACTTCTCATTATCATTGCTGAAATGTCAAATACATCACATAACAAGTCAAAAATAGCACTAACAAGTGCTTGAGCTAAATATCTTCTTAGCTGGCAACAAAATTCAAATCCTCGTGAGTTCTTTGGCACGCTTATTTATACATAAGGGTAGCTATGAACAACTCCCTAGAAAATAGAGATTTTTGTCTCCCAAAACTAGAGAAAGGTGGATCTAGATATTCCTTGATTTGCACTGGATTGTTTTCCAATGACATCATCTTTCTTGGCTACCAATGACTCCGAGTTGATGAGAGACAAAGTGGTGATCTTTTCTGGTTGAAGGAGTTAAGGAGGTGGACAACCTCCTAGAATTCCCCCCCATTGTCTACTCCAAGCTCTTGCATTGAAATTATCTGAAGATTGTCCCAATTCCTACATTTAAACCATGTTAGGCCACATGACATAGCAACACACCTTTTACCCTTCTCACTAAGCATAATATAACAAAAATTGTAAATAAATGTGAGAAAGAGATAATTCAAAAGTTGGAGGATGGAATTATGACCCTTGTGATATACATATTGATGACCCTCATCATCACCCCCCGTACTGAAGTTGTTGCTCATCCTCTGAGAAACACATTTGTGCATGTCCATGTATTTCATGGCCCTGTTCGCCTCTCTCACATCCCAAGGCTCCTTAAATGGTATACCTACCTTCATGAGGATAGAAGCATGCATCCTTTTCTATGTCTGTCAACTACTTCCTCTCCTCTTATTCATTCCTTCCTTCATGTAGGCATAACATCAAATGTGGACTGAGATTTAATCCAATCCAGATTATATTTAATCTTTGCATGAGTCTTTTGTATAGGGGTGTCCTTTTCAATGCATTCCTCAACCTTTCAAGAGAGTGATACTCCTTGATCTGGAGAGTGTGGGGTAAGGCATTCCATCTTCTCTGGCATTCTTTCTAGCTTTTTGTCCCTAACAACCTGAGTGTGTCTTCAAAATGTGAGATGGACTGCTCTTGGGTGGAAAGGTATTTCAGTTCTAGATGAGCATCATTGGAGATGATGCTATTATTACTAATGACAACCATTGGGCTTATCTATTGTTCTTTGATATATAGTGGTTCTTTTCCTTCCTTTGCCATTAGTTTCTTTACCTCCTCGGGTTTGGTCTCCTCATGAGTCATCAAAGATGCCAGGCCCATCATTTGCATGTCCCCCAACTTTCTAGTGGGATCCCAAACATCCATATCAGTCAAGGTGAGGTTATACATGTAGAACTCAACCAATTTTTCTCTTTCTTCTATGCTACTTTGGTCACATAATTCAATGAATTGTTTGTAATCTTGAAATGTAATGGATCCATGTTGTGTTAGGGCCCTAATCTGGAATTTCATCCACTGTTCTTTGAGAAAGATTGCATAAGACTTGGATGGTTGTCTACACTGTAATACCTCCGTGGAGAGGCTTGTCACTGTGGCTAGTTGGGTTTCCTTCTCATATAGCTTCTCCCTCATCCATCTATTCTCTGTATGTAGTTGCTTCCTCATTTTAGTCTCTTTCTCGCTTAGCTCACTTAACTCTTTGCCCATTTGAAGGACCTTCTCTTCCATGAGACCCACATCTTCCACCTTTTTGGACTTAGCAATCCACATCCATTTGTGGGTTCTTCCTCTTTTTGCTTCTATTTCATAGAAAACTGGGATTAATTTTTTTGGGAAATAACTCTCCCTCCTTCAATGAATTTATAATACGAGCTCAAAATAGGCTGTGGACTATGCTCCTATAGGTATGGAAAGTCATTCTCAAATGTTTTTGGAAGTTCCCCCCTCCTATAGTTGTTGTGTTCCCTTTTGTCCCTCTTGTCGCTCATTCTTCCCTTACTCTAGCAACCTTTGTTCTTCCTGTGGCACACTCTATTTTTTCCTATAGCATGCTTTGTTTTTCCTGTAGCATGCTTTGTTCTTCCTGTAGCTTCCCTTTCCTTTTTGTTGGATTTTGGTAGGTGTCTTGGGTTTTTTAAAGGAAGTTGATCTAGTGGTGGTCCTCCTCACATATGCTATAGGAGTCTTTGATATGGTTTCTGGAGACGTGACCTTCTCAAATTTTCTTTAGGTGGGCCCCACCTCCTCTTTCTTACTTGAGGATTCTTTAATTTTGATAGGGTCCTTTGTGGGAGTTTTAGGCCTCCATTGCATAATATTGGTGTTTTTCATGGTATGAAAGTAGAGGGGAGCTATCCTTTCCCTCCTGTTTTTGGGTTTAACTGGGGTGCTCAAGGTAGCTAAGGTGGAAGCTACCTCTTTTTCATTAGGTTCTGGAAACAACCTTCTTTGCTCTAGGGATACCCCTGCTTCTTTAGATTCAATAGTTTTCTCAGGGCATGGCTTTTCCTGTTGCTCCCCCTCTTTCTCTTCGTATTTCTCTTTCTCTACCTATGCCTCTAGTTCTTCCTCTATCCTCTCCACCTCTATCTCTCTTTCCTCTTCTACCGCTGCCTCTTCTTCTTCCTGCCCCTCTCTTCCTCCAACACTTAAGGTTGGGGTCTCACCTGGTGTGACAGTCTGAGTGCCAATGAAGGTCTCTCTATCCATATCAATGAATTTGAGAAAATTACAAAGATCCTTAGTGTATTCAAGGCATATACTACAATCAATTTAATAAGGTCATGGTGGCCTAGGTGTTGGTGTTTTCCCTCTCTCACATTTTGACTCATATCCCTGATGGATTATAGGAGGAAGTATGGTACATTGAGTCTTTGGGCCAAGGCCAATTCTTCTTCAAACCTTAGTTCATGGAATAATCTAAAATGGTAGCCATAGACTACACCCAACCTTCCTTCACAGGAGATGTATTTTAGGATATGGTAGGCTTTCCCTCCTAACTCCATTCTTCTCTTCAATAGGTTTTTCATTGGCAGTGAAGAAGTTCTTTTTAGCAACGGTACTACTGTTTTTGCCTTCTATTTTCCATTGGATCCCTAGGGGAAGGGTTGTCACCGTGATAATTAGCACAACACTAATTGAAATAGCTAATCCCCTCACCACAGTGGTGGCACTGAATTCTATCTGAGAGCTCAGGGCCATGGGAAATTAATATTCAATGTCATCATCATATCCCTTCAACAGTTCAAAGAATCCTAGTCACTAATGTATTCTAAAAATTTCTAACACATCACGGTGAAGATGAATTATTTTAGTGTCTGAGGACTCCCTTCTATTGAATCCCCCCATCTCTTTTCTTTGTTTTCAACTAAGTGGAGGGATGCTTCATGCAATAGCTCTGATGTGTAATTCAGTGGAAGTAGAGTGTTGAAATCTCTCGTTGATGATAATTTTTTATATATTCCCTTTAATCTAAAGCTATAAAAGTTCTTTTAATCCACAATTTGACTGATATTTCCTATAGAATTTAGGGTGCAGCAGAATACAATTTATGGATAGATGGGGGAGAGGATCCATTTACTTTTTACCACATGGTCTCGAATAAATATAACAAATTAGATATCAATTCGACCCTTGGTAGTGTTCCTTCATCCTTTTAGGCTTCCTATAGTAGTTCCTCGGGCTTCCTGTAGCATTTGTAGGCATCCTATAGTTTCCTACTGTAGAAATGGAAGAGAAGGGTTTGACTCTCGTCGATGTCTCTCCGGGATCCTCTTTACCTTAACTGTTCTTGAAATGAGTGTAAATGTAAGAGAATTCGAGCCCTAATGCACAATATGCCATTTTTGGCTTGGGCTTGGAGTGTTGTGATGACTTGGTAGAGGCACGAGGTTTCCTCTTTTGGACTATTGTAACCACCTCGAGTAATCATTCCCTCATCCCTTGTAATCAAAACCCACTCTCTGTGATCCTAACTTGATTGATGTGACACATCCATGCTACATAAGGGCTCATAATCACTTTGTGTTTACTAACCAAGGGTGGCTAAGTTAACTGGCCACCTCCGCCTTATAAAAATACCTCCTCTCGACATTTATACATTTTTTATTATTTACAAATAGAGAGGAGATGAGAGGTCACCATACATGTGCCTACCTCGTGATCAACTGATGCAGGGATATGCATGATGGAGGGTTGGACCTTTGTACCGTCAGAAAGGGAGTTGTCTTGCTATGTTTTTCCTATTCGTATGTATATCTTCTCTACTCCTCATGGTATTTAACTGTTGTTCTGGCTATGTGTGCAGGTCCTTTGTTGATTTCCAAGGTGCTGTTGTTGGTGGAGAGTCTTGCTTGGAGTGGTATGGCAACTGTAGAGTGCCTTATGAGTTGGTATCACCCACTCTACTTGATGGGAAAAAAAAATAAGGATTATGGCTTTCTGTGAGGTTTGCACAGACTGCTACAAGAGGAGGTTATCTTCCATCAGCAGTCTATTTCTTCTCTTCCAAGGTCTTTGTTACACTTCATTTTGTCACCATGACAAATAATCATCAAAATTTGATCTCTCGCCATCCCTCCAAGTGTCATGAAACACTCCCTTGCAAGTTAACAACTTATATACCTTGAATAAAGTGGAATTTCTAGATCTCTTAGTACAAAACCCTACTTTTGAGCATCTACATGGTTTTTCTAAACAAAAACCACACGTGTAGTTTCTTCCTGCTCTGTTCCTAAACAAAAACTGTGCAGGTCAATCAATAGAAAGTAAAAATAAAAAGTTATATGTAGAAGAATTGTTGGGCGAATCATTCCCAATAGAAAGCCTTGAACTCATGTTTATTGAATCCTAAGCTTATCTTTTATAGAAGTAATTCCTATTCTTCAATGATCCCTCATCCCCCTTTTAGTGGATATCATCCTTGGACTAAGGATCTCAAACTACTTCCTTTTGACCTATTTAATCAAGCCATAGGTGGGGTAATTAAGGAAGGTTGCTGAGAGTAAGTTTAGCTGGAGTAATCAGGTTGGAGATCTTATGATTCTTGAGAGGATTGAGATCAATGGGAGGAGCTTCAGAACATCAAGGCACATGTTTTGTAGCTCATTTATGTTTCTGAAATCAATACAAACAAGCATTTATTCTCACTTCATTGTTTAATGGATTAATTGATCAATTTCATGGATGGTTTATGTTATTTATATTTCTCCAATCGAATGATGTTTGTTACTAGTCTCCTTGATCACTAGTTTGAATTATTGGATCATTTCTGTTGGATATGCCTTTGATCCTTTGTTATTTCCATGTGTGCAGGTCTAGATTCAAGCATGGAGAAGCTGCATTCAAGCACAAAGAGGGATCTTCATCAATCATGTCGTAATGAGGTATAAATTTCCATTTCTCACCTTGTTAGCTTATGATTCAAGGAAAGATAGATTCAGGGAAGGAATTAGCTTGATTGTATTTTTATTTCTAGTTTCCTTTTAGGATCTAGGGAGATTTCTCTTGTCAATAAGACGGATTTATCCGACTAACAAATCATCAACTCCACTGGGGAACATCTTGTTCTCTTCCATCTCTTTGTTTTTTATTCTTGAACCCATTTTGATAGATTTATCTCAATCTTGACAAGTTAATGATCTTTCAGATTTTGTGATTTGTTTGGATTTTTTTTTCTTTAATTTTCTCGACCTGCGTGGTTTCTTTTTATAAACAGAAAGCATATCTACACAGATTATCTTTAGTAATACTGTGCGTGTGCATAGTACTATGCTGTCTATCTGTGCATACTCTGAGAATTTTTTGAAAAAATTGCTTTTCCTCTCATTAAAATATGAAATTTTTGTTTTTTATGGTTTCATTACATTTGTTTATGACTCCAGTCAATATCCGTGTGTTAGATCGAGTGTTGTGAAGGAGCTTCTTGATATTTGTCTATTTTCAAGGATTGAAAGGTGTGGTTTCTCATGAATTAGTGCTTTGATGAGATGTACTTCTTATGCTGCATTTAAAAACAAGAGTCATTTTTATTCCAGTACTGAATTTTAATCAGAATTACACTTTAAGCATTGATTTCATAACATTCATTCAAGCATCTTCATTTTAAGGATTTTATTGGGTGTTTAGAATTTGATTTCCTTTGGTCTTTTCTCAAATATTTCTCTCAATTTCTTAACAATTTTTGCATGATTTTTTTTTCATTGTGTCTGAGATTTTATCGCTTTTGAGTGTCATTATTTTTTTATCTTTGTAATTTCACCAGATTTCCTTTACTTACACTTGATTGGTTCTTTAGTTGTATTAGTGAAGGGAAATAGTCTTGTTGTTCTTTCACTGATTTGGAATCATCTTGTGTTTGTTTTGAACAATTCTCTTGCTTAGATTACATTTGCATAGTGTTCACGAAAATTGTGCATAGATTACATTTGCATAGTGTTCATAGGAATTTTTCATAAATTACATTTGCATAATGTTCACTTAAATTGTGCATAGATTACATTTGCATAGTTTTTAGGAAAATTGTGCATAGATTACATTGTGTGGTTTGCAACTTAGAGCTTTGAATTGCAATGGAAAATTAGAAGTGGTACATTTTGGAGTTAATATTTTAAATAAGAACCTCTTTACTTACTCTAGACAAAATTCATTGAAATGAAGAGATTACAAATTTCATATTTGATGCATTAGAGTTTTGAGTTAAGTCATAATACTATCAGTTTCATGTCTATTTACCCTTTGAGTAAATAACAACTCAATACTTTAATTAAAATTCATCTATAATTTTACATTTTTTAGGGCTCTTTCCACCTACAGTAGCTTAAGTGTAGGGCTTTGGAATAGGGAAGGAAGTAAACTTTCCAAAGCTACAGACAAACAATAGGATCTTGAGTTAGGGAGAGAAAATCCAATTATTTCAATTTTTCTCTGGGAAGCTCTTCTTATACATTATTTAAGCACGATATCATGTCGGATCTAGTGAATTAATCATACCCACTTCATTGGCTAAGATATAGTGTTTTTCACATATTACAATGGTACCAAAAGGTACTTGGGGCAACTTGAAAGTAAACCTCCAATAGATCATGTGGAGGAGCCTTCAAGGGGATTGAGCTTGTTACTCTTCCCTTGTGTGTACATTGAATATACGACTGTCCCCCTAGGCAAAGTTGTTTTATTTGGTAAACTTAGTGACCATAATCCTAGGGCTCTACCTAAGGTGATGATAGAGGGAAGGTCCTGCTATACTTAGAACATATGTTGACTAGACTCACTTGGACTTTTTGGAGGAAAATCTTTGCTCGAGATGGCATAAGTGAAGTTACTTGCACTAGATTGTTTCATTAAGCAGGTTATCACGGTAATTGGTCCCAAACATTCATATCCATAAAAAAATTCACTTTGATCTCTATGACGTTGGATTTCATCACCAACTAGGAAATATTGATCTCTGTGAAAGGTGAGTTTGTATGGTTTGAATTCCTAAAAATCTTAGCATTTGTTATTTTGTTTGTTTTTTCTTTTTACAAGACCTTAGGTGTGGTTTTTGAATATTATTTAATTTTAATTACTGTAAACTTATTTGGATTGAATCTAATGGCTACCCATCTAGAAGTTACCGACCAAGGAAACCCCATCAACAAGAATCCTAGTCCTTTTCCCATTCTTGGAAATATCGGTCCTCCTTATATGGCTACATTATCACTTCCTGGATTCATGATGGGTTTACTTGTATGGTTGTTCTCAACTTATTCAATTCCAAATACTCTGATTGTACCATCTCAACCATTTTTTTCACCTCAACCGAGTTCACCATCTCAACATCACTAACCTAATGTTAACACTTTCTCTTATTCATCCAACATTTCCTCCTCCCTTTCTTCTTCTTCACTTGGTAAAAGACTTGATGCTAGTAAAAAGGTGACTAAGAAGAAGAAGAAAGGGAAGAAGGAGAAGCAAGATAATAAAGTAGTCAACCAGCCAACCATGGTCGCAAGTATTGGTACTGTTGAGGGAACTTCTACAATGCATCGTAAGCCAAAATACCCTTGCAAGATTTGTAAGGGCGACCACTTCCTTATTAATTGTCCTGGTATTCCTAAGTTTTTGGAATTATGGTCAAATAATTTTCATCAACTTACTATTGATCCATCAAATAGTGATTCTCAGATTCTAGGGAAAAATATTAAAGTTAGGCTTCCTTGTAGGTTATGCAAAGGGACTCATTATAGTCACCGTTTCCCTCGCATGGATTAAGCCTTTGAATTTTGGAAAAACTTAATGTTTCACAACAACAACATCCAACTAATTACCATGAACTTTCTCCCCAGCTACTGTCAATTGTGAAGTGATTGATCTAAATCCAAGTACAGTCAATCCCACTCTTCCATTGGAGGGTGAAACATGTATCACTCCAGTTGATGGACTATTTGTTGATCAAGTCATCGAATTGATTCCATCTTTGATCGATCCCACTCTCCCTTTAGAGAGGGAACTTCATATCTCTCATGTTATTCATGTTACTTCAAATTCTTCTACACATGGAGGCATTTCGTCTGTTGCTTTTGAACCCCATCCAAGTAATGATGCTATTTCTTTTGATTAGAATAGACTAACAGAACCTCATCTTCCTTATTCCGCCCCTTTCCAAATCATTGTGAAGGCTTATAGTTAGAATGTGTGATGCACAAGTGCAAATGAAGGTGCTTCTATCAATATTTTATCCTTGACTTCTTGGCAAGCTTTGGGCTCCCCTCAACTTGTGCCTATTACACATAATATATTTTCTTTTAACAGAACCGTTAGTGAACCTTTAGGTATCCTTCATAAGTTACCTACTACTTTGGAAGGTAAAAATGTTTGTATCAATCTTGTGGTAGTCCAAGGTCCCTTAAATTTCAATTTTCTCCTTGGGTGAGACTATGTCCATGCCATGAGGGTTATCGTATTGACACTCTTTTGAATGATGTGCTTCCCTCATAATGTAAACATTGTGATAGTGGATCAACTTCATACGTTGATCTTTATTCGACTACCAGTCATCTAACAACCATGAATGTTCCTTAAATCGAGGTGGTACCTACCCTACCCTAGGTTAATTATGTGGCAACATATCCCATGTTTTTAGTTACCAATGCAAGTGAGCCTCTCATAGTCTGCTTGAATTCTTTTGACTTAGATCTTGTAGATGACATGGCCAAAACTTCAATGGATGCATATGAATATCATTTTCTTATCCGTATTGATTCCCTTGACATTTCTTCCTTCCACAAAATTATTCTTCCATGTGATGAAGACCTTTTGGAAGCCATGATCAAGGGGTGTCCCTTTTCATGTGTTTCTTCCATATGCAAGCCATGAACAACATTTAATGAGGATGGTTCTTTTACTGTGTCAACCTCGTTAAAAAATGAAACAAATTTTCATTAGGATAGTTCTTTTATTCTATCAACCTCGTTAAAAAATGAAATAGCTCTTTGTGAGGATAGTTCTTTTATTGTGTCAACCTCGTTAAAAATGAAACAACTCTTTATGAGGATGGTTCTTTTACTATGTAAACCTCGTTAAAAAATGAAGTAGGTCTCATGAGGATGGTTCTTTTACTATTTCAGCCTTGTTAAAAAATGAAACAGATCCATGAGGATGGTTCTTTTACTGTGTCAATCTCATTAAAAAATGAAATAATACCCATGAGGATGGTTCTTCTACTGTGTCAACCTCATTAAAAAGTGAAACAGATCCATGAGGATGGTTCTTTTACTGTGTCAACCTCATTAAAAAATGAAACAAATCCTCCCCTATTTGAGTTGAGTCTTTAACTAGATCTCATAAATGTTAAGTTGGATCTTTGTGATCTCATTAACAATCCTTCGTTTCATCCGCCTATTAGTAACTCATAGTCTACTTAGGTGAATGAAATGAAGCTTGGGGGGCATCTGCCTATGTAATTATGTTGGGGGCATGAAACCACTTTCAGGCACAGTTTTCTTTGTTTCAAGCTTGTGTAAAAATGAAACCATCCTCAAGCATAGTTTTCTCTATTTCTTGAAACCACCCTCAAGCACAATTTTTCTTTGTTTCAAGCTTGTGTAAAAATGAAACTTATCTCGAGTCCATTTCAGTTATTATTTTCAAGACTTGTTAAACTAATGAAAATCCTGAGCTTCTTTTGCTATCTTTTCATGCTCATAAAACAAATATGAAAATGTCGAGTTCGTTTTGCCTTTTCCTAATCGTTAATTAAATTTAAAGTCGATATGATGAGTATATTTTTATCACTTGTTTGAACTCGATAAAACATACGAAAAAGATAAACCAGAGAGTCCTCTTTTAAGCCCTTTCCAGACTCTTAAAACATGAAAATATTGTCGAGTACATGTTTGTTCGAACTTGTAAAAGTAAATGAACAACCATCCGTTGAGTATAAGTTTACCCCTTTTACGAACTAAGTTAGGATTGTTTACGCAAAAGGTATACGTTGACCGAACATGATCAATGGAGTTATCTCTTGTATTATTTTATCCTCTTTCGAGCCTGAGAGACTAAAAATTATGAAGAAGAACCTGATGGAGTCTACTTATGTTTTTCTTCTGACTCTCTAAAATTGAAAAACACCGAGCTTTACATTCTCCAGCCTCGTTGAAATTTTACGGTAAAAGAACTGAATGAGTTTCCTTTTTGTGTCCTTTTCAAACTATTAAAATAAAACAACCTTGAGTTACCCCTTTACTGGACTTGTAAAAATTAAACAGTGCAAGACTCGTTAAGCATGACGAGACTAATCCACTCCTTCTTAGGGTTCATTAAAAATACTAAGATGGATTCATCCGAAGGATCAGCTTATAGGACAAGCATATGTTATCTACCTCAAGCTTGTAAAAGATAAAGAGGTACTTGCCAGTAATGGTGGGGGGAAATTGAGAAGAAAAGTTCGTTTCTTGTATTTCAGCCATTATCTCGCTCTTAAACATGACTCTCCATCACATCTCTATTCGGGTTGGGAAATCCATTTCTCTCACAATGAATCAAACCTTATTGAAAGTATTTAGTTGGTTTCGGGTATTATCATTAAGTCAAATGCCACCAAGTCATTTTTTCGTGTCACCAATATGTTCAAGAGAAGTATAAACCTCAGTTCAAATTACCTTGCAATTTGTAGCCTTCAATCGTGTTGGTCATCCCCAAGTCACTCCTTGCAAACTATTTTCAAAACTTGACATCGTGTTTCGTGTCGTAGGCTTTCCTATAATGGGTTGATTGTTATTGACTTTGGCTCATTATCTAGGAAGTTGATCTAGAAATCTTTAGTACCTTGAAGCCTACGTGCCTTAATGGTAGGTTTATCGCCTTTGATGACAGGGTCTCATCATTGTCCTTTGATCGAATGATTCTATGAGTGTTCGACTTCAAATCACCTATTCACACTTCATAGATTGTACTAGGACTACCTTGAGAGCCATTGTCATTATTGGTGGTTTCTCTCACACTTGTTAACAGTTCACATCATTGACTGGTAATCAAGTGGTTTCTACCATGTTCAAGTTCAAGAAATTTACTCACATGGTTAGATTCATACTATGGATCAAAAGATGAAGATCAAGACCCTGGATCTAGTTTCATCCATCTAGGTTGTGAGGAGTTATGTATTCATGATTTTAAAGAGAGTTGTATGTTTGATGGTTGTGTCCATCCTATATGTACTTTGACATTATGTATTTCCATGCTTTTCTTTAAGACTTTTATGTTCTGAGAATGGTAATGGCTACCTTAGTGATGATTAATATATTGCATTGTAATCCTTGATTGATTGTTGCAGGTTTCCAACCATGATCTCTGATCCAATCCTTGATATGATAAAGTACTTCAGTCCTCAAAATTTTCTGACTTCGCACTTTAGAGGGCAATCTGTTATACTTCATTTCGTCACCATGACAAATAATCATCAAAATTGGATCTCTCGCCATACATCCAAGTGTCATGAAACACTCCCTTGTAGTTCAACAAATTATATACCTTGAATAAAGTGGAATTTCTAGATCTCTTAGTACAAAACCTTGCTTTTGAGCATCTGCACAATTTTTTTGAACAAAAACTTCACATGTGCAGTTTCTTTCACTGTAAAACTACATAGATCTGCGCTCTATTTCTGAACAAAAACTCCTCAGGTCAATCAATAAAAAGTGAGATATAGAAGCATTGTTGGGGGAGTCATTCTGAACAAAAAGCCTTGAACTCATGTTTATTCAAGCCTAACCTCATTTTTTACAGAACTAATTCCCATTCTTCAAGGATCCCTCGTCCCTCTTTTAATGGATCTCATCCTTGGACTATGGATCTCAAACTACTTCTTTTTGGCCTATTTAATCAAGCCATAGGTGGGGGAATTGAGGGAGGACGTTGAGAGTAAATTTATGTTGGAGTAATCAGGTTGGAGAACTTATCATTCTTGGAGAGGATTGAGATCAATGGGAGGAGCTTTAGAACATCAAGGCACAGGTTTTGTAGCTCCTTTATATTTATGAAATTAATACAAACAAGCATTTCTTCTCACTTCATTGTTTAATGGATTAATTGGTCAATTTCATGGATGGTTTATGTTATTTATATTTGTCCATTGGAATGTGTTATTTATATTTTTCCATTGGAATGATGTTCGTTACTAGTCTCCTTGATGACTAGTTTGAATTATTGAATCATTTATCTTGCATATACCTTTGATCCATTGTTGTTTCCATGTGTGTAGGTCTAGATTCAAGCATTGAGAAGTTGCACTGAAGCACAAAGAGGGATCTTCATCAGGCATGTCATAATAAGGTATGAATTTCCATTTATCACCTTGTTAGCTTATGATTAAAGGAAAGACAGGTTTAGGGAGGGAATTAGCTTGATTATTTGTTTGTTTCTAGTTTCCTTTTAGGATCTAGGGAGATTGCTCTTGTGAGCAAGAGGAATTTATCCAACTAATAGTCTTCTAACTACATGGAGGTGATGAGAAAGGATGCAAAGCGTATGGAGGATGATTGTAGGGCTCTGGGGGAGTAGTGTAGGTTTGTGAAAATTGAGAGGATGTGCTCTATGTGTTTCTCAATAAAGTTTTTAGGGTGAGATAGAGTGGACGGGTTTTTTGAAAAAAATATTAATTTTTCTTGTGAACTAGGATGGATCGATGATGGATAAATGGTAGACCATGGTGGGAGAACCTTATTTATCCTTGGAAAGGTCATGCTTGGTGGTCCTTTCATTTTGATTTTCCTATTGTAGCTTTTCAAATGCCTCCTATAGTGCTATAGGATCTTCGTGTAGCAATTACAGCCTTGATGTAGCAATCCAGAGAGGGGCTGAAATTTTATTTTTGAGCTACGGGGATGACGGAGAGTTGTGAGTGCATGAGTTTGGATGGTGGATATGAAGTGGATGGAGGGAGTGATGGATATAATATTGAGTATGTTGGCCATGTAGCTATTGAATCTGCCACTATCTTCAAACCTGAAAAATGACAAAAACAATTAACAGACATGTTGTGGATCCATGTCTTGGGCTTTTTCTTTGTTTTTTTCCATTCTTTTTCCCCCTTTTTTTTTCAAAGCTATCTCAGGAGAGATTTTCAACCTTTATGCCTGTCTTGAGCACCTCAAGAGAGGTTTTCACCCAGGGATATTTATTTTTTCTTCTTTTTATTTACTCCTGCATTGCCTAGGGAGGTTTTCAACCCAAGAGTTGAACTCAGATGCCTAATAAAGGTTTTCATCTAGGACTTTTTTTTTTTTTCAAACCAATATATAGAAATGTTGTGACCTAGAAGCTATGACACTTCCAATCACATGAACCTCTTGTTATAGACATTTTTGTGCCTTACAGCATTGAGCATGAAATGTCCATAATCTAAGGGATCCAAAGTCCCTAAACATGTTGTTCCTACCCCTAGAGGAACAAGGCTAACAAACCACAGCAATTCACAGAAGTTCTCCACCAGAAACTGCTAAAAAACAAGTCAATTCAGGATCAATTCAATGGCTCCACTAGCTGTCTGCGCTGAATGTCAAAGCCAACACTGGCTACCTGCACTGCAATGCAGGTAGAAGCACTACCAGGGTGCGTTGAGTGAGAATTGCCAAATGGCAAGTTCATTCCAAGAGGTGTCAAGACCCAGGAAGCTTCCAGAATCTTCCTCAATGACACTTGCCTCAGTGAATTCGACTAGTGATGAGTAAGAGGTTCCTAATCTCCAAGTGGAAGCAAGAACCTCCAAGTGGAATCAAGAACTGACAGAGGGAGATGACACTAGTCAGATCTCAAGCTGACTCATCCTCTCTCCAAACATCTATATATGGATCTCTCCTCCATGAGATCTAGAGGCTGGAATTTTGTTATTGTAAAGAATTGTTGTTGGTTTGAGATTGGAATCATTGGGTGCTTAATGATTTGAAGGGGGTGAAGATAGGAATTCCATTTGCTGGGAAGGAGATGCTGGATTGGAGCCCTCTGGGTTGTATCTCTTCCTGAACCTTGTTATTCATCAATAAAGCTATCTTGGTTTCTCCTATATACTGATGTATCTTTGATGTATGATTGCATTAGTATGTTTAGTTTATTTCTAATCCTGAACTAGTTATGAATATGAATCCATGTCTTGTGTAGTGTTCTCTTCTTGTGATCTTGCAGAAACCTCTTGAAGCTGGGTGAGCGAGAAGGCAAGTAGCTGGGAACACTCAAAGAGAAGAGAGACCGGATCGAGGGACAAACGGAAGACACCGGTTAGTCCGTCTATCTCTCTTCATTCTTAATTCATAAAGGACGAATACTAGAATAGTTGTCTCTGTTTATGCTAAGGCACTGTCACACCTTAGGTGGATAGGATCGTCCTGCATAGGCATTTTTCCCCACAACAAATTGGCGACTCCGCTGGGGAGATCTGTTTAGTCATTTTATTTGTGTTTCTATCATTGTTTGTTTCATAGACTCGACAGCAACAATCGAACTGCATCTGCTATTCCCGGATGCAAAGTAGACAGCTGCTGCTTTGATCCAATCACTGGACTTGTCTATGATCTGAACAATGGACTCACAAATGATTTGATGATCCTTTGTAATAGATCTTAGTACTCCCTCAAAGCATCCCTTTGATTGCACCTTGCTTGTTGCTTTTATTTGGCTTGAAACTGTAGATTAAATAGCAATCTGTGACCCAGAACCCAGTGAGAAACTCTTGTTTCTCCTTCAGCGCGACCCTTGTGAAGAGGTTCTACATTTCAACGCAGGTCCCGTTGATCTGGATTTAAGCAGGAACGCAATAGATTACAGAGATAACCATAAATACAGAGATGCGATAACCATAAAAACAGAGATGCAGCGGAAATAATACTTCATTTCATTAATGGAGAATACTGAAATATGCTTACAAATAGAAATAACCCAGCTAGGGCGATGGTAGCTTATCTCTAAGAAGAGATGTGTCGGCTACATGCCTCTGAACTATTTCGAACTGTGTTACAATGAGGCTCGAGGGCCTATTTATTGTTGAGAAACAATGGAAAACCCTTCACATTCCAAAACCTAACCCTAGAAGATGAAACGCTAAATTGTGGGCCCCGTTTTTGGGTAAGTTAGTACATCAACTTCCCGGGGTCGCGAATTGGTCGTACTATCTCCGTTTGACGCGCATGATAGCCCGTTGGAAAGATCTCTCCGAGGACTACGACAAAAGAGACGATTTTTATCAAAAAACTCGTTGGCGGTGGATTTCCCAAAAAACGTCGTTTAGGGCCTCAAAACGGCTCCGGAAGTTTAGGACCCGAAAAACTGCTAAAAATAGTAAACTGCACAATAATTAAGGAAAGTGAAAAACTGAAAGAGACAGCTGTGGGGGTCCAAATGGGATAGGTGGGTGGCCACCAACATCCACCTGGATCATTCCTCCCCCCTTAGGAAGGAATGGTCCCCATTGCGTTGAGTTCCTCCCTCAGATGAGGAAGCTTCTGCTGAGCTGGGTCTCTGGTGAGCTGTTTTGCAATCTCTAATGTGTCCAGAAATGGTGGGAAGCATGGTCGAGGACGGTCCACATTGAACACTCGGTACAAGAAAAGGATTGGAGGAATGCTTTGCTTCAAAGCATTGTTGCCCGTAGCCTTGGTACTGGTGTAAGGACCATGTCGGAGTGGCCTGAGCTTCTGATGGGTTCTGGTAAGGCGTTCTTTCTGTCAATGCAACCAAACTTTGTTCCCCAACCGAAACTTGTGTGGTACCCCCGTGGGTGAGAAGAAGTTGTTCCTGTGTTCTGTTCTGACTGTATCCCTCTGTTGTTGCTGCTGCGTGGAGGAACCCTTCGTGGGGGTCATGGATGTAGCAACGATCTTCCCCTTACTTTGGGAGCGAACCAAACAGAAAATAAATTTCCTAGTCTGTGAGATGAGCTTGCTGCCTTTCTTAGCAGTGATAAAAGAGGTGGTAGTAGGTGGGGCTACCTCCGGTATCCTGTATAATGAATTATCCAAAGAAATAATGACAGCGCGAGGCCTTGACTCATACACAGCATGTCGCCTCCACAAGTATGGCTGGCCTAATAGTACATCACAAACATCCAGAGGTGTAACATTACATAATACCTCGTCTATGAAGGGCTTGATGCTGTAGGGAAGGCGGCACTGCTGGCGAACTTTGAGATCTCGTCCTTCGTGAAGCCACCCGATACTGTACGACTGCGGGTGTGGTGTAGTCGGTAGGCCCAACCGCTTCACGACCTCTGCTGAAATGAGGTTCTTTTGGCTGCCACTGTCGACAATGAATTGTAGTGGTGAACAATTCACCCACATTTGTGAGTGGAAAAGATGTTCCCCCTCCTCTGGCTCTTCGGGCTCATTCTTCTAGATCTTGGCAGTGGCAACAGTGGCACTAGGATCCACATCAATTATCTGCTTCCCTTTGCCATTCCCCTTGTCAGGTTTTGGCTCAGAGTCGGAACATGCATCTGATTCGGAAGCCTTCAACTCGGCCACCAGTGACTGCTTGGTCCGACACTCACTTGTGTTATGAGTGGGACTCTTGTGGAACTCACACCACTTTCCTGTGTCCTTCTTCGGCTTTGTGGTGGTGTTCTTTTCTTGCGGCTTCGAGGGGTTGTCTTGGGTCACCCCGCCTTGGCTTTGTCCTTTAGGCTTCGGATTTGTAGATTCAAAGTCCCGCTTCTTCTGTTTGAACTTTTGCTCGATTTTGACAGCGTATCGGTATGCTGTGCCGAGTGAGGAGATGTTCAAGAACTCCATCTCTTCCTGGATGTATCTGTGTAGGCAGCCGTGGTATTTGAGTACCAAATGCAGCTCAGAATCTTTGATACCCAACTGTGTGCGAAGGGTATGAAAAATATTTGTGAACTATGGCACATCTTGGTCTCGTCCCTGCCGCAGTGTGGTCCATTTGATGTATTTGTCCTCATAGCTTTTGACAGGGTAGTACTGCTCCTTGATGGCATCCCGGAAGTCATTCCAAGTGGGGGCGGCTGAAAAAAGTGAGCCTGTACTTTCATCCTTCTGCTCGCAGTATGTTTCCCACCAGTCCTTGACGTGGGGGGCTGCTTTGAGAAGAGCGAAAATAATCTTTTCCCGACTTGAAAATTCATGAACAGAAAAATACCCATCTAGCAGATTTAACCATTTATCCACAGCATCTGCGTCTATTTGACCCTCGAAGATGGGGATTTCAAAATTAACTTGTACCTTAAACGGTGTGGCGTTTCCAGAGTAGCTGTTGGAAGCCGATGCATCGCCTCTGGGTAGCCGCTGAAGGATCTGCGCAAAGCTATCCATCATCGCGTTCCTTTGCCGCTCGAGGGCTTCTTCGAGCAATATTCTGATAGGATCTCCTGCCCCCTCATCTTTCTTCTCATCCGCCATGGGAGGTCGTTGAGATTTGCGAGGCTGGTCTTGCAAAGGTTCGACCAATTCAAGCCCTAACTCCTTATATCCCGACCTCGTTGGGGACATGCAAAGAAAAACAAAGAAAAAGCAGACCGCTCTGATACCACTGATCCGGATTTAAGCAGGAACGCAATAGATTACAGAGATAACCATAAATACAGAGATGCGATAACCATAAAAATAGAGATGCAGCGGAAATAATACTTCATTTCATTAATGGAGAATACTGAAATATGCTTACAAATAGAAATAACCCAGCTAAGGCGATGGTAGCTTATCTCTAAGAAGAGATGTGTCGGCTACATGCCTCTGAACTGTTTCAAACTGTGTTACAATGAGGCTCGAGGGCCTATTTATTGTTGAGAAACAATGGAAAACCCTTCACATTCCAAAACCTAACCCTAGAAGATGAAACGCCAAATTGTGGGCCCCGTTTTTGGGTAAGTTAGTACATCAACTTCCCGGGGTCGCGAATTGGTCGTACTATCTCCGTTTGATGCGCATGATAGCCTGTTGGAAAGATCTCTCCGAGTACTACGATGGAAAAGATGATTTTTATCAAAAAGATCACTGGTGGTGGATTTCCCAAAAAACGTCGTTTAGGGCCGCAAAACGGCTCCAGAAGTTTAGGACCCGAAAAACTGCTAAAAATAGTAAACTGCACTATAATTAAGGAAAGTGAAAAACTGAAAGAGACAGTTGTGGGGGTCCAAATGGGATAGGTGGGTGGCCACCAACATCCACCTGGATCACCCGTGAAGGCTACCTGCGCTGAATGTCAAAACCCCTGTGTTGAGGTTGCGCTGATCCAATTAGGCCTTGTGCAGCTGGGGTTCTCTGCTCTGTTTTGCCTTGTTTTGATCTCTGATTTTTGCAGCCTGTAACCAGCATAGGTACCAGTCTGATAACTCCTTTTCTCTACTTAAATTCCGCCTCCTTTTGTACAAAAAGACTGTGAGTGTTTTTATGTGTTTTTGGCGTCATTTGCAGTTTTCCTTTGCATGAGTGAAATAGTCATCCTGTAGCCCTTGATTCAGATCTGTTGATTGTGATCTTAGAAGAGAGTTCATTAGCTGTTTGCAGTTGATTATACATTTACTTTTGCATTTGGTTTAAGTTTGTCTCTTTTAAGTTTCGAAACAAGTGTTCATTTCGAAAATCGTTAAGTGTTGTAATCTCTTCTACCCTCTCTGATTTCGAAAAAGTAAACTTGTTTGTACTTGTCATTTAAAAGCAAATTCAAAGTTGTACAAAAAGCTTTCTTTGTAGGCATCAATACTAAGAAAGCGGAAAACAAACACCTGCATTGTGCATTTGCATCTTGATAGTTTGCATGTTTGATTTAGGAAAAGTGCATTAGAGTGTGCTGATTGCTCTTTGAGAAAAGATGGTGTCTTTCTTTTCCCTTAGTAGCTAGGATTTTCAAAGTTGAAAAGATATAAAGCTTGCTTATCATCTTTAGACTGCATTTAGGAATTGTATCATACATCTCGTGGTGAACCTCAAAAGGCAAACTTCTAAAAAGATCAACCTAAAATAAATTGAATGAACTTAACAACGCTTTGCAACATAACGCACAACATAGAGGTCTAGGCTGGAGACGTGTTCCGGCGTCGTAAAGCCTGGTGACTGTCGATCTCGTTGATGGTGGGTGATTCCTCCTGAGGGACGATAGTGCCAGTACAGATTGTGCTCCCACGTACCGTCATGTATATATTGGGAGACCCCTATAGGCATAAAACCTTTATCCTTAGGAAGCCGTGTCGGCCGCCCTACTGATCGCAATGCACTGAACACAGCATTCAGGAAGATCGACCACCCGTACCCTAAAAATTATTCTGCGGTTTTGCGAAAAGTTTGGCACACCCTCTGCCTAGAACTCCAGAGCAGTTTCTTTTGGCCTTTTTCAGACTCTATAATAGAAAAATTCCATCCGAACATTTGTCACTTCGGGCTCGTTAAAACATCGAAGGAGACTAGAGTCATCTTTAGCTTTTTCTCGACTCTTTAAAAGTGAAAAAGCAAGTTGTGTCTAAAAGCGTCTAAAAAAAAATTCATTTAATTCGGAAACACACTTTCCCCTTTTGTATTTTGGTTGATCGAGTAATCCGCAATCGTGGAAGAAATTCAATTGAAACCCCATCGTTCGCGGAGGCTTACGAGTCAACCATCTTTGTCTCCGGAATCGAAAACAGTACGGACAAAGCGAACTCGTTTAACCGGTTCCAAATCTCCTCTTAAAGTTAGAACAAGTGTTCCAACGACATCAGAGGTTCCGGTTACTCCAAACATTTCTGGAATCCCTGCCTCTACAGAAGAAGTTCAACAGCAACAGAGGGACAGTAACACTGATCCTAGTCTGGGAGCAAATACTTGCGTTACTAAACCAGTTCCATCTGTAACCGGTTTAGAGAGTCTTGCTCCTCAAACAACTGTCACTGTCGATTCAACCCCTTCTTTGGCACTAGAAATATTTTACGGACCTGACGGTCTTCCTCTTCCACCTGGTTTGATTGCGATAGAAGAAATTGTAGAGGATCCACAAGCAAGTACTCCAACACATTTTGGAGTCGGGGTCACTCTATTTCCTTCGACATCAGAAGTTAGTCTACCACCAGTGGAAGTTCCTGTAGAATCGCTAGGAAATCTATTGGATAGACTCAAAATGTCTTAACAACCGTCAACATCTAGGACTGTGTCAAATGACACAGCGACAGCAGAACTCCCTGCCGTCACTCCGACAATGTTTGCTGGCATACCATCTGTCCCGACTAGCTCGCAACCGCTAGAAGGAGTCCACCCAGGGACTATTTCGACAGTGTGGTCCATTCCAGTTTGTTCCTCCGGGATAATATCCGGCAACTCTTATGCTGAGACTCGCCAGATTGATCCATTTGGAGGTCAATTTGGGCAATCCAGTCCCCAAGGACAAACAATCCCCTTGAGTTCCGGATTGCTACCGTATGGGGGGCAGTATGCCCTTTCATTACCCCCTGCGTGAGGATATCCATACGGGAGTTCACAACAGTATTCAGGTTCTACTGGAGTTACATCAAGTGGTTGGGTACCTATGCTACCTCAACAACCAAGGGTTGTGTATTCTATGCAACAATGTGTACCTATGTCGAACATCCCGACCACACCGGCTATTGTGACAGTGTCGCAAGTTCAAACGTTGCCTGTTGTATGTCAACCTCAGATTTCTCAGGTTGTAATACAACAGCCCCTTGACCCTGTGACTCAACCAAAATCGCCTACTGGTGGGGCGACACAGGTCCAAACGGGTACAATTAGCCCACACCTTGGTCCAACGGTTAGTATAGCACAACAGAGCATGGATTCACAACCGTGGCTGGTGCAATATCAACAACCACAATTCCAATAAGTGTACCAAGGTTCTGAGCAGCAGATCTTTGCGAACAGTGGACAACTGTACATTCAAAACGGTCAAAACCAACCGCTTTACAGTGGTCAAGTCCACCAACCGTATCAATCATACCAACATCAATTACATTATGCTTGTATGCAAAGGCCCACTGCTCAGGAAATTCCATCGTACCCTGGGTATGCTTCACCTAACCTGAATCAACAGTTACCATTCGTGGCAACTTTAGAGTTACCCGATTTACACCGGTTAACAAATGATCCAATTTCTTACGCCCCTTGGTGGCCAGCCATTCCTCACAAACTTCCTTCGGACATTCCTAAATTTAATGGAAATCCAGGTGAAGATCCATCGAATCACGTGATGACCTTTCATCTATGGTGTTCATCAAACACGTTAAACTATGATTCGATAAGGCTTCGCCTCTTTCAGAGGACGTTAACGGGTCCAGCGGCTAAATGGTATATTGAATTACCTAGAGCTTTGTTCGACAATTTCAACACCTTAGCCACGACATTCTTAACCCATTTTCAATTACCGATAAGGTATGAAACGAGAACAGAGATCTTAACCAACTTCAAGCAAACAACAGCCACTCATATATCCGATCATATACATGAGTGGCGACGTCATCGAAGGATGGTAAAAACGTACGTTCCCGATCAGTTATTAGCTGAATGGTTTATCAAGTCGTTACTTCCTGCCATAACGGAAGATGTGGCCAAGGGGGGAGTCGTAATGGAGGAGCAAGTTATTGCTCGTGCACAATTTCTAGACTTAGTCTACACTCAGTCTGGCACGCTCTACGACAAAATACCTGACGCCCCTAGACTGGAATTCTCAATTCCTCCTCCTCCTAAATCAAGTAGTGACTCTCATGCCGGCGATGGCGTGATTGGCACAACAAACGCATAATTGACAAAGGCTTCATCTAAGAAAGCCTGTAAGACTTCAGATCAAAATGCAAAAGAAGAAATTCTTGCTTCGGAAGTAAATGCCGTATCAGCAGATAAAGGCAAAGAAACCAATCAACTAGGAAGCAAGAAGAAGCAAAACAAAGGGAAGAAGAAGAAACAGGGTGAGTCATCCCCTGAAAAAATTTCTTCAAACCCTCCTAGGAAAGGGAAGCCAAAAAGTCCATGCATGATATGTGACGAGGATCATTGGACAACCGATTGTCCATACAAAGCTGAGCTTAAAAGGTTCTTCAAAAGTTTGCAAACCTCAGCTGTGTTAACTGATCCGTTTCCCAATCCAGGTCAAAATCTGGTTGATAGTGGAAATGCTTCCCCGTCGCAAGTGCTAATGTTGTCGATCTCCAAGCAACAAAATGAAGCTTTGATTTCGACAAGGAAAAAAGATTACGGGAATCCGCAGCTGTCGAATGACAAAGGTAAAGATCAACCAAGTAGTTCGACAACAACTTCGACAGAAGTTGTACCACCCATCATTCTTGAATTAACAATAAAACCGCCTAAGGGAGTAGTACACAAGACGACATTTAATCCTCGCGCCAGAGCGGCGCAGCGTTATAACATAGTGGAAGATTTGGCCCAATCTCCATCCGCTATGTCGACTCTTGAAGTACTACAAAATTGCCCATCCCAAAGGCAGGCTTTGTTATCGGCTATTGGTGGGGTTGATCCTAAGGATTCCAATCTTGTATCCTTCGACCATAAAGGATACGATCCTCAGTTACTAGCTCAACTAGCTTTCCTTATCCAAGTGAAAGCCCTCAACAAAACTGTTCACCGAACAATCATTGATGAGGGGGCATCTACATGTATTATGTTGATGAGTTGCTGGAAAACTTTAGGGTCTCCGATCTTGTCGCGATCTTGGACGACATTGAAAGCATTCGACGAAAGGACCTATACCCCGTGCGGTATCCTAAACAACTTGAAGGTTGAACTAGGGGGAAAAACAGTAGAAATAGATGTTGAAGTCATCGATGGGAATCTTGATTACAACATCCTACTAGGAAGACCGTGGATCTATGCCATGGCAGCTGTTGTGTCGACTTATTTTAGGAAGATCGCATTCGCTTTTCAAGGGGGGATTACGATCGTCAACCAACAAGACTTCCTCCCTAATGGTTCACAAGTTACGGGAAGCATTCCTATGATCCATGGGAGCAACCATTCGCTTCAGGATATTGGAGTAGGCCTACTGAAAGACCCCACATTAATGGGAACTTTCGCACTTCCACCTCCAATCTATATAGGAGAAGTAGCGTTGGTAGGAGCCTGCAACATGATATCTTCCACGAAGATCTCAGAAGACGATATCAACATGGATCATGCAATGGTTTTGCCCCCAAGCCCAATAGAAATATTGTAGCAATCAATGTTTCGGGCATGGGAGGTGAACCCAAATCAATGCTCATCAAGCATTTGGGTAGATAGGTCTAGAGAATATGGTACCCCATTAGATCCTTGGTTGAAAGTACATGGGACTGATGAAGGAATCCTACAATCAATGTTGATTGAAGGGGCACCATGGAATGATTGCCACCATCGTTCCCTTCTTCCAGAATATGAAGAAGATACTCAACACGACCTTTATCACCCTTCAGTTTTTGAATTCCTATCAAATACTGTAAATACGGTGGATTCCGAGCAAAACTTATCCAATATTGAAGAGACTATAGCCATAAATATCTAGACTAAAACAAATGTTGTAGAGAATATTTATGTCGGAAAAGGTTGTTCTCCTTCAGAACTAGAAATATATAACGCTCTTTTCCGCGAGTTTAGAGATGTCTTTGCCTGGTCATATGATGAAATGCCAGGCATTGACTCGAGTATCGTTGAACATGAAATTAAAATGTATCCTGATGTCAAACCAGTAAGACAATGGCTTCGGCAGGTGCACCCCAAGAAAGCCGCTGCCATTAAAGCAGAAGTTGAAAAGCTCCTCCATGTTGGTTTCATCTACCCGGTTCCTCTAACTGATTGGGTATCGAATATTGTCCCTGTTATGAAGAAACAAGGGACAATTAGAGTGTGTGTCGATTATAGGGATGTAAACTAAGCTTGTCCGAAAGACAACTACCCTACACCCTTCATCGACCAGATAATTGATGAATGCGCCGGATGTGAAATCTTTTCATTCATGGATGGATTTTCCGGGTATAATCAAATAAATATCCGCCCACAGGACCAGTCAAAGACTGCATTCATTTGTACATGGGGCACATTCGCTTATCAAAAATTACCCTTTGGTTTAAAGAACGCAGGGGCGACGTTTCAGAGGGCAATGAATTATGCCTTCCATGACATCAAGAACATCGTTCAACCATATCTCGACGACCTTCCGGCTCATTCGCGAAAGCGGACTGATCATCTGCAACATTTAAGAGTGATATTTCTACGTTGCCGACACTACAAGATAAGACTCAATCCGCACAAATGTGTATTTTGTGTCGGTTCTGGTCGTTTACTTCGCTTCGTAGTCTCTAAAGATGGGATTCGTCTCGACCCTTGCAAGGTTCAGGCAATCATTAATTTGCCTCCACCTTCAAATTTGCTTCATATTCAGAAACTCCAAGGGAAAGCAAACTTTCTGAGGAGGTTCATTCCAAATTACGCAGAACTTGCTAAAGGTTATACTCGTCTTTTGAAAAAGGATGTACCTTTTGTCTGGGATCAGGTGGCACAAGCTTCCTTTGATGCTCTGAAAGATTCTCTAGTAAAAGCGTCATTAATGTATGCCCCGAACTATCAAAGAGATTTTAACCTGTATCTGGCTGCAGCAGATACGACCATTGCGATGGTTTTAGTTCAAGAAGTCGATGGAATTGAACATCCTATATATTATTTAAGTAAAAACTTGAATGATACAGAAATCAAATATTCTTACGTTGAAAAGCTAGCACTCGCTGCTGTTCAAGCAATACAAAGATTTCGACATTATGTCCTCTTTCGGAAAACTACCATTCTATCAGATTGCAACCCCATGACTTATATATTGTCGCGACAGTTGCTGGGGGGCAAATATTCAAAATGGATAGCGATCCTTCAAGAGTTTGATCTGGAATTTGTAAAATCCAAATCAAAGAAAGCTTTAGTTTTCGTAGAATTATTATGCGATCTCCCATCGTCGTCCAACAATGAAACATTCGAGGAGTCAATCATGGACAAGAATTTGTTTCTGATATCTACAAGCAATGAGTGGTATGGAGATATAATAATTTATCTCCAAACCCAAAAATTCAGGCCTAACACTTCTCACTCAGAACAGAAACGTATACGATACCAAGCAAAAGACTACATGATCGTCGGTGATACGCTTTACTGTCGTGGTATCGATACAGTTCTGAGGAGGTGCCTCACCCATGAAGAGGCCGAAAAAGCCCTAAATGAGTGTCATTCAGGCGCATGTGGGGGGCATCAATCTGGATATGCTACAACACAGAAAATCTTACGAGCATGATACTTCTGGCCAACCATGTTCAAAGATTGCATAACCGCAGTCAGAAGTTGCATTGCTTGTCAAATTTTTGATAGCAAAACCAGAAGACCACCTGCACCTTTACAGCCAATAGTTGTTGTTGGGCCTTTCACCAAATGGGGCATCGATTTCATGACATGTAACCCCACCTGGACCGGGGGGCATGGGTATATTACAGTCGTCGTTGACTATTTTACCAAATGGGTCGAGGCGATGCCTACATTAGATAACACTGGTGAAAGAGCTGCCCTTTTCTTTTTCAATCATGTAGTCGCCAGGTTCGGCGTACCACAGGCTATAGTTACAGATCATGGATCACATTTTCGCAATCACATGATGGTTGAATTAGCTGCCAAGCTAGGGCTATCTCACGACAGCTCTACCCCGTATTATCCACAAGCCAACGGACAAGTTGAAGCGATCAACAAGGTCCTGAAGCGTATGTTGCAAAGGATGATCGGAGTTCACAAAATAGGGTGGCACCTAATCCTGTACTCAGCCTTGTGGGCTTACCGAACATCGGTAAGGAATGCGACCGGGTTCACACCTTTCCAACTGGTGTATGGCCTGGAAGCAGTCTTGCCAATCCAGTGTGAAATCTCGTCTCTTAAACTCGCAATTGATCTCCTCCCCAGAACTTCAGAAGAAGAGGCCCGTTTCTTGGAATTAATCCAATTGGATGAAACCCGTCGTGATGCCGCTTTGGCTAACGAAGCCCATAAGAAACGAGTCAAGGCGCAGTTCGACAAAAATGTCAAACCCCGTGTCTTCTCAGAAGGTGACTTGGTCTTGCTTTATGACCAAGAATCCGATAAATTGGGAGCAGGTAAATTTAATTCTTTATGGATGGGCCCCTATATTGTTAAAGGAGTATTAGCAAAAGCAGCCTACGAGTTAATGGATTATGACAGAATTCGACTGGCGTAACCCCGTAATGGGTTGTACCTCAAGCGTTACTATGCTTAAATAGTAACCTGTATTCTTTTGTTGTATTTTGTTTTCGCTAAAGTGTTTGTTTTGGTCAAGTAATCCACCTTTTTACATTTATTGCAGATGTCAAACCTTCTGGAGACATGTGTTGGATATGCTCACGGAGCGAGTCGTAGTTCGCGGAACCTGTCCTCCGCAGCCTGGGCCATTTTTGATCCAAGCAGCGAGTTAGTAAGTTTCAGAGGTGTGTGTATTGGTCAATCAACGAATAACATCGTTGAGTATAGCGCGTTGATAGAACTACTCTCTGATGCCATCACCCATGGTATACGCCGACTAATCGTCAAGCTAGACTCACAACTCGTAATACTACAACTCAATGGTATATATTCCGTCTGCAACCCAGCTATTTATTGCATGTTCCTAAGGGTTAAGATTTTGGAAAGACAATTTGATTTAATTCAATACCAACATATTTCCAGAAACTTAAACACATTAACCGACTCATTAGCAAACTATGTGTTAGATAGACATTTGCGACATTTATAAAAAGAGACACGTCATCAATGTTGTACATATGGATCATATAACTCAACCAGAACAAACCCCGAAAATCAAAATATATATATAAGCTGTTTATCGTTTATACATGATGTTCTGTAACAAGACAAAAATCGGTCGTATGACCCAAAAACTCAAAATGCTAGGGGGCACCCTAGCCTAGTGATGCTCATGATAGCACGTCACGGCCTGTGCAATCATGCGTAAGAGACGAGTCCATCGTCTAGGCACACCATTAGTATGCCGCTAAAACTGTAAAGGTAACTCGTCAATCCTCACATCGGGAATGCCGAGAGTAAGGCTCTCAACCTGCTCCTGCACAGCTGTAAGAGTCTTGGCCACATCAAGGTCACGAAGAATAACCCTCCCAGCAGTCTCCCCTACTAGGGCAGCAACTGGCGCTCTTGGGCGAACTGCTGGACGAACAGGACCAACATCTGCATGCACACATGAGTTTGATTAAAGTCTTGATAGAATAAAGCACAAGGAAATTATAAATAAAAACAGTAAACAGTGATATGGTCGAAGATTTTACCAATAGCGCCCAACTGTTCGCCATCCGGCAGTACCAAGTCCGGATCACCTCGGAAATCCATACCAACATATGGATACTCGGAATAGACCATCTCCTGATGCTCGAACCACCTGAAGAAGGTATCAGTGAAAGAAATCGGAGATTGACCAGCATGCCTAGACATGTGATCAACCCATCTCTGCATGCGTGGCTCGGTAGGAGAAGACAAGTCGAGTGCGATATACTGAGGCTGCATCAGTGGTATCTTCTCCAAGGCAAAGGCAGTCAAAATATAACCAAATCCAAAGTTCTTCAGCTTCCCATCCTTTACCTTGGTCAACTGACTTTTCATCTGAAGAAGTACTGCATCACACCAGTTGAATATTTTTTGTTGGAGACACTCGAAGGCGTGCTGCACATAGGACCTGTTGGAAACATGAAGAGATGCACTACTGGCCATCCTACGAATAGTATACAGAATGGACCTGAGAGACCTGTCAGTAATCTCATGGATAACAACCTTGCCGTATCTACTCGGCTGAGATCCTTCCCTGCAGTACTGGCGGACATAATCTCTCACCGAGTCATTCCCTCGGGACGAACCTGACAAAGAAATGGGGGCACCCCGCCTCGACAAACCAGTCAAGAAGTAAATGTCTACCACGGTCAAAGAGATGGATTTGTTACTAATCTGAAATACTTGGTTGATAGGATCCCAAGCATCAAGCATATACTGCAGTAGGGAGATCTGTGCTCTCATGCTAGAGATACGGAAGAACTTCAGCAGACCACAGTTCCGCAGCGCGTTCACCGTGACAGGATCATGGAGGGAAATCATGTCCTCTTCTTCATGTTCTCGTTCTCGCCATGTAAGGGTCATTTTGCTCCAATAATCTCTGAAAAAAAAACATGAGAGGAGTTAGATCCCGGATTTGATGAGAAACTGGCAAAATTTTCATCAAAAACTGTGCAACAAAACTGTTTTTCTATACCCAACGCAACTAGCCAGTGTTCCACCTGCGTTGAAGGTCAAACTGCCTTCATGCAGCTTGACATTCAGTGCAGGTTTCGAGTGAACCAGCTGCGCTGATGGCAGAGCGCCCTAACAAAACCCCAGGGGCTCAGGGGAACAGGAAAACAGGCACAGAATGGAAAAAGGAAACCATGAAAAGAAAGAGCTAAGGTTTAGCTCCTACCTAGTCCAGACGGCGCCGAAAATCGTCCGCAGAATCTCCCGGAATCAGCTGATGAAAATCAAGGGGGAAGAGGCACCTCCAATGCTCCAACAAACCAAGTTCAAATGAAATGGTAAAATGAGAGGTAAAAACACTTTTTAACTGCTTTTTACATAGTTCAAAGAGAAATATTAGGGTTCTAATCTCATTTTCAAGCAAATGTTATTTATTTCTAACTAGTTTGATGCAGCAATTGAGGATACAGTACTATCTTTGAAAAGGTCAAAGCTAGTTATGGTAAAAAATAAAAAATTTGACCATATAATATCGAGCAGTTTTAGCACACAGTTCATTCTCGTTAAAAAATAAACGCAAGATCCGAGCAGTTTTAGCGCATAGTTCATGCTCGTTAAAAAATAAACATAAGATCGAGCAAATGTTTCCACCCGCGTTTAAGCTCGTTAAAAAATGAACTATCCCGGTAAATAACCACTGTGAATGTAATATCATCAACCATTAAAGCCTTGGTCGTGTTTGCCCGTCACCTCCACTTTTCCATTGGCCGATCATTCACCTCCATATGTTTGTTTACCCATTTTGAGGAACAGCTGCGAAGAGTGATTTCACTAGCCATCCTTGTGACACTGTCGTGATTGGAAAATTCCAACCTGTACCTAGAATCAGCTGCTAACCCGTTTTATCACTCGTTCCTCAAAAGACGAGTCTTCTTTAAGCTCTTTTCATCTGACTCGTAAAATATGAAAAGATTGCCGAGTCTTTGGCCTTCCAGCTCGTTAAAGGGACAGGAAGTGCTATCCCTCCTCTAGATTTTAATCTTTTTGGACCTGAGGGATTATTGCACAAAAAAATCGAGCGCTTGTTTATTCGGCTCGTTAAAACTATCGAAAATTCATCCCTTCTGTATTATTTTATACTTTTTTGGACCTAAGGGATTAGATGACGAAAAAGGACTTTTGGAGTCAACTTTATGTACCTTTTCAGACTCGCTAAAAATGAAAAGGACCGAGTTATCTTTGTCGTTAGACTCATTAAAATCATTAAATAGCGACAAACTTGTCTTTAGACGAGAACGAGTTTCACTATCACTAGGCTCGTTAAAACATAGCGATGGGCTTGCCCAAAGGGCAGGTTATAGAACAAGCATATGTTATCCTCCTCAAGCTTGACAAAAATAAAGAGGTACTGGTCAGCAATGACTGGGGAAAAATTGGGAGAAACTCAAGAAAACTTTGATGGTAGCAAGTCGCTCTTGAACATGACACTTTTCCTCCGTACCACAATCGCGTTGGGTTGTTTCATTCACCGGTCACATCACCATGGTCTTGCCATACCATCCATATTTGGGGTAATGCTACCGATCCATCGCATCAGTGTCGCCATATGTTCAAGAGAAGTCGTTCAGAAAAGTCAATCGTGTCCCATCCACTGCCATACATTATCCTTCATCCTTTCATGACCACCACCCTGAATCATATGTCACAGATCGTTTTCACCTCCATTAAAATCATTAGCTCCGTTCCGTGTCACTGATGTGGGATTTATTAAGGCCCTCCTTTGACGGATCGCTTCTTGTTGACATCAGCTCATTATCCAAGAAGTTGATCTAGGAACAACCCCTTCAGTACTTTGAAGCTTGCATGACTCAATGGCAAGTTTCTCACTTCCGGCGATAGGTATACATCAATGACCTTTAACCGAAAGATTTTGCGTGGTGTTTGACGCCAAGTCCTTTATTCACACCACGTGAATTGTACTGCAGTACCTTGAGGGTCATTATCATTATCGGTGATTCCTCTCACATTTGTTAACGGTTTACCTCATTGACCGGTAATCAAGCGATGTATTTCCATGTTCGACTTCAGAACATTTCTCGCATGGATCGACTTGTACTTAGAGTGAAGATCGAACGAGTTTGAAGACCCCGGATCTAGTTTCATCCATCCGGGCTGCGATATATATTCAGGAAAGATAAAGACATTGACATGTACATCATTGCAGCAGATAATCATCCTACTCAAAGGATGATAATTTCATCAAAATTATCAGTCTACCACCAGACGATTGTTTGTTCTATGTACAGAAAAATGAATTTATAAAGCTGAGCATGGGAATGCCCGCCTCATCTAGATCATGAAAGTAGTATGAAAAATAATGTATTGTATTGTATCTTATTACAGGTCTCCTCCCGGCATTGGATGAACTTCGGATCCCCCTGATAAAGCATTTCACCCGATAAACGGCCTCATACTTTAGGGGGCAACTGTTATAGACATTTTTGTGCCTTATAGCATTGAGCATGAAATGTCCATAATCTAAGGGATCCAAAGTCCCTAAACATGTTGTTCCTACCCCTAGAGGAACAAGGCTAACAAACCACAACAATTCACAGAAGTTCTCCACCAGAAACTGCTCAAAAAAAAGTCAATTCAGGATCAATTCAATGGCTCCACTAGCTGTCTGCGCTGAATGTCAAAGCCAACACTGGCTACCTGCACTGCAACGCAGGTAGAAGCACTACCAAGGTGCGTTGAGCGAGAATTGCCAAATGGCAAGTTCATTCCAAGAGGTGTCAAGACCCAGGAAGCTTCCAGAATCTTCCTCAATGACACTTGCCTCAGTGAATTCGACTAGTGATGAGTAAGAGGTTCCTAATCTCCAAGTGGAAGCAAGAACCTCCAAGTGGAATCAAGAACTGACAGAGGGAGAGGACACTAGTCAGATCTCAAGCTGACTCATCCTCTCTCCAAACATCTATATATGGATATCTCCTCGATGAGATCTAGAAGCTGGAATTTTGTTATTGTAAAGAATTGTTGTTGGTTTGAGATTGGAATCATTGGGTGCTTAATGCTTTGAAGGGGGTGAAGATAGGAATTCCATTTGCTGGGAAGGAGATGCTGGATTGGAGCCCTCTGGGTTGTATCTCTTCCTGAACCTTGTTATTCATCAATAAAGCTATCTTGGTTTCTCCTATATACTGATGTATCTTTGATGTATGATTGCATTAGTATGTTTAGTTTATTTCTAATCCTGAACTAGTTATGAATATGAATCCATGTCTTGTGTAGTGTTCTCTTCTTGTGATCTTGCAGAAACCTCTTGAAGCTGGGCGAGCGAGAAGGCAAGTAGCTGGGAACACTCAAAGAGAAGAGAGACCGGATCGATGGACAAATGGAAGACACCAGTTAGTCCGTCTATCTCTCTTCATTCTTAATTCATAAAGGAAGAATACTAGAATAGCTGTCTCTGTTTGTTGCTAAGGCACTGTCACACCTTAGGTGGATAGGATCGTCCTGCATAGGCATTTTTCCCCACAACACCTCTCTACTGATGGGCTAATGAATTCTTCCTAAGACATAGGCTTTTTGTATACCTTCAACCTATAGCCTTTGATAAGCAAGGGAATCCCTTCCTCATCAATTGTCTTGAATTGAACAGCTCCATTGTAATGACATTTCTCTATCAGGTATGGGCCTAACCATCTTGTCATCAATTTACCTTGAAATATTTCAACCTAGAGTCATATAGTAAGGCCTAATCCCCTTCCTAAATAACTTTGTCCTTGATATGCCTATCATGCCAAACCTTCCTCTACAATTGTATAACTTCGGTGTGTAGGGGGGCCTTCATTCTAAACTCATCCAATACATTTAGCTCGACTAGCCTCTCTTGTTGTTCTTTGCTGACATCTAAGTATAGTTTCTCTGCCATTCTCAAAGTATTATACTCAAACTCAATGAAGATCATAGTGTTCTTTCCATAAACCAAATCATATGGAGTAAAACCAGTAATTGTTTTCCAAGTTGTGTTATAGGCCCAAGTGGCCTCCACTCATATTTTTTCCTAATCCCTCGTAGTGTTTCTCACAACCTTGGTGAGGATGCCCTCTAATTCCCTATTTGTAACCTCTACTTGTCCATTTTCCTGTCGGTGATAGGTAGTAGATTTTATGTGTTTGATATGATGTTGCCTTAATTTATTCTTGATTAGATGTGATGTGAATTAAGCTCCCTTATCGATGACTATCTCTCTGGGGTACCCTAATTTGTACAAGACATTTTCCCTTAAGATATTAGCCACCTTCTCCTCTATTGTTGTCTTCACAACCTTTGTCTTAGCCCACTTTTTCAAATAATCAGTTCACACAATGATGTACTTTTTCTTCCTTGATGGTGGATCAATTGGCGCAATGAAGTCCATGCCCCACTTATCAAATGGCTCTAAGACCACCTGAGGTTGTACAGGTATTTCATCATTGGGTGTGGGTTTCCCCATCTTCTCGAATTGATCACATCTATTGGTATACCTTCTTACATCTTGGTGGAGAGTGGGTGATTTGAACTTAAACCGAAATGCCACAACTTACAGATATAATAATAAACATAGAGACGTAGCAAAAAAACACTTCATTTAATTGATAGAAAAATATTGAACTACGCTTACAAAAAACATGGAAATAATATAGCTCTAGCAATGGTAGCTTATCTCTGAGAAGATATGTGGTGGCTACATGCCTCTAAATTAAGCTACAATTAGGCTCAAGGACCTTTTTATTATTGAAAAATAAGAGAAAACTCTAAATAGCCAAAACCCTAACCCTGGAGATGTAACACCAAGATTTTAGTGGCCCCATTGGGGTTAGTTGGGCAGCCAACTTCCCAGGGTCGTAACTTCGTCATATTATTTACGTTTGATTTGTACGATAGCTCATTAGAAATATCTCTTTGATGACTACAATTGTCGATGCGATTTGTACAACAATTTCCAAAGGAATTTTGCCAAAAAAACATCATTTAGGGCCTCAAAATGGTTTTGGAAGTTTAGGACCTAAAAAGATGCCAAAAATAGTAAATTGTGCTACAATTAAGGAAACTAAAAGACTAAAAGAAATAATGGTGAGCGTCCAAGTGGAATAGGGAAACGGCCACCAATATCTACCTAGATCAGTCCTCCCCCCTTGGGAAGAAATCATCCCCATTGCATTGAGTTGCTTCGTGAGATGAGGAAACTTCTACTGAACTTTGTCCCTAGTGAGCCATTTGCCTTGGCGAAGGAGTTGGCCTTCTTTGATAATTGGATATAGTTGTATCCTCTTTTTCCAAGTGTTCTTGATCTGTGTGTCTATGATCTGATTAGTTGTGGCCTGTTCCATGTAGTCTAGGTTGAGCTTTGTTGGTGTGAGTTGTTTTGCAATGTCATATTTGTCCAACAATGGTGGAAAGTGTGGCTGAAGGTGATCTACATTGAACACTAGGTGTAGACCAAGGAATCGTGGGATGCTGAGCTCAAAGGAATTATCATTGACAGCCTTGGAAATGGTGTATGGCCCATATCGAAGTGGGCAATGCTTGCGGTGGGGTCCAACAAGGTGCTCCTTCTGTAAATGTATCCAAACTTTGTCGGCCACCTAGAACTTGTGCAACACTTGATGTTGATAATGGTGTTGCTTGTACTTAGCATTAGCTTTGTCCAATATATCATGGACCTATTGTCGTATGTGTTGAACGTGCTCAATGAAGTCGTATGTGTTGGACTGCACGTCAGCTGAATCTACCAGAGTGGCTACAAATGGTATGGCCAAATCAATGGGGCATAATGGCTGAAATCCTAGCCCTACCTATAAGGAGTTGTAGCCTGTTGAGTTGTGGAGAGCTCTATTGTAGCTATGTTTCACATAGGGGAGACTTTCATTTGATGCGAATGGATTCTTTGAGTTGTACATGTGCAAAATGTGTACGATCATCCTGTTCACAACCTTTGTTTGGCCATCAATTTCGGGATGGAAAGTCGTGGACTTAGTAAGTTTTGTATCCATCATCGACCAGAGACTTAACCAAAATGCACTCAAAAATTTGCTATCTAGATATGAGATAATAGACCGTGGGATCCCAAAGTGTACCCATACTCACCCAAAGAAGAGCTTAGAAGGGGCCTTTGTTGTGATACTCTTCTTCCAGGCTGCCATGTTGACCATCTTAGAGAATCTATCGATGACCACAAAAATAGAATCGTTTCCATGCTTAGTAGAAGGAAGGCCCGACATATAATCCAAGGAGACAGATTCCCAATGTCGGCTAGGAGTAGGTAGAGGAGTACATAGGCCTTACTTCTTGATGGTTGGTTTGGCAATGGTGAAGGCGATGCAAGTTATAATGTACTTCCCAACATCTTGATGAAGTTTCAGCTAATAAAAATACTTATGCAATACCGCCATTGTTTTCTCTACACTGAAATGTCCAGTGACCTAACTGTAGTGTGCCTCAAAAATCATCTTGGAATGCTCACTTGAAGGAACACAGATGTGTCCCAAGAGATATAACAGCACATCCTGAAGGTGAAAATTTGGAACTTTCTTCCCTTCGAGGAGTGTCTAGTATATGTTGTCGAATTCTGGATCACTCTTGTAAAGATACAACAACACCGATGTCTCATGCCCACAGGAGTCGAGCACAGTGATTATCTCAATGACCGATGGTTAACTGAGGCAATTAGAAACATTATTGGTGCTGCCCTTCTTATACATAATGCTCAAATGGAACTGTTGCAGATAGGTGGAACATTTTTTATGGTGATCGTTCTACAACTTCCCTTGTGTCTATATTAGCTGTAGAGGCTGGTGGTATGTGTGGATGACTGTTTCCTTCCCTAGAATGTAATGCTTCCATTGATGGCAGGCCTGCACAATGGAATACATTTCTTTGTTGTAAGTAGGGTACTTTCAGACTATGTCTGAAAGTGTCTCACTATGGTAAGCCATTGGATGGCCATGCTGAGTAAGAAACAGACCAAATATCATAGTAAGAGGCATTTGTCTCAATCTCAAATGGTTGTTGCAGGTCTGGTAATGTGAGCACTGGTGTAGAACAAAGGCAATTCTTTAACTCAGAGAATGCTCATTGTTGGGTTTCTAACCAAAAGCATTTTTCTTTCCCTCCACCCTTGGTGATTTGACTTAAAGGCCAAGTGATATGAGAGAACCCCAACACAAACCTATGGTAGAAATTGGCAAGACACAAAAGGCTACGGAGCTCTACTAGAATGGTTGAGGCTAGCCAATCTCGAATGGCTTGTATCTTGGATGGGTCCACATGTACACCCTTCTCATCAATGAAGTTAGTCCACAACTTGTGTTGTCAAAGGGTTTGAAGGACCTGTCGAATACGATAGAGGTTCTCTTCCCAACTCTCAATGAATATCAAGATGTCATCTAAATACACCAACATGAATGCATTGGTGAAGGGTCACAAGATGTCATTCATCAGTCTCAATAAGGTTGTTGGGGCATTCGTCAATCCGAATGACATGACCAACCATACGAAAAGGCCCTCCTTGGATTTGATGGAAGTCTTCCATACATATTACGGTTCGCTAGGAAAATGGTGATAACATGACTTCAAGTCAATCTTGCTGAAATATTTTTCCACCTTGAGCTAGTCCAGGAGGTCATCAATTCACGGGAATCTGGGTTCCTATTCCAAACAATAATCTTTTTCAACTTTTTCTAGTTAATACAGAGCCTTCAGGTCCCATCCTAAAGCTCCCACAAGGTGATGAGCTTGGCCTAATGTGCCCTTTCTGTAGTAGTTCCTGAATTTTCCTCTTGATCTCATCATTCTCCAAAATAGAGTGTCGATAGATCAGTCCATTGGGCATCGACGCACCCGGGATCAGATAAATGGAGTGCTTGACCTAACATTGTAGAGGTACCCCTGTGGGTGGGGAAAAAATATCCCTGTACTCCTCCATGACCTTTTCCATCTATTTTTGTTGTGCAGAGGAGCCCTATTTGAAAGCTGTGGCCACATCCTTCTTCTTGCCTTGGGGGTCAATCATAAGAAAAATAAATTTCCTGGTCTAGGAAATGATCTTATTGCATTTCTTTGCAGTGATCAAAGAGATGGAGATAGGAGGGGCTACCTCCGATATCCTATACAACTTATTAGCCAAAGTAATAATCACAGAACGAGGTCTAGACTGATATATAGCATGTCACTTTCATAAGTATCATTGTCCTAACAATACATCAAAAAATTTAAGAGGAGGAATGTCACATAGTACCTCATTTGTGAAGGCTTGATGATGTAGGGAAGGTAGCACTATTGGCTGACGTGAAGATCTCGTCCCTGATAAAGCCACCCAATCGTGTACATATGTTGATGTGGTATAGTATTTAGGCCCAACCACTTCACGACCTTTGTTGAAACAAGGTTCTTTTAGCTCCTGTTGTTGACACTGAACTGCAGCAGAGAACCCTTCACCCACATCTATGAGTGAAAGAGGCGTTCCCCCTCCTATGGATCTTCAAGCTCAATTTTCTGGATCATTGTGGCAGCCACAGTGGCAGTTGGATCTGCATCAGTGATCTACTTCCTTTGTGAGTTCCCTTTTCGCGTTCTAATTCAGAGTTAGAACCTACATCTAATTCGGAAGCCTTCAGCTCAGCCACTAGTGATTTCTTGGCCCGACACTCACTCTTATTGTGAGTGGAGTTCTTATGGAACTCACACCATTTTCCTGTGTCCTTCTTCATCTTCGTCATGTTGTTCTTTGCTTGCGGCTTCAGAGGTTTGTCCTAGGTATCCCTACCTTGCCTTGGTCCTTTTTTTTGTGGTTTGGGGGTGCCTTTTCCTTGCTTTGGATTCATAGATCCAAAATCTTGCTTCTTCTGTTTAAACTTATGCTCAATATTTTCAATGTACCGATGCATTGTGCCAAGCGACGAGATGTCCAGGAATGCCATCTCATCCTAGATGTACTTGTGTAGATAGGCACGGTACTTGAGCAACAAATGTCACTTAGTATCCTTGATACCCAACTTCATGTGAAGGGTATGGAAATTATTTGTGAACTCTAGCACATCTTGGTCCCTTCCCTACCGTAGTGTGGTCCACTTTATGTATTTATCTTGATAGCTCTCGACAAGGTAATACTGTTACTTGATGGTGTCTCAAAAAGAATTCCAATTGGGTGCAGCTGAAAATAATGAGGGTTCACTCTCGTCCTTTTTTTCACAGTAGGTTTCCCAGTAGTCCTTGACATGTGGGGCAGCTTTGAGAAGTACTAAAGTAATCTTTTCCCGATTAGAAAAGCCATGAAATGAAAAATATCCTTCCAACATATTTAACCATTTATCTACAGCATCTGCATCTATCAGGACTTCAAATATGGGAAGATCGAAGTGAACTTGTACCTTAAAAGGAGTAGAGCCTCTAGGGTGGCTACTGAATGAAGATGCATCACCTGTGGGTAGCCGTCGAAGGATCTGGGAAAAGTTATCCATCATCGTGTCCCTCTATCACTCGAGGGCCTCCTCAAGTAACATTTTGAAAGGTTCTCCTACCCCCTCATATTTCTTTTCTTCCATCATGGGAGGTCATCAGTTTCTGCGAGGTTGGTCCTGCAATGGTTCAACTAGATTGAGCTCTAACTCCTTATACCCTGACCTCATTGGGGACATGCAAAGAAAAACAAAGAAAGAGCAGATTGTTCTGATACCACCAATCCAAAATAAAATAGGAATGCTATAACATACAAATATAATCATAAAAGTAGAGATGCAGCAGGAAAACACTTCATTTCATTGATAGAAAAATATTGAACCATGCTTACAAACAAAATGGAAATAGGATAGGTCAGGTGATGGTAGCTTATCTCTGAGAAGAGATGTTTTGGCTACATACCTTTCAACTGAGTTACAATGATGCTCAAGGGAATTTTTATTATTGAAAAATAAGAGAAAACCCTAAACATCTAAAACCCTAACCCGAGGAGATGTAACACCAAGAGTTTATGGGCCCCGTTGGGGTTAGTTGGGTAGCCAACTTCCCAAGGTCCAAATTTGGTCATATTATCTATGTTTTGTGCGTATGATCCCTCATTGAAAATATCTCTCTGAGTACTACAACTATTGATGTGATTTCCATAAAAATCACTGGAGGAATTTTACCAAAAAAATGTCATTTACGGCCTCAAAATAGCTTCGAAATTTTAGGACTCGAAAAACTGCCAAAAATAGTAAACTATGCTATAATTAAGGAAACTGAAAAATGGAAAGAAACAATGGTGAGGGTCCAAGTGGAATAGGCGGGTGGCCACCAATATCCACCTAGATCAGTGGGCCAATAATATCTATCTTCTAAAGCTTTGAATTCCATTCTCTTGGTAGCAAAATGACCTCGACAGTGCCCATAATGACATGTTAGGAGGATGTCAAAGACTTCCTCTTCCCTGAAAAATCTCCTTAAGATATGATCTAGTCCTAGCTTGAAGAGATTTCCCCGATCCAAGTGAAAGGGGTGCTCTTCCTTACAATTCCTCTCTTCTCCCTATATAACAAATTTGGAGGAAATCTTGCAGCAACTAGGTAGTTGGCTATGTCAACAAACCATGGAGGGAGAAACGAGATAGAAAATAAGTGATCATCTGGAAGCTAATCATTAACCATCTCTACATCACCTATAGGAAAATCTAGTACAGTTAGAATATTTTCAACTACATTTTATTTTCCTGGCTTATCAATGATAGTTAAATTAAACTATTGTAGCAATAGAAACCATCTAATGATTCTAGCATTCACATTAGGCTTATTCATCAAGTACTTTATAGTTGCATGGTAAGTGTGCACAAAATTTTGGTAACCAGTGATGTAGTGTCTAAATATGTTCAAGTAGTGTACAACAGCTAGGAGTTCTTTCTGAGTTACAGTGTTGTTTAATTCAGACTTTTAGAGATTTTTACTAATGAATTAAATGGAATAAAATAAATTAGCATCTATTTGTCCTAAAGCTTACCCCACAACTTTTTCGGATGCATCAACAAGGATATGGAAAGGAAGAGCCCAATTTTGGCCTCTAAGTATGGGTGAAGTGGTTATTTTTTCTTTCAAGATCTCAAGAGACTCTTAGAAACTATCTGTCTAACAAAATTATGAGTTGTTGGCCAACAACCCAAACAATGGTGATGCCACTTTGCTAAACTTCTTGAAAAACCTCCTATAGTATCCAACTAATCCCAATAAACTCCTAACATCCATCTGCTTTTGAGGAGTAGGGACCCTCTTTATGATGGAAATTTTGTTTAGGTCCACATATATTCCCTCCTGAGATATCGAATGGCCAAGGATAGTCCATGCACTCATTAAGAATTCACACTTCTCAGGACTAAGAGAGAGGTTCATTTCAATGCATTTCTTCAGGATTTTCCCTGGGTTATAGAGAACCTCCATGAAGTCACACCCATAGGGAGTGAAATCATCCATGTGGATCTCTACTGAGTCCTGGACCATGTCAGCAAAGATGCTGAGAACTTCACTTTGAAAATTGGTAGGGGCGTTACATAAACTAAAGGAAGGACCCTATAAGCAAAGGTAACCCAAGGACATGTGAATGTAGTTCTTTCTTGATCCTTAAGGTTGATCTAGATCTGATTGTAGCCACTGATTCCATCTAGAAAAAATAATAACTTCTTCCCTGCAAGACCATCTAAAAGTTGATCAATGAAAGATAAAGGGAAATGGTATTTCTTGGTGGCTTTGTTCAGTTCTCTATAATCCACATAGATCCTCCACTTCCCATTCTTCTTTGGGACCAACAATAGAGGGGACACCCACTCACTCTCTAGGATGGGGTATATGAACCCTGCATCTAGCAACTTTTGAAACATGTCCTTTATTATGTCCTTGAGGGCTGGGTTCATCCTCCTCTAAGGTTGGCACATAGGTTTTCATCCCTCCTTGATGTAGATGTGATGAGTACTCACTGAAGGATGCACCCCCTTCATTTATTTATATCTCCAAGCAAAAGCATTTATGTGCTCTCTCAGCATTTTGTACAACTTCTCTTCCTATTTGGATGAGAGAGCGGTTAATCTTCAAGGTTATTTTTAGGACATCATATTGTCCCTTTTTGACCATATATTTTGCTATGATACTACCCCTTTCAAACTTATATTTAAAAGCCTTTGTTAAGAGTTTGACCCAATTATCTCTAAGGTATGAAACGATTCTTCTCATCACTATGTTTAATTATTTAGCATATAAAACAGGACATCTTCATAGTTAATCTTTGAATTATTAAGTGCTAAACGGTTAAAGGATGATGTGCAGTTTGTGATGCTGAAACAGCTGGAAGACTAGTTTTGTAGTTGTTGAAACAACAGGAACAGCGTGCGGATCACAATGCTGAAACAATTGAGATCCGCACTCTAAATACAACAACAACAAAGAATCGGGATTGATCACCAAAGAATCTGTTACACGGGATGTAACGCTTATATCTAAAGACAACATTACTGTAACCGCATCTTATTGACAGGGAATTGACTTCCCTATTTTTGTGTAAGAACAATGAAAATCTTTTGTAATAGATGTCTCCTCTATAAAGAGGAGACATCTACATTAGAGGGAAAAAGGGACGGTAGAGAAAGGCTTAATTGAAAAGGAACAGGACTAGAACTCTTTTCTGTAATATGATAAATTGACGGATGAATAAAGTTTTGTTCTGAGCATCTTTTTCTAGTTCTTGTTTCCTGGGGAATCTTGTGAGAAGGACAGGGCCCACCTTCATCACAAGATTCACCCATTACATTTCCGCAGTGTGTTAAGTGTGCCTTTTTGTCTTGTTAAACAATACTGCTTGCTGAACATTATTTATAATACCTTTGCTGAAACTCTGTTTCTGATTATTGTTATATGAGTGTTTCACCGGTGATTTGTTACAGAGTGAATTGGCAAGGCTGAATTAATCAGAGGCAGGTGCTGGAGATTCCCACTCCGGGGAATAGGGTCCTGACCCTCTGTTACAGCGTAGCCACTGTTTCCTTTTGCAGATTAATTTCCTTCATTTCTTTATTTGAATTAAGAACTTTTCTGATAACCATCTGAAACAGAGTATAATTGCTGTAATACGAAGTGGAGCTTCAGTTTTTTAGCTTAAGACATGATTGGCTTATACTATAACTTCTGTTACTTTTAAAATTAAAGTGCATATAGTACGCAGTTGCCTTTGAAATAACAAGACTTCCCTTGGTTGACAATTAATGTCGCACTTTTTTGTTTAATTCAATAAGCAATTAAAGTGACCAACATTTTGGCACCGTTGTCGGGGAAGGAAATTATAGATTTTAGAAGTACTGATGATTTTTCTGTAGGTATGCAGAATGCATGAGAGGACGTAAGAAAACTAATCCTACAGGCGGCAAGGGCAAAGGAGGAGGAAGAAAAACTTTCATTGACGATATTATTTCAAAAGCTGAGACATCCCAGAGGTTAAGCTCTCGAAGGCCACAGACCCAACACTCTTTCCAAACAGACTATCAAACAGAGGAAGTAGTGGGACCGGAGAGGGTTATAGAACCATCAGAATATACTGAGGAACCGGTGGAAGAAGTCGAAGGACCAGTAGAAAATATTGAGGAGCCAATAGAGGAGACTAAAGTGGAGGAACCAGTGCAGGACATTGAAAGTCCAACAGAAAACACCGAAGACCAGGCAAGCGCATCAGGAAAACAACCAATGGAGGATAACAATGAAGGACTTTTCGGTGGAGGTCGCAGAGGAGAAGGAAGGGGAGAGAATTCTCTCTCCACCCTGGAATTCCCTATTGGGGAACTTCCTAGAGGAGCAACTCCTATGAAGAATATCCCACTTTCAGCATTACCCAATTTCCATGGTTTATCCTCAGAAGATCCTGATGAGTTTCTTTTTGAATTTGATATATTGTGTAGAAGCTATGACTATGTTAATGCTGCTCAGAAATTGAAGTTGTTTTCAGATACATTAAAAGGGAATGCACTAAGATGGTTTATTAGCTTGGGAGCTCATGTGATTACATGGGACCAGATGAAGGAGAAATTTCTGGCCAAATACTAAGACTATTTCCGGACAAGGGAAAAAGGGAGGAATTATTCAAGATGGTTCAGAAGGAGGATGAAAATCTGGAAGACTTCGTGGAAAGACTCCAGTATAATCTACAGAGATTCGAACACCCCGATGTAAGTAAGGATATTCTCAAAACAATATTGTTGAAAGGAGTAAGAGATGATTGTTTAGATATGCTAAATATGCTTGGTAAAGGAGATATATCCAAAGAATCGTTTGACGAAATTGTTAACCTCTGCAAGAGGTGTTCAAGAGGAGCTGCAAATAAATCAAAGAGCAGGGATAGTACCTATTCAAGGGTCCAGAAATTAGCTAGTAGTGGAGAAACAAGGGCTGAAATAGGTAATTTACTTGAAGAATTTAAAACTGAAATGTTAAGTTCTTTTGCTTCACAGATTGATACCTTGCAGATTAAAAAGAAGCAGGCAGAGGCAGAAGCTGCCTTGGCCATCTTCTGCTCTAAATGCAGGGAAAAACATACATTGAGGGAATGCCCACTGAACAAGGTGCCAATTTGTACCATTTGTGAAAAGGACCATGAGACTCAATAATGCCCCTCTTTACCAGGGATAAAAGAAGCGTTACAACCAACGGAGGAAGAAGCTGAAGCAGTTTATCTGTTGACACAAAGGAGGCAATGGCAACCACGAGGACAAGGTACGAATTCTAGTATGCCATTTAATCATTGGAATAATTATCCTTCGTTTAATCAAGCAAATTACCCTCCCTTTAACCAAATGCAATACCCACCCTTTAATTTCCCACCTATGCAGCAAACAAACCCTCCCTTTGTAGACCCTATAATGTGGAATCCCTGGCTTCTACAGCAATCCTATTTTAACCAATGGAACCCAAATTGGAGAGCTCAACAGACTCCATTTCCAAATCAATTTACTTAGCTCCAGCAACAACTTTCTCTCCCAGTAGGTACCCCATCGAATAATCAGACCATGAAGCCTTAGCTGCCTGTACAACCAAACCCTAACCCAAATAGCAATAAAGCTGCGAAAGTTATTAACGTGCAGAACCTGCCTACATCTCTTATGCAATGCAATGATATTCATTTACGATCTGGGAGAGTAGTCGAGCAAATTATAGATGATATTACCTCTTACGACTCTGAGAAAGAGGAAGCAGAACAGAATAAATCATCTAATAAAACTGTTGAGACAGTCAGTCCATCCTCTAATGGAACTACTGAAATAGCAGAACCACCCTTCCCTGAGCGCTTGGCTATCACTAAGACGCTTGAGCCACCTGCTTTTAACCTTTTAGGGGAATTACAGAATCTGTATGTTAAAATCCCACTCTTACAAGCACTCAGAGATGTACCAATCTATGCCAGAACTGTTAGAGAAATTTGCATTAAGAAACCTGGAAGGAAGGCTAAAGATCCCCTTACAGTTCATGTGATGGGGGATCTAGCTGCTTTAATGACAGGAAAAGCCCCTCCTATCAAATATGGTGACCTTGGTCACCCTACGGTCACAGTGCAGGTTGGAAAAACTATTGTTTCACGAGTTCTGGTAGACCTAGGTGCTACTATAAATATCATGACCCTTGAAACTGCACAACTGTTACAATTAAAAAATGTAATTAGAGAAACGCCAACTATCTTGGAATTAGCTGATCGTTCCATAATCAAACCAGAAGGGGTTATTGAAGATCTGATTATTTCAGTTGAATCCTGGAATTATCCAGCTGACTTTGTGGTGTTACAGACTAAAGCAAAGTTGGGGGGGCATCCTCTGATTTTGGGGAGACCCTGGCTAGCTACAGCAGATGCTTTTATCAGCTGTCGATCAGGCTCAATGACAATTTCTAATGGTTGTGAAACTAAGCAGCTTACGTTGTACCCTCATGCTACACCTATGATTAATAATGACGATTCTGTATGGTTAGACTATGAGGATAATGATACCCAGCCCATCTTGACCATTGGACAGGCCTTAACTCTTAAAGATACTACAGAAGATGAAGTAATTAGTAATTTCATTTCTGAACCTTCCTCAGTTACTTCTGAAGCACATAATCAGTTAACTGCAATTCTGGATCCTGAAATACAGCAAAAGCTTAAATCTGAAGATTTACCTCAAACATCAACTGCTATCTCCTCTAAAAGTATAACAATAGAAATTGAACCTGGAAAAACATTAAACATAAACCCCAATTTATCAGATGCTGAAACACAACAGCTAATGAGGTTGCTCCATGAAAACAAAGAAGCATTCGCCTGGGATTACACGGACATGAAGGGGATCTCTCTTGAATTATGTACTCATCGTATTTATATTAAGGAAGGAGCCCGACCAGTCTGTCAACCCCAGCGACGAATGAATCCCAACCTAAGGGAAATTGTTAAGGAAGAGCTTCAAAAATTGCTTGATGCCGAGTTTATATATCCTATATCTGACAGTGAATGGGTTTCACCATTAGTCATAGTACCTAAGAAAAATGGGAAATGGAGAGTGTGTGTGGATTATAGAGCATTAAACAAAGCCACCCAAAAAAATCATTTCCCCTTGCCCTTTATTGATCAGGTGTTGGATAGTTTATTAGGGAAGAAATTCTTTTCCTTTTTAGATGGTTTTAGCGGATATAACCAAATCAGAATTGCACCCCAAGACCAGGAAAAGACCACCTTTACTAGACCTTGGGGAAATTTTTCCTATAAATTTCTCCCATTTGGACTATGTAATGCTCCAACAACATTTCAAAGAGCAGTTATAGGAATTTTCTCTGATATGTTTAATGATTCTTTGGAAATATTTATGGATGATTTCACTCCCTATGGTGTGACTTTTGAAGTTGCGCTGCAAAACCTTGAGAAAGTACTCAAACGATGTATACAAGCTAACCTTTCCTTGAGTACTGAAAAATGTCATATGAGGATGAACGAAGGAATTGTACTAGGACACTTCATTTCATTTCTTTGGATTCAGGTGGATCCATCCAAAATACAGGTAATTCAGACCCTTCCTATTCCTAAAACACAAACTGATGTAAGAAGCTTTTTAGGACATGTTGGATATTACAGAAGATTTATTAAAAATTTCTCTAAAATAGCTTCCCCTTTGTTTGTGTTACTTATGAAAAATGCCGAATTTAATTGGACTGATGCCTGTTAGAAAGCATTTGATGAACTTAAGCATCAGTTGTCAACAACTCCTATTCTGAGGGGACCTGATTGGGCGCTTCCCTTTCACATATCCTCTAATGCTTCGGACACTACAATTGGAGCTGTCTTGGGTCAAGAAGAAAACAATCTTCCTTATGCTATCTACTTCATCAGTAAGAATATGACCCCTGCTGAACTTAATTACACAGTTACTGAGAAAGAATTTTTAGCAGTCATTTATGCTATAAATAAATTTCGACATTATATTACTGGTTATCCTAATTTTGTTCACATTGACCACTCAGCTATTAATTATTTAATGAATAAATCTGTTACAAATGCTTGAGTTACCAGGTGGTTATTATTACTACAAGAATTTGATATTACAATTGTGGATCGACCAGGTAAAGAGAATGTGGTTGCTGATTTCCTTTCTTGGATAAAAACTGATGATAATACTCCAATAGATGATTCCTTTCCTGATGAATATTTGTTTGCAGTATCTGCTCACTCACCATGGTATGCAGACATTGTTAATTACTTGGTTGCAGGGAAGTTACCATCACACCTATCACATAGGGAGAAAAGAAGGATCATTCAACAAAGTGCTAGGTACAGCTGGATAAATGGGTGTCTTTTTCATACAGGACTTGACCAGGAGATCTAGAGATGCATTAGAGAAGATGAAGTTTATGACATATTGAAGGCTTGTCATGATGGCCCTTGTGGTGGGCATTTCGCTGATAAGAGAACAACACATAAAATTCTCAGGATGGGATATTATTGGCCCTCACTTTTCAAGGATGCAAAGAAATATGTCAGGGCCTGTGACAGCTGTCAGAGAATGGGCCAACCCAACCATAGAGATGAAATGTCGCTGAACCCTCAGGTAATACTTGAACCCTTTGAAAGATGGGCTCTAGATTTTGTAGGGCCCATCAACCCCCCATCCAACCAAAGAGTTTATATATTGGTTTGTACAGACTACATGACTAAATGGGTGGAAGCTAAGGCACTAATCAAAGCTAATGAAGAATCTGTTTTAACCTTTTTATTTGAAGAAATATTCGTTAGATTTGGGGTGCCTAGAGAATTAGTTACAGATGGAGGACCTCCTTTCAATTCACATAGTTTCAAAGATATGCTTCAAAAATATCATATCAACCATAAAATGACTACACCTTACCACCCTCAAGCTAGTGGTCAAGTGGAAAGCACAAATAAAGTCATAGAAGCTATTTTAACAAAAACTATGAAAGAGAATAGGAAAGATTGGTCTCAAAGACTGCCTGAGGCATTATGGGCTTATAGAACTACTTGGAGAAACACTACAGGTTTTTCACCCTATGAACTGGTTTACGGTAAAAATGTTGTTTTCCCTGTGGAATTTGAAATTAAAACTTTAAGAATTGCTTTAGCTGTTAACCTTGATTTAACTGATGAATAGACAGCTAGGTTGCAGCAGCTATAGGAATTGGATGAAAAAAGGTTGGATGCCATCCATCAAACAACTATGACTCAGCAGCAAAGAACGAGGTGGCATGACAAAGCTATTAAACACAAGCAGTTCCTAAAAGGTAATTGGGCTTTACTATATGATTCCAGGTTTGAAAATTTTCAAGGAAAGTTACGAACAAGGTGGCTGGGACCTTATGAAATAGACACTGTTTTTCCCAATGGAACAGTAAGGCTCTTAACAATTGATGGTTCTAGAACTCCATTACTAGTAAATGGGTATCGGCTTCGTCCGTACCAGCAACCAATTTCTAAGGAGGATTTTAAAGCCACTTGCATGGTAGAATCACACTACATTTTCTTAGGGGAGTCTCTCGCCCCTCATTGCACCTAATTTCTGCATTTATTTTTGTATTAGTATTAGATTAGATTACTAATAATCCCTGTCAAGGGTTGCCATATTACAATTTATTTTTCAGGTCTTAATCCGGAGGCTGGTTGAAGGAGTAATGGCATTACAAGCAGGATCAGGTTTCAGTTTGGGAAGCATGGCCATTTCATCTCAATTCATTATCCATCAGCAACATTTCCTTCTTTTCCTCGTTGCTGAAACACCAGTTTCAGCCGTTGCTGAAACACCAGTTTTGGCCGTTGCTGAAACACCAACTTTCCCCCATCTTTTTCCCGTGGCTGAAACACCAATCTTCCCTCACTTCTCCCGTCGCTAAAACATCAATTTTTCCTCATTCTTCTCCATTATGGAAACACCGACTTTTTCTCATTTTTCAGAAAAAGTGTCAATTTTTCCCATCTTTCCCATAATTGAGGCATCAATTTCTCTCCAAAATAATTAATATTATCCATTCTCAGAGAATCAACCATTTATCCTGATAATTAAAGTTCCTTCGCCGTCACCTCCTATGTATAAAGAAAGCCTTTTATACCCTCACATCTTATAACTTGTTCTAATAATCATTGGTGATCCACTAAACGACAAAAATGGACTTTCAGCACGACAATCAAAGGTAAAACGTGAGGTATGCGTGTTTATGTGTAAATATTAAACAATAGTTAATGAGAAGATCACGATATGATTGCCGAAATCGTCGTACACCTTTTAGCCATAGTTGGGGGGGAATATCAAAGTTTCGCAATAATTACCCGATATGTCAATCACCATCGTTTTTTTAACACGATTGAGTCTCATCATCTCATCCCGGTTTTATTCAGTCACGCCCCATTTTGCAATATCTTACTTTGTCTCTGCTGCGGTAATTGGCTCTGTATTGTGCATCTTACTGAACCAGCAACTATGGGAGGGAACGCTGTCCAGAATGAACCTGGTTCAACGACCTTACTGGAACTTTACCCAGAAGTATATCAAATTTTTCTGCAAGCGGGCTGGGTGGATTACTTCCGAAGGCTCCAGGAATTTGACTCTCAGCAAGTCCTGGAATTCGCACTTAATTTAAAAGAATACCATTCTATTATTTGGGGAATACGAATTCCCGTAACAGAGGAGGATATAGCACAAGTTTCAAGATTAACTGCCAATGGTATCCGCTGGTTCAGCCGAAAACTCTTAATTCTGAATGCTTAGCAAGATTTTCTTCTACCTAGGGAGCAGGTCGAACCTAAAGGCAGAGGAGTTGCACTACGTTCCTTACCACCTCCATGGCCAAAGGTTGCGGAGTTTGTCAAGCATTATTTTACTTGCGAAGGACATTACCAGGTAGTGCACTAGCATGACTTTGTGTTATTGAATCATTTAAGACATGGTCGTTTATTGAATATGCCGTATTATCTGCGTGGGTGTCTAAAGAATATGTCGCATTATTCTAAGGATGCAAGGTACCCACTCCCCTCCATCACTCACCATCGACTGGTTCAGCTCTTAATCCTCAGAGGCTTTGCCCTGCAAAACCCTATCCCCCTTAATAACCCACCCCAGGAGGTTGCTGCAATTCCGCAAGAAATCTCTAAAACTTCTCAGGCGGCAGCTGAGACTTCTCAAGTACAGGATGAAATTCCTCATCCATCCACAACAGCCAAACCAATTGACCCCGCGAGTGTATCAACCCCGTCCCATAATTCACCTGAATCATCCATTCCCACTATCCATATTCCCAGTGGTGATTTAGATGATGACATTCCTCTGGCTAGGCTAAGAAGGAAAAGAAAAGCTCAAGAAACGGCTACTTCTTCAATAAAAAGATGAACAAGGGTCTTAGTGAAACAAGCTAGTATTTCGAGTGTTCCCCCTACCCCAGAAAAGGCAATCCATAAAAGAAAAACCTCTGTCTTTTCTGCCTCCTTACCTCGAAGACGAAGGAGGACGTCTCCTGTAGCAGCAATAGAGACCCCTATCCTAGATACCCCACCCACCATTCTAAAACCCCATACCCCGCCCGAACCCCTACCTTCCTCACCATCAGGTACCAAAATGCAAAACGCTTAGGATTTTGTGACATCATTCATCTTAGAAGATGCAGCTGCTCCACAAGAACTAGCTGCTAACTTATCAAAAGTAGATACCCAGGACGATGTACTGCATATAGCTGTTACACAAGAACCAGCTACCAGACTAGCAAGTGTCACACAAGAACCACTTGCTGACGACCATGATCTGAAAACACATCAGGACTTAGCAGCCACTGTCTCAGCAGGTGCCACACAAGAACCACCTGCTGACAAACAGGAAATGGGTAATCAACATACAGCTGAATCAGCCACTGTCTCAGCAAGTGTCACACAAGAACCACTTGCTGATGACCAGGAACAAGAAACTGAACAAGACATAGTTGTTACTGACTCAATAGCTGATACACAAGAACCAGCTACTAGTCAAGCAGGTGTTACACAAGAACCACCTGCCAATGAGCAAAGAATTGATACCCAGGATACTGCTGCTACAGAAGAGCTAGTCACTCAGTTGCTCAGTATGAAAAAATTTCATTTTCAGAAGGAAATACCAGTCGATGGCCCAACATTTGTCACACAAGAACCACCTGTTGGAGAAATTAATGATGAAGCGGCTACTGAAAAACCTTCCTCCCTTCCACCTGAACTAACCACGGAGACTACAATTGTTACAGAAGACCTAATCACGATAGCTTCCCTGCAACAGGAGAATGAGTTTCTGAAAGCCGAGATTGATGCCTATAAACTGGAGTTAATAATAACAAGGGAAGCTTATGAAAATAACTTAATTTGTATACTTTGGCCCAGGTAGCATCTGCAGCCGAGAGAAGTGCGGATAGGGACCGATATGAGGAATTTATGTGCAGCCAATGTGATGATCTTTATTCTCGAGCTGGTTATAAGGTAGTGGAAGTTCCATTGTCTGGACCTACTCCCCCAGTCACTCCTGTTGTAGTTAAAAAGGAACGCCTTGTTGTCACACAAGAACCAGCAGGGCCTTCAAATATTTCTGAAAAGGAAGAAAAACCGCAAGTACACCAGGCTACCCCAGTTATCAAAGTTGAGAACCCTGCACTAAAGTTTGCAAAGACAGTCTTTACCCAGACTGAGCCTCTTCGTGCAGAGATTGTGTTCACTCAAACTTTAAGCATTCAAGAACTCAGTGGCATATGGAAGTAAGAGTATGCCTTATCGTAAGAACGGGCATTTCAGGCACAAAAATCATCATGGCAGAACTATGCATATAGGAATTGGGAAGTCTTGGAATAGTTCCACACGTAGCAGAATGAAAACAGAAAGTTAAAAACTAGACTGTCCCTTATCTTTGAATTATTTCAAAAACTTCTGGCCACCAGGAAACCATCTTTCAATTATTCCGTGTTCCTAGCAGAATGCCTAGCATTCCTTCAGATAAAAGCAGTCAGAGATGGACGACCACATGAAGTCACCACACAACAACAGTTTATGGAAACCTTTGCAGCAGCCTCAGTGCACGAACAGAACTTGTTATGCGAACTTTATCTTCATAATGAGGCCATGCCTAAAGACAGAAAGTTTAATTTGATCCCTGTAGTTGGTGATATTCAGATTAGAGCCTTGGTTTCTTTTATGGCTAATCAGCTCACATGGCAAAACGCTTTTCTTTCAGCAAAACATAACGAAGAAAATCGCATTCTCCAGATTCGAGCTGAACCACAGAACGCTGCTATTTTCATTGCTGAACATCATAGGATTATAAAAGAACCAGGAATGGCTGAGTATATCAAGGAATTACAGGTAAAAGTCTTAGAAGAATGTCAACCGTATATCAAGAAGAAAGGATCTCTTGCCATGCAGGCAAACAATTTGTTCTGGGAACACTGCCCTAAGGAGAGGAGGGAATATCATCCTTTCAACCCTCTCAATCTTCATGCAGCAATTTCACGTGTGCCTAATTATGTTAAATGTGTTCAACGATGTGGTAACAAATGGTTAGGTTATCACTTTCACTTTCCCCTTATTTGGTTGCCAGTACAACAATATAAGGCCGACTTTAAGGTGTCCAAAAAGGAGGAGCTTGCAGCATGGCAGAGATTACAGAGTGTCCAGGGTTTCAGACTTCCGACTGATAGCACCTTTGTTGGAAATAATACTGAGAGGGGGGGGGGTGAATCAGTATTATCAAATTCTTATCAATCTATCTTCCTTATTTATACTTTGAATAATTCTTCAAATATTGATCATTACTTTGTATGTCAGTATCATAAAATAATGAGCAGGAATAAGAAAAGCAAATAGTCACACAAAAGAACACCAGATATAAGGTGGAAACCCAATGTGGGTGAAAACCACCTGCTGCAATATGTCTTTATCTTCTTTCAATTAGAAACTCCTTTTACAATGATTTTGTACTGGTGCAGTCCTTTACCAGTACGCAGGCTACAACCTACAGAGAGCTACAACCCTCTCTCGTTCTCCAGCTTCTCCTGGAAGGGAGCTACAACCCCCTTAGGTCTTGTACTAGCCAAGATACTAGTACGTAGGTGCTAGCCTACTGAAGGCTACAACCTTCTCTTTCTTCCAGGGACCACGTTTCATAAATTTTCAGACTGGATCCATGAACATCAATCAATCATCAAGTATATCTGCATCAAACAATCTCCTTTTCCCAATTAGCACTGAATCAAGTAAACACTTCTCTAACAGCTATACCCAGAACACAGTAACAGTAACCACACACCAAATTCTGAACCCAGAACACTGCAGCAATAGACAGAGGCAGCTAGATCATAATTTAAAGATATACGCTACTTCAACAACCTGAAACCTGCGTGCAGATCTATAAAGGATAATTCCTTCTTTCAAATATTCAGACACTAATTAACCCAGATTGTCAGATTTATAGATCAAGCATGCGCCTCATATAATAGATCAAAATCATGCAAAGATACTATTATTCAAGCATAAAGATTATGACCCATCAAAAGAACTTATCCTTCTTTATGCGCTAAGGTTCCTCCTTCATTCAGATCCAAATCTGCACCATAACCCAATCACAAATATTTCAGATCTAGCACTTATTAGATATTCAATTCATTCGATGATGCTTTGCCAAATGATCTCCTTCCTCTTTTATAGTCTTAGGCCTTCCACAATACCACGGTCCAAAACCATAGCATCAAAAAACTGTTGGACTAATACCATGAACCAACCATGAAAGTGCGTGAGATCAATACTTTTGGATGCAATACCACGAGCCAAAACCATAGGATCAAAAACTATAGGACTAATACCATGAACCAACCATGAAAGTGCGTGAGATCAACACTTTTGGATGCAATACCACGGACCAAAACCATAGGATCAAAAACTGTCGAACTAATACCATGAGCCAACCATGAAAGTGCGTGAATTTTTCTCTTCATGAAAGGAACTTTTCTCTGCATGAAAGTGCGTGAACTTTTTCTCTACATGAAATAAATTTTTCTTTGCATAAAAGTGCGTGAACTTTTCTCTCCATGAAATAAAATTTTCTCTGCATAAATGTGCGTGAAGTTTTCTCTACATGAAATAAACTTTTCTCTGCATAAAAGTGCATGAACTTTTCTCTACATGAAATAAAATTTTCTCTGCATAAAAGTGCGTGAACGTTTCTCTACATGAAATAAACTTTTCTCTGCATAAAAGTGTGTGAACTTTTCTCTACATGAAATAAACTTTTCTCTGCATAAAAGTGCGTGAACTTTTCTCTACATGAAATAAACTTTTATCTTCATGAAAGTGTGTGAACTTTGCTACACTATAATTTATAATCTGAGATGAGTGGGTTGCCATCAAGTACAACATATGTATCATAATGCCAACAATCTCCCCCTTTGGACTTGATGGCAACAACAACCAATCACTCTCCCCCTTTGAAATCAAGGGCAAAGGGTTATGCTCCCCCTAAGAACATGCTCCCCCTGACTATAAACCAGATCTGCAAAGAAGAACCATAATCCATCAAACACCATAAATGACCATGAAAGAGATAGAGACGTATTGCAGCAATATTCAGACCAGCATCCATGATCTCCTTCTGTACTTCCTCCATAATGCCAACAATGCATGATATGCTCCCCCTGAACCTGTGCCATTCGATCTTTGACCAATCCGGAACCCAGCACATGTACGCATATACTTCAGATGAACCTTGCTTACAACCAACAATCAGAAGAGATTCAACAACAAGATGATGCATCAACAACCCCCAGCTTTTGCCTGAGGTATTCAAAGGTCTCCCTAGGCAATGGTTTGGTGAGTATATCAACAACTTGTTCCTTAGAAGGAACACACTCCAACTTGACCTTTTGTTCAAGAACTTGTTCCCGGAGAAAGTGATACTTGATTGGTATGTGCTTGGTTTTTTAATGCATGACTGGGTTCCTTGAAATGCTGATTGCACTTGTATTATCACATAAGATGGAGATGGGTGGTGTACAAGTGATTTGAAAATCATGCAAGGTCTGCATCATCCAAAGGAGTTGAGTGTAGCAAGATGCAACAACAACATATTCTGCTTCAGTTGTAGACAAGGTAATCGAACTATGTTTCTTGCTGAACCAAGATACTTATCTGGAACCCATAAAGAATGCACCACCACTTGTTCTCTTCCTATCATCCACGCTTCTGGCCCAATCTGCATCAGTATAAGCATGAAGTGTGAGATCTGTATCTCTAGGATACCATAAGCCATAATTTTGAGTCCCTTGAAGACATTTGAAGATTCTCTTTACTGCTTGAAGATGAGTTTCCTTTGGATTTTCCTGAAATCTTCCAACTATTCCCACTGCATGCATGATGTCTGGTCGGGTACCTGTCAAATAAAGTAGACTTCCAATCATAGATCTGTAGGTTGGTTGTTGTACTGTTGCTGATTCATCATTTGCACTGAGGCTACATCCTGTGACCATGGGTGTACATACTGGTTTTGCATCTTCCATGCCATATTTCTTCAAAATCTGCTTGAGATACTTAGTTTGAGACAAGAAGATCCCTCCTTCCTTTTGTTGGATTTGCAGGCCAAGAAGATATGTCAATTCTCCAAGCAAGGTCATTTCAAATTCTTTCTGCATCACCAAGGCAAAGCTTTGACTCATAGATTCTTCATTGCTGTCAAAGATAATGTCATCTACATACACAACAAGTATCAACAATTTGTCATTTTCAATTTTTATTTAAAGATTGCTATCTGTTGATCCTTTTGAAAAACATTGTTGATGAAGATATTTGTCCAAACGATAGTACCAAGCCCTTGGAGCTTGTTTAAGACCATAGAGAGCCTTTTTCAATCTGCATACAAATTTGGATCATTTCCAAGAATGAAACCATCTGGCTGCTCAATGTATACTTCTTCTTCTAAGTCTCCATTCAGAAAGGTTGATTTCACGTCCATTTGAAATACTTTGAACTTTTGAAAGCTTGAGAGAGCAAGGAACATTCGGATGGCCTCAAGTCTTGCAACAGGAGCAAAAGTTTCTTAAAAATCTATTCTTTCTTGCTGCGCATACCTTTTACAAACAAGTCTGGCCTTGTTTCTAATTACTTCCCCATTTTCATTCAACTTATTTTTGAAGACCCATTTTGTCCCTATAACATTCTTATCCTTTGGTCTAGGAACCAACTCCCAAGTGTTGTTCTTTTCGATCTGCTCAAGTTCTTCATCCATTGCTTTGACCCAACATTCATCTTTGCATGCCTCTTTTACATTTTGTGGTTTAGTGGATGAGAGTAATGCCAAATAACTTGAAGCTTCTACAACTGTTCTTCTTGTTTGTACACCTGCTTCTTTTTGCCCCAAAATCTGAGATTCTGGATGATTCTTCTGAACGTACCTGGATGGAGTCTTCTCTTCTACCCTTATCTGTTCCTCTGGTGCTTCTTGAGGTTCTTCTTCTTCATCATTCTGTCTTTGAGGGTAGTCTTCATCTTCTTCAATATTTTCATGATTTACTTGCCTAGGAATGTATCCTTTTTCATCAACCACTACATCAATGCTGTCAACAATTCTTCCAAGTCTTTTATTGTAGCACTTATATGCTTTGCTGTGTGGAGAATAACCAAGAAGAATGCCTTCATCTGCTCTAGGTTCAAGTTTCCCAAGTTGCTCAACAGTATTCTTAATATAGCATTTGCTCCCAAAGATTTTGAAGTGTTTTACCGAAGGAGTCTCACCATACCAGAGTTCATGAGGAGTTTTAGTGCTATTCACTCGGACATTTGTTTTATTGAGAATAACAACCGCAGCATATGCAGCTTCACCCCAGAAAGTTGCGAGAGTTCCGGACTCATCAAGCATAGCACGAGCCATTTGTTGGACTGTTCTGTTCATCCTTTCCACCACTCCATTTGCTGAGGAGTTCTAGCTGTAGAGAATTCCCTTATTATCCCATGTTCTTCACAGAAATCGAAAAATTCATTTGAGGTAAACTCCCCACCTCTGTCGGACCTGAGGCACTTAATTCTATAACCTGATTCATTTTCAACCAAGGCTTTGAAGGATTTGAATTTTTCGAATGCTTTGTCTTTGTGCTTCAAAAGTCCTAACCAAACAAACCTGGAGAAATCGTCAATGAATAATATCAAGTATTCTTCTCCTCGAGGTGACCTCATCCTGAAAAGACCACATACATCTGTATGGACTAGTTCAAGAGGCCTGTTGGCTGATCCTTCCTTCTCCGGGAAGTTGGTTCTGGTTTTCTTACCAAACTGACATGATTTGCATATAGTGTTGTCTGGAATTTTGATATCTGGAAGACCAGGAACTGCCTGATATTTGCATGCCTTCCTTATTTGTGAAAAGCTTATATGCCCCAACCTCTGGTGCCATAACCAATGTTCATCATCCTTGCTCAAATAGCATTGTTGTTGTCCTTCTTCAAATATGTATAGATTATTTGGAGTTCTTCTACCTTTGATCATTGTTTTCTCTCTATCAAGATCACGAACGCTACATCCATTTGATCGAAATATTACCTCGGTTCCTTGATCGCACATCTGACTAACACTCAGAAGGTTATGCTTCAAGCCATCAACATACAAAACATTTCCAGCTTTGACCTTTTCTTTTAACTGAGCTGTGCCTTTTCCTTTTATAGCTGCTGGAGTATCATTTCCAAGAGAAACTTTCTTTCCCTTTTCTAAATTAGAATATGATTCAAGTTTTTCTTTATCACCTGTCATATGCTTCGAACATCCACTGTCGATGTACCATAGATTTTCCTGTCCCTCTCCATAAAAGGCTATCCCACATCTTTTTGTTTGTGGTTCCTTTATTCTCCATGTTCTGGTGCTTGAGGCTTGCTCCTTTGTCTACTGAAACCTGCTCCTGCATTCAGAATCTTCATGACCAAAGTTATTGCAAATAGAACATTCAACTTCATTTTCAAGAGAAGAAAAGTTGTTATAGGTCCTTTTTGTAATCCCGATCATACTTCTTTGTTTTTGATCTTCTCTAGTTATGATTGTTTTATATGCAACACATTGAGCTGTTTTGTGACCAAAGTTATGGCAAGAGAAACATTGCCCATTGAAGAAACTTCCGTGATTATCAAATCCACCAACCAAATGATTGTAATTTCTATTATCATCCATTCTTGAAGCAAATTGAGAAGATTTTACCTGTGGCTGGTTGTAGCTTTTGTTCATCCTTAAGACAGATTGCCCCTGGTTTACCTGATAGTCTTTGTTTGTTCTGGATGTAATTCGTCCCTGCTTTACCTGGTGATCTCCATTGTGCTTTTGCTCATTCCTTCTTGCTGCATCAAGATAACTATTTGAGGTGGATGCTTGAGATGTTTCTCCATTATACCCCAGACCTGTCTTGTTTAGCGGAGAACGCTGTACATTGATGATCTCATCCAGAGTTTCAGATCCTTTGACAAACTTAAGATTAATAGCCTTTGTTTTCTCAATTTATTTTCTAAGGCCAACAATTTCACCTTCTAACTTTTCAAGATATTTTTCTTTTTCATCAATTTGAAATTGTAGAGTATCAATGATCATATTCTTTTCTTCTATACATGTCTTAAGTCTAGAAATCTCTTCATAAAAATTATCCACATCTATAGCGTCCATGTAATCATCATCTTCAAATGCCATTAAAAGTTTATAGTCATTACCTCATTCATCTTCATCACTATTTGATAGACCATCACTGTCTTCATGAGTGTAGTAGCTTTTCTTATTTGCATTTTGTTTCTTGATCCATCTGGCAGGTTCCTTTCCTTTGTCAATCTTATCCTTATGAGGACATTTGGTAGCATAATGACCTACTCTTCCACAAGCAAAACATTTAAAGGTAGCTTACCTCTGAACCTTCCAGTACCTCGTTGAAGATTTCTGACAAAATTTGATTCTTCTTCTTCTTCTGGCACGTGACTTGATTCATAGTAGTCTCCTTTGCCTGAAGCCTTAAAAGCAGCTTCTCTCCTGTCTGATGGACCTCCTTTTCTCATTTCATAAGCAGTTAGAATTCCGTGTAGCTGAGACATAGTAAGAGTTCGTAGATTTTCCTTTTCTTCTATTGCAGACACTTTAGATTCAAACTTGGGGGACAATGATCTTAGGACTTTTTCAACCACAACAGCCTCTTTATTTCTTCACCCAAGTTTCTCATACAATTAACAATCTCGTCTACCCGAAGGAAATAGTTAGCCACACTTTCATCATTATACATTCTGAGATTCTCATACTGAATCCTGAGGGTTTGAAGTTTTGCATGTTTTACCTGTTCATCTCCTTCGTAGCTCAAAACAATCTTGTCCCATATTTCTTTTGCCGATTTATATTGCATAACCTTCACAAATTCAGATTGAGATAGACATCCTAGAAGAGTATTAACCGCCTTTGCATTGTTTCATATTTCTTCTTCTCAGCTGAATCTGTAGGAGTAGCTGATGGAAAAGTATACCCTGTTTCTATAATGTCCCATACTTCTGTACCCAAAGATTGAAGATAGGCAGTAACTCTTACCTTCCAATATACGAAGTTTGTTCCATCAAAAATCGGTGGCCTGATTGATGCTTCCCTCTCGTAGTTGCTCATGATGTTAGATCTTCCTTCAAGTGATCAAGCTTCTTCAGAAGGACCTGCTCCGATACCAATTGTTGGAAATAATACTGAGAGGGGGGGGTGAATCAGTATTATCAAATTCTTATCAATCTATCTTCCTTATTTATACTTTGAATAATTCTTCAAATATTGATCATTACTTTGTATGTCAGTATCATAAAATAATGAGCAGGAACAAGAAAAGCAAATAGTCACACAAAAGAACACCAGATATAAGGTGGAAACCCAATGTGGGTGAAAACCACCTGCTGCAATATGTCTCTATCTTCTTTCAATTAGAAACTCCTTTTACAATGATTTTGTACTAGTGCAGTCCTTTACCAGTACGTAGGCTACAACCTACAAAGAGCTACAACCCTCTCTCGTTCTCCAGCTTCTCCTGGAAGGGAGCTACAACCCCCTTAGCTCTTATACTAGCCAAGATACTAGTACGTAGGTGCTGGCCTACTGAAGGCTACAACCTTCTCTTTCTTCCAGGGACCACATTTCATAAATTTTCAGACTGGATCCATGATCATCAATCAATCATCAAGTATATCTCCGTCAAACAATCTCCTTTTCCCAGTTAGCACTGAATCAAGTAAACACTTCTCTGACAGCTGTACCCAGAACACAGAAACAGTAACCACACACCAAATTCTGAACCCAGAGTACTGCAGCAATAGACAGAGGCAACTAGATCATAATTTAAAGATATACACTACTTCAACAACCTGAGACCTGCGTGCAGATCTATAAAGGATAATTCCTTCTTTCAAATATTCAGACACTAATTAACCCAGATTGTCAGATTTATAGATAAAGCATGCGCCTCATATAACAGATCAAAATCATGCAAAGATACTATTATTCAATCATAAATATTATGACCCATCAAAAGAACTTATCCTTCTTTATGCGCTAAGGTTCCTCCTTCATTCAGATCCAGATCTGCACCATAACCCAATCACAAATATTTCAGATCTAGCACTTATTAGATATTCAATTCATTCGATGATGCTTTGCCAAATGATCTCCTTCCTCTTTTATAGTCTTAGGCCTTCCACAATACCATGGTCCAAAACCATGGGATCAAAAAACTGTTGGACTAATACCATGAACCAACCATGAAAGTGCGTGAGATCAATACTTTTGGATGCAATACCACGAGCCAAAACCATAGGATCAAAAACTATAGGACTAATACCATGAACCAACCATGAAAGTGCGTGAGATCAACACTTTTGGATGCAATACCATGGACCAAAACCATAGGATCAAAAACTGTCGGACTAATACCATGAGCGAACCATGAAAGTGCGTGAAATTTTCTCTTCATGAAAGGAACTTTTCTCTGCATGAAAGTGCATGAACTTTTTCTCTACATGAAATAAACTTTTCTCTGCATAAAAGTGCGTGAACTTTTCTCTCCATGAAATAATTTTTTCTCTGCATAAAAGTGCGTGAACTTTTCTCTACATGAAATAAACTTTTCTCTGCATAAAAGTGCGTGAACTTTTCTCTACATGAAGTAAACTTTTCTCTGCATAAAAGTGCGTGAGCTTTTCTCTACATGAAATAAACTTTTCTCTGCATAAAAGTGCGTGAACTTTTCTCTACATGAAATAAAATTTTCTCTGCATAAAAGTGTGTGAAATTTTCTCTACATGAAAGAAACTTTTATCTTCATGAAAGTGTGTGAACTTTGCTGCACTATAATTTATCATCTGAGATGAGTGGGTTGCCATCAAGTACAACATATGTATCATAATGCCAACAACCTTTTATACTTACTGTATAAGTAATTTTCACTGTATATCCCAGTATTCCGATTCAGATTCAGAGTAGATGTTGCATGGGGACATGCAACTGCTTCAGTTGGGGGGGATGTTAGGACCTCATATTGTCCCTTTTTGACCATATATTTTTCTATGATACTACCCCTTTCAAACTTATATTTAAAATCCTTTGTTAAGAGTTTGACCCAATTATCTCTAAGGTACGAAACGATTCTTATGATCACTATGTTTAATTATTTAGCATATAAATCACGACATCTTCATAGTTAATCTTTGAATTATTAAGTGCTAAATAGTTAAAGGATGATGTGCAGTTTGTGATGCTGAAACAGCTGGAAGACGATTTTTGTAGTTGCTGAAGCAACAGGAACAGCATGCGGATCACAATGCTGAAACAGTTGAGATCTGCACTCTAAATACAACAACAGCAAAGAATCTGGATTGATCACCAAAGAAGCTATTACACGGGATGTAACACTTATATCTAAAGACAACATTACTGTAACCGCATCTTATTGATAGGGAATTGACTTCCCTATTTTTGTGTAATAAGTTAGAACAATGAAAATCTTTTGTAATAGATGTCTCTTCTATAAAGAGGAGACATCTAAATTAGAGGGGAAAAGGAACAGTAGAGAAAGGCTTAATTGAAAAGGAACAGGACTAGAACTCTTTTCTGTAATATGATAAATTGACGGATGAATAAAGTTTTGTTCTGAGCATCTTTTTCTAGTTCTTATTTCCTGGGGAATCTTGTGAGAAGGACAGGGCCCACCTTCATCACAAGATTCATCCATTACATTTCCGTAGTGTGTTAAATGTGCCCTTTTGTCTTGTTAAACAAATATTGCTTGGTGAACATTATTTATAATACCTTTGCTAAAACTCTGTTTCTAATTATTGTTATATGAGTGTTTCACCGGTGATTTGTTACAGAGTGAATTGGAAAGGCTGAATTAATCAGAGGCAGGTGCTGGAGATTCCCGCTTCGAGGAATATGGTCCTAACCATCTATTACAGGGTAGCCACTGTTTCCTTTTGCAGATTAATTTCCTTCATTTCTTTATTTGAATTAAGCACTTTTCTTATAACCATCTGCAACAGAGTATAATTGCTGTAATACGAAGTGGAGCTTCAGTTTGTTGACTTAAGACATGATTTGCTTATACTATAACTTCTGTTACTTTTAAAATTAAAGTACATACAGTACGCAGTTGCCTTTGAAATAACAAGACTTCCCTGGGTTGACAATTAATGTCGCACTTTGTTGTTTAATTCAATAAGCAATTAAAGTGACCAACATTTATAGATGAGAAAATTCTACAACTTTGACATGTACAGGACTTGGGTCAACTGGGCATAACTCAATCCAAGGATTTCCCTCATATTCCTTGACAAGTTCAACAAGAGGCATGGTCTTGGCTGGTTGGTTCTAGAGGATTTGGTCAATGAGGTCATCTACATCAGGTTTCCTCCCTCTTATAGCAACATCTAAGGTACAAATTGGATGGAATTTTCTATGAGACCCTTCATCTTCCTTCTCCTCTTCTAACCATAGGGGTAAGTCATTCTCAATGGATGGATGAGAAGGAGGGTACAATACCAGTTGTTTGGACAAATGCACATTCTTAATGGTCATGTTCTTGGACCTACAACGTATGTAAGCGTCAAGAGTGGCTAACCATGGCTTTCCAAGGATGAGAGGATAACCATTGAATTTGGTTTTGGGATGGAGAAGCAAGAAGTAAGTATGATATTTCCAAGAGTCGATAGAGACCATTACATCCTCAACAACTCCCCCAGTAGCCACTATGGATCTATCTGCAAGTTGGAGCACTATAGTGGTCTTTCTCAAGGACCCTTAGAGGTTTAGTTTCAACATGGTTTCTTAGTCATCACATTGATGGTGGCCCTAATATCAATCAGGGTGTGAGGCACAATGATGCCATCAATGTGCACATCTACAACTGGACTTCCAAGGTCTAGATATTTTGGACAAATTACTCTCCCCATCACCAAATCAGATAATTAATTGATAATATCGATGGTGGGGGTGTCTCTTTTTCTCCTCCCAGTTTTTTAAAACATTTCTTTTTGATAAGCTTATTGTATATGGGAACATCCTTAATATCTTGGATGGGGGGAATTTTAACAGACAGAATCCTCAATTCCCCCAAAAGTTCAGTCTCTTCTAAGGTGTGTTGGTTAGGATGGATCAGTCTCTCATGAAAAGTAGGTGGATCTAATTGAGGGATAATCTCTTCCTTCTCCTCTTCAAGCTCCTTAGGTGGAGATGGAGGTTGGTTATCTTGGAGCACTCTTTCAGACCTGAGGTTGATTTCTTGAATCTCCACAGCATAGGAAGGGTAAGATGTCTCTCCACTATAGACCTATTGTGACGGCTTGTTATTCGGGTTCAAATTGGGTTGAGTAGGCATCTGAGGTTTCTTAGGTGGAGTAGGATGAGTGGGATGTGGTTGAGATGGAGGTGAACACAATAAAGCAGGAGGTTGGTTGAGTTGGGGCCTCCATTGTTAAGAAACCAGCTCACAAAAATATAGAAAAGATATATCAATGACTTCATAATCAGCCTCTTCAAGGGGGAAACCTCCTTAACATTACACAAATGAACAATTCTTGGATTATATAAATGACAAACCTCCTTTTTGAATATAGGATTATAAGGGGTCACAATATAATAAAAGCCAACATAAAAATTATAATATAAGGTCACAACAATAATAATATGGGCTTCTATGGTGCACAATAATAACCATATGGGGACAATAGGGCCACAACAATAACAATAAGGGCTACAATGACAATAGTAATAGGGGAATCACCAGTATTATAGGAACCTAACATGCCCCTCTCCTTCAAAAAAGTGTTTTCCTCAACGCTTGAGTAGTTATGGATACTTCTATATAAAATTCTCATCCTCCCATGTCGAATCTTCAACGGGTGAGTTCTTCCACTTAACAATATACTCCGAAATTGATTGATTCCGTAGTTGTTGAGTTCTTATTTCTGTGACTGTTTTAGGTTCCAATATGATTTTTCCTTCTGCGTCAAGTTCTGGCAATATTCTTTTAACTAGGAGCTTGTCACCAATAACTTTCTTCAAGCATGAAGCATGTAAAACCAGGTGCACTCGATAAGCTGCAGGAAGCTCTAATTTGTATGCCATAGTACTAAGCATTGGCAACACCTTGTATGGACCATAATACTTTGGTGATAATTTATTATCCTTCTTAGCTTGATTGAGGGACATTTTTTTATATGGTTGTAGCCATAGAAATACCCAGACACCTACATCAAAACTTATTTTGTTGCGATGTTGATCTACCTTTTGTTTCATTCTATTATGTGCCAAAGTTAGGTTATCCTTTAACAGTTGGAGAACTTGTTGTTTATGCTCGATTTCATCTTCCACCTTGAACCATAGAATTTTATCTTAAATATGATGTGATGGACGATGGGTAATATCCATAAAGTGCCATAAATTGGGTCATTTTTGCTACATTATGGAAGGAAGTGTTATACCACCATTCAGTGAGAGGCAACCATTTGACCCATTGTGTCTATTTATCGGATACAAAGCAATGAAGATATCCTTCAAAAAATTTGTTTTCTATCTCAGTTTTCCCATCAAATTGAGGAGGATAAGATGAGCTATGAGCTAACTGAGTACCAAGACAAGAAAATAATTCTGTCCAAAAAATTCCAGTGAAAATGGGATCTCTGTCGCTTACAATAATCTTTGGGTTTCCATGTAGCTTTTGAATTGTTCCCATTAATGCAGTAGAAATTGTACTCGATTTAAATAGATGAGATAATGCACAAAAGTGTGCATACTTGCTAAGTTTTTCAACTACCACCACGATTACACTCTTTCCTTCAGACTTGGGTAAACCTATGATAAAATCCATTGAAACCTCTTCCCGACATTGTCTTGGAATGGATAAAGGTTGTAACAGACCCGATGTCTTAATTGTTTCAACTTTATTTTGTTTCCAAACCAAACATTCCTCCACAAAATTTTTAAACTCATATTTAAGGTCATCCCAAAAAATCTCCTTCTTAACCCTATGGTAAGTTTTTGAAAATCCTGAGTGCCCTCCTAAGGGAGAGGTGGGAAATTCCATAAGAATCTTTTGTTTGAGTTGGGAATTCTAACATGGGTATAAGAGATATTTGTACCATAACAAATCATTTTTCCAACTAAATGTATCACATGTACTGGAATATTGTTGTATCTTTTGAATCGGTGCCCACACTTCTTCATCATTCTTCCATTCATCCCTTACTTCTTTTATCCAATCTGGATCGATAATAGAAATGGCATAAAGCAATGCTTCCACATCCTCATCCTTTCTTGAGAGTGCATTTGCCACAACATTTTTCTTCCCTTTCTTGTAGATGATTTGAAATTCATAACCCAACATCTTTGAGACCCATTGTTGTTGCTCTTCTAAAGATAATCTTTTTTCTAAAAAGTATTTAAGACGATCATGACCCGTTTTTACCTTGAAGTGTCTTCCCATTAGGTAAGGTCTCCATTTCTTAAGTGCATGTAGTATTGCCAACATTTCCTTCTCATAAATAGATTTGTGTAGATACTTTCCTTTCATTGGATGAATTTTGAAAGCAATGGGTCTTTCTTCTTGCATTAAAAAACACCAATTCCATTTCCTGAGGCATCACATTCCACAATAAAGGTTTTTTTGAAGTCTGGCATAGCTAAGACCAGTGCTTGGTACATTGCCTCTTTAAGATGTTCAATGGCCTTCATTGCTTCTAGAGTACATAAAAATGCATCTTTCTTCAATAATTTTGTTAGAGGTGTTGCTATTCTCCAATAATTCTTAAGAAACTTGTTATAATACCCTGTCAACCCAAGAAATCCTCATAGATGCTTTATGGATGTGGGGATTTTCCATTCCTTAATGGCATTAATTTTGCTAGGGTCTACCTTAACACCTTCATGAGATAGAATATGACCCAGATATTCCACCTCTTGTGCTCCAAAAAACATTTGGATCATTTTGCATATAATTGTTTCTCCTCCAATAGTTTGAGCACTATGTCGACATGTTGAACATGATCCTTCCAAGAATTGCTATAGATTAGTATATCATCAAAAAATACTAACACAAATTTTCTAAGGAATGGTTTGAAAATGGAATTCATCAAACGTTGAAATGTAGAAGGTGGATTGGTAAGGACAAAAGGCATGACCGAAAATTCATAATTACCCTCATGATTTCTAAATGATGTTTCCAGAATGTCTTCAGTCTTCATTCTGATTTGATGATATACTGAATGAAGATCCAACTTGGTGAAATAAATTGATCCATGCAATTCATCCAATATTTCATCAATGATAGGAATGAGAAATTTATCTTTAATAGTGAGCGTGTTGAGCTCCCTATAATCTGGACACATGCACCATGATCCATCCTTATTGTGCACCAAAACTAGTGGAGAAGAGAAAGAACTTTGACTAGGTTGAATTATACTAGCCTCTAGCATTTCTGCAACCATACATTCAATTTCACTCTTTTGGACATACGGATATTTGTAAGGACCGGTTCTTGGAGGAACACTTCCTGGAATCAAATCAATAGCATGATCATGATAACAAATAGGTGGAAGACCTTTTGGAGTCTCAAATACCATGGAAGGATTGTCCAAGACTTTTTGGAGATCTGGAGAAATAGATGATTTTGATGTGGGAACCTCTAGCGAACATAATTGTGTAATTACGTGTCATTTTTATTTCCTTAGAAGCTTTCTCATTCCATTACATCTGATTATCTTTCCTAGTTTCCCTGTGATACATATTAATTCAACTTCCTTTCTTTTCGAAGAAAATTTCATGAAAAGTTCTTGAAAAATAAAATCTATTGTACCCAAGGATTGCATCCATTGGACTCCTAGTACAACATCAGCACCACCCATTGGATTGGCAAGCATTGGGCTATTCAAAACATATTTTCCCATGGATAGCTTGATATTATGGCACTTTCCACATAAATTTATGGTTCCTCCACTTGCAACCATCACTTGACACTTTGGAAGTGGATATAGGAAGCAATTCAATTTCTTGGCTATCTTACAATGAATCAAATTATGGGTACTACCTGAATCAATCAAAACAATTACTTTTTTCTTCTTGATATGTACTTCTATCTTGATAGTTTGAGGACTGGTGATTTTGGCCAATGCATTACAAGATATAGTCAGATTCATTTCTTCTTTCTCTAGGGTTTGTTCCTGGTTTATATTGTTATCGGGAAAACTAATGTCCACTCAGAGCTACTAGTCCCACTAAGATGGGTAGCTATCTTAGAAACAAACAAACTAAATTCACTTGTGTTTTCCTTTATGAGAGATAGATTAGAGAGAAGCAGAGAGTACCAACCTTAGTCTTTCGCTAGTCTCCTTTCTCATTTCGTCTCTCCCTTGATAGAGCTTTTGCCACTCCTTTCTCACTTGTTCTGCTTCAAAGAACACCTGTAGAGTCAAGGCAACAAAATACCATAAAAGCATAGAGATCTATAACCATAAATAATGTAGGATCAGATGTACATTAACCATACAAATGCATATACAAGTACAAGATTCAAAGATATACAAGCATATGGAGGAAAACTCAAATAGCTTTATTGATAGAAGTGGTAGAAGAGAGGATTAAAACCAAGTTGTCTGATCCAGCATCATCCTCCCAGCATGAAAGCCCTCTTCACCTCATACAAAGCAAGATCACCCAACAATGTCTTCAAAGAGAAACCAACAACACTTCCTTGCAAATTACAAAATTCCAGCCCCTGGATCTCTAGGATGATGGATCCATATATAGATGTTTACAGGAGAGTGATTCAGCTTCTGGGATTTTGGTTAGCATCATTTCACTGATAGTTCTTTGTTCCACTTGGATATTTTAGATCTCTTACTCATCCCTGGGCGAATTCAGAGAGGCAAGTGTCATATGAGCAATTTCTAGAAGATTCTCTAGGTTTCCACCTAGCAAATTGCTTCTGCCATTTGTCTACTCTCACTCATCGCACCCTATAGAAGGGATTTCTAGTATGCATCGCACCCCCTGTGTGTCATAGGTGAGATGCATCGCACCCTATGCTTGGAGCAGTCCGTATGGTCCAATTTTCACTAGTTCTGAGTAGTTTTTCATGGAGAACTTCTGGGAGATGATGTAATCAGCTGATCTTGTTCCTTCAGGGTGTGAAACAACACTTTTAGGGGTTTAGAATCCCATGGTTTATGGACATATGTGATTGGGGTTACAATGCCCAAATATGTTTATAACAGTTTCCCCATAAAGCATGAGGTTGTAAATCTTTTGATGTCGGCTGAAATGCTTTATAATGAGGATCCGAGGTTTTTCGAACTGGAAGATGACCTGTAATAAGATACAATACAATACATTATCTTCATAATATTTTCATGATCTAGCTGAGTTGGGCATTCCCATGCCCAGCTTTATAAATTCATTTTCATGTACATAAGACAGACAATCGCCTGTGTGGCAGACTGATGATTTTGGTAGAGACATCATCCTTTAGTTTGGATGATTATTTGTGCAGCTGAGATGTACATTTGATGCCTTTATTTTTCCTAAATATATCACAACCTGGATGGATGAAACTAGATTCAAGGTCTTCAAACTTGTTCAATCTTCACCCAAAGTACAAGTCGATCCATGTGAGAAGATGTTCTGATGTCGAACATGGAAAGACATCACCTAATTACCAGCCAATGATGAAAGTTGTTAATAGGCGTGAGAGGAATCATCGATAATGATGATGACCCTCAAGGTACTGCAGTACAATTCACATGGTGTGAATACATGAGTTGATCTTGAACACCACATAAAATCTTTCGGTTGAAGGCCATTGATGTAAACCTATCGCCAGAAGTGAGAAACTTGCCATTGAGGCATGCAAGCTTCAAAGTACTGAAAGGGTTGTCCCTAAGTGAACTTCTTGGATAATGAGTTGATGTCGACAAGAAGTGACCCGTTGTAGGAAGGCCTTAATGAATCCCACATCTATGACACGGAATGGAGCAAATGATTTTGTCGAGGTGAAAACGATCTGATGATACAAGGTTCAGGGAGGCGGTCATGAAAAATGGAGAGTGAAGGTATTGCAGTGGATGAGATGTTAGCTAGGTTGGTGAATTCTCTGAGCGACTTCTCTTGAACATATCGGCGACACTGAGATGGATTGGTAGCGTTAAACCCAACGTGGATGGTACAGTGGACCAATGGTGATATGACTGGTGAACATAATAACCTAACCCGACTCAACCATGGTGACGAAGTGAAAGTGTCATGTTCAAGAGCGACATGTTATCAATCAAGCTATTCAAGTTTTCTTCCCTTTTCCCCCAGTCATTGCTGACCAATACCTCTTTATTTTTTTCAAGCTTGGGGAGGATAACATATGCTTGTTCTACAATTTTCCCTTCGGGAAAACCTGTTGCTATGCTTTAACGAGCCTAGCAACAGTGAAACTCACTCTTGTCTGCATGGACAAGTTTGTCGCTATTGTTTTAACGATTTTAACGACAAAGATAAATCAGTCCTTTTTTGTTTTAGAGAGTCTAAAAAGGGACGGAAAGGCAACTCCAGTGGTCCTTTTTCATAGTGTAATCCCTTAAGTCCGAAAAAGTATAAAATAATATGAAAGGGATGACTTTTTCAATAGTTTTAACGAGCTGAACAAGACAAGAACTCGAACTTTTTGTGTAATAATCCCTTAGGTCCAAAACCATTAAAATCTAGAGGAGGGATGGCACTTCCGATCGCTTTAACAAGCTGGAGAGGGCAGTTGCTCAGCAATCTTTTCATATTTTGTGAGTCAGATGAAAAGAGCTTAAAGGAGACTCATTTTTGAGGAATGAGTGATGTTTTTGGATAGCAACTGGTTCCAGGTAAGGTTTGGAACATTTCAATCACGACAGTGTAAAGAAGGTGGCTAATAGAATCACTCATCCCAACTGTTCCTCAAAAGGGTAAACAATCAAATGGAGGCGTATGATCGGCTAAAAAAGAGTGGATGTGATGGTAAGAACATGACCAAGGTTAAAAAGCTGATAATTATGCGATCGCAAAGATTATTTACTGAAGGTGGGGTTCATTTCTTAATGAGCTTAAACTCTATAGGAACACTTGCTCATCACTAGGTTTATTTTTAACGAGCTTGAACTTTGCGTAAAACTGCTCATGGTTAGGTTTATTTTTTAACGAGCTTGAACTTTGCTTAAAACTACTTGTGCCAGTTATATAATAAGGATGTCTCATCAATAAGTTCATTTGTTAGGGAGCTTGCACCATTCGAAACTTTGCTCCAGAGCCTTTCGTTATGCAAGCTAGGAACAACCAACCTATGAGTTTAAAGGGTTAAGAGCCTACAAACTAAGAAAATAAATGGTCGCTTTTCACTTGCATGCCCCTAAGTATAAAGTAGAGTTTCCAGGTCACCATATGGAAGTTCTTCCATTAGCAAGATTGTTCCACCCATGTCGCAGACAAAACACTTCCTTGGCGATATCCATCGAAATAGACAAGGGTGACTGTTGTCAGTCCCAATCACATAACCTCTGACAAGGGAATCTTTTTCCAGTCCAAATCCATTTTCCTAAACAGACAGTGGTATCAAACTAGTCATATTCCTACGTGGAAACCTACCTTATATCTGGGGTTTTTCTGCTGAGGCAGACCAGGGCGCATGCCTCCTGGGTTTCAGTCACAATCACCGAATGACTCTCAATCATCAGGTGGACAAACTAGATATTGATGAGATATTCCTTGTGCAAAAAGACCAGTTAGGGATGGAATTTGACTAATAGTTGTGTTTTAACCAAGGAACGAAAGCTAGACTACGAGCTGAACCACTCTGCCTTCATGTGGAAAACACATCACTCGAAAGAGTGAGGAAACGGTAGCTCCCATGCTATAAATGTAGTCAGGCCCAAGGAGTAGATTGTAATCTAGAGGTCCTTGGACTACCATCACATTTAGATGAACGGTTTTCCTTCTCAAAGTTATAGGAAAATTTGGAAGGATCCCTAACGGTCGACTGGTTCCTTTATTGAAGCCTGTCAGATTTCGAATCTCAGGCAGAAATGATGGCGAACCAAGCACTTTCCAAGCAATTGAGGAAAGGATACTCACAGAAGCCCCTTCATCTACAATAGTACCAACCATGATCATTTTGTAAGCTTTTACTATGATTCAGAATGGTACATTAGATGGTAGGCAGGGTCTACCTAGTAAATTCCAATCGAAGGAAACAACTAGATTGCTTGGAGGTGGGACTGAATAAACGGTCGGATAAATCTCTGATGAACTTACTTCCTGTGGTAAAGGAATGGGTAGATTTCCCCCATGTTCATCGGAGTCTGTGTTTACGAAGAGAATTTGAACAATGTCGTTCTCATTCTCTTTGATGACAGTATCATCTAAAGGTGGACCTTCAGAAGACAAGATTGGGTCGACTGCCGTCTCGACCTGTTGACTTTGGTCCGGTGTGGACTCAGAGGGTTTATCTTTAATGATAGGTGCTTCGACTAGCAAAAATGGTGTGTCAGTTAGATTTTCAACTAGCGATGGACTCGGCAAGAGTTTCTTGTATCCATGAGGAAGTCGTTGTGGTGATGCAGGACTGTTATCCAAGACTCTTTTAGCTTCATCTAGGAAGGGACAATGGTGGAGGGCATGATCACCTTCACACAGTCTACAAGGAAATTTGGATCCTCCTTTTTGTCCATTGACTACGTTTTCACTAGTTGACGGTGTGCTTTCAACATGATCATCAGCGGTTGAAGACACCAGATTGTGCAAGCAGGGAGACCAGTCCCTCAAGATCCATAGGATGCAAGGACAATCTCGATGATAGTGGTCTCCCTTGCAAATGACACATGGAGATTTAGGTTTGGAAGGTGCAATGTGTGGATTTTCACCAGATGATAGATGGTTTCCCCCTTTCGTTGTTGGATTCTTCTTCTTCTTCTCCTTCCCTTTCTTCTTTTTCTCAGTTACTTGGTTTTTAGCGTTACTAGCTTCACCAATCAAAGAGGAAGAAGGAGAGGGAGAAACAAACGAAGTAGAACGTGGGGGAGAAAATTCATCTGGTTGCTGATTTGATCTCTGAGCAATTGCAGTGTTTTGAATGACAGAGGTCAAGAAAAGCCATACTAGCAGGCCAATTGTGAGTCCTGGGAGGGACAATGTAGCCATGTGTGGAGCACCAACATCCCCCCAAGAGGACAAAGGACTAGGGTTTCCCCCAAGTGGAAATCCTTGATTGGTAGACTCCATTTTCCCAACCTAAGACCAACGAGGGAACAGTGATGTTATTCTGAATAAAATAAATTTTATGACACTTTGACACAACCTGATTTTTCAATTTTTAAGAGTCGAGAAAAAGCTAAATATGACTCTAGTCGCCTTCGATTTTTAATGAGCCTGAAGTGACAAGTGCTCAGATGGACCTTTTCTTTTAAGGAGTATGAAAAGGAATGAAAGTGACTACTCTAGAAATCTAGATAGAGGGATTACTGAACCAATTGCAAAACTGCAGAATAATTTTTACGGTACGGTAATTAATCTTCCCGAATGTTGTGTTCAGTGCATTGCAATCGATAGGGCAGTAGACATGGCTTCCTAAGGATAAAGGATGTAGCCTATTTTGGTCTCCCAATATATACTCGATGTTACGTGGGAGCACAAGTCCGTAATGGCACTTGTTGTCTCAAAGAGGAGGAATCACCCTACCTATGATGAAAATGATAGTTGCTAGGCTTTACGACGCCAGAATACATCTCTAGCCTAGACTTCTAAATGATGTGTGTTAGGTTCCAAAGTGTTTTTATGTTCATTGAAGTTTATTTTATAGTTGATCTTTCTTAAGAAGTTTGCTTTTAAGGTTCACCGTGTGATGTAGATATACAATTCCTAAATGTGCAATCTAAGATGATAAACAGTTGTTTACTTTCTTTTTGCAATGAAAATCCTAGCTACTAAGGAAAGAGAAATGAAATTCTTTCAATCATAGAGCAGAGAGCACACACTGGATGCACTTTTCCTAAATCAACTTCAGCATGCAGTTTTAATGCAAATGCACATGCATGTATTGTTTTTCAATTTCCTTAATGTGAGAATGACAAAAAGAAAACAAAGTATAGATCTGAAATATCTTCTTTCAAAGTGACAGTACTAACAATTTTCTTATCAAAAAATGAAAGTAAAGCCAAGACGACACTTTGTGATTTCGAATTTAAAATTTCTTTCAACACTTGAAATACTAATGATTCAAATCAAATACAATGGCAAAAGTGTAATCAACTATCTAAAAGAGGAATGCTTTGTGACACTCTTTTTCTTGACTGAAAATGACACTTGCGACACTTTCAAATCAAAAGACGACAGTTCGATTAAGCTACTATTTGCAAAGGAGAACTGTAAATGATGAAAAATACATAAAAAACATTCACAATTCCCTTTGATGGAGGCTGAATAATGCAAAGGAAGATGGTTTCAATAGAGATATATTGATCATAGATAGCAAAACTACTGAATAAAGCTGAAGACAATGAAGAAAAAACCAAAATCTGGAGGCAGAAACAGTCTTAATCAGTCATCACACCTGTAACACAGGGAAACAGGGATGCATCTAACCTGCAACACATGGGAGGTGTGATGCATCTAGGTCTCCAAGAAGAGATAGTCCGATGGTGCAGGGATGAGACGGTGCTTGGTTTCCACTCACAGTTTGCAGCTAAGTTTAGGGATTTAGGCTGAGCTAATGATAGTCATTAAACACAAAGTATAGGGGCTGATCTAATGAGGTTATTTGAGCTACCACCAGGGCACTTAGGATGTTTGCAAGCTCGATGTTCAGTTCATAAACTAACCTAGAGATGGACTGAAGCAACGTTGATCTACTTTGCAGTTGCATAGCAAAAGCATTTCGAAGGCTAGTTGGCTTAACTTCAGGCTCCATCTGTGGTTTATAAATCAAACAACAGTAACAAAACAAACAAACTATTCACTCCCCAGCGGAGTCGCCATTTTGTTATCCGGAAAACTAGTGTCCATTCAGAGCTGCTAGTCCCACTAAGACAGGTAGCTATCTTAGAAACAAACAAACTAAAGTCACTTGTGTTTTCCTTTATGAGAGATAGATGAGAGAGAAGCAGAGAGTACCAACCTCAGTCTTTTGCTAGTCTCCTTTCTCATTTCCTCTCTCCCTTGATAGAGCATTCACCACTCCTTTCTCACTTGTCACACTTCAAAGAACACTTGTACAGGCAAGGCAACAAAATACCATCAAAGCATAGATATCTATAACCATAAATAATGTAGGATCAGATGTACATTAATCATACAAATGCATATACAAATACAAGATTCAGAGATATATGAGCATATGGAGGAAAACTCAAATATATTTATTGATAGAAGTAGTAGAAGAGAGGATTACAACCAAGTTGTCTGATCTATCATCATCCTCCCAGCATGAAAGCCCTCTTCACCTCATACAAAGCAAGATCACCCAACAATGTCTTCAAAGAGAAACCAACAACACTTCCTTGAAAATTACAAAATTCCAACCCCTGGATCTCTAGGATGAGGGATCCATATATAGATGTTTACATGAGAGTGAGTCAGCTTTTGGGGTTTTGATTAGTGTCATTTCACTGATATTTCTTGGTTCCAATTGGATATTTTAGATCTCTTACTCATCCTTGGGTGAATTCAGAGAGGCAAGTGTCATATGAGCAGTTTCTAGAAGATTCTCTGGGTTTCCACCTAGCAAACTGCTTCTGCCATTTGTCTGCTCTCGCTCATCGCACCCTACAGAAGGGCTTTCCAGTATGCATCGCACCCCATGTGTGTAATAGGTGAGATGCATCGCACCCTATGCTTGGAGCAGTCTGTATGGTCCAGTTTTGACTAGTTCTGAGTAGTTTTTCATGGAGAACTTCTAGGAGATGATGTAATCAGCTGACCTTGGTCTTTTAGGGTGTGAAACAACACTTTTATGGGTTTAGAAGCCCTTGGTTGATGGACATATGTGATTGGAGTTGCAGTGCACAAATATTTCTATAACATATATCATCTTCTTTTGACGTTTCTTGTTCATTTTCTTCTTCCTCTTCACAATCTATGTAAAATAATTTCTTCTCAACACACCTATGACCTTTAGTGTATTTGCTATCAGAACTATAACAAAGCCCTTTTTCTCTTTTTCTTTCAATTGCTGGGGTGTACACCTTGTAGTTTGTCGAAGGCTAGGGGAAACATTGCTTCCTTCCTTATAGTTGTGAGTGGTAGGCTTCCTTGCTTCCATAATTCTGCTTTCCGTTTTTCTTGCCAACTTGAATGCCTTCTCCAGTGAGTCAGGTTCCCAAAGGTGAACCTCATGTAGGATGTTATCCTTTAAATTCCCTATGAACACATCAATCCGATGCTCCCATGGAATATCTTTTACCCTTATATTCAATTTTTTGAAGTCCTCAATGTGCTCCATCATTGAACCCTTTTGTTTGAGGTTTATCAACTAGCTAAAAAAAGTGTTGCTTTTTGTATCCTCATAATGTGCTATCATTTCTTCCATAAATGTTTCCCAAGTGAAAAAAATTTTACAAGAGCAAAGCCATCAATACCATACATACTGATTTGGTTCCAAATATAAAGTTGCAATGCATACCTTTTGTGTGTTTTGCACATTATGGAGATCGAAATATTGCTCCATCTATAGTATCCATGTTATGGGATCCTTGCCATAAAAATTTCTCATATCAATCTTTGGAACATGGTGGGTATTCAATCCAAGGTTAGAGTCTATGAAATCATAATTAACATTTCTTTTGTTCTCCTCATGAGTTTCCTTTACTACCCTTTCACCATTAGTAAGAATTTCTTGTAGGAACTTAGTCAAATCTATCTTCAAATCTTCCACGTCGCCTTTTAGTTCTTCTTCTTTACCATCCATCTTAGTGTCCATGCCATTCATCTTAACTTCCACATCATTCATCTTAGTTTCTGCGCCATTCATCTTAGGTTTGACACCTTTCTTTAAACCATCAATTTTAGCTTCCGTTACCTTTTGTGAGAGTGAAATTTGTTGCACTTGGTCTCATAATTTTGATATATCATGTTGCATTTCTTCCTCTTCTTCATGAGTCATGGTAGAGCTTTCAGGTTTCTCACTAGATGTTTCCATTTTCTTTCTTCAGGACATCAATTAATGATAATTATGCTTCACTGTTCCTTTGAACTTCAAACTAAATTTTCAACCCAAACTTATGAAAATTTTTAAGAAGACTATGCACCTTTTTTCTCTTTGTACAAGCTCGATATTGAATATGTTGTACCTCTGTAATTGCGGATCTCCAAGGTATGAAATTTCTTCTTGTGGTAGCCCTCTAGGTCCTCTTTCCAATGCCACCAGTCTAATCAAAATTGGATTCTCCAAGAAATATTTAAGCCCAATCTCCCAAGATGACATGATTATATAATTTTTCATTAGAGAAAACTTGTACAGTGCACCACGTGTCACTGTTTTGACCCGCGGATCTAAAAAAGCTACAGAGAAAACTACAGTTCATCCTCTTTTTGCAACTTCTTATGAAATTTCAATCTTATTCTCAAAGAGAAAGTTATGAAAATTATCCCAAGGTCATCTGTTTGGAATGTAATTCAGTAATCTGCATAAACCCTAACTTCCTCAGATCATATCTCCAAAAATATAGCGAGACAAGATCAGAAATTCGGACCCAAGGTTCAGAACGATTTTTGCTCAAATGGGTATTTTTTATCCTTTAAAACTTCATAGAGAAAAAGTTATAGTGAAATTTCCACGCTGACCTATTTGGAGTAGCAAAACCCTAGAATCCAAAGCTCTGATACCAAATTTTAAGAAACCATCTCACAAAAAGATAGAAAAGATAGATCAACAACCTCAAAATCATCCTCTTCGAGGGGGAAACCTCCTTAACATTACACAAACGAAAAATTCTTGGATGATACAAATGAAAAAATCTCCTTTCTATATATAGGAGTCTAAGGGGTCACAATATAATCAAATCCAATATAACAATAATAATATAAGGCACAACAATAACAATACTAGGCTTCTATGGAGCACAATAATAACAATAAGGGGATAATAGGGGCACAACAATAACAATAAGGGCTACAATGACAATAGTAATGGGGGTATCACTAGTATTATGGGCACCTAACATCCACCCTTGTGATGAGTTATTCCACTGAGGATGTGGAGAAGCATATGGTTGAAATGGTTGATTGACAAGTTGGGGAGGGTATTGAGGTGCATAACGCCAAGAAGGAGGTGTGGACCATGATGGATGAGTGGAAGTGCACCAAGGTGGATGAGTGGAAGTGCACCAAGGTGGAAATGGTGCCTTTTATTTGGGATGGTAATAAGATTAGGATGCACTTTGCATGCCCTTCTAGTATGGATAAGATCCTTGAGGCCTCCTTTGATTGATGAAATAAAGTTGCTTAGACCCACCTTTTTCCCCTTGATATACAACTTTCAATCGAGGAAAAGAGGGACATTTATCTATGGCATGGTTTTCCTCATAGACTGAGGAAACCTCTATGACATTTAAGGGACATTGATTTATCGAGTTCCTTTTACTGCACTTAGGGAAAAAAATAGCTAAGGTACACCCTACTTCCTCTTGTCTCCTCTTGATATGCATGGTATCCATTTGTAAAGAAAAGTTATGCATCATTTCACTTTTAAATTCCTCCAACATGTTTCCAATTTCATTCTTGATGGATGTTGTGGAGGGAGAGGAACTGACCAAAGCTTAACTAGCTCTACCCTTCTTCCTAGCAGCCCTAGAGTGGTTCTTGAACACTATTTTGATGTCTTCATAGGAAAACTAATAGATGTCTCCCCAAAAAATCATGTTGAGGGTTTATAGCATGTCCTCCCTAATCCCTCAGAGAATAACTAACTTGAGTGATTCAGGATCAAGGGTGCATTTGGCCCTCCTATAACTAAGCTGGAATCATTCCTCATAGTCCTCTAGGGATTCATCAGGTCCAAGAGTCATTCTACATATTTATTCTTTCATTTATTTGGGCCTACAAAAGTCCATGTACTTATTGTTAAAGGCTCACTACATTTGAGCCCAGATAGTGATGCTATCCTTGGGCAGACCCATAAACCAGTGCAAGCTTGCATCCTTAAGGGTAGACGGGAATAACTTCGGCTTCTAGTCATCATAGGTAGTGTCATATGCCCTATAGAGAACAAAAAACTCAATCATAAAAGTATCAGGGTCCTCAGAGGTTAAGCGATGGAAGTGAGGAAGGGCGATAAGGCTTATATTCTTCATTCTAGCCTCTCCATTAGTCTCTCTAATAGGGAAAACCTCATGATTCCTATTTTCAGCCATGGTTTGAATAGGCGAAATGGGTTCTTATTCTTCCCCAATAGGTTCTTCAAAAACTTCAGGTTGTTCACCTAAGGGGTCTTCTAACTCCCTTGCAGTTAGAGAGGGAAGTTGACAGTCACCGAAGAAGAGTGAAGGTTGATTATTTGATGGTGTGGGGGTGTTTAGTAAGAATTTTCCTTGAGTATCTCTATTCCTATAAGGCATGAAAGAAATTTGTTGTACTTTTATGTGATTTTTTTGAAAACAGAATGCAAAGAAAAAAATAATTGGTTAAGAATAAATTACATCTACCTGGACACATCCCCAGAAATGGTTCCAAAAAGTGATGAGTCCCGGTATTGCACCAAGGGTGCTACAACTCCCAGGGGCTCCTCAACTCTATTTATTAACATGGGGTTTGTACAAACTTTGAGGTGACAGTGTTATATACACAATAGATGGAATTCTACTCATTCCACCCTCAACTAGGTCATTTGATAATTAGGGCTCCAAGACCATTCTTCTACTGAATTAGGGGAAATTAACTACTAAAAGTGCAATTTAAAAGATAGCCCTAGTGTAGAAAAAGTAAATTCTTTTCAAATCTAACTTGTAAATTCTACCAACTTGTAAATTCTATGGAATCAATTCATGAAAGAACACAAGAGTTATGCCACATGAAAAAAGGAAACTACACTAATTGTAATCAACCATCTAGCTATCAAATTCACTTGAAAACAAGAAATTATTCTACCAACTCATAACTCAAGATTTCAAGCATCATCTGTCTAATTCACACTTGCATATAAAGTAATTTCATATTTAACAAATATGTGATAAAGAAACTAATGTTATTTTATCTTATAGTGAAGGAAAAGGAATGGTGAGAATGGCCTCAATGCTACCTCTGATCACAGAGCCCAATCTAGGGGTCAACCTACACCTAAACTAAGCCATATTAACATTACAGGTCAAAACAAGGGAAAACGAGGCTACGACACGCATGCTATAGGAAACTGCTACAAGATCCCTGTATTGCTACAGGAAGTCCTGTAATGCCACAGGAAGGTTGGTGACAGGGTTTGGAAGGTGTTGTCTTTTCCAAAGACAGCCTTAGATTGCTTACAAGACCCATGCACCAGTACATCTAAATCAGTGTGCCTCAAATGATTCTCGAGTAAGAGGAGACACCACCCATATTATATACATAGATATCAGAGAGTTGGTTCTTTCATTCAAACATACAAGGTGTATGTTTCAACATTTCTACACACACATAGTTCCAAGAAATATAACAGAAATAGTAATTTCCAATCACTTCAAAGACTTACAGCTTAATTAGTTTTATAAGATAAATGAGAGGAGACAAAGAAAAGGGACAACTCGAGATACAGAGCTCAAAGTACCAAGATATATATATATATAAAATATAGAGCTTGAAACAATAATATTTACTATAACTATCTAAGTGATAGGAAGATGTAATTGATAGAGAAGAAATGAATGATATGCTTCACACAATACAGTTTTGGAAATATAATTTCAACCCATCACACATGCATATGCATTAATACTTTAATGCAGATGACTCTATAGATAGTTCTGAAATATCATAGTATCTATTATCACATGAATTCAAAGAGGAAAACATACAAGATGAGTGAAACAGAGTAACATATTGTAATACATCAAAGGAAGAATCACCACTATTCTTGTAATATTCTGCCAGATCTATGTGACTAAGTAATATAGTTTTCACAAAAATATCTGACCTTCTTTCCAGTTTCAGAACCCCTTTTTCAGTATTGCGATCCCCTATTTATAAGAAGAGGGGGTGCTTTCAATCATGGTTTCATACATAAAATCCCGGGCCGAGTTTTTAGTTGTTAATTCAGCTTGCTCTCTCAGCCAGGGGAGGTTTTGTATCTAAAAAACATTAAGAACAATAATAATGGCCTCACATAGGAAGGCACATCATAGAATCATGGAATAGGTGAGGCATTAATGAAAAATCCAATCGCCCCATCCCTGTAATCAATGTTGTTTCATGGCTTCATTTAGTTCATGGTATATGCTCCTGCATTGCTCAACTAACTCTCATCATTCCATCTTTAATACCCACAGCGCTAACCTTGAGAACAGGTTACGAAGAGCCACTTCTAGGGGTTGCTGATACTTGGTTTTAAATTCTCCCTCTCCTAATTCACTGCTTCAGCCACCTCCGAGACCGACTTTGTCACTTCGGCTTTAAATGTTCTATTAAATTCCTCAACACTCTGCTCTCCCTGGTCTCAAAGGCTTGATCTCCTATATCTTCCTCTACGGCTAATTTCAGCACCGACCTCATCGATATCTTCCATAAAGACCTTCTGAGCATAGTCGGCACCCTGATCCGACCTCGGGGATCATTATCAATTTAATGATAGAAGTCTCAAGGGGCACGAGCATTTACCTCTTCATACAAGAGAAAGGGCATAGGCTTATACCTCTGGAACGGGCGAATGGGCACCTTTGGATTTCCCCCTTAGCCTCTTGTTGTAGCAGCTACAACCACCCTCCAAATTTCTTCCTTATCCTATTTTGGAGCCTCCCTACCAACCTTACACAACACTTTGTCTTACTTCATCAAGTACTCAAGCTTTAGTGCTCTCCTTGCACAAAGGCAACCTGTTGATCACAGTTGATCCATTCCCCTCAGAGGGTGGTTACCCAAACATGGTCCAGCTATAGGCTGAGCATCTTCCCTTTGAAAATTTCGCATTCCTGGAGGGAAACCAACCTTCCCTCCAAGAATTGTGCAATCCTCTCTGACAGCCTCTTGGGCTCCAAGATTACACAATCCTGCCAGTCAACTGTCCCAGTAGGATTTGTGCAATTCTTCCCAGCAGCAGGCTGTTCAGCCCAGGATTTGCGCAAATCTAGGCAGCAGTTAGCTGCTCTGCCCAGAAATTGTACAATCCCCTTGGGAAGTCAGCATAGCCCATAGTCTGGAATGCACATTTTTCTTGAGCAGTTGAGCACTCACATGCATGAAAATTCTTTTGACCAGTTCCATCGAGGACTAAGGAAACTTGACTTGGATGCATGCATGACTTGATCTTCCCAGAATAGAAAGAGATAACATGCAAAATGAATCCCATGATTTCAGGAGCTATTTTTAGCAACCGGGGGTTACATGCAAAGTTGTTTTAGAAGTTTCCCTCCAAGTGTCACTTTTTCCTAGATTTGTGGCATGCGCGTCATGAGACCAAACTTATTTATTCAACGCATCAGAGCTCATTCATTCAAAAATAATCTTGGAGCTCTGACATCCCACAATACATCTAGGATTCTTCGACACATCTGGCTCAACTATTCATAGGTAAGTGGCCTCAACTTGTCTTTCTTAACATTTCTGTCGCTTTTTGCATATTCGCTTGTGTGAGTATTATTTGATTGATTTCTTTGAATGCTTGATGTTGTTTACATATATTCTAGCTTGTCCTAGTGTCACACGAAATCAGTCAAGAGTGCGGACACAACCGACCTTCCTAGAAGTCTAAGACATTCTAATGACAAACAAAACAAACTAGAGTTATCCTTCTCTAAACATGCATCATGATATGAGAAATCAAGTGTTTTGTTCTTACCTTTGTCCAAACGCTGTTGTAGAAGTCCAAGCTTTCTTGATCTAGATGAGCTCCTCCTTTTCTCCAAAACCTGCAATCACCAACAGTCAAACAATTAAATAGCACCTGATTATAACATAAAACAAAGCATATTCAACATATAGACCAAGGAGTACATGAAATAACCCATAAACAACAAGTTATTGAGAAGAATGGACAAATTTGCATTAAAGGTAATCAAAAGGAAACATTACAACCTGAGCCTTGGTGTTGTGCAAGCTCCTTCCAGGGTCCACAAGAGTCTTCCTTTACTTTGACAAAGCTCACCCACTTCCAAATAGAACAAGCAAAGATGGCAATCTCTCCTCACAAGCTTCTAAATGGGAGTCCTAATTCCTGCAGCATTTACCCTTAGAAATGTATAGCTTTCAACCTCTCCTCCTTCTGGCCCAATGCCTGTATTTATAGTGCTCAAGAGGAGGTTAATCAGGTCCACCATCAATGGGATAATCCCCTCTTTGGGTGGGGTAGCTCCCTTATTGATGGGATAAGTTCCTCTTTGATAGGAGTGCATGAACCATCTGGAGGCGCCCAATACACGTCGAACAACCTTCTAAAATGCTCTAGAAATGACCACAAGTAACTTTTTAAAGATGAAACATGCGCATTCTAACCTTTACAGGGGGACGCACCTGTCCCTTTACATACAGAGCGTCTTTGGACGCAGCTTTTGTGAACATTGGGTTGGGAAATCTTTTACCTCACAGTTGATCAAACCACTTTGAAAGTCTTTAACCGGGTTCTGGGGATTAACTTTGAGTTATTCGTCACCAAGCCATCTGTCGTGTCGTTATGTGTTCAAGAGGTCTGCAAGCAAAAATTTCATCTGCAAAATACTTGTCATCCATTTGACCATCCCTGAGTCAGTCCTTACAGCAACATTTCTTCAACTTGAACAATGATTTCGTGTTGCGGGCTTGCCTGCAACGGGTCGCTTTCTATCGACATCAGCACATTATCTAGAGAGATGACTTAGAAATCGTCAATACCTTGAAGTCTGCATGCATCAATGGCAGGTTTCTCGCCTTTGACGTCAGTTTACATCATTGACTTTCGATCGAAGGATTCCGTGAAATGTTCGACATCAACTCATTCATTCACATCTCATGGATTGTACTGGGTACTTTGAGAACCATTGACATTACTGGTGGTCTCTCTCACGCTTGTTAAGAGTTTACATCATCGACTGGTAATCAAGTGGTTTCTACCATGTTCGACATCAACTCATTTATTCGCATGGCTAGAATCGTACCAATTCGGGAAGTAGAAATGAAGACCCTGGATCTAGTTTCCACCATCTAGGCTGCGAGGAGTTTTGTATTCATTATCTAAGTAGACTAATCATAAACATATGGCTGCGTCCATACTGTGCCTACAAAAGTCTATGATTGTGATGTACTGCAAGATCATTCCTGTATCAGAGTAGTTAGTCTGTTAGTTAAAGTTTTGATTTGAGTATGGGAATGCCTACCTCAGTGATGATATAATCTTATACATGTATTTTGTGTTGAAAATTGCAGGTTCTGACCAGGCTCTCCACGGGATAATCCTTGAAATGATAAAGCGCTTCACCCTTCCTAGATATTACAAACCCTAATCTATTCCAGGCTTCGCACTTTAGGGGGCAATCTGTTACACTAAAAAATGTCACCATGACCATTCACAGTTAGTATGGCTCAATCAACAGTCATGCTACCCTCTTAGGCAAGTCTTATGCCTCTGCTCTCCATGTCAAACTCCAAAAAAGAGAGAAAGTCTTGTATAAATGTATATATCTCTGGGGACGCAGGTTCTCTCAACCTTACCTGCGGGGACGCTCCCAATGTTCACAAAAGTTGCGTCCAAAGATGCTCTGTATGTAAAGGGACAGGTGCGTCCCCCTGTAAAGGTTAGAATGTGCAAGTTTCATCTTTAAAAAGTTACTTGTGGTCATTTCTAGAGCATTCTAGAAGGTTGTTCGACGTGTATTGGGCGCCTCCAGATGGTTCATGCACTCCTATCAAAGAGGAACTTATCCCATCAATAAGGGAGCTATCCCACCCAAAGAGGGGATTATCCCATTGATGGTGGAGCAAAACGAGGTACATGCCCCCCAGGCTTCATTGCATTCAACCAGATAGATGGAATGAAGGTTTACTTTCAATATTTAACTTGAAAAGGGAGTTGTTTCATTTTTAAGGAGGTTGACATGAGAAAAGAACTATCCTCATACCTGATTCATTTTTTAACGAGGTTGACTCAGTAACAGGAACTATCCTCAAAATCCTATTTTCTACAATCTACCTACATATCCTAAAATCTACCTGATTCATTTTTAATGAGGTTGACTCAATAAAAGAACTATCCTCATTTTAGCCTGTTTCATTTTTTAACGAGGTTGATACATGAAAAAACTATCCTGGTTCACTGATTCATTTTTTAACGAGGTCGACACAGTAAAAGGAACTTTCCTCGTAACTCCTTGTTTCATTTTTTAATGAGCTTGACACAAGACAAGGAACTATGCTCATGACTTCCAGTTTCATTTTTTAACGAGGTTGAGACTAGAAGAAACTATCCTCACAACTCCTTGTTTCATTTTTTAATGAGGTTGGCACAGGAAAAGGAACTATCCTCGCCACATTGATCATGGCTTCCAACTGGAAGAAAGACATGTCAATGGACACACCTTGATCATGGCTTCCAAGAGGTCTTCATCAGAAGGAAGAAAAGTTCTCTGGAAGGAACACATGTCAAGGGACTCAAAAGGGATAAGAACATCGTGTTCAAATAATCCCATAGAGTTTTCCATGTCAATTACCGGATCTAAATCAAAGGAAGATGAGCAATCAATGAGAGGCTCACTTACATCGGTAACTGAAAACATGGGACCAGTTGCCACATAATTAACCCGTGGCAGGGTAGATACCACTTTAGAATCAAGAACATTTAGGGGTGTCATACTATTGGTAGTTGAAACAAGACTAGGGAACGAAAGCTGGTCTATAGTCACAATACTGCCATTGTGAGGGAAAGACATCACGCAAAAGAGTGTCGATACGACAGCTTTCATTGCATAAACATAGTCTCGCCCAAGGAGTAAATTGAAATCCAAGGGACCTCGAACTACCATAAGATCAATACAGACAGTTTTACCTTCCAAGGTAATAGAAAACTTAGGAAGGATCCCTAAAGGTTCACTAATGGTTCTGTTAAAATCTTTCAGATTCTGCGTGATAGGCGCAAGCTGAGGGGAACCCAAAGCTTTCCAAACAGTTGAGGATAAAATACTAACAGAAGCACCTTCATCTACCTGAGTACGATGTATGTCCCTACCACCAGCCTTGACAATGATTTGGAAAGGGATGGAGGAAGGAAGACGAGGTTCTGTCAGTCTATTCCAATCAAAGGAAAAGACCTCAGTGCTTGGAGGGGGTTCTGTAGAAATAGGTGAAATGCCCCCCGGCATAGAAGAATCTGATGTAACAAGAAGAATCTGAGCGGTGTGAAGTTCACTCTCCAAAGGGAAAATGGGATCGACCGAATGTCAAATTGAATCGACCACTTGATCAACTAATTGATCATCAACCTGAGTGACATGAGTTTCACTCTCCAATGGAAGAGTGTGATCGACTTTACTTGAATTTAGATCAATCACTCCGTCAGTTGACGGTAGGTTGGGAGAAAGTTTACGGTAACCAGATGGAAATTCTTGCTGTGGAACAGTAAGGTTTTCCAACAATGTTGAGGCTTCATCCATGTGAGGGAAAATGTGAGTTTGATGACTCCCTTTACATAACTTACAAGGAAACCTAACTTTACCCTTTTTCCCAGGAACCTGACTATCACTGGTTGATGGATCAACGGAAAGTTGATGAGATTTTTCTGACCATACTTCCAAGACCTTTGGTATACCAGGACAATTGACAAGGAAGTGGTCACCCTTACAAAGCCTGCAAGGGTATTTGGGTTTACGGTGCATTTCGGAGTTTTCCTCAACAAAACTAACACTTACAGCCATGGTTGGTTGGTTGACTTCTTTCTTATATTTCTTCTTCTTCTTCTTCCCTTTCTTCTTCTTCTTAGCCTCCTGGTTACTAGCATCAAGGCTTTTACCAGGCGAAGAGGAAGAAATGGAGGAAGAAAAATTAGGCGAAGAAGGTAAAGGGTCAACAGAAGGTTGGTGATGTTGAGATGGTGAACTCTGTGAAGGAGAAGCATTCGGTTGAGGTTGAACAATTGGAGTATTTTGGGCCAACGAAGTTGAAAATAACCATATCGATAAACCTATTGTAAATCCAGGTAATGACAAAGTAGCCATATAAGGAGGACCAACATTCCCAAAGTAAGGAAAAGTACTAGGATTCTCATTAGGAGGGGTTCCTAGGTTGATAAATTCCGGAACATTTGCCATTATATTCAACTTCAGTGAATTTTATTAACAATTTAAAACTAAAATTAACAGTTCACAATTCACACCTAACAATTAAAATTCACAATTCACACCTATGGTCTCTAAAAGTAAAAACAAACAAATTAACACGCGCTATCAAATCTAGGAGTCAAACCACACACAAACAGTAAGCTCTCCGGACCGAAAACACTAGTTGGTGATGAAGCCCAACCTCGCAGAATTCAGTACAGAAATGGCGGGTGGAACAGTTACCCCGGCAACCTGCTTAATGAATAGACTGGACCAAGTTCCTCCACTTTAACCGTCTCGAGTGAAGTGAACCCCCCAGAAAATCCAAGTGAGTATAGCCGACGTCTGCTCCAGGTACAGTGGGACCTTCCCTCCACCGTCACCTCAGTAGAATCCTAAAGATAATGGCCACTAAGGTTACCAACCGCAACAAATGCACCTGGGGAAACAGTCTAAACTCCGACAGCACGCAAGGGCAGAGTAGCAAGCTCAATCCCCTTGCCGGCTCCTTGACAATAATCCAAGGTTTACCGACAAGTGACCCCTGGCTCCTCGACAATGGTTAATCCAAGGTTTACTGTTTTTAATACGTGCGTGTCTAGCGTCGTTCCCAACGAGGGGGGAATGATCCCCTCACTGGTTCGGACACGAGCTCGTGCTTCTCCTTTAAGAGGAGCTTTCCCAGAGTACAAATGAGACAATTGGATTTATTCTATCACAAGATGAGCTACTTGTTTGGTTTTGCTGTCTTGGAGAGTTAATTACTCTCCTACTCCAAGACACTAGCCTGATCTATATGGGTGCTTCAGAGCCCTAGAAATGTAAAAATTACTAGATGAATTTTAATTAAGCGCTGTGTTATTAAGGCTGTTTTTACTCAAATGGGTAAATGGAGATGAAACCAATGGTGTTATGACCCGACTCAACTGAATGCAATCGAATATGATAATGTAATCTTTTCAATTCGATGAATCCTAACTAAAGTAAGGAGAGAGTTTCCATTCACTTCCGACAATGCAAAAAATTGATCACTAAGAGAAAACATAACAAATTCTCTAATGCACTAATTTTATCAAGAAAAACTAATGCAAATCAATTCCAAACCATTTTTTATTTTTTTATTTTTTTGTGTAAATTCAAACCAAAGAAAACTGATCTAAATCTACGATTGATTTTCCAGAATGTAAACTATGCAACTGTAATCTATGCACAATTCACTCGAAAAGTATGCAAATGTAATCTATGCACATTTTTCATTCATATTCTGAAAATGAGAATTCTAATTATGCAAATGTGATCTATGCAAGATAATTCTCAAACACAAGATGATTCTAATGTAATCTAAGAACCAATCAAGTGCAAGTCGAGAAAATTGGGTGAGAGTTCCAAAGATCAAAAATAAAAACACTCAAAGGCGATTAACACTCATACACAATTTAGCCCCCCCCTCGGCGAATGAGGGGGAAATTTTTTTGCAAAAACAAAAGCAAAAAGATGCAAAATTGTGAAAAGACTGAGACAAACCTCCAAGTAATGACCAAAGGAAATCAAATTAAGAATTTCTCAAAAAAGAGACTCAAAAAACCCAATTGATGAAAGCTTAGAGTCGGAATGCTAATGAAACAAGCCTAGGTGAAGATTCTTGGCAAGGGACTAATGAATCTGGGCAGAAAAAACTAAGAAAAAACAAAATCTAAGAGCAAAAAGTGTAAAAAATGGAATTTTCTCAAATTTTGGCAGGGGACGCAGGCAACCCGTTAGCACAGGTGCGGGCCCGCTCTGTGCACACAGCAAAAGTGCGTCCAGAGACGCACTGAGCAGCACTCAGAGGGTGCGTCCTACTGAAAAATTCAAGAAAAACCAAAATGAAACTAACCCTAAGCTAGCCCACCCAAAAACAAAGTCACAGAGCCAAAACCAGAAAAATAAACCAATTTTCTCAAAGCAAAGTTCACACAAAGGAAAAGACTTTTCTCATCAATGGAATCCCCAGCGGAGTCGCCAATTTGTCACACGGAATCAGTCAAGAGTGCGGACACAACCGACCTTCCTAGAAGTCTAAGACATTCTAATGACAAACAAAACAAACTAGAGCTATCCTTCTCTAAACATGCATCATGATATGAGAAATCAAGTGTTTTGTTCTTACCTTTGTCCAAACGCTGTTGTAGAAGTCCAAGCTTTGTTTATCTGGATGAGCTCCTCCTTTTCTCCAAAACCTGCAATCACCAACAGTCAAACAATTAAATAGCACCTGATTATAACATAAAACAAAGCATATTCAACATATAGACCAAGGAGTACATGAAATAACCCATAAACAACAAGTTATTGAGAAGAATGGACCAATTTGCATTAAAGGTAATCAAAAGGAACCATTACAACCTGAGCCTTGGTGTTGTGCAAGCTCCTTCCAGGGTCCACAAGAGTCTTCCTTTACTTTGAAAAAGCTCACCCACTTCCAAATAGAACAAGCAAAGATGGCAATCTCTCCTCACAAGCTTCTAAATGGGAGTCCTAATTCCTGCAACATTTACCCTTAGAAATGTATAGCTTTCAACCTCTCCTCCTTCTAGCCCAATGCCTGTATTTATAGTGCTCAAGAGGAGGTTAATCAGGTCCACCATCAATGGGATAATCCTCTCTTTGGGTGGGATAGCTCCCTTATTGATGGGATAAGTTCCTCTTTGATAGGAGTGCATGAACCATCTGGAGGCGCCCAATACACGTCGAACAACCTTCTAGAATGCTCTAGAAATGACCACAAGTAACTTTTTAAAGATGAAACTTGCGCATTCTAACCTTTACAGGGGGACGCACCTGTCCCTTTACATACAGAGCGTCTTTGGACGCAGCTTTTGTGAACATTGGGAGCGTCCCCGCAGGTAAGGTTGAGAGAACCTGCGTCCCCAGAGATAAATACATTTATACAAGACTTTCTCTCTTTTTTGGAGTTTGACATGGAGAGCAGAGGCATAAGACTTGCCTAAGAGGGTAGCATGACTGTTGATTGAGCCATACTAACTGTAAATGGTCATGGTGACATTTTTTAGTGTAACACCTAGATCCATTTCAATTTTTGTTGCTATCTCATTGTTGTCGCATGCATGAAACAGTTTTGCACAGATGTTTGCCCAACTGGGGAATGACCTCACCCACATGCATTTTGATCTGTTTGTTGAATATTCCATTCATGTTTTGCATGTACTATTTATCACTTATGCTATCACTTAGTGTCACCATGCATTTCGTCGACATATTTGCTTCTAGTTTCCCATCACCAAGTTGGGCCAACCTTGGCTCAGCCTCTACCTTCACCGAGGCTGCATTGCACAATATGGGGAAGGAAATGTCACCTTCCTCTCCAGGTGTTATAGACATTTTTGTGCCTTACAGCATTGAGCATGAAATTTCCATAATATAAGGGATCCAAAGTCCCTAAACATGTTGTTCCTACCCCTAGAGGAACAAGGCTAACAAACCACAACAATTCACAGAAGTTCTCCACCAAAAAACTGCTCAAAACAAGTCAATTAAGGATCATTTCAGTGGCTACACTAGCTGTTTGCGCTGAATGTCAAAGCCAACACTGGCTACCTGCGTTGAATGTCAACTGGAACAAAGGCCACCTGCGCTGAACGAGAGTGGACAAGTGGCAGGCTCATTTCTCAACGTGTCAAAACCCAGGAAGCTTCCAAAATGACACTTGCCTCAGGGAATTCGACTGGTGATGAGTAAGAGGTTCCAAATCTCCAAGTGGAAGCAAGAACCTCCAAGTGGACTCAAGAACTGACAGAGGGAGAGGACACTAGTCAGATCTCAAGCTGACTCATCCTCTCTCCAAACATCTATATATGGATCTCTCCTCCATGAGATCTAGGGGCTGGAATTTCATTATTGCAAAGAATTGTTGTTCGTTTGAGACTGGAATCATTGGGTGCTTAATGCTTTGAAGGGGCTGAAGATAGGAATTCCATTTGCTGGGAAGGAGATGCTGGATTGGAGCCCTCTGGGTTGTATCTCTTCCTGAACCTTGTTATTCATCAATAAAGCTATCTTGGTTTCTCCTATATGCTGATGTATTTTGATGTATGAATGTATTAGTGTATTTGGTTTATTTCTAATCCTAAACTAGTTATGAATGTGAACATCTGTCTTTGTGTAGTTTTCTTCTCTTGTTGCAAGTAGTTGTTCTCTTGTGATCTTGCAGGAAGTTGTAGCTAGATAAGCAAGAAGGCAAGTAGCTGTGAACACCCAAAGAGAAGGGAGATTGGATCGAGGGACAAACGGAAGACATCGATAGGTTTATTGATCTCTCTTCTTTCACATTTCATAAAGGAAGAAACCAGTATAGCTGTACTCGTTTGTTGCTAAGGCACTGTCACACCTTAGGTGGATAGGATCGTCCTGCATAGGCATTTTCCCCCTCAACAAATTGGCGACTCCACTGGGGAGATTTGTTTAGTAATTTTGTTTGTGTTTCTATCATTGTTTCTTTCATAGACTTGACAGCAACAATCGAACTGCATCTTTCCCGGATGCAAAGTAGAAAGTTGCTGCTTTGATCCAATTGCTGGACTTGTCTATGATCTGAACAATGGATTCACAAATGATTTGATGATCCTTGTGATAGATCTTAGTAGCCTCTCAAAGCATCCCTTTGATTACACCTTGCTTGTTGCTTTTATTTGGCCTGAAACAGTTGATTAAGTAGCAAACTGTGACCCAAAACCTGAGGGAAACGAGAGTTTCTCCTTCAGCGCAGACCCAGTGAAGGGATTCTGCATTTCAACGCAGGTCTCGTGAAGGCTACCTGCGCTGAATGTGAAAACCCCTATGTTGAGGTTGCGCTGAACCAGTTTGTCCTTGTGCAGCTGGGGTTCTCTGCTCTGTTTTGCCTTGTTTTGATCTCCGATTTTTGTGGCCTGTAACCAGCATAGGTACCAGTCTGAAAACTCCTTTTCTCTACTTACATTCTGCCTCCTTTTGTACAAAAATACTGTGAGTGTTTTTATGTGTTTATGGCGTCATTTACAGTCTTCCTTTGCATGAGTGAAATAGTCATCCTGTAGCCCTTGATTCAGATCTGTTGATTGTGATCTTAGAAGAGAGTTCACTGGCTGTTTGCAGATTGACTATACATTTACTTTTGCTTATTGGTTTGAATTTGTCTCTTTTAAGTGTCAAAACAAGTCTTTATTTCGAAAATCGTTAAGTGTTGTAATTCTTCTATCTTCTCTGATTTCGAAAAAGTAAACTTGTTTGTATTGATCATTTAAAAGCAAATTCAAAGTTGTACAAGAAGCTTTCTTTGTAGGCATCAATACTAAGAAAGCAGAAAACAAACACCTGCATTGTGCATTTGCATTTGATAGTTTGCATGTTCGATTTAGGAAAAGTGCATTAGAGTGTGCTGATTGCTCTTTGAGAAAAGATGGTGTCTTTCTTTTCCCTTAGTAGCTAGGATTTTCAAAGTTGAAAAGATATAAATCTTGCTTATCATCTTTAGACTGCATTTAGGAATTTGTATCATACATCTTGTGGTGAACCTTGAAAGGAAAACTTTAAAAAGATCAACCTAAAATAAATTGAATGAACTTAACAACACTTTGTAACATAACGCACAGCATAGAGGTCTAGGCTAGAGACGTGTTCCGGCGTCGTTAAGCCTGGTGACTGTCGATCTCGTGGATGGTGGGTGATTCCTCCTGAGGGACGATAACGCCAGTACGGATTGTGCTCCCACGTACCGTCGCGTATATATTGGGAGACCCCTATAGGCATAAAACCTTTATCCTTAGGAAGCCGTGTCAGCCGCCCAACTGATCGCAATGCACTGAACACAACATTCAGGAAGATAGACCACCCGTACCCTAAAAAGTATTCTGCGGTTTTGCGAAAAGTTTGGCACACCCTCTGCCTAGAACTCCAGAGCAGTTCCTTTTGGCCTTTTTCAGACTCTATAACGGAAAAAGTCCATCCGAGCATTTGTCACTTTGGGCTCGTTAAAACATCGAAGGAGACTAGAGTCATCTTTAGCTTTTTCTCGACTCTTTAAAACTGAAAAAGCAAGTTATGTCTAAAGCGTCGTTAAAATTTATTTTAAACGGAACAATCACCCTTTATTCCTGCGTTGATCTTTAGGTTGAAAAATGGAGCACACCAACCAAGGAATTCCCCTTGGTGGAAATCCTAGTCCCTTCTCCTCTTGGGGAGATGTTGGTGCACCCCACATGGCCACATTGTCGCTTCCAGGACTGACAATTGGCCTGCCAGTTTGGCTCTTTTCAACCAATGTCATTCAGAACACCACCATTCCTGAACAGTCGAGTCAACAGTTAGACCAGACTCTAGTTGCCCACCAGCCTTCTACTTCAACTTCCTCTCCTCCTTCTTCTTCGCTTAACGGAACTGGTAAAACAAAAAGCCAGGTTCCTAAGGAGAACAAGGAAAAGAAGAAGAAAGAGAAGAAGAAGAAGGAGCCAAAGGCGACTGGGGGCAAACAAGTGTCGTCTGACAAAAATCCACACACAGCACTGACAAGGCCTAAATCGCCATGTGTCATATGCAAGGGAGACCACTTCCATAGAGATTGTCCCTGTATCCTTCGAATACTAAGGGACTGGTCTCCCTGTTTGCACAATTCGGTAGCATCGACCTCTGATAGCCATGTTGACTGCTCACCGTCAACTAGTGAAAGTGAAGTCACAAGACAGAGAGGGAAATTTAGATTTCCCTGCAAACTGTGTGAAGGCGATCACGCCATCCACCGTTGTCCCTTCTTAGACGAGGCTAAAAGAGTTCTGGAAGATCGCCCGATTTTACGAGCGCAACTTCCTCCTGGATATCAAAAACTCCTGCCAAGTCCTTCACTAGTTGAGAACCCGGCTGACCCGCCCAGATGGTCAGCCGAAGCACCTATCATTGAAGATGAACCGTCTGGATCCATGCCTGACGAAAGTCAACAGGTTGATACGGCAGTTGACCTGGTTTTGCCTTCAGAGGCTCTATCTTCGAATGATACCATCACAGAGGAGAATAAAGATGACACTGTCCAAATTCTCTTCATCAACACTGACTCTGATGAACAAGGGGGCAATGCCCCCATTCCTTTATCACAGGAAGGAAGTTCTTCAGAGCGATATCCGGCCGTTTATTCGGTCCCACCACCAAGCAACCTGGTTGTGTCCTTTGACTGGAACCAACTAGGCAGACCCCGGTTGCCAGCAAGCATACCATTCAGAATTATTGTTCAAATATACAGAATGGTAATGGTTGGCACTATCATTGATGAGGGGGCATCTGTGAGTATCCTTTCCTCTATTGCTTGGAAAGCGCTTGGTTCGCCAGCGCTTTTGCCTGAAATGAGAAATCTATCAGGTTTTGATAAAGGAACCAGTCGACCTTTAGGGATCCTCCCCAATGTGCCTATAACATTGAAAGGGAAGACCGTTCAGATGAATGTGATGGTCGTTCAAGGACCCTTGGATTATAACCTACTCCTTGGACGAGACTATATATATTGCATGGGAGCTATAGTCTCCTCACTCTTTAGAGTAATGTGTTTTCCGCATGAAGGAAGAGTGGTCAAGCTCGTGGACCAACTTTCATTTCCTGGATCACGCATCGCAAATAGTCATATACCATCCCTAAATGGTCTTTTCATGCAAGAAGTGTCTCAACCCACGGTTCGTCCTCCTGATGAGCGCGAGTAATCCGGGAGGATATGACTGGAACCCAGGGGGCATGCGTCCTGGTCTGCTTCGGCAGAAAAAACTTTGGGTATAGGGTAGGTTTCTGCGGGAGAATATGACTAGTCCGTACCCCGTCCGTGGTTGGAAGAGGGGTTGGTCTGGAATAAGATTCTCTTGTCAAGGTTATGTGTTTGGCGCTCGTTGTCACTCACCTTTGTCTATTTCGGTAGATATCGCCGAAGAAGTGTTTTTTTGAAAGAATAACAGAACAATATTTGGGTAGCCTGAAAGAGGTAGGCCTCTCCCGGTAAAACAAATGTTTTATCTGCAAATTGAGGGGTAACCTTGAAATCGTACTTTATGCCTCGGGGCATGCAAACCTTTTGGAGTACAAGCAAAGAGCGGTTATTTATCTGTTTTTTGGGTTAGCCGTTTCCTAACTTGCATAAAGAAAGGATGCGGAGCAAAGCTTAGTGAGATGAAGCTCCATAAAAAATATAATCTTGATGAGACACTCTTATCATATGACTGGGTAATCAAGCAGTTTTAGCATAAAGTTCATGCTTGTTAAAAAATAAACGCAAGATCCGAGCAGTTTTAGCGCATAGTTCATGCTCGTTAAAAAATAAACATAATATCGAGCAAGTGTTTCAATCCGCGTTTAAGCTCGTTAAAAAATGAACTATCCTGGTAAATAACCACTGTGAATGTAATATCATCAGCCGTTAAAGCCTTGGTCATGTTTGCACCGTCACCTCCACTTTTCATTTGGCCGATCGTTCACCTCCATATGATTGTTTACCCATTTTGAGGAACAGCTACGAAGAGTGATTACACCTAGCCATCCTTGTGACATTGCCGTGATTGGAAAATTCCAACTCGTACCTGGAATCAGCTGCTATCCCTGTTTATCACTCGTTCCTCAAAAGACGAGTCTTCTTTAAGCTCTTTTCAACTGACTCGTAAAATATGAAAAGATTTCCGAGTTTTGGCCTTCCAGCTCTTTAAATCGACCGGAAGAGCTATCCCTCCTCTAGATTTTAATCTTTTTGGACCTGAGGGATTATTGCACAAAAAGATCGAGCGCTTGTTTTGTTCGGCTCGTTAAAACTATCGAAAACTCATCCCTTCTATATTGTTTTATACTTTTTCGGACTTAAGGGATTAGATGACGAAAAAGGACTTTTGGAATTACTTTATGTACCTTTTTAGACTCTCTAAAAATGAAAAGGACCGAGTTATCCTTGTCGTTAGACTCGTTAAAATCATTAAATAGCGACAAACTTGTCTTTAGACGAGAACGAGTTTCACTATCGCTAGGCTCGTTAAAACATAGCGATGGGCTTGCCCGAAGGGCAGGTTATAGAACAAGCATATGTTATCCTCCTCAAGCTTGACAAAAATAAAGAGGTACTGGTCAGCAATGACTGGGGAAAAATTGGGAGAAACTTAAGAAAACTTTGATGGTAGCAAGTCGCTCTTGAACATGACACTTTTCCTCCGTACCACAATCGGGTTGGGTTGTTTCATTCACTGGTCACAGCCATGGTCTCGCCATACCACCCATATTTGGGGTAATGCTACCGATCCATCGTATCAGTGTCGCCATATGTTCAAGAGAAGTCATTCAGAAAGAGTCAACCGTGTCCCATCCACTGCCATACATTATCCTTCATCCTTTCATGACCGCCACCCTGAATCATATGTCACAGATCGTTTTCACCTCCATTAAAATCATTAGCTCCGTTCCGTGTCACTGATGTGGGATTCATTAAGGCGCTCCTTTGATGGATCGCTTCTTGTCGACATCAGCTCATTATCCAAGAAGTTGATCTAGGAACAACCCCTTCAGTACTTTGAAGCTTGCATGCCACAATGGCAAGTTTCTCACTTCCGGCGACAGGTATACATTAATGACCTTCGACCGAAAGATTTTGCGTGGTGTTCAACGCCAAGTCCTTTATTCACACCACGTGAATTGTACTGCAGTACCTTGAGGGTCATTATCATTATCGGTGATTCCTCTCGCGCTTGTTAACGGTTTACATCATTGACCGGTAATCAAGCAATGTCTTTCCATGTTCGACTTCAGAAAAATTCTCACATGGATCGACTTGTACTTAGAGTGAAGATCGAAGGAGTTTGAAGACCCCGGATCTAGTTTCATCCATCCGGGCTGCGATATATATTCAGGAAAGATAAAGACATTGACATGTACATTATTGCAGAAGATAATCATCCTACTCAAAGGATGATAATTTCATCAAAATTATCAGTCTATCATCAGACGATTGTCTATTCTATGTACAGAAAAATGAATTTATAAAGCTGAGCATGGGAATGCCCGCCTCAGCTAGATCATGAAAGCAGTATAGAAAATAATGTATTGTATTGTATTGTATTACAGGTCTCCTCCCAGCATTGGATGAACTTCGGATCCCCCTGATAAAGCATTTCGCCCGATAAACAGCCTCATACTTTAGGGGGCAACTGTTATAGACATTTTTGTGCCTTACAGCATTGAGCATGAAATGTCCATAATCTAAGGGATCCAAAGTCCCTAAACATGTTGTTCCTACCCCTAGAGGAACAAGGCTAACAAACCACAACAATTCATAGAAGTTCTCCACCAAAAAACTGCTCAAAACAAGTCAATTCAAGATCATTTCAGTGGCTACACTAGTTGTTTGCGCTGAATGTCAAAGCCAACACTGGCTACCTGCGTTGAATGTCAACTAGAACAAAGGCTACCTGCGCTGAACGAGAGTGGACAAGTGGCAGGCTCATTTCTCAAGGTGTCAAAACCCAGGAAGCTTCCAAAATGACACTTGCCTCAGGGAATTCGACTGGTGATGAGTAAGAGGTTCCAAATCTCCAAGTGGAAGCAAGAACCTCCAAGTGGACTCAAGAACTGACAGAGGGAGAGGACACTAGTCAGATCTCAAGCTGACTCATCCTCTCTCCAAACATCTATATATGGATCTCTCCTCCATGAGATCTAGGGGCTGGAATTTCATTATTGCAAAGAATTGTTGTTCGTTTGAGACTGGAATCATTGGGTGCTTAATGCTTTGAAGGGCTGAAGATAGGAATTCCATTTGCTGGGAAGGAGATGCTGGATTGGAGCCCTCTGGGTTGTATCTCTTCCTGAACCTTGTTATTCATCAATAAAGCTATCTTGGTTTCTCCTATATGCTGATGTATTTTGATGTATGAATGTATTAGTGTATTTGGTTTATTTCTAATCCTAAACTAGTTATGAATGTGAACATATGTCTTTGTGTAGTGTTCTTCTCTTGTTGCAGGTAGCTGTTCTCTTGTGATCTTGCAGGAAGTTGTAGCTGGATAAGCAAGAAGGCAAGTAGCTGTGAACACCCAAAGAGAAGGGAGATTGGATCGAGGGACAAACGGAAGACACCGGTAAGTCTATTGATCTCTCTTCTTTCACATTTCATAAAGGAAGAAACCAGTATAGTTGTACTCGTTTGTTGCTAAGGCACTGTCACACCTTAGGTGGATAGGATCCTCTTGCATAGGCATTTTTCCCCACAACACCAGGTTTGTGCATTATGGCCTAGCGCTAGCCTCATGGAGTGCTTTACACATTCCTAAAGGATAGTGGTTTCTTGGCCCAGGAAATTGCGCAAATCTGTCCCTAGGCCAACAATCCTTCGAGGCTGGGATTGCGCATTGTATAATCCCAATAACCAGCTGCCCAACTTGATTGCACATTTTGAAAATCCAACAGCCAATCTAGCCTCCCAAATAGTCTAGAATTCCTTTTACAGAGTTCTAGCAGCCAGTCACATAGCCTCCTAGTGAAATTTGTGCAATCTTGCTCATCAATTTCCCAGGTATGTGTTGTGTCCTTCTTCAGATTTGTTTTGTTTTCACTGACATATTTCTTGCCATGCATGCTACTTGTTTCCAAATCTTTTAGTTGTTCATCTGTCTCAATGGCTTCCAAGAGAATAGGATCTCTGGAGGCTGATGGTATGGCAGCTGGACCAACAGCTGAGTAGGTGTTCTCTGGTTTGTCGATCTATGAAGATACGAAGATGTATCTAGACAAGGACATCAAACTGAAGTGGCAAGAGGTGAATGAAACATTTGTAAGTAATTTTGGGGAATACATTGAAGACTGTCAGGTATACGTGAATATTCATAAGTTCGGCTTGTACCAGATTGCATGGAGATACCCTGCATTCCCATGTGCAAACATGATTCACTGGATCATCTCTCACACTGTCCCCGAGACGATGACCTTAAGCAGTGTCAGTGGGATGAAGATTTCAACCTTGTGGGCACAAGATTACAACGAGATGTATCATATTACCAAACCCATGACTGTCATGACTCCCCCGTTCAACTTTCCCAACAGCAGAGACCACTTCAGAGACATTCTAAAGGATTGGGTAAAGGAGCCAGCTCGTTTCAAGATAACCCCCAATCAGATCTATAAGACAAAGATATTGAGGAAGGCATACCAATACTTGGTCATATTCACATGTCGACTGAGTGGCCAAGTGAGCACTGAGACCTTCCCTCAGAGTTGGGTGGTGGCATTGGACCAACTAACTAGAGAAGGAATACCATGCAACTAGTCCAACATACTAGCTCATCAACTAAAGGAGCAAGTCATGAAGGCTCAACAGTCACTCGAAGGCATGCATGTAGAGATTTACATGTTCTCCTACATTCTAATGTTGTCTGTTCCTGACATGAGTTCCTGGGCTTACAATGGGCATGGTCATCGGCGGGGACTGTTGTGAGCACATATTTCAAGTTATTGTCTGAGTGCAGCTTCAGAGGAGTGATCATACGGTTGTCTGACCATCTTGCCACCCTAATGTATAGGTTGATATTCGAAAAAAATCCACTTTGCATATCAGAAGAAGCGATGAATGCATTGTTAGGCATTGAAAATTGGTATGCCTCACCAGCCAGCACATTCATTTGAGTGTTCAATGTGGAGAATCCTATGCATGTTTTGAAAAAGTTATCTTTGGACGTGCTTATTATGCAGGAAGTAGCGTATCATATCTCAGCAGGATTGACAGCTAAGCTGCAGTAGAAGAAGAAGGTACCTTGGCCCATTCTTCCATTGTGGGTTGGGTTATACGAGATATGGAGCATCAAGAAAGCAGATGTCGAACCTGAATAGATGATGAAGTAACCATTTGACCTTTGAAGCTTCAACCCATATGACCCACATTGCATTGTGAAGTATCACTACATGAGTGTTCAGTACAATAGGATCCACGAGGCATTTCATTGGGCCGAAGAGGACTCATGGAGATACCATTACAATTCCTCCATACCCAATGAATAGGTCAACTTCACTATAGAGTGGTTATCAAATAATCATGAAGCAGCACCACGGAGAGCACCAGCAGTAGTAGTAGTAGGAGCAGAGGCAGCAGAGCCAAGAATACCTATGCGTGACAAAGGGAAGAGAAATATTGTCTACCGCATGGAGGAGGAGCAAAGATGCAAGTTTAGAGTAGATCCACTTGTAGAACAAGCAGCTATGGCTATTCAATAGAAGAGGCAGCAACATGACAAGCGAATCGCGTGAAGGCAGAGAGATAAGAAGAGAATGGAAGAAGCAGAGAAGGAGTTGCATGTGTTGAGGGACCAAATCTGGAAAGAACAAGAGTTGCGCCAATAGGAGAAGGAAGCGGAGAAACAACAGATTCTGCGGGGGATGCATCACATGCAAACAGACAAAGCAGCGCCCATAGAAGTAGTTGATTCTTCTGAACAACTGGCATCACGTGAACAGGGTGAAACCTCATAGGGGTAAGACTTTTCTCATGAGATAGAACAAGCTCTTGAATAGTTGGATGCAAACATGGAGCAACAGGAGTTGGAAGACGACACTGACCTCATGACTGACCAAAGAGAGGTCGACTCACCTACTTCAATGCATCGAGATGATGAGAAATTCTCAAATGACCAAGGAGGCATTGAGATCCTTGGTGGTCAACCGGAAGTAGAGATGCACAACACCTCCTTTGATGAATCTCATCACGGAGTTGTGCAGTCTCAAAGAATACCAAATCTGGAGTACCAAACATCCCCTATGCAATTTGAAGAGCAAGTGTTCATGACTAATGTGCATAGGAATCTAGTTGCATTGGCCGATTCAACTAGAGTGTATGTCGAAGCCACTAGCTCGAGTGTTCATTTTCTCATAGCTAAGAATGAGTGAATGACGAAGGAAGTATAGGTGGCTAAGAAAGGAGGAGACTTGGTGGAAATGTCTGCCTGAGCTGAACTAAAGAAGACAATACTAGATGAAATATTTTCCTTGGACACAGTGATGCGAGCATTGTACGCCAAGTTTGGTACCATGCATCAAGAAATCGTTCATCTCCATAGATAGCAGCAACAATGTGCAAGAAGAGTATGCATCTTGACAAACATACATCAAACTATTGATATGATGTGAGCATGGATGATGAAGTACAAGGGATCCCCGCTTCACTTGCCAAAGATGAAGAAGGCCAATGTGGTCGAGCTACAAGCACGTATCCAGAGTCAGATCCAATACTATGAAGAACTATCGCAACTCATCGCTAGTGTACATGCATCCTATGCACAAGTATTCAAAAGCATGGAGGTTATAGTGCACACTTATGCGATCCCATCATTTGGGACCCTCACCTAGGCGGTGACCAAGAAGCGGGTCCAATAGGAGCTTGACTCATACTTCGATGAGTTGATGTGCATGGCCACGAGCCCAGACTTTCCTATCAGTGCAGACATCATGCACAAGTCTGTTGCTAGTCCAGCCACACTAAAGACATTGATGCGCATGCTCATAGATGATTTGGACAGAGGAGGCCAAGCATTGTACCCAGATGCTACGGAGTCAAGGTTTAGGCTTCAGACAAATGTCATAGAAGAACACACAGGCACTCTCAAGGACTACCAATCTTAGCATCAATATATCAGTGTTAATCAGCATGAGGATGTCGAGCAGTTGGACTTCTATGGTTGTCTAAGTCCAAATGATGTTTAGTTTGGCTTTTCTAAGCCATTGTTCACATGGGTACATGTGCATTGTAATGTTGAGTCATGTCAAGTGTAAGTCAAGTGTCAAGGGTGGATGTAACAGTCACAGATTAGGTGAAGGGTCATGAGGGTAGTTGAATGGTCACAAAGGGGAATGTCAAGAGTCACCCCACCCTTTGCTATAAATATTCCCTCATAACTCATTGTATAGGCTTTTGGTTAGCCAAGATTCTACTAAGAATATTTTGAAGAAAGCTTGGACAGTATTGTAACGCGCCTTGGGTTCTCCATTGCACGGAGCTAGTGCATCTGTTTGGAGGAGTAGGAAGATCTGGCTATAACGTTCCACTGTTGGGGATAACAGGTTTACATGAATGTATTTTATGATTTTGACTTACACTTCTTTATGTAATAAGAGCCAACACATTTTCATGCATATGTTGTTGTTGTAGTTGGACTACTCTGGTTGCTTTAATGATATGTGTTGTTTAACTTACAGACTTGTGTATGAATTGATTCACATGCAATTATATGAATCTTGTTGTTAATGTGTTGCATATGTTTTTAATGCTGTCACCGTCCATGTCGACTGCTCTTTTGGACATAAGACAAACATTTCTCTTGAACCTTGCTATAACAACTATCACACTCGTCTCCGACTGATCCATGAGTGGTGTACATGTTATCTTACCTTGTATGATGTGACTGCCGCATCTGAGTGGGCTGCTCCGTCGGAAGCTATGCATGTCCTTTGCGTTGTGTGTTCCTAGCTGAGATGGGACTGATCCCTTTCAACTTGGAACTCACCTTCACATCCTTCCTCTTTCAAAGTGTTGGAACCTCTCATACACCTTCCTTGACTCACTGCAATAGTCACACCCTTGCTACGGACAGAGTTATTCTACTTGCCTCTGTGTGACACCGCGGTCAAGGAATTACCTTAAGACCCACTGCTAGGACTCCTACACCAAATGGTTTGAGGTCTAATTGTGACTTCTTACCAAGGATATCCCCTTGACATATTGGTGGGTCCAACACCGTGAACATTTATGGCGCTAGAAGAAGGGCCTGATGACATGCAGAGTCCTCTCATACAATTTTGAACCTTTTCATATCTTTCATGGAGTCTTGCATTCTTCTTCCCCTAAGGTGTTTTTTGAATTGTGAAGATGTCTCCATCTCGGGGAAGCTTTTTGATCTCTTGTCCACTCACACGTATGATGGTGAAGGCGAAGTGGCCTCTCCTGAGCACTTACATAACTTTCTTTCCATGATTCAAGGGGAAGATGAGTTTACTGACGAATAGGCCAGTTTGTTGCTTGCATTCACACTTCGCAAATCTCCATTTCATTGGGCACTCAGCCTACCAGCTGACACCGTGCACTCATTTGACCACTTCTGCGATCTTATTAAAGACACGTTCGATCATTTTGATCCAAACCATCTTGACCGAAAACTGTTACAACAACAAAGGACTCCGCATGAATCCGTTATTGATTTTTGGCAGCGCTTCCGGGACTTACAGTTTCAAACTTCAAGGAGCCAGATGAAGTTTTCTTATCTTTAGGACCAGTTCAAGTAATTTCTTAAGAAATCTTCTGTCCCAAGAGAAATATTGATGTCAAGCCTCACTCAACCTTCTTCGTTGATGGAACCGCGCAATCTCATGTGGAAGCAGGAACTGTCTCAACAGACTATCGCCTCACTCTCATTCAATAGTTCCACCATCATCCTGTGATGTTGAGGATCATGTTTGCACACCTTTTCATCCTTTACACTCTCCCAACATCACTCCAATCCATTTTCACACAAATTTGGTTGTGAGTCCTTCGAGTTCCCATGTGCAGTCTTTTCTTCCATTTCGGACTTTCACTTGTTGTAAATGAGGAACAACCCACTGACGCAGTTGCTGTTACACAAACAACATGCGTTGTCATTCATGAAGAGTGTGAGTGGGATTTTTAACATCAATGCTCGAAAAAGGACTACTCCCTTCTGTCTAAACCCCCTCCATTATTTCCTATCCTCTTTGGTGAACCTTCCATCCATGATTTTGCATGTGTGTCTTCATCCACGGATGCACCCATTGTTGATCACTTGCAGGACTCACTGTATGTTAGTCCATAATTCGATAACAGAGAGGATAAGTTATTAATTAAATATCCAATTGATCCTTCATCTCTCTTTTCCAAAAACATAGTGGATGAGTTCGCTCGCTTTTCATCTACCCCTATGTTTAATTCATATAATCGCGAGGATGTCGAAGAATTCATTGATATTTGTGATCGTAGTTTCATGATCCATTTTCTTCCAATTTTTATCACCATCACGAATCTATTGTAGTCGATCTTTCAAAGCCACCGGTGTATGATGATCTACCTAGTGATGAATCTAAGACACCCAAGACTGTCGAGGCACTTCTCCCTGAGCTGATGGTTATGTCAGGCCCTCGCTCTCTTGAGGTTAGTCTCACTTCTGATCATGAAATTGTTCAATCACCCAAGGCTTCTCATCATTCATCTGTATGCATTGAAGATCCATCTCACACACAAATCACACTTCCTCCACTTGAGTTGCACAATCCCATTACTCATGCTTTGGAGGAGTCTTACCTCATTCGCGATGCAATTTGTCTTTGTTTCTTTTGTTTTCTTGCATGTCACAGTCAAGAGTGTGCTTATGCTTCCAAGTTGCATGTAGTGTCACACAGCACCATGAGAAGTCCACGGATTGTCTGTCATTCTCTCGCACTCACTTATCTCACATGGGCACTTTGAAACACAAAGTGAGGTTATCTTCATTGTTATATTTTTCTTTCTTGCTGGTTTGCACCACTGGGTTGCTTGCGGACCAAGCCTTCACCAACATGGGTCTACCAATGTGTAGGTGGCTACATTGGAAGTATCACTTCATGTGATCAGGCCCATGTACCATTGGTATAGGAGTAGGAGTAGTGTTTCCTTTCAATTGTTTGCTTGCATGCTTGCTTGCTTGTATGCTTTGTCTGCATGTTTGTTTGCTTTCTTGTTTACTTAGCTACTTTACTTTCACTTTAGCTTCTTCTTTTGCTTTGCTTTGATTTTTCTTGGCTCGTTTGTTTCGTTTGCAGGTTAGCCTTGCATGAAACCATGTATGATTCTTGAAGCAAGCTGGGTAAAGTACAAGAGGACTTGTATATTTATCACTACTTGGTTATCTGTCATCTTGCCTCTATATGATGAGCTTGTTACTCTTAGTCCATGATACGTCAAAGGAAAATATGTATTCTTCGAAGTGAACCTTGGTGTAAACACAATGCTTGCGCGGTAACTAGTGTCACCTTCTCTAGTCGATTGGTTTTTGGTTAATCCTTTTTAGCTTAGTCAAGTAGAGTAATGTGAGGGGGAAAACCTCAATAAGCACGTTAGAGATATAATAAACTATTTCTCTATTGGAACAACCTCCTCTACTCTCAATAAGTTGGGATCCCTCTTCCGCCTATGAAATGGGGCCTGACCCAGGTTCGAAAGTGTTTTAGCCAAAAAATCTCGCACTACTGGCCCTTTCGGCAATAATCTGTAGAGCGCGGACTAAAGTCCCACCCGAGGTAGTATGGGAGGGTGCTGGAAGCAAGCTTCCGCACCCTAGGGATGCCTTGATGAGGTTTGGAGGGGTCACGAACCAACCCGCGCACTCGTGTTACTCTGCACAGCTATTTGGCCTTCGCGTAGCTCGGCAACGAGGCACCTCTTAGATTCTTATCATGATTGTTATTATAGATCTGATCTAATTCTTAAGGTCTTTAATCACACATTCAACAGTTATAACCAGTGCGCGCAACTACAAATCTTATATATATGCATAAAATCAGAACATAAGCATAAACATATAGATATGCGACCAGATGCACAATAATCCAGAAACACTTATCTTTATTAATCTTCAGTTTAGTACAATTAGTTCCACCCTGTGCAGTTAGCTGCAGGGGTCCATGCACATAGCTGCGGAATCTACCAGGCCTCTGCGCACACAGCTATAAAGCCTACTCTAACTACTACCAACGACAACTCGGACTTACAGACTCAGAGCACTCTTACTTTTACAAACCCATACACTTTAGATCTTAATCAAAGCTACCTTCTACCCTTGGAGCCTCACTCTTTTTATACCATCCCATGGTCCGCGGACCATGGGCAGGCTGACTCACTTTCTATTATTTTACATTATTGTCAAGTAGACAACCCTTTGACTTGACCCATTACAGTTCGCGCTCCGTGCACTTCCCAAAACTTTTACAATATTGTTACCCTAAATTGTGGGCTGTAAGCCCCAAAACCGTTACGCGGGGGATCCCCTACCAACAGGCCCCCAACACAATCATCGTGACTCGTTCCGAGTCACTCGTCAGTGCAGCGAAACACGCTGCCACGCATCACGATTCACCATCCCTGCGAGCGATGCACTACGTTCTGTTGCTCCATCCTTGCCTCCTGCAAAACTCCTTCGAGCTCCTTCTCCATTGCCTCTACCAATTCGCTCAATAGATGATGCTCATTCTTCTCTGCTTAGTTAACACAAAGCGGCCTCTCATAGGATTTTAGCTCTAGCTGAGGCGCCAAAGGCAGGAATTCTTTATGCCAAAGCAACAAGTTTCCAATGTCTGGTCCAGTAGACACATTATCCGCTGAAGCTTGTGTTGAATTTTTGTAAGAGAGATGTTGTTGTCTGCGAGATCCCAATCTTCAAGGTGCGTCAAAGAGAAACTATTAACTGAATTTCCATTATTTGTCTCAAGATTCACCATTTTCCTCTTATCTTTCATGGGTCGCCTGCCAGCCCGTGGTTTAGGCAGCGACATTCGGAACAGTCCTGCTTCGTGTTTGAGACTTTTCGGTACATCCCTTAACATCGGTGCTGAGCTCGGCACAGCATTTGTGGCTGTTGACATCACACTATCCAAAAGGTCTTGCATCTCTATTGGCCATATTAAAACCCCCGGGCTTACTCCTTGAGCGTCGACGATCACTAGTTCCATACTAACTTGAAGTTACAATAGCTTACTTCTCCCAATACCACAGATTGTTCAGTGGATGCCCCGTGTGATTTATAGGAGTGTTGAAATTCAAATTCAGTCGTTCCCTCCTTTCCTAGCGCCTTAATGTTAGATCTACAGTAGATCATTCCAGATCTAGCTCTTACTTCATATCTTAATTGCCTGCCACCCGCTCCTTTTCACTGTAACTAAGACATCTTGTCATGAACAGTGACAACAACAGTCACCTCCGTGTTTATCCACGCTACAGCATAACCCCTTCTTCGCAACCGCTACCCTTATGACATATCGATCTTGCGTGCACCCCTGTTGTCACGTAGCTCCTTAACAGACTGTTTTACCATCCCGCGCTCTCTTTCAACTACTAGGAGTGGTGAGACTGTTCTTCAGTCGGTTAGTTAGGTAGTCGGCCCACCCATGTAGAGCTTTAGGAAACTACCATTTACTATTCCTGGGATGGGCTCTCCATTAAGCTTGTCGAGCTGGACTGCGCATCCCTCTGTGACTTCTTTGACTACATATGGTCCCAACCAATGCATTCAGAGCTTTCTAGGGAATTTCTCGAACTTGTTGTCGTACAGTAATACTAGATCGTTTCCTTTGAATATGCACAACTTGATATCGCAATCATGCCAAGATTTTTCCCGTTGTTTCTGTACCTGCTGATGGAATCCTGCTAGAAGCCGTTCCTCCTCAAGTTCTTCCAGATGCATGAGCCTCTCTTCCAAGGCCCCATAGTCTGCCATGCCTGTCATCACTCCTATTTGTAAACTAGGTACAATGTATTCCATTGGCATGACGGCTTCCATGCCATAGACTAACTGGAAAGGTGTATGACCTGTCAGTTTCTTGCAGGTGGTTCGGTATGCCAATAGCATAGTAGGTATGCGCAAATCCCAATCATTTCGTTGCGCATTGCATACTTTGGTCAACGCAGTCTCCAAAATATTATTGAAATCTTTCACTATCCCATTCACTTGTGGATGGTACGGCGTACTTTGCTGATGATATATCTGGAATTCCTTAGTGAGTGTGCTGATAGTTTCATTTAGGATGTGTGTTCCACAATCGCTCATTAGGATTTTCGGGCATCCAAACTGTGTCAACACATGATTGAACAAAAATTTCGTAGCTATAGCGGCTATGCAGTCCTTAACCGGTTGTGCTTCCACCCATCGAGTCAAGTATTCTATCGCGGTGATGATATAGTTTGCACCTATCTTTTGAGGTGTGATAGGCCCCACAAAGTCAATCATCCATTTCTCGAATGGTTGTAGCGTCATCTATGGATTGAGCGGCATCTCATCCCTTCGAGATAGTTTCCCAATCTATTGACATACGTCATAGGCCCGACAGTATGCTTTCGAGTCTTGATGTAATGTTGGCCACCATAGTCCAACATGAAGAATCTTCTACTCTGTTGTGCATCCCGCATAATGTCCTCCTGCAGCCTCCCCATGTGCTTCTGCAAGGATCTGTCCTCGCTCAAATTCAGGTACATATCTTCGTAATATTTCATCGTTTCCCATTTTGTAGAGGTGCCCTATGATAACAGTAAAATCCACCGCGCGTATCACCAGTTCTTTCCTCTGCTGAACTGAATATCCCTACAGCACAATCCCTGTGGTTAAGAAGTGGATTATATCCTCGAAGTGGCCATTCGTGACACGCACTGCATAGAGTTGTGCATCGAGTAGTCCTTCCTCCAAATTTGTTGGCTCCTCACCATTCTCAATTCGTGAGAGATGATTTGGACCTGCATTTAGGCGTCTTGGCTTCATGATGACCTCGAAGTCATATTCTTGGAACAATAACAACCATCTACAAACATTCCCCCCCAACACCGACTTATTCACTAAGTATGCACACCTGTTGGGACCCGAAATATGGTGAACTATGCCTGAGCAGGGCGAAGCCAGAGGAAACTTTGGTGGAGGCTCATAGCGTATTGACGTGCAAATCGTTCGTCTGACTTGGGTATAGGGGCGAAAGACTAATCGAACCATCTAGTAGCTGGTTTCCTCCGAAGTTTCCCTCAGGATAGCTGGAGCTCATGCGCGAGTTTTATCAGGGTAAAGCAAATGATTAGAGGCATCGGGGGCGTAACGCCCTCGACCTATTCTCAAAATTTAAATAGGTAAGAGGGTGCGGCTGCTCCATTGAGCCGTGCCATGGAATCGAGAGCTCCAAGTGGGCCATTTTTGGTAAGCAGAACTGGTGATGTGGGATGAACCAAAAGTCGAGTTACGGTGCCGAATTGCACGCTAACCTAGATCCCACAAAGGGTGTTGGTTGATTAAGACAGCAGGACAGTGGTCATGGAAGTCAAAATCCGCTAAGGAGTGTGTAACAACTCACTTGCCAAATCAACTAGCCGCGAAAATGGATGGCGCTGAAGCGCGCAACCTATACTCGACCGTCGGAGCAATTGCCTGGCTCCGATGAGTATACATCTTAAAGTGCCCACCTAGAGATAGTGGCGGTATTTCTAGAGTGCTTATAACATCGCTAGTCCCTCATGCTTAGTAGTAGAATAGTTCTTTTCATCTTTGCATAGCTGCCGACTTGCAAACGTGATCGGATGATTGAGACCTTCTGCACCTTCCTACGTAAGTACAACCCCCAACATGATACATGACGCAACAACATGTACATGAAATTCGATGTCCCATTTTGGAAAGACCAAAATGGGAGTGGATGCCATTTTTTCGTTGAGAACCTCCAGACTCTTCTTACATTCCTCATTCCAACAATATGTAGCATCCTTTTCCAACAACTGTTCCATGGTGTTGTGATTTGTGTGTAGCTCTTAATAAACTTTCAGTAATACCCAGTGTGTCCCAATGTGGCACGCAGTTGTTTGACACTTCACGGCACCTCCAGATTGAGTATGACAACAATCTTCACGATATCCACCATCAGGCATTCTCTGCAAACCATATGGCCAAGAAAATTTCCAAAGGGGATGAGGAAAGTGCACTTCTTAAGATTCAATGCAATCTGGTGTCATCGGCAAGTATCCAACATCAACCGTAAGCTTGTGATATGTTTCTTGACTAGCCCAAATACAGTCCAATCGTCAAAATAAGCTTCCAAAAACTTATGGATGAATTCCTTGAACGCGGCTAGCACTACGCATGAAAATATTGTTGGGGTGTTCTTTAACCTAAAGGGCATAATAGTGTGCTGAAAACATCCCCATTCAGTCATGAAGGTGGTATTGCTTCTATCTTCTAGCGCGATCTTGATATGATGGTACCTTGAGAACCCATCTGTAAATGAGTACGCTTCCTTTCCACCAACGTTCTCCAGAACTTCATCTATAAACAACGTTGGGAATGGGTCATGAACACAAGCATCATTTAGTTTTTGGAGGTCCACGCAGATTTGAATTTCGCCCTTCTATTTTTCCTCATGCACTATCATAGGAGTCACCGAGTCAGATTCTTCCACAAGTTCAATAATTCCTGCTGCAAGCATTTTGTCCAATTCTTCGCGGACCTTTTCCTTATACTTTAGATTCAACCAGTAAGGACGCTACTTAACTGGCCTTGCAGCCGGTTTTAGAGTTATGTTCATCATCCCTAGGTCGCCAAGGACCCTTTTAACTCAGTTATTTTGGTCAGGAATAAGTCTTGATATTCGCAAAGTAGCTCGACGAGCTTATTCACCGTGGCATTGTCCCAATAGTCCCCAAGCATTACATACATCGGTTCCACATCTGTACCAATGTTCACTTGTTTCATTTTCAGTGGTGCGGTGATGTCGAGGTGCTCGATCGATGGTCCGTGAACCTCACGGCTCCCCTCAGTTTCCGAATATTGGTGTTTCTGGGGTCATCATCACCATCCTCTACTTGCACATTGTAACATTTTAGGGCTTGGCTTAAATGATGTGACCATACTGGTTGCACTATTTCTTCCAGTTCCTATGGTATTTTGAAAATGGTGGCCTTCACAACCTATAGCGCATCGTCAACAGTATCCATCCATTGGTCCTCAAATAAGAACGTTAATAAAAATCCTTCATGCAAGATATCCCATTCGCCTGTACCATGTCAGAGTTCTATCTCAGTATACCAGTTGCTTGGGATGTCATCTAGGGTATGATAAAATAAGTGTACCCACTCTAGCTAGAGTTCTTTTCCATAGGCTTTGGTCCATTTTGAGAGGAGCATGCGTGGGTCATCACATCCATCGTATTTCTCGGTTATTCGTAGTTCCAGCTTCCCAAACCTTATCTGCATCATCCCTCTGCAGTCACGCCAATTTTCAAAGGTTCCTTCATGTGTTCCCCACCACTGCATAGGCGTCACACGTAGCGCCCACTTTAATGCATCGAACCTCTGGTGCTCTGGTACTGCACTCTCAAATTTGTTCAAGAATTCATCCACCGTTGTCAACCCATCATATGTTGGTAGGTCTCGATCCTGGGCTGTTATGTAACATAGCAACCTAGTCATCATGTTGAAATTTAATGTTGTTACTTCATTCAACTGATTATTCCAGCATTCGTCTTCTTCATCTGAATCCGAGGTGTAGGAATCTATGCGCTCCCATGATATTCGCCCCTTCGTGGTCAGATTTACCCAATCTTGATCTTGCACAGTTATTTTGTAGATATAATCCAATTCATCATCACTTCCATCATCGCATACGAGTTATGTGTAGTGTGCTCCTTCGGTTGGATCTAGTGGAATAACTACACGTATGGACTTTTTCTCAAATATCATCTTCTGCTTCTTTAAGTTGATGACTCCATTCATATCTATGGCCCAGTCTATTCCTAGCAACGTGGCGTAAGGGTTGCTGTCATCCACTATTTCTATTACCTCAAATCCATTTGTGTGGTTGCACCTTCTATATCCACTGTTACTCCTTGCAATCTCCCCATGGGCAAGATCTTTTCTTGGTTCACCATCCATAATTGAATAGGAGACCACTGTAATGCGGGCCTACCCATGTGTTCCCATGTCTGTTTAGGTAGTACATTCACATCTGAACCCAAGTCCAGGATGACCTGATCCATTTCAAAGTCACCAATCTGTGCTGTCAATCGCATTTCCTGCCTGGAGTGGAAACCATGCCTTCTGAGTTTGTGGACCATGTGTAGTTCCCCTGACCCTGCACACCTGGTTATTAGCTCTTGTAATCCCTTAACTACCTTATTTTCATGTAGCAGTGTTATGCATGTCTCTAAAAAGGTAGTTAACATAGAGGGATCCATTTCCGGCTCAGGTTGATCCTTACTACCTGAAGTAGAGACCTCCATGAAGCTCTTCTTAGCTTCCATAAATGTCTCCTTTACATGTTCCAAGTCGAACTCAAGTTTCTTTGTAGGAGCCTTACGAACCCATGTATTTTCTTCAGGTTGTTTCCCTTTATCTTTCCCTGTGGTTGTGCCACTTCTGAGCATCATGTTCACATTGGAGTCTTCCTTATGCAGTTCGAACCTCATCATTTGGACTTTCTGCATTGGCATAAGTTGTGCTACCCTTTTCTCGCGTTTTTGTGCTATCGATGTGGGAAAATCTATCATTTTGTGATCGAACTACTCACAATATGAACACGATATCCTAGTTGGGTTGGTACAGTCATGCATGTAGTGTCTAGGTCCTCCAAAATTGTAGCAGATTAACTGTCCATGGTCTCGTCCAGGTCTTGTTTCTCCTCATCCTTGTCCTCACCAGTGGAACATACCACACGCTATTGCTATGGTTGGATCTTGACCTCGCGCCTCAGTTTGCATCCTGTAGGCAAGTGTTTGATCCATCAACAATTCATAACTCCGACAATCTCGTTCATCATGGCCCACCGATCTACAAAAATTGAAAAATAGCTACTGGGGGGTTTGTGTAAACTTTTGTAATAGGTGATAGTTGTTGGTCATGTGCTTTCCTCCCACCTGACAGATTGTGCACCAGAGCGCGGGCACCGCACTTGGTCCTGCCTGCACCTCTGGTCTCAAGGGCATTGGACCCCTTGCCAAATAGTTCAATAATACCAGAAAATGATCGTTATCGTGGCCCTAGCTTGTACATTTTATGCACCACACCTCTTCTCGCACTTCTGGCCAGGGTGCCCGATCCTGTTTCAAACTCTGTATCTCCAAGCATAGGTTTTGTACTTTCACATGGATCTGTTGGACTTCCAACCCAGGATCTTGTATCAAAGTTTCATGCAACCTCATCTCTATTTCCAATGCTTCTGCCTGCGTTGAAATCTTCTGTTGTTATAACGTTGTCCTCAAATGTGGTGTCAAAGATGCCACAAACCATGCACAGTTCTGCACATCTGTCAACGTGATGTTAGATTCACGGATCATGCTTTTCAATCTCTGATCTAGATCCCAGGGGGTTTCACTTGGGAGCATCGCGATCTCCTTGAATCCAATGATCGACTATGTCTCTGATTTCTGCTCTCTAAATTCTTTGTTCAATGCATCCTGGATCTCTGTTATTTCAGAATTTGGATGATCACTAGAGTGCTTGATATACCACGTCAACGCGTGATCCTGCAGTGCACTCAGTAAAGTAGCCTTTTTAATGTTATCATCTGTAACACCTTGGGCTTCCCATACTGCCTTTACCACAAACCAGAACTGATCTGGTTCCTCATTTCCTATGCCTTTAAATATGGGTAACTTGATCGCACTTGCCATTCCAACCCTTGGAGGTAGTGGAGGTGGGGTGGTTGAAGATGGGGTCGATGTAGGTGAAGTGGGTGATGGCATGGATGGAGGTGGTAGCTGTGGAATGCACTAATTTATCAACCGGACTGCACTTCTTGGATAGAACCCAGCGAGCTCCTCCTCGCTTTCTCGCGAAAGTGAAATCAAGGGACTATTCTCTAATCCTTCAATCCCTCAGTAACCTCTTCCGCTCCGTGTTATCCCAGACATCAATGGATTTGCATAACCCATTTTTCACATAACATCATTTTGATCTAGGTATTCAACAATTTGATGTACTTACCTCACGGTCCCTTGAGAAAATGCCAATCAGCTTCATTGTAGCTCACGGTTGTGTCTATCACAAACTCAATGATAAACCCTCCTATTATCTGATCTAGCCAATGATCTACCACCCGTGTGATTTTATGTTACGATGCCTCTATCTGGCACACCAACTGTGGGGTCCACACTAATGGTTAATCGAGCTTTCACCTTCCCTGACTATCGGCTAGCCTCGTGATCCACTCATACAGTTCTAACGAGAAGGATGCAAAGAAGATCTCATGGATTTTGGTGTATATGTAGCGATCCAGCCACCTCTTCTCAAATATCTGCAGAGTTTTGTTTTCCTGTATCACGAACTCATGAAGCTTTTGATCCAACCAATCTTCGATCTCTTTCTTCATAGGGTTCCAACGTTCTAACATCAGACATCCCTTAGGCAAATCCCAGTCCCGGCAACGGAACCATTTGTTGGCTTGATGGGGCCTGACCCAGGTTTGGAAGTGTTTTAGCCAAACAAATCCCGCACTACCAGCCCTTTCAGCAACAATCCGCAGAGAACAGACTGAAGTCTCACCCGAGGTAGTATGGGAGGGTGTTGGAAGTAGGTTTCTACACCCTAGGGATGTCTTGATGAGGTCTCGAGGGGTCAGGAACCAACCTGCACACTCGCGTTACTCTACACAGCTTTCTAGCCTTCACGTAGCTCAGCGACGAGGCACCTCTTAGATTCTTATTATGATTGTGGTTATTATAGATCTGATCTAATTCTTAAGGTATTCAATCACACATTCAATAGTTATAACCAGTGCACACAACCATAAATCTTACAGATATGCATAAAATCAGAACATAAGCATAAACATATAGATTTGCGACCAAATGCAGAATAATCTAGAAACGCTTATCTTTATTAATCTTCGGTTCAGTACAATTAGTTCCACCCTACACACTCAGCTGCAGGGGTCTGTACACACAGTTGTGAACTCTACTATGCCTCTGCACACACAGTTGCAGAGCCTCCTCTAACTACTACCAACCATGACTTGGACTTACAGACTCAGAGCACTCTTGCTTTTACAAACCCATACACTTCAGATCTTAATCAAAACTACCTTCTACCCTTAGAGCCTCAATCTATTTATACTTTCCCATGGTCTGCGGACCATGGGCAAGCCAACTCACTTCCTATTATTTTACATTATTGTTGGGCTAACAACCCTTTGACATGACCCATTACAGTTCGCACTCCATGCACTTCACAGAACTTTTCCAATATCGTTACCCTAAATTGTGGACTTTAAACCCCAAAACCGTTACGTGGGGGATCCGCTACCCAACAGTGCTATGCACAATCAAAATGAAAAATGTAAATTCCTGCGTAGGGAGGTGATGCAAGTAACTCCACCAGGGTATTGACCAAGCTCACTGGCAGTGGATCCATGATTGGGTTCCTATGTGACTCCACCGGGGTACTGTCCAAGCCTGCTGGCAGTGGAGAAACACCAGAGATGAAACTAAGACTCTTATGAATATACTACTTGTGCACTTATATACCCCTCAACCCCAATCGAAACGAATGTGTTTCCTTGGATTGGAATGTGTGTTAGTTGACCAAGGGCTTGGCAGATGCTACATCTTACAATCAAGTTAGTGTGAAACCAAGATGAGCTAAGAACTGAACAATATTTCTGAAGGTGTTAGACTTGCTTTTCATGCACAAGGTCTATGGAGAGAGCTGGAGTTCTACCAGTGTGTCGCCAAGTGTTGTAGCGACTACAACCACCCTCCAAATTTTTTCCTTAGCCTGTTTTGGAGCCTTCCTGCCAACCTTAGACAACACTTTGTCTTGCTTCCTCAAGTACTCAAGCTTCAGCGTTTTCCTTTCATAAAGGAAGCCTCTTGATCCATTCCCCTCAGAGGCTGCTTCTCCGAACTCGGTCCAGCTATAGGCTTATTAGCTTCCCCTTGAAAATTGTTCATTCCTAGAGGGAAAATAGCCTTCCCTCCAGGAATTGCACAATCCTCTCTGACAGCCTACTGGGCTCCAAGATTGCGCAATCCTGCCAGCCAACCCTCCCAGAAGGATTTGCATAATTCTTCTGAACAATAGGTTGTTTAGCCTAGGATTTGCACAAATCTGGGCAACAGTCAGTTGCTCTGCCCAGAAATTGTGTAATCCCCTCATGTAGTCATCCCAGCCCACAGTTAGGAATGCGGATTTTTCCCATGAAGTTGAGCACTCCCATGCGTGAACAGTTTGGTTGACCAATTCCACCTGTGACCGAGGAAACATGACTTCCATGCATGCATGAATTGATCTTCCTAGAATAGCAAGAGACAACATGCAAGAGGCATCCCATGATTTAAGGAGTTATTTTTAGCAACCGGGACTTACATACAAAGTTGTCTTAGAAGTTTCCCTCCAAGTGTCACTTTTTCCTAGATTTGTGGCATGCGCATCATGAGACCAAACTTATTTATTCAACACATCATAGCTCATTCATTCACATCAAACTTGGAGTTCTGACATCCCACAGGACATCCAGGACTCTTTGACACATCCGACTTAGCTATTCACAGGTAAGTGGCCTTAACTTGCCTTTTTCAGCATTTCTGTCACTTTTTGTGTATTCGCTTATGTCAGTGTTGTTTGATTGATTTCTTTGAACTCCTGCTATCATTTACATTTATTCTAACTTGTCCTAGATTTGTTTCAATTTTCTTTGCTATCACATGCATGAAAAGATTTTGCACAGAAGTTTGCCCAACTAGCAAATGACCTCACCCACATGCATGTTGATCTATTTGTTGAATCTTCCATTCATGTTTTGCACGCATTGTTTATCACTTCTGCAACCACTTAGTGTCGCCATGCATTTCATCGACTTACCTTCTTCCAGTTTCCCATCGGCGAGTCGGGACAAACTTGGCCCGGCCTCTGCCTTCACCAAGGCTGCATTGCACAATCTAGGGAAGGAAGGCTCACCTTCCGCTCCAGATTTGTGCATTCTAGCCCAGCACTAGCCTCCTAGACTATTTTGTGCATTCCTGGAGGACAATGGTTTCTTGGCCCAGGAAATTGTGCAAATCTATCCTTGGGCCAATAGTCCTTCCTAGCTGGGATTGTGCATTGCACAATCCCAATAGCCAGTTTCCCAACTACATTGTGCATTTCACAGATCCAGTAGGCAGTCCAGACTGCCTTTTGCCCAATTCTGGCAGCGAGTCACTCAGCGTCCCAGTGAAATTTGTGTAATCTTTCTCATCACTTTCCTAGGTATGTGTTCTGTCTTGCTCCAGATTTGCTTTACTTTCACCGACATATTTATTGCCATGCATGATGCTTGTTTCTAGATCTTTCAGGTGTTCATCTGTCTCAATGGCTTCAAAGACAATAGTATCTCAGGAAACGGATGGTATGGAAACTAGAGCAGCAACTGAGCAGGTGTCCTTTGGATTACCGATCTATGAAGATACGAAGTTGTATCTAGACAAGGACATCATAGTGAAGTGGCAAGAGGTGAATGAAACATTTGTAGGTACTTTTGGGGAAGACCTTGAAGACCGTCAAGTGGACGTGAACATTCATAAGTCCAGCTTGTACTAGATCGCATGTAGATACCCCACATTCCCATGCGCGAACATGATTCACTAGATCGTCTCTCACACTTACCCCGAGAGGACGACCTTGAGCAGTGTCAGTGGGATGAAGCTTGCAACCTTCTAGGCATGATATTACGATGAGATGTATCGGATGAACAAGCCCATGACTGTCATGACTCCCCCGTTCAGCTTGCCCAACAACAGAGGCCACTCTAGAGATATTCTGAAGGATTCGGTAAAGGATCCAACTCATTTCAAGATGACCCCTAGTCAGATCTATAAGACGAAGATATTGAGGAAGGCATACCAATACTTGGTCATATTCACATGTCGACTGAGCAGCCAAGCGAGCATTAAGACCTTCCCTCGGAGTTGGGTGGTCGTGCTAGACCAACTGGCTAGAGAAGGAAGACCATGTAACTAGTCTGGCATACTGGCTCATTAGCTGAAGGAGAAAGCCACGAAGGCTCGAAAATCACCCGAAGGCATGCATGTAGAGATTTACTTGTCCACCTACATTCTAGATGCAATCTATTCTCGGCATGAGTTCCTAGGCTTGGAGTGGGAATGGGCATCGGTGGTGAATATTGTGAGCATGTATTTCAAGTTATTGTCCAGGTACAGCTTCAGAGGAGTGATCATGGGGTTGTCTGACCATCTTGTCATGCCAGTGTATAGGTTTATATTCAAACAGGATCCACCCTACATGTTAGAAGAATCGATGAAGGCATTATTAGGCATTGCAAATTGGTATGCCTCACCGGCTGGCACGTTCATCCAAGTGTTTAGTGTGGAAAAGCCTCTGCATGTTCTACCAAATTTTTCTTTGGATGTGCTTATCATACAGGAATTAGCGTATCATATCTTAGCAGGATTGATAGTTAGGTTGCAGCAGAATAATAAGGCACCTTTACCCACTCTTCCGTTGCAGATTGTTTTATACGAGATCTAGAGCATCAAGCAAGTGGATGTCAAAGTTGAACAGATGAAGAATTACCCGTTCGACCTCCAAAGCTTCAAACCGTATGACCCACATTGCATTGTGAAGGATCATTGCATGAGAGTTCAATTCAATTGGATCCATGGGACATTTCATTGGGCTGAAGAGGACTCATGGAGATATTGTTACAATTCCTCCATACCCAATGAACAGGTTGGCTCCACCATAGAGTGATTAGAAAAGTAGCATGAAGTAGCACCACGAAGAGCACCAGCAGTAGTAACAGTAACAGTAGAGGCAGTAGAGCCAAGAATACCTATGCACGACAAAGGGAAGAGAATGATTGTCAACTACATGGAGGAGGAGAAAATCTGTGATTTTTGAGGAGATCCACTTGTAGAACAAGTAGTTATGACTATTCAACAGAAAAGGTAACATCATGACAAGTGAATCACACAAAGGTAGAGAGATAAGAAGAGAATGGAAGAATCAGAGCAGGAGTTGCATGAGCTGAGGGAGAAATTCCAGAAAGAAGAAGATTTATGCCAACAAGAGAAGGAAGCGTAGCAGCAACAGATTCAGCATGAGTCACATGACATGCAGACAGACAAAGGAGTGCCTATACAAGTAGTTGATTCTTCTAAACAGCTAACCTCAGGTGAAAAGGGAGAACCCTCATAGGGGCAAGACTTTGCTCATGAGACAGAACAAGCTCTTCAATAGTTGGATGCATACATCAAGCAGCAAGAGTTGGAAAAGGACACTGACCTCATGCCTCACCAAAGAGAGGTCGACTCACCTCCTTCAATGCATCCAGGTGATGAGAAATTCTCTAAGGACCAAGGAGGCACTGAGATCCTTGGTGGTCAACCAGAATCAGAGGTGTACAACATCTCCTTTGATGAATCTCATCATAGATTTGTGCCGTCTTAGAGAGTGCCGACTCTGAAGGACCAAACATCCCCTATGCAATTTGAAGAGAAAGTGATCGTGACTGATGTGCACAAGCATCCACTACGTTGGCTGATGCAACTAGAGTGCATGCTGAAGCCACTAGCTCAATTATTTGTTTTATCATAGCTAAGAATGAGCGAATGATAAAGGAACTACTTGTAGCCAAGTAGGGAGCAGACTTGGTGACAATGTCTGCTATATCAGAACTGAAGAAGGAGATAGTAGACGAACTATTGTCCTTGGACACAGTTATGCGAGAATCGTACGCTAATTTTGGTACTGTGCATCAAGCAGTCATTCATCTCCACGGATGAAAGAAACAATGTGCAAGAACAGTATGAATCTTGAAGAACATACAGACAATTGTTGATAAAATGCAAGCATGGATGATGAACTATAAGGTAGCCCCGCTTCAGTTGCCAATGATGATGAAGGCCAATGTGGTCAAGGTGCAAGCAGGTATCTGGAGTCAAATTTGGAACTGTGAAGAGCTATTGCAACTCATCACTAGTGTACATGCTTCCCATGCACGAGTATTCAAAAGCATGGAGGTTATAGTGCACACTCATGCGATCCCATCACTTGGGACCCTCACCCACGTGAACACCAAGAAGCAAGTCCAACAGGAGCTTGACTCGTACTTTGACAAGTTGATGCACAATGCCACTAACCAAGACTTTCCTATCAGTGCAAACATCATGCCTAACTACATTACTAGTCCAAGCACACTAAAGATAATGATGTGCATGCTCATAGATGAGTTGGACAAAGGAGCCTGAGCAGTGTACCCAGATGCTATGGAGGCAAGGTTCAGGTTTTAGATGGATGTCATAGCAGAACACACGAACACTCTCAAGGACTACCAATCTTGGCATCAATATGTCATTATTGATCAGCATGAGGATGTTGATCATATTAACTTCTATGGTTGTCTAAGTCCGAATGATGTCTAGTTTTTCTTGTCTAAGCCATTTTTCACATGGGTACATGTGCATTCTAATGTTGAGTCCTATCAAGTGTAAGTAAAGTGTTAAGGGTGGATGTAACAACCATAGAGTAGGTGAAGAGAGGGTAGTTGAATGGTCACAAAGGGGAATGTCAAGGGTCACTGAACCCTTTGTTATAAATAGTCCCTCACAACTCATTGCATAGGCTTTTGGTCAACCAAGCTTCTACTAAGACTATTTTGAAGAAGGCTTGGACAGTATTGTAATGCGCCTTGGCTTCTCCACTGAACAGAGCTAGTATATCTATTTGGAGGAGCAGGCGGATTTGGTTGTAATGTTCCACTATTGGGGCTAGCAAGTCTAAATGGATGTATTGTATGATTGTGACTTACACTACTCTATATAATAAGATCCAGCACATTTTCATGCATATGTTGTTATTGTAGTTGGACTACTCTGGTTGCTTTAATGATATGTGTTGTTTAACTTACGTACTTGTGTATGAACTGATTCACATGAAATTATATGAATCTTGTCGTTAATGTGTTGCATATGTTGTTAATGTTATCACCGTCCATGTCGACTTCTCTACCGTACATCAGACAGACCTTTCACTTGAACCTTGCTATAACAGCCATCACACTCGTCTACGTGTTATCTTACCTTGTATGATGTGACTGTCGCATCTGAGTGGAATGCTCCACCGGAAGCTGTGCATGTCCTTTGTGTTGTGTGTTCCTAGCTGAGATGGGACTAATCCCTTTCAACCTGGAACTCACCTTCACCTCCTTCCCCTTTCGAATTGTTGGAACCTGTCATACACCTTCCTTGAATCACTGCATCAGTCACACCCTTGTTTCTAACAGAATTATTCTACTTTCCTCTGTGTGACACCGCAGTCAAGTCATTACCTTACGACCCACTGTTGGGAATCCTACACCAAACGGTCTGAGGTCTAATTTGGGCTTCTCACCGGGGAGACCCCCTTGACATGTTAGCGAGTCTAGCATCGTCAACACCTCTCTTTATTATAGCCCCTTTATTAAAATTCCTTATACGATCGGGGCTGGAACCAAAGGCCCATGTGTTTGGTGCTAAACCTCTCAATAACTGCATGGGGGGGCTTTTTATTTATATTTCAGAAGTCCCTCATCGATCAATTTCCCTGACCCAAACTCTTTAAAAATCACACCTGATAACTTATCGCATCTGTGGGAGAATTCTTGCATATTGCAGTCATAATGGATCATTGTCTTAAGCCTTTACCCCTAAACTCCTACGATCGTTGATCTGCGAGGTGACATCATTACTACCACGTGTCACCTTGTGAGTGGTGACATGTGGCACTCATAAATGGTCCCATGTCACCCCCCAAAAACACTAAAATCGAGTGACATGTGTCCTCTGCCATGTCATCAACCATACTACCACGTCACTCATGATGTCAGTTGCCCTGTCAACTCTGAAGACCAATCGCGTGCCACCATGTGCCCTCTAGGAGGAGAGAGAAAGTGGCCCATTGGGCCTTGGTTTTTTCATGAATCCCTTTGTTAGTGAATTTTCAACATCCCCGACAATTTTGTATTAAATTGTGGAATCGGCGGTTTCCATTGTTTTGGAGCTGTGACCCCCGCCGATCGCCGATCACTGATGCCACATGGAGGAGAGAGAAAGGGGAGGCTTGGCCCTCATTTTATCGGTCATTTCCTTTGTATATGAAAATCATCTCTCCCTGGGACTTTTGACATAGGCATCGCAAATCGGCGGATTTGCAGGTCTTTTAAGATGAAACCCTGCCAAATCATTGATTGTCGATCCCCCTTGAAGGAGAGAGAAAGAAGAGGCCCTGCCCTTGCCTTTTTTAATGATTTTCTTTGTTAACTATTTCTGACCCTTCCCCAGCGGTGCCACAATATATCGCATATCGGTGCCCCCGCTTCTATTGGAGTATGTCGTAACTGATGGACTATTGGATCTTTGGGATTCGAGATGTGGTGTTCAGGACCACGATGTTCCTTAGTTTTGTTCCCCAAGGATATTTTCGATGGCTGATTGTGATAAATGCTCCACCCGGACCCACCGACTGCCGATATGCGATATCAACGATCGGTGGATCGTTGTTTCTCGTTTCGTTAGTGTTCCATACCTGTTTGAATGCTGATATGCGATATGTGATGAGCCTCCTAGGTCATGATCACAATTTTTTCTCTATACTTAACTATTTTCCTCAATCAGCTGGGACTTTTAGGGGCGACCTTCTACAAGCTCTAACTTTTGGTCTGGGAACCATTTTCTGGACTTCTATATACCTCCAGAAAGCTTTTTCTGGGAGTTATGCAATGGAGATCATCTCATCAAGCTCTGATAACTTATGTGGATCAGGAAATGGCTTCAACTTCACCATTCTCATGTATCCTAAACCACTGATCAATTACAAAGCAATGAGTGAGTAGTAAATGACAACATTGGCTCCATCTGAGGATAGTGCCTTACCAGCAAGGTTCTGAAAACCTGCACACTGCGAACTACTCCTTTGGGCATGGATTCACTTCTCAATCAAAAGATAACTTTAACAAAATTAGAATTTTTATAATAACAGAAAATTCAAATGAAAATTGAATTAAGCACAACAGATATTTAAAATGAGTGTAAGATAGCTAATTATTAATTTTGAAAATAGAACTTGAGGAACTGACCATTCACTAGTAGTTCCAACAATTCACCATCTAAGTTTTCAACTATCAATGTGTTGTTCCCTATCCCTTTTTCAATCTTGAAGGGGCCAAACCATGGTGGATCAGATTTTCCATGTTTTCCTTTCTCCTCCCATCAAACATCCCACCTGAGAACTAAATCTCCTTGCTAAAGAGGTCTATTCTTGGCCTTCTTGTCAAACAAATATTTCATTTTTTGTTGATAATTGGACAGTTTGGCCTCCAATTTTTCTCTGTTGTCCTAAAGCTCAACCAACTGATTAATCCTCCTTGACAAGGGACTTGGCTCCTCTTCACCTTCTTGTAAAAACCTTGCTACTGGCATTTCTAGTTGGATTGGGAAGACAGAAACTTCCATACACTAACTCGAAAGGTGATTTCACAATGGATCATTTAGGCTTACTCGGTTAGACCATATAGAAAACTTCAGTTGGGAATCCCAATTCCTTTGGTTTTCAGTGATAGTCTTCTTTAGCACCCTCACCACAACTTTGTTTGAGGACTCAACCAAACCATTTCCTTCAGAGCAGTATGTAGTGGAGTTCCCAATAATGATATTTTATTTATGGTAGAAGTTGGTGAACTTGGCAGATTTGAATACCTGAGCGTTATCAGTTATGATTTTGAAAGGGAACCAAAGTGGGACAATATGTTCTCCTCCATGAACTTTATCACCACTGAATTTGTACCATTTCTAGATGGGATGGCCTCTACCCATTTGGTGAGGTAGTCAGTGGCTGTCAATATCCCTTTGTGCTAGCCACTAGATGGTGGGTTGATATCTACTATGAAGTCAAGTCCCCACTATCTAAAAGGATCCTCCACATGCGTAGGAATCATAGGGAGAGGAGAAAACGTTTGTCTTTCAGCAAACACCTTTCATTTCAGGCACCTTTTCACTTTGTTATAGACATCCTAGAATAACGTATGCCAGTAAAATACAGTCTTAAGGATTTTGTGTACAGTGGTCTTCCAGCTGTAATTCCCTCCATAAACTTCTCATGAAACTCCCAAATCACCTTATGGGTCTCTCCTTCCACCAAATATAGCAATAGTACCCCCACAGGGTCCTTCCAGTAGATTAGGCCATTGGATATGATATATTTTTGGGTTTGCAAAATCAGGCTTTGATATCTGGAGGCATCCAGCCTCAACAGGCACCTCAAGAATAATAGGTAACCAATGATATTATTGTAGCATTGTGATTCCTCATACTTGGGATAGATTTTCTAATCGGATATTTTAATACTTCTTTGGTGCTCCTCTGGTTGGTCTTCCTCTATGGTCAAATTTATCCCTAATGCTTGGCGGTTTGATTCAAATAAAACCTTGGCTAGCCCTTGGCATTTAATGAGATTGGTAGGATTTATTTCCAACTCGTATTCATGTATTTTCACTATCCACCTACCCCTCTTTTCCTCATTGTCTCCCTACACCAATATGTCCTTGACTGTTGTTTTTGGGACAAACTTTGTGATCTTCGATTGCAGCACATACGCATGAAATGCCTCAAGAGCCTTGACCAGTGCATAAGCTTGTTTCTCCAAAATATTGTATCTTAGTTCAGGTCCCTTAGTACTTGGCTTAAGAAGGCAATTGGTTGCTCATGGCCCATTTTATTTTTCTATAGTAGCATTGTGGCAATGGTAGGTGTAGAGGTGAAAGAAAAGATGTAGAATGACATTGCATAGTCAGGAATAGCTAACCGTGGGGCTTCAGCCAAAGCTTCTTTGATTCTACTAAAAGAATCATAGGGGATGGGGCTCCATTTGAATTTGTTTCCCTTCTTGAGCATGTCTGTAATTCCTTTGACAATCTCTACATAGTTGGGTATAAGTCTCCTCAAGAAATTTATTCTCCCAAAGAAGGCTTGGACTTCTTTCTTATTCTTGGGCAAAGGAATGTGGTTGATGGATTCAACCGATTTAGGGTCAATCTTTACACACTCTTGCGATACTACATGTCCTAGCAGCTTCTCCTCACTTGGGGCGAATTGGAATTTCTTAGGATTCAAGGAGAGACCATATCTCCTGCACTTCTTAAAGGTGAGTTCTAAGTGGAGGATGTGCTCCTCCTGAGTCTTAGAAAAGATTGTGATGTCATCCAAGTAAACCACCAAGAATTTGTCTCACTCCCACGTGAAAGCAATGTCCATGGCTCTCTGAAATGTGGCCCCTGCATTTATAAGCCCAAAAGGCATGCAAGCATACATAAATGTTCCCCACAAGGCGGTGAAAGTGGTATTTTCCTAATCCTCAGGATGAACAACCACTTGATTATATAAAGAGAACCCATCCACCATAGACATTTTGGCTGAACCGACCACCTTTTGCAATATATTATCCATCTTGGGCAGTGGGTAGTGGTCTTTCAAAGACTCCCTATTTAGGTTCTGGAAGTCTACACATAACCTTATCTCTTCTTTCTTCTTACGAACTAGGACCAGGTTCACTACCCACTCAAAGTATCTTAAAGGTATTATAATCTTTTCTTGTAGAAGCTTCCTTATCTCCCTTTCAATGGAGGGGAGTGAGAGTGGATTTATTTAACTGAGTTTTTGCTTGCAGGGTTTCACTCCACTTTTCAAAGGAATCTTATGTTGTATGATGTTAGTATCAAATCTTTTCAAACCATGATAAGAAGAAGAAGAAAAATATTTGTAGGCTTTGAAAAGATATAAATACCTATGTTTATAATGCAAGGGGATTCCTTTTGACAGCTTGATCATCTGAGGCTCCTCCTCTGATCCAATGTTGCAATCTTGTATTTGATCATCCATCTCAAGAGCTATTTGTTTCGCGGCTATGTCGGCTTTATTAAACATCCTTTCTAGTGGGACTAGTCCATGAGGGATAGTGTTCCCTTTCAGTTGGAAAATTTTGTGCCCAACCATGGCATCTTTCCATGAAGCGGCTTCTTGATCTTCTTCTTCTTCTTCTTCTTCTTCTTGATCGTTGGTCGAGTTAGAAAACTCCCCGAAAACCTCTATGAATCATTTCACTTGTTCATCATCTTCGAACACTTTCCAGTGCTTAATGTTATCAGGTACGGAGGGTCTATACCTGACTTCCACCTCATATCTGAAGAGAGGATTTTGAGGGGGGATGAAAGTACTTGCAGCGGTAGCAAGAGAGTCAGCCATCCTATTTTCTTCCCTCAGTAGGAACTAGATGTTGAAGGCCAAGAAGAAATTATTAATTAAGTCCCACACTTCATTTCGGCATGTCCTTAGTCTTGGGTGTTTGGAGTGACATTGGTTCCTGATTTGCCTTACAACCATCTCAGAGTCTCCATAAACTGTTAGACATTCAATATTCAGATTTTTTGTAGCCTGTAACCCAAGGAGAAGTGCTTCATACTCTGCCACGTTGTTGGTTTCTTCGAACTCTAGCTTGAATGATAGGGGTATTAGGCGGCCTTCAGGAGATACCAACAATACTCCTGCCCCATTTCCCTCTTTTGAATTAGCTCCATCAAAATATAATTTCCATACTTTTCTTTCACTTGCATGCTAATGTCTTGATGGTCATGTTAGGTGGACTGATGTTTCTTATATGATAGCCTCATCTTCTTCTAGAAATAGGTAGGATAGGTCACCTTCTTTTCCATATACTGGGGATTTCTTTGAGCCTTTAGCTGAGGTCACAATTTTTACAAACATGGATTCTCTATATAGCCTCCTTTTCTCTTCTCCAAAGGTGGTAATTGTGGCATAAGTTAGATCCAACTTCATAGAACCCCCTTCCTTGGAACCCCAATATCTAGATAGCAGCATGCCAAAACGAAGGGCTATATCTGCCACTACTATGTCCATTACCACAATCTTCTCAGGGACCTGAGCCAAGTGTTAGACAACATTTTGTCACTGTCCCTGTACTACCCATTCCTTGATCCTAGAGCACCTATACAATGAAGCCCACATGCTTTGCCTTCATGAAGAAACTCCCATTGTGTCCCTCTTCATAAGAAGATCAATTCCCTTTTGCACCATTTCCCCTAAAACTTCTGTTTTTCCCAGTCTACAACATAGGCGATAATGGCCTTTGTCTCCCCCGTGCTGATGTGCAGAGATTAGCACTATCCCTAGCACCGACCGGAGCGACTGAGCTGTGTTCCATTCGTGCCAGTCCTATTATGGAAATTTTTTAAAATAAGAGCCAAAGCTTCTAGCTCTAGAAGCTTCGTAACAGAATTCTGGTAGATGGTTTGGCTGGATGGGGTCGAGGATGTCCGTTTAGGCTCCTTTCCGCTATAATGATGGAACTACCTCAAGGGATAAGGCCTTCTCCCATGAGAAGGGGATCCATATCCCATCCATTCATCTTATATACACCTCCCTTCTTCCCAAGCACAAGCTAGTGTTTAAGTGTTAATGTTGGTGTGATAGTGCTATTTTGGTTTGGAGTAAGTATCAAGTTATTCATAGTTGTAGATATCTAGTTGCATGAGGGAGAAGTGTGATTTGGTTTGGAGTGAAGCCTAAAGGGAAGAGCCTTAAAACTATTGTTGGTTGAGGCCATCATGGAATGCTATCAGATGTGTGTGGGAACCTGGTCTTTTAAGAGGAGAACCGCAATGTCAAGACAATGGTTGTAATCTCTTCTTGATATCAATATTATGTGCAACTATCGATTGATTTCCTACATGATTTCTCATCTTACATATCCATGGATTAATGTTTCTTGACTTGTTAATTAGGTTGAATTACAATTTGTTTATTATCATGATTGTTGTTTGTTTTTGTTTACTTGTTTCAGGTGCTTGAAGAAGGAAGTGAGAAATCACTGGAGCGAGCAAGCAAGGACATCATCAAACGAGATAAGCGTACTAAAAGGTAGGCCCTCTTAATTGGCTCTAACCGAAGGAAATATTCCATAGAATGTATCTATTGTGGCTAGACCCATTATTGGGTTAGATGAATTTGTTTGTGTCTGCACTTATAATTTCACTTCACCACAAATTGGTGACTCCGCCGGGGAACCAATCCTTTTGTTTGTCTTGGATTTCATGATTTCGTGTGAACTTTTCTAGCTCCACTTTTTCCCTTTGGTTCTGTTTATTTTCTCCTACTTACTAGTTTGAGTTTGAAATTCATAATTGCAGATCTGGTCTCCGTTTCCAAAAAAAAAAAAAACAAACTTGGCTCCCTCGATCAGCGCGCTTAATCCGCTGACACTTGTGTCAACTAGTGTGATTTGCTCGGAAACAGTTGCACCAACCAGCCTCTGGTGCTTGTTGTGAGTTAGGTAGTTGCACCAATGCTTGAAAGTGAAGATTAGGGTTTGTCCCTAATTTTGGCCAGTGTGTTCTTCTCTTATGATTTTGACCCCGTAAGCCTTTCAGACCGTTTTCTCCCTGACTAGAAAGTTGCTTTTCATTTGGTTTTGTTTTCTTGTTGGCTTATCATCTTTCTGCTTGATTGCTTGAGTTATTGGGTGGTCAGCGATACTAGGGCATCTAGATTGTTGTCCATTCATCTGTTTGTGAACTCACTGAGTCGAGTTGTAGGTGTACTTACTCCTTCCATTTCATTTTCGATCCTTTTATGACTTTGACCTCTATTACACAAGTTTGAAAAAAAATTGTTTACTTTTCTAAACATTTCTTTTCTGGCATGGATCATGTTGCTTTTCTTGTTGTTGGTAAAATCTGTGTTTTATTAGTCCGAATGAGCCTCTCTTTTCATGTTTTCATCTTATTGAAGAGCTTATTGTCTCGAAAACTTTTTCATTGAAGAGTTGTATGCGAAAAGTTTATTTCGTTGTTTTATGAAAAAGTATGAAATTCTACTTTGTTGCATCATTGTGCTACGATAGCTTGCATCTCTAAAAGGCTAGAATCACATTGGCATTTGGAAAAGGAAAAAGAACTCTTTTTCTTTCGAAAGGATTTTTAGATATGTGCTTGTCTGGAAATTAGGAATTGGAATGAATTTTTCATTACTTTATTTTTTCAAAAAGTAAGGTAGTGAAATATCATTTTGCTTTTAGTTGCTTGGTTTTTTGCATTTGATTGAGTAGTTTCTACCCTCCCTAGTGTAGGCATTTCATCAAATTGAAAGGGTCTTGTCTCATTTAGTTTCATTTAAGATTTTTCGAGTCACATTGCTAAGACTTGAAAACTAAATCATAAGTCAAGATAAACTTTAAAATGAATTCAATTAACCTAAGGCGGATTTGACATCTAATGATCGTATCTAGATGGTCTAGGCTAGAGAAGTATTCCAGCATCTTTAAACCTAGTGGTTGTCGTTAGCTTCGGTATTAGACAACGCTAGTATGGATTTGTGCTCCCTGTACCATCGAGTATATAACGGGATACCCCTCTAGGCTGCAATCCTTTATCCTTAGGAAGCGAAGTCAGCTGCCTTGCAAATGTGATACACCGAACACAACATTCAGGGAGATTTCCTGCTCGTACTTCTCGTTTCACCAGGAGTTATTCTTCATTTCACGGTTGCCTAGTAATCCTACTTACCTTGATCATCTATAGTAGTCATTTGATATTTTTGACTCATTAAACTTAAAATATTATTCAAGCACTTGTCCATTCGAGCTAGTTTCCAATCGAAAGTGATAGAGTCATATTTGTTTCTTTCTCGACTCTCAAAAAATGAAAGAGCACTAGTCTTTTATGTGTCTTAATAATTCATTGCCCGCGATTTGAAAACACCATATTATTCTTTTCAGAGACCAAATCGTGAGTTTCCCTTAAAGAACATTTTAAAACCTTGAAGTTAATTTTTCTGTCAACTTAGACAAGGACATCATGGCTGAACCATTTGTTTCACCCAGCTCCTATTCCTCTCCTCCATTTGAAATATTATCTGATGAGTTGTTTCTGGAGATACCAGAGTCACTTGAGGACCAAGGTGTTGAACTCGAAATTGTTCTAAGCATTCAAACTTTTTCATCTCATGCTCTGCCTACTTTGGATAATGGGTCATCTATTGACCTTGGCCTGGAATCTCCGGACAACCCCATTCAAATTCCCGAGAACTCGCTGATGATTGATGGTCAGCTTGGACTGGTTATCTACCCTCTGAATCCTTTGTTTGACCCAGTTGTGATATGACTGGATCGTCCTCACAGTCTGTACGACCAGCCAAGTGTTCCCTTGGAACTATCCCCTCATACTTCTTCAACCATTCGTCATTGTTTGTTTCCAGACATGGAACCCGAAGGTGATGCTCCAGTCACCTCTCCGGAAGAGTCCGAAGTTTCTACTCCACAGACTGTCAAGGAGGAAGAGTTTCCTTTTCCTTCTGAGGGTTTCCCCTATTCAGGGGGAATTCCCCCCAGTTTTCCACCCAACTATGTGTCTTTGGAACAATTGGTTTCAGGTACACCTAGTGCCTCATCACTTTACCATAACCTTGTTTGGGCGTCAGGTGCCATGCCTACTTCAGGTCCATTAGTTATGAACACGACTTCCCAAGAGGTTTTCACCTCAGTCCTGATGCAACCTACAACTCTGAATACCCTTATATCGTCAATCCCAGTTACCCGTTAGGCACAACTAACAGTTTCAAAGAATGTCTCTCTCAATTCCTCCATTCCTCTAGTCAGTGGCTAGGCTGTGCCACCGCAGGGGGGGCAAGACCTCAATGTTTCTATGGTGTCAGGTGCCACCAATGTGAGTGGCTCACAAGCTCACATGCTTGGTATGAACCAGCCTTCTTCGGATATTATTGATAACCCTGTTGATCCTACTAGATCAGTCAATGTCCAATACCAACAAGTTCATAATCACATTGGTCCATTTGGATCAAGCAATGTTCAGTATCAGTAGCCCTACAGGGCTCAGGTCCAATACCAAACTCCTTATGTTCCATATGGTTCTCAAGGAATGGTTAATCAACCTTACACCCTTCAGTCTCAGAAGTACATTCAACCTGGCTAATCCAACTTCCAAGCTGGCTATGGCCAAATTCAATTCAGAAATTTCTTGGACACTGTTCAAGTACCCTTACAACACCAAGGAAAACCTCTATAACAACAAGGGTAGCCTTTGTTACCACAAGGGCAACCTTTGTTGCAGCAAGGGCTCTCTGTGCAACCATAAGGGCAAATGATCTCACAACAAGGACAACTACAACAATCGCAAGGTCAACCCTTGCAATAGTTGTAGCAAACTGCGCAGCAGCAGATGCATTATGCTCCACACACCTCCCAGCCCATGTACTCACAGGGCTAACCTCTGCAACCTCAGAGACAAATTTTGTAACCGCAAGGTCAACCCTTACAACAACAAGAGAAATGAGGGTAGCAACAACCCTTGTATGCATATCAACAGGGTCAACCCTTGCAAGGGCAGGGTCAAGGTCAAATCCTGTAGCAGCATGCCCAAAACCCTAATTCCCTAGGTCAATAGGTTCAAAATCCTTTTGGTCAAGGGAAGCAGGTATAGAATCCCTATTTCCAAGGGTAACAAGTTGTTATAGACATTTTTGGGCACTGCAACCCCAATCATAAATGTCCACAAACCAAGGGCTCCTAAGTCCCTAAAGGTATTGTTCCAACCCCTAAAAGAACAAGGTCAACTGATTACATCATCTCCCAGAAGTTCTCCATGAAAAACTACTCAAAACTGGTCAAAACTGGATCATTTCACTTGTTCCATGGCCAAGGTGTGATGCATCTCACCTTGTACACATGGGAAGTATGTTGCATTTCAAAAATCCCTTCTATGGGGTGCGATGGACGAGAAAAGACAAGTGGCGGAAACAGTTTCTTAGGTGGATGATCATGGAATCTTCCAGAAACTTCTCCTGTGACACTTGCCTCTCAGAATCACCCAAGGATGAGTAAGAGATCAATGAGATCTCCAAGTGGAATCAAGAACTATCAGAGAGAAGACACTAATCAAAAACCTAGAGCTGACTCACACCTCTGCAAATATCTATATATAGATCTCGCATCCCAGAGATCCAGAGGTTGGAAGGCGAGAATTTTGCATCTTGTAAGGAATTGTTGTTGGTTTCTTGAGGCAACATCATAGTGTTGGGGGATCTAAGCTTTTCATGAGGTGAAGAAGGGCTTACTTGCTGAGAGGATGATGTTGGGTCAGAACAATTGGTTGTAATTCTCTTGGCTCTTTCTTTATTATCAATAAAGTTATTCTAGTTTTCCTCCATACACTTGTGTGATTGATGTTTTATGCATTTGTGTGGTTAATATACATCTGATCCTATATTGCTTATGATAATAGATCCATGTTCTCGTATAGTGTTATGCTGCTTTGATTCTATAGGTACTCTATGAAGCTGGGTATACAAGAAAGCAAGTGGCAAAGGACTATCAGAAGAGAGAGGAGTCGAACAAAGAACCAAGCATAAGACAGAGGTTGGTCTCTTTTATTCTTATCTCATCTATCTTTCATAAAGGAAAACGAAAGTAGTTTTACTTTGTTTGTTTCTAAGGTAGATACCAGCCTTAGTGGGATTAGTAGTTCTGCATAGACACTATTCCCGGTAACACAAGTGTATCAACCTTATGCCTAAGGACAGCAGGTCCAAATTCCTCTTGTTCAAGGACAACAAGTTCATCACCCGTATGTTCAAGGACAACAGGTCCAATATCCATATGTCCAAGGTCAACAGGCTCAACAACCTTTTAACCCATACATTGCTTATCAAGAACCTATGGCCAGACAGTTCCAAGGTATTCAACGTCAAAATCCTCCCTATGGTTAAGGTTATCCACAATGGGGGTAGCCTCAGATGCCATATGGCCAAAACCCCCCACTATGGGGCCAAAATCGTTACCAGTAGTGTTGTAGGGAAAAGTATCCGACTCGGATGACCCTATCCCACTCTAAGGGTGACAGTTCCTTAGCAACAACTATAAAACAAACTACTTAAGGTTTACTTCTTTATGAAAGCAAAAGAGAATGGAGAAAGCACTAACCAATGTCAAATCCAAACTCTTCTCTTTGGCCGCTTGCTCCTAGCTCTTTGTTCTTCTGCTCGCCCAGCTACGATGAGATCCTGCAAAATAACAAAGAAGGAAACTACAAGAGGCATGCAATCATAACTGGTTCATGGATTAGTGTAAACCAAACATGCAATCATCACAATATATAATTGAAACAAGAGCACATAGAAGAACCTCAATAGCTTTTATTAATGAAGAAATAAAGGTTCTGAGAGTATTACAACCATTGAAGGCTCCAACCCAGCAACACCTCCCAGCAGAAAGAATTGCTCTTCTTCACCTCTCTCAAACAATCACCCAATAACTCAGTAGTGAAACCAACAGCATATCATTACTTTGCACAAAATTCCAGCCTCCTGAGCTCATAGGAGAGAGCTCAATATATAGATGAATTGAGAAAGGATGAGTCAGCTTGCAACTGATGTGTAGCTGCCTTGTGTCCTCTCTCTCTTCAGTTAATCTTTAGTTGATCTTCAGTTCTTGAGTCCACTTGGAGAACTTTGCTTCCACTTGGAGAAACAGAGCCTCTGACTCATCACAAGGCGAAATACCTGATCCAAGTGTCATTTTTGGAAGATTCCAAAGCAATGACTCACTGTGCCACTTGTCCCTTTTCGCTCAGCGCAGGTGGCCTTTGTCCCACTTGCTTTGCAACGCAGGTACACCATGGAGTAACTGAGTTTCAGCGCAGAAACCTAGTGGAGCACCTGCTTTGATTTCAGGATTGCTTGTTTTTGAGTGTTTTCAGGTGGAGAACCGATCTGAGAGCTGTTGGTTTGCTGACCTTGTTCCTCTAGGGGTAGGAACATCATGTTTAGGGAACTTTGGATCCCTTGGATTATTGACAATTCGTGCTTGTTGCTGTAAGGCACAAAATTGTCTATAACAGATGCCCCCTAAAGTATGAGGTCGTTTATCGGGTGAAATGCTTTATTGAGAGGATCCGAAGTTCATTCAATCTGCTGAGAAGTGTCCTGTAATAAGATACAATACAATACATTATTTTTCATACATTTTTCATGATCTAGCTGAGGCGGGCATTCCCATGCTCAGCTTTATAAATACATTTTGGTACATAGAACAGATGATCGTCTGATTGTAGACTGATAATTCTCTGCTGAAATTATCATCCTTTGAGAAGGATGATCATCTGCTGTAATGGTGTACATATCAAATGTCTTTATGTCCTGAATATATATCGCAGCCCGGATGGATGAAACTAGATCCGGGGTCTTCAATCTCTTCCGATCTTCACTCGATGTACAAGTCGATCCATGTGAGAATTTCTTGAAGTCGAACATGGAAAGACATCGCTTGATTACCGGTCAATGATGTAAACCGTTAACAAGCGCGAGAGGAGTCACCAATAAGGATGATGACCCTCAAGGTACGGCAGTACAATCCACATGGTGGGAGTAAAGGACTTGGCGTCGACCACCATGCAAAATCTTCTGGTCGAAGGTCATTGATGTATACCTGTCGTCGGAAGTGAGAAACTTGCCATTGAGGCATGCAAGCTTCAAAGTACTGAGGGGGGTGTTCCTAGATCAACTCCTTGGATAATGAGCTGATGTCGACAAGGAGCGATCCGTCAAAGGAGGGCCTTAATGAATCCCACATCAGTGACATGGAACGGAGCTAGTGATTGTGATGAGGTGAAAACAAACTGTGATGTATGATTCAGGGTGGCGGTCATGAAGTGGATGAAGGATAATGTATGGCAGTGGGTGGAACACGGTTGACTCTTTACAGAACCACATCTCTTGAACATATAATGACATTGATGTGATGGATTGGTAGCATTACCCCAATTGTGGATGGTGTGGCGAAGACCATGGTTATGAGACCGGTGAATGAAACAACCCAACCCGATATGATACGGAGGACAAAGTGTCATGTTCAAGAGTGACTTGCTACCATTAATGCTGTGAGGTTCTCCCAATTTTTCCCCAGTCATTGCTGACCAGTACCTCTTTATTTTTTATCAAGCTTGAGGAGGATAACATATGCTTGTTCTATAACCTGCCCTTCGGGCAAGCCCATCGCTATGTTTTAACGAGCCTAGCGATAGGGAAACTCGTTCTCGTCTAAAGACAAGTTTGTCGCTATTTAATGAATTTAACGAGTCTAACGACAAGGATAACTCGGTCCTTTTCATTTTTTGAGAGTCTGAAAAGGTACATAAAGTCAACTCCAAAATTCCTTTTTCGTCATCTAATCCCTTAAGTCCGAAAAAGTATAAAACAATACAGAAGGGATGAATTTTCGATTGCTTTAACGAGCCGAACAAAACAAGCGCTCGATCTTTTTGTGCAATAATCCCTCAGGTCCAAAAAGATTAAAATCTAGAGGAGGGATAGCTCTTCCGGTCCTTTTAACGAGCTGGAAGGCCAAAACTCGGCAAACTTTTCATATTTTACGAGTCAGTGAAAAGAGCTCAAAGAAGACTCGTCTAATCCCTTAAGTCCGAAAAAGTATAAAACAATACAGAAGGGATGAATTTTCGATTGCTTTAACGAGCCGAACAAAACAAGCGCTCGATCTTTTTGTGCAATAATCCCTCAGGTCCAAAAAGATTAAAATCTAGAGGAGGGATAGCTCTTCCGGTCCTTTTAACGAGCTGGAAGGCCAAAACTCGGCAAACTTTTCATATTTTACGAGTCAGTGAAAAGAGCTCAAAGAAGACTCGTCTTTTGAGGAACGAGTGATGAACAGGGATAGCAGCAGATTCCAGGTACAGGTTGGAATTCTCCAATCACGGCAGTGTCACAAGGATGGCTAAGTGAAATCACTCTTCGCAGCTGTTCCTCAAAATGGGTAAACAAACATATGGAGGTGAACGATTGGCCAAATGAAAGGATGGAGGTGATGGCATATAAACACGACCAAGGGCTTTTAATATGGCTTTCAAAGGTTACATTTCTCGAGGTTGTTTACCGGTTCATTTTTTCTGGATGAGCTTGAACTGTAGGGAAAGATTGCTCACAACTTGTGTTTATTTTTTAACGAGCATGAACTCTGTACAAAACTGCTCGATTCTTGGGTTTATTTTTTAACGAGCATGAACATTGCTAAAACTGCTCGATTATACTAGTCTTAATACAAGGAATGCTTTAGGTGAGGTAATCTTATTTAAGGAGCGATACCTCACTAATTACTCCAATTTGGCAGGTTTTAACTTTTGCCCTTCATCCTTTCTTTATGCAAGCTGGAAACGGCTAATCCTACGAGTTTAACGGGTTAGACCTACAGGTTTAAAGGGAGGACCTAAAAATTTAAAAAAATAAATAGTCGTCCCGTGCTTGCACTCCAAAAGGTTTGCATGCCCCCAGGTATAAAGTATAATTTCGAGATTCTGTCCTCTTACTTATTATCCGAAAAATGGTTTTGTTTGCTGCCGCAAACCAAACTCTCTTTTCGGCGATGTCTATCATTAGGTTGCTAAGGATGGTGACTACTTGTTGCAGCAATTTCCTCTCTTTCTTTGAAGACTGCCCCTACTTCTCTTTTAAAACATATTGTTTTAATGGGTGAGGCTTGACATTCAAAGATGGTGCCTTCTTGCTGCCACAAATAGATCCCCTCCTTAGGAGAGCCCACCTCTTTAGACAAAGGGAGCGATTCTTCCGCTTCAACATAACTTTGACAAAAGAATTTTATCCTAGAACAACCCTCTCTTCCTTTTTTGGACGGGGTACGGACTAGTCCATTCTTCTGCGGAAATTAACTTTATACCTAAGGTTTTCTCTGCCCGAAGCAGGCCAGGGTGCATGCCCCCTGGGTCCCAGTTCTTTTCTTTCCGAATTACTCGCATTCATCGGGAAGTAGAACCGGGGGCGGTGGCATTCCTTGAGTGAATAAACCGTTAAGGGATGGTATTTGACTATTTGCAATGCGTGATCCTGGAAATGAAAGTTGGTCTACGAGCTTGACCATTCTTCCTTCGTGCGGAAAACACATGACTCTAAAGAGCGAGGACACTATTGCCTCCATGCAATATATATAGTCTCGTCCAAGGAGTAAGTTATATGCCAAGGGTCCCTGGACGACCATGATGTTCATATGGACTGTCTTCCCTTTCAATGTAATTGGAACATTGGGGAGAATCCCTAACGGGTGACTGGTTCCTTTATCAAAACCTGATAGATTTCTCATCTCAGGTAAAAGCGCCGGGCCACCCAGTGCTTTCCAAGCAACAGAGGAAAGGATACTCACAGATGCCCCTTCATCAATGATAGTTCCAGCCATCACCATTCTGTAGATTTGGACTATGATTCTAAATGGGATACTAGCTGGTAACCGGGGTCTGCCTAGTTGATTCCAATCAAAGGATACAACTAGGTTGCTTGGTGGTGGGACCGAATATACGGCCGGATACGACCCTGACGATGTTCCTTCCTGCGATAAAGGAATGGGCGCATTGCCCTGATGCTCATCAGAGTCTGTGTTGATGAAAAGAATATGGACGGTGTCATCCTTATCCTCTTCAGTGAGGGTGTCATTTGAAGATGGGTCTTCAATGACGGGGTCATTGGAGGATGAAACCTCCGAAGGAAGAACGGGGTCGACTGCCGTTTCGACCTTTAGACTTTCGTTTGTTCTGGATTCAGTAGGTTCATTTTCAATGACCGACACTTCAGCTGACCACTTGAGCGGGTCAGCTGGATTTTCAACTACCGAGGGATTAGGCGCGAGTTTTTGGTATCCAGGAGGAAGTCGTAACGGTGAAACCAGACGATCTTCCAAAACTCTCTTTGCCTCATCTAAGAATGGACATTTGTGGATGGCATGATCGCCTTCGCACAATATACAGGGTGATCTTGGTCTCCCTCTTCGTCCTTCACTCTTGCTAGTTGACGGACTGCAGTCAACATGACTACCAGAGGTTGATGCTACTGGATTGTGCAACCTTGGGGACCAGTCCCTTAGTATCCGGGGAATACAGGGACAATCACGATGGAAGTGGGCCCCTTTGCAAATGACACATGGCGATTTAGGCCCGGTTGGTGCAGTGTGTGGGTTTTTGTCAGCTGTCTTTTGCTTGCCCCCAGTCGCCTTCGCCATAGGCCCCTTCTGCTTCTTTTCTCTCTTCTTCTTTTCCTTCTTCTCCATGGGAGGCTGACTTTTGCCAGCTCTTCCTTGTGAAGATGAAGGATCAGAGGAAGAATTGTAAGAAGTGGAAGGCTGGTGGGTAGCTCTAGACTGTTCTGACTGTTGATTCGACTGCTCAGGATTAGTGGCGATCTGGACTACATTAGTTGAAAAGAGCCATACAGGTAGGCCAATTGTCAATCCTGGAAGTGACAATGTTGCCATATGAGGCGCACCAACATCTCCCCAAGAGGAGAAGGGATTTGGACTTCCACCAAGGTTGCTTCCTTGGTTGGTGGGCTCCATACTTTTCAACTGAAAGATCAACGTGGGAATAACAGGTGATTATGTTCCGCTTAAAATAAATTTTATTAACGACACTTTTAGACACAAACTTGCTTTTTCATGTTTTAAGAGTCGAGAAAAAGCTAAAGATGACTCTAGTCGCCTTCGATGTTTTAACGAGCCCGAAGTGACAAATGCTCGGATGGACTTTTTCAGTTATAGAGTTTGAAAAAAGCCAAAAGAAACTTCTCTGGAGATCTAGGCAGAGGGTGTGCCAAACTTTTCGCGAAACCACAGAATACGTTTTACGGTACGGGTGGTCGATCTTCGTGAATGCTGTGTTCACTGCATCGCTATCAGTAGGGCGGTCGACAAAGCTTCCTATGGATAAAGGATAATTGCCTATAGGGGTCTCCCAATATATACGCGACGGTACGTGGGAGCACAAGTCCGTATTAGTGCCACCGACTCTCAGGAGGAATCACCCACCTTCGTAGAGATCGACAGTCACTATGTTTAACGACGCCGGAACACGTCTCTACCTAGACCTCTATGTGTTTGCGTTATGTTACAAAGCGTTGTTATGTAAATTGGATTTATTTTAATGTTGATCTTGCTTATCAGTTTGCCTTTAAGGATCACCACGAGATGTATATAACAAATTCCTGAATGCAGTGTAAGATGAGAAGCAAACTTTTCAATCTTTCAACTTTGAAAACCTTAACTACTGAGGGAAAAAAAAGGCAAATCTTTTCACACAGATCATAGAGCACACACTAAAATGCAAATCTTTCCTAAATCGTCAAGCACACAGTCAAATGCAAAATGCACAATGCATGTATTTTCTTTTCCCTTTCTTAATGTGGATGGATTACAAAAAGAAAGTGGTCATATAACTTTGATTTCGATTTAAAGCGACAGTAAACAAGTTTGTCCAAAATCAAAAGACACCTTAAGATTCACTTGCTTAATCACTGGAAATACATGAAATCAAACCATACTAACGAAAGTAAAATGACTAATCAGCTATGGACAGCAACCAAGCTAACTCTTTAGACCAGCAAAATGCCTAACACAGGTTCAGATCTAAAAGGCCAAAAGCATGACTAGTTTACTTTTCGTTATGGGAAATTGTAAATGAGTAAGAAATACAAAGAACAAGTACAATTTCGTTATATAATAGAGGCAGAATGATGGCAAGTAATATTGGTTTCAAAACAGGTACAAGACTAACACCTAGCAGCAAAACTAAGTGAAAACAGGCAAGAGAAAGGAGGAAACCCCAAATGCATTAGGAAAATTTGGGCCAACGCAGGCTCTGCACAGCCAAACTGGCTCTCAGCGCAGGTAGCCCCTTCGGGACCTGCGTTGCAAAGCAGGTAGCCTGTGTACTACCTGCTTTGGAAAACGAGAATTGCGTTTTCACAGTTTCCGGGTCATAATTTTCTCAAAAATGCACGGTTTTTGCTCAAATCAGAAGCAATCAGTCAAGCATACTCAAAGGGATGATTAAGAAGGTGCAAGGCTATCACTAAGAGCTTACAAGGATCCTTGTAGATCAGCTCTTCAAATCATGAATTTGCTCAGAAAACGAGCAAGAGTAGCTGCCCTCTACTTCGCTTTTGATATAGTCAAAAGCTTTTCGATTTGGTACTCTTTTGTTCAGGAAATGAATAGCAAAATACTACAAACACAATCAAACGGATACGATCCCCAGTGGAGTCGCCAGTTTGTTGTAGGGAAAAGTATCCGACTCGGATGACCCTATCCCACTCTAAGGGTGACAGTTCCTTAGCAACAACTGTAAAACAAACTACTTAAGGTTTACTTCTTTATGAAAGCAAAAGAGAATGGAGAAAGCACTAACCGTTGCCTTGCGCTTAATGTCGAATCCAAACTCTTCTCTTTGGCCGCTTGCTCCTAGCTCTTTGTTCTTCTGCTCGCCCAGCTACGATGAGATCCTGCAAAATAACAAAGAAGGAAACTACAAGAGGCATGCAATCATAACTGGTTCATGGATTAGTGTAAACCAAACATGCAATCATCACAATATATAATTGAAACAAGAGCACATAGAAGAACCTCAATAGCTTTTATTAATGAAGAAATAAAGGTTCTGAGAGTATTACAACCATTGAAGGCTCCAACCCAGCAACACCTCCCAGCAGAAAGAATTGCTCTCCTTCACCTCTCTCAAACAATCACCCAATAACTCAGTAGTGAAACCAACAGCATATCATTACTTTGCACAAAATTCCAGCCTCCTGAGCTCATAGGAGAGAGCTCAATATATAGATGAATTGAGAAAGGATGAGTCAGCTTGCAACTGATGTGTAGCTGCCTTGTGTCCTCTCTCTCTTCAGTTAATCTTTAGTTGATCTTCAGTTCTTGAGTCCACTTGGAGAACTTTGCTTCCACTTGGAGAAACAGAGCCTCTGACTCATCACAAGGCGAAATACCTGATCCAAGTGTCATTTTTGGAAGATTCCAAAGCAATGACTCACTGTGCCACTTGTCCCTTTTCGCTCAGCGCAGGTGGCCTTTGTCCCACTTGCTTTGCAACGCAGGTACACCACGGAGCAACTGAGTTTCAGCGCAGAAACCTAATGGAGCACCTGCTTTGATTTCAGGATTGCTTGTTTTTGAGTGTTTTCAGGTGGAGAACCGATCTGAGAGCTGTTGGTTTGTTGACCTTGTTCCTCTAGGGGTAGGAACATCATGTTTAGGGAACTTTGGATCCCTTGGATTATTGACAATTCGTGCTTGTTGCTGTAAGGCACAAAATTGTCTATAACAAGTAGGGATGGGCTCCTCCGTTCAGACCCACTTATCAACCTCCCATGCCTTTCAATACCCAATTGCCATTCTTGGCTACACTCGAGTTTCCATATGTATCTTGCCTCACAAATGATCCAATCCTTCATTCGCCATACTGGCCTCGAGTGCCATCCAAGATACCAAGCGATTGCCCAAAGTTTGATGGGAAAGCTAAAGAAGATCCTTAGGCACATGTGATGACATATCACCTCTAGTGCTCATTGAACACATATGTTGACGATTCCATTCGTCTCTGTCTTTTCCAACGAACCCTCATAGGCGCTGTAGCCAAGTGGTACATCGAGTTGTCTCGAAGTACTTACCATGACTTTCGCTCTTTAGCCATGGCTTTCCTTACACATTTTCAACTACCGGTTCGTTATGAAACTGACACTTATTTGCTCACATCGCTTAAGCAAGATACTACGATACAGATCTCTGATCACATCCATGAATGGAGACGTAGACATCGCCTGATCAAATTTGAGATTGTTGATCAGTTGCTCACTAAATGGTTCACCAAATCATTCGTGGCCCTAATTGCTTGCGATATAGCTATGGGTGGATGTGTCACTGAAGAGAAAGCCATCGCTTGTGCCCAGTACTTGGATCTAGTTTACTCTTAGTCTGGCACTTTCTATGAGTTATTACCCGATGCTCTGCATCCATCATCCGATCCCGCAGCATCAAATTCACAAATTGTACCTCCTGTCAATGGAGTTATTGGTTTAGTATCCCAGACCCCTACTAAATTTTCTTCCAAATAGAAGTTGGTCTAATATTTTTTTCCTAATAGTTCATCCCAGAATCCACTTGGCCCTGGTAAAGCCTTAGAGGTCCACACTATCTAGTCTACCGTGGCAGATAAATCCTCGAAAGGAAATAAGAAAGGTAAAGGAAAGGGTAAAGACGATGGCCCAAAACAGGCTCCCAAATCGTCTAATGGAGAATATTCACAACGAAAACCTAAGTATCCCTGCCTCATTTGCAAGGAATATCACTACACTAAGGATTGTCCCCGATGATCCAAAGTTAGACGCTTGCTCAAAGGGACCCCTGCTATCCTCAAAGAGTCATTTCGATCTCCGTAGACCCAAATGGTAGACCAACCCCAATCTGCCTCCTCAGGATCTCAAGTGTTCATGAGGAGTATGCCTATTAATGTGGCTACTAGATCAAAAGATTATCAAACTCCTTCTTCGGCAGCTAGGAAAGAGAAAGAAGCCACACCTTCTTCTTCTACCCTGAGTTCTGGCCCTCTTCATATTGAGTGCCCTAACCTTGATTCCACTATACGACCACCCTCTCGAGGTGAACTGCAGAAATCCTCGTATAATCCCAACTCCCGTGCAGCTTAGAACTATAATATTGTTGAGGATTTGTCTCAGGCACCATCAACTATGTCATCTCTCAAGGTGCTCCAAAGCTACTCGTCGCACCAAAAATCTTTGCTGTCAACGATCGAGGGCATCGATCCAACCGATTCCAATTTGATATGTTTTGATCTAGAGAACCATGTTCCATGCCTCCTTCATTAGATTTCCTTTCTCATTCAGGTAATCATCAATGAGAAGACCATCCACCGGATTGTCATTGATGAAGGTGCTTCCACCTACATCCCGCATGTTGGAAGGCTGTTAGTTCTCCTGCTTTGAACCAATCTACAAACACTTTGGAAGCTTTTGATGGGTGTGATTCACGACCCTTTGGTGTCTTACCTAACCTTGCCATCACTCTGGAAGGCAAGGCAATGAAAGTCGAGGTAGAAATTGTTGACACTAATCTCAATTATAATCTTGTACTCGGCCGAAGCTAGACCCATGCCATGCATGCCATGGCCTCCTCTTTATTTCGTATGATTTGTTTTCCCCATCAAGGGAAGATTGTCACTGTCGACTAGCTATATTTCTTTGCCTCTTCCTCCTCAGATTGAAATGTTCCATATGTCAAGAACACTGGTGCTCCCTATGAGAGTGTGGGGGTAGTTCTTTTTAAAGATTCTGCCTTAATGGGAATTTTTCTGCTCCCAGATCCTCATGTTTCCTCTGTGAACATGATCTCGGTAAAATATGATCCTTGGGTCATACCTTCACCAGATCTTGTTGATAGCTGGGGCGAGGTTATTCCACTTAGTCCTGCCAAAGTCAACTACGTGTAGATTTTTTTAGCTTCGAGTTCTGCATCCTCTGATTCTTTTATGACGAAGGCCTCTCTGGATACATACTCTCAATCCCCATGGTTTAGCACTTTGGAATCATGAGATCCCTTAGCTGAGACCTTCCTTGTTGATGAAGGTATCATGGAAGTCATGTCTCTCGAGGAACCGCCTTGGACCGATACTCATCCTCACTCCTCGTTCCTGCCTAACCTAGTGGCCATGTCTATGTGTCTTGAGTAGTTCTATACTCAATCGCCTATTTACATGTCAATTTATCCTGACGTTGTCAAGATGTTTCAACTGAGGGCACCTTTATCCCTTCATGGATTCACGATTTTTCTCCCTCCCTGATTTTTTACAAATTTCCCATCTTTGTAATGGGGTTGCCATCTGACTTGTAACCCTCCCTCGCCTAGGGGGCATGGGGGAAATTCCTTATATGAGTTCTACTCTATTATTTGGCCGAGTTGATGCTTACTCGTATTGTCAATAGTAAAACTCTGGTATTCATCTATGTTGATTGATTACCCAAGTCCGAGCATGGACTCTCTCAAGAAGTACTATGCTTAGGTCATCTTGCATGGTTACTTGTGTACATTAGTGTGTCATTCATTTTTGTACAGTCTGGTTTTGTGTGTTAGTTTTCGAATAGATTTCTTGTTTACTATGTTTTTCTTGCTTTGCATATGTCTGCGACTCCCCACATCGGTTTCACTAATGGTTATTGTCGTAGTACCCAGAACCTATCATCCATGAAATGGGATATTTATGACCCTAACGGTGAGTTGATTGACCTTCAAGGTATCTGTCTAAGTCGCAAAACTAACAACATTGCTGAATACAGTGCGGTCATCGAAATGTTGTCATAAGCCATTGCTCTTGACATTAGGGAGTTGGTTGTCAACCTGGATTCACAGCTTGTCGTCCTTTGACTCAACAAGCAATATTCCATCAGAAACCCTCAAATATTGAGAATGTATCTCCGTATTCATCTACTGGAAAGACATTTTGATTAGATTACATATCATCATATTCCTAAACACATGAATACATTGACAGATCCATTAGCTAATTATGTGTTGGATAGACATTTACAAAACTTGTTAAAAGATAAAACAAACCATTTGTACCATAGTAGACAAGAATATACAGCAAATTTATATCTATATATATATATATATATATATGGTGATAATGCTTGATACTTCAGAACACCAAAAAATAATATGTGTCTCCAAAATAACATCGGCGGCTCACAGACCTCATATATCCATGACACGCAGGCCTCAAAAAATGTAAGTGCTAGACCTAGGAACTAATCAGCATGGTGACCGTGGTAGCATGATATGGCTCGTGCAACACGATTTTGCAATCAGCGAATCCATTCGAATACTCCCGCCATGTGTGTCTATTACTGACAAGAAATCTGTCCTACCCGAGCATGCTCTGGGATACCATGAGTCAACCCCTCAAGGTTCCTTGCAATCTCCTCCTTATTGTCACTTGGCTCCTGATAAGGAGTGACAACATCAATCGGGCGGGGGAATCGCATGGCTATTGGGGACATCCCAACAGGCTACTTTGGTCCAACGTCTGCATTAATAAGAGAAATTTTATAAGAAAATATATACCAAAAATAATTAAAAAATCTCAAAATTAAAAAGTTGATTTTTTACCTTCATCATCGAAGTCCTCTCCCTCTGGTAAGGGCATATCTAGATCTCCATGGAAGTCGGTGCCACTGTATGGCTAGTCCTCCATGACGATCTTCTGTCATTGTAGCCATGAAAAGAATGCAAGTTAGTATGACATGTGCTGACCCCCTGTTATAGACATTTTTGTGCCTTACAGCGTGAAGCATGAAATGTCCATAATCTAAGGGATCCAAAGTCCCTAAACATGTTGTTCCTACCCCTAGAGGAACAAGGTCAGCAAACCACAGCACTGAATATCAGTTCTCCACCTGAAAACACTCAAAAACAAGCTAATTCTGGATCATGTCAACTGCTCCACTGAGCATCTGCGCTGAATGTCAACTGCTCCACTGTCTACCTGCGCTGAATGTCAACTGCAAAGAAGGCTACCTGCGGTGGGCGAGTTGGGACATGTGGCACAGTGATTCCTCAAGGTGTCAATGCCCAGGAATCTTCTAAAATGACACTTGGATCAAGGAATTCGACTGGTGATGAGTAAGAGGGTCTAGATCTCCAAGTGGAAGCAATAACCTCCAAGTGGACTCAAGAACTGAAGAATAACTGAAGTGAGAGAGGACACTAGTCAGCTTCATGCCAGCCTCAAGCTGACTCATCCTTTCTCCAAAACTCCTATATATAGAGCTCTCTCATGAGGTCTAGGGGGGCGGGAATCTTGTGAATGTAAGGAAGTGCTGTTGGTTTGAGTTTAGAACTATTGGGTGATTTGCTTTGAAGGAGGTGAAGAGGAGATTTCTTTCTGCTGGGAGGTGATGCTAGATTGGGCCTCTTATGGTTGTATCACTTCCTGAACTTTACTTCTTCCATTAATAAAGCATTTTAGGTTCTTCTATATACATGTGTCTCAATGATGTGTTGCTATACTTGTGTATTTGATTTATTCTAATCCTTGAATCAATTATGAATGTATGCTTCTTTTAGTTTCCCTCTCTTGCCATTTTGCAGGATCTTGTTGTAGCTGGGCCAGTGAAAGAGCAAGGAGCTGGGAGCAAGCAGCAAAGAGAGAAGATTGGATCAATCATTAGCGAAAGACATCGGTTAGTGGATCTCTTTCTCCCCTCTTCTACATCTCATAAAGAAGTAATCTCAAATATCTTTGCTTTGATTGTTGCTGAGGTACTATCACCCTTAGAGTGGGATAGGGTCATTCCGTATTGGATACTTTTCCCAACAACAAATTGGCGACTCCGCTGGGGATCGTATCTTGTTGGTTGTTTGTGTTTTTTCTATTCATTTCCTAAACACAGGGAGTACCGAATCGAACTGCATTTGAATCTTTCAAATGCAAAGTAGAGGGCAGCTACTCTAGCTCAGTTTCTGGGCATGTTTATGATTTGAAGAGCTGATCCACAAGGACTCTGAACAGCTCTTAGTGATAGCTTTTCATCCTCCTTTTCATCCTTTAGTGTGTACTTGATTGATAGCTTCTGATTTGGCCAAAAACTGTGAATTTTTGAGCAATCTGTAACCCGGAAACTGAGAAAAATGAAAGTTTATCTCTTCATTGCAGGCACTGTGAAGGCAGTCTGCATTTCATCGCAGGTCCCGAAGGGGCTACCTGCGCTGAATGTCAAACTGACAGTGTACTACCTGCGCTGAACCAGTTTTGCCTTGTGCAACTGGGGTTCCTTGCTGTTTATTGCCCTGTTTTCATCCTTGTTTTTGTAGCCTGTTATCAGTCAATGTGCCTATCTGAAACCAACTTTCCTTGCCACTATTCCGCCTCGGTTGTATAAAGAAGCTGTATTTGTTCTTTGTGTATTTCTTATGCCATTTGCAGTTTCCCACAACGAAAAGTGAACTAGTCTTGCTGTGGCCTCTTAGATCTAGACCTGTGATAAGTGTCGTTTTGATTTTAAGAGTTAGTTTGTTTGCTGTCCATAGCTGATTGAGCTTTTGCTTTCGTCATATGGTTTGAATTTATGCATTTCTAGTGTTGAAACAAGTAAATCTTAAGGTGTCTTTTGATTTTTGACAAAAGCTTGTTTGCTTTCACTTGAAATTGAATTCAAAATTATACAACAGCTTTCTTTTTGTATTACATCAACATTAAGAAAGAGAAAAGAAATACCTGCATTGTGCATGTGCATTTTGATAGCTTGCATGTTGATTTAGGAAAAGTGCATTAGTGTGTGCTCTATGATCTGTGTGAAAAGATGATGTCTTTCTTTTCCCTCAGTAGTTAAGATTTTCAAAGTTGAAAGATTGAAAAGCTTTCTTATCATCTTAGACTGCATTTAGGAAGTTGTATTATACATCTCGTGGTGATCCATAAAGGCAAACTGCTAAACAAGATCAACATTAAAATGAATTGAATTTACATAACAACGCATTGAAACATAATGCAAACACATAGAGGTCTAAGATAGAGACGTGTTCCGGCGTCGTTAAACGTGATATCTTAGCGTTGAGTGGTTGGGTGATTCCTCCACGGTGAAGCGATAAGTATCAATACGGACTTGTGCTCCCACGTACCGTCGCGTATATATTGGGAGACCCCTATAGGAACAAAGCCTTTATCCATAGGAAACCGTGTCGGCCGCCCTACTGATCGCAATGCAGTGAACACAGCATTCACGAAGATCGACCACTCGTACCGTAAAACGTATTCTGTGGTTTTGCGAAAAGTTTGGCACACCCTCTGCCTAGATCTCCAGAGCAGTTTCTTTTGGCCTTTTTCAAACTCTATAACTGAAAAAGTCCACCCGAGCATTTGTCACTTCGGGCTCGTTAAAACATCGAAGGAGACTAGAGTCATCTTTAGCTTTTTCTCGACTCTTAAAAAGTGAAAAAGCAAGTTGTGTCTAAAGCGTCGTTATAAAATTTATTTTAAACGGAACATAATCACCTCCTATTCCTGCGTCGATCTTTAGGTTGAGAACATGGAATGCCCCAACCAAGGAATTCCCCATGATGGAAATCCTAGTCCTTTCTCCTCTTGGGGAGAAGTTGGTGCGCCCCACATGGCCACGTTGTCGCTTCCAGGACTGACAATTGGCCTGCCAATTTGGCTATTCTCAACCAATGTAGTTCAGAACACCATGGTTCCTGAGCAGTCGAGTCAACAGTTAGATCAGTCTAGAGCTGCCCACCAGCCTTCTACTTCCTATAACTCTTCCTCCAATCCTTCATCTTTGCAAGGTAGAGCCGGAAGAAGCCAAGCTCCCATGGAGAAGAAGGAGAAGAAGAAGAGAGAGAAGAAGAAGAAGGAGCCTAAGGTGACTGGGGGCAAACAAAAGACATCTGACAAAAATCCACACACAGCACAGACCGGGCCTAAATCGCCATGTGTCATATGTAGAGGAGACCACTTCCATAGAGATTGTCCCTGTATTCCCCGGATACTAAGGGACTGGTCCCCTCGTTTGCGCAATTCGGGAGCATCAACCTCTGATAGCCATGTTGAATGCTTACCGTCAACCAGCGAAAGTGAAGGTTCAAGACAAAGAGGGGGAGCAAGATCCCCCTGCAGACTGTGTGAAGGCGATCACGCCATCCACCGTTGTCCCCTCTTAGACGAAGCGAAGAGAGTTTTGGAAGATCGTCCGGTTTCACCGTAGAGACTTCCTCCTGGATACAAAAAACTCATGCCAAGTCCTTCGTTGGTTGAGAATACAGCTGGCCCGCTCAAGTGGTCAGCTGAAGCGTCAATCATTGAAAATGAACCTACTTAATCCAGACCGGACGAAAGTCCAAAGGTCGAAACGGCAGTTGACCCGGTTCTTCCTTCAGAAGTTTCATCTTCAAATGACACCGTCACTGAAGATTCATCTTCAAATGACACCCTCACTGAAGAGAATAAAGATGACACCATCCAGATTCTTTTCATCAACACAGACTCTGACGAGCGTCAGGGCAATGCGCCCATTCCTTTATCGCAGGAAGGAACATCGTCAGGGTCATATCCGGCCGTATATTCGGTCCCACCACCAAGCAACCTGGCTGTATCCTTTGATTGGAATCAACTAGGCGGACCCCAGTTGCCAGCCAGTATGCCATTCAGAATCATAGTCCAAATTTACAGAATGGTAATGGCTGGCACTATCATTGATGAAGGGGCATCTGTGAGTATCCTTTCCTCTGTTGCTTGGAAAGCACTGGGTTCGCCGGCGCTTTTGCCTGAGATAAGAAATCTCTCGGGTTTTGATAAAGGAACCAGTCGACCATTAGGGATCCTCCCCAATGTGCCTGTTACATTGAAAGGGAAGACCGTTCAAATGAACGTGATGGTCGTTCAAGGACCCTTGGATTATAACCTACTCCTTGGACGAGACTATATATATTGCATGGGAGCTGTAGTCTCCTCACTCTTTAGAGTAATGTGTTTTCCAGACGAAGGAAGAATGGTCAAGCTCGTAGACCAACTTTCATTTCCAGGATCACGCATCGCAAATAGTCACATACCAACCCTGAATGGTCTATTCAATCAAGAAATGTCTCCACCCCCAGTCCTCCTTCCCGATGAGTGCGAGTGATTCGGAAAGATGGGATTGGAACCTAGGGGGCATGCATCCTGGTCTGCTTCAGGCAGAAAAAACCCTGGGTATAAGGTAGAATTTCCGCGAGAGAATATGACTAGTCCGTACCCCGTCCGTGGATGGAAGAGGGGTTGTTCTGGAATAGGATTCTTTTGTCAAGGTTATGTGTTTGACAAAGGTCATTCACCCTTGTCTATTTCGGTAGACAGTGCCGAGGAAATGTTTTGTTTGAAAGATTAACGAGACAATCTTTGGGTAACCAGAAAGAGGTAAGCCTCCCTCAATAACACCAATGTTTTGTCTTTGAGTAGTGTTCTTCTCTTGTCGCAAGTAGCTGCTCTCTTGTCGCAAGTAGCTGTTCTCTTGCGATCTTGCGAAAGATCTGTTAAAAGTTGGGCTGACGAGAAGACAAGTATCGCATAAGACCCGTTAAAAATAACGAGAAGACAAGTATCGTTAACATTAGACTGGCAAGACGACAAGTAGCTGTGAACACCCAAAGAAAAGCAGAGGTGGGGGAGAGGAGGGGCAGCCTTGAAATTGTATTTTATACCTGGGGGCATGCAAACCTTTTGGAGTGCAAGCAAAGAGCGGTTATTTATCTGTTTTTTGGATTAGTCGTTTCCGAACTTGCATAAAGAAAGGATATGGAGTAAAGCTTAGTGAAGATGAAACTCCTTAAAAAATAGAGATCTCACAGGGGACATTTCTTATCTTATGACTGGTATATCGAGCAGTTTTAGCATAAAGTTCATGCTCGTTAAAAAATAAACGCAAGATCTGAGCAGTTTTAACGCGGTCTTCATGCTTGTTAAAAAATAAATAAAAGTAGTGAGCAATGTTTCCCCCAGAGTTAAAGCTCATTTTTAAATAAAAAATGAACCTATCCTGGTAAATAACCTCTGTGATCGTAAATTTATCAGCCATAAAAGCCTTGGTCGTGTTTGCACCTGCCACCTCCACTTTCATTTGGCCGATCATTCACCTCCATAGGATTGTTTACCTATTTTTAGGAACAGCTGCGAAGAGTGATTCCACCTAGCCATCCTTGTGACACTGCCGTGATTGGAAAATTCAAACCTGTACCTGGAATCTGTTGCTATCCCTGTTTATCACTCGTTCCTCAAAAGACGAGTCTTCTTTGAGCTCTTTTCAACTGACTCGTAAAATATGAAAAGTTTGCCGAGTTTTGGCCTTCCAGCTCGTTAAAGTGACCGGAAGAGCTATCCCTCCTCTAGATTTTAATCTTTTTGGACCTGAGGGATTATTGCACAAAAAGGTCGAGCGCTTGTTTTATTCGGCTCGTTAAAGTTATCGAAAATTCATCCCTTCTGTATTGTTTTATACTTTTTCGGACTTAAGGGATTAGATGACGAAAAAGGAATTTTGGAGTTAACTTTCTGTACCTTTTCAGACTCTCTAAAAATGAAAAGGACCGAGTTTTCCTTGTCGTTAGACTCGTTAAAATGATTAAATAGCGACAAACTTGTCTTTAGACGAGAACGAGTTTCCCTATCGCTAGACTCGTTAAAACATAGCGATGGGCTTGCCCGAAGGGCAGGTTATAGAACAAGCATATGTTATCCTCCTCAAGCTTGACAAAAATAAAGAGGTACTGGTCAGAATTGACTGGGGAAAAATTGGGAGAACCTCAAAGCTTTAATGGTAGCAAGTCGCTCTTGAACATGACACTTTTTCTCCGTATCACATCGGGTTGGGTTGTTTCATTCACCGGTCTCATCACCATGGTCTCGCCAAACCATCCACATTTGGGGTAATGCTACCAATCCATCACATCAGTGTCGTTATATGTTCAAGAGATGTTGTTCAGAAAGAGTCAACCGTGTCCCATCCACTGCCATACATTATCCTTCATCCATCCATGATCACCACCCTGAATCATATGTCACAGATTGTTTTCACCTCCATTAAAATCATTAGCTCCGTTCCGTGTCACTAATGTGGGATTCATTAAGGCCCTCCTTTGACGGATCGCTTCTTGTTGACTTCAGCTCATTATCCAAGAAGTTGATCTAGGAACAACCCCCTCAGTACTTTGAAGCTTGCATGCCTCAATGGCAAGTTTCTCACTTCCGGCGGCAGGTATACATCAATGACCTTCGACCGAAAGATTTTGTGTGGTGTTCGACGCCAAGTCCTTTATTCACACCACGTGAATTGTACTGCAGTACCTTGAGGGTCATTATCATTATCGGTGATTCCTCTCGCGCTTGTTAACGGTTTACATCATTGACCGGTAATCAAGCGATGTCTTTCCATGTTCGACTTCAGCGCAATTCTCACATGGATCGACTTGTACTTAGAGTGAAGATCGAACGAGTTTGAAGACCCCGGATCTAGTTCCATCCATCCGGGTTGCGATATATATTCAGGAAATATAAAGACATTTGACGTGTACATCATTGCAGCAGATGATCATCCTACTCAAAGGATGATAATTTCAGCAGAGAATTATCAGTCTACTATCAGACGATCGTCTGTTCTATGTACCAAAATGAATTTATAAAGCTGAGCATGGGAATGCCCGCCTCAGCTAGATCATGAAAGCAGAATGAAAAAAATAATGTATTGTATTGTATTTTATTACAGCTCACCTCTCAGCAATTGAATGAACTTCGGATCCTCCTGATAAAGCATTTCACCCGATAAACGACCTCATACTTTAGGGGGCAACTGTTATAGACATTTTTGTGCCTTACAGCATGAAGCATGAAATGTCCATAATCTAAGGGATCCAAAGTCCCTAAACATGTTGTTCCTACCCCTAGAGGAACAAGGTCAGCAAACCATAGCACTGAATATCAGTTCTCCACCTGAAAACACTCAAAAACAAGCTAATTCTGGATCATGTCAACTGCTCCACTGAGCATCTGCGCTGAATGTCAACTGCTCCACTGTCTACCTGCGCTGAATGTCAACTGCAAAGAAGGCTACCTGCGTTGGGCGAGTTGGGACATGTGGCACAGTCATTCCTCAAGGTGTCAATGCCCAGGAAGCTTCCAAAATGACACTTGGATCAAGGAATTCGACTGGTGATGAGTAAGAGGGTCTAGATCTCCAAGTGGAAGCAAGAACCTCCAAGTGGACTCAAGAACTGAAGAATAACTGAAGTGAGAGAGGACACTAGTTAGCTTCATGCCAGCCTCAAGCTGACTCATCCTTTCTCCAAAACTCCTATATATAGAGCTCTCTCATGAGGTCTAGGGGGGCGGGAATCTTGTGAATGTAAGGAAGTGATGTTGGTTTGAGTTTAGAACTATTGGGTGATTTGCTTTGAAGGAGGTGAAGAGGAGATTTCTTTCTGCTGGGAGGTGATGCTGGATTGGGCCTCTTATGGTTGTATCGCTTCCTGAACTTTACTTCTTCCATTAATAAAGCATTTGAGGTTCTTCTATATACATGTGTCTCAATGATGTGTTGCTATACTTGTGTATTTGATTTATTCTAATCCTTGAATCAATTATGAATGTATGCTTCTTGTAGTTTCCCTCTCTTGCCATTTTGCAGGATCTTGTTGTAGTTGGGCCAGTGAAAGAGCAAGGAGCTAGGAGCAAGCAGCAAAGAGAGAAGATTGGATCAATCATTAGCAAAAGATATCGGTTAGTGGATCTCTTTCTCCCCTCTTCTACATCTCATAATGAAGTAATCTCAAATAGCTTTGCTTTGATTGTTGCTGAGGTACTATCACCCTTAGAGTGGGATAGGGTCATTCCGTATTGGATACTTTTCCCAACAACACCCCCAGCGATCCTGGGCATCAAACAACTCCAGCGGGCCATCCGTGGATCTTGTGGCATAGGAGGATCTACCTTATTCAGTTGATACTGGAACAGTGGCACCCATTCCAAGAACAAGGTCATGAGTTTGAGATTCCTTGCCTTAGCTATGGACAACTGGCGCTCTATGTTGATCTTCATGGCGTCTGCCCAGTTGAAGATCGTAGGTGTTGTACAGTCGATATCATATAGGAACTTTGACTTAATGGTATCATGTTCTGCCTGGGACCCCGCCACTCTATTGATGGTCAATAGAATTACTCTCAGTGTCAGATCCTGAACGCTGGAAATCTCAATCTTCCCGTTCTTGGATTTTAGGGCCTCAAGGGAGTGTTCAGCAAGTAATGAAGATATGCTTGCCCCAATCGGTCATGACCTGTACAAGTTAATTGGTCCCCCTCTTCGGGATAGTCTAGTGATGAAGTATATATCTAAAGTTTCCAACTCTAGATCCTGGTCACCAATGACAAATATTTCCCGATTAATGTCCCAAAGACTGATCAGGTACAGAAGCAGCTTGAGTTGGGCCCGCGTCCCTAGCGTGAGAACAAATTTGAGGAGTCCACAAGCCCTCAAAGATTCCATGCAATTTCATTCATTCATTACCTGGGTGTCCACATCCTCATGTTCTCGTTCTTTCCATTCCACCATTTTCGGCGATCCTTTTTTACAAAAGCCATCAATTTGAGTCAACAATCATGCTTGGCCCATAAATTTTGAGTTTTAATGGTGATTTTTTGAGGAAATAGGGTTTTTCCCTATTAAGGCGCTGATGCATCTATTATAAAAACATTTGCGTCAACGGCATGACTGGCTTTGTTAATCATCCTCGGTTGGCGCAATTTCGTGCCCAGAAGTCACGCCAATCGAGGGAAAAAATGTTTTTGAAAAACCCCCTCAAAAAACCAAAAAAATGGTAAAAAACAGGAATAGAGGACATCAAAATGGAGCTTAGGGCTTTGGCTTTTACCTATAACTAGTGGCTTGGTGATTGACCTCTCGGATCTCCTACAATCTGCTCCAAAAAACTTAGGGAAAAAGTGAGTAAAACGTTTTCACACCAAGGTGAAATGGTAAATGGTAAAAATATATTTACTCTTCTCTGTTTTATTCATTTTTTCATGAAAATATCAGGATTTTGTAAATATTTTAACCCTTTTTTGCCTCAAGAACTACATAATACACTTTACCCTTTTGCAGAGTGACAGGTGATGGATGTTCGACGATGATGACAAGTCATGTTTCAGCTCCTTTCTCGACTCGTTAAGCTCATATGAAGAGATTACCGAGTGTTTTTCCCTTTTGACTCGTAAAAAAGAATAAAAGTGGGGGTCTGCCTTAAATCTCTTTTCCGACCCTTTACAAGTGAAAATATGGTCGAGCCCTTGTCATTTCAAACTCATTAACGTATGTGAAACATTGTGCGCCCAGTATAAGTTTACCCCTTTTTCGGGCTAGGAGGCACTATTTACAGAAAAGGTACTCCTTGACTAAAATGATCAAGCGGTTCTCTCAAGTATCGTTTTCTACCTTTTCGGGCTCGAGAGACACAAATGTACGAAAAGGAACCATGTGGAGTTTTCTTTAACATGTCTTTTTAAACCTCTCTAAACTTGAAAAAGATACTGAGTTACACCTTTTTTGGACTCATTAAACTATTAAACGACATCAAATTCATCACCATGATGAACATGAGCTTCTCCCTCCTAGGGCTCGTTAAAATTACTAGGTCGGATTTGTTCAAAGGATGAACTTACAGTGCAAGCATATGCTATCAGCTTGTGGTTAAAAATAATTGGAGTACCTGCCAGAAATGGTGGGGGAAAATTTGGAAATCTATCTGTCGTGTCTGCAGCTCACTAACGAACATGACACTTTCTGCTTTGTGTCGGGTTGGGATATCCTCCTTTGTATCGTTGACCTTCATAGGTTGGGCCATTATTTTTTTCCTTCCATTTGATCTCTGACACATCATCATGACCACCGATCCTATGGATCCAAAAGTTGCCGAACTTCTAGTTATTTTACCGATATGTTTGAGAGTTGTCCTTCTGCAATTACACTTACCTTTGATTCTCTGTATCACCTAAAATCATTTTGCATCCTTTCATCTCATGTCAGTGATGTGGGAAACATTATGGCCCTCCTTCGACATGGTCATTTCCCATCAACTTCAGCTCATTATCCGGGAAGTTGACTGAGAGACTCCCTTCCAGTACCTTAGAGCTTGCATGCCTTAATGGCAAGTTCTTCGCACTCGACGATAAGTTAACATCATTAGCTTTCGATCGAGTGATTTCATGGGTGTTCAACTTCAGTTCCTCTATTCACATTCCGTGAATTGTGTTGATAATACCTTGAGGACAATTGTCATTATTGGTGGTTTCTCTCACACTTGTTAATAGTTTACATCATTGATTGGTAATCAAGCGACTTTCTAGCATGTTCAACATCAACACATCTATTCACATGTTGGAATTTGTACATTGATCGGGTCATGTTGGAGCGTAAGACCCTAGACCCAAATCAAAAAAGTCTAGGTTGCGAAGTGATTTGACATGGCTATGTTGATATTCATTTCTCTTTCAGATGGATGGCTGCAACCATACCACGAGTTATCGGATGTGATGCTTCTCATTATTGGATGGTTTTGACCATACCTTGGTTTCGTTATGATCCTCTTTGACGGATGGTTGTACCCATGCCTGGATTCATTTACATGATCATTATTTGGATGGTTCTGTCCATGCCATGATTCATGTATCATTTGATAGAGTTCTCAGTTATGTATATGTAGTTGTACTTGCTTGCAGGTTTTCCGATAGCAGACTACAGTTCCCCACATTGATTCATAAAGAATTTCATTCCTCACTCTAGTTCGGCCTTCACGCTTTAGGGGGCATCTGTTACACCATTTTCTCACTGTCCCTGTACTCCTCATTCCTTGATTTTGGAGGATCTCTACAGTGAACCCCACATGATTTGCCTTCATGAAGAAACTACCATTTTGTCCCTCTTCATGAGCAGATCAATTCCCTTTTGCACCATTTCCCCTGAAACTTCTGTTTTGCCCAGTTTAGAAGACCGGCACTAATGACCTTTGTCTCCCCCGCACCAATGTGTAGAGATTAGCACTATCCCTAGCACTGACCAGAGTGACTAACCTGTGTTCCAGTCACGTCGATCCTGTTATGGAATTTTTTTTAAATTAAGAGCTGAAGATTCCAACTCTAGAAGCTTTGTAACAGAAGTCTGGTAAATGGTTTGGCCGGATGGGGTTGAGGATGCCAATTTGGGCTCCTTTCCCATATAATTATGGAACTACCTCAAGGGATAAGAGCTTCTCCCATTAGAAGGGGATCCATCTCCCATCCATTCATTGTATATAAACCTCCCTTCTTCCTAAGCACAAGCTAGTGTTTAAGTGTTAATGTTGGTGTGCTAGTGTTATTTTGGCTTGGAGTAAGCAAAAAGCTATTCATAGTTGTAGCTATCTAGTTGTGTGAGGGAGAAGTGTGATTTGGTTTGGAGTGAAGCCTAAAGGGAAGATCCTTAAAACTATTATTGTTTGAGGCCATCATGGAATACTAGTAGAAGTGTGTGGGAACCCGGTCTTGTGAGAGGATAACCGTAACGTCAAGACAATGGTTGTAATCTCTTCTTGATATCAATATATATGCAACAATCGATTGATTTCCTACATGGTTTGTCATATTACATATTCATGGCTTAATGTTTATTGACTTGTTAAGTAGGTTTAATTACAATTTGTCTATTATCACGGTTGTTGTTTATTATTGTTTACTTGTTTCAGGTGCTTGAAGAAGGAAGCGAGAAATAGCTGGAGTGAGCAAGAAAGGACATCATCAAACAGGATAAGTGCACTAAGACGTAGGCCCTCTTAATTGGTTCTAACCTAATGAAATCTTCCATAGAATGTATCTGTTGTGGCTAGACCCATTATCGGGCTAGAGAAATTTGTTTGTGTCTGCATTTATAATTTTACTTCACCACACCACGTTCACCACCAGATCCTTTATCATACCGAAACAATTGACCCTCTTGGAGTCGCAAGAGTAAAGGTCCTTGTAGGGCCTGGTGATTTGCAAGCCAAATTTTTCCATTACTTCTAATGGCATGAGGTTGTGGGAGGCTCCAGAGTCCAACATGAAATTATATAAAACAAGATTAGGAATTCCCAAAATTACATAGAAAGGTGTAGTAGAAGGATCAATTTCTTCCACATGTGGCCCAAAGACCACCATTGGCCTCTCTTTTTGAAGATTTAGAGAATCCTGGGTGGGTGATGAAACTGATGGGAGAATGAATTGAGATACCTGAGCTTTATAGGTACGATACTTCAAAAGATCAGTCAGTGGAATAGAAATATTTACCTTCTCAATATCCCTTTGAAGGTTGAATGTAGATTGGGTCTTCTCTACACCTACTAGCTCAGCTTCCCCTTCACTACCATCAGTGCTTTTCTACAAAACAGGTGCTTCATTTGCTATGCATTGCTCTGAGATATTTATTTTCTTATTCAAAGGGACTTTTATCATGGCAGGGTCAGGATTGAACATGCCTTTCCCTTTGTCCAGTACTACAGGAATAACTTGGGGAGAAGTTTCCTCTTGTTGCTCTGGTTCTCTTAACCTCTTCTTTAAAGATCTTAGGTTATATTTACATTGTGTCTATGCCAACATGAAGTCTAAAAATTATTTGCAATAATAATCCATATCTTTCTTATATTATTCTTCTCCATCATGAATGACCTCCTGATGAGCCATATTCTCCCATTCTTCTTTAGAGAAATCAAAATATAAGTCTCCCTACATCTCCTATGTATTTGACCATTTCTCATTGGGATCATCTTATAAATATAGAGGATGAGAGATCTAATCCGGTTGTTCCTTTCTTTCCCTTGATAGTACCTATAATGGAGGCCTTCTATATTGTGGGTTATATCCCCTATCTTTTCCTTAAGAATTCTATCTGGAGGGACTCTTGTTCTGAATTTCGAGTTTTCCAACCTTATGTGGTAAACTCCTGATGAGACTATCCAACTCCTCCAACTTCTGGTCTGGTAATTTTCTGCTTTTCCTAGAGGAGGAAGCTTCTTCTTTACCTCTTCTATTCCCAGTGGTTTCCTTCTTTCCACTTGACTTCCATGTCGAGGCAAAATTTTCTTCTACTTCCAGAGCATCGACCTGGACTTGATCTAAGGTAGGATATTTCCTTTCTCTTAAGGTGAAACCAAAGTTAGATTCAAAGGCTCCCAAGTAAACTACCCGAGCAGCAGCTGGAGGAGGTTTTATCTCACCAGGGAATTTGTTATACTGCTTACTGAATCTCTTATTAAAATCTAAGATATTCTCCTTTTGCTTCTCCCTGATAGCATTGAACTCTGTGAGGAGGCACTAATGATCTCTCTTCTCACCCCATTTTTGTGTGAAAGAGGTTTCTAATTCCTCCTAGGTGGTGATGGAGGCATCAAGGAGGGTTTTAAACCATTTTCTAGCTACTCCATCAAGGGATGGTACAAAAAGTATTAGGACCACATCCAGCTATTCTACATTCAAGTTCTCAGCAAAAGCACAAAATGCCTAAAGGTGTCTCTGAGAAGAATTATCATCTTCCCCATTAAACCTAGGAAAAAGCTTCAAGTAGTCCTGGGGCATAGCACTTAAGGGCTAAGGTAAGTTAAGAGGTGTATACTTGTTTAGTAAAAATCCTGGAAGAGCCATCTGGATTCGTGGAGGAGAATCAAAATTTGCTTGAGTAACTAAGGTTGACTATAGGGGTTAAAGGGGAAGGAGGGTATGTGAGGGTCTTAGCATAAATTCCTAAATTGTGAGAAATAGTGGGCTGAGAACTAGAGGAGTAAGTGAAAAAGGTAGTTGAGATGGTAGCAGAGGCGGGAAGAGTTTTCTCTCTCCATAATTTTCCGACAATTAATTTTTCAGGGTCAGAAACAAATGGGGCTTTTTGTTGTGAGGTGTCTGAGTGAGTATGAGGCATTCTAAAAGCAAGGGTGATGAATGATAATGAGGGGGGTGTGGAGTCACCAAGGTGATTTGAATAAAATCAAAACAGACTTCACTCACCTACACAAAGGGTGCTCAATTTGTCATATCCGAGGGGGGAAATCCTTCAATACGTTCCCTAGCAAAGGTGCCAGAAGATGTTTTCACTCCCAGAGACAACCTTGGATTGCTTACAAGACCTGTGCCTAGGTACATCTAAATCGGTGTGTCTCAATTGATTCTCCAGCAGGAGGAGACACCACCCGTATTCTATACATAGATATCAAAGAGTTGGTTCTTTAATTCAAAGATACAAGCCATATGTTTTAGCATTTATACACACACATAGTTCCCAAAAATATAATAGAAATAGTGAAGGACAAGCACTTCAAAGACTTATAGTTTAATCATCTTTATAAGATAAATGAGAGGAGACAAATAAAAGGGACAACTCGGGATATAGAGCTTAGAGTACCAAGAATTCTATATATAAAATATAGAGCCTGAAACCATAAGATTTACTATAATTATCTGAGTGAAAGAAAGATGTAATGGATAGAGAAGAAATGAATGATATGCTTCATGCAATACAGTTTTGGAAATATAATTTCAACCCCTCACACATGCATATGCATTAATACTTTAACGTAGATGAATCTGTAGACAAATCTGAAATATCAGAGTATCTATTATCACATGAATTCAAAGAGGAAAACATACAAGAGAATGAAATAGAGTAACGGATGGTAATACATGAAAGGAGGAATCACCACTATTCTTATAATATTCTGCCAGATCTATGTGACTAAGTGATACAGTTTTCATAAAAATATTCAACTTTCTTTCCGATTTCAAAACCGCTTTTTTAGTGTTGTGACCCCCTATTTAGAAGAAGTGGGGGTGCTTTCAATCATGGTTTCATACATAAAATATTGGGCTGAGTTTTTAGTTGTCAAGTTAGCTTGCTCTCTCAGCAAGGGGAGGTTTTGTATCCCAAAAACATTAAGAACAATAATAATGGCTTGACATAGGAAGGAACATCACAGAATCATGGAACGGCTGAGACATTACTGCAAAATCCCAGCGCCCCATCCCTCTAATCACCTATATTTCATGGTTACATTTTGTTCACGGCATATGCTCATGCGCTACTCAGCTAACTCTCGTCATTCTGTCTTTAAGACCTTCAGTGCCAACCTTCAGAATGGGTTACAAAGAGCCACTTCTGGGGGATTCCCATACTTGGTTTTAAATGCTCCCTCTCTTGATTCACTGCTATAGCCACCTCTGGGATTGACTCTATCACTTTGGCCTTAAATTTTCTACTAAATCCCTTGGCACTCTGCTATTCCTGGTCACAAAGGCTTGATCTCCTATATCTTCCTCTGAAGCTACTTTGGGCATCGATTTATGCCATAAAATCCTTCTGAGCATAGTCGACACCCTGATTTGGCCTGAGGGTGCGTTCTCGGTTTAATGATAGAAGTCTTAAGGGGCATCAGCATTCATCTCTTCATACAGGTGAAAGGGAACAAGCTTATACCTCTAGAATGGGTGAATGGGTACCTTTGGATTTCCCTCTTAACCTCTCTTTATTATAGCCCCTTTATTGAAATTCCTTATATCACTAGGGCTGGAACCAAAGGCCATGTGTTTGGCACTAAAGCTCTCAATAATTATGCAAGGGACCTTTTTCTTTATATTGTAGAAGTCCCTCATCAGCTGATTTCCCAGATCTGAACTCTTTATAAATCACAACTCATAACATATCGCATATGGGGGAGGAGTCCCGCATATCATAATCGCACTGCACCGTTCTCTTAAGCCTTTACCCCTTAACTACTACGATCGTCAATTTGTAGGGTGAAATCATTACTGCCACATTTCACCTTGTGGGTGGTGACACGTTGCCCCCGAAAATGGTCCCATGTCAGCCTCGAAAACACTAAAACCGGGTGACACATGTACTCTTCCACATCATCAACCGTATTGCCACATCACTGATGATGTTAGCTACCTTGTCAGCTCTAAATACCAATTGCATTTCGCCAAGTGGCCTCTGGGAACAGAGAGAAAGTGGCCCATCGAGCCTTGCTTTTTGCATGAATGCCTTTGTTAGCAAATTTTCCGCCTCCTTGACAATTTTGTATTAAATCACGGAATTGGCAGTTTCCATTTTTTCAGAGATGCAAACCCCGCCAATCGTCGATCACCGATGCCACGTGGAGGAGAGACAAAGGAGAGGCCTGACCCTCATTTTTTCAACCATTTTATTTATATTTGAAAATCAACTCTCCCTAGGACTTTTGACATAGCATCGCAAATCGGTGGTTTTGCAGGTCTTTTAAGTTGAAACCCAGCCGAATCATCAATTGTCGATCATTGATCCTGCCTGGAGGAGAGAGAAAGGGGAGGCCCTGCCCTTGGTCTCTTTTGTTATTTTCTTTGTTAACTATTTTTGGCCCTTCCCCAAAGGTGCAACAATATATCACAAATCAGTGCCCCCGCATGTTTTGGAGTATGTTGTATCTGATGGGCTGTTGGACCTACAAGATATGGGATGTTGTATCGGTGTTCAAGACCACGACGTACTAATAACCTTAGATCTATGCCCTAGGGACCCAGCTGATGTCCGATTGCGAATAATGCTTCACCCTAACCCACCAACTGCTGATATGCAATAGGCGCGGATCATTGTTTCTCATTCTATTAGTGCTCCATACCTGTCTGAATGCTGATATGCGATATGCGATGAGCCTCCTAAGTCTTGATCACAATGTTTCTCCACACTTAGCCATTTTCCTCAATCAAGTGGACTTTTCAAGGGAAATCTTCTACAGGCTCCAAATTTTGATCTAGGAACCCTTTCTTGGACTTCTATATACCTCCAGAAAGTTTTTTTCTGAGCATTATGCAATGGAGAGGATCTCATGAAGCTCTAATAACTTTTGTGGCTTGGGAAATGGCTTCAACTTCACTGTTCTCGTGCATCCTGGACCATTGATCATTTTCAAAGTAGTGAGTGAGCAGTTAATTACAACAGAAAGTAAGAGTTATGAGATCAATGGATGGAAATATGCATGAAGGCTGTCGTGGATGAATGGAAGGTTACCAACACCCCTACCGAAGCTCAAAACTTCAGGAAGGCTAGTTTTGGACTAAGAGAGTTTCTCACGGTAGCCTAAAAAGGAGAGATCAAGAATAGTGGTTGAGATTCATCAAAAGAGAGTGGAGAAGTCCTAGATGGAGATGGTGAAAATATCCCTTGCCTGTAATTTCAACATTCTTTCAACATCACATGCACCACCTCTTCTTTTTATTTACAAAATATTGTAACCAATGGTGAAAAAGATGAGTTGAATTTAGAAATTATCTAACTGATGCCAAAAACTCCGATATATGTAATAAATTAACTTCTAAGCTACACAAATTATATATAAAACAAGATAACTAATGTAGACCTTTTTCCAAGAAATCATCACATAGTGTTTTTGGGTTGTGATTGTAGATTCCTCTAGTCAGGCTCCCATGAGAGAGATGAGATAGAGGCAACAATCACAAGCTTTTTGAGGAATTATATTCTACTAAAACACATAAATTAATAAACATTTTAAGCTAGAAAGTAATATCAATACATAAGAGGGACCTAAGCTACTGGGGTTGGGCCCAAACCCAAGAGCCTTAGCCCTCTGAACTAACTCAGTGATGGATCAATAAGAAACTTCTCATTATCATTGCAGAAATGTCAAATACATCACATAACAAGTCAAAAAAAGTTGTAACAAGTGCTTGAGCTCAATAGCTTCCTAGATTCCAAAACAATTTGAATCCTAATGAGTTCCTTGACATGTTTATTTATACAAAGGGGTAGCTACCAATATCTCCCTAGAAAATAGAGATGTTTGTCTCCCAAAACTCGAGAAAGGTGGATCTAGATCTTCCTTGAACTGCACTGGCTTGGCTGCCAATGACCTCATCCTGCTTAGTTGCCAATGACTCAGAGTTCATGAGACATAAAGTGGTGATCTTGGCTGATTGAAGGGGTTAAGGAGGTGGACAACCTCTAATAATCTCTCCATTTTGTCTACTCTGAGTTCCTCCATTGAAATTATCTCAAAATTGTCCCAATTCTTGCATTTAAACCATGTTAGGCTACATGACATACCAACACATCTTTTACCCTTCTCACTAAGCATAATATAACAAAAAATGTAAATAAATGTGACAAAAAGATAATTCTAAAGTTGGAGGATGGCATTATGACCCTTGTGATATACGTATTGATGAGCCTCATCAACATCGCTCCTTAATTAATGGTGTGGTTAGAAAGAAAGGTTAGAAGAAGGTTCCATGAACATGAATAGATGAAAAATAAAAATAATAAAAAGGATTTTGAACAACCAAGTGGAGCTTTGATTCTGGTTCTCATTCTTGCTCATTTACTCTTTTGGTGGATCCTTGGCTAGAGGAATTTGATTTAGCAAGGAGCCAAACATGAGCGCATGATGCTAAGGTAGAGGGCTTGGATTTCCTTGTGTTGTGAAACTATGGGTTGTCTGTGTCCACACTTGGAGAAGCTACAAAAAAATCTAAGGAGGTGGGAGATGACTGGTTTCTTGGAATGGTTGAAAAATCCATTGAGGGTGCTTACTAAGAAATCTAATAAACCAAATGGAGAGTGCTTTCCATAGCTTATAAACCACCCAGTAATGTGAGTTCTTGCAATCCTTTCCTTGGTGATAAACCATATATATATATATATATATATATATCCTCCTAATATTATAGCATGGATTTTGCGGAAGTTGCTAGAAATAATCCCCTTAGATCATGGATTTGGCTCGGGGGTCACAACTGCAAGTGATATCGATTGTTGTTAGTCTAGGTTTGGGTGGAATATCAAAAGTCCCACCTTCAATTTTCGCCATTTCTTTATTACAAATAAGTGCATTTAGCTAGGAGTTGTGAAATTAAATATTGTTTGTTGTTGAATTTAATGTATAATGTTGTGGAATATTGCATGGCTATAGAAAATTGGTGCATGGCATTAATTGATTGAATTTCTTTGAATTTTCTATGGATTATATGAATTTCTACTATGATGTTATATGCTAAATTCCTTGAATTCATGTGTAAATTTATTATGTTGCATGCGGTCACGCTAAATTGAAGAAAACTAGTCTTGTTAAATTTCAAAAATATGAGGTCTTGATTTTGATATGCAACGAGTAGATATTTCACATGGACATACAAGACTCTGTGAGCATAATTGCTTTAATGTTTGGATGTTTATTGATTTTTGATGATTGTTTCTCTTGTTTAATATTTCCAAGAGGTTTGTTGTTCAAATTATGCACTCCGATTTAAAATAAATTTAGAGAAAGGATGGGGTGATGGGCTATTAAATTCTCGTGAGAGGAACCTTGATCTTAATATTTTCGTTATAGAAGTATCAGAACTTGGGAAATATGTTCATGACTAATTTTCTAGGAAAATCTATGAATATGAAATGCATCCTCTGTTTTCTTGTAATTAAAGTCTCACCATTAAAAGCCCTACCACATAGGCAAGGGTCTGCCACATCATACCCACATAGTACCATGTAATCCCTTTAGTGTTCTCATGTCCATAGTTAATTCCATGTGGAATTTCATGAAGATAGTCATAAATGAGATAGTCATGAATTCGATGAAGATGCATGACATACATCGTGATGATGTCTTCATATATTGTATTCACTCTCTTTGAGTAACTATCTTTCTGAGGATGGTAAGAAGTTATAAAACCTAGCTAGGTTCCAAAACATGCAAACAATGACTTCCAAAAGTTTGAAGTGAACTTGACATCTTTGTGTGGTATTATCATTTTAGGTACTCCGTGCAATCTAAATATCTCTTTCAAGATGATATGATGATATGAGCTATTCCAATTGCATTATGAGTATATTTAATAATTATAAAGTGAGTTTCCTTTCTCAACTTATTCACTATTACCCTGATATCACCATGTTGTCTACCTGTTTTCTACATGAAATGGAGTACGAAACATAAATTATAAAGACCGCAAAATACCGGAGAAGTTCATTTCATCAGTTGATTACTTTGCTTGTAGATTATAGAGACATGGGCAACATAAAATCTTTTAAACAGCTTTTCAAATATATAAGTGATGTCGTACATTTACTCTAAGTGATTATTTTCTCACTGCATCGACCAAATTTCTTCCAGCTTAGATTTTGTGTTTTACAGAAAGATTTTTACTTTATTCATAACCGTACAAAAATATCTGGACAAATCAAACTCGAACAAAACTTACGTCATGGTTGGTTTAGTAGCAACTGTGGCCCTTGAAACTTGGAGCTTGATGACGTTGTTTGTAATTTTCATGCTTTTTTTTTTAAATTTAGTAGTTTCATTTTAATTTAGTAGTTTCATTTTCATTTTCATGGTTTTTTTTTAATTGTGTAGAGCTCCTCCTTCGGTAGAAGCGTAAACCGCTCACATGAAATGGAGTACAAAACATAAAGTTTAATGAATACAAAGTAGAGGAGAAAAAATTGTTCCTTTCATCGGTTGATTACCTCTCTTATCAATCACAGAGAGGTGGACAGCTTAGAATATTTTAAGCAACTTTGAAAATATAGACAATTCCTTCTAAATATATATAATTTTTCTAGGTTAAGTGACCGTTATGCGCTGACTCGTTATTATATCAAGGATTATTTTTCCCAATGCATATAACAAATTTCTACATGGCTCAGATTTTGTGTTCTAAATAAATAAAATTGTTCATAGCATACAATATGAATGTCTTTTCTTAAACAAGGATAATTTTTTCATTAAACTTGTGTATAACTTAGATTTTGTGTTTTACAGAAAGAGGTTTATTTTATTTATAGTATACTTTATGAATATATTTTATTCCTACACTAAATAATAATGTATATATTTTACTAGTACTTGAAATATTAATTGAATTTAAGTTATAATTTAGCATACAATTTGTTTTCTTAAACCTAATTTTTTTCTATTTTGTTTTGAAGAAAACCGTTTTACATAATGGTGTATAAATTTATGCATTGTTTTGATAAAATTTTATTCTTATTTTATGAAATGACAATTTACTTTAAAAGCTTAAAGACATAAGTTGTAATGGGTGCTTCTTATTAAAAGGACACTTCACTCAACTAAATCATCAAAACAAATCAACACAAAATCATACAATATTTATATTGTCTCCTTGTTTTATGAAAAGATTAAATGTGGCTTTGATGTAGTCCAAAAAACTCTTTCATGTCTCTCAATGTTCTTCAATCACTCTAGTGTTAATTAGTTAAATGTATAGTAATTAAAATTTCCAATATTCCATCTTCCGAAAGCCTAATGGCTTCCGTCCTTTCATCATTAATATTAAATTTTATGTTGAAATTATGAGAAATTCAATTTAGTGAGAAATTATCTTAGATATTTTGTTTGAGTAATCATTCTGGTCTTTTTTTTCTTTCATTGTTATTTTTATTTTGAGAAACCAAGGTAAAGGATTTAAATCCTTCCTATCTAACTAAAAAATTCACTTTCAATTTCATCAATAAAAAACTTTGAATTTTCAAAGATTATTGAAACATAAATATATAAGAAATGGGATATATACTACCTTATTAATCTATCTCTACAGGTAGATAAAAGTCATTTTTGCTTTTGGTATGTCCTTTGGTCTTCAAAAAAACAATTTATCTTTTTGTGTTTTCTTCAACATATATAATACAAATAATCATAAATATTACTTATCAAATAATCATAAATATATAAGTAATGAGAACAATACTACCTTGTTAATTTATCTTTACATGTAGATGAAAATCATTGTTGCTTTTGGTATGTCCTTTGGTCTTCAAAATGATATTTATTTTTTTATACAATACTTTTTGAGTTTGCTTTAACATATGTAATACTTTCTTTAGAATGCAACAAAATGTACTTTTTCTATTTATGATAAGCAATGATTGTTCGTCAACATATGTTTCCGCATCTAAAATATCATCACGAGTGATTAAATAACATCCATATAACTTAGTTTCCTGTTGTACTTGTTTCCCGTAGGTAGTCTTTGGCTATGAAAACTATGCCAGGAAACCAACTCAACCAGCCTTTAGGTTCAAGATGGCCCTTGAACCAGAGGGAGCTCCCTCAATTGTTACGAGTCTTTGTTTAACGTTGTTCACCTGTCACTGAACAATAGCCTTTAAAGCACAATGGCCATATTTATGGTTTTAATTTCGGGTGGTTGGTGATTAATGACAATCCCTATTCATGATTAAAGGCCTCTCTCAAATGGTCCCTTCAGAATGTGTTAGCTTCTAGCCTGACATAATGACTTAGCTTTTCAAGGATTATGATAGAAGAATGTACGGAGATTCCTAATCATTAAGCAATCAGATAGACTTCTTAACAACTAGGGAAATTTGGATGCGTGTAGAAGATTTTTGCAGCCCAACAAAAACATATTCAAGAAGGCCAAAGTCAAACCAATTCCAAGAGGAGCTATTTCAGACAGATAGTTTAATAAGCTAATCTCTTTTAATGGTTATCAGAAAACATAAAGAAAAAATCAGTCAAAGAGGAGTTATCTTGAACAAATAGTCCAATAAGCTGATCTCTTTCTAAAGATTATGATTTTGAAGGGGATTTAAGAATAAATTGATACTCAATCTATACTTACCCAAACCTTCCTATAAATGCTTTGAACATGTGTAGAAATAAGATATGAAACACTACAAAGACATACTAGAAAACACAAAATTTTGTCATAACTGGAGCCGAAAGGCTTTCATTAGAATTCTTAAAATATACGCTATTACAAAATGAAGAGCCTTGGCATTAAAAGCCCACACATATTACTTCAATTGATGAAGTATTTATACAATTTCCTCACAAAATATCTTGATAAAAATATCAAGAGCTATTACAAATATCTGAAAATTGTATTACAAAAATAGAACACAAATAAAGGTAACTAAAACTATTTGAAGAGTTATTGTACTTTCCTTGAGGATTTCGGTTGACAAAGAAGAGAAATTTGAATTTGATTACAACTCATATTTGATGAGGTGGCCTCCAAGTCACTAACTGTCTTGAGCTTTTTCCTCCTGAATTTATGAAAAATACGGTCCAGTCATCCTTTCGAATATCTCAATCCAAGATATCTATGTAAAAACTGACAGAAGTTGTTGTATTCTAGTATCTTAGGAACAAAAACCTCCTCCAGTTTCCCAATATTCATCTCTGATTATCCATAATAATTTCTACAAAAGGTGGCTTAAACAGGACATTGCACAGTCAAAAAAATAGGGTAAACATGATGAGAGTGTATTTCCCAACCCCTGACACCTGTGTGAAAAGTGAGATAGGATTTTTTATTTTGGAATCTTATGAACCAAAACCTCTTCCAGTTTCCAAATATTCATATTTTTTTAGTCAAAATATCCTCTGCAAAAAGGTGACTAAAATAGGAAATTTCTGGAAAACATGCCTTCAAAGATGCATTTGCATCTCCCAAACCATAATAGTTGTTAGAAAACTGAGATAGGTTTTTGTACATGAGAATGTTATCAACAAAAACCACTTTAAGTTTTTGAAAATTTGTTCTCATCTCTTTTAAACCATCTATGAATTTATTTTATTACATCATTTAATCATGTTTAAATGCATGATTAACTAAATCAACCAGCTAATGAAATTTAAATTTACATTTTGAGTGCACATTTACTCTTGCAGACCCATTTATTGTTTCTAAACTACTAAAACCTATTATATCAACAAATTTAAATTATCAAAACTAGTCATGTTACAACATTTCCAACTAGGATTCGTGGGTGAAGAAATCAATATATTATGTTTAAATTTGCACGAAGAGAAAAACTATTGTGATAATCGCTCTCTTTCTACTTTGATAATATTCAACCAATCTAATTTTATGTTTTTCAACACTACCATGAAATAGAAATCTATTCTACACACTCATTTGAATCCAATTCAATTCTTGTTTTCTAGTAGTCCAACTAGATTTTATTTTCATTCTATGTTATCTTATTTATTTTAGTGTTGTTATGTCAAAATTCAAATTTACCAAAGTCTCAAAATAATGAGGTTCTCCAATCTAAAACAAGGAAAAACATAGTCTTTGTATAGTGAATGAATGGATTCATGTTACTACATGCACCATGAAGGGTGAGATGAAATACTACCCAAGAAAACATATAGTACTAAAGTCGGGAAAGAGGAGAGTGTAGTCATTTTTCAATTATTAGTGCCAAACCATGAAACCCTGGGATAAGGGAAAGAGAAGGAAGTGAGGGGAAATCCAACTTTTAGCTTAAGTAGGACCTAAAATCTCTATAATGGTGATATAGAGATGTCAGTCTTTAGTGTAATTCAATTTGATTTTAAATTTTGTTTGACAATCTAAGAAAATGAGTAAGTAATGCCAAATAACTATGGTTAATTTAATTGTAATTTCTTTAATGGGATAGAGGCTCTAATTGTAGAAATAAAATGATAAGGAAGACAAATTATTCATAAATTATTACTACACTTCATGAAGCTTCCTAGGTTAATGTGGAGACTTGTGATAGCCCTCCAATACATCCCAAATTTACATTTGCATTAGGCTCTAAATTTCTACAAGTGAATACTTATGAAAACATAAAATTGTGTGTGTAAGTGTGGGCTCACAGACATAATAGAACCAGTAATTGATATATTTACTAATGAAAATTTCAACCCATTAAATAAGCACAAAGGATAGACTTAACTCACTTAAATGAGATGGTACTTTCCTTTCCCTAGCCATGATGAAACCTCCTGTGGGTTGAATATAATAGTATTGTTGGTTTGCACGCCTAAATTAATCATTTTTCTATGCAACTTATGGACTAACATTCATAATACCGTAAGGAAATTTTTTCTAATTTTAGTGCTAAAGTATCAAGAAGGGTTAAGGTTTCACCTAAGTTGACTTTGTAATAATAAACCTCAAATGGATTTAGGTGGCTATACATCCAAATTAAGGCATCATAATTCACCATGAAACCAAATCAAGGATTTGTAACTCCAACTAGACCCATGAAAGTTTTTCATCCCCAAAATGATTACCTCTAGGGAGAAAATGAGTTAAAATAGAGGCTAAACACTAGAAACTAGTGGAGGATAGTGACATCAGGGGCCCATTGAAATGCTATAATGCTATAATGAGGAATGAGAGAGAAGTTGATCCATCACATTAGAGTAGTATGACATGTATAACTACATCATTAAGTGGTTCATGCATGGATGTAGCACGTGGATACATCAAAAAGGTAACTTTTAAGTGTGTAGTCATATGGGTATCCAAGTTTAAATAGTTGTTATCCATGGAATAAAAATAGTAGTAAGTGTCAAGGAGGAAGAGAAGTAAGAAAAATCATAGCATAACTTAGTTATTGTAATGCAAGTCAATATATTCATGTCATGAGGGACTTTTTGATAGCCCTCCTATACTTTCCCCCCTTATTTTTGTAATGCAATGTTACTCTGAATTGTAAATGATTCATTAGAAGAAAATTGAGCGTAAAAGTGCCCATGAAAATTTCATGTAATTTTGATATCATAATATGTAAACCAATCAAAATCTTTTAAATTTAAAAAGAGGTACATGTAAATATTTTGAAGGGAAAAAAAAGAAAAGCTATTTTTTTTAATTGTATTCTTGGCTTATCTCCTAATAGGTTTACTAAAATTTCAACTGTAGACACTCGTTGAATGTAAAACTAAATTCCACATCCAACAACTACCCATTATTCATAATTTTGAGAAGACCGACATTGATAAATATTGAAGATACATTAAAAAAACATGTTCAATTAAACATCATCCAAAAAGAGTGGTCATATCTTTCAACACATGTTTTTTAATGTATCTTCAATTTTTGTCAATGTGGGTCTTCTCTAAAGTATACATAATGGGTACTCATTGGATGTGGAATTTACTTCCACATCCAATGACTGTTTACACTTTATATTTGAGTAAACCTATAAGGAGATAAGCCATAAATACGATTTTAAAAAATAACTTTCTTCTTTTCCCTCCAAAATTCATAACTCTTATTTTATTATTTTAACCATTATTTTATTATTTTTCCTTAGAAGGTCACTTTTAGATTGAAATTTCCTCTAATGATACTTTTATTAATGGCTTAAAGAGTAAGGACACTAATCCATGATCTAAGAGGCAAGAGGAAGATGAACATGTGTGTGTGGCATCGCTCCTCAATTAATCACATGGTTAGCAAGAAATATTAGAAGGTTCCATGAGGAACATGAAGAGATCCACAAAAAAAATAGTAAAAAGGCATTTCAACAACATGGAGCTTTGATTCAAGTTCTAATTCTTGTTCTTTTGGTGGATCTGTGGCTAGAGGAATTTGATTTGGCAAGGAACCAAACATGAGAGCATGATGCTAAGGCAGAGGGAATGGAATTCCTTTTGTTGTGAAACTATGGACTTTGCGTGTTCAATCTTGTAGAAGCTCAAAAAAATTCAAAGGAGACAGGAGATGAGTGCTTTCTTAGAATGGATGAAAAAGGCATTGAGGGCGCTTGTTGAGAAATCTAATAAACCACTCTGAGAGTGATTACCATAGCTTATAAACCACCCAGTAATTTGTATTCTTGCAATGATTTCCTAGGTGATAAACCATGTATATGTATATGTATATGTATATGTATATGTATATATATATATATATATATATATATATATATATATATATATATATATATATATATATATATATATATATATATATATATATATATATATATATATATATATATATATATATATATATATATCCCCCATCCTCCTCGATTCGAGCATGACTTTATGTTGAAGTCGCTGAAAATAATCCCCTCAGATCGCGGATTTGGCTTAGGGCTCACAACTGCAAGTGATATTGGTTATTGTTAGTCTAGGGTTGAGTGGAATATCAAAGTCCCACCTTAAATTTCTGCCATTTATTTTTTATATATAAGTGCATTTATCTAGGAGTTGTGAAATTAAATATTGTTTGTTGTTGAATTTAATGTATAATGTTGTGAAATATTGCATGGCTATAGGAAATTTATGCATGAAATTAATTAGCTGAATTTCCTTGATTTTCCTATGGATCATATGAATTTGTATCATGATGTTGTATGTTAAATGCCTTGAATTCCTGTGTAAATTTATTATGTTGAATGTGGTTAAGCTAAATTGGAGAGAACTAGTCTTGTTAAATGTTGAAAATATGAGGTCTTCATTTTGATATGCGTGAGTGTTTATTCACGTGGAAATGCAGGACTCTGCGAGCATAATTTATTTGATGTTTGGTTGTTTATTGATTTCTGATGATTTTCTTTCTTGTCTAATATTGCAAAGAGGTTTGTTGTTCAAATTGTGCACTCTAATTTAAAATAAACTTAAAGAAAGGATGGGGTGAAGGGAGGAACCTTGATCTTAATATTTTCATTCTAGAAGTATCAAAGATTGGGAAATATGTTCATGACTAATTTTCTAAGAAATTCTGTGAATATGAAATGCATCTTCTATTTTCTTTTAATTAAAGCCTCGCCATTAAAAACCCTTCCATATAGGAAAGGGCCTGCCACATCATACCCACATAGTACCATGTCATCCATTTAGTGTTGGCATGTACATAGTTGATTCCATGTTGATTTTTACGAAGATAATCATAGATGAGATAGTCATGAATTCCATGAAGATGCATGACATACATCTTGAGCATGTCTTCCAATATTATATTCACTCTCTCTATTTAACCATATTTCTGAGGACGGTAAGAAGTTATAAAACCTAGTTGGGTTATCCATTGCTTTATTGCAAATAAGTGCATTTAGATGGGAGCTATGAAATTAAAGATTGTTTATTGTTGAATTTAATTTATAGTGTTGTAGAATATTGCATGGTTGTAGGAAACTAGTGCATGGAAATAATTGGTTGAATTGCCTCTCTCTCTCTCTCTCTCTCTCTCTCTATATATATATATATATATATATATATATATATATATATATATATATATATATATATATATATATATATATATATATATATATATATATATATTCCCATCCTCCTTGAGTTGATCATGGCTTTCTGTTGAAGTCGTTGAAGAAAATCCCATTGAATCATTAGTTTAATGTTGGGTTAGAAAATCAAAGTCCCACCTTCAGTTTTTAACATTACTTTATTTGAAATAAGTGCATTTAGATGGGAGCTATGAAATTAAAGATTGTTTATTGTTGAATTTAATTTATAGTGTTATAGAAAATTGCATGGCTATAGGAAACTAGTGCATGGCATTAATTGGTTGAATTTCCTTGAATTTCCTATGGACTATATGAATTTATGCTATGAGGTTGTAAGCTAAATGCCTTGAATTCTTATGGAATTTGATTATATTGCATGTGGTCATGTAGTTTATGTGATTTAAAATTGCTTACATGCTTGATTTTTATGCTAAATTAAAGACAATTGATCTTGTTAAATGTTTAAAAAATGAGATCTTATTTTTAATAGGCATGAAAATGTTACATGTGGACATGCAAGACTCCATGAGCATAATTGATTTGATGTTTGGTTATTTATTGATTTCTAATGATTTTTTGTCATGTTTAATATTTCCATGAGGCTTGTTGTTCAAATTGTTCTCTCTAATTTAAAATAAATCTAGAGAAATGATGGGGTGACATGTTTTCATTCAAGACGAATGTTGTGTTTTAAATTGGGAATGAATTCCCTTTGTTTAATGAATGTGATTCTCAAGTTGGGCTAGTTTGGTACAATGAAATGAGAGGTTTAAGTTTATTCTTTTAACTAAGTTGTATAATCGTGGGACCCTTCAATGTGAAAATTATTCATATAAAAATGAGATTTGTTTGGGTAAAAGGTTAAAGGATGTGCCAAATGGTGGGGCCCAGTTAGACCGAAGATCAAATCTTGGGCAAATGTTTTTACCCTACAAATAACATCAAATGCCCACCATATAATGGCTTGACCTAGCTGAATGCATTGAATGGTGGTGCTCAACTAGACTGGAGGTTAGGTAGATTAGATTTTGAGAGAAGTGGAGTGTGGGATCAATGGAGTTCAAGTTAAATGGAGGTCGAGGCTTGAGATGATTTCATGGACCGAGCAGAGTTCAGACCCTATTTGGTCGAGTGGAGTAGGAATGTGTGATTAGGTGAGGTGGTAGAAGCCACATGGACTTAACTATGGACATGCCAACACCAAATGGGTGACATGATACTATGTGGACACCTTGTGCAAGGTCCTTGCCTATGTGGCAGGGTATTTAAGGGTTCGACTTTAGGTTGCTAAAACTATAAATGTAATGTAAATTATCAGAGGCCCACATATTTCTAGATTATTAAGGTGGCAGGATGAATTTTATCATCCTATTTTACTCCATAGGGTTAGTTCCTCTGAGACATCACGTTGATTAACCCTTTACTTGAGCCTCAAACATTATTTTTCCAGTCATGACAACCAGCCACATGGATGATGACCTTATGAGAGCGACTGGAACCTTGTAGTCACTCCCAGTATGACCTTGTGGGAGCGACTAGAGTATTTTTCTCCCTATCATGTGCTTGCGACTAGGGAATCTTTCTAGAGTCACATGGTTCCTAGGAGATCAGCTTGACTCATCACTTGTTCGAGCTGGTCAAGGCTTGTCATTGAGAATCTTCCATAACCTATCATCATCCTAAGCATCCACAATCATCCTCTTAGGAGCTCTCTTCATCCTTTTTATATTTGACTATTTGAGATGGTAAAGCTAGCTAGAGCTAGAGAGAGTTAGAGTCTGAGTTCATCATTCAGCATCAGATTCCTGCTGAGAGAGACAGAGTTTGTGAGGTTCATGCTACACGAGTCCATATTTTATCTATTGTAGTGGAGAGACTAAGCCGGATTTTGCATAGGCGACTTGGGTGAAAGTATATTTGTACTTTGATCTTGGATTAATAGAAATTCATGTTCCTTCCCTATATTTACATGTTTGCAACAATGATGTTTACTATTTCTATGATGTCTTGAGCTAATGATCTTACGAGCAAGATCGCTTATCATCCTTGAGTGGATTTGATTGTGTGCAGGTGTTGGGATTGAGTGTGGACAAAGAAGATCGTTCAAGTGGAGTGTTGGGATTTTGCAATGAACTCAAAACCCTTCACCAACCTGTGAGGAAGTTAGGTGCACAGTTATTCTTTATAGTATCCAGAATTTTTTGTATGTTTCATTTGTGAGCATTGTGTTGGGATTGATCTATCTATTCGTTAGGAATTTTTATTTTTGGTGTCTTGTGATCTTATTCATGCACAAGATCATGGAACAAAAACTTCTTTCATAATTCATTGCAATAGAATTGGTGGTTTCAATGACAGCATTATTGTTTTGTGTCCATTTCATTTTTGGTTTTTGATGATTTCTCTCCTATTCCAATTTTCTAAGCTTCCTTGAATTTTTCCAAGTCTTTATGCTTACTTTCAGGGCTTAATTTCCTGAATATTCAATATTTTTCTCTGTTTGTGCACAAGTTTTTCAAAAATTTTAATTTTTTCCCCAATCGCTAGCATAGTACTGCATCCGAGCGACTATAAATATATGGTCATTGTCTTTCCCTTACATCCAAGTGACTTGTCATTGTCTTTCCCTTACATCCAAGTGACTGGTCACTACCTTGCCCTTACATCAGAGTGACTAGCCTTCTAGTCCTGAAAAGTTGAAATTTTTTCTCTAAATTTTTTTTTGTCTACTTTGGATTTGAGTTGGCTTTCTGTCTTCCTACCGGTTTTGGCCCAAATCTATCTTCTAGTGTTTGATTTCATTGAATTGGATTTGCTCTGTTTGACACAATTTTTTTTTTTCAGCTTTGATTCTCTTATCCTTTTCTAGCGTATTGGAGATCTATTGGTCTATGCTATATTTTGTTGATTGGCTACTAGCATCTAACTGATTTGATCCATCTCTGATCAGTTTATTTGGATCTTCGATCACTCTTGTCTCGTGAAATTGTCTACAATATATATTGTGCTTTGTTTGAGGCTTGCATTTTCCTTCTAGATCTCATTTTCAAATTTGTTTATTTGATTTCAATGACTGATTAGACCTGTTACATATCCTATTCTTGGATATTTTTTACCTTTGGGTGGTTTTATCACTTGTTTTCAAGTGATATTTTTCTTCTATTGGTTATTTTTGTCACAATTGGTGGTGTTATGATTAGTTGTGTAGTTTTCATCTAGAAAAGTTCATGTGAATGTGTTTTCATTGCTTTTTATCACTCTCATTTGATCTTGTTTATGCCTTCTTGCCTCTAGGGTATGGTTTTGGCCTTTGTAGAATATTGGCCTTTGTTGTGCCATTGTGCTACAACCATAGCTTGTTGACATTCCCTTCCTTTTGCAATTTTGGATTTGTTTTTTATTTCTTGAGTGTGTTTTCTTATTTGTCTTTGTTTTCCTAGCTTTGACGCTTTTGAAGTGCTTGGCATTCTAGCTTAGGGACTTTTGTTTGGCCTATTTTTGGATATTTTTTCCTTTTTGGTTTAATTTTTGGGTCAACAATTTTATAAATTTTAATATATTTTCATTTAAGGATTTTGATGAGAGGTGCATTATTTTAGGCATTGGTGTGTTGTGAAAAAACTCTTACCCTCCTGTAGTTAGAATTCATCAAACCAAAAAAAAAAGAAATTGCATATAGCCACATCAGGGTTACTAATAAGAGTCATTCACACCATATAAGTTTCACACCACATTCCAACTATGTAAAAAACAACCACTTAAATTAACGTGATACTAAAAGAAACTAGACTCGTATTTTTGCTTTACTGATAGTACACCAACACTAGCTTAGGCTACGGTCTTGGAGACAGGTGTGTGAGTTTACTACTCCAAGACTACAAAATAAACTTAGCATATTATTGTAGGGAGATAAACCCACTTCTAGTAGTGAATTCTGGGAAGCCCTTCTAACAAGAGGGTTAAGCATGAGGTAACACTTGAGCTGGGTGAGGTGACATGACCCATTTTGCTTAGTTTCAAGTGGTGCAATATTATGGAATTTGTGTGTATTACAAAAGGTGTTATTAGAATTTTGTTTTACCACTTGGGGGCCACTTGGGAGGAAACTCTCAAGTGAATTTCAGTCGTAGCTCTCTGGGCTAAGAGTTCTGCCCTTGCACGTGAATTTGGCCTGTAATTTTCCCCCAAGGACATGTTATTTTCGGTGGTAACCATAGCGGCCTATATTTTAGGGCTCATACACAAGTGTAGGGTTGAGTTCATATTCTCTGTACCTAGGGCAGATATTAGTCATACTCTCTCAATCCTCTTAGAGGGTGCCCATGGCTAATAAGGGAACTTGCATCGAGTTCGTAGCTAAAAGGAATAGGAAGAAAGTCGATAGTATAATTGTCCCACTGCTAGCTTCTTTGTATTTTGGTTTGCGTGTGACTATACTTTAGGACATTTTTAGTGAATTTTGTTTGGTCTAAGTCAGTAGTCTTGGCCTTAGGTTGTTTTCATTAACATAATTGTGTCAAATTATAATTTTTCACCCTCACTGAATATCTTCATCGTCAGTCATGTCGTCTTCATCGTTTGCCTCCTAAACGAGGTAGACTTGTCACTCCTGCATAGAGAGTGCCCGTTGGTACTCAATACTTAGATCAACGTATATTTTTGGAATCCATACCTGGTCCTTCTAGTAGTGATCTGATTTCTATTTAAACTTTAGTAGACAATTATGTTGCTCCTGCTAATCCACCTTTGACCGATTCACTAGGACCTGAGTTGTTGTGGTTGAACCCAGACGGTTTGACACCCGCTTATACCTTTTTACCATTATCAGTTATCCAACCTCCTCCACCTCCACAAGGGGGCAACAAGAGGTAATTTTCCCATCTTACCAACAATTCATCCATCTTTATGTGCACAAAATACATTAATGTAACCATGCAAGCTAAATCGTATGACGTTCTTGAGTCGAGTTCCTTTTCTAAGGGCTCACCCGCTCCACCTACTTCCATTGGACCTCTCACATTCTATAAGCCTATGGAACCTATCTATCGCCCACACAAGGTTGTTATTCATAAGACAATACACAACCCTTCTGCCAGGGCCACCATCACTATAATATTATTGAAGCTCTTTCCCAAGCTCATTGTGCCATGTCTGCATTGGAGGTTTTGCATAGTTGTGATTAGTAGCGTAAGGCCTTTTTTTCTGCGATTAGTGGAGTAGATCTATCTGACTCAAGGCTCATTTCATTTAATGCTAAAAAATCTTCTATTTGACTTTCCCGCCAGATCATGTTTCATATTATTATGCATATTTTCTATAAGAATATTCGTCGGAATTTGCTTGATGAAGGATCCTCAACTTGTCTCATGTCAACATCCCGCTAGAAGGGCCTTGGCTCTCTAGCACTTTCCATGTCCAATACTACTCTTCAAGCCTTTGATGGAAACAACTGTGTGCCTAAGGGGGTCCTTTCCAATTTTTTCATTGAGTTAGGGGGGAGAATTATTTATGTCGATGTTGAAGTCATCGATGCTCCTCTGGACTATAACCTGCTCCTTGGTCGTAATTGGTTCTATGCCATGACTGTATTTGTCTCATTTGTATTTTGTGTCCTTTTCTTTCCTCATGAAGGAAATATTGTTACCATTGACCAACTTGACTATTGTGTGTCATCAGCCCATGTTAGGTGCCTATAATACTAGTGATTCCCCCATTACTATTGTCATTGTAGCCCTTATTGTTATTTTTGTGCCCCTATTGTCCCCATATTATTATTATTGTGCCCCATAGAAGCCCAGTATTGTTATTGTTGCGCCCTTATATTATTATTGTTATGTCAACTTTGATTATATTGTGATCCCTTAGACTTCTATATATAGAAAGGAGGTTTTGTCATTTGTGTCATCAAAGAATTGTTCATTTGTGTAATGTAAAGGATGTTTCCCCCTTGAAGAGGCTTATTTTTAAGTCGTTGCTCTATATTTTCTTCTATTCTGGTTGCATAACAATTGGTATCAGAGCTTTCGATTCTAGGGTTTCGATGCTTCAAACAGGTCATCGTGGAATTTTCTCTATAACGTTTTTTCTACGATGTTCTAGAAGCTAACATTAAAATGAATTTGAGATGAACTCTAATTGAACCTCAGGTGTGAATTTCTGATCTTGCCTCACTATAGTTTCAGAGATATGATCCAAGGAAGTTAGGGTTTGTGCAGGTTCCCGAATTATATCTCAAACAGGTGACCTGGGGAAACACGCCATAACTTTCTCTCTGAGCATCAATTGAAATTTCGTAACAAGTTGTATAAAGATGATGGCCTGTAATTTTTTGTATATCAGTTTCAAGTCCTAAAGCCGAAACAGTGACATGTGGCATTTCGTAGAATTTTTCTCTACTGAACCAGTCTATAATCAGGTCATCGTGGGAGATTTGGCATAAATCTTCCTTGGAGAATGAAATCTTGAACAGACTTGAGGGGTTGGAAAGAGGACTTAGAAGGCTACCACAGGAAGAAATTTCAGACCTTGGAGATCTAAAATTAAATATATACAACAGATTCAATATCAAGCTCCTACAAAGTGAAAAAAGTGTATAGTTTTTATTTTTAATTTTGCATAAGCTTGGTTTGAAAGATTTGTTTGAAGGAATTCAAAGGGCATAGTGAAGCATAATTATCATTAGTTGATTCCCCAAAGAAAGAAAATGGAAACACCTAGTAAGAAACCTGAAATCTCCCGCATAACTCATGAAAAAGAGGAAGAAATACAACATGATATATCAAAATTACGTGACCAAGTAAAACACATTTCACTCTAACAAAAGGTAGCAGAAGCTAAGATGGATGGTTTAAAGAAAGGCATGGAAGCTAATATGGATAGTTTAAAGAAAGGAGTGGAATCTAAGATGGATGTTTTAAAGAAAGTCGTGGAAGCTAAGATGGATGGCGTCGAAGCCAAGATGAATGGCCTGAAATCTAACATGGGTTGCGTGGAAGCTAAGATGGGTGGAATGGAAGCTAAGATGGATGGTATAGAAGAAAAAATTAAAGGCAACATGGAAGATTTAAAAATAGATTTGACAAAGTCGCTACAAGAAATTCTTACTAACGGCGAAAGGGTAGTAAAGGAAACTCATGATGAGAACAAAATAAATGTTAATCATGATTTCATAGACTCTAATGCTAGATTGAAGACCCACCATGTTCCAAAGATCAATATGAGGAAGTTTGATGACAAGGATCCCGTAACATGGATACTATAGATGGAGCAATATTTAGATCTCCATAATGTGAAAAACACAAAAAAGTTACACATTGCAACTTTATATTTGGAACCCCATTAGTTTGTATGGTATCAATGGCTTTGCTCTCGTAAACAAATTGTCACTTGGGAAATTTTTATGAAAGAAATTATAGCACACTATGAGGATACAAAAAGTAAAACCTTTTTTAGCCAATTGATAAAATTCAAACAAAAAATTCTTATGGAATTGTACATCTCTCCCTTAGGAGGGCACTCAATATTTTTAAAAACTTACCATAGGGTTAAGAAGGAATTTTTTGGAATCGCCTTAAATGTGATATTAAAAAGTTTGAGGCATAATGTTTGGTTTTCTGACAAAGTAAAGTTGAAACAATTAAGACCCCAGTTCTATTACAACCGTTATCTATTCCAAGCCAAAGTTGGGAGGAGGTTTAAATGGATCTTATCACAAGTTCACCCAAGTCCGAAGGAAAGAGTTTCATCATGGTGGTAGTTGAAAGACTTACCAAGTATGCACACTTTTGTGCATTATCTCATCCATTTAAAGCAAATACAGTTTCTACTTCATTTATGGAAATAATTCAAAAGCTACATGGATACCCAAAGATTATTCTAAGCGATAGAGATCCCATTTTCACTAGAAATTTTTGGACAAAATTATTTTCTTGTCTTCGTACTCAGTTAGCTCATAGCTCATGTTATCATCCTCAATATGATGGGAAAACTGAGATAGTAAACAAATGTTCAGAAGGATATCTTCGTTGCTTTGTATCTAATAAACAGACACAATGGGTCAAATGGTTGCCTCTGCCTTAATGGTGGTATAACACTTCCTTCCATACTGCAACAAAAATGACCCCATTTATGGCACTTTATGGATATCATCCACCATCCATCACATCATATTTAAGAGAAAAATCTAAGTTTCAAACAACGGAAGATCACATCAAGCATCAACAACAAGTTCTCCAGCTCTTAATGGATAACCTCACTTTGGCGTAGAATAGAATGAAGCAAGAAAATCAACAACGCATCGAAAGAAGTTTTGATGTAGGTGACTGGATATTTCTACGACTACAACCATATAAAAAAATGTCCCTCAAGCAAGCTAAGAAGGATAATAAATTATCACCAAAGTATTATGGTATGTACAAGGTGTTTCAAAATATTGGTACTATGGCATACAAATTGGAGCTTCCTGTAGCCTCTCGAGTGCAACCAGTTTTCCATGTTTCATGTTTAAATAAGGTTATAGGTGACATGCTCCTAGTTCAAAAAATATTGCCAGAACATGACGAGGAAGGAAAAATCATATTGGAACCTGAAGCAGTCACAGAAACAAGAACTCGATAGCTATGAATTCGATCAATTTCAGAGTATCTCATCAAGCATTGAGGACAACACTTTTTTGAAGGAGAGGGGCATGTTAGGTCCCTATAATACTAGTGATTTCCCCATTATTATTATCATTTTAGCTCTTATTGTTATTACTGTGCCCCATATAATCCCATTATTATTATTATTGTGCCCTTACATTATTATTGTTATGTCGTCTTTGATTATATTGTAACCCATTAGACTCCTATATATAGAAAGGAGGTTTTGTCATTTGTATCATCAAAGAATTGTTCATTTTTGTAATGTAAAGGAGGTTTTCCCCTTGAAGATGCTGATTTTGAAGTCATTTCTCTATCTTTTCTTCTATTTTGTGATTTGGTTGCACAACATCCCAAATTTCTACTACAGGGAATTCATTAGCATTTGTCGGATATAGACCTAGTCGATATTAGACTGTTGGTGTATGCTTGTTTAAAATTTCATCCCTTATGGGTGTTTTTCCTCAATTACCATACACATCTTTCCTTCATCCTCTTCAAAATATCATATGCATATGATCTCTTCTTAAACTTGTGGACCACATAGACCTTCTAATCCTTGGGCGGTGTCACCTGATCTTATGGAAGTTGATCAAGCTAGTGAGCATCATCTGCCACCTGTTGTGGAAGACATTTCCTCTCCAACAATCCCATTAATGCCTCCTGACGTTGGTCAAAAAATCCATCCCAATATGGAACATGAACAAGTTCCTTTGCCCACATGGGTTGTCGCTCCACCTACTCCACATGAATCCCTTGATGACAAACCTTGTTGTCTAGTCAACTTGAAATCCATGGATCTACCCACTAATCATCCTATGGATATTATGCCTCTTCATGCCTCTAACCTTCTTGAATTTGAAAAGGTAGATATTCGCAAATAAAATCTTGAATTGACCCAAGGGAAATATCCTCATCCCTCCTTGGATGTGCCACCCTTGGACCAAGTAAAGTATTGGGCTTCCACTACCAAACTTGCCAACAAATTGTCCAACTCCTTACCACATGTTGATGAGTGTCTTGTACCTCCTTTATGTCTTGATCCTCCCTTATTCTTTCAAGTTTATTTCAAGAGTGAAACTATGTTAGACTATCCCTACCATGGTCAACCTTTCAAGATTGGGTAGTTTGACCTCCTTTAGCATGGCCCCACATTAGTGAGCCATATGGTCCACCCACCTTATGAGTTCAGATATAGAAACCCTTGGCCAGTGCACAGTCGTGGGCACACTTTAGCATGACCTACTAGACTATGTCATGCATATACATATTGTACATAAGAGTGTAACACATTATCTCTTATTGGATTGGTGTGCGACACAAGTATTTTTCATGCCTTATTTATGCCAAAAATCCAAAACAAATATAAAAAGATATATATCGTCTTTTTTTTTAGCTCATCCATGTTTATTTATTTCATTATGTGATTTAACCATTGGTCTAGTCTTTCTAGATGTTTTTTACAAGATAGGGTGGCATTTTCATTACCACATCCATTGGACCTTAGGTGTGTTCTATGAACCGGACATGTAGGAGTATGTCATTATTGCTTTCGTCATTGCATTTTAACCGTCAGTGCCATTTTTAATGCCTTGGGTCTAATCCTGTCAAGTTATGACATTAACCATTCTCGTTTACGCACATTGTAGCTTGCCATTAGATCTCACCTAATCATGGATACCTTAGCCAGCACCCTTTTTTCCATCCTAGTGTCCATGCAATCATTTTTTATTACCTTTTGGAATCCCTCCTTTTGACCCGCCATGACCTAGAATTTGAGCCTCACGTCCTCTTCTTCATCATATTTTTGGCCATGCCTTAGGAGGATTCCATCACATTTTATCCCTTCTGATTGCCACTTTTATCAGCCTATTTCTGTAAGATGAGCCTTGGTTTCCTCATTCCATTGTCATCATCTACTTTTCCTATCATTCAATTTCACTTTGTTTTTTACTCTTTCTTGGAGGAACCATTACAATGAGTGGTCCTATTAGCTAGCCTCTTGTCCTCATTATATCATGAGTAGTTCCATCATCACCAAAACTGTTTGTTATCCTCTATACCACTCGTTCCTCCAAGAGGATTTTTCTTTAAGCTCTTTCCAGACCCCTTAATTTAGAAAATATTTTCGAAAGAAATTGTCTCCTTCACACTCATTAAAGTACTTGAAGGGTTTTCTATTCAGTATAAGTGTAACCATTTTCCATACTGAGTAAACTAGTTACGAAAAAGGAATCCCCTACTCTATTATGTCTAGGAGGTTGTCCCTTGTATACTTTTACCTCGTTTTCAAGCTTAGGGGACAACTTTATGAAAAAATAACTTATAAAAAGAGAAGGGAGGGAAATTTTATTTCCGTTAGTCATCAAAAGATAACATTAATTGTGTCACCCTCGAACATGGCACCTATCTTGTTCATTATCTCACAGTTGGGTTTTAGCTTACCTAGGATTTGTACCTTACATATGATTATTTCCACTCCTCTGGCTGGTTACTCTTCCAAGCATATGGAGTGTGCCTCGATGCCTCCTGCATCATTGCATGATATCATCTGGTGCTTATTAGTCATGCTACCAAGTCACTTTTGTTTCATGTTGCTATGTGTTGAAGGGAAGTCTCAGCCTATGTCATCCCTCTGGAGTAGCATGTTGACCTTTTTGAGTTAGCCATCCCTATGTCATTTGTACTTCATCGCTTCATGACTTCATCCATACATCATATCATCCTCGTCTGTTCTATGTTGATTGATGGGGGATACATCAAGGACCTCCTTCAACACGTCTTCTCCTATTGACTTCATCTCATTATCTAAGAGCTTGATATAGGAACGAGTAGTACCTTGGAACTTGCAAAACTTAGTGGCAGGTTTCCTCGTGATCGATAGTGGGTTTTCATCATTGGCTCGTGATTGGTTGAGTTCACTAGTGTTCGACATGAGGTCATTTATCACACTTAGTGGACTATACAAGGTACCTTGGGGTCCATTTTCATTGGTGGATTCAATCTCGTTTGTCTCTAGTTTACCTCATTGGCTAGTAATTAGGCGGTTTCTACGATGCTCAAAAATAACTCATCTATTCACATGGTGTAGATTCATACCATTGGGGTTATGTCAAAGACCCTGGGTAGGGACATTTTTCTCTTATATGACGTCCTTCCCAAGATGCATTTGAGTTATGTATCATTTATGTACTTTGACGGCTATTTGTTACACTTCTTTGTATGTCATGTGTCCATATTCCTATTGATGGTTAATGTTACATAGATCCACAGTGTATATGTCGGTGGTTATGCTCTATCTATTGAGTCACATGGATCTATTATGTATGTCTTCATGGCCAAATTCTAGCATTTCATGTCATAGATTCGTAGTGTATTTTATGGTGGCCATGTTTATTATCTTCTTGTGACCGAACATAGGTATGCCCACATTAGGGATGTTATCAACACAAACTAGACTTCAGCTCCAGTGTCTTTTGATCTGAATATTTGGCTTTGTCTCCTCACTCATATTTTGACCTATGAGCTTTGTCATAATGTATTTTAACCATTAGCTTCTCTCCTAACCTCATACATTAGGGAGCATGTGTTATCAGCCCATTTTTCTCCCTAGGGTTATTGCCTCTGAGACATCACATTGATTAACCTTTTACCTAGGCCTCTAACCTTCTTTTTCCAGTCAAGACACCTAGTCGCATGGATGATGACCTTATGAGAGCGACTAGAACCTTCCAGTTGCTCCATTGGGGAATATTTCTATAGTCACATGGTTCCTAGGAGACCAGTTCGACTCATTACTTGTTCGAGTTAGCTAGGGATTATCATTAAGAAGCTTCCATATATTATCATAATCATGATCGTCCACATTCATCCTCTTAAAAGTTCTCTTCATCCTATTTATATTGGACTACTTGAGAGGGTCAAGCTAGCTAGAGCCAGAGCTAAAGAGAGTTAGAGTCTAAGTTAATGCTCCAACATCAAATTCATATTGAGAGAGATAGAGTTTATGAGGGTCATGCTACTAGAGTCCATATTTTATCGATTGTAGTCCGGAGACTCTATCAGATTTTGGAGAGGTGACCAGAGGCAAGGTGTATTTGTACTTTAATCTTGGATTAATAGAAATTCATGTTCCTTCCATGTATATACATGTTTGCAGCAATGATGTTTACTATTTCTATGATGTTTTGAGCTAACAATCTTCCAAAGAATATCTCTTGTTGCCCTTGATTGGTTGTGATTGTGTGTAGGTGTTAGGATAGAGTGTGGACAAAGTAGATCATTCAAGTGGAGCATTGGGATTCTACAACGAACTTAAAACCCTTCACCAACATGCGAGCAACCTAGGTGCGCACTTATTATTTATAACATCTATAATTATTTGTATGTTGCATGTTTGAATATCAAGTTTGGATTTATCTATCTATCCATTAGTCATTTTTCTTTTTTTTGTCTCGTGATCTTATTCAGGCACAATATCACAGATAAATAACTCCCTGCATAATTCATTGAAAAAATAAATATCATCTTGGAATTCATGTCCTTCATTATTTGTAAGTTCCATCCAACCTCTATTACATTGATATCTCTTTATTGGAAGATCCTTATAGATATTTCTCTTTGTTATTCACCTATGTTATGGTACATGAATTTATCATTAATATACGTAGGTTAGTTTTGTATATATTGCACTTATCTTTCAATATGAATGTTATCTTTGACTGCAAATAGGTTATTCAAATGAGATTACTTTTAATTGGCTATTTTTCACAAGATCTAAATATTTTTCATGACGAACTACCTAGTGATGGTTATTATTTTCAAAAATTTAGTCCATGGCTTACCCCACAAGAGTAACATGAATCCTCAAAGGGGGTTGATATAGTTATGGTACCCGTTTTTATGGAGAAACATGGATCCATTCCATTTTCCCTTATTTAAGATCATTTTTTTAGAGAATTCAAGAACATGCTAATAGGCCATGAGCCCCAAAGAATATCTTCAGAAGCTCAAAAAAATCTATGGGGAAATGGAGTGACTGTATAAATGGAGAAGCATACATATCTTAGGATATATTGTTATGAATATAAACAATTGTTGTTCCATATGTTTGTTTCATATGAATAATTTGTTGCAAAATTTTGCAAACAATATCATTCTTGGTTAACTCCTTTTGATTAGAGAAAGATAAATAGGTTTATCTCACTACAATTTATTGTGGGGGATGTCACAATAAGGAATTATTCACATCTCATAGAATTTTCAAAATTATTGAAACCTTTCAATTTGGATTCAATCGAATCCATATAAGGATTTGATCCTAAGAGAATTTTCTCAAAGCATTTGGTATTTATAACATATGGAAATTTTCACGAGGATTTCAAAAGAAAGCATAGAAAATTTAAATTTTATATCAATCAATAAATATACACAAATACTAGTTTATTGTATAGTAATATAAGTTAGCACCAACTTCAAACAAAAGGCTATGAAAAGAGGGTAAATATCCACTAACACTCAACCCTTTATAGCTCCATAAGCTCGTTGAAGCTCTTAATCCAATTAGAAAATGCAATACCTCATTGTAGTCCAATGAAATATTAATGAACAACATTCTATTGGAGGTCATGGACAAGAACTGCCACTTTAAATTAGCTTGGAAATGTCTCACATTGTTACTTAATCTAAAGCAAGAGTTGTAGTAGGAAAGGGTTGCAACAAGAAGAAGGGCCCATGGATATGGATGTAGGTAGTGCTATTGTTCATAGATTGGTAGAATTACATATGATTGAGAGTAAAAAAATATTTGAAGAGCTAGATACTAAAGAAATGATATGTTTTGAAGAAAAATCATTGACCATGTATAACTCCCACAATTATAAGGCTAGTAGGAATCTTTAGTTTGAAAAGGTGTATATGAAAAATCATAAAATCATTAATAATGGATGTATAAAGTTGACATTCCATGAGTAGGACTGACAAGACACTTGAAAATACACATGATAACAAAGGAAGCCCTTTCCCATTCTATCACCAAACAAGAGGCAGTTAATATGATGCTAGAAATAAATATATGTGAGCGAGAAGTAGCTTTTGATCTTATGAATTTATTCATGACCTCTTTAGATATTCAATCACCTAAAGCTACAACAACAATCACATCTAACACACCTGTAGATATTAATAAAGAAACACAGTTGTTTAATGATATCATATACTATGTCCTAATGAACATAAATAATAAACTAGATATTATTGAGGAAGTGTGGGAGATTTCTCTGCATTTGAGAAATATATATCAAATAATTTCTTCATTGACTAAATATTCAAAGAAATATTTGTGTCATGATATTTTTTTTAATGTTTTATTAATCTTCATTAATACAATCATTAGTCTTAGCAATTTTACGAATCCCGGGTTAAAAGTTCATGTAATAATGTTAATAAAGGTAAAATAAGACCAAGGTAATGGGACACATATTCCAAGGTGAATGTTGGGAAAAATGTCCTAGTGGCCATCACTTGTTGTTTATTATGGCTAAGGAAATTGGTTAATGAATTGTAAAAGGAAAATAGGCATTAATTGGCATTTTATTTATGAAGATAAAGGAAAATAGGAGAAACGGGAGATTAAAGGTCACTAGTTTGCATAAAAGGAAAATTGAAGGAAAAATAGAGGAAATTGAAGAAAATAGAGGCCTCAATAAGAAAAATGCTTCTAAGGATCAGTTCACAACTTTTTTCAGTTTAAGCTTTTGTCAGTATAGTTTTGGAGCTCTCTCTAGTCCCTCATACTATTGCACACTTAGAGCATTCTTGGAGCACTCTAACATTGGAGAAAGGAAAGAAAAGGCAGGACAAGGAAAGAAAAGGAAAAGCAAGGAAGGTTGGATTACACAACTTCAACATAAGACTTGCATGTAACATGTTACATGTTGGATTTCCTAGCTAGTTTGTGAATGCATGGTACATGCATTTGTGTATTTGGCTCTCTTGTTGTTATTGGTATGGGTTTCTTTGGGTGTGATTGTGGTTTTAGCCTTTCATTTCCATTTATACATAGCCATGGTGTGTTGGGGTTCTTTTATTTGGTTGAGATTTCGATTGTCGGAAGGTTTTGGAACTGAGTGATGTGGTCTCTAGAAAATTCCCAAGGGTTGGGGGTGGAGGTGGTTTAATCTCCAGGAAGCCCTTGATAGGTGGGCGGAGATAGGAAAATTCCCCAAGGTATTGGTGAAGAAATTTTGAGACATCCAATCTTGTTTTGGGCTTAGTGATCTCTTGACTATTTTTGGTGGGATCGCGGTAGCCTGAGGGTGGAGGTGGTTTTATCTCTAAGAAGCTCTTTTGTTTATGTATTGGTTTGCTTATGTGATCTATTGACCTGTTTTGACGAGATCGTTGGAGCATGACGGTGGAGGTGGTTTAATCTCTAGGAATATTTGGTTGTTTATGTATTGAGTCCCACATTCATGCTTGGAATATGGCATGTGGGTGATTGGCTAAAAGAAATATTTGGTTCAAACCAATCTATGGTCGAGTGGTACATGGAATTACTTGACTTGGTTGGATTTTTCATATGTTAATAGGATCTATTTTCCTATTGTAATTTATGAGTACTTATACTTGTTATTGTGTGGCTTTGATGGCTATTGTATCATGGTTATTATTCAGCTTATATGTCAATTATAAGCATGGTTCCATAACAACTTCTAGCTATGGCTCTTGATATGTTTTGATTAGCTGATGAATGGTTAATGAAGGCATGAGCTAATGAATGTTATTGCAACTATTATGAGAGGTAATTAGACCTGTTGTTCATTCTCATATAATTTTTGAGACTCCTATGTTTATATATGCATTCATGACTTGTAGATTAAATGTTCACCATATGTTTGACAAAATGACTCTCATGCTTAGGCCTAGTTAGGTGAAGCCGATGATCAATTTTTGTATGAACGGATTTTCCTGATATTATTTACCATTCTAGAAATTATCACTAAGTTTTAGGCAGTGGTCTAGAAGCTATCCTGAAATGGTGGCTTAGAATCCGGGACCGCACCCTCTAAACTAGAATTTTTGGGCCATAATCACAACCTGGTAGGCTTATTTGGATGCCTATAACTACAAGGAGGCCTTGTCATGCATGCAGTTGTGGGTCCAGATCACCGAAACAACAATCTAGCTCAGGGTTTGGGCACTTGGAGTGGTTGTTTAACTCTTGGGTGCCCTATAGCTCCTCTGGAAGGTCAGTAAAGTTTTGGTTTGTCGACTCCACTTCCTTAACTGTACTTAGGAGGTTGGGTAATGTCATACTAGCCCTCATCTCATGTTTACCTCGGAATGCCAATTAAAGTGGGTAAATGTGGATGGTGGCATTACAGGTTGGTAGTAGAGCATGGTTCAAATACTTGAACTAAATGGGCAGAATGTGTTTGTCATGCATGCATGTCAGTGTCTATATCGTTGTTAGGCATGCATTGTCCTAGTTATGATTTTCATGCATGATTTCATTGTATGTATTAGTATTACCATGCATGATGTTAGTATACTAATATGATTATGTATATACATGTATCGTGTTAATCTGGATGGATTTTGCAAATGAGAAGGCCTCCCTTGAACTTCACCGACATATGTTGATTATATTTTTATTTATATAAAGGAAATATTTTTTCAAAAAAAATCATATACGAAATTTTTGGTTGACGCATTTCGAACCATCCAATGTGGTTCATCATGAGGATAAGATGGAGAAGTAAATATGGCATACGTTTAAATAGAGAGATCACAATGTAGAGACCAATAGTATAATTGTTAGAATCTAACGGCTAGATTTTAAAATGTAGAAAATATGATTGTTAGATTAATTTCTAAATATTTTAATAAGATAAAGTCAACAACTAACAATGAAAATAAAAATAAAATAAAAAGATATTTTTATATCTATGGATAAAACTTAAAAAATGAATTAAATCAAATTTGATAAATTAGAAATCAAAAATGTCAAATAAAAGCAATAAAGTCACAATAATAATAATAATAATAAAAGATTTTTATTTTTATTTAAGATGAAAAAAAAATTAATATTAAAATTATATTTTAAGTGAGCCTGATAATTAAAATTATATATATATATATATATATATATATATATATATATATATATATATATATATATATATATATAATTAAGATGAAAAACATTTAATATTAAATTTAAATTTTATTATCATATAAATTGATTTTTCGATTAAATTTGATCGGAAGAGGGACGAACGGGAGCTGTCGGGACTCGATCGCTGGAGCGATTTCTCTCTGCAAGATCCGAGATGGGAAGCAACGGAGTGCATATAATCGACGCGACAGACTACACAGGACGACATGCAGCCAAGACTAGCCTCGATCTCGGCCATCCCACCTTCTTTCCCGCCAGGGAGCTCACGGCTTCTACAATCTCTGAGAAAGCTCAGCTTCTGGAATCCTTCGAGGCCTCAGGTACATATATAGTCCACAGATCATTATAGGAATACGCAATCATCTCTAGCAATGTTTCTGCAGGGTATTTATTTCCCAGCCTGGCACAGGCTGGCCTTTCAGCCCCTCCAAGGGATACAGATGTCATTCCTGGAGATGAAAATGCAAAAGGCTTGGATAAGATGGGTTTTCCCATCGGATCCAGCGCTGAAAACAACAGAAGCCGACTGCATGAAGTGGATCTGCACCTGCCTGCTGTGAACAGACACAAAATTCCTAGATCTGGACTGGATCTACCCGACCCGGTCAACAAGCAAAAGAATCGCCAAATCTCAAGTTCCCTGGAACTCTGGGCTGTGAAAGGCCAGCTGAACGGGGACGCGCAACTCTACAGCCACCCATTACACTGTGCTTTCAAGAACCCTGCCTCGGTAGTGAGGATGGGACCTGTACAGGCACTCTTCACCGATCTGATCCCCTAGATCCCAGAAGGGGCTATATGGCACGAGGATAACCAGAACACAAAACAGAGGAGAACAACTCCCATACTCTTTGTGGCGGCAACCTCACCAGATCCACGCTTTCAAATCAGTATAAAACCCCCCTCTGGGAAAACAACCCTAATCTGGGTTCATGCCTCAGATAGTGTCTCAAATCTGAAGAAAAACATTGCCAATCACATCGGCCTCCCAGAAGGATATCAACATCTGCTCTCTGAAGGCAGATCATTACAAGATCACAGAGCAATTGGATTCTACAACATCAAGCCAGGATCTAATATTATTGTAAACATGCGACTACGGGGAGGTGCAGCAGCCAGTGGCCCACGAAAACAATCAGAAGGGGGCAGTGGATCTAAAGCAAAACACAGCCCAGATCCACACCAACAGCACAAAAGCGAAAGAACATCTTACAAGCATATTCTACAAGGGGGAAAATCTTCCTCTACAACCCCACAACAGGTCGGAACAGAACTCAGCCCATATATCATGGAGCAACTGAATTATACACCTGAACTAACAATAGACACAGCAGAAGCAGAGGAGGCACGTAACATTTACAAAAGACAAGCCCTCGTCTGTCGTTTCAACAGTTTCTGGCCAAAACCCATGGACCTGTTTCATTAGATTTTCACAAAATGGTCTCTTAATTGTGACGTCATGCTCTGCTCCAAAGGCTTTTTTATAGTCAAACTTCCTTCAGAAGAGGTCAAGGGTGCAGTTATACAAGAGGGACCGTGGTTTTGGGGATCTTCAGGACTCTTCATTACACCTTGGACCCCAGAGTTTGACGCAAACACCTTCATTGTCTCTAGGGTGCCAGTGTGGGTACGACTACATAACCTCCCTGCACATTTTTGGGACCAAAAGACAATCGCATGCATTGGAAAATCCTTTGTCAGATATATAAAAATGGATACCCAGCGAGTGGAAGATGGAATCTATACTTTCGCACGAATCTGTGTGGAAGTTGATCTCAGCAAAGGATTACCGGACCGCATAGTACTGAAGCATAAAGATCGTTGCTGGATGCAAACAGTAGATTATGAAAACACAACATTCCGATGCAGAATATGCCGGCAGAGAGGGCACCTTCAAAATTCCTGCCCAGAATCCAAAAAAGACAGCCAAAGAAGGAGGAAAACTGGAAGAAAAAAAAGGGTGGACATTCCCCCCACCAGACCCTGAGGAAGAGGAAGAAGGTGAGGAAGAACAACCCATCCCAAATGAGAACAGCCAAGCAGAACCGCAGGAACAAACTCCACAAGTGCCCATGGAATCGCAATCGGAAAAGGCTTCCGACACAATGGAACTCAGTGGAACCAAAAGGCAGCATAAATCGGACACCTCGGACTCAGACAAGGAAAACCCTCGACCTGGTGAGGAAAACCCATTTCAACTCGTTCCCATGCATCCGGCTCAAGGCGAGTGGCGCAAGGTAGAGAAGAAAAAGGGGAGGAAAACTTGATCCTTCCCCCACCAGGCATCTCAGTGCTCCAGTCATGGTTTATTATTCACCAGTTTTTTTTCTTCTTTGTATTTGACACTTGTGTCAACCATTTTTTGTCAGGCTTCACAGCCTTGTCTTTGCAATGCTTCGGCATATATAAAATGTAATTTTCAAAATTAATGGAAATTACGATTTTTTCTAAAAAAATAAATTGATTTTTCAAAAGTAAACATTGGGTATTAAAATATAATAAAGGTCAAATAAATTATAAATCATAATGTTCAAATAAATTTAAAAGTCAAAATGATAATTAAAATCAAATAAAAGTAAAATTAAAAATATTTTCAATTTCAATTAAGATGATTTAAAAAATTATAATATAAATTTTTATTATCATAAAGTTGATTGTCAAAATTAAAAGGATTATTGAATTAAATCAGATAAAAGTACATGAATAAAGGTAAAATAAATTGTCTTAAAAACAATTACAATGATAAAAACAAAATACTTGAAAATAAATTTTAACATTAAATAATTCAAATGAAATCAAATTAAGAAGTCAGGATCGGGACCCAACAACTTCTAATCTTCTAGCCATTGTCTCTATTGAGATTACTAAGCCTTCTTTCAATTTCTATGGCTTCTTGCGGTGATGGAAATGACTAATCTTAGCAATGATCTATGTGTCTTCAATGTAGATGTGATGTTTATTTTTTCCCGCATGTTCTGCTAGAGCTCAGGATCGGGTTCTCCCATGTTTGATGTCAGTTGTGTTCTCATGAATCCTTTGATTTATTGAGCGGCCAATCTCACCAATGTAGGTAGTCTCACAAGAACATGGGATGACATAATCACCTTTCATGTCCTTTGGATCCACCGGGTCTTTTACTGATATCAGAGAGGTATGAATGGTGCTTAGGGACCTAAAGGTTGAGGGGAGCTTATGCTTCTTAAGGATCCTCGCAATCTTGTCAGTGGTCCCTTGGATAAATGGAAGATGCACACTAGAAAACCGGTCTTTGGGTTCTTTTATAATCTTTGGACCATTGTCATCCTTAAGGAAATCTTTCAGACATTGGTGCCTACTATACCGATTATTATTGAAAACAAAGAGGAGGTAGTTTTTCTCATCATTTAGGTGGTTTTCATCATAAACTCTTAACGCACAAATAGCTAAGGTGTTGAAAACACCCAACCTTTGAGTAGGGAAATGATGGGATTTAGCATGAAGATATTTCTCCGTGTGAGTTTTCTTACGAAAGACCTGGTGAGAGAAAGAACCATCATCCTTCTTTGAAATAAGGACATCGAGGAAAGGAAGACTCCCATTGATTTCACATTCCATGGTGAACTTTATGGAGCTAGACTGATTGTTAAGATGTTGGAAAAAAAGTTCCAACTTTTCATGACCATGGGACTAGATAGCACAGGTGTCATCCATGAACCTCTTCCAAATATTTGGTTTTAATGGTGTTGAGGCCAAGGCCTTGGATTCAAAGTCTTCCGTGAACATATTTTCCACAAAAAGGGAGAGGGGGTAACCCATGGCAAGACCACAAGTTTGTTCGTAGAATTCACCATCGAAGCTAAAGAAAGTAGAGGTAAGATAGATTCTAACTAAATTAGCCATATCAGGATCCATTATACGCTTGATGGTTTCAATGTCCTCATTAATAGGGATGTTAGTGTAGCGGGAGACTACATGGAAACTCACAATAATGTCACCAGGATCAAGTTTTATACCCTTTAACCCATTGACAAATGTTGACGAGTCCTTGACAAAGGCTTCAGTAAGGCCAACAAAGGGTTTTATCTTATGGGCTAAATACTTAGCTAAACTATACGTCGACCCTTCTATAATGTTGACAATGGGTCTCAGTGGATCCCCTTCCTTATGGATATTCGGAAGTCCATAGATCCTACGGGTAAGAGGGCTATTTTCAATGAGTTTATGACTAAAGGAACCAAGAGTGCTACTGGATTTAATAGAAAGAGCCACAATTTTGGAGAAATTATCCAAGTGATTCTTATTAAGTTCTCTATAGTTCTCGCTATTACAAAAGTGATCCAGCATTTCTCTCTAATAATCCTCCTTATTTAAAATAACCACAACACCACCCTTATTGGATTTGAGAACAACTATGTCCTTGTTATTGTTCAAAGACTTTAGAGCATTAAAATCAAGCTTGCTAATGTTGTTATTGGGGGGCCTTTCCTTTCTATGGATGAAAAAACAGTGTTGTCTGATGGTATCCTTAGTGATGTCCAATAAGTCTCTAATCCCATATTCAATGTCACAAATTATCTCATTGATCGGGATCTTTCTAGGAGCAAGAGAAAAATTTAGTCCCTTCTCGAGAAGACTATAGACTGGACAGTTAAAAAAACAATTAATAGCCTTATTACTTAAAAACGAAGATATTATTAGAAGACTATAGATTGGACTATAAAATAAAAATTAATATTATTATTATTGGAGGGTCAAAAGAAAATTTAATAACCTTATTACTGAAAAATGAGACCACCACCACCACCACCACCACATAATTATCATATTTAATATATTGTTATGGTTGAAAAAAATATTTTTATTATTAGTGTTAATCTTCATATTAGTATTAAGGTTGATGTTATTAACACCACCACCACATAATTATCATATTTAATATTGTTGTTATGGTTGACAAAAATATTTTTATTATTAGGGTTAATCTTCATATTGCTATTAAAATTGATGTTGTTAACAATGGGGTTAAAATTCTTAAGATTAATCGAATTAAATAAAGAAACACACAATTTGGAGGACTGAACTTGGTCAACCCAATCGCTTCTTAATGAATGGGAAGTGAGGGAAATCTCATCACAAGAGAGAACATCTAGGGATCAATGGGTTCTTAAGGTGGAGACTCCATCCGATGTGGCGATATCCACACGGGGGTTAGAAGAGTCAACGCCCAACTTAGAGCCAACAACTTCGGAAGAATAAAACGGGGAGGGAGGGTTGAGGTCAATAAAGGAAGGGGGCGATTTCAAAACAAATTGTGCACTGGTATTCATGTTACTCAGTTTAAGCAGACATTGTACTTGTATTGCTCTATGAAGTGTATCTTGGGAAATTCCTTGTAGCAAGTCTCAATGAGCATGGAAATAGTGGTTCAGGACTTCCCTAACTATAAACAAGACTTCCAAAAGCTCCAGTTTTAGATGCAAAAACAAGATGGTTGCCTTTGTCGAATTGAAGATCACCTCCCTTACATTCTCTCATAGACAGAGCTTCTGGGTTCCAATGCCAAGGACCCGGCTCCAGTGGAGTCTGTGTCTGCCGAGGGAGAAGCGTAGTTTGCTAACTAGTTTCTCAGTTTTTTGTTTTATTATGTATGCGGGAAGCTTTTAATTTTCAAAATGTTTCTTCTTATGTTTATAGGCAAATAGTATTTAGGCAAGGCAAATATATACATACTTATATAGCTTGGTTAGAAAGACTAATTATTTTTTTCTATTGGATGGAATATCATGCTATTAGCTGATCAACAGACTTGGTTTCCCTCAGGGAAAGTTGAGGCCACCTAACTATTCATATGTGAATGTAACTTGTTATTATATTAATGAAAATGGAAGGATCTACCAAGCTTACAAAAAAAAAATTAACAGGGTCGAGACATCGTATATTCTCAAGAAGAAGAGGATTACAGATGTCTAGAAATATGGTGGATTATAGTTCACAAGACTCTCAGTACTGATCAAATGAGTAGCGCATAGATGAGTATTGTCCAGACATAGCAAACACCTTGATAATTCTAGAGGAAAAAATCATAAGTTGTAAGGTGGATAATGACATAATCATCAAATCACAGGAAAGGCTTTCTAAGACACAGGAGAAACAAGCAGAGGTCAATGCAGTTATCCTTTAGAGTTTTTGTAGACTTGCAGAGACAAGGACAAGCACGAATTAGTTATGGACAAGAGGATATGAATAATGGGGCATATGGTAGCAGGTCTCATGGTGCGCAAAGGTCATACATGGATGATAGAGTCAAAGATGGAAGGTTATTTTATACACTTGATAGGAGAGACGATGGATATGGGTTCTACTCTAGTTTTGGTTAAGACAAGTATCATGGTAATAATCACTATAATCCTTATAGGAGGAGTTAGAGGGGATGTTTTTCGAATGAGTTTAAAAAATCCAAGCCACCTACATTTGATGGAGAGTTGAAGAAATTGGAAGATGCAAAGGCATGGTTGTTTGAAATGAAGAAGTTCTTTGAGTTGCATGACTATACAGGGAATATGAAGGTTCTGATAGCTATTTTCAGTCTTAGAGGGAAAGCAGTCATATGGTGGGAAGTTATGAAGCGTGTCAAAGACATCAGTATAGGGGAGTTGAGTTGGCATGAATTCAAGAGCTCTTTAGGAAGAAATACTTGTTAGAGGGGTACCATGAAAGAAATTCAAAGGAGTTCTATGAGTTGAAGATGGAATCTATGATAGATGAAGAGTACACGACTAAGTTCTTGGATTGTTGAGGTATGTGCCATATCTTAATGATGAGAAAATAAAAGTTAATAGATTTATCAGTCAACTTTCATTAGCATTTAAAGATAGGATTGAGTATGATGAGCCTCGGTCACTAGAGGAAGTCATTGGAAAGTTGAAACATTGTGATAAGCATTCAAAGAATAAGACCGAGTTTTGGTAAGGTTGGAAAGGGAACGACAAGACTAAAGTAAAGTAGTCACCGAAGTGAAAAATACCTCAAGATGCAGGTGAGAAGGAAAATGTTTCTCCTTACAAGAAATTTAATGTAGTTGAGAATGGACATGAACCTTAGCCTAGAGAGTAGAAAAACAAAGGTAGTGAGCGTTTACAGTTTTGGATAGCTGGCAAGGATCACCACAAGAAGGATTTTCTATTGTACCAAGCTAGTAGGCCTACGATCTATAATGTTTAGGAGGCATAGATAGTTCGAGATCTTGGCCAGAGCATTCCTCAGATCTATGCAACATCTAATAACAAGCAAGCGGATAACCGACATCTATTATTGAGATGAAAGGTAAGCTTGTGATCCAATTGTTTCTATTTTGATTGACCCTAGATCTAATTATATTTGTGTTAACCCTAACCTAGTGAATAAGTGTGGTTTGAGAAAAGAAGTGCATGCAGAGTCTTGGATGGTGTAGTTAGCTACAGGTACTAAGAAAAGAGTTCATCATTAGATAAGATCTTGTGCATTTGAGTTGAATGGTATTCCTACATATATGCATCTGAATGTGCTTTGCTTAGGTTCATACAATATTTTATTAGGTATGTATTGGTTTTACCTTCACAAGACTAATGTGGATTGTTATGAGAATACTATTGAGTGCTTGGATGATGATGGAGAGAAGATAATCTTGCAGGGTAAGAAGAAGAATACATTGGTAAGAATGGTTATAGCTATGCATGAAAAATGCAGTTGTAGGAAAGGATATGTATTGTTTGTAGTGCATGTTTCCAGTAATAAAGATAAGGATGTTGAGGATGCATAAGTCTTGAAGAGGTATCTTCCTTTGCAGTAGTTTCAAGATGTGTTTACAGCAAATATTTCAGAGTTTCCTCCTCATAGGGAAGTGGATTTTTCTATTGATTTGGTACAAGGGGTAACACAAACATCAAAGGCACCTTACAGGGTGAGCACTCCAAAGCTAGTGGAATTGAAGTTGCAATTGAAGGAAATGCTTGATAAGAAATATATTAAGCCAAGTGTGTCACCTTGGGGTGTAGTAGTGTTGTTTGTGAAGAAGAAGGATGATACTCTCAGGTTGTGCATTGGTTATAGGCAGCTTAACAAGGTGACGATCAATAACAAATATCCATTTTTTAGGATCGATGATTTATTTGATCAGTTGAAGGGAGGACAATGTTCCCGAAGATTGATTTTAGATGAGGATATCATTAGGTCTGCATCAAAGAAGAAGACATCTACAAGACTACTTTCTAGACAAGGTATGGGTATTATGAGTTTATTTTTGTTCTTTTTGGTTTGACTAATGCTCCAACTACTTTCATGTGTTTGATGAATAATGTGCTGCGTCCTTATCTAGACAATTTTGTGATAGTATTCATTGATGATATATTGATATATTCTAAGAATGAGGAAGAGAATTCCAAACACTTAGCAAGAATATTAAGATTGTTGAGAGAGCATCAGTTGTATGCCAATCTTAGTAAGTGTAGTTTCTTTTTAGATAGAGGTAAATTACTTTGGACATGGTGTTTCTAATGAAGGTATATTAGTGGATCTGGAAAATATTAGAGCTATCATGGAATGGGCATCTCCTAGGAATGTGGATGAAGTCAGGTCATTCATGGGGTTAGAAAGTTGTTACAGGAGGTTCATCTAGAACTTCTCACAGATCTTCTATCCTATTACATCATTGCATAGGAAAGGAAAATAAAATTAAATGGAAAAAGGAATGTGCAACTAGTTTTGAGCAATTGCTTACAAATGCTCCAATTCTAAAGATTGTAGATCTAGATAAAGATTTTTTTGTGTGTACAAATGCTTGCAAGAGAGGACCTGGTGGATTCTTGATGTACAAAGGACTGGTGGTGTGCTACGAGTCAAGAAAACTGAATGAGCACAAGCAAAACTATGTGACTCGTGATCTTGAGTTGGAAGTGATCATTCATGAATCGAAGGTGTTGAGGCACTATTTCTTGGAAGGAGGTTTGTGTTGATGAGTGGTCATAGTGGGATGAGACACTTGTTTGAGCAACATAATCTAAATTCCAGGAAATCTAGATGGTTGGCCATGCTCAGTGAGTTTGACTTCGAGATCAGGTACATTAACAGTAAGGAGAATAGGGTTACAGATGCTCTTAGAAAAAGAGTGTAGGTGAATCACATTGCAACTATGAGCTCATATATGATAGACTTGGAGAAGTGGATATTGCAGGTAGGACAACAGGATGAAACGTACCAACAACTTAAGCACATGTTAAAAAAACAAGGAACAGGTGAATAGGATGTGGATTATCATCTCACGATAGATGGTTTGGTCAGATTTAGGGGCAGGATCTATGTATTCGACAATACTAAGGTAAAGAAGCTTATCTAGTAGGAATTTCATGTTAAGTCATATTTAGGTCATCTAGGAAATGATAGGACTCTAACAGTTATGAAGAAGTTCTACTATTGGCTGAATCTAAAGAAATAGGTAGCTAAGTTCATCGCAAGGTGTTTGGATTTTCAACGGGTAATATTAGAGCGCAAGCATACAGGCAGTCTATTGCAACGAATTCTAATTCCAGAGTGGAAATGGGAGGTTATTTCCATGGATTTCATTACAAGTTTTTCAAGGACATTGAAGCAACATGATTCCATTATGGTTTTGGTTGACAAGTTGACCAAGGTAGCTCATTTCGTTCCAGTGAAGTCTACTAATTTAGCTAGTGAGGTATCTCAAGTCTTCATTAGGGAGATAGTAAGGTTGCATAGTATTTCTAAGAAGAGTGTATCTGATAGAGATGCCAAATTCACTTCTAGGTTTTGGAAGGAGTTATTAGCAGGCTTGGGTACAGAGTTGGATTTTAGTACAACTTATCATCCGCAGACAAATGGATAGACAAAGAGGGTCAACATGATTCTGGAGGACATGTTGAGAATGCATGTCATGCACTAGTAGAGGAGATGGGGTGAGTATCTTCCACTGCTAGAGTTTGCTTACAATAATGCGTATCATGAATCTTTAAGGAGGAGCCTGTTTGAGGCCCTTTATGGGTGGAGTTGTAATACTTCCACCAGTTGGAGTAATCCAATGAACATGGCACTAATAGGATTGGACATGTTGGTAGAGATGGAACAAGAAATGCGGGTTATTAAGAAGTATCTAAAGGAAGCACGGGATAGGCAGAAGAGTTATGTAAATTAACACATGATATTTAAGGAGTTTTATGTTGGGAAGCATGTGTACTTGTGCTTTGAACCCAATAAACCATCAAGCCTCCTCCATTGTCCAATTCCATCATTGATTATAGAAGCATAATCCAACCCGATGTAAATCAAATCTACCAATGTCAAAAGAGAGCTATAGTAATCTATGTGTGAGACCTATGCTCAACTTATAACTTGCTTTTCTATTTAAAAAATGTCTAAATGATAAGGTGCAACATGATTATTGTAGAAATTATATTATCATATTAGACGCTTTAGTCATAAGCATGGTGCTTACTATTTGTAAGAAACCAAATAAACTTCCAATTTAAATTTTACGATCCAACTGGATCTCTTGAGCGAGTTGCTAGTCTATTTATCTATGTGGTATACTACAAGCCCAATGTGTGATGTACTAAAATGAATTTGTGGTGTATATCCACTAGTGATTCATAACGTTTTGTTTTGATTATTAATTGAGAAAACCATCTCCTTATGCATCTATCTACTAGAATGAATTTGTGGTGCATATCCACTCACGATTATTTAGGCTTTGTTTTGATTATCAATTGACAAAACTCTCCTTCTGGATCCATCTGCACAAGCGTGTGACAATGCATTTTTAGGTGTAGATGTTCAAGGGCTGAATGGTTGCTTCTATTTCATGATGTTATGTAACATATTTCGTGGTGGTAATATTAAAAAAAATAAAAAAATTCCCAAAGAAAAAATTGTGGAAAACTCGGCCATGGTTCTTTATGGTCCATATATCGTAAAGGGGGTAAATAATTCATACCTACGCTTTGAGGACTTGAGAGAGATATATTTCCAAATAACCCCATGGGTTGTATAATATAATGAATTTTAATGGGGTTTGCAACTACTCATGGTGACTATTCATGATACCATCTATGGTTTCTTGTTGGTTGTTGTATGAGATATTAATAGTAGTGTGGCATGAAGTAATTGTCCATGTCAACAAGATAGTGACTAGATAGTGACTGTTGGAAATTGATTTTTCAAGCTGGATCATTGTTTCTTATATCTATGGCTCATTGTTTTGTATACCTATGGCTTCAGTCACAACAAATATTAGAAGCTATATTGATAATTAAATTTTTACAGGGTTGGGCTAGTCAAGAATAATGAATAATTGAGGTATCTTGGAATTAAATCACCGCGTCCCGATGACATACGTAAAGATGACTAGTTATATCGTTCACACATGTAGCCTAAAGTTATCGATGTTAATATGTACGTTTGATTACTCGTGGAAAACAAAAATCCTATTACAGATATTTTCATTTTCAGTGATTTGCAGCTAGATCATAGTGGTCATGCAAGTTTGTCGTTGAATGGTGTTATAACAAAAACTATATTTGATCCTAATCTTCGCTGCATATGATTATGAGTATTGATGTCAGAAAAAAAGTTGCATTTCAAAAATAATTAGTCAATATATATTCATGCACCGCCTTGTTCAAGGTGGTCCCTTTGGGGACATGTGCAATGTCTCTTGGCTCAATTGAAGAAAAAAAAACAAATAAAATATAAAAAAGGATGTGTAATGTGAAAGGTTAACCTGAAACGTTAGATCCTTTTACAGATGAAGTATTTATGTTAATATTGGGCTTACTTGTCCATGTGTTTTTTTAAGAAAAAGACCATCATGCACACTCGCTTGATTGATATACATGTTGAGTCACACAATAATGAAGTTATGGATGCATTAAGTTGGGGGTGTTTATGCAAGGGAGTTGTTATTGTTGGAGATAATGGTGTTTCCCTATGTGGAGAGGTGAAGGCTATGTGGGTCAAAGTGTTTTTTTTTTTTTTTTTTTTTCATTTTATGAATCAAAGATCTACATGTTGGAATAACGATTCTACTACAATTTGAGGGACAATACAATGTTGCTAGATGAGAAAATTAGATGGTGAAAAATTAAAGAAATGATGCGTTTCTAAATATTGAATTGTTCCATCTCTCAAAAGACCTAGATCTACATAAATATGTTGAGAATTCTTATTCTCCTTTGGATATCTAGGATTGGTAAATGGAGCATAATGCTTAGATCTATTATTGTCCCTATCAAAGTGAATTCTAGTTTTAAGAGCTGCCGAGAGATTCACTAGTGTCATGCCAACAATATAATAATTTCTTGGTGTGTCTATGTGTCTCATTTAAGTGATTACTTGATATGTTTGAGCTAATTTACCTTGCTTGATTAAGTTTTTTGAGATTAGATGGATAGGTTGCTTGGTGTTCCTAAGCTTACACTTTGCTTCTTGTGTTTGAGGTGACAATTTGCTTGTAGTGTGTCAAAGGTGAGAACTAGATGAGCATAGTTATGATGTGTCCAAGTTTCTAGGTTTAATATACATAATGAATAGGTGAATTCAAATGTATTAGGACATATAGATATGCATCCTCATACTTGGAAATCTAAGCATAATCAATGGTTAGACATTTCTTGGGCTTGGGATAAACTAATGATCATCTCAATGACATGGTTAAGTCACTAAATTTAGCACCTACTCTAGTAACAATTGGTTGTTTCACATTTTGATTCATGGTGAAATGCGAGTTGCATGCATAGTTAAAATTAAGGAGAGAAGCGATAGGAAATGAAACGTGCACCTCTCAGGTGAGACCAAATCAACCTGGAGAGTGTATGCAATAAGCACTCATCAGGAAGAAAACTCATACATAATAGGATTACATGTTTGTGTTGACAATATGGTGTGCATGGTTCCAGCTAGCTGATGTTGACATTGGTTCATGATGGAAGCTAGCTCATGTTGGCATTGATGTCAACCTTATGTAGACTAGCTAATGTTTGGATGTCTTCCTTATAGCATAGCTGCAGCTAATTGAGTTGGCATTGATGTCAATTATATGATGTCACACTCATGATGGTTATATGATGGCATTGTTATGGTTGATGGTTGTTCATGCTGATACAATTCGATGATCCAGATCTACATGTGATGGAGATGATAGCTCAAGTGCCATTCATGTTGTTGTGATGGCACACTTGTTGAGTTGGCATATTAGTTCTTCATCTAGGTTTACATGCCTATGCTCATGGAGATGACATGTGGCAATGATGGTTTGGCCTCATGATGATGATGATGTTGCATAGGTTCTACATAGTGATGTTTCAGAGGTGTTGTAGCTTGAGCAGTTGTTTGTGGAGAGTAGAGGAATTGTTGACAGTTTGTCAAACCTTGTTTTTTGGCTTCTAGGTCAACTTGGAGGTGTAATAGAGCTTGGCAGTGGATTAAAGACTTATATAGATGCTTAGAAAAGAAGAGTATCAAGAGTTTACCATCGTTTTGGAGGTGTCATGGAACTTGGCAGCAGATTAAAGGCTTGTATAGATGCTTAGAAAAGAAGAGTATCAGTTTGAGGGAATTTGGAGCCAAGTAGAGTTGGAAGCTTGAATTTTAAAGGCATATGCAGGTCTTCTGAAGGAAACCTGTGTATACACATGTTATATGAAGGAAAGTCATGTATACATCCTGGAAGTGAATTCTTTGCATTCCTCATGCACATCGGGAGAAATTTGACATGATAATTCACGGAAACTTCTAAATTAATTAGTTAAGGTTGAAAATGGTTAATTAAGTTCTTCATTGGGTGTGAACACCTTTAGTGCACAAGTAGTGATGATTATGGTTGGATTTTGTCAACTTTATGCACTCTTGATGCGAGTCCAAAAGTGCAATCTGTCGTGTATATTTTATACTTCACTCTAGAGTTGAGTGATAGTTGATAGTGTTTGTATGTGAGGAAGATAAGGTTGCATAGTGTGAGTATGCTTCAAACCTATTGGTGAGGAATATTGCTTTAGTGTATGAACTCTAATTGCAATAGTTTGAGCATATCTATTTGTTGAAGCATAATATTGATTCAGATCTTTAGATTACAGATAAGAGACGTAAAGAGCTATAATAGATTGTTGGTATTGATTGAGAGCTTAGAATAGCTCCCAGTTAATGGATCTCACATTTGTTTTGCAGGTTCTCCTAGTGCATTTGGCACATAACCATTGTGTTGTATGTTGATAATCGTATTATGGTGAAATTTAATTTTGGAGTGAGGGTTTGATATTATGGTTGACTATGTGATATGTTTATACTACTAGTGATGATATTATTCATTTTTATTAGATAGATTGTGGCCACTATTTTTCTAGAGTAGAGAGCATGTTTGTGGTGTTTAATTTTGATTTTTTGATGATGTATTGGTGCTAAAGATCATATTGCAGAGCTAAATCGAGCTGAACAAAGAAGTATTAGGATCCAATATGAAAATAGATGAAACAAGGTCCTCATACAATAGAAGAGAAGTGACTTCATGGGTGTGGAGCAGTGATTGCGAAGTTTTAGGAAAATGAATAGTCTCTCAATCGAATGGTAATTGGATAGTCCAATTGGATTTGGGCAAGGATCGTTGATCATGGTGGCTTTTAGCGGATGCTAGTTTGTATATCCGTTTGAGAACATAGTCTCTTGAGTTGATCAATATAATCGAGTCTCCTGGCTTATGGGAGTCAGTTGATTATATATGAGGTTGAGTCTCCTAGCTAATGGGAGTTAACAATCTATATAAAAGACACATTTTGCTTAATAGAAGATTTAGAGCATAACAATAATAGCAAGGGTGGTTTTTTATCCTGTGAAGGGCATTCCACCAGATATCTTGAGTCTATTGTGTGATGGTTTTGTTTCTCTCATGGTTGTTGACTGAGTTTCTTACATTATTATATTTCTTACATTACTATATTCATGTGATGGTATAATGTGTTTCTGGTTAATGTATGTCATTCACTAGAGAAGCTTAAACTTGTGAAAATTGTTAATAAGACACATCACGGATTCACCTCGCTCCCTCTCAGTAGTGCTCAAAGGTTTCGAATAGTCTCTTGGGGAGTTTGAACAACTCCCTAATAAATAGGATCTAAATCCTAAATAAGATAGCAAAATCTCAATGCTTTACAACAAATAACTAATAATGAATTAATCTAGAACTAACTAGATTTCTCTATCATTTCCAACTCTCCCCATAATGGGAAATGGATTTTCTAGAAACATAATGAGTCTCAAAATTTAATCTTAATAATTTCATTTTGACCTTTCTTATTGTTAAATAGTAATTATGCTTCTTCCTTCGTTTGTTTCTCTTTAACTACATGATACAACTGGTTGTGATTTTCTTCTCACTATTTTCAATTTTCCATCAGAACCCTGACACATATTGTTGTCTTCGATACTTTCAAACTCTTCATTACATTCATAAGTGAGATGTTGCACTTTACATTCATCTATTTCTTGTTCACTTGACTATTTCCTCATCAGTTCATAATAATATTTGATTTGCTTTAGGCTCCAATGCATCAGAACACCATGAACATCTTCAGATGTATCCACCACTGTTTCTATTTCTATATCATCTTAATCGTTCATTGATTCACCATTTTGCTCTTTTCCAAGGGCCTCCACCATTAATCATGTAACTTGAGATGTTGCTTTCAGACCTGCATAAATTTGTTCAAAAAACTGAGCAAGCCATTCTTCAACAAGTTTTATATATGCATCATAATCTATTTCAACAACTTTAAACTTGTGTGTTTCCTTAGCTGCTGCTATGGATTTTTCTTCATATTCTTCTGCCTCTACTATTGTGCGAAGACTCTCATTATGATTTTAATTGTGATAAGACTCTCATTATGAATTTCTGTTACTTCTACTATGATAAGCGGATCATTAACTCTTAATCGTCTAAAGAAAACAACATCCATCATCAAATTTATGGTTATCACAGACTTTCTTTATCATCTACAACCATAGTTACGGTACTCACACAACTACAAGCTACAATGTTAACACAGGTTTCAACAACACAGTTTCAACACATGCTTCTCTCATGCTAGCTATATGTTGGCTCTTCCACGCTCTCCACACCCACCGCACCACGATTTCACGCACAAAACATGGTTGAGTACCATGCAGCACGCCACACCTTCGTACAAAGGTTTCTCATCTAAGTTCCAACTATGCAACGACCCGACTTTAAAATTCTATGCAACGAGCGTACTTTAAAATTACACACAACAACAAGAAGATTTCAAAACAGAACAATCCGGACTCCATTATTTTCTTTCTTATCGCACTAAGGACGGATCTCTTGTCACAAATATCAACCCGCACCAGTCCAAGCTTTACTGTCCAATCTTCAACATCCCACGCACAAGGAATTGGTTCCACAAGTGGCACAATATTGGTTCTCACAGCGCACCAACACAAGACATGTTGAGCACCAATAACTTCTTCAACGATGAAAGGCTCCCACCTTTGACTACGAACCAGACCTGCGCTTGTTGTCGAACCACGTTGGACCGCTCCACGCTCACCACACCACGCTGCATCTTAGTCCGCACAATGATTGCACACAATCGTGGAGTTCTGGGCTTAGATCCAGATTCCACACCATTTCGCATGATCACAGCGCTAATAATGGTCGACAACGGGCTCCTGTGCGCTGACAACGGGCTTTGAACAACACTCCACGCTCACGGGTTTCTCTGCAGTAGCACAATTTCAAACGACAACAAGAGGTTCTCAACAAGAACGCTAGTCGTTCCTCAATGCAGCTAGCCCGCAGCTAGTCGTAACTCATTCGCATATGGGTCTATGCATTACACACAGGCTCCATTATTCCACACTGAATGCACCACAGTCAATCTAACTCCGCTCAATCAGTCCACATGGAAACTCTCCCATCGGTCAACGTACTCACGACAAGAAGCACTACTTCAACAGCTCGACTCTCAGCTTCTTGCGACAACATTCCTTCAGTGATCTTAATGTTTAGTCTTCAATACGCAGCACAACAGCTGCTACGCACTAACCATACGCAATTTTGTAAACACCTCAATAGAAGCGACAACATGCCACGGAACTGTACCTGACCTCGCTTCACACCAGATTCATGCTTAAAATAGTTGGTGCGATTTAGCACTGTTCAAAGGCTGTCACCCTTTACGATCTGCCACGTCCCAAGGAAGTTTGACCACCATAAGAAATCGACTTCACGTTGACTACTGAAGATGCAGTTTTCAAAGGAAAAATTCCAACACAGTTGCTCACGGGCTCCGCAGTGCAAACATGACTCTGCTCTGCAAATACGACTCTACGTTTCACAACGCCACGCTATAGGTTTGGAAGAAATCCTTAAGTCTGATCGAACAGTTCTGCTCTCTAACCGTGGTCCAATTGTGCTCTGCTTAATATTCCACGGCCCAAGGCAGATGAGTAACCTTTCACCCCACCAGTCACGTTGGCCACTCCTTACAACTGTACTTGGCAGATTTTCAACGCGTCTCTAGATCTCATACAACCGCAATATTTATACATGTCGGCTCCTCAAGCCACTCAGCTCACACTCTCAGTCTCAATATGCAGAGCCCCAAAAATTGTTATATCTCAACACTAGCCGCCAATAGATGGAACCGTCATATTATCGACCATACCCGCAGAGCAAATCACGATGTTGTAGATCACAAGATCTATCTACAAGAAGCTGGATAGATAGCCAAGCTTCAACTCCTTTCATAGAAAATCGCACAGGAGATAAGCGACCAGAACGATGCTTCCTCGGTCATCAAGTCTCTCCACGAAACAACTTTCTCCTCCTCCTGTGGGTCGACCTCCTCATGCACACTCGGCAGCCGCTATTAAAGCCGATATATCACACAGTGAACTCAAAAATAGTACTTGGCAGATTCTCTTCACACGCAGCAGTATGCGCAACAGTTCCTCCTCACCTTAGTAGGCACAAGCTCCACGTCGTAGCAAACGACTCCCTCGGCTAGCTCTCAATTCGACACCGCAAGCTGAACAACCCTCAACACAACGTTCAACACATGCAACAACGCTCCAATATTCCAACAACGCATAACTTCAAAGGGCCAGTCACAACTATTTCACGAGCCCAACATAGTCGCGCACTACAGTTTTACACAGTCAATGCGTCTCGAACACATCATCAACCCAACAACCTGCACAATGCATACAAGCTCGGTGTTCCAACACAAATGCACCAATCTCGGCATCCTCCACAAGGTTCCAACACCACTGCGCCAAACTCGGCGTCCTATTTATAGAACGCCATAGCCCCACAACACTCTCATACCAAGTTGTTAAGGTGAGACCAACTGAACTTATATGCACTCAACACACATTTTATTTATGAGCAAAAAAGTTCATACATTATATTTATTAGCAAAAAACTCATACATTATTATAAGATTACATGTATGTTGGGGAGTTTGAACAACTCTTTAATAAATAGGATCTAAATCTTAAACAAGATAGCAAAATCTCAACCCTCTACAAAAAGTGATTAATGATGAATTAATCTAGAACTAATTAGATTTCTCCATTATTTCCAAGTTGCATGAGCATATTTTTACATTGTAAGGCGTTCCCCTCTAAGAAGAACTTCCCTCTGGCACAACTGTTATAACTTTGTGCCCTTGGACTATATGTTAGACGGTGGGATGATATTCAGCTGTTGGATCATCACAATTAGTTGGGTCGAAGCGTTATTAAACCCTAAGCCCCTACATTTGCTTGCTTACAGGTTTTGTAGGCGGATTCAAATTCCAGAGAAGTTGGAGGGATGTGAGGAGTTCACCAAGCTAGTTGATCAATCATAACTTTGAAGCGCCTTAAGGTGCTTGACCTGATGCAGGATGAACATTCAATTCTTGAGACAGACGAGAGCAATGCTCACCTTGATGGGTAAACCCTTGCCACAACAACAGCTTTCCCTTGCATGTTCTTTTATATTGCATTTTTGTGGGTTGTAACTTTCCCTTCTAGCCCTAGTGCCAGAATTTGTAGGTACCTACCATTCCTTGCCATGGCCACAATTATTCTAAGTTTTAAGTGTGATTACAGGTTCCCTCTTCTAAAACTCTTCATTAAATACAAATTTTCTATGGCTTGGAGAAGGGTTTGCTTGGCCTCTTCTGGAAGATAAGGAAGGAGATGAGAAAATAACGACAATTTCAAAGAGATCATTGAAGGCCACAAATCTGTTGAGAAAGAGTGTTGAATCTGGTAGCATCAAGTCCTTGAAAGGCCAAGAATTGAGTAAGAGTTGGAGTGGTAAAGAAGCTGCATGAAATGTCGAGTCAAATGAAGAGAAAAGTTCAACAACATATACCTCTTCGGCGAAAGAAAACAGTGGAAGTGTATTCAAGGATATAGGTAGGAGGAAGTCAAAACTATCCATTTCAGCACTGAAGCTAGATGCATTGGGAGCAACATCATGAAATCTCTCAAAGTTGGGCGGACCAAGCATTGAGCAAGAGTTGGAGTGATAAAGAAGATGCATACAATGTTGAGTCAAATGCAGAGCAAAGTTCAACTACGTATGCCTCATCGGCGAAAGAAAATAGTGGAAGTGTATTTGAGGATACAGGGAGGAGGAAGTCAAAACTACCCATTTCAACAATGAAGCTAGATGCATTGGGAGCAACATCAAGAGCTCTCTCAAAGTTGGGCCATTCGAAGTTTGCGCATATTAAAAAACAACAGAAAGATGTCTCTCTTGCTTTGGAGGCAAAGGGAAATGCACTCAAAAGAGAAATTGAATCATTGAATTTCTCATCAAATCATGTTCAAGGCCCCCAATCAAAATTATTGAAAAAGGGCTAGAAACACCGAAACAACCACATCAATCTGTACAAGAAAATGACACTTGCAAATCAGAACTCTTGTCAATTGGACTCTGCATCAGATGATGAACATAGCATTTATCTTGAGAAAAATGAGAAGAAGGGTTCCTCCAAAAGTGTTAAAGAACCACTACCAAAGGTAAAGGGAAACAGTAGAATCTATAGTAAGCAGGCATGTTCAAAAAGCACTAAAACCTATAGAGAAGGGATCAAAAGAGGTGAATGGAATGCTCAATAGGATTCTCAGAGTTGTAGCAAGATCATGGATGTGGTTTCTTTTACATTTTCATCTCCTATGAGTCCTACAAGTGGATCGCAAACATAAATTCATTCAATGGAGAAGCAACAAGGTCAAGCAGTGGATGATTGGAGAGAAAGGAAGACCACCGATTGGAGAGATCCTTGCATAGATAGTGAACCTGAGAAAATCATACCAGAAGTAACATTCTCATCTTCATCTTTTTTCAAGCCCGCCATGTTAGGAGGAGATAGCTTAAATGTCCTTTTGGAACGAAATTTGAGAGAGTTAACTATCAGTAATGGAGATGACCTGGGCGCCAAAAATTCTTTCAAGGATTCCATTTCTATTAAAAAAATCTGCATCTATGATTCAGACTTGATTATCACACTCTTTGAAGATGTGCTTGTTTGTTGTAGTTACATTGGATTACAATCTCTTCAAAGACTTTTGAATTTTAATGGACTTATAATAAGGTTTTGTTCTTTACTTTCTCACCTGTATCTCATAGTTGTCGTCGCATTCTTATTGGTTTTATCTATAACAAACAACTTTGGGCACATTTGTGACTAGTTATGAAAGAAACATCACATGAGCTGAAAGACACCTAAATCCTATTAACATGTTGAGTCATAAGAAGTTTATGCTGCAAAAAATATTGTGAAGAAAAAGACCCATTCAAACATCAAACCATCATTTAGTTACAAGAATCCTCCCTAGAGTTTCCACATTAATCAATCAAATACCTCCCCCATCCTTGGGAATAATACAAACATTCCTCGACACCATTAGGATACATTGTGATCCTCCGTACTTGATCATAAATATGAATTCAAGACCTACACCACGGGTGAAACTGAGCTCTATTGGGTAACTATCAAGAAAAATATTAAACATGGGAAGCATGAAGAATCTTGCCAACAACAATCAATTCCAAAGAAATGCGGGTACTTATTTTTCTAGAAAATAATCTTCAATTGTAGTGGTTGAAGACACTAATCTCACATGGTAGGTTAAGAGAGGTCCATGGTGGAGGAATATAGGCAAGGGGATCTTCAAGACCAACTAACCAATAATTATTTTTGTAATCACTAACAACCACCCTAAAGGTCTCATAATGGATAGCTAAATAATCTCTGGCTGTATCCACTAAATGTTGGTTTGCAGCAAGATCATGCATGTGGTTTGTTTCACATTTTCATCTCCTATGAGTTGTACAGGTGGATCCCAAACAAGAATTCATTCAATGGAGAAGAAGCAAGGTCAAGCAGTGGATGATTGGAGAGAACGAAAAACCACCTATTGGAGAGATCCTTGCACAGATACTGAACCTAAGAAAATCATATTGGAAGTAACATGCTCATCTTCATCTTCTTTCAAGCCTGAACATAACGTTTATCTTGAGAAAAATGAGAAGAAAGATTCCTCCAAAAGTGATAAAGAACCACTACCAAAGGTAAAAGGAAGCAATAGAGTCTATAGCAAGCAGGAATGTTCAAAAAAATTTGAAACATATAGAGAAGGGATCAAAAGAGGTGAATGGAATGCTCAACAAGATTCTCAGAGTTGTAGCAAGATCATTGATGTGGTTTCTTGCACATTTTCATCTCCTATGAGTTATACAGGTGGATCCCAAACAAAAATTCATTTAATGGAGAAGAAACAAGGTTAAGCAGTGGATGATTGGAGAGAAAGGAAGACCACCTATTGGAGAGATCCTTGGATAGATAGTGAACCTGAGAAAACCATATTAGAAGTAACATGCTCATCTTCATCTTCTTTCAAGGCTACCCTGTTAGGAGGAGATAGCTTAAATGCTCTTTTGGAAAGAAAGTTGAGAGAGTTAACTATTAGTAGTGGAGTTGACCTCGCGCCAAAAATTCTTTCAAGGATTCCATTTCTATTTTAAAAACTACATCTATACTTCATGACTTGATTATCAAACTCTTTGAAGATATGTTTTTTTGTTGTAGTTACATTGGGTTGCAATATCTTCAAAGTCTTCTAAAGTTTAATGGACTTATAATAAGGTTTTGTTCTTTTCTTTTCACCTTTATCTCATAGTTTCTGTCACATTCTTATTGGTTTCAGCTATAACAAACAACTTTGGGCACATTTATGACTAGTTATCAAAGAAACATCACATGAGATGAAAGACACATGAATCCTACTAATATGTTGAGTTGTATGAAGTCTATGCTGCAAAAAAACTTGTGAAGACAAAGACCCATTCAAAAATCGAACCATCATATAGTTATGAGAATGCTCCCTAGAGTTGCCACATTAATCAATCAATGACCTCCCCTATCCTTGGGAATAATACAAACATTCCTAGTTACCATTAAGAGACACTGTGATCCTCCATACTTGCTCATAAACATGATTGCAAGACCTATGCCATGGGTGAAACTGAGCTCTATTGGGTAAATAGAAAGAAAAATATTAAACGTGGGAGGCATGAAGAATCTTTCCCACAAAAATGACCTGATAATGAGATCTAAGACAATTAATAAGGTATTACAGGCTTATGCGCATGGATTTGTCTATGTTATTTTATGCAATGGATCGATAAGATTGTGAAATACACATACAATGAAGCTGTAAACAAAACATAATAGACAACACATAACACAACAAATATAATGAGGAGTTCACCAAATACTCCTCGGCTACATCTCCTAGTCTAGCCTTTAGTGGTGGCCTCTCTATTATGTCTTCAAGCAAAGTTTTTACAATAGTGAGTTCAATTTGAGCCTCACACACAATAGATGCAACAACAAGAGCTTTACTTGAACCTCTCAAGTTTTCTTTGAGCACACAGACTCCCTCAACGCTCCCTGTCTCTGTCCTAACTCTGTCTCGGCATTTTCCTGGAATAATGCCTTCCTATTTGCTCTTTGTCTGTGGCTTTAAGGCCAATCTGGGTTGCGTTTCTCCTTCTCGACTTTCTATCTCCTGAGCCTTTGTCTGCTTCAAATCCCTCTTATGGCATTACACAATCATTGCATAACACCTAAAGGGGAGGTGGCCACCTATTCTGCATTGTAAGAGTGCCTCAGTCCCTTGAAATCCTTCGGATTCCCAAATGCGGCCGTTTCCTGCTTAACACAGGAAAGTGCATTCACAACTATGAAATTCCGCCAAAGCATAGTTCATTCCGGACTTCAAAAGTCCTTAAATCCACATTATTCTCCTATTGGGTCCGCTTATAAGTCGCCATCGCATGTCGCAATAGTCCTGCTCCAAAGTTCCCTTTACATTTTTGAAATACATTAAAACCATGAAAATAATGTAAGAAATGGTTTATGGCAGATCTGAATATATATATATATATATATATATATATATATATATATATATATATATATATATATATATATATATATATATATATATCTTAGCCTTAAGGAACCCTTTCGGGTCTGGCTTATCTCATTGGCCTTCATCCTTCGCATTTCATTTATCACGAAAATACATTAAAAATGGCTTTGCTGAGGATTTCAAATCTTATGCAATAACATTTATATAATCGTCGGGTCCAGTTCATCGGATTGCAGATGTGTCTGTGTATATGCCTGCTCCATGGTGTTGCTCCGATGCAATATCGCGATGCGATTGATCACAGTCACATATCGCTCATGCCCCGGGCCATTTGCAAGCGCTCTTTGTAATCTCCAATAGCGATCCTGCGATGCAACATGGGTCGTCGATCTGCGCACTTGATCGACGGTCCTAGTTGACTCCGCAGGTCGCCGTTGCAAATGTCATGTGGTCTGCGCCGATACCCCCTGTCTGCTTATGCTGATTGCGATTGCCTATCAAATTTGGACCTTTTATCGGCCAGATCTGATGGCTATTGTGCATTCATTTTCTCCGGTCTGATACTTTGTTATTTTCACTGATTTCATGTGTTTTTGCCTCCCGATAGTGTTTTTCCCCATTCTAAAAGGTTTTCTCATGTGATTTTCTTTGGTCGTTGGTATGATTTTTCGATTTTTCAAGACTTAGAGAGTGTACTTGGATCCCTTTGGATCACACATTCCCGTTGAAAAAGGCTTATGGACCACCAAAAGTTGGTTTTCAAGCATTGCTTAAGTGAGGATATAGCTGCCTCACTTGCCCAATATCTATCCATTTGGCACTGCTGGATTTTAAACCTTTGAGTGCAATTCTTAGGTACTCAACATCCCCTCTGTGCGTAGTCCTCACCTTCCTATCCAGAACTGTATCTTCCTGCAGCTCATTGAGGTATTCAGGCAACAGATCATCAATGGAAGGAAATTGACTTTGCTCTTCAAGATCTTCAATTAATGAAGGTTCAAACTGTCTTAAGTTTTCTGCATTTACCACTTAATAGATGTGCATGTATACTGGCAGATCAAGGTAGAAAGCGTTCTCACCAATTTTCTCAAGTACCCTAAAAGTCCCATACCTTATTGGCTCCAGCTTATTTCCTTCACCTTACATTCTTTCCTTGTTGATATACAGCCAGACTTGATTGCCAACTTGGAAGTTGTGCTCCACCCAGTGTTTATCATGACTTGCCTTGTACTTTTCTTTTTTCCAGTTGTTCCTGCATTGCCTGGTGAATTTCTTGGATTTTTTCAATGAATCTGGTTGCTTTGTCCACATCATTGTGTCCAGCAATTGCTATGTCTTTTTCAAAGACAAAATCCAAGGGAGACCTTGGTATAAAACCAAAACAGGTCTCAAAAGGAGATCTCTATGTAGAGGAATGTTTAGCATGGTTATAAACATGTTGCACATAACATATATGTTCATCCCAAAGTTTGGGATGCTTACTGCAATAACCCCTGAGCAACTGGATCACTGTCTTGTTGACTACCTCTATTTGGCCATCTATTTGTGGATGAAAGGCTGTGCTTTTCTTCAGTCTGGTGTCCATCAATTCCCACAGACTTGACCAAAACTTCCCAACAAATTGGGAGTCTCGATCAGATACTATGGAAGTGGGTAACCCAAAATGCACCCAAACACGCTGAAAGAACAACTTCACTATTTGTTTAGCTGTAATCTGCTTATTACAAGGTATTAAAATACACATTTTGTTGAACCTGTCCACAATAACATATAAATAGTCATGCCCCTTTTTAGATTTTGGCAATCCCCCAACAAAGTCCATGGAAACACTTTCCCAAGGATGGGTAGGGATTGGTAGTGGAGTGTACAAGCCTAGTTTTCTATTGTTGGGCTTGCTTTTAGCACACATGGTACACCCTCTTACATATCTAGAAACCATTTCATGCATTTTTGGCCAATAGCAGTATCAATGCAGTTGTGCAACTATTTTACTTACACCAAAATGACCTGATACCAGAGAAGTGTGTGCTTCCCTAATTATGTTGACTCTTTTAGTTTGTGGAATGCATAGCTTTCCTAAACGATACAAGAGTTAGTCTTTAACATAGTAATCCAATTCTTCTACCTTTTTGCCATTACTTAAAGCTGCATATACATCTTTAAAGTCTATATCTTGAGCATATTGTTCAATATAGCTTTCATGCATTACTAAGTTATGCTTAAGAAGAGTAGGTGCATTTATGATTGGTCTAGACAACATATCTGCGACTTTATTGTATATGCCCATTTTATATCTAATGACTAAATGAAACTACTATAGGAAACCCATCCACCTATAGTGTGTTGATTGCTACAATTTAGTTTGTAAGTGTAAATACTAAAGTGGCTGATGATCTGTATGTGTAATTGTTTCTTTCCCCATTAAGTAATGTTTCCACTTTTTCACACTCTGGACTAATGCATACAATTATTTATCATATGTAGGATAATTAACTACTGCAGAATTAAAAGTCTCAGAATGGTAGCATATGGGTTTACCATGTTGCATCGACACTGCTCCCGTGGCATAGTCACTGGCATCTGTTTCGATATCAAATGGTTGTTGAAGATTTGGCAATGCTAGTACTGGTGCCGTACTAATTTTTTCTTTCAAGGTGTCGAAGGCTTTCTGTTGTTTGCCTCCCCACTGAAACACCTTGTTCAATCTTGTTAAAGCATGTAAGGGAGCTGCAATTAAGGAAAAGTTAGCAATAAACTTTCTCCAATATTGTGCTACTCCTAGGAAGCTTCCAAATTCTATAGTAGATTTGGGTTTAAGCCAGTTTACAATGACTGCAACCTTAGAGGGATCTATCTTCAATTCACCACCCCCTACAATATGACCCAAATATTTAAAAGATGTTTTACCAAATTCACATTTTGATAATTTAACATAGAGATTTTCTTGCTTCAAAACATCTAGAGTCTTATTTACATGATTTAAATGTTCTTCCCATGTTTTACTGAATATAAGAATGTCATCCAAATATACAATTAAAAAATCAATAAAAGGCCTAAGTACATCATTCATAACTCGCATGAAAGTGGCAGGAGCATTAGCTAAGCCAAAAGGCATAACTAGCCATTCATACAGCCCTTGCTATGTTTTGAAAGTAGTCTTCCATGCATCTTGCTCTGCTACTCTGACCTGATGGTAACCACTATGTAGGTCCAACTTGGAAAAGTAAACAACTTCTTTTAGCTGATCCAAAAGATCCTCAATGTAAGGAAGGCAATAACAATTCTTGATCATTATTTCATTCAGTGCTCGATAATCAATGCACATCCTCCTTGAACCATCTTTCTTCCTCACCAACAGGATTGGAGATCTGCATGGTGATGTTCTCGGTCTTATGAATCCTTTCTTGAGCAGCTCATGTTCCTGCTTCTTGATTTCTACATTCTCTAAAGCAGATAACCTTTCATACCTGTGGCTGCAATTGTTGTTTCATCACTTGAGTCTGACCCCAAATATTTCTATATAGCAGCAACAATCTTCTTCTTCTTGCAATTGAAATTCTTGGGTTTCAGCTCTGGATGCAAAGACCAACAATGTTCATCATCATGTCCATCCTTCTTGTAGTGAGTGCATGAAGGTCTGGCCTTTTGTACAACATTTACCTTCCTCTCTTTCCATTTCTGCTTCCTCTTTCTCTTGCTTTTGCTTGCAGTGGGTTTTGATGATCCCCCAATCTCTGGGTTCACATTCTTGCCTCTAGCCTCTAGATGGGTGGCATGAACAGATACCTCATCTATGCTAGTAGGGTTAAACATGAGAATGGTATGCCTCAAATAGTTGTGTAGACCACCTACATACTTCAGCAAAGTTTCAGGTGAGTCTAAGGAAATGCCTAGAATCAAAGCTCTTTTTCTAAATTCTTGGGTGTAGCTTTGTACACTTTTCCATTTTAATTGGTGAAGAGTTTTCCAACTCATCATAGCTTGCTGCATATAAGCTAGTGGATAGAATTGTTTTTTAATTTCAGAAAGAAAATCACTCCAGACAGAAAGGATTTTATCATGCTTCTTCAAGTCAGCTTGTGTCCTTCCTTCCCACCATACCAAGGTAGTACCTCTAAGGAGTAGGTTTGCCAGCTGAATTTTACTCCTGTTTGAATCAATATTCTGCACCCTGCGATACACAACAATCTATCTCATCCAGTTATCTAGCTTCTCTACATTTAATTCTCCATCATATATTGGCAAATCAAATTTAACATCAAATTTAATCAAAGATGTTTTCTTCCTTTTATTTTCAAGGCTATCAGGAGGTGTGGATAGAGGAGCCTCTTTTCCTTTCCCTTTACCTTTAGAATGGCCATCTAAAAGAGATTCTTCTGTTCCTTTGTCTTGTTTGGAAGTGGAAGAATCTTCACTTCAACCTTTCTTAAATTCTCTATACATTTCTTCTACCACGACTCTCATGGTCATGAAAATGTCCATGAACTGAGAGTTTGATTCCAAGGGATTTTATTCTGCCATTTTCCTCCTAGGATAGACTCTACCAATTTCTAGGTTAGTTTCAACTAGTTCTCCTTCTCCTAATTTGAGCTTTGACCTAGTTATCATTCACCAATCCATCACAAGCTCATCTAACCTTAGTAAACCTAAAGCTCTGATACCAGTTGATCTGATAATGAGATCTAAGACAATTAATAAGGTATTATAGACTTATGTGCGTGGATTTTTCTATGTTATTTTATGCAATGGATCGATAAGATTGCGAAATACACAGACAATGAAGCAGTAAAAAAACATAATAGACAACACATAACACAACAAATTTAATGACGAGTTCACCCAATACTCCTGGGCTACATCTCTTGGTCCAACCTTCAGTGGTGGCCTCTCTATTATGTCTTCAAGCAGAGTTTTTACAATATTGAGCTCAATTTGAGCCTCACACACAACAGATGTAACAACAAGAGCTTTAGTTGAACCTCTCAAGTTTTCTCTGAGCACACAGACTCCCTCAACACTCTTTGTCTCTTTCCTAACTCTGTCTCGGCATTTGCCTGCAATAATGCATCCATGTTTGCTCTCTATATGTGGCTTTAAAGCCAATCTGGGCCGTATTTCTCCTTCTTGGCTTTCTGTCTCCCGAGCCTCTGTCTGCTTCGAATCCCTCTTCTAGTGTTATACAATCATTACATAATGCCTAAAGGGGAGGTGGCCACCTATTTTGCAGCGTAAGAGTGCCTCGATCCCTTAAAACCTTCGGATTCCCAAACGCGGCTATTTCCTACTTAACACGGGAAAATGCATTCACAACTGTGAAATTCCACCAAAGCATAGTTCATTTCGGACTTCAAAAGTCCTTAAATTGACCTTATACTCCTATCTGGTCCGCTTGTAAGTCGCCATCGCATGTCGCAATGGTCTTGCTCCAAAGTTCCCTTTGCATTTTTGAAAACGTTAAAACCATGAAAATAATGTAAGAAATGGCTTATGGCAGATCTGAATATATATATATATATATATATATATATATATATATATATATATATATATATATATATATATATATATATATATATATATATATATTAGCCTTAAGGAACCCTTTTGGGTCTGGCTTATTGCATGGGCCTTCATCCTTCGCATTTCGTTTAATAAACGAAAATTGCGAAAATACATTAAAAATGGCTTTGCTGCGGATTTCAAATCTTATGCAATAACATTTATATAACTGTCAAGTTCGGTTCATCAGATCACATATGTGTCTGTGTATATGCCTGCTCCATGGTGTTGCTCCGATGCAATTGATGGCAATCGCATATCGCTCATGCCTGGGCCATTTGCAAGCATTCTTTGTAATCTCCGATAGCGATCCTGCGATGCAACATGGGTCGTCGATCTAGAAGCTTGATCGATGGTCCTAGTTGACTCCGCCGGTCGTCATCACAAATATCATGTGGTCTGCGCCAATACCCAATGTCTACCTATGTCGATTGCGATTGCCGATCAGATCGAGACCATTTATCGGCCAGATCTAATGGCTACTATGCATTCATTTGCTCCACTCTGATACTTTGTTATTTTCACTGATTTCACGTGTGTTTGCCTCCCAATAGTGTTTTTCCCCATTTTGAAAGGTTTTCTCATGCGATTTTCTTTGGTCATTGGTATGATTTTTCAAGTTTTCAAGACTTAGAGAGTGTTCTTAGATCCATTTGGATCAAACAATCACTTCCCAGGAAATTGGGGGTCGTTATTTTGCTAGAAAATAATCTGACATTTGAGTGGTTGAAGACACAATCTCACATGGTAGCTGAAGAGAGGTCCATGCTGGAGGAATATAGGCAGGGGGATCATCAAGACCAACTAACCAATAATTATTTTTGTAATCACTAAGAACCACCCTAGAGGTCTCATAATCGATAGCTAAATAATCTCTAGTTGTATCCAGTAAATGTTGATTTGTAGCAAGATCATGGATGTGGTTTGTTTCACATTTTCATCTCCTATGAGTTCTACCAGTGGATCCCAAACAAGAAATCATTCAATGGAGAAGAAGCAAGGTCAAGCAGTGGATGATTGGAGAGAAAGGTAGACCACCTGTTGGAGAGATCCTTGCATAGATAGTGAACCTGGGAAAATCATATTAGAAGTAACATGCTCATCTTCATCTTCTTTCAAGCCTGCCATGTTTGGAGGAGATAACTTAAATTATCTTTTCGAACAAAAGTTGAGAGAGTTAACTATTAGTAGTGGAGTTAACCTGGGCACCATAAATTCTTTCAAGGATTCCATTTCTAGTAAAACAATTGCATCTATACTTCAGGACTTGATTATAACACTCTTTGAAACTGTGATTTTTCATTGTATTTACATTGGGTTGCAATATCTTCAAAGCATTACGAAGTTTAATGGACTTATAATAAGTTTTTGTTCTTTTCTTTTTCACATTTATCTCATAGATATCATCGCATTCTTATTGGTTTCAGTTGTAACAAACAGATTTGGGCACAATTGTGACTAGTTATGAAAGAAACATCACATGAACTGAAAGACACCTGAATCCTACTAATATGTTGAGCTGTATGAATTCTATGTTGCAAAAAAACTTGTGAAGACAGAGACCCATTCAAACATCAAACCATCATATAGTTGCAAGAATGATCCATAGAGTTTCCACATTAGTCAATCCAAGACCTCCCCAATCCTTGGGCATAATACAAACATTCCTAGGCACCACTAGGACACATTGTGCTTCTCCATAGTTGGCTCATAAATATGAACACAAGACCTACGACATGGGTGATACTGAGCTCTGTTGGGTAACTATCAAGAAAAATATTAAACATGGGAGGCATGAAGTATCTTACCGACAACAATCAACTCCCAGGAAATGAGGGGTCCTTATTTTGGTAGAAAATAATCTTACATTGCAATGGTTGAATACACCAATCTCACATGGTAGTTGAAGAGAGGTCCATGTTGGAGGAATATAGAATGAGGGATCATCAAGACCAACTAACCAAAAATTATTTTGTGTAATCACTAACAACCTCCATAGAGGTTTCATAATGGATAGCTAAATAATCTCTAGTTGTATCCACTAAATGTTGGTTTGCAACAAGATCACGGATGTGGTTTCTTTCACATTTTCATCTCCTATTAGTTTTACAGGTTGATCCCAAACAAGAAGTCATTCAATGGAGAAGAAGCAAGGTCAAGTAGTGGATGATTGGAGAGAGACAGACCACCTATTGGAGAGATCCTCGATGTGGTTTATTTCACATTTTCATCTCCTATGAGTTCTACAAGTGGATCCCAAACAAGAAGTCATTCAACGGAGAAGAAGCAAGGTCAAATAGTGGATGATTGGAGAGAAAGGGAAACCACCTATTGGACAGATCCATGCACAGATAATGAAATTGAGAAAATCATATCAGAAGTAACATGCTCATCTTCATCTTCTTTCAATCCTGCCATGTTAGGAGGAGATAACTTAAATGATTTTTTGTAACAAAAGTTGATAGAGTTAACCATTATTAGTGGAGTTAACCTAGGTGCCAAAAATTCTTTCAAGGATTCCATTTCTAGTTAAAAAACTACATCTATACTTTAGGACTTGATTATCACACTCTTTTAATATGTGTTTTTTGTTGTAGTTAGATTGGGTTGCAATCCCTTCAAAGTCTTATGAATTTTAATGGACTTATAATAAGGTTTTGTTCTTTTTTTTTTCACCTTTATCTCATAGTTGTTGTCACATTCTTGTTGGTTTCAGCTGTAACAAATAGCTTTGGGCACATTTCTATCTAGTTTACGAAAGAAACATCACATGAGATGAAAGACACCTGAATCCTACTAATATGTTGAGTTGTATGAAGTCTATGCTGCAAAACAACTTATGAAGACAAAGACCCATTCAAACATCGAACCCTCATATAGTTGCAAGAATGCTCCCTAGAGTTGCCACATTAATCAATCCAAGACCTCCCCCATCCTTGGGAATAATACAAACATTCCTGGGCACCATTAGGAGACATTGTGCTCCTCCATACTTGGCTCATAAATATGAATGCAAGATGTATACCATGGGTGAAACTATGTTATGTTGGGTAACTAGCAAGACAAATATTAAACATGGGAGGCATGAAGAATCTTGCAAACAGCAATTGTTTGGGTAACTAGAAAGACACATATTAAACATGGGAGGCATGAATAATCTTGCCCACAAAAATCAATTCTGAGGAAACGGGGGTCCTTATTTTGCTAGAAAATAATCTTACATTGTAGTGGTTGAAGACACCAATCTTGCATGGTAACTGAACAGGGGTCCATGTTGGAGGAATATAGGCAGGAGGATCATCAATACCAACTAACCAATAATTATTTTTGTAATCACTAACAACCACCCTAGAGGTCTCATAATGGATAGCTAAATAATCTCTAGCTGTATCCACTAAATGTTGGTTTGCATGCAGTGAAAGAAGAGAATGGTTGGAAAAATGTTTATCATCCATCTTTGAATAGTTAGGGAGAGAAATCCATTGAATGTGAGCTTGTAACCAAGAAAATACCCCAAACCATCTGTTCTCAACCATGCCTAATAGATCGATGAAGAAAAATACACAGGGTTAGAATAAATATTCATAGAAACAAAATCTGAGGCATTGGATAAAAGAGTGTTTGTTGTCCAAACACATCTCTCACCAAAACCTAGACAAGTCAACATGGAAATAGTGAAGGACTAGTTAATCTGGTCATATGCTTTATCAATTCAGTAGTAGGTTTGATCAAAGTCAATATTTAGGAAGAGAGCTTGTTGATCTGATTGCCAATAGGTTTAAGATGCTTATCTCAAATGGACAACACAATTTTCTTTGAGCTAGCTCGATAATATCTATTGAAAAATTATCCATAATTGAGATGGTCTAGAATACAAAATTGAAGCCCATTAGTAATGAAAATAGGCCAAATAAACAGTAAATGTTAAAGAAAATAACAATAGCTGAGAAGCTTAGTCATTAGAAGGACAAATGTTTGGGATATAGCTACAAGATCTATGTGGATATCTCTCTCTCCTTAGTAACAATCAGGGGGCATTCCTAATTCTATGAAAGCAAACTCACCGGAAGACAATTTTATATTTGGGGGATTTGTATGACGATGTTGTTTCTGTGGTTAGACTACAAAATTGTAAACCCTTCCCAATGTTTTACATTTCTTGGAAAAAATTTCTCTCTTGAGAATCTGTTTTTTCTAAGTGATTTGGAAGCATAAGGGACTATGTGAATGGATTGGAGATAAATCTATAATAAGGTAGTTTGCTTTTAAGGATAAAGGATAGCACGAAGGCATAAAAATGGTGGGGGATATAAAGTGAGATCATAGATGACATATGTAGAACTGAAGTATGACTGGAAAGATGGAGTATCCTAATTTCATGTCAATGGATTGGCTTCAACATATTGTTATCCTGTTAAGGTCCCTACATAAGGAAATCATCCAACTGGTGCAGAAATTGTAGCTTCCAGTTGGGGATAGATGTCTTGATGAATACATGGATGAGAGCTCAAGCTCTGGGATGTGTGTTATGAACTAAAATGTGGGATTACAGGCCTAGAGCAATGTCATAATGTTGTATAGAACATTTCCATGATATTGAATGGCAATATCAGTTGAACAAGTCAACAGTGTAGTCAGGTGATGAGGAGGATATTATGGTGTTGAGGGGAGGTCCTCAGTCTGGAAGAAGAAAAAAAGGTACTGATAGAAACTAAGATTCAAGCAGATGGGAAGTTATTTTTGCAATTGGATGATAAATTCATTGAGGACAATATTAAAGGCATAATATTACTGATGCCAAAAGCTGAGTTGTATCCACTATAATGTTGGTTTGCATGCAATAAAAGAAGATAATATTTGGAAAACTAGTTATCAACCATATTTGAATCATTAGGGAAAGAAATCACTTGAATGTGACCTTGTAACCAAGAAAATACCCCAAGCCATTTCTTGTCAACCATGCCTAATAGACCGACGAAGTAAAATACATGGGGTTAGAGAAATATTCAACAAACGGAAGCTGAGGCATTGGATAAAAGAGTGTTCACTATCCCAATGCATCTCTCACCAAAACCTAGACAAGTCAACATGTCAATAATGAAAGAATAGTTAATTTTCTCATAGGCCTTATCAATTCAGTAGTAGGATTGATCAAAGTCAATATTGAGGAAGAGAGCTTGCTGATATGTTTGCTAGCAGGTTTAAGATGCTTATCTCAAATGGACAACAGAATTTTCTTTGGGCTAGCTCAACAGTATCAGTTGAAAAACTATCCATAATTGAGATGGTCTAAAATACAAAATTGAAGCCCTTTAGTAATGAAAATAGGCCAAATAAACAATCGATGTTAAATTAAATAGCAATAGATGAGAAGCTTAGTCACTAGAATGACATATTTTTGGGATATAGCTTCAAGATCTATGTGGATATTTCTCCCTCCTTAGTAACAATCAGGAAGCAATCCTAATTCTATGAAAGCAAACAAAGCAAACACACTGGAAGATAATTTTATATTTGGGGGATTTGTGTGACGAAGTTGTATCTGTGGATAGACTACAAAATGGTAAATTCTTCCAAATGTTTTATATTTGTTGGAAAAGTTGTCTTTCTTGAGAATCTATTTTTTTGAAGTGATTTGGAAGCATATGGGACTATGTGAATGGATTGGAGATAAAGGTATAATAAGGTAGTTTTTGTTTTAATGATAAAGGCCAACTTTACATAGCAAGAAGGCATACAAATGGTGGGGGATATAAAGTGTAGATCGTAGATGCATTGGAAGGTTTTAGGCTATATGGAAAATAATAATTTTTTTAAATCCTGAGTATTAGGCTAGATGATATCAACCAAAGTTTGGCCATCAAATACTGACTTCATAAATTGTGATTAGTGAGTGAGAGTTGTGTAATATGAGAGAGTAAGAAATCCAAACACGTATTTTGGACTTGTAGAGTGGCTATGTGGATGGTTCTATTTAATATTTCATTCTAAAAAACTACAACTTACAAAGTAGATGATTTGTCTCAACAATGCACAGGAATGTATCTTGTGAGTGCACTAGCATAAATGCATTATGTTAGTCTTGCTTCATTATAGGGCTTTCTAAGCCACCATTAGTAGGATCGTTGAGTATAGCTTTTAAACTTTGTCAACTCAGACTTGGGGTTGGCTGAGTTGACCATAAAATGAGTGAACTTGATCCTTTGCTTGGTTAGGGATCGGTTTGCTACCAACATGGATAAGTGAGTGAATGATATATGTAGAGCTGAAGTATAATTAGAAAGGCAGTGTCCTAATTTCATGTCAATAGATTGGCTTCAACAAGCTATTACCCTGTTAAGGTCCTTTCATAGGGAAATCATCCAACTGGTGCAGAAACTGCAACTTCTCGTTGGGGATAGATGGCTTGATGAATACATGGATGAGAGCTCAAAGATCTAGGATGTGTGTCATGTACTGAAATGTGGGATTACAGGCCTGAAGTAATGCCATAATGTTGTATAGAATGTTTCTATGACATTGAATGCCAATAGCAGCCGAACAAGTCAATAGTGCAGGCAGGTGATAAGGAGCATATCAGGGCGCTGAAGGGAGGCCCTCAGCCTGGAAGAAGAAAATAAGGTATTCACAGAAACCAAGATTCAAGCAGATGGGAAGTTATTTTTGCAATTGGATGATAAGGTCATTAAGGCCAATATTATTGGCATAATATTATTGATGCCAAAAGCTGAAAAAATCCTGAGCAGATCCCTTAAAAAATCTCAAGTACTGGCCTTCAACACTCTGTTCATGAAGAAGTAGAGCAACAAAGAGCTAACAACGCTCTGTTGTACCATTCAAGCTGGGTTCAAATCATCAAGCTACACATTGGCCCAAATATTTCCTGCAACAATCAAGTAAACATAAGAGCAGTATTAATTACAAGAAATCTTTAAAAGGCATCATCCTTCACTAAATACATTTACTGACAAGCGATAATAAAATTGGTTATAGTTAACTAGCCTCTCATATCGTTTTCTCTCTTTTGGTGAGGAGGTCCTTTATGAATTTGGCTAGAATACTGAACATCCTTTCCATATTAATTTTTGTGTTATGCCCAACAGCCTGAGGATCCAACCACTGAAGAAAGGGAAAATAGTTCGCCAAATTGGGAGCTCCCGCATTTACCCTCATTTTCAAAAGGTTGTCTTTGAACTCTGGGAAGGCAGGAGAGTGGGAATCAACAACAACATTGTTCACTACAAGGAGACCCTGATTGACAAAATTGAACAATTGGAGCACTTTTATGGTTTGGATCGATCTTCACAAGGAAAAATGGTTGTGGAGCCACCAGAGCAAACCCACTTTTGTCTTGTTTAGTAATTAGATCGTAATGAGTACTATTCAAAAATGTTTTGAAATATGGAGTTGATTATACTCATGAAAATTTCATAAGAAATATATCATTTTTCTCATTGTTATTCTTCATCATTTATCTTTCTTTTTTATTTCATTGAAACTTTTCATTTAGCTTCAGGTTGAACTTTGTGGAGGAATTTTTGAAATCCTCATGAAATTGAAGCCAGATCATGTCACCTTCATTGGTGTCCTTTCTGCATACATCCATGAAGGCCTGGTTGGACAAGGGCTAAGAAACAAAAGTTGGGGAGAAAAATGGTGTGTCCTAACCCAACAGGAAAATTGAGAATTGCATTGCCATGTTAGAGGGTATGTGTAAAGGTATTCACCTAAGGAAGGTGCAATCCTCACACAAAGTTCTATTGAGGGCTATATATAGGGTGAAGGCAACAACTATATTCATTTGCAGTATTCTTGTATTGGGTTCTTCTAATTCATTGGTGGACTTAAGAATTCCTGATCAGTTTTTGCGTTCAGTATCATTTATGATGTTGCAACAAGACATGAATGAAGAAATCAAGGGTTTTTTCCCATGGGTTTTGTTACAGTTCTGAAAGAGCTGGAGAGTTTGAATGCATTAGTTAAAAATCTTCACTGAACAATTCAGAAGCTATCCCTAGAAATACTAGGAGGAAATGAAACACAGTTTCAGCTCATAGAGGGATCAGGGAAAGCACAATAGATAAGACGAGCAGTTCAAGAATTACAACAAAGTGCATATTTACTTTCCCAAGGTTTACATCCTCTCACACAACAGATCAATGCATTTTTCCAGATTATTCTTAAAGAAACCAATCATTTGCATCTCTATCTCTGCAATAAGTCATTTGATGAAGCAAAGAATAGATGTCTTAGATAAGACCAATAGTTCAAGAATTACAACAAAGTGAATATTTACTTTCCCATGGTTTACATCCTCCCACTCAATAGATCAATGCATTTTTCCATATTATTCTTAAAGAAACCAATCATATGCATCTCTATCTTGGTAATAAGCCATTTGATGAAGTAAAGAAGAGATGCCTTCTCTCCATGCATTGCATTGTACACATCACAACTCCTGAGCCTTGCAGAGGATGACAAAGAGGCTGATGTCCTTGTAAATGAAATATTCTTTGATGTGTTGCTTGCTTGTAATATATTTGTATGAACTACAACATTGTCAAGGTTTATTGGGCACTTGTCATAATGTGATACTGAATTTCTTTGCGCATTGTTTGATGAAGACTCTTTGTATAACGAACTAGATTTTTTAGTATCATCCAACTGCTTTACTCTAATGAATGACAGGTCATACGACGAACTTGGTATGTCATTAGTCCTGTTTAATAATGAATTTTGAGGCAGAGATGAAATGTATGTTTGTGAAAATTTGTTCCTTCTGATATTCAAGGGATGGGAGTCACTGTTGGAGGAACTCTGCATATCAGATTTGTTGTACTCAATTAACAAAGTGGACTGAGATTCATCATTGTTTGAAGGAAGAGGAGGAGATTTTGGAGAATAAATTAGGGAGTGAGAAGTTGAAACAAATGCCGATGAAGATGAAGAAAGATTAGTGTCACTATTCTTTGTTGCTCTGAATTTGACTCTCCAGCTAAAGCAACACAATCTTTCTCCTTGCCATAATCCTTGTTTGTTCCCTGTTTTTGCTCTCCACACAAGCACTTTGAATTCTAAGAACACTGTCAGAAAAATATTTCTAAACCAAAGTTATGTACAGTTTAGTCCCTGCATTTTAAGCACCACCACATAACTACACATAAAATATAACATAAATGAGAAGATGTAACCTCTTTAGCCACTTTCCCAGCCTCAACAGAGAATTCCAGCTGATTATATTGTTCTCTATTACTTGTTCCTATGCTACTTCCTTACGGTGTTTCCTTTGCAACATTTGGTGCAATTGCTAGTTGTAATCCTATGATAGGTTACATAACCCTTTGCTATGTATCCGTGATGATTTGCATAACTACTTTGATATAGTGTAGAGTCACTTTTATGGAGTTGTTAGTGCTTCAAGAAATGGGTTGTGTGTCTATTAAATGCATAACTACTTTGATATAATGTAGAGCCACTTTTATGGAGTTGTTAGTGCTTCAAGAAGTGGGTTATGTGTCTATTAAATACATAACCGCACTATGTTGATTGCGAACTTTAAGAGATATGATAGTCCTAGAAATCTTAGAATAGTGTATATTTAAAAGGGAGTTTATGGAGAAATTTGATAAAAATCTTATTAAACTAAAAATTATTATAAATTATTATAGTTAACCTATATAATCACATTTAAGGTATATATATATAAATAAATAATATGATGATGATATTTACCTAAACTAAATGTGAAATTCGAAGTACCATGCTAGATGCTATATAAACTTGGTCAATTATAAGAATTTTCAGTTCTTACTAAAATATTTAATAGTTTAAATAACTAAAAACAGATGACGACACAAACTAGATCTAAAAAAAAATATGACAAATACTTCTTAATGTAGTGATTGAATTATTAATAGATTAATGTGTTATAATTTACTATTAATAAAAAGAAAAAACACCTGATGTAATGTTTGTATTTAAGTAAATAATTTTCTTTCTAAGTTCCATCCACCATATCATTAAATTAAAGAGCAAGTAAATTTTGTGAGAGCGTAGTTTCATCCGCCCGTGCAAAGTTCCTGTTGTACCTGGGGATTGATGATATTATTAATTTGAGCGGTAGAATCCAATGAATGAATATAATGGGTGTTATCGCAAGTGGTTACATATGATAAAATATGACGATAAAATATCGTAACCTTGTCTCTGCTATCCTTTTAAATATTACAGAGAGGTTCAAAAATCACCGCATGCACTTACTTTTTGGCTCATTACACGAAAAGCTATCTTGAATCCTAAGGCATAGTTAGCTGGAGTGGTTACTTTCGTTATCTAAATAATATTAAAAACAAAACTGGTTTCGATGTTTGAAAGGGACGAAAATGTCGCACGCGGTTTGGCTCAGAGCAAAAATTATAAAGACATGACGGCCTTCAGGGTGCAGTGAGGTGCCGACTATTGATTTTAGAGTTTAGTTTGTGTTGCAGAGTGGTTATTGACCATCTCCACTTTCCAATTTCAACCATCGCTCTCTGGTATCTGTCTCCCTTTCCAATTCTGTAGTTTAGCTTTTCAATAACAGATCTGTATCGTTAATTTGTTTCTCCTGTTGTGTATAGTTATTTGGAGGACCGCAATATATTGGCTGTAATATGTTGGGTGTTTTAGGCCTCCTGTCTTTTTCTGTGTTATGCCTTCCCTCTTGCAGGAACATACCCTTGATGGTAACGCAACTCTGTGCTTTAGCTCGCACCGTCTACTCTTTCCTGCTGAGAACTGCTTCTAATCTGCGGGGAGCAACTTACTCCTCTAGATCTCCTGCAATTTTTGGAACTTACTATGGCAACATTCATGGCGCGACTGTGCCATGGAATAATGTAATGGCCGGCTATTCTGGCTCCGTGTTCTAGACCGCCCAGCCATCTGGTCATCTTACAATAAGCTGCTGGGTGTATTCATGTCGAAGATTTTATGTATCAACTCTGTCAGATCGGAGCAGTTTACTTTCACTGCTTTTAACAATTTTCCGCATACCTTAGATTTTGCGTTTTACAGAAAGATTTGTACTTTATTCGTAGCCATAGTTAGGGAAGATAATACCTAGAAAAATTTGTGGAACAGTGGACTTAGTTCACATCTCCATCGTTAGATGTGTAAACAGTTCATATGAAATAGTGTACAAGATGTGTAAACAGCTCATATGAAATAGTGTACAAAACATATAGTATAGACCATACAAATAGAGGAGAAGAAATTGTTTATTTCATCGGTTGATTGCCTCGCTTATCGATCACAGAGAGGTAGACATCTTACAATCTTTTAGACCACTTTTTAAATATATACAAATTTATTTTTTTAAGCTTAAGTGATCGTTATGGGTTGACTCAATGTTATATCTTTAATCATTAATAAGGATTATTTTTTCCAATGAATCTAACAGATCTCTAGATAACTTAGATTTTGCGTTCTTAAGAAATAATTTTATTTTGTTCAATATTTCGTTTTGATAATAATTATTTTTTTCATGGCATTTAACAAACTTTTCCATAGTGTTTTATAGAAAGATGTTCATTTTATTTATAGCATACAATATGAATGTTTTTTAATCCATATAGCATACACTATATGTGATATTATATTTTTATATATTTCTTCGATCTTTATGAATTAGTGGTTACGGTTATGGTTGAACTTTAGTTGAATTTTGATCACAAATTATGATATAAGAATAATCTGTTTTTTCTGAAATTTTTTTAAGAAAATAGTTTCACATAGTTTCATATCTAATCTTGCACAAATTCTTGTACTTGTCTAACTTTTTTTTTATAACATTGTTTATCACTGTTTTTTGAAAAGACAATTCACCATAAAGAAAATTTTTAATGGATACTTATTACTAAAAAGATATTTAGTAAACTAAATCACAATAACAAATGAACACAATATTAATATATCTTATAAAAAAATTAAATCTCACTTTGATGTAGCCCACAGTGTTAATGTATTTTATGAAAGGATTAAATGTCACTTTGATGTAGTGCAAAGAGTTTTATCAAAGGATTAAATATCATTTTGATGTAGTGCAAGAGTGTCTTTGTTTCTCTTCAATGTTATTATCTTGCCATAAATTAGCTAAATGTATAGCCTACATCAAGGTGTCAAATAATTAAAATGTTCAATATTTTATCTTCCTAATGTCTATTGACTTTTGTCTTTTAGTCATTAATAATAATTTTTACAGTGTATTTTGACGAATTGGATATAGCTTTTCCATTCCTCATGTTGAACTCAACTTAATAGGAAACTTAATTTGGGTAGCAATTATTTGAGATTTTTTGTTTGAATAAGCATTTTAGTATTTGTTTTTATTTTATTTATATTTTATGAAACCAGTGTCTTTAGGTGTGAGACCAAATCATAGAAAACAAAATATAAAATATTTTTCTTTATTCATGCTTACGAAACATTGGGGGGACTCGAGTGACTTGTTTTCCCTCTTGGTATACGTAACTCACATTGTCCTCCTGTGGTATTGGGTCCATGGTATTATAATAAATTTTATTTTTACACTGGTGTGAGTAGGAAGTAACTGAAATTTAATAGATTTATTGTTATTGTAATAAAAAATATCTAATCTCTTCGCCTAAAAGGGTTTTCCATTGAAATTCAGCCTTCAGTTCACGAGTTAATTTGTTTTAGTATACAATAAGTGATATGGAGAAGATGAATTGTGCCAATTTCACCTTGTGGAAATCAGAGATGGAGGATTCATCACATGACTACAATCCAACAACACCAAGCCTCAACCACATCACATTCTACTGATAGTTGCTTGATTGGTCTATAAGCAATGTTTCAGAATTAAGTTCAAGGTTGTGTCTTGTAAGGCATGCAAACAAGTTCTCCATCAAATAGTGGATTTGTAAATCATTCCCTCCTTCACTCGGCCATTACAATAATTAATTGTATGTGTTTACAATATATTTCCTTAGTGATCTATGGCTCCACATTGACATTACATGATCATATTTACAAAAATAGAGTTAAGATGAAAAGGGATTTCAAAAACCCCAATACCCCTATCCTTGATGTTCTATAAACAAAAAAAGTAAAGCTTTGTAATTAATAGCTCTTACATCAATAACATTTTCCATGTCCTTAGTTTCCACTTCAAATAATGTCATTCATATTTCATGGTCTAGTTACATTCTTACATTCCACACATTACTTCCTGATTATTGGTTGCTTCACAAGGCTTCCACACAGAACAAGTTTAGCTCATTATTTTTCTTGGATACATTAAATGCATTTATGATCCCGATGAGCATGTACATGAACCTTTGAAAAATAATTCATTCAAGTCTCTCCTTCCTTTTAGTCACACACCTTCCAATGTTATGGATCCCCTTCTCTACCTCCCAGTCCCTTGGGAAATTACTTCCTTGGAAAGGCTTCCTTGGATAAGAAGAGGCTCAAGACTTATAATATCTTACAACCAATACATTGCTATGAGTTAGTTTAAATAACACAACAAATTTTTCATAATATAACTCATGGTGATAAATGTATGTTATATGTTTCCAGTGTCACCAAAATGCCCTCATCCCAAAGATTTTTAGCTTCATAGCCATCATTTGTCTTTCCTTGATAGCTCATCATCTCACTTGTATCATAAGCATGGAGTTTCCATGAGATTAATCATAATAATTTAAATCAAATATTGTTCCTTTTTTTTTTTTAATTTCCCAAGCTTGCTTCATATAAGAATCGTATTTCATACATATGTGTTTCTTAATATAATATTTGACTCTTGCATATGTTAGTACTCATCCTTCATTATCATAAACAAGACCATTTCAATGACATTTTGTACTTTTAATTAGCCAAATAGTGGTAAGTATTCATATATAAAATCCCTTCATCGTAAGATTTATAACATCCCCTAAAGTCACCTTAGAATTATTATACACATAATAATTCAATAAATTTCAATTGATTTAAAATAAATTGAAATAGAGCTATGATTGTGTTATTTTTTTTCATCACAATCATTCCAAACATTCTATAATGCATTGAAACATTTATTCTAAAAAGAAAAGGGTCAAAACTAAAAGATACATATCTCTAAATTCATGAGTAATTAACTTCCACTTTGCTTTGTAGGATGAGAGATTCTTGCCACTCATTCCACTATTCAACAATTCCTCAAAATTATTAGAAGTTATTTATTTTCATGACATTCAATCACACAATTGGTTGTCTCATTGAAGCATGCATGCACTCAATGCACCAATCATATACAGAATGATGATTGATAATATGTCTGTCATGATGAAATCATGTTTTAGTAACTCATGGATACATCATAATGATTCTAGCAATCTTTACATAGTGGGGGATTCTTTCCTTTCCGGTAACCCACTAGGTATTAATTAAAAACTTGTTTTCATATATCAACAATTCCATACAATTTTCACATCAATTGTAACCACATCCCTCCCACCACCTTAAACTATTTCAAGCTATAGAAGATGTTCATTAATTTGATCCCCAACATTTGTTATGAGGATTAGGTTAGAAAAAAACCTCATTTGTGCAAGTCTACAGAATTTAAATAATTATATCATTGTTGCATTTAGTTCTTTGAGATCTCTTAGGTGATACCAAATTTACCTTAATCTAATTGCCAGAACAAAAGTTACACTCAATTAAAGGATAACCTATCATAAGAAGGCATATCAGGAGCTTTATCATGTGGTGCCCTTTTGGCCTCCATATATCTCTTCATAAGTCATTTGTGTGGGTCCTTTCACTAGGCCGATGACATATTTCTATAGTGACATTGCCTACAGCGTTTGACATGAATTGCATGGACAACAACAATGGGTGAGGAGAAGTGGTAAGGTTATACAATGGAACTATGATAGGTCAGCCAACCTACCTTTGCCAGTGTGCCTTCCTACTTTGTAATATGTATTAATCACTACGAGGAGTGGTGAGAGGCGATAGAGTTCCTACACTCCAAGGTACAACCAGATGCCACCATTATGCCTCCCACCCATTATCAAATAGTGTTTGGATGAGTGTATTAGCCCTCGCCTATTTGTTAAACCTTATCATTAAAACTGACATCCAATGGTGTGTGTCTACTAACATGTAATGGTTTCTGTGATGAATGGCTCCTTGAGTGCTTACTTGGTGTAGGCCCACCAAAATTCACACAACTCTATCTCTGCCAGTTGCCAATGCCAACAACATATCATTCATCATAGGAGATAGAGATCCTAGGGTAATTTTTGTGAATGGGAAGATGACTACCTTGCTCATGCTTAACATCTTACAATCTTGAAGTAAGCCTACTCTTAGGAGCTATGGTCCAAGGCCTATGGTTTCAACCTTTAAATTAAACAAGGTAACCAGTGTTGGATTCGTTTGACTATGTATTTACTTATGTGCTATCAGAATACATTAGTGTGACCATAAACACATAACTACATATTAGTCATGAACATCATGATAAACAACACCATTTAGCTAGACACCAAGCTTTATTCTAATCATGGACATATTAGTGAGCTTCACAATTCACATAGTCCTTTATATTCATAACACATGAGATATTTCATCATTCATATTTAACATAAATTCATTATAGTCTATAAGACAATATTCGTAAGAAATTTACACTTATATGTGTATTGAAACATTCCTGGAAACAGATGGAGGGATTTTAACTCTCCACCCAACCATAGGATAGACACACTGCAATATTTGTTGTAGCCAACCACCCTTGAGCCTGATTCAAATTCTAAGGGGATGTGTATTCACAGAATTTCACACGTAAGGCCTAATCACATAATCAAGAGAGGGGGTACACTTTCTAGGTGGTTTATCAACCTACCTCTAAGAGTAAGCACTATAGTGACTTACTTTCTCTTTGGGTTAAAACAAAGATCTCTCCCCACTATTAAGTGGTTTATATCTCTAATTTAGGAAGTAAGATCCGCTTCTTTTGGTGGTTTATCAAATTCATGTCAATCGAAAGAACCACAAGGGCCCATAGTCCATTGTCTAGGTGGTTTATCAACCTCCTGAAAAGCACCATACTGACTCAGATTGCACTATCTAGGTGGTGTTGACGCTATGATCAACACCCTCCAAAATCTTGCCTACACATGAATATTGAATCCTACTGAGGATCTAACAATATATTTGCTTCATGATCAATGAATCTTATGCTAAGTGTTTAAGTCTTCTTCCCAATTTCTAAGTGTCAAAGCCACTTGCACACACATTTTTAATTCTTAACAAGTTCATGAGCACCTTATTTTATGCAAGCTTGAATAGGCATAGCACGGTCTATCAAGATAGTGTTTTTGCATTGTTCAACTTATGATGAAAGTTACTGCACAATTTCATTTGAGAATCTCTCACTTTTGTTTGTGATTGTACTTCTTTTTTGGTGAGCTTTTCCAACTGTTGATTTTGTGCACCTTCGCTTTCACAACCGTAGCTTTCATGTTTATCACTGTCTCTTTTGTTTGTTTTCACATAAATAAGTGTCATTTTCATGTTATCTTTGCTCTAGCATGTGTCACTTTCAATTTCATTCAAAATTTACAAGGTTTTATGTGAAACTTTGGTGCCAATGAGTCTTGTTTATCATGTACACAAGTATTACACTCATTCTGAAATTTTTAAGCATTATCACACAATTGTCGTCATTGTCATCGTAAAGTGTACCTTAAATTTCGTAGTTGTGGGAAATTTTCGCATTATCATCGCATTGAGGGGATTATATTGTTCATTTGTTTTGAGTTATCAATGTTGTGTCATTGATTGTTTGGAGTGAGTGATCATTTTCAAGTTTTTCCCTTGCTCACTTTGACGCCACTAATCCTGCATTTAGTCAGATTCTAAAAAATTATTTCCTAAGAAATTTGTCTTCACTAAACCCCCCTGAACCATGCACTACGTAGTCTCAGCCCTCAAGCTCAGACCTTTCCTCTTGGAACTACACAATGTGTAGTTCTTGCCTTCTAGAACAACACATTGCACAGTCTCAAAACTCAACCCTACTCCCTTGAGCTCAGGAACTATGCAACCCTGCCTCCCATTCAATTCCTTATGCACATTGTGTAGTCTCAAGCCTCAACCTTCCAACCTAACTCCTTGAGTTGCACAACTATGAAAGCCCTGTGCCTCTTTCCCTCAAGAACTGCGCAATGGGAAACCTCAAGCCTCAAGCCTCAAGCTTGCCTCCTTAAGCCCCTCAGCTGTGAAGTCACCCTAACCTAGCCTCTCTAAACTCCACATTGTGCAGTCTCAAGCCTCAGTCATGGCCCCTAACCTCTTGAGCTATGCAATTGCACAATCCCTGAGCTAGCCTCCCAGTCCTACCTCCAAGTTCTATCTCAGCCTATGATTTTGATGAGGCATGATAGACTAGTTGTTTTCAGACTGATTTCATCATTTCATGAGTGGCTTTTAGTAGTAGGTATTATATCTTGTTATGACACAATGATAATGAGGAATATGAAGAACGAGACGACGTTAGAAGACATCTTTTACAGCTACAAAGACAAAGTTGATCATTAAAGAGAGTATGAAGAGACACTAATTTTCGACAAAAGATCGAAGATCATGATCATATGAAGACTCCATATCTACCATCCCCTTGGAAGATGAATATAAATAAAATGCAAGATCCATCATGAAGATGCAAATAAAGCAACAAAAGGAGCATCTTGGAAATGCTGCATCATCATGAAGTTCTATGTCATCACTGTCATGAGTCCTCTCAAGAGTCACATGTGCCATAATGTATTTCCACATCGTTTTTGGAATGTAATTATGTAATTTCGAAAATTCAAAAATGAAAATATGTGGAAGACAAAGGGTCACACATGGAATATGAAGAGTCACTATTGAGTTCTAAAGTCCTATAGAAACTCAAAGGTCATGTAAGAATTCAAAAAGTGATTGTGAAATCTTAAGAGTCATGAGGGAGGTCAAGACACACATGGGAGGTCAAGAGCCACTTCATTTGTTATAAATATTCCCTCATAAATCAGGTAAAGGGAATTTTAGGACTTTAAATTTCACCTTGGCTTCTCTAACTTTGCATAGGAGAGAAGATCTTTATTTGGAGAAGCAAGTCGTAACCTAATGTTCCACTATTGGGGCTACTATGGTAGCATTGTACTGGTATATCTTGGCACTTCCACTTAATATATGAAGCTTGATGAGCCAAAAGATTTTCATGCATGTATCAGGAATATTTTAGGACTATTCTTTATATGTTTGTAGTATGTGTTTCGTTCATATGTATTAAGGAAATTGAATATTTTGTTTGCTTTGGTAGTTATCTTGTTCAAGATGCATTGTATTTGGTTTTATGATTGTGGTTTCCTTGTGAAATCCTTTTAAGACTAACTTGCAGTTCTCTTATGCTCTTGTGTGTCTCTTTTAAGATAATACTATTAGTTTTCTTCTAGATGCTCACTCTCTTTCTCCCTATCATGAAAGTTCTTTGTATACATTGCAATTATATGCCTTATAATGTCAACTTGCTTGTTTGTTCCAAATAATGTTCTATAACCTCTTATGTTAAAATTTGTAGCCAAGGAAAATCCCTAAGGACAATGGAAATTGGTTCTATTCATGGTTTGGGCTCCTACTCCAACTCGTGTGAGGTCTAATTGGGACATCACATGAAGGAGGACCCTTTGTTTGATAGATAAAATTTGTTCCCGTTGATTCTATTTTGAATCTCTCATCTTAAATGGATCTTTCCAAAATCATAATCCCAATGTCTTTCGAACCTATCTCCTAGTAAACTTTTCATCTCTCTAAAACAATTTCATGAGTTGTCTCAATTCAGGTTTGATGGTGAGGGCGGGACATTTATAACCAAACATATATATGATTTTCTTTCTTTTTGTAAATATAACGAAATCAATGATGAAGATCTTGTTTGTATATTATTCACCCTCACTCTTGAAGCTAGAGTTAAGAAGTGGTGTTAGACATTACCATCTGCTTAAATTCATTCATTCGATCAATTTCTCAAGGAGCTTCATCAAGCTTTTGATAGGTATGATTATCAACATGTATGTAATAGGGTTGATCTACTGACAATGAAATTTGGTGAATCTTTAAGGATTTTATTAATCACTTTTTTCACCATTTCTATGAATATCACGAGGGAGTGATTGATTCAAGTTTTATTAGTGAAAAGTTTTAGACCTTGGTTCTTCTCTCTGTGAAATCATTCACATTTTAACCCTTTGATGATTCTACTCTCCCAACTTATGCTTATCATGAGACACCAAAAATTTGTGAGGAGGAACCTACTATTCTATTTTTTTCCTTATCCTCCTCCTTTTTCATTGCCAATTTGTGTGCCTCCTTGTGATATTGTTACAGTCGAGAAATATGAAAATCGAATTGTTTTTCCGTTTTTACAACTTTCATCTAATTACCATGATTCAGATGTTATTGAGGAGGATTTGGAATGGTTTAACAATTACACATAGCTTGAAGTAAAATTTCATCCCTTAGTTTTCCAAATACATAATCCTAGTCTTAAATCTAATCAAATTGAAAACATAATTTCATCAAGGGATTCTTTTCAATCTCTACCATCTACATCTCATGATTCCTTGTTTCACGATCCACTTGATCAACCTATTGAAACTCTTAATGATGTTCACCTTGTTGTTTCAAACAGTAATCAAGAACAAGGTAGTTACATTTCACATGTAGAGGAGAAAAGTGTTGAAAACATGTTTCATCTTTCTTCTCTCTTCCAGGATGAGAATCTTGCATTTTTGGCTAATCACTGATCTTTTGATCTTGATAACCTATCAAATGATTTCAAATCCTTCATTCAAGTTTAGATTTTGGACACTCATTGCCATGACATCCCTATTTCCATTAAAAAATGTGGTGATGGATATCCAAGTACATATAATGAGATATTTTCCTTTTTTTAAGGCTTAGATTTGTGAAGCATCGATTCAAAACTACTTTACATAGTTTTAGATCTTCATTTGTGTGATGGGAATTTATTTTATTTCATAATGATTCTAAACTTTATTCAAGACATGCATCTTCATATATCAAATATGAAGAAACAAACTATCAGGCTTTGAAACCTTGGTATGCCCTATTGAAGAACATCATGGTCAATATGAATGTTTCATTCATATGCCTATCTTTGATCATTATTATGATGAAGATAATCTCATGGAACATAACATGCATGTTGATCTGTTGTTTTTACAAGCTCAATTTAATTTTACAACTAGTGTTTCTCCACCTAAGTCTTTTCATCTTTCCTCACCTTTAGCACACTACTCATTGTACCTAGATACATGCCATAATTTTATTATACTAGCAATCTCTCTAAATCCTTTATATATTTATCCCATTGGTCATGGTCGCAATCAGGTACAGGATGTTTTGGTCTTATGACCAAAAGATGAAAATTCTAAATCTATTATTAATGCTCTGTTCAATTACAAATCTTACATATGTCAGAAGGAAGATGTTATACTTCTAAATGATCAAGGGAGTTTTCTGACTGATGCATCTCAATTTTCCATCCATCAAGAATATGATAAGCTAAATTTTGAGTTTGATCACACCAAGGGAAATAATAGTGTTTTCATTGATACATCTAATGACAGTGGTGTCCATCTACCTGTTGATTTTTCTAAGAAACCCAAATTTGATGTTCCAGCATCAAAAAGTTCAGAGACCTATCAAGAACTTGAGACACTTTAGCCCCTAATGATGATTATGTCAGGTTCTTACTATCCCATTGATATCTCCGAACTAATTTGGATCCATATTTTCACACATCATTCTTCCCTTAATATCTATCCACTGATTATGAGTTCATTCTCAAAACACTTCCGATATTTTCAAGTTGATCTTCACGATCTTCAAGACAACATTTCTATTCAAATGAAAGATTCTTGTTTGATCAATCATTGTTCATCATGTGAATCCCTCGTATCACACTCAGTATTGGGGAGGATATATTTTATAGATATGCACAGTTTGAAAGCCTGTGATTCTAATTGTGAAGAAGAAAGTCATTTTTTTCAAGAAGATTCCTCCCTGTCCAATGCTTCTAATGTTGGTCACCTTCCTATCACTTTTGTGCATTTCATAGATCTAATCATCTTTTTTGAACAATCTCTCTTCCTGAGTGATAGTATATTCTCTACTCATTTGGTGAATCAAGATCCTTGTGTTGATATGAGTACCTGTTTTGACTTAACCCTTACTTAACCTTTCACCAACTTGGTATCTTAATTAGTTTCCTAAATTTGCGATGTAAGTTATTTCCTTAAATACCATAAGATTTCATATTGTTGGCATGATGTCTAATAAGATACAAAGTGAACCAATTGAGAATCAATGATCTTATAGTCCCCAATCTGGTCATAGTCATTTTATATTGATCAATTTTGTTGTATCGCGTGATTTTCATATTTAGATGCTTGTCAGATAGTTGAGGAACATCAGCATGAGGTGATGGCTATCTCAATTTCTCACCATCTTGGTAGGGCTTCTAAACAAGAGCAGATCGAATTCCCCTCAGAAGATTCTCTTTGCGATGTGAATGTGTTATTCAAAAATTCATTTTCTCATTAGCATAAGGGTTTTCGAATTGATTTCCCGGATATCAAGATCCAATCACAAAATGGTTAGAATAATTTTACATGGCAAGGTCTATCACAAATAATAAGTTCAATATTTTCTGATGTTTTCATAAAATGAAAACATGAATGAATGTACTTTATTGAGCATCCTTCATGGTTTGTATGGACATCATTTTAAGAAACAAGGTAAAGCTCAAAAGTGATTAGAGCTAGTAAGTATGGAACATCTTTCTTTTGATGAACAATACCTTCGATTCATTGTGCAAGTTTGTCAAGTTGTAGTATTTTCTTGTGCCCAATGCTTTATACTGCTTTTAATTGCTTCTATATTTGTGATTGTAGGATGAGAGCAACTACGGTGACTACATTGCAAATTTAATTATACTTAACCCTAAGCTTCTAGCTTGTTAAGTTAGGAGTAGGTTTAGGTGCATTTTACCTTTCTAATTTCATTATATGACCCTGCACTAGTTCTTGCATTTGATTTATATGACTTTTTTCCATGCTCTGTTTCAAGTTAAGGTCTACTTCCACTCTTCTTGCTTTTCTTTAATAAGACTCTACATGAAAATGCTCCCACTTGGCTCAAAATTCAGTGTGGAAAAACTTGAAAAGGGAAATTGTGATGAAGAATAATGCTTGGCTTTTTTGTTGTCCTCTTCTCTATCCTGGGTTTACATATATTTAAAGTCAATGATGTATGAATGGAAAATATGATCCATTCGAATGGAAAGTCTTTGGTCCAACAATAAAGCTTGTATGTATTCTAGGATCCTCATTCCTTGACACAGTGTTGTAATTAAACAATGTTCTTCTTGCCGATTCAATCAAGTAGAAGAAGGGGGAGGGGAAAATGAATAGCGAGAAAACCAATATCATAGGTATATATAACCTTATATGAAGGACCAACCTCTTCTACTCTCAATAATTTGGGATCCCTCTTCCACCCCATTAAATAATAAGTGTCAAAGAATAGTTATCTAAATAAGTAAATAAAGGGTGAAAGATGAGAAATGCTTTCTGCACAGAGAGGTGAAGCAAGTAACTTTGTTGGGGTATTATTCAGTCTCACTGGAAGCGAAGCAATTCTTATCTTCCTATAGTGACTCCACTCGGGTAATGTCCAGGCTTGTTGGCAGGGGAGCATCACTAGAGATGAAAACTAAGACTCTGACTATATTAAACTTGGAATTTATATTACCCTTCTCCCGAATAAAAAAAATTGTGATTTGGAAAGCTTTGTGAATATGTTTAGACGAGAAAATGAATAGAGGAAACTATATCCATAACTGGTCGAATGGGAAGCCAATGTAATCCATGTAATGAATATATAATTCTTGAAAGATTGAGACCTCTTATGTAAGGATAAAACATGAACAAAGAAGTTGTAGTTCTACCAGTGTGTCGCCAAGTGTTGACGTTGTGATCAACGCCCTTCAAAGTTTTTCCTACACGTGAATTTTGGAGAATATTGAGGATCTAACAATATATTTACTTCATGATCAATGAATCTTATCTTAATTGTTTAATTCTATTTCTTAATATATATGTGTCGAAGTCACTTGCATACACATGTTTAATTGGTAACGAGTTCATGAGCACATTCTTTTATGCAAGCTTGAACGTGCATAACATAGTTGTTAAATTGGAAACTAGGGCCAAGCTCCATTTGGGTCACCTCAATTATGGTAGCTGATATTTTTCTTGGATTCCTCTCATTGAGAGGTGTATGATTGATCTAATGGTCATTTGATTCCGACATGTATTCATGGAGATATGAATTTATTTTATTACTTGACAATTTGTCAAGGTTTGCCAACAAGCAATACAGTGTTTCACACACCCAGTCTATCCTCAAAGTGGAATATAAAAGGAGGAGACCTTGTGGAATTATACCAGTCATCTCATCATCTCATCACTACTCTCTCCTAGCTTGTTTGGGTATGCGTAGGAGGATCAACTCTCTCTCACGTGGGAAGAAGGAGGATGCAGTTCTTTTTTGGCAGCATTGACTTAGGTTGACCGAAGTGTAGGAGGATTGTTTCAATAGCGTTGACCAGCATGAGGGTGCCTTTGACTATGGATTAGTGTGGGGAGTCTCTTCCAAGTGAGCTGCAGTTCAGAATAGAAAACGTTGACCTCTGTTTGACCATGAATTTGACCAGCTTTGACTGGTTAGGGCTGACTGTAGAACTATAGATATGTTGACTATTGATTGACCACCTTTCATTGACTTTTTTGGGCTGCTTACTATTGTTGTTGGAGGCCGAGTTCTCCTAGGTTGACTTGAGGTCATTTGGGAGCCGTTTGACCAGATTTGACCTTTCTGGTTAGGGTTTTATTACTGTTGTTGTAAAGTCATAGATTTGTGATATTGTACTCTCTCTCTCTCTCTCTCTCTCTCTCTCTCTCTCTCTCTCTATTGAGCTATTGAATAATATTGAAGAATTGATCAAAGGGTTTCCCCACATTTTGGTTTGTCCCTATATGGTGCCACATCTTGTGTCTCTTTTCTTGGCTTGTCTTCTGTTGTTTACATTTATGTTCTATTAGCATTTAACTATCATGTTGATGTGATTGTAATACTGAAATTGATATTGGGCTAATAATAAGCTTTGATGTAAATTGCTCTCAAGCATAGAACATACCATAATTTAACATGGTATCAGAGGTGAGGTGAAGACAAATCCCAAACAAGAGTAAGAGAAATCACTGGAGATAGTTGGAAAAATAGAAAAGGCTTCATGGGTTCCTCATTACAATTCCTAGCCGAAGAAAATCTTCGTGAGAAGTCTGACTATCACGGATGGAAGATGTCTCTTGATATGACATTGGAAGAGCAAGAAGTGTTGGACTATGTGAGGGGCAGAATTCCAAAGCCTCCATCAAATGCAACGATTGCTACAAAGAAAACGTACACTAAGGGTGAAATCAAAGTGAGGAAGATCATCCAAGACTCAATTGACAAGCGTCTAGTAGCCTACATTTCCGAGTTGAACACCTCCAAGGAGATCTATGATATACTGGTAAGATTGTTTAAAGTTAGTGATGCAAATCAAGTTTTGTTCCTAAAAATAAGTTGAAGGATATTAAGAAGGGCAAGGATGAAGATATTTAATCCTACTTCTTAAGGATCATTGAGATCAAGAATGATCTCTTATCGATTGGGGAAGTCATTCCTGATAGGGAACTAATTATCACTATCTTTGGAGGTCTCTGATCTGAATGGTATATATTTAGAACCACTCTTCTCAATAATGATTGAATTTAGGCATTTGAAGAATTTATGTCGAGATGCATTCAAGAAGAGAAAAGGGCGGGGGAGCAAGAAATGCCTTCAAGCAAAGGAAACCCCACTTCTTTCACCTCTCATGCCAAAAGGAGAAATAATTTTAGGTCTAGAGGTCAATTCAAAGGAAAACCTGGATCAAAAGGTGGAAGGAAGGGAATATTCTTTGTTGCAATAAATTTGGCCACTATGCAAGGGACTGTCCAAATAGAAAGGACACATCAAATGATGATGATCAAAATAACTCCAGGGGAAACCCCAACCACAATCAAAGGAATGGCAGGTTCAATGGCAAAGGATAAAGGAATGTGGGAAATCAAGGAAGTGGTCAACCCTCCAAGAAAGCAAGGAACTCTAGGTATGAATAAAATGTTGTTAACAATAAGCAAGATGAGTATTATCTGATATTGGCCCTCTCCACTACCTCTCCTTCAGACTCATTAGGAAAATGGCTTATTCATAGTGGTGCCTCAACGAACTTCGTTGGCTACAAGGAAGCTCTCTCTAATCTGATAGAGAAGGAGACAAACTTGGAGATTATTCTTGGAGACAATTCCATCTATCCCGTAAAGGGTGTAGGGAATGTTACTCTTTAATTAAATCAAGGTAACCCAATTCCCTTACAAGATGTCCTATATGTACCTGATCTCAAGAACAACCTGGTGTCCATTTTGGTAATGGAAGACAAAGGCTATAAAGTGGCCTTCATCAATGGCAAGGTACGTGTGTGAATTTTTTTTTAAAGATGATTTGACTCTTGGGTTTCGGGTTGACTCTTTATATCAAGTTGGAGGAAGTCCATTGGAAGTTATGTCCTGTGATGCATCTCTACAGTCTAAACTATGGCACTGAAGGTTTTCCCACCTTCATTATAAGGCTCTACCTGATGTGAGAGAGATGGTGATAGGGATGCCCAAGTTCAAAGTAGAGCATGAAGGTTTATGTCTGGGATGTGCCAAAGGAAATCTCAAAAGGGGACCATTCCCCTCAAGCCATAGCAATACCTATAAGATTTTGCAGTTGGTTCACTATGACATATTTGGTATGATTCCCATGAACTCTTTGTGAGGATATCTATATCATCTCACTTTTATAGATGATTATTCTCACAACATTTGGATATACTTCTTGAAAAAGAAGGATTAAGTGTTCTCCTGGTTTCGTCACTTCAAAGCCTTAATCGAGAATCAAACGGAGAAGATAACCAATATTTTAAGGACTGATAATGGGATCGAGTATGAATCCAATGAGTTCCATGACTTTTGAAAAGAAGCTGGCATTAAGAGGGAGGCCCCAACACCATACACTCCTTGGCAAAATGGTGTGGCTGAAAGGAAGAATCGTACGATTTTGGAAGCTATTTGTTCCATGCTCCATGATCAAAGGTGTCCAAAGTTTCTATGCTCTGAAGTTGTCAATACCACCATATATGTCCAAAACTAATGCCCTCATCAAGCATTGGATTCCAAGACTCCAAAAGAAATGTTCACTGATAAGAAACATGATGTCTCTCATTTTAGAATTTTTGGAAGTCTCATATATTTTCATGTGTCGAAAGAGAAAAGAAGAAAATTGGGTGCATCTAGTAAGAAGGGAATCTTTGTGGGCTTTTGTGAAGCTTCTAATGGATATAGAATCTATGTGGCTGGTCAAAGGGAAGTCAAAATAATTCATGATGTCACCCTTGATGAAGATATGGCTCTTAGCAAGGTTGACAATCTACGTATTCTTAGGAAGATAAAGAAGCTGACACCAGGAAGTTAGATGAAAAGGAAGATGAGATGATGCCCGATGTGGAAGAACCTATGGATCCTATTGATCCCCCTCTATAAGAGCCTTCCTCTTCTAGGAAGAGGGCCTCATGGCTTAGGAGGACTCTTGAATATGTCGAGAGACATATTGCACCCAGAGGGACTTTCCGTGAAAGTAAGAAGCCGACTAGGTATCAGGGATACTTGACAATTATGAGCACCATCATTCAAAATGAGCCTTCATTGTTCAAATAAGTCGTGAAGAATCAAGTATGGAAGGATGTTATGAATGAAGAATATGAGTCCATCATGAAGAATGATTTTGGGATGCGGTACCCAGACCCCAGGACAAAACAGTTGTCACCTCGAAGTGGCTTTACAAAATCAAGCATGGAGCTGATGGGAGTGCTGAAAATTATAATGCTCACTTTGTTGCTTGAGGCTTCTCTCAAAAGGAAGGTGTAGATTATGATGAGATATTTGCACCTGTTTCCTGATACACCACCATCCACTCTATCATAGGCATTGCTGCTTCGCAAGGATGGAACCTACATCAGATGGATGTCAAGACCGCATTCTTGCATGGTTTGACTAAAGAGGAAGTCTATGTGGAACATACCGAGGGTTTTGAGATTCATAATTGGGAATCTCATGTATGTAGGTTGAAGGGAGCCCTTTATGGGTTGATGCAAGCACCCCGATCTTGGTATGAGAGGATCGATAGCTATTTGATGAAGCTGGGATTCACTAGGAGTGAAGTTGATCCAAACCTTTACTTTAAGGTTGAGGATGATAAGCCTCTCATACTGGTGTTGTATGTAGATGACCTCTTTTTGACAGGTGCAGACCCTCTCATTCATAAATGTAAGAGGGAGTTGGCTTCTAAATTTGAGATTAAGGACCTAGGACTGATGCACTATTTCCTAGGGTTGGAGGTCTAGCAAAAGCTAGGAGAAATTTTCCTATCTCAAGGAAAATACATGGTAAAGATATTGGAAAGATTTGGAATAGTAGATTGCAAGTCCGTGACTACCCCGATGGAGCTTATCTTCAAGAAGTTATGTGGTAGTTTTGTCAGACCTGTTTTGGGAAATGCTTCTTAGTATCGTCAACGCTTAGGAGCATTGATGTTCTTGGTGAACTCCCATTCGGATATATGTTTTGCAGTCAACACGTTGAGCTAATATATGGTTGAACCCCATCATTCACATTGGATTGGTGTCAAGAATATACTGATATATCTTCGGGGCACAGTCACACATGGACTAAGATACATTGCTGGAGATGTTAGGTTGCATGGTTATTCCGATGCTGATTTGGTAGGTAGTGTGGTGGACTAAAAGAGCACTTCCGAGTGTTTCTTCTCTTTGGGTTCTGCTTCGATTTTCTGGATGAGGACGAAGTAGAATTCAGTGGCTTTGAGCACCGCTAAGGCCGAGTACATTGCTACAAGTATTGCCTCCTTTGAAGTTGTCTGGTTCTAGAAGCTCTTTAGTAAGTTGTTTGGTCTTACGTTGGATACTACCATGATCCTCTGCGACAACTAGAGATGGATTCATTTATCAGAGAATCTTGTATTTCATGATAGCTCCAAGCACATCGATATCAGGTACCACTTTATCTGGGATATGCTACAACGAGGGGCAATAAGACTCCATGATATTGGGACTGATGAGCAGGTCATTGAAATTCTAACAAAGCACCTCGGAAAGGTCAAAGTCTTGACTTTCTGAGAACGACTAGGAGTCGTGGAGAGACCCTCTTATGAGGGTCCTGTATGATGCATACATTGAGCTCTAGGAGATCTAGGGGGCTTGGGGTACTTCTTGGAGTGATGAGAGACCATAGGGTGACTCACCCTCCCCTAGTGGTGCACTATGCATAGGGTGAATGATTGAGCCTTCCCCTGTGATACCCCATGGAAACATGTAGGAAGGATGAGTGGTTCATCCTTCTCCTATCGAGACATCCTACCCATGCAGTCTGGGACTCGTGGGAAGTATTTCTCATCTGTTCAATGAGTGGGGAAATGAGGATAGGGACCATACTAGTACTGATGGATGCATCATGTATCTACTATACGCCCTATGCTAGGATGACATTGATTTGGGATCAATTGGAACTGACTTCTGGTCAGTAAGAGTGATATAAATCACTCTCTTTTGGAACCGACTTCAGGTCAGTAAGAATGGTATGTGACACTCTCTTTATTTGGAACTGATTTCGAATTAGTAAGAGTGGTATGATGCACTCTCTTCATTGGGACTGACTTTGGGACAGTAAGAGTGCTATTAGACACTCTCTTTTATCTGGTACTGACTTCGGATCAATGGAGGATGGTATGATACATTCTTGATCATTTATTCTTCTTCATAGTTTAGTAGAACAGAGCAGACCAGTGTAGGGTAGTACATTTGATGGCAGAGATAGTACCGATAGACAAATGGAATAGCAGATGGAGTTGTCCCTAGTTGAGAGGGAGTGTTAAAATTAACAACTAGGGCCAAACTCCATGTGGGTCACCTAATTTATGGAAGATGATATTTTTATTAGATTTCTCTCATCAAGAGGTGGAGGGTTCATCTAACGATCATCTGATTCTGACATGTATTCATGGAGATATGAAATTATTTGTATTACTTGACAATTTGTCAAGGTCAACCAGCAAGCAAAACATTGTTTCACACAGCCACTCTATCCTCAATATGGCATATAAAAGGAGGATACCTTATGGCATTATATCACTCATCTCATCATCTCATCCCTTCTCTCTCCTAGCTTCTTTGGGTATGTGTAGGAGGAGCAACTCTCTATCACATGGGAAGAAGGAGGACACAGTTCTATTTTCGCAGTGTTGACTTATGTTGACCAAAGTGCAGGAGGATTGTTTCAGAAATGTTGACCAACTTGAGGGTGCCTTTGACTATAGATTAGTGTGGGAAGCCTCTTCCAAGCTAGCTGCATTTCAGAATAGCAAACATTGACCTATGTTTGACCATGGATTTGGCCAGCGTTGACTGGTTAGGGCTGACCGCAGAACTGCAGATATGTTGACTGTTGATTGACCACCTTTCATTGACTGTTTTGAGCTGCTTACTATTTCTCTTTGAGGCCGAGTTCTCCTAGGTTGACTTTAGGTCATTTGGGAGCCATTTGACTAAGTTTGTCCTTGCTGGCTAGGGTTTTATTATTGCTATTGTAAAATCACAGATTTGTGATATTGTGCTATCTCTCTCTCTCTCTCTCTACTGAGTTATGGAAGAATATAGAATAATTTATCAAAAGGTTTCCCCACATTGGGGTTTGTACCTGGCTGGTGCCACATCTTATGTCTCTTATCTTGGCTTGTCTAATGTTGTTTACATTTATGTTCTATCAGAATTTTACTATCATGTTGATGTGATTGAAACACTGAAATTGATATTGGGCTAAAAAGAAGATTTGAAGTAAATTTCTCTTAAGCATAGAAAATAACATAATTTAACAACAGTCCATCAATATAGTGGTTATGTGATGTTCAACTTATAATGAAAATCAACGCACACTTTCAATTGATAGTCTGTCACTTTTGTTTGTGATTGTACTTCTATTTCAGTGAGTTTTTCCAACTGTCACTTTTACGTACCTTCACTTTCACAAATGTAGCTTTCATGTTTATTACTATCACTTTCATGTTATCTTTGATCTAACATGTTTTGTTTTCAATGTCATTTTCATTTTGCAAGAATCATTTGCGCTTTTCTCTTACCATCACAAATGTCGTCTTTTGGCATGGGAAATGTTGTAGCTCAGATTTTTCCAGTTGGAAAGAATAAAAACTCCTTTAATAAAATCCATGAAATGTTTCAAAAGAAGATGGCGAGTCTTCACATTGTCTATTGTCTCATAAGAAAAGAAAGGATTTCGGTCAGAGCTTGTGATATTATGAGACAAAATTTTTATAGTTTTGTTTTTTAAAATTGACAAAGTTTTTAAGAGTTATTGCACTCTCGATTTGTACAAAACACTGGGAATTTTTCCCAAATGGCTCTTTAATTACAATATTTGGATTTATTTAAAAAAAATTGGTTCTGGTAAAGTATCCAATTTGAGCGCTATGGTTTATCATCCAACAACTATTATATTTATTTAAAGGTATCGCACATAAAATGTTCCAAAGGCAACTCCGAAAGATATCTCAAACTACATAATCCATAAACTTAGGATCATACTCTCACAATATATTAGAAAGGAAGCTCAAAGGTCATGATTTTCTAGCAAATATTGTGATGACAACTCCAAAGTTTTGTTCTAAATCTGTTATATCGAAAGGAATACTTGCTTCAGTGCATGCAAGCACCACTTGATCCAGACATCATTCTACCTATAGTTCAGAAGACATTATCCTCTCAAGAGGAGAGAGAGTTCTAGAAACTAGTTAAACTACTCCAGTTAAGTCTCAACATCTACGTTCTCACAAAAAAGCATGCCTTTTAAGGTTGAGTAAGTCAGATTCAATGAATATAGTTGTGGATTTTGATAAAAAATATGCACGGCACATTCTAATGGAGTTGATGTTCGAAACAACCTAGCCTATTTTATAGGTCAGATAATCAATGTTCTTGAAGTAGTGAATAATTTTGAACGTTCTAGTTCTACTTTTACCAGAAGCTCGGATGCCATTAGTGATTTACTTCGTTCTTTCAACTTCCCTAATTCATAAGTACAATTAGTGGAACGTGGGTGAAACACAGAGACTACGACGACTGATGGTAGTGGAAACCTCAACTTTGATAACAACAGAAGGAAACTTCACAAGGAGAGAAGAGAATCTAAAAGTCAGGGAAACAGATAAAGCTATTTATAAAAGAGAATCTAGTTGTTGCTGTGGATTATCCAAAGAATGATATTCACAAAAGAAGAATGAGTGCTCATATATAAATCTGTAATTTTTGGAGAAGATTGAAATGTAAATCAATCACCGTGCAAACTAATTCCTGTAGGTGGCCCCGGGAAGTGAATTTTGGCTGATTATTTCGGGAAAACATAGAAAAATTTAAAAACCCGCAATCTTGGTTTTTTGCAGAAGGACCCAAATTGACTTGAGCGTGGGAAATTTCCAAAAATTTAGAGCGTTTTAGATATTTTGCTAGTTCTTTCAAGGTTCGTTTTTGCAAAAACGTCCTATAAACTGGGGATGACTCATTCTGTTGGAATTCGATTTGTATAATGAAAATTTGATCGTTAGAGGAGACCTCAAGTTCACAAAACAAAGGTTGCAAAATTTCTCTTTCCGACATCTCTAGATCAAGGTGAAACATATTCCATTTTGAATTCGAATTCGAATTAAATATCCCTCTTAGTAAATTCCCATCAAAAATTCTATAACAAGTCCATATGAACGATGGTAGAAAAGTGAATATGGTTGATAGGCCAGGTCCCTTTGACCCTACTATCAATCCAAACTTTCTTGGAAAAGAAATTGTTAAATATATTTATCTCGCAAAGGATGGTCTCCATGGATTTCTTTTTGTACTATCTATTAGAAATCTATTTACTATTTCAAGGTTGTCTGCAAAGTATATGCATGATATAATGTTGAAACTAATAATAACTAATTCTCTAACAACAAACAAAGTAACTATAATGAAATAATCAACTCCTAACTTGAAATATGCATTCAAAAGATCTATCTCTCTGAAAACTATATCTTCTAGAAATCATTCAGAAATATCGAATTCTAAATACTCTTTACAAGAAAAAAGAAGGAAATATAGTGAATACTAAGTTGCTACTTAAGAAATAACAATAATAAAATTTAAGTACCAGCACTGGGAAACAATACTCCGTGGAATGGAAAAGAACAAATAACATGAAAAGAAGCTCAACTAGTGTGGAAACATCAATGATCTAGTGATAACCTTCAGGGAACAGTAGTAAAGCAACAACAATTTTAAACTAACTTATCTAAAGACAAATCCCTGCAAACCAATATTATGACTACTAATACTATCCCTACTCAAAATAAAGAACTCTAATTGCAATTAGTCTAACAGATAGATGGTTGATATGAAAAGATAAAATGAAAAGCTAATGATACAAATGAAGACAGTGTCTCATCTGTTATCACTCAGATTTTCCTTGAAGTTGTTAGAAGAAGGAAAGGGGTCTGAGGTAACCACAAACCAATCTTTTAAGTACAGAATCTAGCCAATCTATACTCAGAGAGGGCTCTCTCTTTATGATTTAGCTTTGTTTATGGGATACTAGGCTAGTTATGAAAGCTTGGGGGTTTTGATTTTGTTTGGTGGTGGAATTCAGGAGTAGATGCATAGAACAAGGTATTTCAGGCCATTGGGGTATGGAGTACACTGAAGATGGCTTAACTGGATTAGGTTGATTTAACAAAGGAGGGTTTCACAGGGCAAGATAGCTAAACAAAAGACAAATGATAGCTTAAAAGGGTGAAATGGTCTTGAAAGGGAGGAAGTGCAATTAAGAATGCTTCAACAAAGTTCAAGATGAGGGAAAGTGGGTGCTCATTAACAAAAAGCAATTAAGAATTCTTTGTTAAATGGTCACAATGGTAAACTAAGAAGCAAGGAGCAATTAAGAACTCCCTACCTATGATAGCTTGGAAGAAAACATTAAAAATATAAACGATTTTAAAGACATAATGCAGTAAAGCTCTTTCTGAAATATAATTTTTCGTTTATCATTTAGATATGAAACAAATATGAATATTTAAACAGGAAAACAGTAAAAACATAAGATATAGAATACTTATTTGTTCCTCATTTGACATAGGTATCCTGTAAAAGTCCTTTGCTTTATTACTTTGTCCAGCCAGCCATACAATAGTTGTTCAACAACACTTCTATTCCAAAATAAGGTTTCTTTAGAAATGTCTAAGAATCCACCCACAGTACTTCGAATGAGGAAGTACTTATACAAAATTTACATCAAAATATCTCCTTACTAAGAGATATATATTCTAGGAAAGCTAAATAACTTTTACATGAATGTAGAGACAGATGTCTCGAAAGTAGAAACTGAATGTGAAAAGCTTGTTTGTTGTCCCTGTTTTTGTTGAAGGAGCTGGAGGTAGGTCCTATGAATATGCATCTTGCTGTCTTGCTCATATTTATGTGTTGGCTGATTGATTTTGGCTTTTCACTAATACTCTTTTACCTATGACTGATATTCTTTACCTGTTTTACCATCATTCATCCTTTTTTACCAAAATTGACTATGGTAAATACTTCAATTTACTTCACTTTTTACCATGGTAAATCATAAGATGTTTGTCATGTTGGTCCACCAATCATCTCTCAGTATTCTTGTCCTTGTCAATTTTCTGAAAATTTCATTTGCTTCTGTGTATTTTACAAAATTTGGTTGCACTGGAAACAAGCGCCTCACTTCATGCTCAATATAAAAAAGGATCTCCAAACTATCATAGAGAACTCTCCCTATGGGCAATGCCTTGGGTGCAGATGAAATGGCAGATGAACTATCTTGACAGTTAGCTTGCTGATATAAATTGTTGATATAATCATCCTGCCTCATTAGCTTGTCATTGATGACTAAAGGACTTGGAAGTCCTTTACTTTGTAAGATGCCAAATTTCCCCATAAATTCATCTATGTCTTCCTACATATTTTGACATTTTTGTTCTAGGCCTTGCATTAGACCCCTTTTGGTCAATACTTTATTTTTATTTTTATTTCGAGGATGGTACCAGTTATATCCTCAATGTTTAGCTGTTCCAACTGATACCTATTTCTGTTGTTTATAAAGTTTATTAATATTATAGCTTCTTCAGGCTTCCCTCCTAGTTCTTCTTTGGTTTTTTTCAATCTCTTGAAGAGCAACTTTCACTAAGTCAATTTTTTCAAAAATGATTTGAATTGATGACCAAATATCATTGATTGATTCAACGATATTGGTCCATAATATCTTTCTGATATCAGTGAAACACTTTTCAAATGTAAGATCTTTTTCCAGTGTTTTAACCTGTTGAGTCAAGGCTTTGTTTTTTCTCACTTCTTTAGCAAAATTGAATTTTGACACATCATACTTTTATTCTAAAGTAATGAATTTCTCTTTTACCTTTTTAAGTTTAGAGACTTGGAGTTTCATTTCCTCCATGGACTTGATCAACTCCTATGTGCTCTGATTTGAGGTTCCTACCTGTGACGTACCTGTACCTATTGCTTCTATAGTTTTAGCTATTGCGAAAGGGACATTTGGTGCTAGAGTAGTTACCAATGTAGAAGGGACTGCTGTAGAAACCACTGGCACTACATTTTGAGGCTGAGAGGTCGACTCACTCTGCCTGCTTTGTAGTGTTTTCTCTAATCCTGCTCTGTCTCTTTTAGTTGCTCATTTAGCTTGAGGACCAAGTCTATAAGTTCTTCTTCATTCTTCTTTTCAATCAGTTTAGCAGTCTGTGGGTGCATGAGTGGTGGCAATTTCAACTTCTTTCTCAGTGCAGCTATATCTTCATTCTTTTTCTTTATTAGGCTCTCTGTAGCTTTTATATCCTTTGGTTTAAGGCCCAACTCAATAATCAAATCCTCCAATGTTTTAAATTTGTTGTCCTTTGCCTATGAGGAGGCCTTTTCTAATTTTAATTAGGCATTAGTGTTGTTCAGTGAATTTTCCAACCTATGTGCCATCATGGCCTTGCTTGTCATTGTAGAATAAACCATTTCCCCTGTTTGCTTATGCAGTTCTGTCTGATCTATGGGGTGGATATCTTTAGGTAGGACCTCAAAATCAGTGTTGAGGTAGTCTACAATTGACTGGGGCTGCTGTACTTTGGGCCTTAGAAAGCTCATCTGCATTTTGCCTTCCTTGATGTCATAAGTTGACATCAATCTAGTTTGATTAGTAGGGGCCATCTTCAAGTATTGAGTGTTGGCTTGGGCCTTCAGATGCTCATTTTTGGCCTTTATCTATTTGAATTTTCCTTTTATATCTATTGTTTTGTCAGATGAAGATCTAAAAGATGAAACTTCGACACTCTGTTGTCTTTCAAGCTCTTGCTTTTGTGAAGTGGAAGGTGTCCCACCTATTGAGAATGTATGTTGACTGTCTCCACCTTCTTTCCTCAAACTCCTTGTTGTTTCCTCAAAGAACTCTTCCTCTAAATATGGATTTAACCTGTGCCTCTTAGCATCGGGCTGGTCTACAGGACCACTGGTAGGGGTAGCTACTTCCCTGTTTCTTTTCAAGTTCCTTTCCTCATTCAGAGGAGTCTGCAAAACCCGGGGATTTCCCATGTTAACCTGAGCTGAATGAGGCTATGGTGGAGCTTGTTCTTCAGAGATTTTAGGTTGCTCTGACATCTTTGGTTGTTCTGATGCTGGAGTACTTGTTCCCTGATCTTGTTCCTGTGGTGGTTCTGCTAGAGGTACACTAGTTTCCTGTGTGCTCCTTTAAGAAGTCTTTGTTGTAGAATAAATAGGCTCTGGTGTTGGCTTTTGAGTAGATTCAATTGATACCTGTTCACAAGAGTCTAGGTCAAGTCTCTTTTTTTAAGTCTTTCATCACATTCTCTACATCAACCTGATCACTATCCATTTCAATTAGAGTTCCTTCCTCCATTCATCCATATTTGCATATTGCTCTATTTCAGGGACTCAATGATGGATATATGGTGACAGCTTATGTTTCATTCTCCTATCACAAATGAAACCTTGTGGATCATATCTCCAAGCAAAGCTTTTATTTAATCTCAATTTTTCTAGGATTTCTTCTGCTCTGTTCCCTGCTTCTCTATTGTTGCAGACAAATGGGCCTAAGTGGTTTTTAATTCTCAATTGTGCTTTCTTCTTGGCCTTGGTGAAATGAGTTTGATCAGAGTTTAACATTTGCCTTTAATATTCCAAGGCAAATAACCTCATAGGAACATACTTTGGTAGTTTGAACGGAGGAAGTTCACAACCATAAATTCTGATCTCTGTGTGATTCTGGTACAAGTACTAGTCACCTATTTTGTACTGTTCTGAGAGCTGAAGGATTCTTTTGATTTCATCACTAATCCTAGGAGGGGAACTTCCTGTCAGCATGTTGGTCACAGGGTGAACAAACTGGTCAATGTTCATTGTATGAATATGGACAAGTATAGTGGAAGATAGAAGTCCAAAAAATGACTGATCTGTGATTACCCTTTGTATCAAGTTTATTGACAGAGAATGGAAACTTGTCAGACTGATAGTAAAGGAAAAGGTGATATATGACTGTAAAATACTTGAACACCTTTTCATTTTCTAACCTCATGAACTAGTCATGGATTTTCTTAGCAATGAAAGAAACATAGTTATATTTGATAGCAGGAGGCTGACAAAGGGTAAAAATGGACATTAAAACTAGAGTCAATTCATCCACATACTCACTAGTATTGAAACCCATGACTGCAACTATCATATTGACTATATTTTTGCCTATTTGTGTGAAGAAAGCAGACAAATAGGGAGGAGGATCTTTGCGTTGGTGTTGGTTATCCATAAAAGTTTGGCAAAGGTGGCTGAGTTCAAACTGGGAAAATTTTGATGATTTCTCTAGTAATTTTCCAAGGGAAATGGGGGTGAGGTATTGACTGGGCTGAAACTGTAGCATTTCATTGATTGAATCTGTAGTAATTGTGAAAAGAACAGTTTGATTTGGGGACATTATTGCTCTGAGGGTGGGATTATAATTGGCTTGACATTGATGGATAATGTCAGGGAAAATGCACACAGAGGGGAACATGTACCTTTGGAGATTTGATTCCCAAAGTCCTACGGGATCGGAGCCATTCAGGTAGTTGTCTTGGCGTTGACAAAATACTTTCAAAGAGCTTTCTTCTGTTATCAGGTCTTCTATTTGAAAATATTTATCTATTAAGGGCAGATAATCCAAGTCCCTATGAGGGGTAGTGATAGGAGCTATACTAAGGGCCACGAGGGTTTCCATTCTGGTTCTTGTGGATTCAGATAGGTAAATGGGGTTTTCAAGTTGAATTGGTGAAAACAGAGGGTCTTGGGAGTCTTCAATTCTAAATTCCGTAAATGGATTATAATGAATTTTGGGTTTTCCAAAGTAATTGTAGAGGAAATCAAGTATCTACAGGGCTTCTGGAAGGAAACTGGTAAATACCTATTTTTTAGTGACAGGCAATGGAGAGCGGGTTCATTGGGTGCAAATGGTGGACTGGAGCAATGTTGAACTGCAAGTTTCAGGGTGGTTGACGGTTGGTGTAGGAGCTGGTCATCTTCAACATTCAGGTTGCATGCATGCACTTTCAGATTAAGGACGAAAAACTATTTTAACTTTGTTTTTATGCAAAGTCAAAGCTTTTGGTGGGTTCGAGATTTTGGACAGATGACGTCAGGGGGGAGGCAATTTGACATTTTGTCTTTAGCGGGAGGTGGTAAGCGGGTTTCATCGCACTACTAGTCTAGTGTAAGTGGTATTTGGGCGAGACCATGCGATTCCATAGGCTGCTTAACACGTAGCAATGGTACTATTCACGAAACCGCTCACCATTGCACGCTAAATGCCGACCGCGGAGGCCCGTGCGATATGCGCAATGATCGTTGGATCTGCTGGATCCGATCGGACAATTGTCGAGGAGGTGAAGTGGCAGAAGGTTAACAGAGGGTGGGCTCAATATAAATTAAAGTGTTAATCATATCGGGGGTAAAGCGATTGGTCCGAAAATTTATTAATTAATTGTGGGGATTAATTAATCCTTGTTTTAGCATGGCGGGGGCCAAGCTCTTAATTAACCATGGATTGGTTAATTAATTCCATTTATGGACATTATTATGGTTATATTTAACCGCTGGATGGAATATGTAATATTTTGGATTTATATACTAATACCGGCACGGGTAGTGTGTTTTCGGGAAATAAATAATATTATTAATTAGTGGTTAATATGACTTTATGGAATGTGAAATGCGCACTAAGTTTAAAATTTTTTCATCATATACATTTAAAACTTAGGCTAAGTGAATATGAGGGTTTATATGGAGAGTATTTTATTTTCCATAAGTAAAATAGAATTTTACTTAGGAAAAGATTTATTAGGGAAATGAATAACTTATGAAGGGGGATGAATATTGACAAAGGGGTTTAAGCAATCAGGCATTATAAATTATTGGGCCGAGGGTCTGGTCCCTCCAAAAGTCAGAGAAATGCTCTGAGCCCCTCTAACTTTGGTAACTTCCTTTAGTACTTAAGGAATTAGTGAAGATTTTTAGGGGAATGAGTAGCGAAGTTAATTATTTTGACTTTGAATGTTGATGAGCCTTTCCATGTGATACATGCCTTTGCCTTGTGATGAGAGTAATAGATTTAAACATTTAAACTTATCATTCACCACATATTTATTCTGCAACCATCATCTACTTACCCTACCTACTTTACCCTAGCATTTTTACTTCTTTATTATGGTGCACTTAGACTGGCAAAACCTTATCAATTTTTTTTTATTTTATATATAGATACCTATCTAAGTCTAACCTTATTACATCCAAGGGCTTAGATTAAACTGTTGAGATCTTTTTATTCACTCTACCTATCTACTTATCTGCCAAGATTAAATTGTTTGGTCAGATCTTTATTCTCTATTTCTACAACATGAAATTAAAAATATGAACTAGTCAAGCTTAAACTATTTGACTACTCATAAATTGTGGCATAAGTGACAATTTTCACACAATTTTTATTATACAAAAGTACAAAGTAGTGGCATTTAGACTTGCACACTTTCTTGGTCTTTTATTTTTGTTGGGATTCATTTTCTTTCATTTTTTGACCTCTTTTTTATTCTTTTTACCCTTTGATTTTTCTTTTAGGGTATACCCGCTTTACATTTTTTAATTTTTTGATTTTTACAAATGTGGAAAACCTTTGCAACAAGTAAAGGTATGAACATATTTCAGAGCTTAAACCAAGTCAAACATGATATATGACACCCATTCGTATAGGGGCATAATAGTGGATCCTCTTGGGGATGACTTTTCCTGGTGAAAATTCAAGAACAGTAGATTAGTGGCCTCTAACTGATTGTGGCTGTACCCTGCAATCTTCTTTTCCTTGCTGCTTTATTTGTATGTATGACAGTAATACTTCTGAAGCTGAGGGCCTTCTCTTCGGGTTTCAACTCTAAAATCTTACTGTCTAATCAACACTATGACATTACAAAAGATATAATATGTACTGTGAAGAACATAGTAAGATTAGTAGTTAGGATCAAAGTAATGCTTTAACATCCGACCATTAACTGGTCCTTCTTCTACTTATGTACCATCTAACTCTTAAGAAAATATGCATTGTTTCCTTTGAAAGCATAGATGATGTATGGTCCTTTCCACAGGAAATCAAACTTCCCATGTTTCCCCTTGTCCTCTCTTCTTGAATCCCATCTTAACACTTTATCTCCAATGTAGAAATCTTCTACCTTGGTTCTTCTGTCAAATATCTTCTTAATTTTCTCCTACATCACTTGGGATCTTTGATACACCTCCTCCCTGGTTTGCTGTAAATTGATAGTCTAGTTTATCCTTCTTTGTATATCATTAGGTTCCACTTGAGCTTCTTGGAGTATTTTCATAACAGGAACTCCTAATGATGAAGGAAAAACAGCCTCCATGCCATATACTAACTCATAGGGACTGGTTCCAATGGATTTTTTGGTTGTAAGCCTGTCTGCCCACAAAGCTTTGATTAGTTTTTTGTTCCAAGTTTTCTTACTTTCTTCCAACAGTTTTTTGATGATATTAATTAGACTCTTGTCAGAAGATTCTTCCAGTCCATTCCCTTGAGGGTAGTAGGCTATGGAATGGCCCAGAGTAATGTGATACTTGTTACAAAAACTAATCATTTTCTTTGACCTGAAGGCTGGAACATTATTAGTAATGATTTTGGTGGGACAACCAAATCTGGACAATATATTGGTCTCTAGGAAACCTACGATCACAGTGTCATTGCCTTGTCGGGAGGGAATGGTCTCTATCCATTTACTAAAATAATCAGTGGCAGTGAGTATCCATTTATGTTGGCCAGAAGAGGGTGGATGAATTTCTCCAATGAAGTGAAGACCCCATCGTTGAAAAGGTTTCTCGGTGGAAATGGGTTTTAAGGGTAAAGGTAACAATTTTCTTTTGCCTTCAAAGATTTGACATTTATGGCAAGAAGCTACAAATCTCTTCACATCTGCAAACAAGGTTGGCCAATAGAATCCAGCCCTTAGGATCTTGTCTGCAGTTGAATTCCAATAGAGATGTTCGCCACAGTCTCCTGCATGAAATTCTTAGAGACCCTTGTCAGCTTCATCTTTTGATAAACAGTTTAAGAAAATTCCTTCACGATTTTTCCAAAAAAGAGTATTATCTAAGATGCAAAACTTTGAAACTTTCATTTTCAAAAACCTATTCTTGGTTTTGGATAACCCTGGAGGTGCTTGTAGGTTTTGTAAAACATAAATTACATCAGCACACCAAGGTGAGTCTGAAAAGGCCTAGCTGATTTGTGGAGTCACCATCTCCTGCTCGTTATCCAGTTCATTTATGTCTAGGGCTTGACAACTAGTTTCTGCCATGAGTTTAGCCAATCCCTAACCTTTTATTAGCTTGGTAGGTTTTATCTCTATATCATACTCTAAGATGGTAGCTATCCATTTCCCTCCTTTGCCATCAATTCCATCCTGAGTTAGGATGTCTTTGATAACTGCATTAGGAACATAAGCTATTACATGAGAGTATAATATGTAGACTTTGAAATCTTTAATTGATTTTACCAGTGCAAAAGCTTGTTTCTCCATTATTTTGTATTTTAATGATGAATCTCTGAGTGCTTTATTAAAAAAGGCTATAGGTTTTTCACATCCTTGGTCATCCTTTTGTAATAAAATTGTGGCTATGGTGTGTTCTGATGCAAAAGAAATTGATGAAGTCTCTATCAAACTGTGGACTTGTGAGGACTGGTGTTCTGGTTAAGGCCATTTTGATTTCTTCAAATGATTTCTTGGCCTCTACTATCCATTTGATACTTGAATCCATTTTTAGCATGTTATTTAGTAATCTAATGAGTTTAGCTAAGTTAGAAATAAATCGTCTTAAAAATTTTATCTTCCCTAGGAAAGCCTGAAGTTATTGGATGAGGTATCTGTAGAATAGCTTCGATATTGGAAGGGTCAATTCAAATGCCATCTTTGGAAATAATGTGACCTAAAAGTTTACCTTCTTCCATACCAAACAAGGACTTCTTTGGATTCAAAGAAATGCCACATTTTCTGCATTTTAAAAAGACTTTCATGAGATGGTCCAAGTGTTGTTGATCTGATTTAGAAAAAACAGTTAGATCATCTAGATATATAGCAAGAAAATCATGAATTTCTTTGGCAAAGGCAATGTCCATTGCTCTTTGGAAGGTTTCTCCTGCGTTTTCTAGTCCAAATGGCATTTTGATGTATATGAAAGTACCCCATGGTGTTGTAAAAGCAATTTTCTCTTGGTCATCAGGATGAACCAAGATTTGGTTATATCCTGAAAACCCATCTAACAGTGAAATTCTAGAAGAACCCATTACCCTTTGCAAAATATGATCCATTTTGGGTAAAGGATAGTTATCTTTAAGAGGGACCTTATTTATATTTCTCAGATCAACACATAACCTTATTTCCCAAGATTTCTTCCTAGTAGGTACCAAGTTGGACACCCACTCTAAAAATATAATAGGGGCAATAATCCCTGCTTCATACATGTGTTTGATTTCTTTTTCAATTGATGGTAATAACACAGGGTTAATTCTTCTGAGTTTCTGTTTAAAGGGCTTTTGATTTTCTTTCAGAGGTATAGTGTGCTGAATAATAGAGATTTCATAGGACTTCAAATCTTCATAACTCCAGGCAAAGACATCCTAGAATTCCCTCGTAAGTTCAACATACTTTAGCTTTTGATTAGGAGGTAAAGATTTTGACAATTTTATCGTTTTTGGATTGTCCTATGTTCCTAAGTTGTATTCTTCTATATCTTCTTTTAATGGCTACATTTTAGGTTTTTGGGGAATGTCATTGGAGTCAAACAGATCTTCTAGAGGAGTCAACCCTTTGGGTAAATGATTGTCCTTTAAGTTGATAACCTCTATTTCTTCTTCAATTATTTCATATAGGTCTATTTGTTTCAGGTCTTGAATTTCTTTTTGTGTGAATTTTGTGGGATGAAACATATTTATTGAATTTTCTTCTGAAATGTTAATTTCTACCTCATTTATTTGATTAAAACTAATAACTGTATCAACATCTATGTTACTGTTAGAAAACTCTTCATCTAAGGTTAAAACATTATTGATCTGCTCATCACTATCAAAAACCTACCAATTTTGCAGATTATTAGGGATGGTTGGTCTATGCCTAATCTCAATAGTATACTGATGATTAGGTTGAAAAGGTAATTTGCAGGTGCTGGCAAACATGGCCAGACTGTGGGCTTGCATGTTGTGCTTTCTAGGGATAGTTGCAAGCTGAGTTTCCAAAAAAGTGTTGAGAATTTTTATGACTGTTCCTCTATAATATCCTAGTTTGGGATCCCTAGTTAAGTAAGTCCCTTTGATCTGTTTAATTATTAATTCTGAATCTCCTATGACAGACATGCTGATTGCTGCTAATCTTTTAACAAGTTTAAGACCCAACAAGAGAGCCTCATATTCTGCCATATTATTGGTGCATCTAAAATTTAATTTGTAGGGATGGCCTTCAGCATGATCATTTTCTAAATTGTACACCCAAAATCTTGCTCCTGCCCCTAGTTTATTAACTGGGCCATCAAATTCCAAATGCCAAAGGATTTCATGCTCATAATTGGTGTCTGGGGTAGTAGGAACTTGTTTAACAGTGGGATCTGGGTTTTCATTTTCATCTGACTTTTATTTGTTATCTAATATTTCCTGATTATGAACACTTGATTTTTCCTTTTCAATTTCTTTTGGTTCTGCTGCTAAAACCTCTAAAGTATTGGAAGGACTAGTTTCTGCATTGTAAAGAATGAACGAATCCATATCAGAGTGTACTGAGTAGATGGAGAATTTTTGGGGTGTTTCTTGACTACTTACTACATATTTCATCAATGTTTCTCTGTATAGTTTCTTTGGTTGCCCAAAAACTAATATAGTGGCATATGACATATCCAATTGAAGAGATCCCTAAATCTTAACACCCCAGGATCTGGACAATAACATGCCATATTTGGGTGGTATATTTGCTACCACTATGTCCATTAAAATTGTTTTTGCAGGGTATTGAACCAATGAAACACACAAGTCTTTTATCAGTCCTAAACATCTTACCTGACTAGAATCAAAAGAAAACAAATCTTTGTATGGTCTAGTGATGTCTAGGTCTAGTTTTTCCATTACAGACTTGGGCATAAGATTATGAGATGCCCCAGAGTCAAACATGGCATTGTGAAGAATCTTATCATGTATGTTTAAGCTCACATAGAAGGGAGGAATTCCTCCTTCCAATGGTTTTCCATTCACTTCTGGGCCAAAGATTAATTCGGGTTGGTCATCAAAAAGATTAACTGAGTCTTCAGTTCCAGTAATTTTCAATGATCTATTAATTTGAGTTCGGTAGGAATCATGTTTACCTAATTCAAATAATGGGACAGAAATTTTTAGCTTACCTACTTCTGTTTCCATATTAAAAGGTTTTTCTATTTGGGCCTTTGGATTTCGAACAACAGTATTCTCTCTGTTTTCAATGTTTTCTATATTTTTCTCCTTTTGAGGAGTAGAATCATGATTTATTGATTCTCCTAGATCAACCTCTAGAGGTTCTTCAATAGTTCCCTTGGAAGGAAGGGAAGTGGAGGGTTGTTTATTGTTTGGTTCATTATCATAGACATCTTCAATTATGGTGTTTAGAAGGATTAGTGTTTGATCTAGAAAGAATATGTATAGGTGTGATTATTGTCTTACCTCTTTTGGGTTGATTTGCAACCATTTGCTTGTTCGTTTTGGGGACATCAATTCTCCTACTTCTTAGATTGTATTGCTTGTGCACCTTAAAGATGGCTATGTCATATCCTTCTCTAAAGTCGAACGATTCCCCTAATTGGGTTTGGAACTGTTTAAGTATGTGGGCCTCTTGATCATCTTGGGTTAAGAAAACTTCTCCTTCATTACCAAGCCCCGTCAAATTAATTTGAGTGTCTTCCTCTGGGCCTTTAGAGTGGGAAGCTTTTGCATAGCTCTCCTGGAAAGGGGGTCTAATTTTTTGGTCAGGACCATTCTTTCCAGTGTTTGGGTTTTGATTTTTCCTGAAATTAGGATTTCTCCCTGTATTGGTTTGCTGGCTATCCCAAGGAGATTTCCTTTCAATTGTCTCCACTCTGTCTCCTAGTCTATCCATTCCTTTAATTATGGCATCTAGCTTTTGTTCAAAGGGTGAGCTTTCTTCCTTTAATGGTATCCTCCTTTCACTCCTGGCTCTGGCTCTTTTGGATAGCAGGTTGGCTTCAACACTAACTGCTATGCTTTGCATTTCTTCCAAAGTAGGGGGATTTAGTTCTCTCAACTGGAAGCCATATCAGAATCAAATCCATATGGGAATCTGATTAAGGCTAAACCAGGTGGGGGTCTAAGATCTAGGGGAATAGCATTATACACATTATTAAATCTAGTGCGATAGTCCTACACAATTTCTTGTGGTAAACTTCTTAGGTTTTCGTATTCAGATAAAATCTGAAGGGGGTCTTTTCTTTTCTCCCACCTGTTTAGGAATTGCTGATAGAGAGTTCTTAGGCTGTCTATACTATTCGTTGTTAAGGCTTTGAACCAGGTTCTAACTTCCTCAGATAAACTTTGAACGAATATTCTCATTTGCACATCAACAATATCTATTTCATAAATTTCAAAATAATCAGTCATCTTCTTGGTGTGTTGATGGGCTGTATAAGTTCAAGTGCCATCAAAAGCAGTGATCTTACTTTGGTAGTCCTAGGGCATGGCGCCTAAGTTTGCAAGTAGAACCAGGGGGGCATATCTATTGGCCATTGCTGTTGGTAATGGTGAAACAAAAGCTGGGGTTGGAATAATATGGGATATTTGAGTTGAGGATGAAGTGCTAGAGGTGATGGTGTGATGTGGAGTGGTTTGAGGTCGAGAGATATGAGGGAATGATGATGAGCTTGCAGAAACAAAAGTGATTACAGAGGGATTAGGTGTTCCTTCAATGGTAAGATCAGATTGTGGTGAGTTCTGCAAATATTTATCAATTAACAAATTGGCTGCTTGGAGTTCTAATTCTAAGACGAACTCTGGGTCTTGGACTAGGTCTGTTAATTCAGAATTGGTTGAAGTCCTAAACAAAGAGGTTTCAAAGTATTCATCAAAAGGATGGTATTCGAGGTAAATCCACCTAACAGGATAGGATGAGGACCTGAATGTGGGTCGAGGACTAACATAACTTTCTTGTCTTCTAAGAATCCTAGGGATCATATTGGGGTTCTCAAACACTTGTGGTGGATTGGGATTAGGATTAGCTCTAGTGTAATGAGTCCTTTTTGAAGCCAGATTTTTGGATTTTGTTTTTGGTTTTCTTAATGGATATCAAAACAACTTCTATGATTTCTTTAAGATGCTTTTAGATTTAAGGTTTAAATTTTCTTAAATATTTGTTTTGACTGAGGAATTGTCTTCCCCAGTATGGTCGTCACTATGTTATCACTCAGATTTTCCTTGAAGTTGTTAGAAGAAGGAAAGGGTTGTGAGGTAGCCACAAACCAATCTTTTAAGTATAGAATCTAGCCAATCTGTACTCAGAGAGGGCTCTCTCTTTATGATTTAGCTTTGTTTATGGGATATTAGGATAGTTATGAAGGCTTGGGGGGTTTTGATTTTGTTTGGTGGTGGAATTCAGGAGCAGATGGATAGAACAAGGTATTTCAGGCCATTCGGCTATGGAGTCAACTGAAGATGACTTAACTGGATCAGGTTGATTTAACAAAGGAGGGTTTCACAAGGCAAGATAGCTAAACAAAAGACAAATGATAGCTTAAAAGGGTGAAATGGTCTTGAAAGGGAGGAAGGCCAATTATGAATCCTTCAACAAAGTTCAAGATGAGGGAAAGTGGGTGCTCATTAATAAAAAGCAATTAAGAATTCTTTGTTAAATTGTCACAATGGTAAACTAAAAAGAAGGGAGCAATTAAGAATTCCCTACCTATGATAGCTTGGAAGAAAACATTAAGAATATAAATGATTTTAAAGAAAGAATGAAGTAAAGCTCTTTTTGAAATATAATTTTTCATTTATCATTCAGCTATGAAACACATATGAATATTTAAATAGGAAAACTGTAAAAACATAAGATATACAATACTCATTTGTTTCTCGTTTGACACAGGTATCCCGTGAAAGTCCTTTGCTTTATTACTTTGTCCAGCCAGCCATACAATAGTTGTTCAACAACACTTCTATTCCAAAATAAGGTGTCTTCAGAAATTTCTAAGAATCCACCCACAATACTTCGAATGAGGAAGTACTTATACAAAATTTACATCAAAATATCTCCTAACTAACAAAGATATATTCTAGGAAAACTAAATATCTTTTACATGAATATAGAGATAAATGGTCTCGAAAGTAGAAACTGAATGTGAACAACTTGTTTGCTATCCCTGTTTTTGTTGAAGGAGCTGGAGGCAGGTACTATGAACATGCATCTTGCTGTCTTGCTCGTATTTATGTGCTGGCTGATTGATTTTGGCTTTTCACTGATACTCTTTTACCTATGACTGATACTCTTAACTTGTTTTACCATCATTCATCTTTTTTTACCAAAATTGACTATGGTAAATACTTCAATTTACTTCACTTTTTACCATGGTAAATCATAAGATGTCTATCATGTTAGTCCACCAATCATCTCTCGGTATTCTTTTCCTTCTCAATTTTCTGAAAATTTCATCTGCTTTTGTGTATTTTACAAAATTTGGTTGCACTGCAAACAAGTACCTCACTTCATGCTCAATATAAAAAAGGTTCTCCAAACTATCATAGAGAACTCTCCCTGTGGGCAATGCCTTAGGTGCAGATGAATTGGAAGACGAACTATCTTGACTGTTAGCTTGCTGATAATTTGTTGATATAATCATCTTGCCTCATTAGCTTGTCATTGATGACTAAAGGACTTGGAAGTCGTTTACTTTGTAAGATGCCAAATTTCCCCATAAATTCATCTATGTCTTCCTACATATTTTGACATTTTTGTTCTAGGCCTTGCATTAGACTCCTTTTGGTCTATACTTTTTTTATTTCAGGCAAGGTACTAGTTATATCCTCAATGTTTAGTTGTTCCAAATGATACCTGTTTCTGTTGTTTAGAAAGTTTGTTAATATGATAGCTTCTTTAGGCTTTCCTCCTAGTTCTTCGTTGTTTTTTTAATATCTTGAAGAGCAACTTTCACTAAGTCAATTTGTTCAAAAATGATTTGAATTGATGACCAAATATCATTGATTGATTTAATGATATTGGTCCATAATATCTTTCTGATATCAGTCAAACACATTTCAAATGTAAGATCTTTTTCCAGTGTTTTAACCTGTTGAGTCAAGCCTTTGTATTTTCTCATTTCCTCAGCAAAATTGAATTTTGAAACATCATACTTTTGTTCTAAAGTAATGAATTTCTCTTTTACCTTTTTCAGTTCAGAGACGTGGAGTTTCATTTCCTCCATGGACTTGATCAACTCCTCTGTTCTTTGATTTGAGGTTCCTACCTGTGATGTACTTGTACCTATTGCTTCTATAGTTTTAGTTGTTGCCAAAGGGACATTTGGTGCTAGAGTAGTTGCCAATGTAGAAGGGACTGTTGTAGAAACCACTGGCACTACATTTTGAGGCTGAGAGGTCGACTCACTCTACCTCCTTTGTAGTGTTTTCTCTAATTCATGCTCTGTCTCTTTTAGTTGCTCATTTAGCTTAAGGACCAAGTCCATAAGCTCTTCTTCATTCTTCTTTTCAATCACTTCAGCAGTCTGTGGGTGCATCAGTGGTGGCAATTTCAACTACTTCCTTAGTGCAACTATATCTTCATTATTTTTCTGTATTAGGCTCTCTGTAGCTCTGATATCCTTTGGATTATGGCCCAACTCAATAATCAAATCCTCCAATGTTTTAATTCTCTTGTCCTTTGCCTGTGAGGAGGCCTTTTATAATTGTAATTGGGTAGTATTGTTGTTCAACGAATTCTCCAACCTATGTGCCATCGTCGCCGTGCTTGTCAGTGTAGAATAAACCATTTCCCCTATTTTCTTATGCAGTTCTATCTAATCTATGGGGTGGTGTTATAGACATTTTTGGGCACTGCAACCCCAAGCATAAATGTCCATAAACCAAGGGCTCCTAAGTCCCTAAAGGTGTTGTTCCAACCCCTAGAAGAACAAGGTCAACTAATTACAACATCTCCCAGAAGTTCTCCATGAAAAACTACTCAGAACTAGTTAAAACTGGACCATTTCACCTGCTCCATAGGCAAAGTGCAATGCATCCCACCTAAATACACACAATAGGTGCATTGCATGTCAAAAAGCCCTTCTATGGGGTGCGATGGGTGAGAGGGGACAAATGGCAGGGTCAATCCGCAAGGTGGAGAAGCATGGAATCTTCTAGAAACTTCTCCTGTGACACTTGCCTCTCTGAATTCGACCAGGGATGAGTAAGAGATCATTAATCTACAAGTGGAATCAAGAACTATTAGAGGGAAGAAACTAATCAAATCTCAAGCTGACTCACCTCCCTTGCAGACATCTATATATGGATCCCTCATCCCAGAGATCCAGAGGCTAGAATTTTGCATCTTGTAAGGAAGTGCTGCTGGTTTCTTGGTGCAATATCATAGTGTTGGGTGATCTAAGCTTTTCATGAGGTGAAGAAGGGCTTCTTGCTGAGAGGATGATGCTGGGTCAGAACAATTGGTTATAATTCTCTTGGATCTTTCTTGATTATCAATAAAGCTATTCAAGTTTTCCTCCACATGCTTGTATGATTAATGTTTTATGCATTTGTGTGGTCAATGTACATCTAATCCTATATTGTTTATGATAATAGATCTATGTTCTTGGATAGTATTATGCCGCTTTGATTCTACAGGTACCCTGTGAAGCTCGGTGGACAAGGAAGCGAGTAGCAAAAGATTTATCAGAAGGGAGAGGAATCGAACAAGGAACCAAGCGCAATACAGAGGTTGGTCTCCTTTATTCTTCTCTCATCTATCTCTCATAAAGGAAAATGAAAGTAGTTTTAGTTTGTTTGTTTCTAAGGTAGCTACTAGCCTTAGTGGGATTAGCAGTTATGCATAGACACTATTCCCGGTAACAAAATGGCGTCTCCGCTGGGGAGCGAGTAGATTGTTTGTTCATCTACATTTGTTTACTTTATAAACTTACAGACGGAGCCTGAAGTCAAGCCAGCTAGCCTTCGAACTGCATTTGCTATGCAAGTGCAAAGTAGATCAACGCTGCTTCAGTCAATCTCCAGGTTTTGTTTATGAATTAAATGATTGATTTACAAGCTTTCTAATTGCCCTCGTGGTGGCTTTAGTAACCTCCTTAGATCTACCCCTGTGATTGATTTACTGATTACTACTTGCTTGGCCTAAATCCCTGAACTGAACTGCAAATTGTGACCTGGAAACCAATCAAAGTCTCGTCCCTGGTCCAGTGCACTGTTTGTTCTGTGAACTTCAAATGCAGCGCACTTCCCGAGTGTAGTGGGTGCGTTGCTTTTCAGTTTCACTATGTTACAGGTGCGCTGATCAGACAAGGCCTTGTTCCTAAATTTTGGTTTCTGTGTTCACTCTTTTCAGATCTATTCAGGAGTTTTGCTACCTGTAGTCAGTACACCTCTGTTTGAAACCCCTTTCCTTGTTGTTATTTCGCCTCCATTGTGCAAAGAACTGTAAATGTTTTTATGTATTTTTTGAGTCATTTTCAGTTCTCCTTTACAAAGAAGTAGCGTAATTGTACTGTCGTTTCTTGATTTGAAAGTGTCGCAAGTGTCATTTTCAGTCATAGAAGAGAATCTGATTGTTCTTGATAGTCGATTACACTGTTACTATTGTATTTGATCTGAATTAGTAGTTTTTCTAGTGTCGAAAGCAATTTTTCAATTCCAAATCGCAAAGTGTTGTCATTGTCCTCATTTTGTTTTGAAAAGAAACTTGTTAGTAATTGTCGCTTTGGAAAATAATTCAGATTTGCGCTTAGCTTTCTTTTTATCATTCGCACATTAAGAAGGCAGAAAAAAAATACATGCACGTGCATTTGCATTTAGACCGTTTGTTGGTTTGATTTAGGATAATGCACATAGTGTGTGCTGTATGCTCTTTGTTGAAAGAACGCCATCTCTCTTTCCTTAGTAGCTAGGATTTTCATTGCAGAAAAGAGATTAAATGACTGTTTATCATCTTAGATTGCATTTTAGGAATTTTACATCTACATCACACGGTGAACCTGAAAGGCAAATTTCTTAAGCAAGATCAACTATAAAATAAATTTAATGAATCTAAAAACGCTTTGGAACCTAACACACAACATCTAGAAGTCTAGGCTAGAGACATATTCCGGCGTCATAAAGCATGGTAACTGTTGTTTTCACTGTTGGTTGGGTGATTCCTCCACTTTGAGACGATAAGTGCCAGTATGGACTTGTGCTCCCACGTACCGTCGAGTATATTTTGGGAGACGACAATGGGCTTTATCCTTTATCCATAGGAAGCCATGTCTACTGCCCTATCGATCGCAATGCACTGAACACAGCATTCAGAAAGATTGACTGTCGTACCGTGAAAGTATTCTGCACTTTTGCGATTGGTTTGGTAATCCCTCTGTCTAGATTTCCAGAGCAGTCCCTTTCATTCCTTTTCAGACTCCTTAACAGAAAAGGTCCATCTGAGCACTTGTCACTTCAGGCTCATTAAAAATCGAAGGCGACTAGAGTCATCTTTTGTTTTTTCTCGACTCTTAAAAATTGAAAAAACAATTTGTGTCAAAGTGTCTAAAATTCATCTAATTCAGAAACATACTTCCCTTTTGATTTTTAGTTGATTGAGTAATCCGCAACCGTGGAAGAAAGTCAATTGAAACCCCATCGTTCGCAGAGGCTTACGAGTCAACCGTCTTTGTCTCCAGAGTCGAAATTGTTATGGACAAAGCGAGCTCATTTAACCAGTTCCAAATCCCCTGGTAAAGTTAAAACAAGTGTTCCAACACCATAGGAGACTCCGGTTACTCCAAACATTTCTAGTATCCCTGCCTTTACAGAAGAAGTTCAACAGCCACCGAAGGACAGTAACACTGATCCTAGTGTGAGGGTAAACACTTGTATTACTGAACCAGTTCCATCTACAGCTGATTCGGAGGATGTTATTCCCCAAGCATCTGTCGCTGCAGATTCTATACCTTCTTCAGCACCAGAAATATTTTACAGACCTGACGGTCTACCTCTTCCACCTGGTCTGATTGCTATAGAAGAGATTACGGAGGATCCTCCATCGAGTACTCCATCTCAATTTGGAGTCGGGATCACTCTGTATCCTTCTTCATCAGAAATTAGTCTACTGCCATCAGAAACTCCTGTAGAATCACTAGGAAATCTTTTGGATAGACTAGAAATGACTGAACAACTGTCAACATCTAGGACTGTGTCGTCCGACACAGCGACGGTAGAACTTCCTGCTGTCACTCCAACAATGTTCGCTGGTATACCATCTGTCCCAACTAGCTCTCAATCACTAGAAGGGGCCCACTCAGGGGCTACTTCGACAGTATGGTCTGTTCCTGTTTGTTCATCCGGAATAGTATCCGGAAACGCTTATGTTGAGTCTCAACAAAATTGATCCTTCAGGGTGTCAATTTGGGCAGTCCGGTCCTCAAGGGCAAACAATTCCTTTAAGTACCGGATTACCGCCATATGGGGGGCAATATACGCTTTCATTGTCTCCTTCGGGAGGACAACCATACGGGAGTTCACAACAAAATTCAGATTATGCTGGAATTACATCTAGCAGTTGGGTGCCGATACTACCTCAAGAACCAAGAGTTGTATATTCGATGCAACAATGTTTACCTATGTCAAATATACCGACTACGCCAGCTATTGTGACGGTCTCGCAAGTACAAGCGCTGCCTGTTGTATGCCAACCTCAGGTTTCTCAGGTGGTAATGCAACAGCCTCTTGTCCCTACGACTCAACCAAAATTGCCAACTAATGGAATGACACAGACCCAAACGGGTACAATTACCCCTCATCTTGGTCAAACAGTCAGTATTGGACAATAGCACATGGCTTCACAACCATGGTTGGTGCCATACCAACAACCGCAATTCCAACAAGTATACCAAGGATCTGAGCAACAAATCTTTGCAAATAGTGGGCAACCGTATATTCAAAACTGTCAAAATCAACCATTCTACAATGGTTATGCCCATCAACCTTACCAAAGTTACCAGCATCAAATGCAATATGCTGGTATGGAGAGACCAACTGCTCAGGCGATTCCATCTTATCCTGGGTATGCTTCGCCTAACCTGAATCAACAGTTACCCTTCGTGACAACTTTAGAGTTACCGGATCTAAATCGGTTAACAAATGATCCAATTTCTTACGCCCCTTGGTGGCCAACGATTCCGCATAAACTTCCGTCAGATATTCCTAAATTTAATGGAAATCTGAGTGAAGATCTGTCGAATCATGTGATGACCTTTCATCTGTGGTGTTCATCAAACACCCTAAACGATGATTCAATTAGGCTTCACCTTTTTCAGAGGACGTTAACAGGTCCGACAGAAAAATGGTATATCGAATTACCCAGAGCTTTGTTTGACAACTTCAGTACCCTAGCCACAACCTTTCTAACCCATTTTCAATTACCAATAAGGTATGAAACGGGAATGGAACTTCTTACCAATTTCAAAAAAACAACGGCCACTCACATATCCGATCATATTCATGAGTGGCGACGTCGTCGTAGAATGGTAAAAACGTATGTTCCTGATCAGCTTTTAGCTGAATGGTTTATTATGTCTTTATTACCTTCCATTACAGAAGATGTGGAAAAAGGAGGAGTCATCACTGAAGAGCAAGTTATTGCTCGTGCGCAATATTTAGACTTGATTTATACTCAGTCTGGCATGCTCTATGATAAAATCCCTCATGCTCCGAGACCGGAATTTTCCGTCCCCCCTCCTCCTAAATCGAACAATGACTCTCATGCCAGCGATGGCGTGATTGGTACAATAGACACGAAATCGACAAAGGCTACATCTAAAAAGGCCCGTAAGATTTCCAGTCAAAATGCAAAAGAAGAACTTCTTGCCTCGGAAGTAAATGCCATCTCGACAGATAAAGGCAAAGAAACCAAGCAACCGGGAGGCAAGAAGAAAAACAAAGGGAAGAAGAAGAAATAGGAGGAATCATCACCTGAAAAATTCTCTTGCAAACCCTCCTGGAGATAGGAGACCAAAAAATCCATGCGTAATATGTGATGAGGATCATTGGACAAGAGATTTTCCACATAAGGCTGAGCTTAAAAGATTCATCAAGAATTCAAAAACCTCGACAGTATTGATTGATCCATTTCCAAATCCAAGGACAAATCTGGTTGCTAGTGAAAATGCTTCCCCGTCCCAAGTACTGATGTTCTCAGTTTTGAAACAGAAAAATGATGCTTTGATATCGATAAGGAACAAAGATGACCGGAATCCACAGCTGTCGAACAAAAAGGATAAAGATCAACCTAGTAGTTTGACAACAAGTTCGACAAAAGTTGCACCGCCCATCATTCCAGAACTGACAATAAAACCACCGAAGGGAGTAGTACACAAGTCGACATTTAATCCTCGTGCCAGAGCAGCATAGCATTATAATAGAGTGGAAGATCTGGCCCAATCGCCATCCGCTATGTCGACACTTGAAGTACTGCAAAATTGCCCATCCCAAAAGCAGGCTTTATTATCAGCTATTGGTGGGATAGACCCAAAGGATTTTAATCTTGTGTCCTTTAATCATAAAGGATATGATCCTCAGTTACCAGCTCAACTAGCTTTCCTCATTCAAGTGAAAGCCCTCAATAAAGCTGTTCATCGAACAATTATTGATGAGGGGGCATCTACATGTATTATGTCGATGAGTTGCAGGAAAACTTTAGGATCTCCAACCTTGTCGCGATCTTCGACAACATTAAAAGCATTCGACGGATGAACGTATACCACGTATGGTATTTTAAGTAACTTGCAAGTGGAACTAGGAGGAAAAACAGTAGAAATAGATGTCGAAGTAATCGACGGAAACCTCGATTACAACATCCTACTGGGAAGACCATGGATATATGTTATGGCTGCTGTTGTGTTGACCTAGTTTAGGAAGATTGCATTTCCCTTTCAAGGAGGGATTACAATCATCGATCAACAAACTTTCCTCCCCAATGGTTCCCAAGTTACGGGAAGCATTCCGATGATCCATGGAAGCCCCCATTCGCTTCAAAATATCGGAGTAGGTCTACTAAAAGACCCTATATTAATGGGTACTTTTTCCCTCCCACCTCCAATCAATCTGGCAGAAGTGGCAGCGATAGGAACCTGCAATATGATATCTTCTATTAACAAGATCTCAGAAAACGATATTAACATGGATCATCAATTGGTGTTGCCTCCAAGCCAAATGGAAATATTGTAGCAATCAATGTTTCTAGCATGGGAGGCAAACCCAAATCAATGCTCATCAAGCGTTTGGATAGATAGGTCTAAGGAATATGGCACCCCTTCAGATCCTTGGTCGCAAGTGCATTACACCGACAAAGGAATTGTTCAATCAATGGTAATTGAAGGGGCACCATGGGAAGATTACCACCATCGTTCCCATCTTCTGACTTGTAAAGAAGATACTCCTGATGACCTTCATCATCCATCAGCTTTTGATTTCCTATCAAATACTGTAAACACGGTGGATTCCGAGCAAAACTTGTCCAACATTGAAGAGACTATCGCCATAAATATCTCGACCAAAACAGATGTTGTAGAGAATATTTATGTTGGAAAATGATGTTCCCCTTCAGAACTGGAAATATATAACACTCTTTTTCGCGAATTCAGAGATGTCTTTGCTTGGTCATATGATGAAATGCCAGGCATTAACTCGAGTATAGTTGAACACGAAATTAAGATGTATCCAGATGTCAAACCAGTACGAAAACGGCTACGGCAGGTGCACCCCAAGAAAGCCGTTGCCATCAAGGCAGAAGTTGAAAATATTCTCCATGCTGGTTTCATTTACCCGGTTCCTCTAACCGATTGGGTATCGAACATTGTTCCTGTTATGAAAAAACAAGGAACGATTAGAGTGTGCGTTGATTATAGGGATGTAAATCAAGCTTGTCCAAAAGACAACTACCCTACACCCTTTATTGACCAGATAATTGATGAATGCGCCAGATGCGAAATTTTTTCATTCATGGATGGATTCTCTGGGTATAATCAAATAAATATCCGCCCACAGGACCAGTCAAAGACTGCATTCATTTGTCCGTGGGGCACATTCGCATATCGCAAATTACCCTTTGGTTTAAAGAATGCAGGGGCAATGTTTCAGAGGGCAATGAATTATGCCTTCCATGACATCAAAAACATCGTTCAACCATATCTCGACGACCTTTTGGCTCATTCGCGAAAGTGGACTGATCATCCGGAGCATTTAAGAGTGATATTTCTATGTTGCCGACACTACAAGATACGACTCAATCCACAAAAATGTGTGTTCTGTGTCAGTTCTGGTTGCTTACTTGGCTTTGTAGTCTCAAAGGACGGGATTCGTCTCGACCCATGCAAGGTTCAGGCAATCATAAATTTGCCTCCACCTTCAAATTTGCTTCAGATTCAGAAACTCCAAGGGAAAGCAAACTTTCTGAGGAGGTTCATTCCAAATTACACCGAAATTGCTAAAGGTTATACACGTCTATTGAAAAAGGAAGTGCCCTTCATTTGGGATCAGGTCGCGCAAGTCTCCTTTGATGCCTTAAAAGAATCCCTAATGAAAGCATCATTAATGTACGCTCCTGATTATCAAAAAGACTTTAACCTGTATCTGGCTGCAGCAGATACAACCATCGCAATGGTTTTAGTTCAAGAAGACAACGGAATTGAAAATCCTATATATTATTTAAGTAGAAACTTAAATGATACAGAGAGCAAATATTCCTATGTTCAAAAGCTGGCACTCGCAGCTGTTCAAGCGATACAGAGATTTCGACACTATGTCCTCTTTCGAAAAACTACCATTCTGTCAAATTGCAACCCCATGACTTATATATTGTCGCGACAGTTGCTGGGCGGCAAATATTCAAAATGGATAGCAATTCTACAAGAGTTTGATCTGGAATTTGTAAAATCCAAGTCAAAGAAAGCCCTGGTTTTTGTGGAATTATTATGCGATCTCCCATCGTCGTCCAACGATGAAACATCCGAAGAAACAATCGTGGATGAATCTTTGTTTCTGATATCTTCAAGCAATCCGTGGTATGGAGATATAATCATCTATCTCCAAACCCAAAAATATAGGCCTAACACCTCCCGCTCCGAACAAAAACGTATTCGATACCAATCAAAAGACTACATGATCGTCGGTGACACACTTTACTGTCGTGGTGTCGATACAGTTCTGAGGAGGTGCCTCACCCATGAGGAAGACGAAAAAGTCTTGAATGATTGCCATTTAGGTGCGTGTGGGGGGCATCAATCTGGTTACGCTACGGCGGAAAAGATTTTACAAGCAGGATACTTCTAGCCAACAATGTTCAAAGATTGCATAACCACAGACAGAAGTTGCCATGCCTGTTAAATTTTCGATAGCAAAACCAGAAGACCACCCGCATCTCTGCAGCCAATAGTTGCTATTGGGCCATTCACCAAATGGGGCATTGATTTCATGACATGTAACCCCACCTCGATTGGGGGACATGGGTACATCATAGTCACAGTGGACTATTTTACCAAATGGGCCGAGGCGATGCCTACATTAGATAACACTGGTGAAACAACTGCCCTTTTCTTTTTCAATCATGTAATCACCAGATTCGGCGTTCCACAAGTTATAGTCACAGATCATGAATCGCATTTTTGCAATCACATGATGGCCGAATTGGCTGCCAAATTAGGGTTGTCTCATGACAGCTCTACTCCATACTACCCATAGGCCAATGGACAAGTTGAAGCAATCAACAAAGTCCTGAAGCGCATGCTGCAAAGGATGATTGGAGTCCACAAAAGGAGTTGGCACCTGATCCTGTACTCAGCCTTATGGGTGTTAACACCCAGGTTGTTCCCTATGACTCCCAAGGGAATACGGCTGGGGTAACCACTAACCAATCTTTGGATCACAGTTTCTAGCCAAACTGTAATCAGAGAGGGCTCTCTCTTTATGATTTGTCTCTGTTATGATGGAGTTTTTAGGCTAGCTATTATGCTCAGGTTTTGGTTTATGTTTTGGTTGAAGGATTTCTTTCAGGTCTTATGATGTAGTGTTTAGATAGTGAAATACCATTGGGCAATGGAGTCTGAATGTTGTAAAATGACTTGATATACAGGTCTGGTGTTGTTCAAACTGCAGGGCCTATTGTGTATTTTAGACAAAACAAAATTAGCTTGAATGGTGATGTGTGTCAACCAACAGAAAGTAATTAAGAATTTTCTATTAAGTTGGTGAGGTGAAAGTGAACACACTGCACAGGAGCAAAGCTTGAATTCCTGTGACAAAGGCCACTATGAAAGGTGTATTCTGAAAGTGCAGCAATTAAGAATTACACTTATCTAGATTACAGCTGAAGAAAACATTCATAAACAACACAGATTGAACTCAGGGTACTCAGTGAATAAATCCTGAAAGTTATTCTTTTTCCTTGCTGCTTAGTATTGAAAATTAGATAACATATATGGATTTTAACAAAAACAACTAATTAACAGGGAGAGTTACAGAGACTTATTGTATGGTGAAATACACAGGAATCCAACAGTCATCAACAGGCATCAGAACGCATTCAACATTTCAGACATCCGAGAAATTCCATCGCTTTCTTTATTAGACTTCAGAAAGGATTACAGCACAAGAGTTTCTTTTTGGAGAAATCAACAACAACAACCCCTTAAACTTATCCGAGGGGCAAATATATACTCTCAGTCTTTACAAAAATATCTGAGTTCTAAGTTATCTCAGTTTTAATAATCTCAACAACTCTTAAGATATTTACATCAGAAAGTTATTACAGCATTGAATATAAAGTAAATGTGTCTTTATACTTTGTCAGAAGATATTTTTAGCCTTTGGAGGCTGCTAAGTCGGTTGGAGTGACCTGCATAACTGCTGTGACAATGCGTTCTTTGAGTTGCGTTGCTGTAGATTTTCGGCCTGGACACCTGTAGCTTTTATTTTGCCTTTTGGCCGAAATCTCTGCTGAGTTGGCTCAGCTTTTAACCTTAACTGTATGCTGATCCCTTTGCAGCTGTCCTGTGTATGGAAGTTTTTTCCTTTTATATGAGCAAAAAGTTGCTGAAGGGCACGCTGTTTATAAAATAGTTTGTATAGCATTGGTCCACCATTCTTGAGTAGGTAACTGATGCCTTAGGATTGCACCCATGGTCTCTTCTGCTTCTGTGTACTTGAAAAAGTTGGGAGCTGCATCAAAAAGATGATTGATCTCATTCATTATGAAAAATAGACTTTCTACCTTGTTGTAGATAGTCTGTCCTGTAGCTGGCCCTGTTTCTTCTGAGCTGCTGGGCCTTTCATTGATCTGGCTGGTGGCAAAGGTGTTGACCCTTTTGGCATATTGGTCATGGGTGTATAATCTCCCTGCGTTGTTCAGTAAACCAGGGAGCCCTCTGCTTTCCAACACCTGAAACTTCTCCATAAATTTGTTTACCTCGGTCTGCATGTCTTGGGTTCTTCTGTCTAATGTCTGTACCAAATTCTTGAGCGTGAGAACCCTTTTGATTGACTGGATGTGCTCAGTTCTGTTAGGTATGCCCATGGCAGCCAACTGACTGCTTGTTTTGTGGTTGAGCACATTGATCATCCTTGTTGCTATTTCAGGCGTGCTGCCTAGAGCAGCCCTTGCTTTGTGAATTTCTGCTCGTGCTCTGGGAATGAGCTCTAATTGCTCGTGGATGGTCTCTATAAACTGCCATTGGTCAGTAATAGATTGGCCAATATTGGCCCACAGCACAGTTTTTAATTCAGCAGTTACCTTGTCCAGTGTGAGCTCCTTTTCCAGCTCTGTTATTCTTCTCTTTAAAGTTTTGACATCCTTTTCTTTCTCAGCCACATTTCTTTTGCTTTTATCATACTTGTCATTCACACTAGCTAGGGATTGTTTGACTTCATTGAGCTCTTTCATTTGAGCTTCCAGGACTTGTATTTCAGTTTGCAGCTTCTGCATATCCAGACTATGAGTCTGTTCTGTTGTTGGTGAAGCTGTTGATGTAGTCGGTGCTGTTGCTTCTGTTTGTTGAGAAGGAGGAGTAGTAGTAGTGGCATCTTCTTCCAGATTGATAGTTTCAGGAGGAGGTTGGGAAGTCTGCCCTTCTTCTCTTTGTGCCAAGGTGGCCTGTAATGCTGCCCGTGCTGCTTCTGCCTCTCCTAGCTTTTCCTGTGTTTGCATCAGCTGTTTGTACAGGGTTACCAGCAAAGTGTTTGCCCATTCATCATGTCTTTGTTGGGCTACCTCATCAGTCTGAGGGTGAATGGTGGCTGGGAGTTTGATTTTCCTTCTTAAAGCTGCCAAATCTGCATCCCTTAATTTCAGGATCTCTTGTATGCCTTTGATATCTTTGGGATCATGCCCAATCTCTATAATAATGTCCTCTAAGGTCCTTATTCTGTTGTCTTTTGCTTGGGATGATGCCTTCTCCAATTCCAACTGGGCAGCTGTATTATTAAGGCTATTATGTAGCCTGTAATTGTCTAAGGTTTGGTCTGCTAATGAAGCATAGACCATCTCACCCGTTTGTTTGTGTAGTTCAATTTTGTCCATCGGGTGGATGTCTTTAGCCATGACCTCCAAGTTGGTCCTCAGATAATCTGAAGTAGATTGTGGCTGAAGTGCTGTTGGCATAAAATGACTCATGATCATTTTGCCTTCTTGTAGATCAAAGGCAGACATGAGCCTTTGTTGATTTGTAGGAGCCATGTTCAGCAGATGATTGTACAGCTGTATCCTGATAGGCTCATTTCTCTTTTTGATTTCGATGAACTGTTGCTTAATGCCAAGTTCACCTTCCTTTTGCTGGCTTGAGGAGCTGACCTCTCCTCCCAATGTCCTATCTTGTTCCTGTTGGAAGGAACTAGCTGATGTTTCCCTGCTAGGTGGAACTATGCCAAAGGACTGCCCCATTGGCATTTCTTCTTCAGAGAAGGGGTTTAGTCTTTGCCTTTTCTCCCCATGAGTTGTTGATGCTGTGGGGGGAGTCTCCCTGTCTCTTTTCCTAAAGATGAATGTATCCTCCCTCTGAGGGGTCTGGAGGATTGATGCCTCAGCTGGAATATCTTGCCTTGGAGGCACTATTTGCTCAGTGGTTTTAGGATTTTCCACTGTCTTTTCTTGCTGGACAGGTTGCTCCTGCCTTTGTTGCTCTTGATGCTGCTGCTCTTGCTGCCCTGGCTGTTCTTGCTGCCCTGGCTGTTCTTGCTTTTCCATCTCTTCTTGCTGTTCTTGCAGCAATGTTTCTACCTCTTCTTCTGTTAAAGGAGGTGGCTGTTCCACCTGCTTTTCTTTGCCCTTGCTGTGTGTAATATCCTCGGCAGCCTGCTGTGTTGTTGATGAGGAAGTTGCTGTCCCCAGCTGCCTTCTGTATGTGAGGGGAACCTGTACACAGTTTTCCAGATCAGTATTCTTTTGAATATTTCTGGCTTCCTTTTCTAACAACTCTTCTTCACTAAATTCCTCTTCTAAGGTGCCCTCTGCCCATCTCAGTGTGTTAGCATATTGCTCAATCTCGGGCTGCCTCACATGTGCATAGTTTCCTAGTTTATATTTGATTCTTCTCAGTGAAATGAAGTGATTAGGGTCATAGGGTACCCAAGAAAAACTGGTTTGTAATCTGAGGCCCTCTAGGATGCTGTCTGCCTCTTTCCATCCCTCCTCTCTTCTATTGTAAAGGAAAGGTCCCAGCTGGCTCCTTATCTTCAGCTGTACTTTCTTATTCTTGCTTTCAAAGTGATAGCAGTCAGCATTTCCGAATTGCCTGAAATACTCCAAGGCAAACAGTCTCATTGGAACATACCTGGGCAATCTCTATGGCTTTAACTCACAGCCATATATCCTGATCACTGTGTGGTGTTGGTAGAAGTACCAATCACCAATGCTGTATTTCTTAGACAGATGAAGAACTCTCCTCATATCATCAGTCAATCTTGGAGGAGGGACTCCATACAATAGTGTCAAAGCTGGGTGAATGAATAAGTCCACAAACTCATTATATGTATATGGTGATACTGAGCTGCAGTGGAAAACTGATGTCCAGAAGACAACTGATCTTGGACTCCCCTGGGCATTCACTTTCTTCAAGAGGAGTGGGAAGCTATCTGATTGGTAGAATAGAAACAAATGGTAGATGTATGAGGCATACCTAAATAATCTCTCCCTTGGCAGATTTATTAGCTGCTCATGGATCCTGTCTGCAATATATGTGGCATAGTCATAGTGAATGGCAGGGGCCCTTCCAGGTGAAAATATGGACAGCATTGCCATTATACTGTGATCCACATCCTCCACTCCCCTGAATCCCAGGACATAACTGATTAAATCCACCATCATTTTGCCCAAATCATTTAAGTATGCATATCCAATGGGAGGAGTTCTGATGGCTACAGAGGTTGGTGTGACAAACAGCTGATTGATTTTGATGATCTGATCATCTGCCAGCTTAGTTCCCTTCCTTATTAGGTGCTCCATGGAGAGAGGAGCCAATGACTTCGTTGTGTGGAAGTGTAGCATCTCATTGATACTCTCAGGGGTAATTTGAAATAGGATTGAGCCAGTGGGGCTCAAAACAGCTCTTTGACAGGGGTCATAGCACTCCTGACATCTGTGAATGAATTCAGGCAAAGGGATAGCCTGAGAAAGGTTATATATGGGTAGATTGGAGTCCCAAATTCCCAGGATGTCAGCTCCACTGAGGTGCTGGGCTTTTAGTTCATTGAGCATATGAATGCTGTATTTAGAACCCATTCTAAACCACTCCATCATCTGGTAATCCACATCTCCTAATGCTTTCCACTCCAGTTCTTTTTGAGGGGCATTCAGTGGTTTGATATTGAGTGCAATTGGTGTCTCCATGGTGCTTTTAAGTCTTCTAAGCTGTAATTGAACTGTTTGAAGTAGGCAAACCAGTTCAGGGAGGATTTATCACAATGCAGGTGAGTTACGGGTATCAGAGGGGAATTAATCCAAGAGCAAGTGAAATTTTGTTTGAATTGGGGCTGCAATACTGTCAGGCCTCCCTCTGTCACTTGTAGGAAGTTTTGAAAGGATATAACTACTTCCTCACGATTGCGCGAGCATTTCTCAATTGTTTTGACAAAATTTGGGAATTTTAAGGCTCAGCTAGTGTTTTTCAAGGTGTTGATTGAAAACAGAGGTCTGTAGAGGAATTTCACCGGTGAATTATGAGTTTTAATGTCCCTTTAAGCTTCCTGTGCGATTTTATAGACAACTGCAGGGGTACGGAGGAAAATGACGAAAAATACCTGGTAGAACAGCGAACAGAGGTTGTCTGAGTAGGCAGGAATGGTAGTCTTGAGGTCGCCTGGTTGATTTCAGCAGGTTGGCGAGGAGTCGGACGCGAACGGCATGCGACTGAGCAAGAAAATTTAGAGCGAAAAGAACGTAAAAGCGCAAATTTTGGCCATAATATAGACTTTTTCCCAAATTTGGCGCTCTTTTGTGATGACGTCAGCATGACGTCATTGGTGGGTCAGGGTCGGATGACGTCAGCTGACGTCATCGGGTGACATGGCGGGTTCTCATTGATCCATGGGGGATGATGAGGTGGCGGCCATGTTGGTGGAGGGGTGGATAAAGGACGGAGGAAATGGCGTAGGCGGGGTGACGTGGAGTTGACGTGGCGCTGAGGTGGGCCAATTATCGAGCGGCTAGGGCCGTGGCGGTTATGGTTAAGTGCTGTAACCGTCACGGTCTCTCGGGGCGGCTTATATACGGCACGGTTAGTGTCAGACTCTGACCCGAGAGAGCGAGAAGGGGACGCGTGGCACAGGCCTGACGTACCCCTTCGTCATCTTCCCGGGTGGTAACGGGGGGACGTCGGGTCCAACCCGATATCGCTATGGGCCGTCGGATTTGATGGGCCCGATCCAATGGCGGACGGGTAAGGGACTTGACCGGTGGATACGGACGGGCGGGTTTGAATAAAATATTATATTTTCTGAAAAACGCGCCAGGCGGAAAAGATCACGGTCTATGCGTTTGTAATGTTTTTTTAAACGTATTTTGAAAAATCAAATATACGCGCCCAACTTTGGTTTAGGTGGAAAAAGTGGGTTTTTGGGCATTTTTCACATTTTCACAGGGTTTTATGGGTAAAATGGGTTTTTACATGGTTTTTTCTGCAAATGAGGGGTATAATGAGTTAATTGACCTGTAGCAAGGGAGAGAGAGATGGCAAAGGTTTATCAAAGTGACCAGATGTCATTTTGATCCCTTTTCAGAGAACATATGGCTATAATGCCAAGGGGAGGGGTATTTATAAAAAATTTGGGGGTTTATACACCATGGTGTTAATACTATTAGGGGAAAGGGTAAGATAGGGGAGTTATATAGTAGAATTAGGGGTTAATGTGGATGAAGGGGGAAAATGAGGGGGATATTACTAAGTTTGTTTGAAACTCACTTAGTTTAGAGAGTAGATCAAAATGAAAAGATTTTTACACAAGAAATGTGGCTTTTGAATGAACAAGAACCACTATGAAACCATGATCTTCCTCCATGAATCTCAGCTGATAAGGGGATGTTAGCAATAAACAGAAAGGGGGGAGGAGGGAGGTTAGTCATGCTCCTTGATGTAACTTGATGAAGATGAACACCTTGTCACTTGATAGACTTTGCCTTGATAGGCATAGTTAACACATCTGCACTGGTAAAGATAACCTTTCTGCAACCCCAACTACTTACCCAACTACTTGCCTAGCATTTTTTATTTCTTCTTAGAGGGTGCACTTGGACTTGCAGACCCTTACTTGCCTTTTTCTTTTCTTTGGCTTTTTCTTTGTAATTGCTATCTACTTCTACCCTTATCTCTTCCAAGGTCCCAGATTAAGCTGTTGGGAGCCTTTTCTTCTCTACCTGAACTACTTGTCTGCCAAGTTTAAACAGTTTGGACAGACTCCTTTCTCTATTCTACAACTGCAAATTTAAACCATGGAATGATCCAGATTAAGCTGTTGAATCATCCATCAAAATTAGAAGCTCATACCAAGTTATAAGCATAATTTGAATTCTCTTGAAAATATGTGATCTTTGAGTCATCAAAGCAGAACAAATTTGGACCTTCCACAGCCAATCATGAAATATGAAACCTATTGGTATAGGTATCTAACAGTGGCTCCACATGGGGATGGTTTTTCTCTTGAAAGACCAAGAACAGCAGGTCAGGTTGCCTTGGTCCATGGCTGCCCAAATCATTTTTGAAGTTTGCTGTTTTGAAGTGCCAAATCTTGTGCTTCTCTTCTTGTTAGACCTCTGCTTCTATTTATCTTTTGCTGGTCAGTCAATTAGCTTGGAAAACTGCATTTTACAATCTAAACAGAAAACAATATGTACATCGGCATATATACAAGGGCAACTAGGTTGCACTCATGGGAAATAGTCAAAATAGTGCTTCAGCATCCTGCCATTGACAGGACCTTCATCCAAGTCAGCTTCATTTAGACTTTTGAGAAAATATGTATTATTACCTTGTACTGCTTGGACAGCAAATGGTCCCCTCCAAAGGGAGTCAAATTTTCCATGTTTTCCTTTCTCTTCTCTTCTTGCATCCCACTTCAGGACTTTATCACCAATATTAAAATCTTCTGCTTTGGTTCTGCTGTCAAAGGCTTTCTTTAGTTTTTCCTGTAATACCTGAACTCTGCTGAACACTTGATCTCTGGTTTGATGCAGGCAAACTATCTGATTGATCCTTCTTTGCATATTATTTGGTTCAGCTTGGCTTTCTTGAAGAAGCTTCATAACGGGCACTCCTAGTGAAGAGGGGAATTTGGCCTCTAGTCCATAAACCAACTCATATGGGCTGGTCCCAATTGATCTCTTGGTTGTTAGCCTATCTGCACATAAGGCATTGACTAGTTTCTTGTGCCAGTTCTTTTTGTTCTCTTCAAGTACCTTCTTTATAATGTTCACAAGGCTTTTGTTTGATGATTCAGCAAGGCCATTTCCTCGGGGATAGTATGCGGTAGAATGGCCCAAAGTAATATGAAATTTGTGACAGAAATTCACCATTTTCTTGGATCTGAAGGCAGCAGCATTGTCTGTAATAATTTTGTCAGGGCAGCCAAATCTGGCCAGTATGTTGTTCTCCAAGAACTGAATGATTACTGAATCATTTGCTTGTCTGCATGGGGCAGCTTCAATCCATTTAGTGAAGTAATCTGTGGCTGTTAAGATCCATCTATGTTGGCCTGAGGATCAGGGATGAATTTCCCCAATGAAATCCAATCCCCATTGTTGAAAAGGTCTCTCTGTTGCAATAGGCCTTAAAGGAAGGGGCAGCAGTTGCCTCTTTCCCTCAAACACTTGGCATTTATGACATGCCGTGATAAATTTCTTGACATCAGAGAACATGGTGGGCCAGTAGTATCCAGCCCTTAGTATCTTATCCACAGTGGATTTCCAGTACAAGTGTCCCCCACAGTCTCCTGCATGAAACTCTTGCATGATATTGTTAGTTTCATTTTCAATTAAACAGTGCAGCAATATACCTTCATGGTTTTTCCAAAGCAGATTGCCATCCATTACACAAAATCTTGATGTTTTCATTTTTAAGAATCTACACTTAGTTTTGGACAGTCCTGGGGGAGCACACAGGTTTTGTAACACATAACAGATATCAGAGTACCAGGGGGATTGTTCAAAGGCCACATTGACCTTTGGAGTCGCCAGCTCGGTTTCACTGTCCAGCTGATTGATGTCTAAGGCTTGAAAATTTGTTTCTGTCATTAATTTGGCCAAGCCTTGCCCTTTTATTAGTTTTGTAGGTTTTATCTCAATGTCAAATTCCAAGATACTGGCTATCCATTTTCCTCTTCTGCCTTCTAAGTTTTCTTGGGTGAGAATGTCTTTGACAATAGGACTTGGCACATATGCTTTCACATGGGAGTAAAGGATATAAATCCTAAAGTCTTTGATTGCTTTGACTAAAGCATAAGCTTGTTTTTCCATGATTTGATACTTTAAAGGCGCATCCCTGAGAGCTTTGCTAAAGAAAGCAATTGGCTTCTCATTTCCTTGGTCATCTTTTTGTAACAAAACAGCAGCAATAGTATGCTGGGAAGCAAAAGAGAAAATAATAAATTCTCTGTCAAACTGAGGGTTGGTTAAGACTGGGGTTTGGGTGAGGGCCAATTTTATACCTTCAAATGCTTGATTGGCTTCCACAGTCCACTTCACTTTTGAATCCTTTTTCAGCATGTTGTTTAATAATCTGGTTAGCTCTGCTAGATTTGGGATAAACCTTCTCAAGAAATTAATTTTTCCCAAGAACCCTTGTAATTCTTTGACATTCCTTGGGTGAGGCATTTGCAGGATAGCTTGTATTCGGTCTGGGTCTATTCTAATGCCATCTTTTGAGATGATGTGTCCTAAGAGCTTGCCTTCCTCTAAACCAAACAGGGATTTCTTGGGATTCAGAGAAATTCCATATTTTCTGCATTTTAGGAAGATCTGCCTCAAATGCTTTAGATGTTCTTGGTCTTATTTTGAGAAAGGTGTAAGGTCATCTAGGTAGATAACTAAGAAGTCATGAATCTCTTTGGAAAAAGCAATATCCATGGCTCTTTGAAATGTGGCCCCTGCATTTTTTAATCCAAAAGGCATTTTCACATATTTGAAGGTTCCCCATGGGGTGGTGAATGCTGTTTTGTCTTGGTCATCAGGGTGTACCAGGATCTGATTGAAACCTGAAAATCCATCCAGTAATGAGATCCTTGAGGCCCCCACTACTCTCTACAAAATGTGATCCATCTTGGGCAAGGGGTAATTGTCTTTGAGGGATACCTGGTTTAGATTCCTTCAATCCACACACAGCCTGATCTCACCTGTCTTCTTTCTTGTAGGGACTAAGTTGGAAATCCATTCAGAGAATCTGATTGGCGCTATGATGCCTGCTTTGAACATTTTATGTACCTCTTGTTCCATTGCTGGGAGAAGCATAGGATTGATTCTCCTCAGTTTTTGTTTAAAGGGCTTTTGATTAGGTTTGAGAGGGATGGTGTGTTGGATTACAGAGGTGTCATAGGACTTTAGGTCCTCATAGCTCCATGCAAAGACATCCTGGAACTCTTTGAAGAGGTCAATGTATTTTGGCTTTTGGTCAGGAGGTAAGGAAGCAGACAATTTAATTATTTTGGGCTTATCAATGGTACCGATGTTGCATTCTTCAATGGCTGCATTCAGGGGCTGCATTTTTGGTTTTCTGGGAATATCATTTGAATCAAAGATGTCTTCTAGTGGGGTTAGGCCTGTTGGTAGAAAATTGTCTTTTAGCTCAATGATCTTAGTTTCGGTATTGGACATTCCCTCTTCCCAGTCAACTTGTTGGATTTGCTGAATATTTTCTATATTGAAAATAGTTGGATTTAGCATTTGTTTTGCAGTCCTAGGTGATATTGGCTGGGCAGTCTGTTGAAACTGTATTTGTGATTGACTTGCTGTCTCATTGTCAATATTTAATCCTGCAAATTCTTGCTGTAGAGTTAAAAACTGGTTTATTTGCTTGTCATCCTCAAATACTTGCCAATCATTCACATTGTTTGGAATAGAGGGTCTGTGTTTCACCTCAGCTGTAAAACAGTGATGGGGCCCAAAAGGCAGCTTGCAGGTACTTGCAAATGTGGCCAAACTATGAGCATGAAGGTTTTGGGTCCTAGGAATTTTGGTGATTTGGAATTCAGAGAAAACATTTAGTACATCAGCAACAGCAGCCCTATAAGTCCTTAGTCTTTTGTCATTGGTGACAAAATTTCCCTTCACTTGTTGAATGACTAAATCCGAATCACCCATGATTGAAACCCTGGCAGCTTGCAAAAATTTTACTAACTTGAGGCCTAGTAAAAGAGCTTCATATTCTGCCATATTATTAGTACATCTGAAGTTTAATCTATAGGCTCTGCCTTGTGCATAACTATTTTCTTTATTGTGTACCCAAACTCCAGCTCCTGCTCCTAACTTGTTGACTGAGCCATCAAACTCAAGGAACCATAGAATGTTTTGTTGTGAAGGATTTTTTATGATCTTTTCATGGACTGGCAAGGTAAGCAGAAGTTTTGGTGCTTGTTCTGGCTTGTCTTGTAGGGCAGTTACATCATTTACTTTGGTATGCTTGAAGTCTAGATCATCAGCAGTGTCTAGTATTTGATTAACTTTCGTTTTGTGAATGATGATTTTATCATCCGAGTCTTCTTCTTGTATGAGTGCATCAGTTTCAACATTGTTTTCTGTGAGAGCAGTACTGCTGTTAAAGAGAATGTATGAGTCAATGTCCGAATGGACAGCATATATGGGAAAGTTTTGAGGTTTTTCTTCACTGCTAACCATGTATTTCATGAGTGTTTCTCTGTACAGTCTTTTTGGTTGCCCAAAAACGGAGATGGTAGCATATGACATGTCTAATTGTAAGGAGCCTTGGAGTTTAGCTCCCCATGATCTTGATAACAGCATTCCATACTTAGGTGGGATATCAGCAACTACCACATCCATTAGGATTGTCTTGTTTGGGTATTGAAATAGAGAGACACATAGGTCTTTTATGAGACCTAGGCACTTGACTTGGCTGGAGTCAAAGGAAAACAGGTCCTTGTATGGTCTTGTTATGTCTAAGTTCAATCTCTCCATGACTGCTTTTGGCATGAGGTTGTGAGAGGCACCAGAATCAAACATTGCATTGTGCAATATTTTATCATGAATATGTAAGCTGACATAAAAAGGTAATACCCCTGTGACTACGGTTTTTCCATCCACTTCTGGCCCAAACAGGAGTTCTGGGGTATCATCCAGCACGTTGACATCATCCTTGTTGCTGGTGAGTTGAAGGGATTTCTTGATCTGTAGTTTATAGATATCATGTTTAGCCAGTTCTAAGAGGGGAATTGATACCTTAAGCTTGCCAATTTCAGTGCCTAGATCGAAAGGTTTTTCAGATTGGGATTTAAGGTTATGGGCAGCAGTCCTTTCTTTTTTCATTAAGTCTTCTTCTTCATTTTTATCTCGATTTGGTGTCTTACCTGTGTTACTAATCTCTTGGGGAGTAATACTAGAATCAGGTTGAGCAGTCGAAGTTGCCATAGGTTGATCTTTCGAAAACCATGGTTCAGTGACCTCTTCAACGATTATTTCTTTTGCAGGTAAATTTGTTTTGTCACTAAGCTCTATGACTGTTTTAGACTACTGATTACCCTTTATCTTTTCGGGCTGGCTTACATTCACTGTCCTGCTCCTTAGTTTATATTGTTTATGGACTTCATAAACAGGAGTGTCATAGCCTTGTTTAAAATCAAAGGATTCACCTGATTTGGTCTGGAATAGTTTGATTTCATCCTCCTCATGATCTTCTTGGGTTAGAAAGACTTGAATTTCACCATCTAGACCTATCAAATTAATCTCAGGATCTTCATTTGGTTCAGTCAATGTGGAAGTTTCAGCATAGTTTTCCTGAAATGGAGGTCTGATTTCTGGATCAGTATTGGCCCTACCATTGTTTGTGTTTGGGTTCCTCCTAAAATTTGGATTTCTAGGAGGGTTATTTTGTGGAGCTTCCCATGATGCTTTTCTTTCAACTGATTCCACTCTATCACCTAGTCTCTTCATGCTATTGAGTATGGCATCAAGTTTTTGATCAAAGGCTGTGGGTTCTTCTTTGTATATGCTTCTCTTTTCTAACCTTGCCCTGTTTCTCTTGGCAATCAAGTTTGCTTCTACTGTGACAACAGCCTTTTGAGCATCCTCAAGGGTTTCAGGTTCTCTTTCCCTCAACTGAAATGCTATGTCAGAATCAAATCCATCAGGGAATTTGTACAAGGCCAAATCAGGGGGGGGTCTCAAGTTTTGTGGTATTGCATTGTACACATTGTTGAATCTAGCACAATACTCTAGAACAGTCTCTTGAGGGCCTCTCTTGATTGTTTCATATTCACCAAGTATGTGCAGGGGATCTTTCTTCTTCTCCCATCTGGTAGTAAAGGCCTGATAAAGCTCATCAGGGGTCGTGATAGTATTTGCAGCAATTGACCTGAACTAGGTTCTAACATCACCTGTCAGGCTTTGGACAAAAATTCTCATCCTCACACTGTCATCATCTATCTCATAGTTTTCAAAATGGTCTTGCATCCTCTTAGCATGTTGGATGGCAGAGTAAGGGCCAGTGGAGTCAAAATATGTGATTTTGGTTTGGTAATCCTGGGGTAGAGCTGGTGGATTAGCAGGTAGCCGCAAGGGTGCATATCTATTTGCCATATTTAGTGGGTTGTGTGTATTTATAGGGCCTGCTGGGATAATAGGAACAGTGGGTACCACAGGGGTAACAGGTGAAGCTGAACCTGAATGATGGTTGAAGGGGATATGTGCAGTGAATGAGGATGAGGGAGGAGAACTTTGAGATGTGGATGGTGAACTAGGAGGACTTGGGACAGACCTAAAGAGGACTTTAAGCGGAGTAGAAAGGTTGGGAAAATCTGCAACTGAGGTCAAAATAGCAAGCTGGTCCTGCTTTTGTTGCTTCCTGATGTTTCTTGGAATAGTGTTTGGATTATCAACAATGATGGGTGGATTGGGGTCAGGATTAGCCCTAGTATGTCGAGGATTTTTCTTAGGAGCCAGTTTCTAACTGTTTTTTCAGGACTTTTATAGGAAGTTTATATATGCAGGGACTGGATGAAGATTTTGGAATGGCTATATATGTTTCAAGGCTAAGATGAAGATTCCCTAACTAGCTCTTCCCTAAAGCTGTCACTGTGGTATAGAAACAGTTCTAAGGCCTCTTGGCTGGTTTCAGGCTTGATGGTAGCTTTGGAAGATAGATAGTAACTGAAAAATCCTAAGAATTCCCCAGTTGAGTCGCCATTTATGTTAACACCCAGGTTGTTCCCTATGACTCCCAAGGGAATACGGCCGGGGTAACCACTAACCAATCTTTGGATCACAGTTTCTAGCCAAACTGTAATCAGAGCGGGCTCTCTCTTTATGATTTGTCTCTGTTATGATGGAGTTTTTAGGCTAGCTATTATGCTCAGGTTTTGGTTTATGTTTTGGTTGAAGGATTTCTTTCAGGTCTTATGATGTAGTGTTTAGATAGTGAAATACCATTGGGCAATGGAGTCTGGATGTTGTAAAATGACTTGATATACAGGTCTGGTGTTGTTCAAACTGCAGGGCCTATTGTGTATTTTAGACAAAACAAAATTAGCTTGAATGGTGATGTGTGTCAACCAACAGAAAGCAATTAAGAATTTTCTATTAAGTTGGTGAGGTGAAAGTGAACACACTGCACAGGAGCAAAGCTTGAATTCCTGTGACAAAGGCCACTGTGAAAGGTGTATTCTGAAAGTGCAGCAATTAAGAATTACACTCATCTAGATTACAGCTGAAGAAAAACATTCATAAACAACACAGATTGAACTCAGGGTACTCAGTGAATAAATCCTGAAAGTTATTCTTTTTCCTTGCTGCTTAGTATTGAAAATTAGATAACATATATGGATTTTAACAAAAACAACTAATTAACAGGGAGAGTTACAGAGACTTATTGTATGGTGAAATACACAGGAATCCAGCAGTCATCAACAGGCATCAGAACGCATTCAACATTTCAGACATCCGAGAAATTCCATCGCTTTCTTTATTAGACTTCAGAAAGGATTACAGCACAAGAGTTTCTTTTTGGAGAAATCAACAACAACAACCCCTTAAACTTATCCAAGGGGCAAATATATACTCTCGGTCTTTACAAAAATATCTGAGTTCTAAGTTATCTCAGTTTTAATAATCTCAACAACTCTTAAGATATTTACATCAGAAAGTTATTACAGCATTGAATATAAAGTAAATGTGTCTTTATACTTTGTCAGAAGATATTTTTAGCCTTTGGAGGCTGCTAAGTCGGTTGGAGTGACCTACATAACTGCTGTGACAATGCGTTCTTTGAGCTGCGTTGCTGTAGATTTTCGGCCTGGACACCTGTAGCTTTTATTTTGCCTTTTGGCCGAAATCTCTGCTGAGTTGGCTCAGCTTTTAACCTTAACTGTATGCTGATCCCTTTGCAGCTGTCCTGTGTATGGAAGTTTTTTCCTTTTATATGAGCAAAAAGTTGCTGAAGGGCACGCTGTTTATAAAATAGTTTTATAGCATTGGTACACCATTCTTGAGTAGGTAACTGATGCCTTAGGATTGCACCCATGGTCTCTTCTGCTTCTGTGTACTTGAAAAAGTTGGGAGCTGCATCAAAAAGATGATTGATCTCATTCATTATGAAAAATAGACTTTCTACCTTGTTGTAGATAGTCTGTCCTGTAGCTGGCCCTGTTTCTTCTGAGCTGCTGGGCCTTTCATTGATCTGGCTGGTGGCAAAGGTGATGACCCTTTTGGCATATTGGTCATGGGTGTATAATCTCCCTGCGTTGTTCAGTAAACCAGGGAGCCCTTTGCTTTCCAACACCTGAAACTTCTCCATAAATTTGTTTACCTCGGTCTGCATGTCTTGGGTTCTTCTGTCTAATGTCTGTACCAAATTCTTGAGCGTGAGAACCCTTTTGATTGACTGGATGTGCTCAGTTCTGTTAGGTATGCCCATGGCAGCCAACTGACTGCTTGTTTTGTGGTTGAGCACATTGATCATCCTTGTTGCTATTTCAGGCGTGCTGCCTAGAGCAGCCCTTGCTTTGTGAATTTCTGCTCGTGCTCTTGGAATGAGCTCTAATTGCTCGTGGATGGTCTCTATAAACTGCCATTGGTCAGTAATAGATTGGCCAATATTGGCCCACAGCACAGTTTTTAATTCAGCAGTTACCTTGTCCAGTGTGAGCTCCTTTTCCAGCTCTGTTATTCTTCTCTTTAAAGTTTTGACATCCTTTTCTTTCTCAGCCACATTTCTTTTGCTTTTATCATACTTGTCATTCACACTGGCTAGGGATTGTTTGACTTCATTGAGCTCTTTCATTTGAGCTTCCAGGACTTGTATTTCAGTTTGCAGCTTCTGCATATCCAGACTATGAGTCTGTTCTTTTGTTGGTGAAGCTGTTGATGTAGTCGGTGCTGTTGCTTCTGTTTGTTGAGAAGGAGGAGTAGTAGTAGTGGCATCTTCTTCCAAATTGATAGTTTCAGGAGGAGGTTGGGAAGTCTGCCCTTCTTCTCTTTGTGCCAAGGTGGCCTGTAATGCTGCCCGTGCTGCTTCTGCCTCTCCTAGCTTTTCCTGTGTTTGCATCAGCTGTTTGTACAGGGTTACCAGTAGAGTGTTTGCCCGTTCATCATGTCTTTGTTGGGCTACCTCATCAGTCTGAGGGTGAATGGTGGCTGGGAGTTTGATTTTCCTTCTTAAAGCTGCCAAATCTGCATCCCTTAATTTCAGGATCTCTTGTATGCCTTTGATATCTTTGGGATCATGCCCAATCTCTATAATAATGTCCTCTAAGGTCCTTATTCTGTTGTCTTTTGCCTGGGATGATGCCTTCTCCAATTCCAACTGGGCAGCTGTATTATTAAGGCTATTATGTAGCCTGTAATTGTCTAAGGTTTGGTCTGCTAATGAAGCATAGACCATCTCACCCGTTTGTTTGTGTAGTTCAATTTTGTCCATCGGGTGGATGTCTTTAGCCATGACCTCCAAGTTGGTCCTCAGATAATCTGAAGTAGATTGTGGCTGAAGTGCTTTTGGCATAAAATGACTCATGATCATTTTGCCTTCTTGTAGATCAAAGGCAGACATGAGCCTTTGTTGATTTGTAGGAGCCATGTTCAGCAGATGATTGTACAGCTGTATCCTGATAGGCTCATTTCTCTTTTTGATTTCGATGAACTGTTGCTTAATGCCAAGTTCACCTTCCTTTTGTTGCCTTGAGGAGCTGACCTCTCCTCCCAATGTCCTATCTTGTTCCTGTTGGAAGGAACTAGCTGATGTTTCCCTGCTAGGTGGAACTATGCCAAAGGACTGCCCCATTGGCATTTCTTCTTCAGAGAAGGGGTTTAGTCTTTGCCTTTTCTCCCCATGAGTTGTTGATGCTGTGGGGGGAGTCTCCCTGTCTCTTTTCCTAAAGATGAATGTATCCTCCCTCTGAGGGGTCTGGAGGATTGATGCCTCAGCTGGAATATCTTGCCTTGGAGGCACTATTTGCTCAGTGGTTTTAGGATTTTCCACTGTCTTTTCTTGCTAGACAGGTTGCTCCTGCCTTTGTTGCTCTTGATGCTGCTGCTCTTGCTGCCCTGGCTGTTCTTGCTGCCCTGGCTGTTCTTGCTTTTCCATCTCTTCTTGCTGTTCTTGCAGCAATGTTTCTACCTCTTCTTCTGTTAAAGGAGGTGGCTGTTCCACCTGATTTTCTTTGCCCTTGCTGTGTGTAATATCCTCGGCAGCCTGCTGTGTTGTTGATGAGGAAGTTGCTGTCCCCAGCTGCCTTCTGTATGTGAGGGGAACCTGTACACAGTTTTCCAGATCAGTATTCTTTTGAATATTTCTGGCTTCCTTTTCTAACAACTCTTCTTCACTAAATTCCTCTTCTAAGGTGCCCTCTGCCCATCTCAGTGTGTTAGCATACTGCTCAATCTCGGGCTGCCTCACATGTGCATAGTTTCCTAGTTTATATTTGATTCTTCTCAGTGAAATGAAGTGATTAGGGTCATAGGGTACCCAAGAAAAACTAGTTTGTAATCTGAGGCCCTCTAGGATGCTGTCTGCCTCTTTCCATCCCTCCTCTCTTCTATTGTAAAGGAAAGGTCCCAGCTGGCTCCTTATCTTCAGCTGTACTTTCTTATTCTTGCTTTCAAAGTGATAGCAGTCAGCATTTCCGAATTGCCTGAAATACTCCAAGGCAAACAGTCTCATTGGGACATACCTGGGCAATCTATATGGCTTTAACTCACAGCCATATATCCTGATCACTGTGTGGTGTTGGTAGAAGTACCAATCACCAATGTTGTATTTCTTAGACAGATGAAGAACTCTCCTCATATCATCAGTCAATCTTGGAGGAGGGACTCCATACAATAGTGTCAAAGCTGGGTGAATGAATAAGTCCACAAACTCATTATATGTATATGGTGATACTGAGCTGCAGTGGAAAACTGATGTCCAGAAGACAACTGATCTTGGACTCCCCTGGGCATTCACTTTCTTCAAGAGGAGTGGGAAGCTATCTGATTGGTAGAATAGAAACAAATGGTAGATGTATGAGGCATACCTAAATAATCTCTCCCTTGGCAGATTTATTAGCTGCTCATGGATCTTGTCTGCAATATATGTGGCATAGTCATAGTGAATGGCAGGGGCCCTCCTAGGTGAAAATATGGACAGCATTGCCATTATACTGTGATCCACATCCTCCACTCCCCTGAATCCCAGGACATAACTGATTAAATCCACCATCATTTTGCCCAAATCATTTAAGTATGCATATCCAATGGGAGGAGTTCTGATGGCTACAGAGGTTGGTGTGACAAACAGCTGATTGATTTTGATGATCTGATCATCTGCCAGCTTAGTTCCCTTCCTTATTAGGTGCTCCATGGAGAGAGGAGCCAATGACTTCGTTGTGTGGAAGTGTAGCATCTCATTGATACTCTCAGGGGTAATTTGAAATAGGATTGAGCCAGTGGGGCTCAAAACAGCTCTTTGACAGGGGTCATAGCACTCCTGACATCTGTGAATGAATTCAGGCAAAGGGATAGCCTGAGGAAGGTTATATATGGGTAGATTGGAGTCCCAAATTCCCAGGATGTCAGCTCCACTGAGGTGCTGGGCTTTTAGTTCATTGAGCATATGAATGTTGTATTTAGAACCCATTCTAAACCACTCCATCATCTGGTAATCCACATCTCCTAATGCTTTCCACTCCAGTTCTTTTTGAGGGGCATTCAGTGGTTTGATATTGAGTGCAATTGGTGTCTCCATGGTGCTTTTAAGTCTTCTAAGCTGTAATTGAACTGTTTGAAGTAGGCAAACCAGTTCAGGGAGGATTTATCACAATGCAGGTGAGTTACGGGTATCAGAGGGGAATTAATCCAAGAGCAAGTGAAATTTTGTTTGAATTGGGGCTGCAATACTGTCAGGCCTCCCTCTGTCACTTGTAGGAAGTTTTGAAAGGATATGACTACTTCCTCACGATTGCGCGAGCATTTCTCAATTGTTTTGACAAAATTTGGGAATTTTAAGGCTCAGCTAGTGTTTTTCGAGGTGTTGATTGAAAACAGAGGTCTGTAGAGGAATTTCACCGGTGAATTATGAGTTTTAATGTCCCTTTAAGCTTCCTGTGCGATTTTATAGACAACTGCAGGGGTACGGAGGAAAATGACGAAAAATACCTGGTAGAACAGCGAACAGAGGTTGTCTGAGTAGGCAGGAATGGTACTCTTGAGGTCGCCTGGTTGATTTCAGCAGGTTGGCGAGGAGTCGGACACGAACGGCATGCGACTGAGCAAGAAAATTTAGAGCGAAAAGAACGTAAAAGCGCAAATTTTGGCCATAATATAGACTTTTTCCCAAATTTGGCGCTCTTTTGTGATGACGTCAGCATGACGTCATTGGTGGGTCAGGGTCGGATGACGTCAGCTGACGTCATCGGGTGACGTGGCGGGTTCTCATTGATCCATGGGGGATGATGAGGTGGCGGCCATGTTGGCGGAGGGGTGGATAAAGGACGGAGGCAATGGCGTAGGCGGGGTGGCGTGGAGTTGACGTGGCGCTGAGGTGGGCCAATTATCGAGCGGCTAGGGCCGTGGCGGTTATGGTTAAGTGCTGTAACCGTCACGGTCTCTCGGGGCGGCTTATATACGGCACGGTTAGTGTCAGACTCTGACCCGAGAGAGCGAGAAGGGGACGCGTGGCACAGGCCTGACGTACCCCTTCGTCATCTTCCCGGGTGGTAACGGGGGGACATCGGGTCCAACCCGATATCGCTGTGGGCCGTCGGATTTGATGGGCCCGATCCAACGGTGGACGGGTAAGGGACTTGACCGGTGGATACGGACGGGCGGGTTTGAATAAAATATTATATTTTCTGAAAAACGCGCCAGGCGGAAAAGATCACGGTCTATGCGTTTGTAATGTTTTTTTAAACGTATTTTGAAAAATCAAATATACACGCCCGACTTTGGTTTAGGCGGAAAAAGTGGGTTTTTGGGCATTTTTCACATTTTCACAGGGTTTTATGGGTAAAATGGGTTTTTACATGGTTTTTTCTGCAAATGAGGGGTATAATGAGTTAATTGACCTGTAGCAAGGGAGAGAGAGATAGCAAAGGTTTATCAAAGTGACCAGATGTCATTTTGATCCCTTTTCAGAGAACATATGGCTATAATGCCAAGGGGAGGGGTATTTATAAAAAATTTGGGGGTTTATACACCATGGTGTTAATACTATTAGGGGAAAGGGTAAGATAGGGGAGTTATATAGTAGAATTAGGGGTTAATATGGATGAAGGGGGAAAATGAGGGGGATATTACTAAGTTTGTTTGAAACTCACTTAGTTTAGAGAGTAGATCAAAATGAAAAGATTTTTACACAAGAAATGTGGCTTTTGAATGAACAAGAACCACTATGAAACCATGATCTTCCTCCATGAATCTCAGCTGATAAGGGGATGTTAGCAATAAATAGAAAGGGGGGAGGAGGGAGGTTAGTCATGCTCCTTGATGTAACTTGATGAAGATGAACACCTTGTCACTTGATAGACTTTGCCTTGATAGGCATAGTTAACACATCTGCACTGGTAAAGATAACCTTTCTGCAACCCCAACTACTTACCCAACTACTTGCCTAGCATTTTTTATTTCTTCTTAGAGGGTGCACTTGGACTTGCAGACCCTTACTTGCCTTTTTCTTTTCTTTGGCTTTTTCTTTTTAATTGCTATCTACTTCTACCCTTATCTCTTCCAAGGTCCCAGATTAAGCTGTTGGGAGCCTTTTCTTCTCTACCTGAACTACTTGTCTGCCAAGTTTAAACAGTTTGGACAAACTCCTTTCTCTATTCTACAACTGCAAATTTAAACCATGGAATGATCCAGATTAAGCTGTTGAATCATCCATCAAAATTAGAAGCTCATACCAAGTTATAAGCATAATTTGAATTCTCTTGAAAATATGTGATCTTTGAGTCATCAAAGCAGAACAAATTTGGACCTTCCACAGCCAATCATGAAATATGAAACCTATTGGTATAGGTATCTAACAGTGGGCATACCGAACATCGGTAAGGAACGCAACCAAGTTTACACCCTTCCAATTGGTGTATGGCCTAGAAGCAATCTTACCAGTTCAGTGTGAAATCTCGTCCCTCAAACTCGCAATCGACCTTCTCCCCAGAACTTCAGAAGAGAAGGCTCGTTTCTTGGAACTAATCCAATTGGATGAAACCCGTCGTGATGCCGCTTTGGCTAACGAAGCCCATAAGAAACGAGTCAAGGCGTAGTTCGACAAGAATGTCAAACCCCATGTCTTCTCAGAAGGTGACCTGGTCTTACTTTACAACCAAGAATCTGATAAATTGGGAGCATTTAAATTCAAGTATTTATGGATGGGCCCCTATATTGTTAAACATGTATTAGCAATGCCTACGAGTTAATGGATTATGACAGAATTCCACTGGCGCAACCCCGTAATGGGTTGTACCTTAAGCGTTACTATGCATAATCAGTATGATAACCTATATGCTTTTGTTACATTTTTGTTTTCGCTAAGGGTAATCATTTTGGTCAAGTAAATCCACTTTTTACATTTGTCGCAGATGTCGAACCTATTGGAATCTTTTGTTGGATATGCCGATGGAGCAAGTCATAGTTCGCGGAACCTATCTTCTGCGGCCTGGGCCATTTTTTATCCAAGCGGCGAGTTAGTAAGTTTCAGAGGGGTATGTATTGGTCGATCAACGAATAACATCGCTGAATATATCGCATTGATAGAACTTCTCTCTGATGCCATCACACATGGCATACACCGACTTGTCGTCAGGCTAGACTCACAGCTCGTCATACTACAACTCACAGGTATCTACTCCGTCCGAAATCCAGCTATCTATCGCATGTTCCTAAGGGTCAAGATTTTGGAAAGGCAATATGATTTTATTCAATATCAACATATTTTCAGAAGCTTAAACACATTAACTAACTCATTGGCAAATTATGTGTTAGATAGACATTTGCAACATTTATAAAAAGAAGCATTTCATCAATATTTGCATTCGGACTATGTAACTTAACCAAAATAAAACTTCGAAAATCAAAAATATATATATAACTATTTATGGTTTACACATAATGTTCTGTAACCAAGACAAAATTGGCCAAATGACCCAAAACTCAAAACGCTAGAGGGCACCCTAGTCTAATGATGCTGGTGATAACAAGTCACCGCTTGTGCAATCATGCGTAAAAGCCTAGTCCATCGACTTGGCACGCCAGTGGTATGTCGCTGCAACCTCAGAGGTAGCTCGTCAGTCCTCACATCTGGAATACCAAGAGTGATGCCCTCGACCTGATCCTGTAATGATGAAAAAGTCTCAGCCACATCAAGGTCACGAAGGATATCCCTTCCCAGAGCCTCCCCTGCTGGAGCTGCGGCTGGCACTCTCAGACGTACTACTGGTCGGACAGGACCAACATCTGCATGAGCACATGAGTTCTGATTAGTCTTGATAGAATAAAGCACAAGGACATTATAAAGAGAAACGATAAACAGAAAAATGGTCAAAGAATTTTCAAATGGCACCCCACTGCTCGCCAGCCGGTAGTACCAAATCCAGGTCACCCCAGAAGTCCATACCAGCATATGGATACTTGGAAAAAACCATCTTCTGATGATCGAACCACCCGAAGAAGGTATCAGAAAAGGAAATCTGAGACTGACCAACATGTCTGGACATATGGTCGACCCATCTCTGCATCCGTGGGATATTTTCCAAGGCGAAGGCGGTCAAAATAGAACCATATCCAAAGTTCTTCAATCTTCCGTTTTTCACCTTGGTCAACTGTTCTTTCATCACAAGGAGTACTGCATCACACCAGTTGAACACCTTTGGTTTGAGACATTTTAAGGCGTACTGCATATAAGACCGGTTGGCCACATGAAGAGCCGCACCACCAGCCATCCTACCAAAGGTGAATAGAATGGTCCTCAAAGACCTGTCAGTGACATCTCGGATGATGATCTTGCCGTCTTTACTCGACTGAGATCCCTCTCTGCAATACCTGCAAACGTAATCTCTCACAGATTCGCCTCCACGGGCTGAACCAGATAAAGAGATAGGGGCACCCCGCCTCGATAAGCTGGTCAAAAATTAGATGTCCACGACAGTCAAGGGGATGGATTTGCCCCTAATCTAGAACACCTGGCTGGTAGGGTCCCAAGCATCGAGCAAATACTACAGCAAGTTGATTTGTTGCCTCATGCTAGAGATGCGGATTTGTTGCCACAGTGCATTTACTGTAGCCAGATCATGTAAAGCAAGCATGTCCTCTTCTTCATGCTCACGTTCTCGCCATGTAATAGGCATTTTTCTCCAATAAATCTCTGAAAACAAACAAGAGAAGAGTTGGATCCTGATTTGGTGAGAAACAAGCAAAAATTTCCATTGAAAACTGTGCACAAATTTCCCTCCTTGTGCCCATCGCACCTCTAGCATTGTTCTGGGTGCATTGCATGCCAACTGTCCAGTGAGTAGGCCAACATGCAACGCACCTTTCGATATAGAAAGTGTGTGATGGAGCCAGAGCGAGTTTTTCAGCCCTTAGAGGCTTAGAAAAACCAGAAATCAGTCTCAGAATGCAAAATGGAAATGATGAAATGAAAGAGCTCAAGTTTAGCTCCTACCTGGTCCAGACGGTGCCAAAAATGGTCCACAGAATCTCCCAGAATCAGCTGGTGAAAATCAAAGGGGAAAACACCTCCAAAGCTCCAACAAGCCAAAGTTCAAATGAAATGGTAAAATGAGGGGTAAAAGCACTTTTAAATTACTTTTTACGTAATTCAAGTAAAATATTAGTGTATTAACTCATTTTGCAAACATGTATTGTTCATTTCTAACTAGTTTGATGAAGCAATTGAGCATGCAGCGCAACCTTTGAAGGAACAAAGTCATTAATGGTAAAGTCAAGAAATGACCATTATATCGAGCAGTTTTAACGCGAAATTCAAGCTCGTTAAAAAATAAACATAAGAAATGAGCAAGTGTTTCCCCCAGCATTTAAGCTCATTAAAAAATGAACCAATTTCCGGTAAATAACCATCGTGAATGTATTACTTCAGCCTTTGAAGCCTTGGTCGTGTTCTCATCATCACCTCCACTCTGTATTGGCCGATCATTCACCTCCACATGATTGTTTACCCCTTTTGAGGAACAACTGTGAAGAGTGATCTTGTTAGACATCCTTGTGACACTGCCGTGATTGGAAAATTCCAAACCTTACCTGGAATCAGCTGCTACCCGAATCTATCACTCGTTCCTCAAAAAACGAGTCTCCTTTAAGCTCTTTTCAACTGACTCGTAAAATATGAAAAGATTGTTGAGCCATTGGCCTCTCCAGCTCGTTAAAGTGACAGGAAGTGCTATCCCTCCTTTAGATTTTAATACTTTTGGACCTGAGGGATTATTACACAAAAAGATCGAGCGCTTGCCTTGTTCGGCTCATTAAAATTACCGAAAATTCATCCCTTTCGTATTATTTTATACTTTTTCAGACTTAAGGGATTAGATGACGAAAAAGGATTTTTGGAGTTTCCTTTACGTTCCTTTTCAGACTCTCTAAAATTGAAAAAGACCGAGTTATCTTTGTCGTTAAACTCGTTAAAACCTAATAGCGACAAACTTGTCCATAACAGACAAGAACGAGTTTCACTATCGCTAGGCTCGTTAAAACATAGTGATGGGTTTGCCCGAAGGGAAAATTATAGAACAAGAATATGTTATCCTCCTCAAGCTTGACAAAAATAAAGAGGTACTAGTCAGCAATGACTGGGGAAAAATTGGGAAGAAAACTTGAAGAAACTTTGTTGGTAGCAAGTCACTCTTGAACATGACACTTTCACTCCGCATCCGAGTTGGGTTGGGTTGTTCCATTCACTGGTCACATCACCATGGTTCCATCACACCATCCACACTTGGGGTTAATGCTACCAATCCATCATGTCAGTGTCGCCGATATGTTCAAGAGAAGTCGCTCAGAGTATTCACCTGTGTCTCACCCACTATAATACATTTTCGCTCCATTCTTTCATGACCGCCACCCTGAACCGTATATCATCAGATTGCTTTTGCCTCCATTAAAATCATTTGCTCCGTTCCATGTCATTGATGTGGGATTCACTAAGGCCCTCCTATGACATATCGCTTCTTGTCGACATCAGCTCATTATCCAAGAAGTAGATCTAGGAACAACCCTTTCGGTACTTTGAAGCTTGCATGCCTCAATGGCAAGTTTCTCACTTCGGGCAACAGGTTTATATCAATGGCCTTCGACCGAAAGATTTTGCGTGGTGTTCGATGCCAAGTCCCTTATTCACACCACGTGAATTGTACTGCAGTACATTGAGGATCATTATCATTATCGGTGATTCCTCTCGCGCCTGTTAACAACTTACATCATTGGTTGGTAATCAGGCGATGTCTTTCCATGTTCGACTCCAGAACATCTCTCACATGGATCGACTTGTACTTTGAGTGAAGATCGAACGAGATTGAAGACCCTGGATCTAGTTTCATCCATCCGGGCTGCGATATATATTCAGGAAAATAAAGACATCAAATGTACATCATTGCTGCACAGATAATCATCCAATCTAAGGGATGATGGTTCTACCAGAATCATCACTCTACATTCAGACGATTGTCTGTCCTATGTACATGAAAATGAATTTATAAAGCTTAGCATGGGAATGCCCGCCTCAGCTAGATCATGAAAATAAAATGAAGATAATGTATTGTATTGTATCTTATTATAGGTCGCCTCCCAGCTCGAAAAAACTGCGGATCCTCATGATAAAGCATTTCACCCGACATCAAAAGATTAACGACCTCATGCTTTAGGGGGCAACTATTATAGACATTTTTGGGCATTGCAACCCCAAGCATAAATGTCCATAAACCAAGGGATCCTATGTCCCTAAAGGTGTTGTTCCAACCCCTAGAAGAACAAGGTCAACTAATTACAACATCTCCCAGAAGTTCTCCGTGAAAAACTACTCAGAACTGGTCAAAACTGGACCATTTCACCTGCTCCGTAGGCAAAGTGCATTGCATCCCACCTAAATACACATAGTAGGTGCGTTGCATGTTAAAAATCCCTTCTATGGGGTGCGATAGGCGAGAAGGGACAAATGGCAGGGTCAATCCACAAGGTGGAGAAGCATGGAATCTTCCAGAAACTTCTCCTGCGACACTTGCCTCTCTAAATTCGACCAGGGATGAGTAAGAGATCATCAATCTCCAAGTGGAATCAAGAACTATTAGAGGGAAGACACTAATCAAATATCAAGCTGACTCACCTCCCTTGTAGACATCTATATATGGATCCCTCATCCTAGAGATCCAGAGGCTGGAACTTTGCATCTTGTAAGGAAGTGCTGCTGGTTTCTTGGTGCAATATCATAGTGTTGGGTGATCTAAGCTTTTCATGAGTTGAAGAAGGGCTTCTTGCTGAGAAGGTGATGCTGGGTCAGAAAAATTGGTTGTAATTCTCTTGGCTCTTTCTTGATTATCAATAAAGCTGTTTATGTTTTCCTCCACATGCTTGTATGATTAATGTTTTATGCATTTGTGTGGTCAATGTACATCTGATCCTATATTGTTTATGATAATAGATCTATGTTCTTGGATAGTATTATGCTGCTTTGATTCTACAAGTACCCTGTGAAGCTGGATGGACAAAAAAGCGAGTAGCAAAAGATCTATCAGAAGGGAGAGGAATCGAACAAGGAACCAAGAGCAAGACAGAGGTTGGTCTCCTTTATTCTTCTCTCATCTATCTCTCATAAAGGAAAACGAAAGTAGTTTTAGTTTGTTTGTTTCTAAGATAGCTACCAGCCTTAGTGGGATTAGCAGTTCTGCATAGACACTATTCCCAGTAACAGGTGGATATCTTTAGCTAGGACCTCAAAATTAGTTTTTAGGTAGTCTGTAATTGACTGGGACTGCTGTACTTTGGGCCTTAGAAAGATCATCTACATTTTTCCTTCCTTCATGTCATAAGCTGACATCAATCTGGTTTGATTAGTAGGGGCCATATTCAAGTATTGAGTGTAGGCTTGGGCCTTCAGTTGCTCATTTTTGGCCTTTATCTCTTTGAATTTTCCTTTCATATCTATGGTTTTGTTAGATGAAGATCTAAAAGATGAAAGTTCGGCACTCTGTTGTCTTTTAAGCTCTTTTCTTTGTGATGTGGAAGGTGTCCCACCTATTGGGAATGTATGTTGACTATCTCCACCTTCTTTCCTAAAACTCCCTATTGTTTCCTCGAAGAACTCTTCCTCTAAATATGGATTTGACCTGTGCCTCTTAGCAAATGGCTGGTATGAAGGACCACTGGTAGGTGTAGCTACTTCCCTGTCTCTTTTCAAGTTCTTTTCCTCATTCAGAGGAGTCTGCAAAACCCGGGATTTCCCATGTTAACCTGAGCTGAATGAGGCTGTGGTGGAGCTTGTTCTTCAGAGATTTCAGGCTGCTCTGACATCTCTGGTTATTCTGATGCTGGAGTACTTGTTCCCTGATCTTGTTCCTATGGTGGTTCTGCTAGAGGTACACTAGTTTCCTGTGTGTGCCTTTGAGAAGTCTCTGCTATAGAGGCACTAGGCTCTGGTGTTGGCTTTTGAGTAGATTCAACTGGTACCTATTTACAAGAGTCTAGGTCAAGTCTCTTTTCTAAGTCTTTCATCACATTCTCTGCATCAACTTGATTAGTATCCATTTCAATTAGAGTTCCTTCCCTCCATTCATCCATATTTGCATACTACTCTATTTCAGGGACTCGGTGATGGATATATGGTGACAGCTTATGTTTCATTCTCCTATAACAAATGAAACATTGTGGATCATATCTCCAAGCAAAGCTTTTCTTTAATCTCATTTTTTCTAGGATTTCTTCTGCTCTGTTGCCTGCTTCTCTATTGTTGCAAACAAATGGGCCTAAGTGGTGTTTAATTCTCAATTGTGCTTTCTTCTTGGCCTTGGTGAAATGAGTCTGATCAGATTTTAACATTTGCCTATAATAAATTCCAAGTCAAATAACCTCATAGGAACATACTTTGGTAGTTTGAACGGAGGAAGTTCACAACCATAAATTCTGATCTCTGTGTGATTCTGGTACAAGTACCAATCACCTATTTTGTACTGTTTTGAGAGCTAAAGGATTCTTTTGATTTCATCACTAATCCTAGGAGGGGGAATTCCTGTCAGCATGTTGGTCACAGGGTGAACAAACTAGTCAATGAATTCATTGTATGAATATGGACAAGTATAGTGGAATATAGAATTCTAAAAAACGACTGATCTGGGATTACCTTTTGTATCTAGTTTATTGATAGAGAATGGAAACTTTTCAGACTGATAGTAAAGGAAAAGGTGATATATGACTGTAGAATACTTGAACACCTTTTCATTTTCTAACCTCATGAACTGGTCATGGATTTTCTGAGCAATGAAAGTAGCATAGTTATATTTGATAGTAGGAGGCTAACCGGGGGTAAAAGTGGACATTAAAACTAGATTCAATTCATCCACATACTCACTAGTATTGAAACCCATGATTGCAGCTATCATATTGACTATATTTTTGCCTATCTATGTGAAAAAAGCTGACAAATAGGGAGGAGGATCTTTGGGTTGATGTTGTTTATCCATAAAATTTTGGCAAAGGTGGCTAAGTTCAGACTGGGACAATTTAGATGATTTCTATAGTAATTATCCAAGGGAAATGGGGGTGAGGTCTTGACTGGGCTGAAACCGTAGCATTTCATTGATTAAATATGTTGTAATTGTGAAAAGAAGAGTTTGATTTGGGGACATTATTGCTATGAGGGTGGGATTATAATTGGCGTGACATTGATGGATAATGTCAGGGAAAATGCACACAGAGGGGAGCATGTACCTTGTGATATTTTATTCCCAAAGTCCTATGGGATCGGAGCCATTCAAGTAGTTGTCCGAGCATTGACAAAATACTTTCAAATAGCTTTCTTCAGTTATCAGGTATTTTATTTGAAAATCTTTATCTGCTAAGGGCAGATAATGCAAGTCCGTGTGTAGGGTAGTGATAGGAGCTATACTAAAGTCCATGGGGGTTTCCATTCTTGTTCTTATGGATTCAGATAGGAAAATGCAGTTGTCAAGTTGAATTGGTGAGAACAGAGGGTCTTGGGAGTCTTCAATTCTAAATTCTGTAACTGAATTATAATGAATTTTGGGGTTTTCAAAGTAACTGTGGAGGAAATCAAGTATCTACAGGGTTTCTGGAAGGAAACTGGTAAATACCTATTTTTTAGTGACAGGCAATGGAGAGCAGGTTCACTGGGTGCAAATGGTGGACTGGAGCGGCATCAAACTACAAGTTTCAGGGTGGTTGATGGTTGGTGTACGAGTTGGTCGTCTTCAACGTTCAGGTTTCATGCATGTTCTTTCAGAATAAGGATGAAAAACTATTTTAACTTTGTTTTTATGCAAAGTTAGAGCTTTTGGTAGGTTCAGGATTTTGGACAGATGGCATCAGGGGGGAGGCGATTTGACGTTTTGTCTTTAGTCGGAGGTGATAAGTGGGTTTCATCGTGTCGCTAGTGGAGGGTAAGTGGTATTTGGGTGAGACCGCGCGATTCCATACGTTGCTTGACACATAGCAATGGTACTATTCACAAAACCGCTCACCATCGCATGCTAAATGTTGACTATGGAGGCTCGTGTGATATGCGTGATGACCGTTGGATCTGCAGGATCTGATCAGACGGTTGTCAGGGAGGTGAAGTGGCGGAAATTTAACTGAGGGCAGGCCCAATATTAATTAAAGTGTTAATCATATTGGGGGTAAAGCGATTGGTCTCAAAAGTTATTAATTAATTGTGGGGATTAATTAAACTTTGTTTAGCATGGTGGGGGTCAGGTTCTTAATTAACCACGGATTGGTTAATTAATTCCGTTTATGGACTTTATTATGTTTATATTTAACCACGGGATGGAATATGTAATATTTGGGATTTATATACTAATACGGGCGCGGGTAGTGTGTTTTCGGGAAATAAATAATATTATTAATTAGTGGTTAATATGACTTTATGGAATGTGGAATGCACGCTAAGTTTAAAACATTTTCATCAGATACATTTAAAACTTAGGCTAAGTGAATATGAGGGTTTATATGGAGAGTATTTTATTTTCCTTAAGTAAAATAGAATTTTACTTAGGAAAAAATTTATTATGGAAATGAATAACTTATTAAGGGGGGTGAATATTGACGAAGGGGTTTAAGCAATCAGGCATTATAAATTATTGGGCCGAGGGTCCGGTCCCTCCAAAAGTTAGATAAATGCTTTGAGCCCCTCTAACTTTGGTAATTTCTTTTAGTACTTAGGTAATTAGTGAAGATTTTTAGGGGAATGAGTAGGGAGGTTAATTATTTTGACTTTGAATGTTGATGAGCCTTTCCATGTGATACATGCCTTTACCTTGGGATGATAGTAAGAGATTTAAACATTTAAACTTATCATTCACCACATATTTATTCTGCAACCATCATCTACTTACCCTATGAACTTTACCCTAGCATTTTCACTTCTTTATTAGGGTGCACTTAGACTGGCAAACCCTTATCAAGCTTTTCTTCTTTTACATATAGATGCCTATCTAAGTCTAACCTTATTACATCCAAGGGCTCTGATTAAACTGTTGAGCTCCTTTTATTCACTCTACCTATCTACTTATCTGCCAAGATTAAATTGTTTGGTCAGATCTTTATTCTCTATTTCTACGACATGAAATTAAAAATATGAACTAGTCAAGCTTAAACTGTTTGACTACTCATAAATTGTGGCATAAGTGACAATATGCACACAATTTTTTATTATACAAAAGTAAAAAGTAGTGGAATTTAGACTTGCACACTTTCTTGGTCTTTTATTTTTGTTGGATTTCATTTTCTTTCATTTTTTGACCTCTTTTTTATTATTTTCACCCTTTGATTTTTATTTTAGGGTATACCCTCTTTACATTTTTTAATTTTTTGATTTTTACAAATGTGGAAAACCTTTGCAACAAGTAAAGGTATGAACATATTTCAAAGCTTAAACCAAGTCAATCATGATATATGACACCTATTGGTATAGGGGCATAACATCATCCAGAAGTGGGCTTGAAGTAGTAGAGTTATAGTTCCTAATAGGACAAATCAGAATAGTAAATTAACTTTCAACAATCGTAACTTGCTTTATATTTTGAAAGAACAATTACAACACTTCAGCAAGTTTAGAAAATGTATACAACAAAAAATTACATCCCAAAAGCGCCCTTTCGGGACAGAAGTCCCGATATCTATACCAACATTATGAAAGATAAAAACAATAAATCTTTTAACAAAGCGTAATATTGAGGATCTAAATATTCTCCGAATTCTCATTTTCAGTTACAAAAGAGTCTTAATATTTTCTAGATGAGAGAATCAAGGGATTTTTCCCAAACAATTTTTCTTAGATAAGAATCGAGCTTTCTTTTTTCTATAGTTGGTTGATACAACATCACAATATCTGATTTTACTATGAACAAATCAGGAAATGAGATCAAGTTCCATCTGACACAAAACCTCTGTTCATAGTATCTATTCGATCATAAGAAAATAATGCTTTCACAATCGAAATAGTTCATCACAAAGGCCAAAAAGTAAAGTAAATCAATTCCTTCTAAAAGCTATGTTATACAAGTTAATATATCATAAATATAAGAAAAAGACAAGAAAAAAATATTGAAACTAAGAAATAGGATAAGGGAATCATGACAACTGTGAGGCCCACCATTCCAATATCTTCTTTATCTCAGATTTTATATCATCCTAGATTAGTTGTCGGGCTTCAACAACAGACATGTTTCCCTTCAACCTATTTTTTAGTCATACAATATCATCTTGTGCCACTTTATACTTGTTGTTCATTTGTTCCACACTTTCTTAGGTGGAATTGAGTTATTTCTCCTTGTTTTTCACCATGTACTCGACCTTGTCCAAGTTAATATGAATCTTCTTAAGCTCGCTCTTTGATAGTTGTAGATATGTGAGAGCCTTGGTTAACTAATCAGTGGGGTTTTATGGGTTGTCTAGCACAACCACAACACAAATGTGAGAATCAATATTTTGTTGCATATTTGTTACCTTCAGTTTGAGGGCTACTACCTCGTTATTTCTTTCTATCAATTCGTTGGCTAGGATTTCCTTCTCGCTTTCCCCCTGAGCCAACTCTTTGGCTTGTACATGATCTGTAGAAGGAATCTTAAGTTTTTGGCTCAAGGATTGGATATTTTATTGCGAGCCTTCAATGATAGCATCTATGGCAGCTTTATCATTTGGGTCCACCCACAGTTTTATAATTAGCTCTTTGTAGGTGTCATTTTGGCAATGAAGTGATCTTGAGTTGGCATTCTCCTGCTTTATTTTAGTAGTTTCCATCTCCAACAACTTCTTGAACTTGTTGATGGTCAAGGATCTCTTGCTTAACTCACTATAAATCATCTCCCATTCCTTCTTGTGTGAATTGATTTTGTCCTGTAAGGGGACACTAGTCATGACCGAAGACAAGTCCATTGTTCTGAACTATGACCTAGAAGGGAGGGGCTGCACTAAAGGATGATACAAGGAAAACTTCATCTAATTTATTCCTGGGTTCATGGAATCCAAGAGCTTGGTATGATATGGCACTGAATGGGAGGCTAGTTGTGATAACATTTCATATTTGAAATTATTCTTCATCCCCTCTGTTATTTACCCCTCCTCCCACTTGGGCCCCCCTGCTAATGTCCTTCCAATTGAACCTAGGATTGCTACCTCAATTGAGTTGGATGTGGAAGTTTTTTGTGGATCCTCTAATTGCACCTAGAAGCCTAGTCGATATAGGTTCTTCTCGGTCAATTTGACCTCAATCTCCTACTATGTTTGCTCCTTGAGTTTTTCTTTCTTAGTTTAGGATGCATCCTACATCATAGTATCTCCTGCTTCATCAATACTCCTCTTCTGGGTTTTCTACTCTATTCTTGGTATCTTGACTTCCATCTTTGTATTGATGGAAAATGAATCAAGATTAACCATACATTCTAATTTTGGTTTATATTCATGTTCTTAGGTAGAGGCATTAATCTCTTTCCTTTCACTATAAATAATACCATGAGAATCATAATGCCACACCTCTCCTATTTAAAAGTTCAATTCCTTTAAGATAATTTCAACCTGCCAGAAACTTTGTCTAGAATTCACAACAAAGGGACTTACAATCATGGAAATCTTGATCATATAACCTTTTTTACAGGAACAAAAAGTATTTGGTCTATATTTAGGCTCTACTTGAGGAAATCCAAATCCAAAATCCTCATGGGCATAAACACAGGCAACTGATAAGGAGGCAGTTGAGACCCATATACCCTGATTTCAGTGTAGTCTTCAAACAAGTACTAGTCACCCACCCTAGCATCCTTGCTAAGTTGAAGAATTTGTCTACGTTGGGGAAAGATTCAAGGAGGGGATACTTTGTTCATAATTTTATAAGTAGTGGCCATGAAAGTAGAAATAAAATGTGAAAAAAACTCATTGTTGGGTTTCTTCTTCAGAGAACTGTCCTAGTTAACCCCAAATTTTCTTTGCTTATGGGAGTCTACAATGCTGACGCCTAGGTAATAAAATTCCTCCACATGAGTGTAAAGGAACAGATAAACCAATATGGAGTAGTATTTAAAGTAGGAGGAAAGGTAATATTGGTTACAATGGAACTTGATGGCCTGAGCTAGAAAAGAGGGAATGTCAAGGAAAATATCTGGTTCCATAATCTTCTGTAAGAGGGTTGAGGCTACCTTAGTGACATTTTTTGTCTCATCATCATCAAACAACAATGAGATAACAAACAAAATAGGCTACACATTTTCTGAAAATAAGGAAATGGAAAAAGCTTCTGAATTCGTAGGCAATTGTGTTTTTGGAGCCAAAATTAGTTGAAGAAAGACCTGTTTCTCCCTTGCTAAGAGCGCATTGTAATCATAGAAGAGTGTGGTATCTATAAATTTCTCTAGATTTGGGGAATTTGGATAAACAAAGACATTTTTATCAATTTTGGGGTGACTTCTATAATTTTCTCCCTAGTGGATGAAATGCAATAATTTTCTTTCTGATGAAGGTGGCCATAAGCTAAGCCAAAAATTATACAAAAGGGTATACAGTTGGGGTAAATAGGTGGTACAATCCTGACTTGATGACTCAAAAGGGTTTTTCCATGTCCAGGTAGCGATTGTAGAATTTGAAATGAATATCTGACAGGTTCATATGGAAAAAAGAGTCATGAATTTATCCCTCTGTGTCCATGAAGGGTTCCAGGTGGCTTGAGGGTTTTGGCTATTGAGGTTTTGGGGTTTTTGGCAAGTATTTCTTCAATTTAAGCATGACAACAATTTGTGCAAGGATAGAGAATCTGTGGATTACCTGGTAAGTGGAGGCAATTTGATGTTATAGGTGCAAGAAGATCCTATTTTGGTTGACAGTCAGGCGAACGAAGTTGTGAACAAGAGGAGTGGTAGGATTTTTTTTGTAATAAATCAATTTGAGTTGCAACGGTTGATTTATGGGGATTTATAGGTGGAAAGATGAAGAGGTGATGTGGAGGAGACACATGGAAGAGTCCAATTGGGTAGAAACAAAGGGAGGAGGGTGATGCATCGAATGGTTTCATGCTCATCGGCCACACTTGCCTGGCAGTGGTCCCGACTACTGATGTAGTCACCACACTGGCATGACAAGTGGTTGGCCCATATATATTTCTCTGGCGGAATTCTTGGGTGCGCTTGGAGATGAGACTGGACCATCTAGAATTCATAGTAGTTGTTAATCTATCAAGTGCACCTTTTTTACTCTGAATTTCTGGCGACAAGCACTGGTTTAATTATCACGCTTATTACCCCGTTAGAGCTTCTTCAGGGGTGAGGTTGCTCTGAGATGGATGGGGATCTATCTAGCAGGAAGTGATTATTTAACCATTTAAATCATAAAGTGTGGGGGAGGCCCATGTTCCATCCTTTTATGCTTTTTTCTGCTTTTTCTTTCTCCTTGATTTTTTATCTAGAGCTCCAAATATTGTTTGAGCTCATGAACCAAAATATTCTGTAATACAACTATTATAGGAAAAACAGAGGGGGTACAACGTGTTTTATATTGCGTTTATAGAAACAACAATAATATGTGTGTTCTTGCTCTATATTATGTATATAGAAACAATATTAATATGTGTGTTCTATATTATTTTTATAAAGATTGATTTTTAAGACAATAATTTGATACACTAGCTTAAAGAGCTATTTAAAACAATCCACAACTTGTCTCAAGTTAAGCAATATTTTAAAAATCCACTATTCTTTTTGTCTCAAGTTAAGACAATTTCTATGTAGATTATTCAATGGATGAGTAGAACTATAGAAATTTTCATAGTAAGTGTCATATGTTGCTGATATTTGGGATTACAATCGATTCAAGTTGGTTTTCTATCTTTACATGCCTAATATATTGGTCAATCACGCATAGATCCTTCAGTACAATCCCACTATATATCATGTGGTGTATTTGGATCTTTCAAAATGTTGTTATTTTTTAAAACAAAGTCGCTCATATCACTACCACTTGTCATAACATTGTTCAACATTACTCGAAGATTGGCCCACTGATGACTTGACCCTCTAGGTGATCTACCTCCATCAAAGATCTAGGAGATTCTTTCCTACTAGGATTTTTTGATGGTGCAATGAATTTATGAAGTTGTGGGCGTGGGGCACTGATCAAACTCAGACTAAATAAGGAATATCGTTTTTATTGGCATGCATGATAAGGGACAAATTTCAGGGGAAAAATTTGGCAGTTTGGGAGCTCCTTAAATGTGTGAAATGGTTGGAGATTGAATTCATGAAGATCGCAGTGGGTTCAAAATCGATCATTGATTAGATGTTGGGACAAAACTCCCTCCAACCCCCCCCCCGCCCTTCATCACTGGATGCCTCAAATCGTGCAGTCCATTCCTTCATCCTTTGTTCATGTGTATAGGGAACAAAATTGGGAGGTAGATGCCCTATCTAAACATGGATTGCTCATGTGTTTCAGCAAGATGTATTTTGAAATGCTGTTGCATGGCTTTATCTGTGTTGAAGGTTCCTTTGATTTTTGATCTAGAGGTTTTTTTTGCCTTTTTGTCTATTGCTTTGGAGGCTTGTTTTTGGTCTCTCTTTGTATCTGAGATGTATCTTCTTGTTTGAAGGTTATTGTTGTTTATCCTCGCTTTTCTTGTAAGTTTTTATTATTATTGATCCTTTGAAGGATATGTCAGCAATCTATAGAGGATTGATATCATCTTTTTGTTGTATCAAACACTTATTAGTGAAGTTGTCACATTTTTCTATGTTGAAAAAAAAAAAGTGTCATATGTTCGAGGATTATTCGGGAAGTAAGTTGATTCCTGCATATTTGACAGTATGCTCGTACTTGATGGTATGCTCTTCAGTAATTTTAAATCAAACTCATGCTTTAAAATGTACTAGGTGGACACATTGAAAAAGGGACAGATTGTTGTCAAAGACATATATTCTAGATTTCCATTAGATACAATTGATGAAAGACTCTAGTGGTATAAAAAAACACAGTATTGGGACACTCCTATGAAGTTGAAATGTTTTAATCGGAGAGTGCTTACTTGGGAATCTGGATATATTAATCCACAAGGGGTTTGAAGGCCCTGACATATGCTCCCTATGCTTGGCATCCATGGACAACACACATCAAATTTTTTTACTTTCTTCATATATAAAATCTGTTTGGGATGGGGTTATGACTCTGCTCAACATCAAAGGGAGATGGAAATAGGGTTCAATTGAGGAATGTCTATCATCATGGTTTATCTATCATAAAAAATATGCAACATTACCCTTTTATATATTCTAAGGAATATGGAGATGCAGAAACAAAAAGATCTTTGAACAGAGAGAACCAAATATCATGGAAATGATATTAAAGAATGATGCATACTTTGGGGAGATTGGGCAAATAGTAAGGAAAGACCGTAGAAGAATCATCAAGTATATCGACATTTGGAAGGAACTCCCGGTTGGTTTCTTTGATGGGGCGTGTGTTCAAAGAAAATGTGGATGTGGGCGATATATTGTAATAGTACCTGATACATTTTACCATTAATGGTGGGAAGGAGGGAGGGGCACAAACAATGGGGCAGAACTCATTGCACTGTGGGGCACTTTACTATGTGTAAAACGGTTGGGTATGTAGACTTTAAAGATTTTTGGGGACTCAAAAAGTGTCATGGAATGGGTAGAAGGATCTTCACAATTTAATCTAGTCATTCTTACTTCATGGATGAGGCGTATTAGGATAATGGATCAAACATTTCAATAGATCTCTTGCATGCATGTGTTCTGCGAACAAAATGGGGTTGCAGAGATATTGTCAAAAAAAAGAGTATTGTTAGAGGCAAGTATGATTCAATTTTCCACATTCCAACAGGGTTCAATAGTAATGAAAGACATATAAAGATCCTATAGCATAGAACTTAATATCCATTCAGAGTAAAATATGCATTTTTTAATCTTGTCATGACCATTTTTTAGACTACTTAATAGGTACTTCAGAAACAATAAGAATTGTTGTACTAACATATATTCTTGGAATAGAATTTTGTTTTATGTAGCACTACAATGATAGTAGAAAATTGATATATATATCTATATATATATATATAAAAAGCAAGAAACATAACAAAAACATGCTATTGTAATCATTTTTATTAATGAAAAAAATGATTTTTTTTGGACTGAAAAAAAAAAGTGGCCCTACTTGAAAAAAAAAGTGCTCGTATTTGAGGGAATCATAACACTACCGAAGAGAGGATGTCCAACACGCCCAACATATTACAATCCAAAGGAGCACTTACAATCCTGCAGATATGAAGGTATTGGGCGGGACAAAAGAAATACGGGTACACCTCTGATATTCAATGATAAAGTGGTAAAATTGGAATGCCGATGCCAAGAGAGTCTTTACATCTATATGTATTTAGCAAGAGAAACGAAATTACCGGTACATCTCCATTACTCAAAGTTAAACGGCTGAAATTGAAACGCTAGTGACGAGAATCTATGGATGGAATTGAATAGTCTGGTAAATCGCAAATAGTCCAACCATTCCCGCAGGACAAACTCTTACTTAATTACCTCACAGCGCTCGTTTTCTCCGCGAGATTGAACCTTTGGTGTCACAGCACATAGTATGTAGAATGTGACTGATTTGAAATTATCGCATTTCCACTAGAACGTCCCGACTGTCAAATCGGCGTGAATATAGTCGCTTCAAGTTTCAGATTCGTTCGAAGAATTTTTCAGTGAAGTATTCTTTTTGTCAAACCTCCTCCGAAATATTCTTTCTCCAAAGATGTTACGGACACCCGTGATCAACGGTGACGTTGATCGTTTCGGTAGTAGTTCGTTATCACTGAATCAAACTTACCGTTTCGGTGGTAGTTGGTTATCACAGGATCAAACTTAATTGAAATGTTGGATTATTCAAAACATGCGGTAAATTTCTTCTCTGCATTGACGTTGGCCGGGATTAAATTCAACTTAAATTTAAAATAAAATAAAATAACTTCATTATATCATATCATGCAGCAAATTTTCATTAATTTGATGTTTATGATTGCATATCTATGGTTAAGAAATATAGAGGAAAAATAATAAATTGAAGTAAATTAAGCCATGTGCTGCAATTTACATGGAAAATCCTATTTTAGGAAAAACCATTGTTTTTTTAATTCTAATCACAATAAATCTACTATATTTTATTCACCCAATATTATAGGAGAACAACGTTTACTGCAACTTTTATTTCGATTAGATGTCCCACCTAAATTTTATAATTCCAAATAAATATAAAGTTTATACAAAATTAAACTTTTGTGTAGATTGATTAATTATATTTATTTTATATAACTAGTTTGATATTATATTTTATATGAAATTATTTTATCAATAACAGTTTTTTATTATAAATGAGAAGCATTAACCAAAAATTAAATATTCAATCTGTTAGGCCAGGGAAAAAATAATATTACCTAAAAATAATATATCTTAATATAATTTTAATTCAATATAATAAAATATTTCAATGAATTCAATATAATAAAATATTTGAATGTATTATTCAAAGATATTTGCATGCTAATGTAGATTGATACAATGTAAAATATATTAGTAGATATGGTATTTTATGTGGAATCTATTATGTAGTTTAATCTAGTGTACATGGTTGGCTATGACTAACTTGGTTTTTAGTGCTTAGTGGTAGGCATGTGCATAACTTCATCATGAATTGTTCTACATATCAATATGTGACAAGAATGATGCTCTTGGCATGAGGGACTTATTTCTATAAAGGTAGTATTTTAAGTAACATCAGGCTCTGAGGAAAGCTCGAGCAAGCTCCCTGAAATTGTTAGGAATTTTTAAGTCTAAATTACTATAAAGCTAAACTTGTATTTAGTGTGACATAAGTCTTCTCAAACTTATGATAGAACTCATAAATTTGCAAAGGGGGAGGAAATCATTAACTTGCGTGGTTTACCACTAACTACTTCTTAATCTCTCATTAAATGTCTTTATTTAGTGCTAATTCTCGCTACGTGGGTTGTTCCAAGCATTGTGTTTCATTTATGGAGATTGGCACTAATGATAGAAGTTGCAACAGATGAAAATCATAGGATAGAGACCATATCTATTACCTGACCCGATAAATCATGTCACACGACATCTCATGTGCTAAGTACTATGTGATGACCACTTGTGGGAGAGGCTGCATGATGGAGATATGGTTGTCTCGATATATGGAGACATGTTTGTTCCAAGGGATAGATAGGAGAAGTGATGAATCATGTGGAAGATCATCATTAAATCACAATAATTTTATAATGGGAAAACATTACTTTGCACCAAGGATGAGACTCGATGGGACCCACGAACTAGGTGAGGCAACATTTGTCATGTAGGTCGAGTAAGGCTACGTGGATGTCACGTGGAATTCTGAGAGGAGGAGGACACATGATGTGGTAAGGTTGTTGATGTGGCATGTTGAGATTGTGACCCATGGCAGGGAGAAATGGCCTTTTTGGATGGCCAAGTGGTAGGATCTCAAGGGACACATGGCACCGTTGGAGGATTCCTTGTGGTAAGGTGACATAAGTCAAAAGTGTGGCATTAATAGGTTTCAGAAAGGACGGGTGATGTGGAGCTAAAAGACGTGGATGCTAGGTGGAACCATAGGTCATGCCATGTTGTCACCGGATAGAAAGTACGATGTCAAAATTGGTGCTTAGAGACAGGGAAATTCCACCTAGTGCCTTTTGTCTAGCATTAATTTCATGCACTACATAAAAGGGATATGGGCATGGACTGACAATAACTCTAAGTGGGGATTCCTCTTTTAGATAGCATAAAGATGGACATTGCTTTGTGGATGTTTTGAAGTAGGGTTCCTTTAGAAATAAGGCACATTGGCATATGGTGCTATGGCATGATGCCTTAATGCATGCCACATCAGACTACAAGATATGTCAAATATCCACATAGGACACTCGGGTTACCATGTGGCAATATTTTTTGATGCGGCAAGGATTAAAGGGGTCAACTTCAAATTGGCATAAGGTCATATTGATGTAAATTCTATGTCATCAAAAAGCTCTTAATGAGATATACATGATGTTAATAATTATCCAAAGTGATTTATTCACACTTTGGTGAAGAATAAATTATGTAACCCCATATTCATGATGTAACCATCGAGGTTTGGTTAGTTAAAAGTATCACCTCCCATTCACCCTCGATTAAACCAAGGGGGTGGCAGGGAGCATTACAGTGTGGTATCAAAGAACCGAAGTTCAACACTTGGTACTAAATAAGCCTTAGATAAGAACAAAGAGGGACTATGTATTGAATTATGGAAGGATATATAAAATTAATGACTAACTGTTATTTTTCTATGTAGGTGCATGCATGTTTTTTTTTCTAAGCTTCGTAGGACTCTCAAAATTTTGAGTTCTAAATGTCCATTATTCACCCTGCTACGGGGGGAGGGTAGCACAAGATTCGAACCCAAGATCTCCAGTTCGGTGAGACTTCATTCCATAGCCATTGCCACTTGATCTACCCTAGGTGAACATAGTTGCATGCATGTTAATCCTCAAGACATGATTAATATATCTATTGATATGATATTTTGTTCATTTTCTAACTAACATACTAATCCAAATTGAATGTTTCATCTAGTTTTAGCACACTCCTTGCAAACATACCAAGGATATAGGTGATGAGTGAATATTTTTATTGTGATGGATTTCAACTAATAATTATGTGTGTGTAACAACACATAAGAAGACACCAAAGAAACATCAAGAGACTAAGGGAATGATCCACAAAATGGCACAATAAATCACTCATAAATTCTAGCATTGTGAGGGGGAAGAGTCAATTGGAAAAAGGAGAGAGGAAGGCTCTCATTATTGGATGAACACCCTTAGAAGTATAAGAGTTGAGTAGGGAAGCTATAAGGCTCACAATGAAAGGATTTTCATAGTTTAGGAAAACCAAACATGAGAAAAGGCAATTGTACTACAAAGATTAGAAGACTTGAAAAGGCAAGGGAAACATGATCTAGGTACTAGCTACCTAGGAAGTGGTAAAGGAATAAAAAATCCACTAGGACTTGGGAAGCATGAAGGAGCGTTGATGGTGCAGCTGGAAACAAAACTAAAAAAATACATAGGAAGACAAGTGAAGATACAGTGGGAGGCGAAACCACACTAAGTACTCCAAAGAGGGCAGTAGATATTCATAAGACATTGTCCAATGTTGCCACTAAGAGACATTCTTAGCAGAAAAAGAAAGAGAAGGATTGGAAGTTGGAAGAATTTAACGAGGAAAGACCTCCTATGTTTGATGGAGAGGTCAACAAGGCAGAAGAAATAGAAGTGTGGCTACTAGGAACAAAGAAGTACTTTAAGGTACATAATTACTTAGAGATTATTAAGGCAGGAGCAGTTATTTCCATCTTGAATAGAAAGGTTGATATTTGATGGGAATACTTTAGGAATATCAAGAATATTTAGGAAGCAGATTTTTCCTAGAGGAGATTTGAGAGATACTTCCAGGCGAAGTACCTTTCCAAAAGGTACTATAACAATAAGGCCAAGGAGTTTTATGAGCACAAATTAGGGAAATTGACAACTGATGAATATGCAACGATATTGTTGGAACTATTGAGGTATGTGCCTTACATCACAAATCAGAACGTAAAAATCTATAGGTATGACAATGGTTTTTCATAGGCATTCAAGAATAAAATAGGGTTTGATGAGCCAAAAGCTATAAAGGACATCGTCTGAAAGATGAATTATTTCTATGAATAATCCAAGCATAGGATTGATTCCTGAATGGATTGGAAAGAAAAAGGAAACCCAACTTTAGAGGAAAAGGGTGAAAAATTGTAGGACATCAATAAGGAGGAAGAAATGTGAAGTTTTCCACCTCTGTAAAGGGTGAAATTTAGCAACAATATATTACTATTAATAGAGATAGATCATTTAAGCTCATAAAAGAGGAATTCAAGAGTTTCATAGAAGGGCTTATTTAGTGTTGCACTTGTGGAGAAAACCATAAGAAAAGAGATTTCCCTCAATAACAATGGAAATATGAAAGGTTGTACGATGTGCAAGTAGTATACAATGAATGATGTGGCTCAGAATGTGCCACAAATCTATGCTACATTGGAGAACATGTATTCCAATCACAAAGCATCAGTGATTGAGATGGAAGGTATGATCAATAACCAACTTGTTTCAAGTTTGATTGATCCAAGTTCTAATTTTAGTTATGTTATCCCAAAAGTTGTAGAGAAATGTACATTTCAGAACATAGTTGATGAAAGATCATGGTTAGTTTAGTTTCCCATAGGAACCAATAGATGAGTTGAAGATGCATTGAAGTCATGCCCAATAGTGATAAATGGCATGCCCAAAATTGTAGATCTGAATGTGATACCGTTGCCTCATATAATGTTCTAGTTCGTATGGACTCACTAGTGGGCCACAAAACAAAAATCAAATTCTACAACAAATCAATAGAATGCCTCATTGACAAGAGGGGATTTAATAATGTTGCAAGAAATAAGAAAACTAGTGACTTTTTAAAAATTAACAAAAATACAAATTAAGGTATGTAGTCGAAATGGTTATGAAATTTACATTGTCCAAGTGACCAACGAATTATAAGTTGATAGAGATAGAACGGAAGAACAACCAATTTTAAAATATTTCAACAATGTGTGAGGAAATTCTAGGATTTGCAACAAGAAGATAAATTTACTTCTGAATCGAACTACTATAGGGATCAATACCAATATCAAGATCTTCATACCATATAAGCACACCATAGTTGGTAGAGATAAAAATACAATTAAAAGAAATACTAGAAAGGGGATATATTCGACCTAGCGTGTCACCCTGGGGAGCTCTAGTACTGTTCGTAAAGAAGAAGGATGGCACATTGAAGTTTTGTATGGGCTATAAGAAGCTCAATAATACCACAATAAAAAAAAATATCCTCTATCAAGGATTAATGACCAATTTGACCAACTAAGAGGAGTTGTGGCGTTCTTAAAGATAGAGTCAAGGTCTTGGACCATCACGTATGAATTAAGGAAGAGGACATCCACAAGATAGCCTTTAGAACCAAATATGGGCATTATGGATTTGTGGTGGTTCCATTTAGACTCACCAATGATCTAGAAAGATTTATGTGTTTGATGCATAATGTTTCAAGTCCATATTTGGACAAGTTTGTGCTGGTCTTTCTAGATGGAACTTTGGTTTATTCTAAAACCAAGTAGGAACACGAAAAATTTCACAACAATTTTACAATTTTTGATAGAACAGATGATTTATGCCAAGCTAAAAAAATGTTATTTCTTTCAATCGTAAGTTCATTATTTTCAACATATTGTTTCCAAGGAAGGAGTAGTAATAAATCTTGAGAATACCAAAGCCATCATGGAGTGGCCGATTCCTTACAATGTGACAAAATTCAGATCCATTCTGCTTTGGCTAGGTATTATAGAAGGTTCATTCGAATTCTTTTAGGTATTGGACATTCAATCACAACATTACATCTAAAAGGAGCTAAATTCTAATGGACAACAAAATGTGCAACCATATTTAAGCAGTTAAAACATATGCTCACACATGGACCAATATTTTGAATAACAGACTTGGAAAATGATTTTGTGGTATGAATGGATTCTTGGAAAGAGGGGCTAAGTGGAGCCCTAATGCAAGAAGGAAAGGTGATTTGTTGCAAATCAAGGAAGATACATGAGCATGAGAAAAAATATGTCACTCATGACTTGGAGTTTGCAACAATAGTGCATGGATTTAAAATGTGGAGGCATTACCTCCTTGGAAGGACTTTTTTTTTTATTTCGGATCATGGAGGGTTGAGGTACTTATTTGACCAACCCAAGCTAAATGCAATATAGGAAAGGTGGCTAGAATTGATCAGTGAATTTGATTTTGAAATTAAATGTATCAAAGAAAAGGAAAACAAACTAGTTGACGCACTTATCAAAAGGGTACAAGTAGCTCATATAGTTGTTATCAGTACTTATCATGTTTAAATTAAAGGAAATTTTAAGGAGGCAATGCATCAAGATGAACATTACCAATAAGTGAAACAACACTTGTAGCAAAAACCAAAAGGAGCACTGAGTAAGAATTTCTCACTCACACTGGATGGGTTGTTGAAATTCACATATAGGTGGTATATACCTTACATTTGTAACTTGAGAAAGCTCATCAATGATGAGTTTCATAAAAGGCCTTATCCAATTCATCATGACTATCAAAAAAGGATAACATCTAGAAAAGTGATGCACTACTATCCAAGTATGATAAAGGATGTTTCTATGTACATTGCCAAGTGTCTGGAGTGTAAACAAGTGAAGTTGAAGTGTAGACATATAGAAAAATTGTTACAACTAATCTTGATTTCTTGGTGGAAGTGGGATGTAATTTCTATGGACTTCATCATAAGGCATAGCATGATGCCATGATGGTAGTGGTGGAAAATCTTAGTAAGGAAACTCATTTTATGGATATCAAATAAACTTACCAAGAAAATGAAATTTCCCATACTTTCATGAAAGAAGTGTTTAGATTTCATGGATCACCTAAGAATATTATTTCAAATCAAGATTCCAATTTCACATCAAAGTTTTCAAAATTGTTGTTTACTGGCCTTGTAATAGAGTTATCATTTACTACAATGTATTATCCTGAAATAGATGGACAAACGTAAAGAGTAAATAGGGTGCTAGAAGACATGTTAACAATGCATGTCATGCATCGCCCAAAGAGAAGGGAATCATTGAAGATGAGTCCTTTTGAGGCTCTATATGGAATAAATTGTAATGCAACCATCAGTTTGAATTATCCAATTAATAGGGTGCATATTATACCTATAATATTGAAGGAAACAAAATATGAAATAGTCACTATTAGGAAGAAATTGAAAGTAGCTCAAGACAAGAAAAAGAGTTATGTGGAACAACATAGAAATCACAAGGAATTTCAAGTAGGGGAACATGTTTACCTTTGCATCAGACCAAGGAAGAGTTCACTAAGAATTGGGTCATGTGCCCAATTAACACCAAGATCCTGTGGACCATTTCATATTTTAGAAAGAGTGGGGAAAATGGTTTACAAACTAGCCTTACCATCCATATTGAAAACATATGATGTTTTCAATGTTTCCTTGCTTAAAACTTATGTTCATGATGCTAATAACGTCATTGATTGGTATGTGATATAGGTGTAACTTTTCCAAGAATTTCAAACAAAACCATAGTGTATTATGGATCGAAGGAAAATTTTGCTCTAGAATCAAGTAATTGAGCATGTCGAGGTGTTGTGGAAGCACTTTGGAGCAAAATTGGGCCATCTAGGAAATGGCTCATCAAATGAGGGTATCATACCCATTTTTGTTTTCAATGTAAGAAAATGTAAAGAGAGTTGTTTTTATATAAATCTCACTGTGAATTTTGTGTTTAGATGTAGAACACTGAGGGTAGTGTTCCTCTACAGGGGTGGGGTTTGTAATAGCCCTTTTTTTGGTACCCTTCATGTAAATATTATTATATGAATTGTGTATGTAAATTGATGTAAATTATAAAGGATGACTAGACTGGCAAGAGTACATGGATTGAAATTCTATGGAGAGGAGTTACTTGGGAAAGGATTTAACCAAAGCCAATGCATTAACTTGACACCTATCTACCTATTAAAATTTATTACCCCCTGACACAAGCATTGAAGGAGTATGTGCTACCTAGTTGAGGGGACAAGCTCGTACAACCCTTGCTATGGGAGAGATGATTTGAGAAGTCAACACACAAAAAGAAAGAGAGAACAAATGAGAAAAAGAAGTGAAGGCATTCAGAAGAATGCATAGAAAAATAATGTGAATATTAATCATGGAGGTATTGAAGGAAAAGGCTCATGATATAAAATGGAACATCAGGTGGATGTTAGAAAATTATATATTATGGAGCAATGGAACACATAACATATTGTAGAAATATAAACACAGAAAGCGCATAAAACAAGAGAGACACAGATATACGTGGTTCACCCACTTTGGGCTATGTCCACCCCGAACAGCTAGTCCTTCCTTTCTATTATCCAGCAAAATGAAGAGACACAACCTACAACAGATCCGCTGTAATATCCTCTGTTTTCTCTCACAGTCTCACCTCTCTATTTCCCGCTCACAGGATACACATCTATCACACAGCCTCAAATACAATGCCCTCATACAAAGAGAGGGGTTGCCTTCTAGGGCAAAAAACCCTAAATTAAACATAAGTTCTGCCGTCAGATCATCCGCCTAATGAACGGCCCAGATTGACAAGAAATTACTATGCTTTTACAAGGCAATTTTACAGCTGCTTTTAGCTTTGGGGGCGCTGCCCCCGAAACCCCCCGCCAGGGGGCGCTCCGAAAGGTTGCAGCCGCCCCCCCCCTGGACCCCCCCTGTAGCGAATATTTTACGGGCGGCATTGTCGCCCCCATTTCGAACTGGGGTCCAATGTGGTGATACCTTTGAATATAGAAGATAATCAGGCTCCACACCCAACAATCTCCCACTTGGAGACTGATTGTAGCAACTCCATCGCTGCTCCATTTGCTGGACAATGACTCCTCTTTGGACCTGGCTGTTTCTCATCTTCATCGTCATCCTTGAAGACCAATTGAAACTGAGCATATTCTCAGTTTCTCCCTGGTTACAACTTTTGTTAGCATATCTGCAGGATTCTGGCTAGTGTGTATCTTTTCCAGCTTCAACTCTCCATCTTCCAACACTGATCGTATGAAATGGTACTTGAGCTATATGTGTTTAGTCCTGGAATGAAATGTTGAGTTCTTTGCAAGATGAATGGCACTTTGGCTATCACTGTATAACATGCCCATATCATGCTCCTTACCCAATTCACCCATAAACCTTTGTAACCAAATCATTTCTTTACTAGCCTCTATAGCAGCAACATACTCTGCTTCTGTTGTTGAAAGTGCAACAACACTTTGGATTTTTGAAACCCAACTGACAGTTGTTCCTCCAACAGTAAATACATATCCTGTAGTGCTCCTCATGTTATCTATGTCACCTGCCATATCTGCATCAACATATCCTTGTAGGGAGATGTTTGAACCACCAAAGCATAATGCTTGATTTGTGGTACCTTTCAAATATCTGAGAATCCATTTCACTGCCATCCAATGTTCCTTTCCTGGATTGTTCATGTACCTACTTACAACTCCCATTGCATGTGCCATATCGGGCCTTGTGCAGACCATTGCATACATTAACCTTCCAACTGCTGATGCATATGGAACTTTAGACATATAATCCATGTCTTCTTGGGTCTTTGGGCACATTTCCTTGCTAAGTTTGAAATGGCTAGCAAAAGGTGTACTAACTGGTTTTGCATTATGCATGTTAAATCTTTTCAACACCTTTTGTATGTACCCATTCTGAGACAATGTTAATTTACGATTTTTCCTGTCTCTAGTTATTCTCATACCAAGGATTTTTTTTGCAGCTCCCAAATCCTTCATTGCAAATGAATTTGCCAATTTTTTTTTGAGCACATTTATTTCCTGCATGTTAGATCCTGCAACAAGCATGTCATCTACATACAATAACAATATAATATAGCTTCCATCATTTTTCTTTTTCAAATAAACACAATGGTCAGAGTGACATCTAGTATAACCTTGTTCAGACATAAACTTGTCAAATTTTAGATACCACTGCCTTGGAGCCTATTTTAAGCCATATAAGCTCTTCTTCAACCTGCACACTAGTTTATCCTTCACTTTCACCTCATATCCTTGTGGCTGCTACATATATATCTCTTCCTCCAAATCCCCATGGAGAAAGCCTGCCTTTACATCTAACTGCTCAAGATGCAAATCTTCAGCTGCTACAAGACTTAAAATAGTTCTGATTGAAGTCATTTTAACAACAGGAGAAAATATTTCATCAAAATCAATACCTTTCTTCTATGCAAACCCCTTCACCACAAGCCTAGCTTTATACCTCTATTTTCCTCCATCTTCTTCCTTCAGCCTGTAAACCCAATTATTCTTCAATGTAGTTTTTCCTACAGGCAACCTGACTAAATCCCAAGTCTGGTTATGCATTAAGGAGTCCATCTCTTCTTCCATGGCTACCTCCCACTTCTTCTTGCTTTCAACCTGCATTGCTTCTTCATAACATTCGGGTTCACCGGAATCAGTCAACAATAAATAATATAAGGAAGGAGAGTATCGTTCAGGGGGTCTACTTATCTTGGTAGATATTCTAACACCACTTTCAGGTGTTTGGGGTGCCTATTGTTGTTGTGGTGGTTGTTGTTGTTGTGGTTGTTGATTATTATTATTTTCAGGAACCTTTACTTTTTCAGTGATTTCATCAAGAACTGCATATTCCTTATTTTCCTTTTCTTGTTTCTTTTCCTGCAACTGATTCTTATACAAGACCTTTTCATTGAATATTACATCTCTGCTCCTAATGATTTTTTGATTTTCATAATCATATAAGTGATAACCAAAATCATTAACACCATATCCAATAAAGGTACATTTCTTTGACTTTGCCTCAAGCTTTGTTCTATTTTATTTATCAATATGGACGAAGGCCTCACAACCAAAAGGCTTTAAAATAGAGTAGTTTACCTTTTTACCTATCCATGCTTCCTCTGGAACACCACCATCCAAGGAACTTGAAGGCCCTCTGTTTATTAGATAAACAACAATATCTACAGCATCTACCCAAAACTGTAAAGGCAATCCTGCATGCAATCTCATGCACCTTGCATGCTCCATGATTGTTCTGTTCATCCTTTCTGACACACCATTTTCTTGTGGTGTTCTTGGAACTGTCTCTCTCTATGAATTCCATGCTCTAAACAGTACCTATCAAACTCTTTGCTGCAATATTCACCTCCATTGTTTGATCTAAGACACTTCAATTTCTTTCTTGTCTCAATCTCAACCAAAGCTTTCCATTTCTTGAAAGTATCAAATACATCAAATTTATTCTTAATAAAATAAATCCAAGTTTTTCTAGTTGCATCATCAATAAAAGTAACATAATAATGAGAGCCACCGAGAGATGATACCTGAGCAAGTCCCCATACATCTGTATGCACAAGCTCTAATTTTTCATTCTTCTTTTCTTTCCCAACTTTGAGAAATCTGACTGTCTTCTGTTTTCCATAAATACAATTCTCACAGAAGTCCAAATCAACATTCTTCAAACCCGGCAACAAATTCCTTGAATGAAGAATCTTCATCCCCTTTTCACTCATGTGTCCGAGCCTATGATGCCATAATTGTTGTTGGGAAAAGTATCTATTCAGAACGCCCCTATCCCACTCTAAGGTGTGATAGTGCCTTAGCAACAAACAAGGAAAACTACTTGAGTATTCTTCTTTATGAAATGTAAATGAGGAGAAAGGATCTAACTAACCTGTGTCTTCCGCTAGTTTGTTGATCCAATCTCTCCTCTCTTCAATAGCTCCCAGCTCCCTGCTCCCTCACCGGCCCAGCTTCACCGAATTCCTGCAAGGTCATAAGAGAGAGAAACTACACGAAGATATAGATATACATTCATAAAAAGCTCAGGATCAGATTAAGCTAAACATGCAAATATAACAAAACATCATTGATACACAGCATGTAGGAGAAACTCAAATAGTTTATTGATAGAATAAGAAAGTCCAAGAGGAGATACAACCAAGTGAGTCCCAATCCAGCATCTACCTCCTAGCAAAGGAATCCCTTCCTCTCCTCCAACAAAGCATAAATCACCCAATGTACTAATCTCAATCTCAAACCAACAGCAATTCTCTGCAAAGTACAAAATTCTAGCCTCTGGATCTCTGGGATGAGGGATCCATATATAGATGTAAGCAGAGAGGATGAGTCAACTTATGTTTTGACTTGTGGCTTCTCTCTGTCAGTTCTTGCTTCCACTTGGAGACTGAGAGCCTCTTACTCATCACTTGGTCGAATTCAGTGAGGCAAGTGTCATTGGAGAAGATTCTGGAAGCTTCCATGGTCTTTCCACCTCGTTGAATGACTCTGCCACTTGTCCTTTCCCGCTCAATGCACATGGTTAGTGCATTCAAGTGCGTTGCAATGCACCTAGACAGTGTACTGGGGTGCTTTGCAATGCAGGTAGCTAGTGGAGCAATTGAATTGATCCTGAATTGACTGTTTCTGAGTGGTTTTTGGTGGAGAACTTCTGGGAGAAGCTGTCATTGGTTGACCTTGTTCCTTTAGGAGCTGTAACAACATCTTTAGGGACTTTGGATCCCTTGAATTATGGACATTTCATGCTCATAGCTGTAAGGCACAAAAATGTCTATAACAGTTGCCCCCTAAAGTATGAGGCCGTTTATCGGGTGAAATGCTTTATTAGGAGGATCCGAAGTTCTTTCAATGCTGGGAGGAGACCTGTAATAAGATACAATACAATACATTATTTTTCATACTGTTTTCATGATCTAGCTGAGGTGGGCATTCCCATGCTCAGCTTTATAAATTCATTTTTATGTACATAGGACAGACAATCGTCTGATGTTAGACTGATGATTCTGATGAAATCATCATCCTTTTGGTAGGATGATTATCTGTTCTGCAATGCTGTACATGTCAATGTCTTTATTTTTTTTGAATATATATCGCAGCCCGGATGGATGAAACTAGATCCGGGGTCTTCAATCTCGTCCGATCTTTACTCTAAGTACAAGTCGATCCATGTGAGAAATGTTTTGAAGTCGAACATGGAAAGACATCGCTTGATTACCAGTCAATGATGTAAACTGTTAACAAGCGCGAGAGGAATCACAGATAATGATGATGACCCTCAATGTACTACAGTACAATTCACGTGGTGTGAATAAAGGATTTGGTGTCGAACACCACGCAAAATCTTTCGGTCGAAGGTCATTGATGTATACCTGTCGCCGGAAGTGAGAAACTTGCCATTGAGGCATGCAAGCTTCAAAGTACTGAAGGGGGTGTTCCTAGATCAACTTCTTGGATAATGAGCTAATGTCGACAAGAAGCGATCCATCAAAGGAGGGCCTTAATGTATCCCAAATCAGTGACACGGAACGGAGCAAATGATTTTGATGGAGGTGAAAACGATCTGATGATATATGGTTCAGGGTGGCGGTCATGAAAGAATGAAGTATAATGTAGGGTAGTGGATGGGACACGGTTAACTCCTCTGGATGACTTCTCTTGAACATATCGACGACACTTATATGATGGATTGGTAGCATTTACCCCAAAGGTGGATGGTATGGCGAGACCATGGTGATGTGACTGGTGAATGAAACAACCCAACCCGACTCAGGCACGGAGTGGAAGTGTCATGTTCAAGAGCGACTTGCTACCAATAAAGGTTCTTTGAGTTTCTTCCCAATTTTTCCCCAGTCATTGCTGACCAGTACCTCTTTATTTTTGTCAAGCTTGAGGAGGATAACATATGCTTGTTCTATAATTTTCCCTTCGGGCAAACCCATCGCTATGTTATAACGAGCCTAGCGATAGTGAAACTCGTTCTTGTCTAAAGACAAGTTTGTCGCTATTAATGTTTTTAACGAGTCTAACGACAAAGACAACTCGGTCCTTTTCATTTTTAGAGAGTCTGAAAAGGTACGTAAAGTTAACTCCGGAAGTCCTTTTTCGTCATCTAATCCCTTAAGTCTGAAAAAGTATAAAACAATACAGAAGGGATGAATTTTCGATAGTTTTAACGAGCCGAACAAAACAAGCGCTCGATCTTTTTGTGCAATAATCCCTCAGGTCCAAAAATATTAAAATCTAGAGGAGGGATAGCTCTTCCGATCGCTTTAACAAGCTGGAAGGCCAAAACTCAACAATCTTTTCATATTTTACGAGTCAGATGAAAAGAGCTTAAAGAAGACTCGTCCTTTGAGGAACGAGTGATAAAATGGGTAGCAGCTGATTCCAGGTAAGGGTTGGAATTTTCCAAGCACGATAGTGTCACAAGGATGGCTAGTGAAATTACTCTTCGCAGCTGTTCCTCAAAATGGGTAAACAATCAAATGGAGGTGAATGATCGGCCAATGGAAAAGTGGAGGTGACGGTGCAAACACGACCAAGGCTTTAATGGTTGATAATGCTACATTCACGGTGGTCATTTACTGGAGGGTAGTTCATTTTTTAACGAGCTTAAACACAGGTTGAAACACTTGCTCGATCTTATGTTTATTTTTTAACGAGCATGAACTATGTGCTAAAACTGCTCGATAACATGGTCTTGTTTTGATTTTTACCATAAATAGCTTTACTTCTTCAAAGATAGTACTGTTCTATCAATTGCTTCATCAAACTAGTTAGAAATGAACAACATTTGCTTGAAAATGAGATTAAAACGCTAATATTTTACTTTGAACTACGTAAAAAGCAATTAAAAAGTGTTTTTACCTCTCATTTTACCATTTCATTTGAACTTGGTTTGTTGGAGCTTTGGAGGTGCCTCTTCCCCCTTGATTTTCATCAGCTGATTTCGGGAGATTCTGTGGACAATTCTCGGTGCCGTCTGGACCAGGTAGGAGCTAAACCTGAGCTCTTTCATTTCATGGTTTCTTTTCTGCATTCTGTGCTTCAGTCCCTGCTTTTCTGAGCCCCTGGGTTTTGATGGGAGCGTTCTGCCATCAACGCACCCTAGGCATGTCGAAACCTACACTGATTGTGGGTCACCATGAAGGTGACTTAACATTCAACACACCCATAACACCTATGTAGGTGCGTTGGGCGCAGAAAGGAAAGATGTAGCACAGTTTTTAATGGAATTTTTCCCTGTTTCTCATCAAAATTGGGATTTAATCTCCTCTCTTGTTTGTTTTTGCAGAGATATTGGAGCAAAATGACCCTTACATGGCGAGAACGAGAACATGAAGAAGAGGACATGATTGCCCTACATGATCCTGTTACAGTCGCGCTGCGGAACTGTGGTTTGCTGAAGTTCTTTCGCATCTCTAGCATGAGACAGCAGATCAACTTACTGTAGTATTTGCTCGATGCTTGGGATCCTATCAACCAAGTTTTCCAGATTAGGAGCAAATCCATCCCCTTGACTGCAGTAGATATTTACTTCTTGACTGGCTTGTCGTGGCGGGGTGCCCCCATTTCTTTGTCAGGCTCGGCCTGAGGGAGTGACTCTGTGAGAGATTATGTCCGTCAGTATTGCAGGGAAGGATCTCAGCCGAGTAAAGACGGCAAGATCATCATCCGAGACGTCACGGACAGGTCCCTCAGGTCTATCCTGTTCACTTTTGGTAGGATGGCCAGGAGTGCATCTCTTCATGTAGCCAACAGGTCCTATATGCAGCATGCCTTGGAATGTCTCCAACCGAAAATATTCAACTGGTGTGATGCAGTACTTCTGGTGATGAAGAGTCAGTTGACCAAGATAAAGGACGGGAGGTTGAAGAACTTTGGGTTTGGTTCTATTTTGACCGCCTTTGCCTTGGAGAAGATACCACTGATGCAGCCGCAGTACATTGCACTCGACATACCTCCTCCTACCGAACCACGTATGCAGAGATGGGTTGACCATATGTCTAGGCATGCTGGTCAGTATCAGATTTCATTTTCCGATACCTTCTTCAGGTGGTTTGATCGGCAGGAGATGGCTTATGCCGAGTATCCATATGTTGGCATGGATTTCCGGGGTGATCCGGATTTAGTACTACCGGATGGCGAGCAGTGGGGCGCTATTGGTAAAATATTTGACCATATCACTGTTTACTGTTTTTATTTATAATGTCTTTTTGCTTTATTCTATCAAGACTTTTAATCAAACTCTTGTGTTCATGCAGATGTTGGTCCTATTTGTCCAGTAGTTCGTTTGAGAGTGCCAGCCGCTGCCCCGGAAGGAGAGGCTGCCGGGAGGGTTATCCTTCGTGACCTTGATGTGGCCAAGACTCTCACAGCTGTGCAGGAGCAGGTTGAGAGCCTTACTCTCGGTATTCCCGATGTGAGGATCGACGAGCTACCCTTGCAGTTACAGCGACATACTACTAGTGTGCCTAGACGATGGACTCGTCTCTTATGCATGATTGCACAGGCTGTGACTTGCTATCACGAGCATCATTAGACTAGGGTGCCCCATAGCATTTTGAGTTTTTGGGTCATGTGACCGATTTTGTCTTGGTTATAGAACATTATATGTAAACCATAAACAGCTATATATATATTTTGATTTTTGGGTTTTATTCTGGTTGAGCTATACGATCCACATGTAAAACATTGATGATGTGTTTCTTTTTATAAATGTCGCAAATGTCTATCTAACACATAGTTGGCTAATGAGTCGGTTAATGTGTTTAAGTTTTTGGAAATATGTTGGTATTGAATAAAATTAAATTGTCTTTCCAAAATCTTAACTCTTAGGAACATGCGATAAATAGCTGGATTTCGGACGGAATATATACCATTGAGTTGTAGTATTACGAGTTGTGAGTCTAGCCTGACGATTAGTCGGCGTATACCATGGGAAATGGCATCAGAGAGAAGTTCTATCAACGCGCTATACTCAGTGATGTTATTCGTTGATTGACCGATACATACACCTCTGAAACTTACTAACTCGCCGCTTGGATCAAAAATGGCCTAGGCTGCGGAGGACAGGTTCCGCGAACTACGACTCGCTCCGTCGGCATATCCAACACATGTCTCCAAAAGTTTTGACATTTGCAATAAATGTAAAAAGGTGGATTACTCAACCAAAACGAACACTTTAGCGAAAACAAAATAAAACAAAAGCATATTGGTTACTATTTAAGCATAGTAACGCTTGAGGTACAACCCGTTATGAGGTTGCACCAGTGGAATTCCGTCATAATCCATTAACTCGTAGGCTCCTTTTGCTAACACTCGTTTAACAATATAGGGGCCCATCCATAAAGAATTAAATTTACTTGCTCCCAATTTATCGAATTCTTGGTCGTAAAGCAAGACCAAGTCACCTTCTGAGAAGACACGGGGTTTGACATTTTTGTCGAACTGCGCCTTGACTCGTTTCTTATGGGCTTCGTTAGCCAAAGCGGCATCATGACGGGTTTCATCCAATTGGATTACTTCCAAGAAACAGGCTTCTTCTTCTGAAGTTCCGGGGAGGAGATCAATTGTGAGTTTAAGAGACGAGATTTCACACTAGACTGGTAAGACTGCTTCCAGGCCATATACCAGTTGGAAGGGTGTGAACCCGGTTGCATTCCTTACCGATGTTCGGTAAGCCCACAAGTCTGAGTACAGGATTAGGTGCCATCTTCTTTTATGAACTCCGATCATCCTTTACAACATACGCTTCAGGACTTTTTTGATCGCTTCAACTTGTCCGCTGGCTTGCGGATAATACGAAGTAGAGCTGTCGTGAGACAATCCTAGCTTGGCAGCTAATTCAAGCATCATGTGATTGCGAAAATGCGATCCATGATCCATGACTATAGCCTGTGGTATGCCAAATCTGGCGACTACATGGTTGAAAAAGAAAAGGGCAGCTGTTTCACCAGTGTTATCTAATGTAGGCATCGCCTCGGCCCATTTGGTAAAGTAGTCAACTGCGACTATGATATACCCATGCCCCCCGGTCGAGGTGGGGTTACATGTCATGAAATCGATGCCCCATTTGGCGAATGGCCCAACAACAACTATTGGCTGTAGAGGTGCAGGTGGTCTTCTGGTTTTGCTATCAAAAGTTTGACAAGCATGGCAACTTCTGACTGTGGTTATGCAATCTTTGAACATTTTTGGCCAGAAGTATCCTGCTCGTAAGATTTTTTGTGTTGTAGCATAACCAGATTGATGCTCCCCACAAGCTCCTGAATGACACTCATTCAGGGCTTTCTCGGCCTCCTCATGGGTGAGGCACCTTCTCAGAACTGTATCGATACCACGACGGTATAATGTATCACCGACGATCATGTAGTCCTTTGCTTGGTATCGTATACGTTTCTGTTCGGAGTGAGAGGTGTTAGGCCTAAACTTTTGGGTTTGGAGATAAATTATTATATCTCCATACCACTCATTTCTTGTGGATATCAGAAACAAATTCTCGTCCATGATTGATTCTTCGGATGTTTCATCGTTGGACGACGATGGGAGATCGCATAATAATTTTGCAAAAACTAGAGCTTTCTTTGATTTGGATTTTACGAATTCCAGATCAAACTCTTGAAGGATTGCTATCCATTTTGAATATTTGCCCCCCAGCAACTGTCGTGACAATATATAAGTCATGGGGTTGCAATCAGACAAAATGGTAGTTTTCCGAAAGAGGACATAGTGTCGAAATCTTTGTATCGCTTGAACAACTGCAAGCGCTAGTTTTTCAACATAAGAATATTTACTTTCATTAAGGAATCTTCTAAAGCATCAAAGGAAGCTTGCACAACCTGATCCCAGACGAAGGGTACCTCCATTTTCAAAAGACGTGTATAACCTTTAGCAAGTTCGGCGTAATTTGGAATGAACCTCCTTAGAATGTTTTCTTTCCCTTGGAGTTTCTGAATCTGAAGCAAATTTCAAGGTGGAGGCAAATTTATGATTGCCTGTACCTTGCACGGGTTGAGACGAATCCCATCCTTGGAGACTACAAAGCCAAGTAAACGACCAGAACTGACGCAAAATACACATTTGTGTGGATTGAGTCGTATCTTGTAGTGTCGGCAACGTAGAAATATCGCTCTTAAATGCTGCAGATGATCAGTCCGCTTTCGCGAATGAGCCGGAAGGTCGTCGAGATATGGTTGAACGATGTTCTTGATGTCATGGAAGGCATAATTCATTTCCCTCTGAAACGTCGCCCCTGCGTTCTTTAAACCAAAGGGTAATTTTCGATATGCGAATGTGCCCCACGGACAAATGAATGCAGTCTTTGACTGGTCCTGTGGGCAGATATTTATTTGATTATACCCGGAAAATCCATCCATGAATGAAAAGATTTCGCATCCGGCACATTCATGAATTATCTGGTCGATGAAGGGTGTAGGGTAGTTGTCTTTCGGACAAGCTTGATTTACATCCTTATAATCGACACACACTCTAATTGTCCCTTGTTTCTTCATAACAGGGACAATATTTGATACCCAATCGGTTAGAGGAACCGGGTAGATGAAACCAGCATGGAGAAGTTTTTCAACTTCTGCTTTAATGGCAGCGGCTTTCTTGGGGTGCACTTGCCTGAGCCGTTGTCGTACCGGTTTGACATCTGGATACATCTTAATTTCGTGTTCAACGATACTCGAGTCGATGCCTGACATTTCACTATATGACCAAGCAAAGACATCTCTGAATTCGTGAAAAAGAGCGTTATATATTTCCAGTTCTGAAGGAGAACAACATTTGCCAACATAAATATTCTCTACAATATCTATTTTAGTCGAGATATTTATGGCTATAGTCTCTTCAATGTTGGATAAGTTTCGCTCGGAATCCACCGTATTTACAGTATTTGAAAGGAATTCAAAAACTGAAGGATGATAAAGGTCATCTTGAGTATCTTCTTCATAATCCAGAAGAAGGGAACGATGGTGGTAATCATTCCATGGTGCCCCTTCAATCAACATTGATTGTACAATTCCTTCGTCAGTTCCATGCACTCGCAACCAAGGATCTGAAGGGGTACCATATTCTCTAGACCTATATACCCAAACGCTTGACGAGCATTGATTCGGGTTTGCCTCCCATGCTAGAAACATTGATTTCTATAATACTTCTATTGGGCTTGGGGGCAAAACCATTGCATGATCCATGTTGATATCGTTTTCTGAAATCTTTGTGGAAGATATCATATTGCAGGTTCCTATCGACGCTACTTCCGCCAGATTGATTGGAGGTGGAAGAGCGAAAGTTCCCATTAGTATAGGATCTTTTAGTAGGCCTACTCCGATATTCTGAAGCGAATGGGGGCTTCCATGGATCATGGGAATGCTTCCTGTAACTTGAGAACCATTGGGGAGGAAGTTTTGTTGATCGACGATTGTAATCCCTCCTTGAAAGGGAAATGCAATATTTCTAAAATAGGTCGACACAACAGCTGCCATGGAATATATCCATGGTCTTCCTAGTAGGATGTTGTAATCAAGATTTCCATCGATGACTTCAACATCTATTTCTACTGTTTTCCCCCCTAATTCAACTTTCAAGTTATTTAGGATACCATATGGGGTATATGACCTTCCGTCGAATGCTTTTAATGTCGTTGAAGATTGCAACAAGGTTGGAGATCCTAAAGTTTTCCAGCAACTCATCGACATAATACATGTAGATGCCCCCTCATCAATAATTGTTCGATGAACAGTTTTGTTGAGGGCTTTCACTTGAATAAGGAAAGCTAGTTGGGCTGGTAACTGAGGATCATATCCTTTATGGTCAAAGGATACAAGATTGGAATCCTTAGGATCAACCCCACCAATGGCTGATAACAAAGCCTGCCTTTGGTATGGGAAATTTTGTAGCACCTCAAGAGTCGACATAGTGGATGGCGATTGGGCCAAATCTTCCACTATGTTATAATGCTGCGCTGCTCTAGCGCGAGGATTAAACATCGACTTGTGTACTACTCCCTTTGGCGGTTTTATTGTTAATTCAGGAATGATGGGTGGTACAACTTCTGTCAAAGTTGTTGTCGAACTACTCGGTTGATCTTTATCCTTGTTGTTCGACAGCTGCGGATTCCCGTAATCTTTGTTCCTTGTCGAAATCAAAGCATCATTTTGCTGTTTCGAAGTCGACAGCATTAGCACTTGCGACGGGGAAGAATTTCCACTTTCAACCAGATTTGTTCCTGGATTTGGAAATGGATCAGTTAACACAGCTGAAGTTTTCGAACTCTTAAAGAATTTTTTAAGCTCAGCTTTGTATGGACATTCTTTCGTCCAGTGATTCTCATCACATATCTGACACCCAAAGGGGGGTTTCCTATTTCCAGGAGGGTCTGAAGAAGTTTTTTCAGGAGATGACTCACCCTGTTTCTTCTTCTTCCCTTTTCTTTGCTTCTTCTTGCTTCCTGGTTGTTTGGTTTCTTTGCCCTTATTTGTCGATACAGCATTTACTTCCGAAGCAAGAATTTCATCTTTTGCATTTTGATCTGAAATATTACGGGCTTTCTTGGATGTATCCTTTGTCAATTTCGCGTTTGTCGTGCCAATCACACCATCGCCGGTGTGAGAGTCATTGTTTGATTTAGGAGGAGGAGGAATTGAAAATTTCGGTCTAGGGGCGTCAGGTATTTTGTCATAGAGCGTGCCAGACTGAGTATAGACCAAGTCCAGATATTGTGCACGAGCGATAACTTGCTCTTCCGTTACGACTCCCCCCTTCGCCACATCTTCCGTGATGGCAGGAAGTAATGACTTGATAAACCATTCAGCTAATAGCTGATCGGGAACGTACGTTTTTACCATCCTACGACGACGTCACCACTCATGTATATGATCAGATATGTGAGTGGCCGTTTTCTGTTTGAAGTTGGTTAGGATTTCCGTTCCCGTTTTATACCTTATCGGTAATTGAAAATGGGTTAAGAAAGTCGTGGCTAAGGTACTGAAGTTGTCGAACGAAGCTCTAGGCAATTCAATATACCATTTTGCCGCTGGACCCATTAACGTCCTCTGAAAAAGGCGAAGCCTTATCGAATCATCGTTTAGGGTTTTTGACGAACACCATAGATGAAATGTCATCACATGATTCGATGGATCTTCACCTGGATTTCCATTAAATTTAGGAATATCTGATGGAAGTTTATGAGGGATCGCTGGCCACCAAGGGGCATAAGCAATTGGATCGTTTGTTAACCGGTGTAAATCAGGTAACTCTAAAGTTGCCACGAATGGTAACTGCTGATTCAGGTTAGGTGAAGCATACCCAGGATATGATGGAATTGCCTGAGTAGTTGGCCTTTGCATACCAGCATAATGTAGTTGATGCTGGTATGACTGATACGGTCGGTGGACATGACCATTGTAAAGTGGTTGATTTTGACCGTTTTGAATGTACGGCTGTCCACTGTTCGCAAAGATCTGTTGCTCAGAACCATGGTATACTTGTTGGAATTGTGATTGTTGGTATTGCACCAGCCACGGTTGTGAAGCCATGTTCTGTTGCGCTATACTAACCGTTGGACCAAGGTGTGGGGTAATTGTACCCGTTTGGACCTGTGTCGCCCCACCAGTCGGCGATTGTGGTTGAGTCACAGGGTCAAGGGGTTGTTGCATTACAACCTGAGAAATCTGAGGTTGACATACAACAGTCAGTGTTTGAACTTGTGACACTGTCACAATAGCTGGTGTAGTCGGGTTGTTCGACATAGGTACACATTGTTGCATAGAATACACAAACCTTGGTTGTTGGGGTAATATAGGTACCCAACCACTTGACGTAACTCCAGTATAACCTGAATACTGTTGTGAACTCCCGTATGGATATCCTCCCGGAGGGGGTAATGAAAGGGCATACTGCCACCCATACGGTGGCAATCCGGAGCTCAAAGGGATTGTCTGCCCTTGGGGAATGGATTGCCCAAGTTGACCTCCAAATGGATCAATTTGGCGAGTCTCAACATAAGAGTTGCCGGATATTATTCCGGAGGAACAAACAGGAACGGACCATACTGTCGAAATAGTCCCTGGATGGACTCCTTCTAACGGTTGTGAGCTAGTCGGGATAGATGGTACGCCGGCAAATATTGTCGGAGTGACGACAGGGAGTTCTGCTGTCGCTGTGTCATTCGACATAGTCCTAGATGTTGACAGTTGTTCAGACATTTTGAGTCTATCCAAAAGATTACCTAGCGATTCTACAGGAACTTCCACTGGTGGTAGACTAACTTCTGATGTCGAAGGAAATAGAGTGACCCCGACTCCAAAATGTGTTGGAGTACTTGCTTGCGGATCTTCTACAATTTCCTCTATCGCAATCAAACCAGGTGGAAGGGGAAGACCGTCAGGTCCGTAAAATATTTCTGGTGCCGAAGAAGGGGTTGAATCGACAGCGACAGATGTTTGAGGAGCAAGACTCTCCGAACCGGTTACAGATGGAACTGGTTCAGTAACACAAGTGTTTGCTCTCAGACTAGGATCAATATCACTGTCCCTCTGTGGCTGTTGAACTTCTTCTATAGAGGCAGGGTTTCCAGAAATGTTTGGAGTAACCGGAACCTCGGATGTTGTTGTAACACTTGTTCTAACTTTAATAGGAGATTTCGAACCGGTTAAACGAGTTTGCTTTGTCCGTACTGTTTTCGATTCCGGAGACAAAGACGGTTGACTCGTAAGCCTCCGCGAACGACAAGGTTTCAATTGACTTTCTTCCACGATTACGGATTACTCGATCAACTAAAATACAAAAGGGAAATGTGTTTCCGAATTAAATGAATTTTAGATGCTTTAGACACAACTTGCTTTTTCAATTTTAAAGAGTCGAGAAAAAGCAAAAGATGACTCTAGTCTCCTTCGATTTTTAATGAGCCTGAAGTGACAAGTGCTCAGATGGACCTTTTCCGTTAAGAAGTCTAAAAAGGAATGAAAGGGACTACTCTGGAGTTCTAGGTAGAGGGTGTGCCAAACTTTTCGCAAAACCACAGAATAATTTTTAAGGTACGGGCGGTCAATCTTCCCGAATGCTGTGTTCAGTGCATTGCGATTAGTAGGGCAGTCGACACGGCTTCCTATGGATAAAGGTTTTATGCCTATAGGGGTCTCCCAATATATACTCGACGGTACGTGGGAGCACAATCCGTACTCGTGCTTATCGTCTCTCAGGAGGAATCACCCAACCATCAGCGAGATCGACAGTCACCAGGTTTTACGACGCCGGAACACGTCTCTAGCCTAGACCTCTATGTTGTGCGTTAAGTTACAAAGTGTTGTTAAGTTCATTCAATTTATTTTAGGTTGATCTTTCTTAGAAGTTTGCCTTTTTGGATCACCATGAGATGTATATACAATTCCTAAATGCAGTCTAAAGATGATAAGCAAGCATTTATCTCTTTTCAACAATGAAAATCCTAGCTACAAGGGGAAAAGAAAGACAGAAACTTTTCTCAAAGAGCATAGAGAACACTGTAAATGCACTTTTCCTAAATCAAAGCATGCAAACTGTCAAAATGCAAATGCACAAATGCATGTATTTGTTTTCGCTTTCTTAATATTGATGCCTAAAAATAAAGCTGTTGTACACAATTTGAGTTCGATTTGAAGTGAAAACACAAACAAGTTTCCTTTTGAACTCAAAAAGGCGATTACGACACTTTATGATTTTGAAGTAAACACTTGTTTCGACACTAGAAATTCACAAATTCAAACCAAAAGACCAAAGTAAAAGCGCAATCAACTGTCAACAGCAAACAAACTTACTCCTAAGATCAAAACGACACTTACGACAGGTCTAGATCTAAGGGTGACAGTATGACTAGTTTACTTTTGTAATGGGAAACTACAAATGATGTAACAAATACACAAAACAAATACAGCTTCTTTTATACAACTGAGGTGGAATTAAGGCAGAGAAAAGGGGTTTTCAGATAGGTACACACACTGATAATAGGCTGCAACAAACAGAGATAAAACTGAACACAAAGATGCAAAGAACCACAGCTGCACAGGGCAAAGGCTGATCAGCGCACCTGCAGCACAGAGAAACTGAATTGCATCGCAGGTATCCCTCTCGGGACCTCCGTTGAAATGCAGAGTCTCTTCACAGAGCCTGCGCTGAAGCAGAAACGAGAATTGTCTCCGGGTTCTGGGTCACAGTTTGCAGTTTAATCTATGGATTTTGGTCGGATAAAAGCTATCAATAAGGTACAATTAGAAGGATGATTTAAAGGAGGACTAAGAGCTATCACAAAGGGCAGTTAGAGCATTTGTGGATCAGCTTGTTCAGATCATAAACAGGTCCAGTGAGTGGACTAGAGTGGCAGATCTCTACTTTGCATTTGTAAATGGTAAATGCAGTTCGATTCTACACTCCTAAGTTTATGAGAAGAACAACAATAGAAACACAAATAAACTAACTAGATACGGTCCCCAGCGGAGTCGCCAATTTGTTGTTGGGAAAAGTATCTATTCAGAACGCCCCTATCCCACTCTAAGGTGTGATAGTGCCTTAGCAACAAACAAGGAAAACTACTTGAGTATTCTTCTTTATGAAATGTAAATGAGGAGAAAGGATGTAACTAACCTGTGTCTTCCACTAGTTTGTTGATTCAATCGCTCCTCTCTTCAATAGCTCCCAGCTCCCTGCTCCCTCACCGGCCCAGCTTCACCGAATTCCTGCGAGGTCACAAGAGAGAGAAACTACATGAAGATATAGATATACATTCATAAAAAGCTCAGGATCAGATTAAGCTAAACATGAAAATATAACAAAACATCATTGATACACAGCATGTAGGAGAAACTCAAATAGTTTATTGATAGAATAAGAAAGTCCAAGAGGAGATACAACCAAGTGAGTCCCGATCCAGCATCTACCTCCTAGCAAAGGAATCCCTTCCTCTCCTCCAACAAAGCATAAATCACCCAATGTACTTATCTCAATCTCAAACCAACAACAATTCTCTGCAAAGTACAAAATTCCAGCCTCTGGATCTCTGGGATGAGGGATCCATATATAGATGTAAGCAGAGAGGATGAGTCAGCTTATGTTTTGACTTGTGGCTTCTCTCTGTCAGTTCTTGCTTCCACTTGGAGACTGAGAGCCTCTTACTCATCACTTGGTCGAATTCAGTGAGGCAAGTGTCATTGGAGAAGATTCTGGAAGCTTCCACGGTCTTTCCACCTCGTTGAATGACTCTGGCACCTTTCCTTTCCCGCTCTAACGCACCTGGGTAGTGCATTCAAGTGCGTTCCAACGCACCTAGACAGTGTACTGGGGTGTTTTGCAACGCAGGCAGCTAGTGGAGCACTTGAATTGATCATGAATTGACTGTTTATGAGTCGTTTTTGGTGGAGAACTTTTGGGAGAAGCTGTCATTGGTTGACCTTGTTCCTTTAGGAGCTGTAACAACATCTTTAGGGACTTTGGATCCCTTGAATTATGGACATTTCATGCTCATAGCTGTAAGGCACAAAAATGTCTATAACAATAATGCTGCATCTGCTCCTTTTGAAGTTAAAGCATTAAGAGACTTAGAAATACCATTGCATAAATACAATGTACCAACCTTTTCGCCTTTTGCTATTACCAAGGCTCCTTTGGTGACCTTCCAAGATTTATCTGTGAAAGTTGTCACACAACCTTTACCGCCTAACTGCCCTGTTGAAATCAGATTTTTCTTTAGATCTGGAACATGCCTTACCTCCTTTAATAGCCATTGGTTTCCATTCTGCTGTTTTACAAGAACCTTACCCATTCCAACGATTTTACAGGGTTTATCATCACCCAGACGAACTTGTCCAAAATCTCCTTGAACATAGTCATGAAAGTATTTCTTATCAGGTGTGGCATGGAATGAAGCCCCTGAATCTACCACCCAGGAATCAATAATATTTTCGAAAGAAAGAATCAGAGCATCTTGTAACACCTCACCTGTCACATTTGCTTCATGATTGTTTTCTTGCTATGCATCTCCTTATTTTCCCTTCCGAGATCTATAGTCTTTCTTTAGGTGTCCTTTCTTTCCACATTTCCAGCACACTATCCCCGATCTGGACTTGGATATGCCTTTCCTTGATTCACTGCGATATCCTGAGCTCTTTCCTCTTTCCATTTTTCTTCCTCTAGACTCTGCACTCAAAGCATTTCCTGATGTCTCACCGAAGCTTTTCCGTTGCATTTCCTCGCTAAGGATAGCACCGACAACATCATCAAACTTTAAAGTACTAGATCCAGAAACGAAGTTACTAATGGCCATTACCAAACCATTCCAACTTTTTGGTAATGAGCACAAGAATAACAGAGCTCTAACTTCATCATCAAAGTTTACCCCTACAGAACTTAACTGATTTGTAACTGTATTAAAATCATTTAAATGGTCTGCAACAGATCCACCTTTCGACATCTTCATATTAAATAACCGTTTCATCAGAAATACCTTGTTTGAGGCCGAGGGTTTTTCATATAGTTTCGACAACATCTGAATCAAACCCTCTATCGTGGTTTCCTTCGAAATGTTGAAGGTGACTAATGCAGCAAGGCACAACCGTATTGTTCCGAGTGCCTTTCTATCTGGAAGGTTCCATTCTTTGTCTGTCATACCCGTCGACATCTTTGATTTTTCAGCCAATGGTGGGTATAGATCTTTCTGATACAGATAATCTTCCATCTGCATCTTCCACAGTGAGAAGTTTTGGCGTTAAATTTCTCGACCCTAAACTTACCATCTTCCGCCATTGCTCCCACTCGAACTAGGAACCCTTCTTTCCTGCAAGTTTATCAGCCAAATAGACCTTCGACTCTGATACCAGTTGTTAGAAAATTATATATTATGGAGCAATGGAACACATAAAATATTGCAGAAATATAAACATAGAAAGCGCATAAAACAAGAGAGACACAGATATACGTAGTTCACCCAGTTTGGGCTACGTCCACCCCGAACAGCCAGTCCTTCCTTTCTATTATCCAGCAAAATGAAGAGACACAACCTACAGTAGATCCGCTGTAATATCCTCTGTTTTCTCTCACAGTCTCACCTCTCTATTTCCCGCTCATAGGATACACATCTATCACACAGCCTCAAATACAATGCCCTCATCCAAAGAGAGGGGTTGCCTTGTAGGGCAAAAAACCCTAAACTAAACATAAGTTCTACCGTCAGATCATCCGCCTAATGAACGACCCAGATTGACTAGAAATTACTATACTTTTACAAGGCAATTTTACAGCTGTTTTTAGCTTCGGGGGCATTGCCCCTGAAACCCCCCACCAGGGGGGGGGCTCGCAAAGGTCGCAGCCGCCCCCCCCGGACCCCCCCTGCAGCGAATATTTTACGGGTGGCGTTGCCGCCCGCATTTCGAACTGGGGTCCAATGTGGCGATACCTTTGAATATAGAAGATAATCAGGCTCCACACCCAACAGTGGAACCATTGGAGAGTTCTCTTGAATCCTATGTTGTTTATGAGATGGAGACCAAGTTGTCTAGATTCCCATTGAGCTTATCAAGTGGAGACATATTGTGCTATTGATTCCTGCTATATTTCAAGTGGAGGCATAATGAATGTTGGGTGGAGCCCTATGTGCTATGGATTCCCTGAAGTTCTGATTGGGTGGTGAAATGTGTGCTTTGGATTCCTAGAAGTGTTGATTGGTTGGAGAATTGTGTGCACTAGATTCCCTAAATCGTTGATTAGGTGGACCACTATGTACTTAAGATTCCATGAAGTTTTGATTAGGTAGAGCATTGTGTACTGATTCCTTAAATATTTTGATTTGTTGGAGACATTATGTGCTTAGGAATCCTAGTCACTAACTAGAGACATTGCGTACTCTTGATTCCCATGTGATTCAATTAACTAGAAATGTGTGAATTTCCCTTAAGCACTTAATCTCCTTAGACTCTGAATTTGGATCAGGGGTGAACAATTGTAAGAAATATTTGTAGTGTAGCTTTCCTATGGTTGGGTGGAGAGTTGAAGTCACTTTATTAGTTTCCAGTCATCTAAGTTGAACATGTAAGTATATTCCTTGTACATATGTTACACTATGAATGATGAATGATGTGTTGTGTGATATGACAATGAATGTATTGGAATTTTAGATGGAGGAATATGATATATTGGTTGCCTATAATGAAATTTAATATGAATATTCGCATGGATTTTAAGGTTGGAAGGGTTTGTGTTTGTTGACATGTTCATGAGCTATAGAGATATTTGCATGCTCATGTTGGTCGATGACATGTTTAACTGAATAACACTGTGGGTATGACTTCATTATTTGATATGCTACATAAACTTTGGATTTGTGTGCTTACAGATTGATGGTAAATTATTGAGATTGATACAATGTAAAATATATTAGTAGATCTGGTATTCTATGTGGGATCCATTATAAAGTTTAATCTAGTGTTGCTGTAAGAGAATTTACAGAGGACTATTAGCTATGACTTAGTTGGATTTTAGCGCTTGTTGGTAGGCATGCACATAGCCTTATCATTCTTTGCACATAAAAATATGTGATGGGAATGATGGTGTTTTCATGAGGGTTTTATTCCTTTGTAAGTTAGCATTCTAAGCAACATTAGGCTTTGACGAAAGTATGTGTAGGGTTGCTAAAATCGTTAGGAAATTCTATGTGTGAAGTACTCCAAAGCCAGACTTATATTTGGGATCATATAAGCATCGTAAAAATTGTGATAAAAATTATAAATTTATAAAGGGGGGAAATTCACTTAACTCAGAAGGCTTATGACTAACTGCTTCTTAATTTATCGCTTAATGGCTTTATTTATCACTAATTCTTGTTACACGGGGCATCTCACATGATGTGTGGCCTTTATGGATATGCACACTAATGGCAGAAGATGTTGTAGATGGAAGTCGCAAGACAAAGACCATATCTATTACCTGAAGAGATAAATCATGTCACATCATGTCTCCCATGTCATGTACTATGTGATGTCCATTGATGACAAAGGCCATAAGGTAGAGATACTTGCATCTCGGTAGACGAAGATAATTTCATCTTTATAGATAGATATATGTATATTCCAAAGGATAAATATGAGAATTGATGAATGACATGGAAAATCAATGTTAGATCACAATAATTTTATAATAGGTTTTTTTTTTGTAGGAAGGACCGAGACATGGTGGGAACCAAAAATTAGGGTGAAGTGGCATATACCACGTAGTCTGGGTAAGCCTACATTTATGTCACGTGGAATTTCCAAAGGGTAGGAAAATGTCATGTGTTAAAGCTACTAATGTGGCACATTGACAAGTACATGACACATTGCAAGCAAAAATGTCCCCTTGGATGGCTAAGTGGTAGAATCTTGAGTGACACATGGCACTACAAGAGGATTCCATGTGGTAGACTAACGTCAATTTGACATCATTTTGGTGTCATCAAGTCATGGAAGTGATAGGTCATGTGATGTTGGATGGCATGGATAACAAGTGGCACCATGGGACATGCCACATTGTCCAAGGACAGAAAGCGTGACATAAAATTGGCGCCAAAATACAAGAAGATTCTCATTAGTGCCATATGTTTAGCATGAAGTTCGTGTACAACATAACTGGGATATGGGTGAAGACTAATGGGACCACTAGATGGGGGTTCCTCCACTATTTGATTTAAAAATGTCCATCACATCGTAGATGTTTTCAAGTAGAGCTCCTTCATAAGTAAGGTGTGTTGCCATTATGGTGCTATGACATGATGCCTTAATGGGTACAATGTTAGACTATGAGCTATGTGGAAGATCCATGCATGAAACTCGGGTTACGACATGACAATACTTGTTGATGTGGCAATGATTAAAGGGGTCAAATTCAGATGGGAATAACTCTCTATCCAGGGGTCTAATTAAGGTAAAATTTATATCACGAGAAAAATCTTGATGAGTTTGGCATGATGGTATTGTCCAAGGTGAGTTCCATACACTTTGGGGAAGAATAAATTCTATAACCCCATCTTCATGATGAGACCATGGAGGTTAGGTTAGTTAAAATTAACACCTCTCATTCGCTTTGGATTAATCCAAGGGGGTGGGATAGGGTTTTAGATATACCATATCCAAAATGTATTTTATGACAGTAAAAATTACAATAGTAAATGTGTTGTAATATCTTCAATATCAACACTAATTACCTTAATAATTTCAATCTTAATTTATGTGAAATTATAAAGACATGTTAGTGAAAGAAATTATCAAACCATTGGAATAAAGATAGCCTAATATGAAATCTACAATAATACAATTTTTAATAGTTAAAATCCACATACACAGAATGATGATGACAATGATGGTAATTAGCATCCACTGAGACTAATGATGGTATTTTTACTTTGAGAAAAATGGTGAGTTTCTTTTTCTTCTTTCTAATTTTAATTCTGTTTTCAAAAATATTTAGGAGGAGCATTCCTAAATTACATAGCTTTGAATATTGGAAGGTAGATATGTAAAAAATATTTTGACATTGAACTCTAATGTGTGTGTATGCAATGTATCCTAGGATAAATTACCTTCTAACATCAACCTTCTTAACACCATAATGGTACCAAATACTTGTAACTGATGATGTTTTAGGAATTGTCCAATTCCATATTTCACGCTGGAGGTTATGAGGCTTCGTTCTTATTTCACTAGTGTTTTTTTCTTTACACTAGTTAAAACGAATAATACTTTTCATGTTTTAGATTAGGGTTGATCACCAACTTCTAGTATATTAATTTTCCCTTTTCCTCAAATTCCTTATTGCAACATAATTTATTATAAAAATTATATGTAATAATATCTTTAATCCTATCACTATAATATAGAGTGATCTCTTCCTCAACGATCCAATCATTTATCCAAGACTTGGCATCATTATGCCAAGACTACATGGTCAAAATCTAGGTTTTAATGGATTTTGAAGCAACATTAAGATGCATTTTCTCTTTTCTTTTCTTGTAGTAGTACATTAAGTACCTATTCATAGCCATCCTATCAACGTGGGTAATAATTGTTTCTATGAGGAGCATCAGATAGGTTGTGTTTCCTTTAATCACAACATTTTAAGTCATGAAATTCTTCTGAGTTTACTTTACTTTCTCTCTAATCTTCTATAAATATTGTAGCCTCAAATTTCATGTACATATAACATTAAAAATGTGATGAGTATCTCAAAGAGGAGCTTTATTTTATTCAAATCCAAAGGTCCACTAATTTTCATCTTTTCTCAAGTCCATAATAATGTTTCTACCCTCCATTTATCCTTTTATGAAAGCTATAGTTGATGTTGAGATAGTGATTGATATTGTCTACAAAATGTTTGTATGAAGTAGCTTCCTCCAATTTTTTATTGTCATGCATGAAATTAGTATAATTTATCTTTTCAATTTGATTATCATAATATTTTCTTTATTTGTGTTAATAGTCATAACCATAGCAGAGAAAAACTACTTGAGAATATGTAGTTGTTGATTGAGATCATAGTGAATCCTTACCATAAGAAAAATGTAATCATTAGAATACAAAACAAATTTTATAAGTATTATAGCCAAAGATGTGTAGACACATTTTTTCCTTTTCCAAGAAACCTTATAACTTGTTGATGATTATATTAAAAATAATAGGGAACAAGGGACCACCTTCATTACCACCTATATTATAATTAATGAAATTTGATGAAGTATTAGTATTACTAAACTTGTTATCTTGTACAACCTTATCACTGTAGCTATCAACTCAAAAGGAACATTTATCTCTTCTAAATGATTCTACCCTCCATTTATCCTTTTATCAAACCTATAGTTGAAGTGAAGCTAGTGATTGATATGTTGGAATTATGACTAATGTGTTACCCTTGATGGAAACCTACTTGATAAAGATGTCAACATGATGGTAGCAGAATGAGTATACATGCCAGTACAAATGTGAAAAAGAGATTGGACAAAGCAATATCAACTCAGAGACAGAGGAAGGATAAATGTGATTTGTTAAGAAGTATATGTGGGTCCAACGAACAAAGGCCACGTACATACGTGGGTATGGTGAAGCAAATTTATGTACAGTTTCTACACCATAGCATTCTCAATACCAGGGGTCTTTACCATGGTATTGGCCCATAGTCATGACAGTGGAAATGGATATTTGATCCTGTCAAAGAACACCATCAGCACAACTATGAAATTTACCTAAGGTATTGGATAAGGCCTAATTTATATAAGGAGATGGAGATGAAAGTGCTAAGTGTGCCTGTATTGAGTTATTGATGATAAGTTCGATCTAAATTAGGTGTGCACCAAGGAGTATGTTAATGGATCGAATATATTAGATCTAAAATGACTATATATTGAATAATATGCTTAGGTTTGATAGATCTGTGATGATGTTTTTATGATGTGTATTTTTTATGGTCCATACCAATATTTGGGATTAACAGGTTTTTTGGTGTGCAATGAAGGTTTGACTCAGTATTTACATATATGTACATAGGTTTTATTCAAAAAGGTCACGTACATTTGCTAATATTCTTCTAGATAATTGTGTATATATTTTGTAGTATGAACAAATCTGTACACGAGTGTCAAGTATGAAAGGCACATACATACGTGGAAATAATTTATAGGGGTGCATACATCTACTCAGGTTTTTTAGTATGAGATGATGATAATGATTGATTTGTTTTATTATGTTTGCTTCTCTCTATTGATGAAGTCTTGCATCATAATTTATGTTTAACAATGATAGTTGGGATGAACTGATGAATAGTAATGGTGTTGCTATATGATGATTTGTATGTGGATTAGAGATCTATGATGGGATTAGTATGAGTTTCATTTCTTGTTTTAGTAGTGCAATAATTCAGATTCAAATTCTATGTTTTGAGATTTCTACATAAGTCATTTGACAAGAAAGCACATATATACGCAGGTATGCCTCTGAACAGTAGCGTATATATTCTAACATGTGCTTAATGATGTTTTGCAATGACAAGATCTAGTTTATGTGATGAACAATATGCAGTCTAGTATTTTGATGAATGACTATAGAATGTTATAAGTTGGTCTCTGTGTTGGAATAAGTTATTTCAATATTTGATTTGGTGATCTAGTTGGTTTAATGACTTGATACAGTGTTGATTTTAGTATTTATATATGATATTTGGAATGGATCCAGTTTGAAATATTATGAAAATGATCCACACATAACAGAGGATAATGGAGTTGTAGCTCCCTTCGATTAGAAGTTGGAGAATGAGGGAAGTTTGTATCCTTTTGCAAGGGGGAGACTATATACTGGTATGAATCTGCACCAGTACAAGATTTTAAGAAATTTCTCTTTATAATAAAAGAAGAAGACAAAGACGACAACAACGGTGTTTTCTTCCCACATTGGACTTCAACCTAAAAATCCCCGGTGTGCATGACTGTTGATGTGTTGCTTATGTGTGATAGTTTATTCTTTTCTTACTACACATGGTTATTGTTTAATTAATTTCGAATGAAGTATTGATACACTAGTTCAAGATAAACAGTTGATGAATTAATTGAAAAGTTAGTTAACTCGATATATGCTAGTTTCCTTCAATTCAGTTGCATACATACGCAAGTATACTTCATAATGGTAGCATATAGAAATTTGAATGTAAAAAGAAAAAGGTTAAGTAGTCTAAAAATATTTTTCCTAATAATTGGTACCAGAGCAGGTCCTTCAGAAGAAGCTTGATCACTTGAAGGAAGATTCAAAAAAATGAGTAACCAAGATGGAGCAACATCTATCAGGCCACCATTGTTTGATGGATCCAATCTATTTTCTAGAAATTCAGAACAAGAGCTTACCTATAGTCACTTGGAGCAGATGCTTGGAGAATTATTGAATGAAGCTATCAATATCCATCCTCCATTCCCATAGATGAAGATAAAACGAAAAAGTATGAGACCAATGCAAAGGTTGTCAATGCTCTATTAGTAAGCTTGGAAGAATCAAAATTTGTCAAAGTCATGCAACTAAATACCATAGAGGTTATATGGGACAAGATTATCCAAATTTATGAAGGTGACACTACGGTAAAAAGTGACAAACTTCAAACTCTTAGAATTGAATATGAAACTCTCAAGAATGCATAATGATGAAAGTATTGCAAGTTTATTTCTTATGGTAGATGAGATCATTAATTCAATGCTGAATATTGGTGATGAAATAAAATAATCATCACTGGTTGAGAAAATATTAATATTTCTAACCCCAAAATTTGGTTCAAATGTTTGTTCCATTGAAGAAATGTAGGATTTTAAGAACCTTACTATTGAAAAACTTCATGTGATTTTAATAGCCTATGAAATGAGAAAAGGGGGTCCCTAAAATATCAGAGAAGCTATATTCAAGGCTACCTCTAAAGGAAATTAAAAGGAGGAGCTCAAGGAATCAGGGTATGTATCAGATGGAGAAGAGGCAAACTTCGTAAAGAAACTACAACTAGTCACTAGCGGATTTTGAGGTAAGATTCCTTTCAAATGTTTTTCTTATGGAAGAGTTGTTCATTATGATCCTAAATTTCCTTATAAACAAAACCATGAGAAATGGAAGCATTCTAATCAAGAATATCAATTACTTATGGCATTTGAAGATAAATGTATTAATGAGACTAATGATGTTTTTATGGATGCCATATAATAAAAGGATAATCTCATATAAGAAACAACTCAACCTAAAATTTGTTTAGAAGCAGTTAAATTAGCAGAAGATGCTCTAAAGAAGCAAATCCTAGAAAAATGAAGCCATAACGAAAAGTTAGAACTAGAAGGTGTAAATATAAGGAAGGATCTTGAGAAAGAAAAAAGTCTAAACCTTATATCTGACACCTTAGAAGACATCATCAAAGTACAATTCTCTCCTCTTATAAAATAGGTCTCGGATACAATGGAGAATCATCAAAGACGTAAAATCTTCTGAAATAGGTACAGGAAGTTGTATCAATGTAGTAAAAGGGAGAAACCAACAAAACTCCAGCTCTCAAAAAAGGAATTGTTATACAATATGTTTGTATGAAGTCTCTTCCTCTAACTTGCTATTGTCATACATGAAATTCGAGTAATTGATATTTTCGATTTTATTATTATCAGATTTTCTTCATTAGTGTTAATAGTCATAACCATACTGGAGAAAAACTACTTGAGAATATTTATTTTCTTATTGAGAACATATTGAATCCTTACCATAAGAAAAATATTACAATACAAATAACATTTGATGACAATTATAGTCAAAGATGTCTAGACACATTTTTTCTTTTCCACGAAGCCCTATAACTTGTTGATGCTTATATTAAAAACAATAGGGAACAAGGGACCACCTTTATTAACACTATTACAATTAATTAATTTTGATGAATTATTAGTCTTCCTATACTTATTATCTTGTATAACCTTATCACTATAGCTCTCAAATCAAAAGGAACATTTATCTCTTCTAAACGATTCCAAAGGGTGGCACTTGACATTCTTTCAACCACTTTTCTACACTCATTGAAGGAACACAAGGGATTGATTTTATTATTGTGAAAACGATCCCCAATAGTCCTATGTTTAAGAAATTGGTCCATAGTTGAATGATAATTTTTATCTTTTCACTTAGCATTTAGCTCTTTTTTTGTGGCTCTCTAGCAATACACTAGTTTTTTATTCTAGAATAATTCCACTCAACATTGATCAAGGAAAAATAATTATAATGATGCTATAATTAGAGAAATTTTATAATATTTTTTCTTTAAGAATATGATCAATAAATCTTTGAGTCTAATATTTAATGAAAGCCTACTTCACATAAGCTAAGGGTTATATTTAAGCACTAAAAAATCCAAACTTGGAAAAAACAAGAAAACCCAATCCAACAACAAGGAGGTCTAATAAGTACGAATAACCAAGTTACAAAGTTATCCAAGGAAATATGTTTTCTCTTCTCCTCATCCTCAGCAAGTAAAACCTAGGGTTTAATCCACAAAACCCTAACTCCAATGTTTGTAAGGCATGAAAATGTAACATTTAGTGCTCAAGATTTTTTAAGTGCTCCAAGAAATCCTATTGCATTCAACAAGAATGATAAAGTATAACAAAAGAGAGACAGGGATTGTTGCACTACTCTTTTCACATCACTAACACAAGATAATAATGATACTAATTAAAGAACTATATCCTTCCTCCATATATATGAGAGGTAAAGGAGGAAAAAAAATACTAGAATGGACCTAAATCCTTGTTGATTACTACTATGAAAATAGGTAATCTCGCACATGTGATATTATACACTCCAAGGATACATAAGTCAAGAGCCAAGGTGATGTGATACATAACTAAGGCTCTACCCCAAGTGCATTCCATGAGATGTGTCAACTACTCCTCTTAGAAGACTCCATGGAATCTAATGTCCCTCCTAAGGGATGTGATTCATTGTGTCCACTCTACCTTGGTGAACATTGATACAACATAAGCATCCACAAGTCAATTTGATGCCTCGTTGTAAGGATACAAGGTCCCACCACATGTTTTCTATCCTCAATACATTTTTATTGAATTCCCAATGATCGTCCTTCAATGCTACTAATATTCTCAAATAATTCACAAATCTCCATGTACCAATCATGAAAAATTCCTCCAAGATATACAAATATCTCTAATGCTTTAAGGATGAATGTCATGCAAGTATCTAATCAATATGAAGAAACCATTGAGTAAGCCTCCTTTAATTTTCAATTCCATCATGGACCATACAAGGGATAATCATACACCATGAAGCTCAAACATGGTGTAAACACTTTCAAAATAACATGAAACGTTAGCACCCTTCCAACAAAAGACTATAACAATTTACATATGAGACTTATTCTCAAGTTCTAACTCTTTTATTTATTTATTTATAAAATGTCTCGTGAAACATGATTGTCATAAAAATTATATTGTGATCTTGGACATCCACAATCATGAGCATGCTATCTATTACCATTAACAAACGAAATAAACTTCATGTTTGAAGATTATGGCCCAATTAAATCTCTCAAATGAGTTGCTACAATTTATTGATTTATTTGAGGCAAACAAGGATCTACAAATTTACTACAAGCCCAAGGTGGAATGTAAGAGAATGAATTTATGGTATATAACTATTACTGATTAAAAAGCTTTTTTTCCTTATCAATTAAACAAGCCGTTGGCTTGTTCATCCATCTTCTAAAGTGTATGACAATGTATTTATAGGTATACATATCCGCTCGTGCATCCATCTACTCAAGTGTATGAAAATGTATTTATAAGTATATATATCTAAAAGAAGAATGGTTATTGTTTCATAATGTTATGTAACCTATTTCAACTTGGTAAAATAATATTTTTGCTTTCACAAAGAAAAGCCATGTGAAAAACCCTTTTAGTTGCTTATAATCCATATACTGTAAAAAGGGTAAATAATTAGTACGCGAGTTCTAAGCACTTTAACAATGAAAGAGCGATATTTCCAAATAAACACATTGGTTGTATAAGATAATTAATTTTAATGGGGTTGTGACACTCAGGGTGGCTATTCATGATGATATCTACCATATTTGGTTATTTTGTGCGGTACTAATAGGAGTGTATCATGAAGTCATTGTCCACGTCAATAATGTAGTGATTCGTTGGAAATTTGTTTGTCAAGTTATGTGTTATTGTTTTAATACACATGGATTTACTCCCAATCAGTATTAGAATTTAGATTGTGATTGAATTGTTAAAGGTTTGGGTTAGTCATGATGTCATTTAATGTTTGTTTGGAAAAGTAAAGATGATTGGTTATGTTGCTCATAAATGTAAGTTAAATTTGTTTATATATATATAGTTAGTGGGAAATAAAATACCTATTTATTAAAATAGTGGTCATCATAGAAATTATATTTAATCCTCATCCTTGGTTCATATGTTCATTGTTTAGTTGTAAGACCCCAAAAAAAATAAAAAAAATAGCCAATAAATTTTACTTTTCAAAAAACGAGCCAATAACTATGCACGTGTAACATTTTTCAAGGTGTCCCATGTTGGCCCATGTGCAAGGAATCTTGGACCTTTTTATTTCAGCATATATTTATAGAATGAAAGATTAGACCTTTTTATTTATAAAGTAGTGCTTATTTTAGATCTTATATGTAGATATGTGTCTTTTATAATATGACAATCATGACACTTGCATGAGGTTTGATCTATATATATATTAAGGGAATGAATATAATAATAAAGTTAATGTGCTTTGAATTTGAGTGTATCTCTCTATAAGGGAATTGTTATTGTTGAAGATAGCGTTGTTTTCCTGCGTGGAGAGCACATGGAATCTTGGACCTTTTTATTTAAGCATATTCTTTATAGAATGAAAGCTTAGAGCTTTTTATTTATAAAGTAGTGCTTATTTTAGATATTATATGTAGATATGTGTCCTTTATAATATGACAATCATGACACTTGCATGAGGTTTGATCTATATATATATTAAGTGAATGAATATAATAATAAAGTTAAGGATGCTTTGAATTCGAGTGTATCTCTCTATAAGGGAATTGTTATTGTTAAAGATGGCGTTGTTTGCGTGGAGATCATTTCTATTGGAGACTATGCTAGTTGATATATATGTGCTAGTTGATATATATGTTGTTATTTTTTATTTTTTATTTTTTATTTTTATTTTTTTTCTGAAGGTGGCAAAACCTATCAAACTCAGGTGTCAAACCAACAGTGAGGACAGCCATCTCTGGCTGCTATCCGCGAATGTCGGTTTGACTCATCACTGTTATCAAGGAAAACCACGCCACCTGTAATAACCCGCTGGTGGTCCGTAAGGGAGCAGGCTTTCACTCCTGCCAGATGCCTCTAGGTCTTGGGCCGTTAACCTGTTTCCTTACGTCCGAGGAAGACGAGCTCTTAGCCAAGCAGAAGCAGTTTTACGGCATACTCCAGGCCGTGATATATATGTTGTTATTGTTTTAATTAATTTTCCTATTTATTAAAGATTTATATATTGAAATAATCATTATATATGTTGTTATTGTTTTAATTAATTTTCCTATGTATTAAAGATCTACATATTTAAATAATCATTGTACTAGTATGTTAAAGAAGATACAATATTGTTAGATAACAAAACTAGATTTCTAACATTGAAAGTAATGTTTTTTTTTAAGCTGCAGTTGTTGTATCTCACAAACAATTTAGATGTATGCAATTATGGAGCCTATTTTTTCTCATATGTGCATTTAGGATTTGTAAATAAATCACAATGCACAGATCTATTCTTGTGTATGTCAAAGTGAATGCTAATTTTAAGTGGTGTCAAGAGATTCACTAGTTGCCATACAAGTATGTGAGAATTTCTTAATGCGTTCCTGTCTTTAATGGATTACTCAATACATTTGAGCTAAGTATTATGTTGCTTTATTAATGTATTTGAGCTTAGATGGATAGATTTCTTTTCGTGTTTGAGGTGAGAGTTTACTTCTTGTAGTATGTCAAAGAAGAAAATTAGATACCCTAGTTATGATGTGTCCAAGTTGCTAGGTTTAATATATATAATCTATATATGAATTCGACTTAATCAAGATATATAGATGTGCATCCTCATACTTAGCCATCTAAGCATGATTAGTCATTAGACCTTGCTCCTACATGGGGGAAACTAACAATCATCTAGATGACATAGTTGAGCTAAGTAACTAAATTGAGCACCTTCCCTAATAATGATTGGTTGTTTCAAGTTGTGATTCATGGTGAGATGGGGGTTGCAAGAATGGCCATATTGGTGTAAGCCTTAGATAGATTACCCTTTTCTCCGTATGGAGGATGATTCCGACCATGTATTTGACATAGTGTAGAATATGACTTATGGAGTTGTTAGCACTTGAAGGAGTGGGTTGTGTGTCTATAGAATGCATGACTACACTATGTTGGTCGTGGACTCTTGAAACTTAGGTAGGCCAAGAAATTGGGAACACTCTAAGCATTTAGAGGATGTTTATCAATAAATCAAATAAATCATGTACTTAAAGATCTTACTAAAATAAAAGTTATAATAGTTAAATACCTATATACTCATAGTTATGATTATTCTTTTATATATACATTAATAATTTAATGATATTTATATAATCTATATTAAACTAAATTGTATATATTTATGTAGAGCTTATCAATTATAAGATTTTTAATTATTGATAGAACATTTAGTGAATTAAATGAGTAAAAAACCCAATGATAATAAAAGTTGAAGGTAAGAGAGATTATAAAAAAAAAACTTGTTAAGATCGAGTGATTGAATTATTAATAGATTAAGGTATTATAGTTGACCATTTAAAATAAAATAAAAAACTTGCCATATAAGGTTTGTATTTAAGTAAATAATTTTCTGGTCTGAATTTCTATGCAACATATCTTTGGTTTCTGACTTTCTATGCAACATATCATTAAATTAAAGAGCAAGTGAATTATGTGAGAGCGTAGTTTCATCCGCCCGGGAAAGCATACTGCTGTGCGTGGCTGTGGACAGTATTATTAATTTCAACGATAGAATCCAATGAAGTAATTTATCAAGAAATGGAAATAAGGTGAGTTATCGCGAATAATTAGGTGTGATAATGGACATCGTAACCGGAGGGATTGAATACTGTTAAGATATTTATTTTATCATCATAAAATATCGTATTTTAGCGTCGTTCACGCACTTACTTTGTTGCAATGTTCTATAGTCAACGAAAATATTTGCAATATTATTGTTTTGGTGTCTCGATCACTGGTTTTCTACCTGGTGATAGCTGAGTTCCAACGAATACTTGGTAGGAGTGGTTATGTTGATTTCGATGTTTGAAACCTACGAAACATTGGAAGATGTCAAATGTTTCGCTCAGATCGGGAATTATAAAGACAGGGCCTTCATGGTGATGAAACCAGTGCAATGAGGGTGCGGACTAAGGAAGTTAGCGTTAAGATAATATCTTGAAAAACTTCTTGAACATATTGGACTTATGGAAAGTTGCGTCCAGATAATATCTGGAAAATTTTCTTGATTCGACTTCTGGAAAGTTCACTCAAACGATAAAACCTTACGTCACAGTTGATGTGGTAGGAACTGTGACGCTTGGAGTTTGACGACGTCATTGGTAATTTAATGAGTTTTTTTTAATATAGGAGTTTCAATTTCATGTCACTGTAGTGAACAGTTATCTCCAACTGCTTCTTCATCCGTAGTTGTGTAAACAGCTGACATGAAATAGAGTACAAAACCTATAGTATCATGAATACAAAATAGAGGAGAAGAAATTGTTTATTTGATCGGTTGATTGCCTCACTTATGGATCAGCTTAGAATCTTTTAAAACAACATTTTAAATATATAAATAGCTTTTCTAGCCTAAGTGTTTGTTATGCATTGACTCTAATGTTATTATTTAGGCTTATTTTCTCCACCGCATTTTACAAATTTCTACCGAGCTTAGATTTTGAGTTTTAATATGAATATCCTGTTTTAATAAGGTTTATTTTTTTTCACTACAGTTAATAAACTTTTGCATATCGTGTTTTTACATGTAGATTTTTATTTTAATTATAACGTACAGTATGAATATCTTTTTATTCATAAAGCATACACTATGAATCTCACAAAATGATATCAGTTTTCTATATTTTTATCAGTTCTCATAATAGTAATATTTAATTTTACATCACAATTTACAATATATAATATAGGAATAATTTGTTTTTCTAAATTTTTTTTAGAGAAAATAGTTGCAAGTGGAATGTAGTATAAATTATAGTATTTATTACATTATTTATTACTATTTAATTAAAATGACAGTTCCCTATAAAAACATGACTTGCACTATATGCTCGTTACTAAAAGGACACTTCACCCAACTAAATTATAATAACAAATTAACAAAAAAATCACATAACTTGTAATGGATGCTGGTTACTAAAAAGAAACTTCACCCAACTAAATCATAATAACAAATTAACATAAAATCACATAATATATGCATTGTCCATATATTTGATGAAAATATTAATATTGCTTTGATGTAGTGAAAAACTGCTTAAATCATTCTGGTCCTAAATTAACTAAATGTGCAACCTACATTTGTGTCAAATAATTAAAATTTCCAATATTCTGGTTTCCTAAAGTCAAGTGGATTTTGTTCTTTTGTAATTAATATTGAATTTTATGTTTGAACTTAATGGGGAACTCAACCTAGCTAGTCATTATTTTAGACTTTCGGTTTGACTGATTAATTAATTAATTAATTAATTTTTATTTATATTTCCATTTTGAAAAACTAGTGTAAAGATTTAAATCTTTTTTATATAACTAATGAAGAAAATTCACTTTCAATTTATTTTGAATTTCCAATAATTATTAAGTTATAAATATATAAGTAATGAGAACAATGCTATCTTGTTAATTTATCCTTGCATGTAGATGGGAGTCATGGTTTCTTTTGGTGATTTCTTTTGTTTTGAAGAATTTATTTATTTTTTAGCATAATGTTTTTGGGCTTGTTTATATTTTTTTGATAGGTAAGTAAAATGTTCTATGTTATTCATTGTAAGCAATGCTTGTTATTCAATCTATATTAATTAACATCTATTTAATATAGATTCGAATTAGGATTGGTGTTTGAAGAAATCAACATATTAATATGTTCAAGTTTGAATCAAGCTAAAACGTATTTTCATAATCACTCATTTTCTACTTCATATTATGCAACAATATAGCTTTATGTTTTGCAACACTACCATCATATTGAAATATATTTTATGCACCCATTTGAAACCAATTTCACTCTTGTTTTCTAGTAGCTCAGCTAAATTTTATTTTCATTCTATATTACCCTAGTCTTTTTTGGTATTATGAAGCTAAACTTCAAATTTACCAAAGTCTTAGAAAAAATGAGGTTCTCCAATCTAAGACAAAAAAATATAGTCTTTCTATAGTGAATGGATGGATACATGTTACTACATGCACCATGAAGATGGGGATGGAAGAATATCTAAGAAAAAATATAGTACTAAAATTGGGAAAGAGGATAAGGTAAGCATTGTTCAATTTTTAATGTCAATCCATGAAAGGGATTGAAGGTATGGGGACATCCAATTTGTAGTTTAAGTAGGACATTAAAATATTTATAATGGTGATAGAGAGATGTCATTGATTAGTGTAATTGAATATTTTTTAAATTGGGTTTTACCAACTAATTAAATGAGTAAGTAGTGCCAAATAATTGTGGTTAATTAATTGGTAATTCCTTTAATGGGATATAAATTCTAATTGTAGAAACAAAATAAGAAGGAAGACAACTTATTTAAAAATTGTGAAGCTTCCTAGGTTGACGTGGAGACTTGTGATAGCCCTCCAATATTGATGCACATCCCAAATTGACAATTGCACTAGGCTCTAAATTTCTACAAGTGAAGAGTTATACAAATATCAAAATGTGTGTGTGTGTGTGCGTGCACAATAAAACCCACACTTAATATATTTACTAATGTAAAGGTAAACCAATGAAATATGCACAAGATATATACATTGTTCCCTCACATGACATGATATTTATCTTTCCCTAGCCATGATGAAACCTATTATGGGTTTACTATAATAGTTTTGTTGGTTTTCAGGTTTAAAATTTTCTTTTGGTTATGCAACTTATGGATTAGCAACCACAATACCATAAGGAAAATTTTGGTAAGATTAGTGCTATAGGATCAGGCAGGATTGTAACAACCCCTAGTTGTAAATAAAGTAAAACCAAGGTCATGAGACACGTATTCCAAGCTAAATGTTGGGCAAAAGCATAGTGATGGGTATCACTTATAATTAATTAATGGTTATGGAAATTGTCAAAGCCACTCGTAAAGGCAAAGTGACAATAATTGGCATTTTATTTATGAAATAAAGGAAAATAGGAGAAAATGAATGTGAAGGGACACATATTTGCATGAGAGGGAAATTGAAGGAAAAACGAAGAAAATATAGGCCTCAATGTTAAAAAGGCTTATGACATCAATTCACAACCTTTTGTCAGTTTAGTTTTGGAGTTCTCTTGTATTCTCTCATTAACTTATAGTATTTTTGGAGCATTCTTGGAGTACTTTGGCATACATTGGATTTGGAGAAAGAAGCTATAGTAAATAATTAAAGTGTAAGGGAACAACTGTATCAATAATTACAACTAGATTGTTTGGCAGATAATAGGTTGAATGTGTGATTTCCTTGCTGCTTTTTGGATGCATGGTATATGCATGTGATTTTCCGGTTATGTGGTTTCATTGGCATGGAGATCTTCCTGGATTGATAGTGGTTTTAACCTTGCCTTTACATTTCCTAGATAACCATGGTTTTTTATTTTTTTATTTTTTTCTTAATGATTGGTGCTCAGGTTACTTATGGTTGTGGGTTGGAACAAATGCTATGGAAGCCCTGGAACAACTTGAGTTATGTTTCTAGTCCTGGAGCCTAGGTTGAGACAAATTCTCTGAAACCCTTGGTGGGTTGAGTTACTAGTCCCTGGAGCTCGGTTGGACAAATGTTATGTGGCCCTAGAAGGTTGTGGGTTGAGTTACTAGTTCCTGGAGCCCTAGAGAGCTTGGGTAGAGAAAAATTTGGTTGGTGTTATTGATGTATGAGCATGGAGGTGGAATCATTGTGTTTGAGGGTTGATATGGTTTGGCCTCTAGAATCCCTCGCTTGGTTTTGTTTTGGTTTATTGCATGAGATCACACATTCATGCTTGGAATATGGCATGGGCTTGATTGGCTGAAAGAGAGATTTCGTTCAACGCAATCTGTGGTCGAGTGGTACATGGAAGTACCTAACTTGGTTGATGTTCTCACATGTTAATATGAGATATTTCCTTGTTGTGATCTACGAGAATTTGTAGTATTATATTGGTGATATTATGGATGAGTTCCGATAAGTTGGTTATATTTTGGTTATTTTTTGATTATATGATGTGTACCATGGTCATTTGTGGCTCTTGTCATGAATCATTTGGTTATCGATTGGTTGATGAATGTATGGACTGATAGTGGTGTTGTAGCAACGTGGAGAGGGCATATGGCCTTCTTGGTGATTCTCAAATGAATCTCATACTATTATGGTCAAATATGCACTCATGACCTATAGCTTACATGTTTATCGAAATGTCTAGTGTTTTCTAGGAAGTATATATCAAGTTATTCCTCTAAGTTTGAATGTTTAGCTTTTTTGTCATGTCTATTATGATTTTGGAAAGTCTCAAGTAGTTTTGGGCAATGGTATGGATGTTGGCCTCGAATTGTGGCTTAGATATTAAGATCACACCCTCTAAACTAGGAAGGTTGGGTCACAACTGCATGGAGGCAGTGTTATGCATATGGTTGGAGGCCTATAACTATACCTAAGCCTTGTCATGCATGTAGTTGGGAGTCTAGGTTAGTGAAAAAGAGACCCAGCTCAAGGTTTAGTCACCTGGGGTGGTCCTTTGGCCTCTGAGTATCCTGCAGCCCCAAGGGATGTTGTGACTTGTCAATTTGTGGTTAGTTTATAGGCCCCACTTCCTTAACTAGAGCTTGGATGTCAAATCATGTCACAGTAAATCTTCATCTCATATTTACCCTAGCACACCAATGAAATTGGGTAAATGTGGGAGGGGATGGTTACTGTCTTTGTTCAACTACCTGTAATTAATGCACAACCTAAGAGTATCGTTTGTACTACTACTAGGTTCCCTGCATGCTCTTCCTCATTTGTAGAATATATCAATATGTCATCAATCAATACTATCACAAACTTGTCCAGATAAGGACACAACACACTATTAATCAAACACATGAAAGTAGCTAGAGCATTTGTAAGACCAAATGAAACTACTACAAATTCATAATGCCCATACCTGGTATGAAATGGAGTTTTGTAGATGTACTCTTCTTTGACCCGATGAGATCCTGATCTCACGCAATCTTCTAGAACACTACTGCTCTCTTCAAATGATCAAACAAATCATTAATCCGCGGAAAATGATATATGTGCTTGGCTGTCACCTTGTTCAACTGCCTCTAATCAATGTACAACCTGAGGTTACTTGGCCTGAAATAATGAAATATGCACAAAAGATATACATAGTTCCCTCGAATGAGATGCTACTTACCTTTTCCAAGCCATGATGAAACCTCTTGCGGGTTTACTATAATAATATTGTTGGTTTTGAGGTCTAAAACTATCTTTTGGTTATGCAACTTATGGATTGAAAACCACAATAACTTATGAAACTTTGCGGTAAGACTAGTGTTATAAGATCAGGAAGGATTAAGTTTTCACCTAAGTTGACTTTGTAAATAACAAATCTTAAATGGATCTAGATGGCTATCTGCCCAAATTGAGGCATCTTAAGTGACCATGAACCAAAATAGAGGGTTTGCAACTCCAACTAGACCCATAAATTTTTTTCACGTACAAAATGATTGCCTCCAAGATTAAAGTGAGTCAAACCAGAGACTAGATACTGGAGGCTAATGGAGGGTAATGATATAAAGGACCCATTAAAGTGCTAGAATGAGAACCCAAGTTTATTTTGGAATGAGAGAGAAATTCTTCCATCACATTAGAGTAGTACGTGACACTTATCATAACAACATTATGTGGGTCATCCGTGCATGTCGTAGGTGGAAATGCCATAAAAGGAACTTCTAAGTGTGTAATTATATGAGTATCCAAGTTCAAATCCCATATTCTAAATTTTATCCCTCTAGTAATGAATTGCTATCCACGGAGTAAAAATAATAGTGAGTTGCATGGAGGAAGAGAAGTAAGAAAGTTCATAGGAGTAATTTAGCCCTTGTAACACAAACCAACACATTGATGTCATGATGGAATTTTGTATTGACCACAACTATATATCCCATAGTATTTGTGAATTCTTAGATGACTTGAGCATTTGTGCAAGCTAGAATTACGAGGAGTGCACCATGGAATAGTCTAATGTTATCAAAGTATAAAATTAAAGAGAAGAAAAATAAAACAAGCAATTGATTCATGTTATGTAAGAATGTTAGGATAAGGGAGAAAGAACCTTTAATTTCTATGTAAAAATGTTAGCAAATAAATTTTGGCATGTTAATGATAATATAACAAGAAATCATATAAATTTTTATGTAAATGATATAATAGCTAAACTATTGAATAAAGATAAGAATTTATTACTTATTATGTAAGTAGTTGAATGATAACTATAACACGTAGAAGCACATAAGTATAGAGTGAATGTTAACACCCATACTCTAAAATCCTTAGTGAAACTATTAGTACCTATAGTTACAGATAGGTGATTCTCAAAAATATAGGTACGTTCTTAACTAGATGCTTCTGAAGTTAGATACACACAACATAGATGTTAGAGGTTTTCCCCAAGTAGGGTTCAGATGATTACATCAACTCATACAGAAAGGATGAATTATAAATGAAGAGAAAAGGAAGAGAGGTATACATTATATGAAAATTATAACAAAGGAAAGAAAAAAAGAGCACATGAGACTAGAATTACATTAGAAAAAGATAAAAAGAAATATATGTTTATTAGGATAAAATAAGAGTGAGACAACTGGCATATACTTATCCAAGATTACCATGAGCATGAAGATGATGTATAGTAGCCTAGAGTTAGCATAAATGTATGAAGCAACATAAGTTGATGTAAGATTATCACAATCATGGAGATACCAAATAGTAGCCAGGGACATTGTGTGAGTTCCATGGGAGTTGAAGTAGTTTAGATAACATAAGAATAACAATGGATTTCCATTAATATAGACTCATCACAAATCAAACCAAAACAAAATATATGATAGAGTTATTTAAAGAGTCAATGAAAACATACATGAATAAAGAGTTGATGCAAACACAAATTGTCACATGCATAAACATAGGGTAAATTGAATCATAGAAGGGACCAATGCAAACAATATAATCATAGAGGTAAAGGTGGAAATGGAAGAGATACCACTATAGAAGTGTCTGAATAACAAAAAAGCATGTGATGCAGATAACTAAGAGGACTTGTCAAGAAAGAGACCAAAAATGTAATAGTTGATCCTTTCTAGGGAGGGTTTTTCTTAAGTAGAGACATACCTAAGTTGATCTAGAGGGAACCCATACATTGATAATGTGAAAAAATGTAAACTTAAAATAGGAGGTTTAACGAATAGGAGATAAGGAAGGATGTGAGTATTTCCTTTAGTTCCCTAAGAATTAGGAAAAGAGGTGGAGAATTCAACGGAATAGGAGAGGAAAAAGGAAACAAAAAAATATAAGGAATACTAATTGCTACTAGATATGAGGTGGGTAGAGCTAAATATAAGAGATCAAATATGGTCCCATGAAGACCCAATAAAGGATGGGGATTCATTCAAATTTCTTAAGTGACCCTTTCTAAGGTATACAAAGGTGGGAAGGGAAGAGATGGTGAAACTATAGAAGTGTCTTCTATTAGAAATATGTTGTCATTGATGGAAATAGATCGAAAAAGGTGTCAAATAGGGCAAAGAAGGACATAGGCGTCCAAGATTACGCACAATAAGGGATTTATAGTGCAACAAATAACCACAGAAGAAGACTAAACCCACTTAGATGGATAGAGTTTTTAAGGAGCTTTCCACTAGTTTGTGGAAGTCCAGAAATGGCCTCCTAGATCAACAGATATAGCCAGTCAAATCTGAGTAACCCCAGAGTAAAAGTGGCAGATCTAAAGGCAGTCAGAAACCCTTTTGGAGCATAATTAGTTTTGTTGAGTGGTCAATTGGTGGAGCCACTATTCAAAGCATCAGGCAGATGTGGATGACACTACAATAGCAGAGATCATATTGATTAGTCGTAGGTGAAGCCGACATAATAATTAGCACAACGAAGGTAGTCCAATGATTATACCCTAGAGATACCTTAAGGAGCACAAAGGATAATGAGAAGGATGACACCATTAGAAGTTTAAATATTGTGCAGGTTCAGTGGCGAATCAGAGCGACGCATCCCCACCAACATATTGTTGGAAACTTCTAGAGTCACATTGTTCAAACATTTATGTGCAGGGGGGTTGCACAATTGGTTTTGTTTCCTAGACTATCGATCAAAGATCAACAGTGGAGATGCATTACACACCCCGCCTCTAAAACCACAAAGCACATTGAGCGGTTCGAGAAAAAATCACAAGTGGTTTACCAATGGACCGGGTGAGGTGGCATATGGTGAAAGGTCATGTAGATTTAAAAGTGTTAGGACCCATATAGATTTTTCATAAAGGAAAAATGGCAAAAAATGAGAGTTTTAGGAACCCTTTCTCTCTCCTTTGGCAACAAACAAGTTGCACAACTTGATTAGCTCATTGATATGACAAAGGTGCACAGGTGGATGATGACATCAATGGTGACGTGGCCCAATTAGTGGTGGACACGTGGCATGCAGATTGGTGTTTTCTTGTACCGAAATGGGACATTTTTGGGTGAAATGTGTCACCACTTAGATAGTGACACATGGCAGAGGTGAAATAAGCATGATGTCATCCCACATGCGAGACCCAAGAAGTTTTAAGTGATGCATGGTATAGAACAGTCAGGCTAACTAGGCATCACGATAACATAGCCATTGTTGGAAACAACTCAGATCAACAATATTTTGATTAGCCTATGGCTACAACATGCATACCCTACTTGTCAACGAAGCTCACAAGGTAAGTTCAGGATGAATTTTGTAGGAATGCAACGGAAGCGTTGAGATAGAGGGGTCAGATGATGGTGGAAGACAGGAAAGAGAACTAACCAATGAGAATAAAGGCAGGAGGACCCCACCATGAAAACTCATCCCACTGGCATAACCCTAAAGGAAATTAAAATGTTCTCAAAGAAATGGTTGGAAGCAGCGCGTCGAGACACGTCAACACTGACAACAGGTAGTCAACTACTAATGGTAAGTGGAGCAAGTGGAACCCATTGACACCTAAGCCCGCTAAAAGGTGCATGAGATATTTAAAAGGAAGTAAAACAAAAGAGTCAGGATGTATGGCAAGAGATGGAATGAGAGACGAAAAATTCCCAACAATTTAGGATTCTGTCAAGTCATGGAAAGTTGCCCAAGACATGGGTTTGTGGTGTTTCCATGTCTTAAAAGAAACCAAGAGTGCAAAGGAATTTTCATTTCATGATAGACCCTCAGGGTTATAATTTAAAAATGGTTGTAGAGTTATGTTTGGCATTATTTTAAAATTCTTGACTCGTAGAACTTATATGCAGTGCTTTGCAATGAGGGTCTATTAAAATCATTTTAACTTTGGCATGGATGAGTCGACAGCTTGGAAATTGGCACTTTTCCCAAAATAATAGAAAAACTATAGTTAGAACTATAGTTAAAACTACAACTAAAGCCCGTTAAGAGAAAAAATATCAAAACCAATTGAAAAACTCAGAGTTTCAGCTCATAAAAAAAGAAAATAGGGTTGAGAACTTGAATATTAGTTTAGATGATTAAAATAAACATGATAAATGATAGAAAAAATAATTCATGAAAGAATGAAAGAAAATAAAAGAGACCAAAAATATAAAGAAAAACTATTTATAAGTAGAATAGATCGAGGAATTATGTAATTACATAACAGAGCATGGTGCAAGTTGAGTTGTTGATGATGTTGGTGTGATCAATAACCCAAAAATGTTGAAGGTATTGGTGATTGAGGAAGAAGGAGAAATTTTTTTTATTTTGAAAGTAGAGGTGGCATTCATGTATCTATTTTGGAAATGGATGAAATATTAATCATTAAGTGTCACGTAAGTGTAACCTACAGATCGAGGGTTGGTGCTCCTTCTAAAAGTTGTTGGTAAACATTTAGGGTCATAGCTCCAGTAAGTTGTAGCTGATAAATTAGGGAGTTGTAGCTTCCCGCTGGTTGTAGTTAGAGAATTTTATAACAACAAGTTGTAGATTTCCTTGTGAAAGCATTGAAGATCAGCGTGAAGAATTTGTTTGTTCCTTATGTTACTAAAATTATTTTATGTCGTGCTCAGGTGAATGAATTGTTTATGGTGTCCTAATATCATTTCATAAGTGAAAGAAAGTTTTTTTAATTGTTAAAATTCCCACAATAATGATTCACCCCCCTCTTAGTATTGTTTGGGTTTCCCACAATTGGTATAAGATCTAGGTTACTTCAGATCAGTTTAACAGCTGGAAGAAAAATCAAGGACCATGGCAAACTAGGAAGGAGGATTTACTAATAGGGAACTAATGTCCAATGGAGCAAAGTATGTGTTTTAGAAAGTAAGGATGAAGACATAAATTCAATCACTTGGATTTGATTTATGAGATGTTGTAGAAGAAGAATATCAAAATCCTCCAACAATCATTATTAAATATCAGAAGATGTAGTTTACATGCAATGTTAAAGCCATGAATGTCTTGCTTGTTGGCCTACCTGAATTAGAGCTTATCAAGGTAATGGACTACACATCTGCCAAAGCTATATGGGATAAGATGAGTAGTTGCTATGAAGGTGACAACAAGGTAAATAAAGATAAAATTTAAGGTTATATGATGCAATTTTGAGTCTTTAAGGATGCATGATGATGAAGATATTGAAAAATATTTTTTAAGAGTTGATGAGGTTGTGAACACTATAAGAGGCCTTGGTGAGTAGCTATATGTAGTTTTGGTAGTTCAAAAGGTTTTGAGATCCTTTCCTGAGAGATATAATCCCAAGGTTTTGGCCATTGAAGAAATAACCAATCTAAACACCCTCACTCTAGATTAATTACATGGCATCCTTACTTCTTATGAGATGAAAATTTCTAATGGCAAGCCCGCAAAAAAATAATCAACCTTCAAATCTAATAAGCAACCCAAGCAAGAGCATGATGATTCATGTTACTAATATGATGAAGAAGAATCCAAGTTTGTGGGAATGATCAAGAGGGGATCAGGAAAGTATAAGTGCAAGCTACCCTTTAAGTGCTTTAATTGTGGAAACGTTGGTCAGTATGCATCAAACTGTTCTGAAAAGAACAAGAAATATTATGATCCATGAGAAAGATTTAGGAAAGTGAAAAAAGATAAAAAGAAGGCTAAAAAGAGAGGTGCCTATGTTCAATAGGACAACTCCAGTGAAAGTGAAGTCAGCCAATCCTCAAATGAAGATAAAGATGATGAAATCTCAAAAGAATTCATGCTGATGGCCATAGACAATATGCAAGTCGAAGCTATCAATTTTGATCATGAATAGGGTGAATTTGATCTAGAAGGAAAACTAGTAAGTGCACTTGAAGAAATTGAAAGGTTGAGAAAGAAAAATATATCTATGAATGAGTCACTGATCAAAGAAAAGGTTGAATTTGATGAAACATTACTCTTGTAAGTAGAAGAAGGTAATAAGATTCAAGAATCCTTAAATGAGAAATTTTATGAGAATAATTAAGCTTGTGAAAGGTCTGAAGGTGAAATTATTTTGCTAAAGGAGTTAGAAAAGGCAAAAATGCAGCTGAGTTTCAATCAGAATTTGGAAAAGGGATTGATAATTTAAATGAAATATTGGAAGCACAACGATACTCCAAAGCTCGAAGTGGTCTTGGATTTGAGGTTGATTCTAGTGTAGTGGCAAAACTAAAACGTAAGAAACAAATCACATTTGTGCCATCAATAAAAAGAAGATTCAACGCAATAGTAAAAAGGAGATATGTAGCCCAAAAACCAGTCAAGGAATTATCAACAACAACAAAATAAGAAGAACATCGTCCAAGAAAATCGAAATACTTAGAAGACAGCTCATCGTAAAACATATACTTTGAGCTATGTTGATATTTTTCTAGGATATTGTTTCACGTGCACAAATTATGATCACAAAGAAACAAACTGCAGAGTAAACCTATCCTTCAAGCAACTCAAATCTAGATGAAGAAAGCAATAGAGTAAAAGTAAACCCAAGTATAATAATTATTTGGCTTCTTTGAACTATTTGGTGCAATGTCTTAAGTGTCAAAAATTTGGGCATATAGTAGATGATTGCAAACTTAAGAAAAAGACGCATGAACTAGTTATTGAGAAAAAAGAATAAAAAATCAAGGTATGGAAAGAAAAGGAGAAAATAGAGGAATGTGATAGTTTTTTCTATGCTCAAAATGAAGGGATTCATTGGTATGTGGGCAATGGTTGTTCCAGGCACATGTATGGAGATAGAAGTAAGTTGTTGATATGGAAACCAATTGAAAAGGGTAATGTAACCTTTGGTAACAATGCACTTAGCAGGATTGTTGGTAAAGTTGTTATCAGTCTATCGAATGGTAAAGGTAAATATAAAAATGTGTTGTATGCTGATGGGATGAAGAATAACGTGCTTAGTGTGTCACAGATGTGTGATCAAGGGTATGATGTGATTCCTAAAGCTAAAAGATTTCAAATGAAGTCTACAAGAACAGGTGAAGTAGTGGTTGAAACAGTGATAATGGAAAACAATGTGTATGTTCTCAAGGATAAATCAAAGAAGTGTTGTCTATCAAATATTGATGAGAGTTGGTTGTGGAATAGGAGAATTAGACATCTGAACTTTGATCAGATAGTCAAATTGAGTAAGAATAATGTTGTCAAGGACTTACCTAGCCTTTTAAAACTAGAGAATACAATTTGTATATCTTGTCAATTAGATAAGCATACTCAGGTGCCATTCAAGTCAAATGATAGCTCATCATCAAAGCCATTGTAGCTATTACACATGGAATTATGTGGACCATCAAGAACCAAATCACTCATAGGTAAAAAAAATTTCATGGTTATCAGTGATGATTTCAATAGGATAATGTGGGTTGCTTTTCTTAGAGTGAAATATGAAGCCTTTGAAAGTCTTAAAGAGTTTAAAGCCATGGATGAGCATGAAACTGATTTCAAAATCAAGAACATAAGATCTGATAAAGGAGGTGAATTCAATTCAACAGAGTTTGATGAGTTTTGGAAGAAGAATGACATCTAAATGCAGTTCGCAATAACAAAGACTCCACAACATAATGGTGTTGCGAAAAGATAAAACATGTTTGTACAACACTAAAGCTATGACGGCTGAAAGGAAAGTGCAAGAAAGATTTTGGGTTGATGTTATTCACATAAAGGTGGTGATTCTCAACAAAGCTCATTTCAGACCAAACAACGAAAAAATCCCTATGAGTTTTGGTATGGAAGACCTGCAACTATCAAGCATTTTAGAGTTTTTGGTAGCAAGTGTTACCTCAAGGGAATGATGATAATATTGGTAAGTTTGAAGCAAGGGTTGATGAAGGAATTTTTCTTGGATATTATCAAATAAAAAAAGGATATATATTATGTAGTAAGAATAGTAAGAGGGTTGTTGATTTAATTGATGAAAAAGTCGATGAATACTTTGAACCTGAAGAGAAACATATAATAAATACCATCACAAACGAACCAGTCAACAATGGTGAGGAAAATAGTGAGCCATTTTAAAAAAATATAATGAAGTATCCACCATACCTAAAGCCAAGGATCCTTCAAGGTATGTGAAAAAATATCACCCAGTTGACCCATTTGTTGGTGATTTAACAATAGGTGTTTAAACAAAAAAGAAGCTCCTCAATCCCCTGTGCAAGCACATGTATCTTCGTTATCCATATAGGAACCAAAGGATACTAAAGATCAAAATTGGTTAAAATCTATGCATGAAGAATTGGACCAAATAGAGAAAAATCAGACATGGGAACTTGTTCCTAGACAAATAGACAAGAATGTCATTGGCACGAAATGGGTCTTCAGGAACAATTTAAATAATCGTGGAGAAATGTTAAGAAACAAGGCAAGGTTGGAATGAAAATGCTATGCTAAAATTGAAGGTTTGGATTTTGATGAAACATTTTCTCCTATTGCAATATTAGAGGAAATCAAAATCTTTTCGACATTTTCCTATTTTAAGAAATTCAAAATACATCAAATGGCTGTCAAATCTACCTTTATAAATGGATAATTATAGGAAGAAGTTTAAATAGAGAAGACATATTTTTTTTAATTGATAGAGAAGCCTAAATATGTTTGCAAACTTTAGAAGTCTTATATGGTCTCAAACAAGCCCCTCGGGATTGGTATTCCAAGCTAGACAACTACTGGCTAAAGTGCGGATTTAAAATAGGTGCATATAAAATCAATTTATATGTCAAATCAAAGGATGAAAAACTTATAGTGGTGGTTGTATATGTTGATGAAATTATTTTTTCCAATGATTTAGACTTCTTAACATGTTAGTTTGCAACAAAATATGAAGGTTGAGTCAAGATGTCCATGCTTGGAAAGCTTTCTTATTTCCTTGGATTTGCAATTGCATAGACCCCAAAAGGGATTTTAATTTCACAAAAAAATTATCTCAAGGAAATATTGAAGAAGCTTTTCATGGAGGAATGTTCTTTAGTGAGCACGCTAATGGTTATAGGTGGCAAGATTAGTAAGACTAGTGAATCACATGAAGTTTATCATAATTTAGACAGATCCATGATTAGAAGCCTATTATATTTGAAAACTTCAAGACTGGAAATTATGCATGTCATTGGTATTATTGGACAATTAGAACAACTCCCAAATACTGCCATTAAATAACAACCAAGAGGATTCTCAGATATCTCAGAGAAATAATGTATTATGGACTGTGGTATCTCAGATGTAAACATTTTTCACTGATTGTTTATACTGATGTTGATTGTGTGGGTGACGTACATGATCGAAAGAGCACTAATGGTGGTGCTTTCTTTCTTAGAGAATGTATAGTTTCATGGTTAAAAAGGAAGCAAGCTTCTATTTACAACTGAAGCAGAGTTATTACAACAACTTCTCATTGCACTAAACTATTGTGGATGAAGCAGTCCTTGTAGTGTACAAGTGTTTTATGAGAAGCTTATTCTTATTATTTATGACAACGCAAGTGCCATCACTATGTCAAATAATCTTGTTTTCCACTCCAAGAGAATTCATATTCCAATCAAGTATCATTTCTTAAGAGAGAAAGTTTCCAATCAGATTGTCAAGCTAGAGTATGTACCTACCAAAGAACATGTTGTTGACATTTTCACCAAACCTCTCCATAGAGACCAATTTGAGTACTTGAGGAAAATTCCAGGGGTTTTTCTCTTTCTTCTCTCAACTAGCTCTTCCTTCAAGAGGAAGAACGACAACTGGTACACATTCAACATATTAAGATAAAGCTGACAGGTCCATAGGATCAACAAGACAATGGAATATGTTGGCATGGGGAGTAAGGTTGCAGGAGGAGCATGCTGATGTATTTTCCATTGATTCCAAATAAGGAGAAGTCTTAGTGATAAAAAAAAATCAAGGAGAAGACATTATGCATGATGAAAAACAACAAGCAACATTAGTACAACACACAAGAAGTCCATCTTAGGGGGATCTACAGTAAATGGAGAGATATGTAAATCTAGAGAACAAATTTAAGACAATCTTGGTGATGATGTTTTGTTTGATCATGATGTTTCCATGAATACCAAAGGGGAGAAATGCTAGAAATATTTTTCCATTGATGGAAATAGATAGAAAAAGGTGTCAAAGAAGGAAAAAATTTATAGAGGTGTTAAGGATCGGGAACAAGAAGGAATTTTTAGTGGAGTATATCACCACAAAACAAATGAAACCCACTTAGTGGATAAAGCTCTTAAAGAGAATTACAAAGGTATGTGGAAGTCCAAAAATGGCGTCGTAGATTAGTAGATATAGCCAATCCAAGTTGAGTAACTCCAAAGTCAAAGTGGCAGAGCTAAAGGTGGTTGGAGACCCTTTTGGAGCATAATTAGTTTGGCAGAGTGTCCAAACCTGGTGAAAACTTTGGTGAAGTTGTTAGTCAAAGCATTAGGTAGATATGGATGAAAACGTAGTAGTGGAGAGTGTATTGATTGACTGTAGGTAAAGCCCCCACAACATTCAACCTGATGGTTATACCCCAAAGATACCTTAAGGATAAAAAAGGATAATGAGCAAGATGATGCCCACATAAGTTTAAATATTGTGTAGGTTTGGTAGCAAATAAAAGCCACACATCCCCACCAACACATCATTTCAAGTGCATGAGGTCAAACTGTTCACGCATTTATGTGTCGGGGGGTCATGTAATGGGTTGTTTTTCCTAGACCCTCAATCAGAGATCAATGATAGAGATGCATTGCGCACACCCTCCATCTAAAACAACAAAACATGTTGAGGAGGTTATGAAAAACCCACTCGTGGTTTACTAATGGACTGGGCAACGTGGCAGACGGTGAAAGGTTGTGCAGAGTTAAAAGCATTGTGACCCATATAAAATTTTTATAAAGGAAAAATGCTGAAAAACTAAGGTTTCAAAGACCCTTTCTCTCTCATGTGGAAGCAAACAAGTAGCAGTAGTTGATTATCTTGATGAGATGATGAAGGTGCATAGGTGGATGATGACATCAACAGTGATGTAGCCTAATAAGAGGTGGATATGTGGTATGTAGATTTAGGGTTTTCAGGTACCCAAGTTGGCTATTTACAGGTGACACGTGTCACCCCTCAGATAGCGACACGTGGCAAAGGTGACTAAAGCATGACATCATCCCGTAGGCCATATCCTATAAGGTTTAAAGCATGCATGTTATGGAATAGCCAGGTTGACTAGGCATCAAGCTAACATAGTCATTGTTAGAAAAAACTTAACCTGATAGCATTGTGATTGTCCCAAGGCTACAATAGGCAGACCCCACTTGATAACACAACTCACAAGGTAAAGTCCAAAGGAATTTTATAGGAATGCAGCATAAGCATTAGGATACATGCATTGGGATGACGGTGGTAGACAAGACAAAGAAATGACCAATGAGAACAAATGTAGGAGGACCCGGCCAAGATAGCTCATCCCCCTAGCATAATCCTGGAGGAATTTAAAAGGAATACAAAGAAATGGCTAGGAGGAGAGTATTGGGACAAATCAACACTGATAGGAGGTAGTCAATAACCAATGATAAGTGGAGTGAGTGGACCCCATTGACACTTAAGCCCGCTAAAAGGAGCCCAAAAGATTTAAAAGGAGGTAAAACAAAAGCGTTGGGATTTATGGCAAGAGACATAATGGGAGACAAAATATTTCCCCATAATTGACGATTCTATAAAGTCGTGGAAAGTTGTCTAGGACACAATTTTGTGGTGTTTTCATGCATTAAAAGAAACCAAGAGCATGGATGAATATGCATTGTATGATAAGCCATAAGGGATATGATTTAAAAATGATTGTGGAGTTATGTTTGGCATTTTTTTTTAAATGCTCGACCGTTATGAAACCAGCTCACAAAAAGATAGAAAAGATAGGTCAATGCCTTAGAATTCAGCCTCTTTGAGGGGGCAACCTCCTTTACAATAAAAAAATGAAAAATTCTTCGATGATTCAAATGAAAAAACCTCCTTACTATATATAGGAGTCTAAGGGGTCATAACATAACCAAGCCGACCTAACAAAAATATTATAAAGGCACAAAAATAACAATAGAGGGATTCTATGAGGCACAGTAATAACAATATGGGAACAATAGGGGCACAAAAATATTAATAAGGGATACAACTACAATAGTAATGGGGGAATCACTAGTATTATAGGGACCCAACATGCCCCTCTCCTTCAAAAAGGTGTTGTCCTCAATGCTTGAGTAGTTCTGGATGCTTCTTGATAAAATTCTCATCCTCCCTTGTGGAATCTTCAGTACATAAGTTCTTGCACTTGATGAGATACTCCAAAATTGATCGATTTTGTAGCTGTCGAGTTCTTGTTTCTGTGACTGTTTCTGGTTCCAATATAATTTTTCCTTCCTCATCAAGTTTTGGCAATATTGCTTGAACTGGGAGCTTGTCGCCTATAACCTTGTTTAAACATGAAACATGGAAAACTGGGTGTACTCGAGAAGCTGCAGGAAGCTCCAATTTGTATGCCATAGTAGCAATCTTTTTCAACACCTTGTACGGACCATAATACTTTGGTGATAATTTATTATCCTTCTTAGCTTGCTTGAGGGACATTTGTTTATATGGTTGTAGCCGTAGGAGTACCTAGTCACCTACATCAAAACTTCTTTCGCTGCAATGTTTATTTTCCTGTTGTTACATTCTATTCTGCGCCAACACTAGGTTATCCTTTAAGAGTTGGAGAACTTGTTGTTGATGCTCGATGTGATGTTCCACTACTTGAACCTTAGAATTTTCTCTTAAATATGATGTGATCGATGGTGGTTGATATCCATAAAGTGCCATAAATGGGGTCATTTTTGCTACAGTATGGAAGGAAGTGTTATACCACCATTCAGACAAAGGCAACCATTTGACCCATTGTGTCTGTTTATTAGATACAAAGCAATAAAGATATCCTTCCAAACATTTGTTTACTATCTCAGTTTGCCCCTCATATTGAGGATGATAAGATGAGCTATGAGCTAACTAAGTACCAAGACAAGAAAATAATTCAGTCCAAAAATTTCCAGTGAAAATGGGATCTCTGTCACTTACAATAATATTTGGGTTTCCATGTAGCTTTTGAATTGTTTCCATAAATGCAGTAGAAACTGTACTGGCTTTAAATGGATGTGATAATGCACAAAAGTGTGCATACTTGGTAAGTCTGACAACTACCACCATGATGACACACTTTCCTTCAGACTTTGGTAAACCTGTGATAAAATCCATTTAAACCTCCTCTCAACGTTGGCTAGGAATGGATAAAGGTTGTAATAGACCTGGGGTCTTAATTGTTCAACTTTATTTTGTTGGCAAACCAAATATTCTGCCACAAACTTTTGAATATCTGATTTAAGGCCATCCCAAAAAAATTCCTTCTTAACCCTGTGGTAAGTTTTAAAAAGTCCTGAGTGCCCTCCTAAGGGAGAAGTGTGCAATTCCATAAGAATCTTTTGTTTGAGTTGGGAATTCTTACAGAGGTGTAAGCAATATTTGTACCATAACGAATCATTTTTCCACCTAAATGTATCAGATGTATTGGAATCTTGTTATAACTTTCGAATAAGTGCCCACGCTTCTTCGTCATTCTTCCATTCCTCCCTTGCTTCGTTTATCCAATCTGGTTGGATAATAGAAATGGTGCACAACAATGCTTCCACATCCTCATCCTTTCTTGAGAGTGCATCTGCCACAACATTTTGCTTCCCTTTTTTGTAGATGATTTCAAAGTGATAACAAAACATCTTTGTGACCCATTTTTGTTGCTCTTCAGAGGATAATATTTGTTCTAAAAAGTATTTAAGGCTATCATGATCCGTTTTTACCTTGAAGTGTCTTCCCATTAGGTAGGGTCACCATTTCTTAAGTGCATGTAGTATTGCCAACATTTCCTTCTCATAAATAGCTTTGTGTAAATAATTTCCCTTGACTGGATGACTTTTGAAAGCAATGGGTCTTTCATCTTGCATTAAAACAGCACCAATTCCATTTCCTAAAGCATCACATTCCACAATAAAGGTTTTTGTGAAGTCTGGTGTAGCTAAGACCGGTACTTGACACATTGCCTCTTTAAGATGTTCAAAGGCCTTTGTTGGTTCTGTAGTCCATGAAAATGCATCTTTCTTCAATAATGTTGTTAGAGGTGCTGCTATTCTCCCATAATTCTTAACAAACTTACGATAATACCCTACCAACCCAAGAAATCCTTGCAGATGCTTTATGGATGTGGGGATTTTTCATTCCTTAACGGCTTTAATTTTGCTAGGGTCTACCTTAACACCTTCACGAGATACAATATGACCCCGATATTCGACCTCTTGTACTCCAAAGAAACATTTGGAGCTTTTTGCATATAATTGTTTCTCCTCCAATAGTTGTAGCACCCTGTCAACATGTTCAACATTATCCTTCCAAGACTTGTTGTAGATTAGTATATCATCAAAAAATACTAACACAAATTTTCTAAGGAAGGGTTTGAAAATGGAATTCATCAAACCTTGAAATGTAGAAGGTGCATTGGTAAGGCCAAAAGGCATGACCAAAAATTCATAATGACCCTCATGAGTTCTAAATGTTGTTTTCAGAATGTCTTCAGTCTTCATTCTGATTTGATGATATCTTGAATGAAGATCCAACTTGGTGAAGTAAATTGATCCATGCAATTCATCCAATAATTCATCACTGATAGGAATGGGAAATTTATCTTTAATAGTGAGCTTGTTTAGCTCACTATAATCCGGACACATGCACCATGATCCATCCTTCTTGTGCACCAATACTACTGGAGTAGAGAAAGAACTTTGACTAGGTTGAATTATACCAGCCTCTAGCATTTCTGCAACCATACGTTCAATTTCACTCTTTTGGGCATAGGATATCTGTACATCCTAATGTTTGGAGGAACACTTCCTGGAATCATATGAATAGCATGATCTTGATCATGAATAGGTGGGAGACCTTTGGGAGTCTCAAATACCTTGGCATGATTGTCCAAGACTTTTTGGAGATCTGGAGAAATAGGTGATTTCAATGTGGAAACATCTAGCAAATATAATTGTGCAATTACACCTCATTGTTCCTTTTTTAGAAGCTTTGTCATACTGTTAGAGCTTATTATCTTTCCTGGTTTCCCTGCAATATACCTTAATTCAACTTCCTTTCCTTCCGTAGAAAATTTCATGAAAAGTTCCTGAAAATTAAAAGCTATTGTACCCAAGGATTGTAGCCATTGGAATCCTAGTACAACATCAACACCTCCCATTGGAATGGAAAGAATTGGGCTATTCAATACATATTCTCCCATGGATAGCTTGATATTATGGCATTTTCAGAGCAATTTATGGTTCCTCCACTTCCAACCATCACTTGACACTCTGGTGCTAGATATAGGAAGAAATTCAATTCTTTTGCTATCTTACAATGAATAAAATTGTGGGTAATTCCTGAATCAATCAACACTATTACCTTTTTCTTCTTGATATGTCCTTCTATCTTGATAGTTTAAGGAGTCGTAATTATAGCCAATGCATTACAAGATATGGTCAGATTCATTTCTTCTTTATCTAGGTTTTGTTTCTGGAGTATATTCTCTTCTTTTGACATTTCTTCTTCCTTTTCTTCCTCCTCTTCACAATCTATGTAGAATAATTTCTTCTCAACACACTTATGACCTTTAGTGTATTTGCTATCACAACTGCAACAAAGCCCTTTTGCTCTTTTTTCTTCCAATTGTTGTGGTGTCAACCTTATAGGTTGTGGAAGGCTAGGGTCAACAACACTTCCATCTTTATAGTTGTGAGTGGTAGGCTTCCTGGTTGCCATAATTTTGCTTTCCATTTTTCTTGCTAACCTGAATGCCTTCTCCAATGAATCTAGTCCCCAAAGTTGAACCTCATGTTGGATATTATCCTTTAAAGTCCCTATGAACACATCAATCATATGCTCCTCTAGAATATCTTTTACCCTTATGTTCAATTTTTGGAAGTCCTCAATGTGCTCCATCATTGAACCCTTTTGTTTGACACTTATCAATTGACTAAAAAAGGTGCTGCTTTTTGTATCCTCATAATGTGTTGTCATTTCTTCTGTAAAAATTGCCCAAGTGACAATTTTTTTATGAGAGTAAAGCCATTGATACCATACAAACTGATTTGGTTTGAAATATAAAGTTGTAATACCTACCTTTTGTGTGTTTTTCACATTATGGAGATTGAAAAATTGCACCATTTGTAGTATCCATGTCGCGGGATCCTTGCCATCAAACTTCCTCATATTGATTTTTGGAATATGGTGGGTCTTCAATCCAACATTAGAGTCTATGAAATCACGATTAACATTTATTTTGTTCTCATCATGAGTTTCCTTTACTACCCTTTCACCATTAGTGACCATTTCTTGTAGAAACTTATTCAAATTTATCTTCAATTCTTCCATCTTATCGTCCATTCCATTCATCTTAGCTTCTGTTATCACAAAATCAGGTACTGGAAGGCTGCTGACCAGATAGACTCTGTGTAACTATTTCAAACCAGACTTTTGACTAAGGCTTAGCCTCCTTAGCCTGAGAGGGCTCTCTCAAAAGGTTATAGATTTTGAATATTGATAAGATGGCTAACTCTTGTAAGGTGAATTTAACAACATGCTGGCTGGACAGACATTACAAAGGCTTCCATTGGGCTCATGGAGTCAATCATGTTACAGTAAACCATAAAACTACTCATTCATAGAAGTCAGGGCATGTAATGTTTAAACACTCAAAATACCTCTCCTAGAAACCTCAACTTACAAATACACACAGGAAGTCAGAGCAACAATGTGAATTCTGAGTGATTGTGTATTTATACAGCTGTAAAACATAAAGGATAAAACAAACCACATATATCTTGAGCATCTGAAACAATGTATGAATCCTGAGAAGAAAAAGCAGTCATTTGTATTACTGAGAACAGGTTTTTACATAAGCCAAAATAGTCTTGTCTTTTATCAAAACATCCAACCCCTATTACATAGATCCTTCTCCTCTATATAGACACATACTTCTAACTGCTTAGAGCTGCCACCTCCAGCATGAGGGGAGCTCGATGATTGCCATTAATTACCCCTATCCGCTATTGAACTAACCTATTAAATACAATCAACACTAACTGAAGTTCTAAAAAGCTCTAATTTAATTATAACTCTAATTCTATCTCCTTCGTTGAAGATTCCTCCTTGCAGCTTTGACACCTGGCTTTCTCTTCGTTCAGCTGAGATGGCATGAGATGGCATAAGATGGGCAATTAATGTCCCATGCTGGATTTGAATACCGAAGGCTTTGATCTGTTCTGTATTGGCTGAAAATATCCCTAAATTTTCGGTTCTGGTCGCCCATCACCGAGTATACAGCAGTGGATACTTTAATTCTTTAATAACCCAAGAGAATAGGGTAACACCATGCTCCTGATATGCTGGAGGCTTCCTTGGTAGACAGGTGTGCCAACCAAAACTTTTCGTATGCAGCTCTGCGTTTAAAATCACCACCTACAGCAGTTTCGTAGCGCGCTACGAAACTGCTGTGTAATTTCAAAAACACAGTCTTGTAATATGCATAATAAATTCTACTGTATTTTTAATGGTCCCTGGTCCTCATCTATCTCTCTTATTTGATAAGAGATATATATGATCTGAAAATGAAAGCAATCAGCATCAAGATCTTGTCAGCTCAATACCACTAGGGGCATAATCAGTTATCTGAACTATTTTTGAAGAACCTGAGAGCTGAGATAACTTCAGTATTGGAATGAGTGTTGTGTCTTGAATTTGCTCCAATCAATTTCACCTTGTTGCAATAATGCAAGAGATTGGTCTTCTGCGGTTATCCAGGCCCTAAATTCATGAGACATATCTACACACAAATAGCTATTTATAAAACCTTTTGTAAGATACCCTTTTTGATGGATTGCGAAATATAAGCCATGATACCATAATTTGCAACTGCTACCTTCGAGCATACTGATCTCTGAGTCTGATGGTGGAATATTGGATGTTACCCTACTGCAGCATAGTAAAAGTCCTTCAAAGATTCCACAGCTTCCAATTTCAAATCTTCAATGTCTATTCTCAGGCGCTCCAAATTAATGGCCTCTGTCTGCTGTTTATCAGATGACAATAAAAATTTATCTGCTCCAAGAATGCTCAATGCTTCATCCTTCTTTGATGCAGATGTGCTCAAAATTGTTACATTCAGTCCAAAAGCCTTTCCAAATTTTACTGCCATATGACCAAGACCTCCTAGCCCAATTACTCCAAGAGACTTGCCTGCATGATTCATGTGATGACGAATCATAGGGCTGCAAACAGTAATTCCTGCACAAAGCAAAAGTGCAGCTGAAGCCAGTGGTAGATTGTCTGGTATCTTAAAGCAGTACCTTTGGTGAACAACAATGTGACTAGAATATCCTCCTTTCGTCACTGTGCCATCTACATCGATACCATTAAAGGTGAAAATAGACCCTTTTGCACAATTAACTTCCATTCTTTCATTACAATATTCACATCGCTGACAGGAGTTGACCTATGTACCCACCCCAACATGATCGCCAACCTTAAAATGGACTACATTGATGCCAACTTCTTTCACAATTCCAACAATTTCATGCCCTGGCACCAATGGATACTTTGAATCACCATGTTCATTCCGGGTCCATACAACATCGATGTAACAAACTCCACAATGAGTTATCTTTAATGAGATATCATCAAGGCCTGGGACCCTTTGGTTAAATTGGTAAGGTGACAAAACACCTGATCGATCTCGAGCTTCCCATCCTGAACAGTTCTCCTTGCTGTCTTCTTTAGTATTCATGGCGTACCTGCCGAGTTTGAGCTAGAGAACCTCAAAGCTCACAATGTAAATCCATGCTTATTTGGCAACCATAGTTGCATCATAGCTTGGGAAATTCACACTGCTTTCTTGAGAATTTTCTTATCATTTTGTCTTTGTACTACTCTCGGAGTTTGTAGATCCCTGTTGCACCTTTCACTTTATGGACTATCTGAATCCTTGCTTGAGGCTTAATCGGCGGCAGTCTGGTTCGGTAACTCAGGTTGAGGGCCTTCAGAATTCATAAACGCGATTGGGGATCGGTTACTGGTGATAACCGTTTGTACTAGTGAACCCAGCGTCTCATTTGGAATCAATTCTGTAGGGCTTTCAAATACCGAATTTATCAATGCACTTGGGTTTTGGTTATTGATAAAACCGTATGAGGTGGTGAATACAGTGTCTCATCTGGAATGGATGTATGGCCGATTGTTAAATGGTGGAAGAATAATAGAAACACAACTGCATGCGGTTTTTTTTTAACCATGTGTCTGTGTCCTTTGACGGTGGAAGAACTAATAAACGAACAGCTAGCACCGTTTGCCAAATCTTAACATTTCGTTTGTCAAATGCTCATCACTGACACGTACACGATCCCACAACCATGTATACTTGAAGATGACATATGCACTACCTTTTAGGCGACAACCAGCTTCTACTTCATGAGAGGAATTCACACTTATGCAAGCATTTTTATCCTGAGAAACGTTCTTATCATCATAAAGAGCCTGAAGAACCTCAGACAACAGTGGAGCTGACATCATCGCCTTGATATCTTCAATATTATCTGAAAGATCTGACATTAGACCTTTAAGCACATCAACCTCATCATCCATGGCAGTTGTAGCCAGTGTACCAGTATGGAGATCTCCCTCGGGAACATTATTTGTCTATGCATATTTGCCAGAACTTTCATCTTTGGATGTCTCAGCTTCATTTGTATACAAGCTAGGATCTTAAATAGCTTAGTGCATCTGGGATCTTGTTCTGCATCTGTAGAGCGAAACATATCTTAAAACATAGTTGTGAAATATGTCGATTGTTGGGTTCTTCCAAGCGTTCTAATATAGAAAGAGCTCTCAAGTAATCACTTGCAGAAGTCTGAAAATCCTCTCTTTCCAATGATGCATCTTCTAAATCTTAATATGCTTTCCTTCTTATGATTGACACTTTATTCAAAAGCCACCTTTCTATTAACCTCAGCTGTCATTGACAGTGGAACTGATTGAAGACTTTTATCCTGGTTAACAAGCTTTAAACTCTCACTAGAAGGCAAGCAAGCCTGTAGCCATAACTCAGATGAATTACAAACTTCACCATCAATTTGCAGAAACAGGCATTTCTATGCATATATCATATCCCACAGAACCCATAGGAGACAAAGGTGATATGGGTGAGCTATGATTTCGGACAAATCCCCAATTTCGTAGCGCAGCCAGTGCTTACTATGAATTATGCGCTACGAAACCACCTAAACATCTTGCGCTACGAAACTGCTAAAAGGGTTCATGTGCTTATTTGCAGACATTTAGCATTGAAATTTTGTCAGTGATAACAGCTTCCATATTAGAATCCATGCCATTCATCTTAGCTTCCACGCCATTCATCTTGGCTTCATTTACCTTTAGTGAGAGTGAAATTTGTTGTACTTGGTCTTGTAATTTTGATATATCATGTTTCATTTCTTCATCTTCTTCATGAGTCATGCTAGAGCTTTCAGGTTGCTTACTAGGTGTTTCCATTTTTTTTGTTAAAGGCATTAATTACTGATAATAATTCTTCACTATTCCCTTTGAATTCCTTCAAACTAATTTTTCAAACCAATCTTATGCAAAATATAAAAAATCACACACCTTTTTTCACTTTGTAGGAGCTCGATATTGAATCTGATGTATCTCTATAATTTCGGATCATATAGTTCTGAGATTGCGATCTAAAGTAGCCCTCTGCATCCTCTTTCCAATGCCACCAGTTTGATCGAATTTAGATTCAACAAGAAAGAGTTATGCACAATCTCCCAAGATGACCTGATTATATACCTTTTTAGAAGAGTGAAGTTGTATGAAGAACCACGTGTCACTGTTTTGACCTTTGGGCCTAAAAAATATATACAAGAAACTACAGTCCGTCCTCTTTCTTTAACTTCTTACGAAATTTCAATCTGATGCTCAAAACAAAAGTTATGACGATTTTCCCTAGGTCATATTTTTGGAATGTAATTCGGGAGTTTGTGAAAAGGCCAACTTCCTCAGATCATATCTCTGCAAATATAGCATGAAAAGCTCTCAAATTTGGACCCAAGGTTTAGAACGATTTCGACCCAAATGGGTTTTTTTTTTAGTGTCTGAAATGTCGCAGAAAAAAAGTTCTGGACCAAATGCCATGATGACTTGTTTGGAGCAACGAAACCCTAGAATCCAAAGCTCTGATACCAAATGTTATGAAACCAGCTCACAAAAAGATAGAAAAGATAGATCAATGCCTTAGAATTTAGCCTCTTCTAGGGGGAAACCTCCTTTACATTACACAAATGAACAATTCTTCGATGATTCAAATGACAAAACCTCCTTTCTATATATAGGAGTCTAAGGGGTCACAATATAACCAAGTCGACCTAACAATAATAATATAAAGGCACAAAAATAACAATAGAGGGATTCTATGGGGCACAGTAATAACAATATGGGGACAATAGGGGCACAACAATATTAATAATCGATACAACTACAATAGTAATGGGGTAATCACTAGTATTATAGGGACCCAACATCAACCCCCATAAGTTATGTGTAGTGCTTTCTAGTGACGATCTATTAAAATCCTTTAGGATTTGGCATGGATGAGTCGAAAGCTTGGAAATCATAAATTTTTCCAAAATAACAACAAAACTAAAGTTGGAATTGAAGTTAAAACGAAAACTAAAGTCGGTTAATAGCCAGAATAACCAAATTAGCAGAAAAAACTTAGAGTTTGATCTCATAACAACAAAATAAAGTTTGATAACTAGAAGATTTGTTCAAATGAATAAAATAAATAGGATAAAGGGCATAAATAAATATTCATGCAAGAATCCAAGAAAAAAAAAGAGGCTAAAAACATCAAGCCAAATTCTTTATAAACATAATCGATTGAAGAATTTTGTAACTGCGTAACTAAACATGGTGCAAGTTGAGTTGGTGATGTTGTTGGAGTGATTAGCAATAGAAAATGGTATTGGTGATTGAGGAAGAAGGACAATTGTTTTGTTTTGAAAGCAGAGGTGTCATTCATGGTTCTAGTTTGAAAATGGATGAAAGATTAATCATTTAGTGTCAAGCAAGTTGTAGCTTGCAGATCCAGTGTTGGTGCTCCTTCCAGTAGTTGTTGGTAAATATTTGGGGTTGTAGATGATAAATCAGGGAGTTGTAGCTTCCTGTTGGTTGTAGCCAAAAGTATTTCTAGAAACAAGTTGTATCTTTCCTTGTGAAGGAGTTGAAGAGAATTTTCAAGAATTTGTTTCTTCCTCGTGTTACGGAAATTATTTTATGTCATGCTCATGTGAATGAATTTTTTATGGTGACTTAATATCATTGCATAAGTGAAATAAATTTTTTTAATTGTTAAAATTCCTATCATATTGATTCATTCCCCCCCTCTCAGTATTTTCCTTGTTTATAATAACTTCATTCCTGAAAACTATGTAATTCAAGAAACTAAGGGGACCTGCCAAGTACAAGGCTCAAAAGGTAATAGTTTATCCCCGCTAGGAAGCTAACATCATACTTTACTTGGAAGGAACCCATAGATTGATAATTTGATAAAAATAAGGTGAGAATAGGAAGAGTAGTGAATAAGGGATAAAAAATGGTGTGAGGAATTCCTTGAGTCCCCAAATAATTAAGGAAAGAGGAGGATGATTCAAGAAATGTAGAGAGTGAGAAGGAAAGGGTAAACATAACGAATACTGGGTGCTACTATTTAGGAGGTGTTTAGGGTTGAATATAATAGGTTAACGATGGCCCCTCAAAGGCCCTATAGAAGATGGTGCTTCATTTAAATTGACAAGATGACCCTTTTGAGGTAAAAGGACACACTATGCCACTAATAGAAATATGAGGAAGGGGGCATTAGGAAATGGAAGTAAAGGAAGATAAGGGGCTAAGATAGGTAGATTTGAAAATTTACAAAGTGAAATTAAGGTGTACTAGATATGGTTTGGTTACTAAATCTTGAGCTATCATGTTGAGGGATCCAAAAAGATAAGAAGGAGTCTTAAGGTAATCATGAGGGACTTCACCTAATTCTTGAGATAAGGGGAGTGCATTGAAGCCTTCATGTAGCCCCGTGTTTGGGGGAAGGTGAAAGGGAGATAAGTCAAGGAGGAGGGGATTGTTTAAACAAAGTTTTGGGCTAAGAAGTAAAGTCTTATTTATAGGTACTGCATGATTAATTTACAACAACTTGGATTATAGGAGATTGTGAGCCTAAATTGGAAGAAGAAGAACTTATGTTGAAGGACACAATATTCATCTATGTTGTGAGTGTTAATCTTGTGATACTTTCATCACTTTTTATTCTAGGAAAGTGATAGTTCCTATATCTTTGTGATTTATTAGATGATTAATCATCTTAGGAGAGAGAACATTTTGCTACTCATTGCATAAGAATAGGTATTCAGAGCATTGGAGAATGGGGGAATTATATTTGGTTTGGTAAACTTGTTGGGCGGAGGGCGGGAGAAGGGGGAGGTTTCCCAATAGAGTTTTCAGGAGTTGCACATCCTCTTTAATGCTTCCACCATTTCCTTCTTCAATTCATTTATAACGTTGGAACTATTACCTATAAAAGTCAATTTTTCTACCTATAAGCATAAAATTAAAATTTTGCTAGCTTTCCTTTTACATAAAAGGTTGTGCCATTTTGACTTGTAAAAAGTACATAATAGAATATATAAGTATTGATTCCTGAATATAAATATCTAAGAGTGTATTTAAATCCACTGCCTTCTTTATCTTTTAAGCAAATTTTATTTTTCTTATACTTCAAAACTAAGTCTATATCGTAAATGGAAATGTTCCTGGATGTCACTATTCACTAATGTCAACTTTACAACCATTTTTCTAATTCACCACATATGATGAGATATCAATGCTAACATTATTCCTGTTGGCATTATGCTTAATATGTTGTCCTTGATGGCAACATGCTTGAAAAATATGTCCTTGATGTCAACATGTCAATAATATGATGATGGTGGAACTAATGCAGATATTAGGAATATTGGTATGAAGGATATCAATAAAGAAATCCGAGTTCAACTATGGATGGATAAAAATGTGATGTTTGAAAATCATATACACTTCCTGTCAAGAAGGGCTGCATACATATGCAAGTCTTGTGATTAAAAGTCATGCACATAATCTGAACCATGGAAATATGGACCAGGGGTCATTACCATAGTAATTGGGGTGTTAATATTTATTTGATCATGTCAACAAATACTAACAACATTACTAAGTGATTTATCTAAGGTATTGGCTAAGGCAAAATCTATATAAGGAGATGGAGATCAAGGTGTTGTGTGTGCAAGTGAGTAGTCATTCATGTCCGATATGAGCTGAAACATGTGTGCACCAAGGAGCAAGAAGATGACTCAAATCTGGAACATATGAAAGTGAATTAAGTAATAATGGTCATACTTGACTCATTTGTTTATTTTTGAATATCTAATCATGGACGATATATTTGAATGTGTTTGAAGTGATCTGTGATTTGATAGTAATATTTGTTGAAGTATGTTGTGATTGGTAGCGAAGATATGATTCAATAGTTTAAGATCTATACATTACTTTTCTTTGGTAAATCCGCAGACATACGTAAATCTAGTTCAGTATAGTTGCATATACATTTTGTGATATTTTATTCAGTATGTTGGTATATATACACGGGTGTTATGCATAGTAATCATGTACACACGCATATATGTTTTATGGAGGTAGCATATGCACTAGGGTTTGAATTGTTGTTTAATGATGATAGTTGAAGTTGTTTGTGGCATTTTTTGTTGTCACTCAATGATGTCTTGATAACCATGGTTTTTATATGGCAATGTTGACCAGGTTGCTTTAATTATGGATTGGAATGTTGGTTAGTGATGATGCTACTTGATGTTAATATGAGATTAAGCTTCTACTGTGACTCAATATGTTAGTAACTCAGTGAATGATGCAATGGTTTAGTTTTAGAATTCAATGGTTTCAGATCTATAGGTAGGTTGTATTTAGAGGAAGCGAGTGTATACACGGATATGCTTCAGAATGGTCACATATAATTTATGAAGTAGAGTTGATCAGGGTTTGCAGTGACAACAAATTACTTTTTTGTTGATGACAGTGTGGCTATGATCTTGATTTATGACCGATCATTATGTGGATTGATTTATGGCTTGATATAATGATGGTTCATTGTGCATTGGTATGATCTAGTTATGGAGATTCATTATTTTGTTTTCCAGGTGCTTCAGTCATTCAGTTGGTATTAAATGGCGACTCAATGATTTTATTTACATTTTATGATTCAACATTCAAATTGGTATATTGATATGTGTTTATTGTTGATGTCGGTCTAGTGCAAAAAATTGATGAAAGGTGGCCTACATGTTGCTTGATGATTGTTTCACACGTGGATCCAATGTGAAACATGACCCACAAAGTGTTGAGGGTTGCAACCTTCAGTGAGGGGGTAGGTGCTCCCTCCCAGTAGGAGCTGGTAAACGAGATCAAGGGGTTGTATCTCCCTTCCAGTGGGTGTTGGAGAATGAGTGGAGGTTGTAGCCTCCTGCAAGTGGGTTCATGCATGCTGGTAAGAGTCTCCACTAGTACAATATGTAATGAATTTTTTCTTTATAATAAAACAAGAACACATAGAAGACAACAACGGTGGTTTTCTCCCACATTGAGTTTCCACCTAAAAGCTTGGTGTTTTATGTATGTTTCATGTGTAGTTGTTACACTGGACAATCCATCTTGTAGACAAGAGAGATCTCCCTAGATCATTGATGGAAACTAGAAACAAGCAAGACAATTGAACTGGCTCTTTCCCTAAGTTGAACCGATTTGAATTATAAGAAGTATAGCTAATGGATGAACCTCTTACGTATTTCACGAAATGCTCGGTGAATATCCCTTGTTGTGATTCAATGCGACCCTTCCATGCTTGATAAGACTTGTAAACATCGACCATAAAAGGATCAAAATCACATGTGATTTAATAATCCAAACAACATAACCGAATGATAGCAAAAATTAGGAATTGAATTTTCCTTAATAAAAATTATAAACAATTGTAAGCCATTCATCATTCCAATAAGACAAATCAATGGGAGAAAGTGTTCATTTGTATTAATCAAATATTAAGAGGAGCCTTACAACCTTCACCTTGATGCCGTGAGGTCCCTCCCAAATTCCTTTAATCTCCTCCTTAGGTGATGAGCTTTCCAATCTCAGACCAACAACATAATTTTATCTTCTCTGAGTTTTGACCTCCTTAATCCCTCTACCCTCTAGTCATTTTATAAGCCAAGAGGATGAAGTTTCAGATCCAAAATAGGAGGATGAGACTCCTTTGTTGGACATGGAATCCCCCCCAAGGCATGTTTTGGGGCACAAAGCCCAAGTTTCGACCCAATATTGTTGTAAAGACTTCGCGAATTGTGGCTGTGGAGCACGAAAAGTATGATAGAGTCACAGGGTTATCTGCCCTAGTCTTGGAATGTAATTTCGGCCTACCCATGGTCCGCAGACCATGGGATTGTATAAATAGAGTGAAGCTGTAAGTGTAAAAGATAACTAACTAAAAAATGAAGTAATAGATAGCAAAGTAGAAGCAAAGAGCAAGTGTCTAAGTGTGTCTTGGGTCATAGAGTAGGAGATGGCTCTACAATTGAGTGCGCAGACCCCTACAGCCGAGTGCGTAGGGTGGAGTCAAGTCTGTAACCAAGGAAGAAATAATAAAGAGAATTTTTATCTTAATTCTGTGTATTTGTGCTTGGGTTAGTACATGTTTGATATAAATTGCAAATATACTGTTTATTTACTCCGCACACCTGTATGAATGATTTATATTGCTAAGTATACTTTAAAGAATACAAGTAGGCTAAGTTAATCAAGTAATAATGGATTACTAGTAAAGGCTTGGATAATAACAGTGTTCAGCCCCCGAGTAGGGTTGCGCAAAGGCAGCATCTCAGGCTACAAGGTATAGGCAAGTGCATGTAGTGACGGGCGCACAGGGTCGAACCACAGATCCCTTGAACTCATAAGATATCTCTAGGGTGCAGAAACCTGGTTCTAGCACTTCACCATACTATTGCGGGTGAGACCTCAGTCCGCGCTCCGCGGACTGTTGCCGAAAGGGCCAGTAGTACTAGGATTTGTTTGGCTAAATCACCTGTAAACCTAGGTCAGGCTCCGACAAGCCAACAAATGGTTCTGTTGCTGGGACCAAGTTCTGCATAGGACATGTCTAATGTCATGTCACCAGAATCCGACAAAGAAAGAAATTGAAGAGTGGCTGGACAGAAAGATTCATGAGTTCACTACAAAGGAAAACAGGAATTCTCGAGTATCGAACGAACAATGGTTAGAGCGCTACTTATATACGGAAATCCATGAAATTTTCTTTGCATCCTTCCCCTCTGAGTTGTACGAGTGGATTACAAAGCTAGCAGACAGTCAAGGAAGGTGTAGGCTCGACAAACCTATTGTGTCTTCTCCAGAGTTGGTGCGCAGACTAGAAACATCAGGAGATAAAATTGCACGCGTTGTGGACCATTGGCTCAATCGAATTGTAGGAGGGTTTATCACCGAGTTCACGGTAGATACTTCAGTCAGCTACAGCGAGGCGGAACGACGCTTCCTCAAAGGGCCGCAAGGTAAGTACGTTAAATCTTTGAACACTTGGATTAAAATGCTACTGTGTGAAAAGCGGGTTATGTGAATAAATTAATGTTTAGGACTACACAAAGTGGGAGGATCTATATAAATGAAGGTAGTGCAGAGATAGAAACTAGCCCCTTGATTTCACCTCAGTGAGAAAGTGAGGAAGAGCTCACGAAATTTTCACCAAGAAGTGCGATCAGTCTGACAAGGCAGCGAATTCCACGCATACCACCACCACCTACACCACCACCAGTTTCACCATATTCACCCCATCTCCGCCCACACCACAGTTCAATATGACGAGAACAATAAAGTTGTCAGTGTTAAAAGGGGTAGGGAATGAAGATCTGGACCAATTTTGGTTTGTGGTAAAAGCTGTATGGGAAGTGCGAGGAGTCACAGATGACAACATAAAGAAGGCAATGCTGGTAGGTACATTGCAGGATCATGCACTGACATGGTACATTAAGCATTCCAATGACAATCCAAACACAGGGATCACAGATATCCAAGCTGCACTAAACAGGGAATTTATCATGCCAAAATTGGAGACACAGTCGATTATCAGGTTTAAGGAAATCACGATGGTTCCAGGCGAGACCCCCTGGGAGCTGGATGAGAGACTGAAGGGTATGATTCAAGAAGCCAACATGACCTTGACGGATGGGTAGCACTGCACATGGTTTGTAGTGTCACTAACACTGTATCTAAGGACCATGATATCATAGCAGAAGCTATCCACTCAGGCCGAAGCTTTGGAGATTGAAATGAGATTGCACGAGACCCTGATACAAGATCCTAACCTAGGAGTGCAATAGATCCATGCGTAGTTGAAAAATCTGTGTCTGGAGATGTAGAGTTTGAAGCAAGACAAGACAACTTGCCCAGAAGTGTGCGAGGAGGTATGGTGCATAAAGTGCAAAGGCCAAGGACATGACAAGGACCATTGTCCAATCTTCGTGAACTACCTAGCGGGCGGAGGACCAATGCCATTAAGACTAGAGGCACAAGCGTGATCAAGCACGGTGCCTACATTATGGTGTGTGATTTGTCACATAGGAGGAAAGAATGCTACAGATAACTGCCACCTATTACAGAAGTATACGCAGACGTCGCAACAGTTGTTCTGTAACTTCTGCAAATCAGTAGGCCATCATGAGTGCACCTGTAGAAGTTATGAACTAATGATGGATCAGACTCCTACCTATAGAGTTCAAACCGAAATTCGAGCCCTCGATCAAAATGAAGGGATGGCACGCATTGGATTTCAGGGATGCGAACGAGGTCAAGGTGGAATGGGACCAGGAAGGGGTTGCGGACAACTGATTTGTTACAATTGCGGAGGGTCAGGGAACTATGCCCACGATTGTACAAATCCGATGAGAGAATCATGTTTATATTGTACCCAGCTTGATCATGAGATGGAGGACTGCCCCACACTGATAGCGAGGTTGCGCGATAAAGGAACACTTTAGCCTCCATCGACTCAGAACCTACAAATGATGAGCTCTGAGCCGTGTGAAGAGGACCCAAATGTAAATATCATGCTCCGAAGTGGTATTACGATAGGGGAAGAAAAAGGTGATCAAATGGAAGAGAGTGCTTGGGTTCGCAAGGCTCCAACAAAGGAACCATAGTTTGATTTGGAGCACGCGAAGGAGACATTCATGGAAGCTACAAAGAGCTTCATGGAGGCCTCCACTTCAGGTAGTAAAGATAAACTAGAACCAGAGATGGACCCATCAATTCTCACTACCTCTTTGGAGACATGCATGACGCTGCTGCATGACAGAAAGGTTGTGAAGGGACTGTAAGAACTCATCACTACGTGCACTGGGTTAGGAGAACTGTGCGTAGTTTGGAAGATCGGGAAGAACACAACACGAAAGGGAAAGGAGATGAGATTGACTGCACAAATCGGGGAATATGAAATGGATCAAGTGATTCTGGATCTAGGGTCTGACATGAACATCCTGCCAAAGCAGACATGGGAGTGCATGGGTAGGGTCGTGTTGCAATGGTCTCCTATTCAATTGTGAATGGAAAACCAGGAAAAGAGCCTACTGATGGGAAGATTGTAGGGAATAATGGTAGATATTGAAGGTGTGAGTGTGCTTGCAGATTTTGAAGTGATAGAGATTATCGATGACACCTATCCCTATCTCGCGCTACTAGGAATAGATTGGGCCACTGACATGAATGGAGTGATAAATATAAAGAAGCGCCAGATGACTTTTGAGGAAAAGTCACTATGCATAGTGGTACCTTTAAACCTTGCGGAAGGATCACGCTACACAGAGCTAGTGCTCGACGACGAGAGGGACGACGATTTGAACTATATCTACAAGATAACCACGTGGGAGTAGGACTGGGTGAATCCAACAGCGGATGGCAGGATTTCGTGGGAGCGTGAAAGCTCCTGCACCTCGGATTCGGATGAGGAAATAGAACGATGGAAGAACCGGTTACACGAGGTAACCACGCTCAATTGCAACATGATGGTAAGGTCACTACGCTGCATGACAACAGAGGTAAGATATCTGCCTATGTATGACGGGTTGAAAGCGGTGGATGATTTCCTGAACAAATTTGAAAGAGAGGTGTCGGAACAACAACGTTTTGATGCTCTAAAATGGGCACGCACGCTACGCCCGCAAGATGGTGGGGTACCCATCAAAAAAGTTTTGAGGACTAGCACGCATGCGGAAGGATGATGCTCATATGATTTTGAAAACCTCAGATGAGGATGAAAGCTAGGTATGATGGACAAAAAAACCTAAGCGCCCACCTCTCTAAATGGATATAGGCGTATGGTATGCAACATGCATGAACGCACACCGTCCTCACGATAAGAAATAGGACCAACAAGCAGGAGCAGGCAACACGATGGGACAAACAACGAAGTATGATGAAACCAAGCACATCAAAGATTATCTGTGTGGAAGCCTTTGACAAATTATGCAAAGTACTGAACATGGTCCACCATGTGAGACACACTGACTGGGACTTGCACGTACTAGCGGTTCTATGGACTTATAGGACCATGTGTTATCCAAAAGGAAAATGGCATCAATCCATGTTATTCATCGACCCATGTTATTCATGCACCCATGGAATTTACCCATGGTATTGTAAGTGGCATCCACTCATGGTATTTATCCACCCATGGTATTATAAGTGACATCGACCCATGGTATTCATTCACCCATGGCATTTGCCCATGGTATTGTGACATCCACTCATGGTATTTTCCCATGGTATTGTGACATCCACCCATGGTATTCATTCACCCATGGAATTGACCCATGGTATTGTGACATCCACCCATCGAATTGACCTATGGTATTGTGACATCCACCCATGGTATTCATTCACCCATGGAATTGACCTGTGGTATTATAACTCAAAAATACTATAAGTAATAAGTCGCATTTTGTAAAAGGACAGTTCGTCCGTCACAATGTAGCTCTTACAATTATTCTCCTTTTTAATAAAAAAATTCTTTGTGGTTTTGTTTATTGGGCATTCTACTCGTTTTCTTCTCGAAATTTCAATTTTTTCAGATCTTAGGGGCCTCCCCCCAAGATCCATTTCAATATTTTAGATCTTGAGGGCCTCCCCCTTAGATCTGGATCAATGTGCAAAACCATGAGTGCGCGAGTACTTCTGACGCTGAAGTATGAAGCAGATGTTGTAATCCCTATGGAGTAGGCAAAGCCTAGTTCAAGCATGACAGCACTCGTAGATGCAACGGTTTGCAAAACCCAGAAAGAAGGAATCAAACAACTGCAAGAGACAGTACACATGAGACTTAAGGAAGAAATCCAACAAGAAAATCTTAGACTCCGTGAACTTAAAAAAGAAAGGGTACGGTTAAGAGAGAAAAGCTCTTTGATGGACACGGAGGTCAAGAAGCTGGAGGACAAGATAAAGGAAGAGTTTATCACTGAAAAAACTAGGATGGTAAGGCTAGGTATGTATGATCATGCTAACAAGTTTGAGAACTATCGTTGTGAATTGGTTAGTCTGATGCCTTGCTTGGACCGCATATTGTTAAGTGTAGTGACCAGGGTAGCGAATTGCAAATGAAGAAGTGCGCAACCATAGGAGGTAGGGATTCCCCAAGAACTGTGATGGAGGACAGGATGGCACTCTACAGGGGTGGTGCAACCGCCTGACTAGCCAAGGGAAGGATAGTCTTAGCGCTCCAAGTAGTTGGAAGGGAGTCTGGGACTATAAACTATCCTGTCCGTGAGCTGCGCGATGTTGGAGATGCGCGTAGAAGCATATAGTCACCAGGTCCACAACCGTGCACGGGGGACTGCGCTGCTGCATAGATTGGCTAGAAGGTGACCGTTGAAGTCATTATTGACGATGGGATGATCGAATTGAGGCCAAATGTAGTGGGAAGCAGACATTTAAGACGTGATTTATGGGCAAGATTTGGAAAAATCTTCCACCAGGAAAGCATTAATGACCAGGAATTGGGGGGAATGGTCGAATTTGAATTCTAAAGGCACTATAAAATGTAAGGGGCTACCCAGCGAACAACACTTGGTCATTTGAGAATTGAGCGATTGAGCAGAGCCCTGAGCATTGTGATCAGAGTGTTGATTGAGCCCTTGAATTCACGAGTGATAGATTACAGCCCAGATACGATGATAGAAACTAAGGATGGTTTGGGAATAGAAGAGGTAACCGCAGAGGCCACGCAGACCCCAATTGTGGAGGATGTTTCAGAAGGTGCCAGGGTTGTGGTAGAGATCCCCAAATCACTGTGTATGCCAAGACCCGAGAAGGATAAACAGGCAATGGCTCCAGTACACGTGTCCCTGAGGAATCCACTGTGCAACAAACTATCAATGGAAGAGAAGGGGAAAGTTGTCACGATAGAAACAGATGAGGAGGAAGAAGATTTGCAAGCCCTTATCATCGTGGAGGAGGAAGATGAAGTTATGGAGGAGGATATTCAACCTACATGCTTTGTGACAAAATTGCCTGCATATGTCCCCCCATGAAAGGGGAAGGCCAAAGTACCCAAGGACCTGGACAAAACCAAGAGTACACTCCAAACCTCGCTCTTTCGAGATGACATTGTGTTTGAAGGCACGCACTTGGTCCGCGTGCCAACCATGAAGTTTGAATATTTGGACCTCACTGACTGCGAGAAGTTCCCTCACCTAGAGACCCAGAATCTCATCAAGCAAAACAACATGGGGGTGGTGACAACGTTAGAGCCACGGAAGTGGCTGCGTGGAGTGGAAAAGGCCGGGTTACTGAACCTGCTATGGGTGCTACATTTCCACCGCGCCCCGATAGCCATTTTCGTCATTAGGCAGCTGCTCTGCCTAGTGCGTGATGGGTACCTATGGCTGGAGGAGCTTATCCCCATCATGGCGGACCTAATCCATCGCATTTCCCGGCTACCATACAAAGGAAAGGACCCCGTGACCATATCAGAAGGGCAGGGCAGTGATTTGGCCCTCACGGAGGCCATGAAGACAAAGTACAAGCTCGAGAAGAAGAAGAGGGGCTATGCTATCTCTAACATCAAGGAAAAAGTGGTATGCGTAGCTACCCAAATCCTAGCCAGCAAAGTCATGCGGAAGTGTCGTGCAGATGAGGTACTTGCTTCGGTGATCGCACTGGCCGAGCAGTGCGCGGAGGGGGTCTAGTTTAACTGGTCTGAATTCCTCTGCGAATTTTTTTTTAAGAATTGTCATGAAGCCCTGAAGTACGGTAAAACCTTCCACTATGCGTGGTTATTACTATCCATAGTGCTCATAGTGGGGCAACTGCTGGAGGACAGTCAATTCCCCAGCATTGACAGAGAATTATCGGAGGCCGCGAAGTATGCTTCGCTCTAGGCCACGAAGGACGCAGAAAGGATACATCATAGCAAGATCTTCTGGGTGCTCATGGAGATGAACATCTAGATGTGGATCAACTAGAAGCTATGCATGTCACCCACGATGTATAACAGTCTGCAGAGTTTTGCAGACTTTAAGGTTGATATGCACAACATCTTTATCAGGGCGCGTAAGGATCCACCAAAGCGGTGGACGAAGCCACCTTTTGTAGCCACCGACTATACCATTTTCACTGCCTTGGAGGCATGGCCCTTGGAATGGCACGACCCAAATCTCGCCGAACTTGAGAGGATGGTAGCGCATAAGAAGAAAGATGATGCCAAGCTATGCATCACATAATTCGCTAAGAAAAGACGGAAGGAAACAACAACAGCTTAAGAATGGGCAGCACGGGTAGCTGCACAGAAAGCCGTCTAGTAGAAAAGGGTTGCAGAAGCAGCAGCAGCAGCACAAGAGGCAGAGCAAGAAACCGAGAAGGTGGACGAGGGCCAAGCAACGCCTTCGCAGGGGCAGGAGGCAGAGAAAGTAGAAACAACAGAAGGGAGCGCGGACCCTTGGACCACGCCCACACAGTTGAAGTGCCCACACATGGCAGAATGAGTAGGGTCAAGGAAAAAGGTCAAGGCCTCGAAATTGGCCATTGACCCGATCACCCTAATCGAGGGTGATCTACATGACATCGGCGAAATGGTGCACGATGTCACAAAGGAGGCCCTTCATGATTTCATGCGGGAGCAACAGACTATGTTGGGGGCCCTCAGGGCCCAGTTGCAGGAGTTACAAATGCACCCCCCTTAGCTGGGGACCTTTTCAACCCACCACACAGCAGGATCCTCGACAGTAGAGCAGATGTTGTGCGCACAGATGGAAAACAGAATAGTGTTGCCGGAAGGGGCCCTAGTAGCAGCGAATGAGGCCAATCGGTTTTTGGTGAGCATGATGAAAGGCCGTGGTCTTAATCTGGCTGCCCTACTGTGTGAGACACTGTATCTGCTACAAGATGACATAACGACAGTGTTGCGCACTAGGGAGGGTCGTGCAATACAAGTCCTTAGCGAGCAAAAGATAAACATGGAACAACTCATCTTACAGCGCGATGAATTGGTGTCACAAAATCAACAATTGGTGCAGGTGGTAGACAACACTTGGCGACGCGTCCCGAAGCTGGTCATCCCAGCAAACCTACTAGTAGAGGTGTAGATCAACAGGTTAGCTATAGGACTCCGTGAGGCCAGGGAAGAAATGACAAAGGTTCGGCTGGAGTTGAATCTTCAGATCTCCGAGCTGTGATTAAAGGCACAGCCATCCACTCCCCCAGAAGTCAGAGAACAGCGCACTAGCGCTATCACAACGGGACTAGAGTAAATGGAAGGTGCAATACAGGATTGTACCAGCATGTTGGAACAAGCACTTGAGGTTCTCACAACTCTACAGGAGGACCCAACATCCAATGCTTAGAGACAGAAGCGCGATAACACTAGCAGCAATACGACAATGTCCGAGGAACTACGCAAATAGTAGTCCTTACCTAGAGGCTTGCAAGGATGCATCAATCCAAAGCACTGAAGGGGCAGGTGGATGCTGCGTGACACAAGGAGGCAGTTCTAAAATCATGCATTCAGCCTTGGATCGACGAGGATCTCACTATCACGACAAACATCGAAGGGAAGCTCGTGCACATATAGGGGATGCACACATTGATGTAGAGAAGCACCCTAGACACAGAGGTCTCAGAAGAACGGATGCAGTAGATACAGCAAGCAGCAGCTCAGTGCACTCCTAACCTTAGCACGGTTCGAGAACAGTTGGAGGAACTCCATGCCAGGATCGTTGCACCGACCGAGTGACTCGAGGATGAGTCACGATGTTTGTGTTGGGGGCCTGTTGGGCATGGAATCTCCCCCAAGGCATGTTTTGGGGCACAAAACCCAAGTTTTGAACCAATATTGTTGTAAAGGCTTTGTGAATTGTGGGCGTAGAGCGCGAAATGTATGATAGAGTCACAGGGTTGTCTGCCCTAGTCTTGTAATGTAATGTCAGCCTACCCATGGTCTGCGAACCATGGGATTATATAAATAGAGCAAGGCTCTAAGTGTAAAAGATAACTAACTAAAAAATGAAGTAATAGATAGCAAAGTAGAAGGAAAGAGCAAGTCTATAAGTGTGTCATGGGTCGTAGAGTAGGAGAAGGCTCTGCAGTTGAGTGCGCAGAGGCCTAGTTGTCTGCAGCTAAGTGCGCGGACCCCTACAGTTGAGTGCATAGGGTGGAGTCAAGTCTGTAACCGAGGAAGAAATAATAAAGAGAAGTTTTATCTTAATTCTGTGTATATGTTCTTGGGTAAGTACATGTTTGATCTAAATTGCAAATATATTGTTTATTTACTCTGACCACCTGTATGAATGATTTATATTCCTAAGTATACTTTAACGCATACAAGTAGGCTGAGTTAATCAAGTAACATTGGAGTACTAGTAAAGGCTTGGATAATAATAGTGTTCGGCCCCTGAGTAGGGCTGCCCGAAGGTAGCATCTTAGGTTCCGAGGTATAGGTAAGTGCGCGTAGCGACAGGCACGCAGGGTCGAATCGCGGACCCCTTGAACTCATCAAGCATCTCCAGGGTGCAGAAACCTAGTTCTAGCACCCTCACATACTACTTCGAGTGAGACCTCAGTTTGCGCTTTGCGGATTGTTGCCGAAAGGGCCAATAGTACTAGGATTTGTTTGGCTAAATCACCTCTGAACCTATGTTAAGCCCCAACAAGCCAACATCCTTCATTTAGGGATTAGGCTACCATGAGAAAAGGGATGAGGATGCATCATTTGAGGGTTATAGTTCAAATAGTCATTAGCTGGAAGCTTTTACTTGGGAAATATTTGACCAACTATGTTTATAGAATGTACTTTTTATTTTTACTTTCTAGAATTCACCCGCATGGGTTTATAGTGGAAGACAGAGTGCAGCTCTGTGTTATTCTCAGAGTTGATTTCAGCACATGCACGGGAAACTCTAGAGAAATCGGCACAGGTGGAACTTGACAAGGTGTGACAACTATTTTTCTCAAATTTCTCATCTACATCAAAATATTTTTGGTTGTTTGACTTCTAAGGGATCTGGTTCAAACATGTTCATGGATGGTAAAAAGACCCATAAACTAATCAAGTTTCATGGTGAAAAATTCACATGTAACGGATTGCCCCTAAAGTGAGATGTATGTAAAACAAGCTTAAAAGATTGAAGCGCATTATCATTCCGAGGATCAACTCAGAGGCAATGGTCGGAAATCTATAGGGAAATGCAAATATATATCAAAAATCATCTTCGAGGTAGGCATTCCCATACTCAAAGTAAAGTGAAATCAATGAACAAGCATGGAAAAACTAAAATCCTATATATGGTAGACACAGTATGGATGCAACCATCTATCTACATAGTCATGAATATAAAATCTCCTCTTCACCTCGATTGATAAAACTAGATCCAGGGTCTCGATCTCTAGCTCTCGATCCACACTACAAATATAACCATGCAGATGAATGTTTCGAAGTCGAACATGGAAGAAACCACTTGATTACCCGTCAATGATGAGAATCGTTAACAAGTGCGAGATAAACCACCAATAATGATAATGGTTCTGAAGGTACTTTTAGTACAATCTATGAAGTGTGAATAGGTGATTTGAATTCGAACACTCATGGAATTGTTCGATCGAAGGCCAATAATGAGAACTCATCATCGAAAGCAAGAAAATTTCCATTAAGGTATGCAAGCTTCAAGGTACTGAAGGTTTCTAAATCAACTTCCTAGATAATGAGCTGAAGTTGATAGGAAGCGATATGTCATAGGAAATCCTACAACACGAAACATAGTGTCAAGTTTTGAAAATAGTTCTCAAGGACTTACTCAAATATGGTTGACGCGGTTGAAGGCATAGAATTTGCAAAGGGATTTTAAACTGAGGTTGAACTTCTCTTGAACACATAACAACATGACTATGACTTCATAGCATTTGACTTAACGCTAATACCCAAAACCATGTAGACTTTCAATGAGGTCTGATTAACTATAAGGAAACTGGATTTCCCAACTCGGGCATGAGTGTGATGGAGTGCTGTGTTCAAGAGAGACATGCTACCTTTAAAAAATAATAATTTGAAATGGACATATTTCCCAATTTCCCCCCACCATTACTGGGAAGTGCATCTTTGTTTTTTACAAGCTTGAGGAGGATAACATATGCTTGGACTATAAGCTCACCCTTCGGATGAGTCCATCGAAGTATTTTCAACAAACCCTGAGAAGGAATGGTTTGTTCTCGTTATGCTTAACGAGTCCTATACTATTTAGTTTTTTAGGAGTCCAGTAAAGGAGTAACTCGATGTCGTTTTGTTTTAAGAGTTTTTGAAAAAGACATAGAAAGGAAACTCATTCAGTTCTTTTACCGTAAAATTTTAATGAGCCTAGAGAAAGTAAAGCTTGACATTTTTCAATTTTAGAGAGTTAGAAGAAAAACATAAGTAGACTCCATTAGGTTCCTTTTCATCATTTTAAGTCTCTGAGGGCCGAAAAAGCATAAAATAATACAAGAGAGAACTTTATTGACCATGTTCGGTCAACCTATACCTTTTTCGTAAATATTCCTAACTCACTCCGTAAAAGGGGTAAACTTATACTGAGTGTATGGTTGTTCATTTAAATTTACGAGTTTGAACAAGCAAGTACTCGGTGATCTTTTCATTTTGAAAGAGTCTAAAAAGGGCTTAAAACAAGACTCCATGAGTTTCTCTTTTCGTAATTTTTTAAGAGCATGAAAAGTGATAAAATTCTGCTAAAAAGTCAAAATGATTCATTTTTTCTTCATAAACTATCCTGCACAATAGCTCATCATAACTACTCAAAAAATTCCATTTTCCCTCCCAAAAGGTTTTAAACATAAAAAATAACATTTTTTAGCTCCAGAAAACTTATAAAGTGGGAAAAGATAAATTATTTTCACCATTTGCATTTTTACCATTTGAAAGCAGAGAGAGGAGTTTTTTACCACTAGAATTCCAGGACTAATTTCAAGCCAACCAGCGAATGAAATCATGCACCATTCCTTTCAGGTAGAAGATCTCTCCTTAACTTATCTTTTTATCCGTTTAGAATTTCATTTTGATCTTTCATTTATTTTTTTTGGAGGAAAATGTTGTTAAAAAATGCGCCCTCGACCCTATGTGGGTTTTTTTTACTTTGGCCCATGCAGGCCGATAAAATTTTCCACACAGAAAATCACAACCTATGTGGAATTACTAGAAAATTCCACGTAGCTACGCATTTCTCGTAAAAGGGTGGATGCACAGGTACCGAGGGTTTATTTTTAAACAAATTTTGAGCCAAAACGAACATGAGATGAATTTTTAAAATGATTCTAATTGCTTTAAAATGGTCATTTCGGGTCATTTGATTGCTCAAAATTGAGTGGAGGGAAAGAGAGCATAAAGCCAATGATTTGGTAGCTTTGGCATATCCAGCCACCTTGCAGGCTCTCAGGACTTGTGGCCTCCTAAAATAGTAGCTCATTCCTGGGATGAAATCTTAGGTAGATCTGATGACATGGCTGGTAAGGACCTGCAATGTCTAGGAACAATGCTTTTTGATTGTCGATAATCATGTTACCATTGACATCGATGACATCTACTTCTTGACTGGGTTGTCTCATCGGGGAGTTGATATTTCACTATTCAGATCGAGGATAGGAGGATATACTACTAATGGGTATCTGCGGCGCTTTTGCAGGGGTGTAGAACCCAAGGATGGGAGAATTGACATTAAGACCATTGAGGTTTTACCCTTGAGGACCATTGATTTCACTGTTTACAAACTGTGTGGTAGTGGTGCCCTTCATTTAGCCACATGGGCACAGATGCAAACGACCTTGGAATGTTGGGAATCCATGGTGTACAATTGGTGCGAGGCAGTGAGGGTGAACATGAAGGGCCAGTTGAGTAGGTGCAAGAATGGAAAACTGAAGAATTTTGGTTATGGTGCCATTCTTGTTGCTTTTTCCCTAGAGAGGATTCCTATTCTCCAACCACAGCAGATTCTGGTAGATGAGGGGGGTTACAGGGATTCATGCAGGATGAGTTGGGTTGCACTGATTACACGCCATGGAGGTGATGGACCAGTAGTATGGTATACTACAGAGTTCTTTGACTGGTTAGGCCAACAGATTGGTTTGATTGAGGACGTTCTATATTCCAAGATGGATTAGAGAGGTGATCTTGATATCCCACTTCCAGCTGGAACTCATTGGGGTGATCTAGATGAAAATTTCGCATTTTGACATATTTCCAAAATTTTAAATTTTTATGTGTTTTCTGTCTTCAAAGGCTAATTATCTGAAATGCATGTTCATATGTGGGTCCAACCCAACCATCTGGGCTGAGACAATTTGATAGACGAGGTGAGTAGCCTATAGCAGCTGTGGCAGCGAATCTAGAGGCAGAGGATATCTTGACAAAGATGGAACACAACCTAGAGAGGTTGACTTCGAACATCCTAGAGACTGTGACTGATGAAATTCCACATGCCTATCAGAGACATGTAGTTGGGGTCCCAGGGCCCCTCAGACATTTGCTGGGTCAAGTTGCTTGTGCTATCATTTTTTTTCATGAGAATCATCATGGTTAGTTGTTCTAGATTTTGGGACCACATTTTGACTTTTAGTGTCAACATATTCAGAAAATAAAAGGCCACGGGGCCTTATGTCCTCGGGTGAAATATTTTGTAGGCACACACTTTTATACAACCTCTATTTTAATGAAAAATCTACTACTTTTTCATATTGTTTATCTTGATCAATGTATGAATGAATATTGATTTTACTTTACAAACGTTGCAAATGTCTATTTAACACATGATTTTCCAATGCATCTGTCAATGTGTTCAAATATCTCGGAATGTGTTGGTATTCGATATGCCTTTCCAAAAGACGGACTCGTAAAAATACTCTTAACATGGTTGGACTCCTTACTGTATAGACACTACTTAAATGTAATACTACAAGCTTCGAATCTTACCTAATAATCAAACGTCGGATACCAAATGTGATGGCATCAGCTAATAGCTAAATGATTGTGCTATATTCTTCTATGTTGTTTATTGTTTGACTGAGACATATTCCATTAATAGAGACTTGCTCATCATTGGGTGAATAGATAACCCAGGTTGCGAAAGATAAATTCTGAGTACTACGACTAGTGCCATCAGCAAATCCAATGTAAGTCTAAGAGAACGTCGACATTTTCAAATCAAGCGTAAAAATGAGATAAGCAGGAGAAGTAGTAGAAAATTAAAAAACATTAATCGTCACACATACCTAAAAAAATGGTAAATAATGTATAGATATTCACTAAGATTTTATGAAAAATATTTCTTTACATAAAGACCATTTCTTGGCTTTCCCAAAGGAATACCATCGTAATCAACCAGCTCATAGGTACCTTTAGCTAATATGCATTTTATGATGTAACGGTTATGTCACATTGGTTTGAACTTCCCTGCACCTAACTTGTCATGAGATTTATCATAGACCAAGACTAGGTCACCTTATGAATATGAAGGAGGATTAACTTTTTGGTCAAACTGAGCTTTGACACGTTTTTGGTGAGCCTCGCTAGCTAGTACGACATCACAGGGATTTTCATTTAATTGGGCTAAATGTGAAAAGCATTCTTTGTCTCCAGAGGTAGCAGGTAATTAATAATTTGATAGCATTTTCAGGTATTGGATTTCACATTCAATGGGTAATACTACATCCAAACCATAAAAAAGTTGGACAAGAGTAAAAATGGTCAATGTTTTTACAGTAGTACGGTAAGCCCACAGTGTTGAAAAGAGCATAGAATTACAGTTTCATTTATACATACCAAATATATGTTTAATCATATTGGTTAAAACTATATTCACAGCTTCGACCTGACCATTAGCTTGTGGATAATAATAAGTAGAGCTATCATGGCGAAGGCCAAGTGTGCGGATAGTTCGACCATTAGAAAGTTACAAAAATGACTGCCATGGTTTGTAACAATAGCTTGCGAGACACGACACCGATAAATCACATGATTGAAAATGAAAGTTGATGCCGTTTCACCATCATCTCTATATGTAGGCAATGCCTCGGCCCATTTTGTAAAGTAATAGATTGCGAGGATAATATACCCATGCCCCCCAGCCAAGTGAGGGTTACAAGTGACAAAGTCAATGTGCCATTTAGCAAAAGGACCGATAGCTATGATAGGGTGAAGAGGAGCTCGAGGTGCTCGCATTTTGCGATCATAGATTTGGAAGTTATGACATTTGTAGACTGTAGTAATGTAATATTTAAACATTTTGGACAAGAATATCTAGCACTTAATATCTTTTGGGCAGTATTATACCCAGACATGTGACTTCCACACGCTCTAGAGTGGCAGTCATTTAATGTTTTTTTGGCCTCTTGAAAAGTAAAACAATGTCGGAATATAGAATCAGAACCACGATGGTAAAGAGTGTCATGAATAATATTGTATTCTTCGGATTGGTATCGAATTCGATGACGATCAGTTTTGTCAAGCCTAAAATTTTGTGTTTGGAGATATATAATGATATCTCCATACCATAGATCTGACATACTAATAAGAAAGAGAGATTCGTCAGCAAAAGAATCTTCTGCTACAGTTTCTATATCAGTATGAGGAAAGGCACATAATAATTCGATGAAAATCAAAGATTTCTTTGATTTGGATTTTTCAAATTCCAAATCAAACTCTTGTAATATAACTATCCACTTGGAGTATCTTCCCCCTAGTAATTGTTTAGTGAGAATGTACATCATAGGGTTGCAATCTGAAATGACAATTGTTTTTCAGAGAATCATATAGTGACGCAATCTTTGAATGGCTTCCACAACTACCAAGGCTAGCTTCTCCACATGTGCATATTTAATGTCATTTTTAGTGAGGCTCATACTCAAATAGTAAATCACATGTTCACTGCTAGAAGCATCCTATTAGACAAACACCATGCCAATGGTGGCATCAGATGCAGCTAAGTACATAAAGTAATATCGATGATAATTGGGTGGATGCAGTAACAACACATTAGTCATTCCATGTTTTAATGCATCAAAATCTTTATCAGCAAGCTCATCCCAAAAAATGGAATTCCCTTTTTCAATAGTCGAGTAAAACCCTGGGTTAGTTCAATATAATCGTGGATGAATCTACACAAAGGTTTGCATTCCCTTGCAAACTTTGGAGTTGCCTAAGGCTAGAAGGAGCACGAAAATTTAGAATTGCCTCCACCTTGAGGGGGTCGATGCAAATGCCTTCTTTTGAAATGATCAAACCTAGAAGTCGACCTAATTGCACAAAAAAAAAACATTTGTGCGGATTCAAGTGAATATTGTAGTGCCTGAACCTAATGAAAATTGCTTTCAAGTGTAATGGATGATCTTTTCTTTTCATTGAATGAGCGGTAGGTCATCTAAATAAGTCTGAAAAATATGTTTGATATCGTGGAATTCATAATACTGCTCCTTGAAAAGTCACACCAACATTTTTTAAGCCAAATGGGAGTTTGTGATAATCAAAAGTTCCCCATGGGCATATAAATGCATTTTTATATTGATCGACAGGGAGTATGTTTATCTGATTGTAGCCAGAAAATCCATCTATGAAGGAAAAAATTTCATTTCCGTTACAGTCATTGACAATTTGGTCGATATACGGAGTTGGATAATTGTTCTTGCGACAAGATTTTTTAATATCTCAGTAATCAACACATACTTGAATAGTTCCTTGTTTTTTATTAATGGGCAAAATATTTGATACCCAATCTATCAAATGAACGGGATAAATGAATCCTTCTTTCAACAATTTTTTAACCTTAGTCTTGATAACGGTAGATTTTTGTGGATGCATAGGACGTAATCATTGTCTAACTGGCTTAGCATCCAGATAAGTTTTTATTTCATGTACAACTATGCTAGGGTTGATTCCTGGAATTTCTTCATATGGCCAGGCAAAGATGTCATGAAATTCCTAAAATAGGGCTTTGTAAGTTTGAATCTCTTATAAAGAGAAAGAAGCTCCTATATGAATATGTTTAGTTATCCCAGGTTTCACTAAGATGAATATAGGTATCGTTGTCGATATGTTCCCTAAATTCTGTTTAGAATTGGAAGAAAGGGTAGATATTGGACATTGAGGATCACTAAGGGTCTTAGATGAAAACATAGACGAGAAATTATTCTCAATTCTGTCAAAGGATGGAAAGAAAGATGAACGATGATGAGTATCATTCCATGGCATTTCGTCAAAGGTCATAACTTCCATAATCCTTTCATCAGAAAAAATATGTGCTAAAAGGATCAAGCATAGAGATTGGTTCCAAGCATGACAAATGAGAATATTTATCAATAATCCTATTCATTTGATGGTATTCAGACGTTGATGAGTTGGAAAAAGATTGAATTGCCTTATAGGCTAACTCAAACGGGCTACAAAGCATTTCATCTCCATATATGATCATTTCTGATCATGTTAGCCTGGGCATCATTATGAAGGAAATTGGGTGGAGCAAACATGAAATTTCCCATCAAAGACGAGTCTTTGAGAATACCAACACCAACTCTTCATGTGGAGTCATTGATTTTCCAACAAATACAATACTACTAGTGGAATTAGGGTCTGAGGCATAGTAGGACAATTGGTCTACTTTCAAAATTCTTCTTTTGTGAAGAAATAATCATCCTAAAATATGACGAGAATACTACCACCATGGCATAAGTCCAACTCTAACCAAGCCAAAATTTCTAGTCAAGTTGAGCATCAACAACCTCAATTTCTATTGCAACCATTTCATGCTCTAATTCGATTGGCAATTCATTTAAAAGTCCATACAGATGAAAAATTCTTCCATCAAAGGCTTTCAAGGTCGTGGGAGATTGATTAATTGTTGGAGAACCCGAAGCTTTCCAATAGGAAATGGACACAATACATGTCGATGCTCCTTCGTCAATCATTTTTCGAAAAACTCGTCGAGTTTTGACATGAACTGGTATCTAGAAAGCCAGTTGGTGCGGCAGATGCGGGACATGATTTTTGAGTTAAAAAAAATCAAATTGGATTTGTGAGGATCTAATGCTCCTATGGATGATAATAATATTTTCCTTTGTGCTGGACAAGTTTGCATCACTTCAAGGGCAGACATTGCCGAAGGTGCATAGCCAAATCTTCGATGATGTTATCGTTCTAAGCATCCCTAGCATCAGGATTAAAGGTTAACTTTTGAAATATACCCTTAGGAGGCAGAAGAATTATCATATCATGGTTTGGTCTTTCAATATGCAACGGTTCAGAAGAAGGACGAGTAGATGTGGAAGTTCGATCAGATGGACTAGAGTCATCTCCATCTTCAACAAGACTGTTTGATGTGTAATATTTAGATCTCGCTACTACCATAACTTTGGAAGACATCATCATGATATACGCCAATGCGGATGAGGAGGATTGATCATGAGAAATAATTTTATTGTCTTGGGGAGGAAAAGGATCCTTCAAAACAACAGGTGTGGGTGAAATTTTGACGAATTTGGAAACTTCGACATAATGTGGGCACTCCTTGGTGTAATTATATTCCTCACAAATTAAGCAAGGATACAGAGGTTTCTTCTTTTCATCAGACGATCCATTCTTCTTTTATTTCTCCTCAAAACGAGTGTCTTATTTAGCTTTGCCTTTTCCCTTTTTCGTATCTCCAAATTTCTTACCGTTTCCAGTGGATGATTCTATGGAATTAATTTCTGAAGTAATTTTGGGAGAAGGATCTTCTTCAGGTGAATCAGGTAGAGCCAAAATCTGAGTTTTCTTAGAATTTTTCTTTTTTTCTTAGATTTCTGGCTCACAGAACCAATCATGCAATCTGGGGCATGTGATCTTGTAAGAGATGGATTAGTTTGAATAGCTCAAGGTAAATCTGGGATCTTTTCATACAAAGTGTCAGACCGAGTATAAACAAGATGAAGGTATTGAGCATGAGAAATTACCAGCTGTTCAATTACAAAACCCCCTTTGGCCACATCTTCAGTTATTACTGGTGAAAGATATTTTATGAACCATTCGGCTAGAATTTGGTCTAGAATGTAAAATTTAACTAGGCGATGTCTTCATTTCCTTTCATGAATGTGATCTGACATATGTGTTGACATTGACTGTTTAAAAGAAGTTAAAATCTCAGTTCCATTATCATATCGAATGGGCAACTAAAAATGGGTCAAAAAAGTTGTAGAAAGGGCGTTAAATTTACCGAAGGAAGCGTGCTACAATTCTACATACCATTTTGCTGCCAAATCAGTTAAGGTTGATTGAAAAAGTCGTAATCTAATAGAATCGTTGATTAATGAGTTGGATGCATAGCAAAGATGATAGGTCATAACATGGTTGGATGGATCTTCGCTTGACTTACCTTCAAACTTAGGAATATCATTAGGCAACTTAGTAGGAATGGCTGGCCAAAATGGTAAATAAAAAATTGGATCATTAGTTAACTGAGAGAGGTCAGGAAAATCCAAAGTTACAATTAAGGGAAACTAGCAGTTAGGATCCTCAAATGTATATTGATAACCCTGAGGGATGAGTCCCGTACCGAGAGGAGGATACCCAGGATACCCTGGGATAGCTTGAGCAGTTGGAATCTTCATACCTCCTAGATATCTAGGATGAGCCTTATCACATTGTGGTTGCATAGGATGTTGAAACATATAACCTGGGTATGGTTAATTCTGAAAAGGCAGACTCTGACCCACTTGACCTTGAATGAATTTTCCTTGAAAGGGTTGATTTTTCAAAGGTTGATCTTGGAGAAATTGAGTTTGAAAAGGTAGACCTTGAACAAACTGGCTCTGGGGTAAACCTTGGAAAGGTGGCCCTTGAAACAATACTTTCATATATGGGATGTTAGGCTGTACAATAGGTATTTGGGGTATGGACAGAATTGTAGGAATGGATTGAACACCAAATAGTTGAGGTAAATAATGAACAAGTGGTTGCACCATAACTTGTGATATAAGTGGGACAGTTACTTGTGATACTCCTAGAATGGGAGTTTGAGGTGAACCTGAATGTGGGTTTTGAACACTCGTTGGTATGGCAAACTGTACCAAGGTTTGAGGAGTAATCGGGATAGGATGCTAAAGTGGTTGCTGGGCAGGTGTCGATGGATTAGCCTAGACGGTTGGTTGGACTTGAAAAGGCATACCTTGAAAGGGTATTTGTTGTATAAGTTGTCCAAGTGGTTGACCAGGTTGGTACAAAGGCACGTAAGAAGCAACTAGAATTGACTGTTGATTTAACGAAGGGTTCTAGATTGTACTCCATCCAGGGTAAGGCATTCCAACGACGGGTTGACGCATAACAGGTTGACCAAAACTTATTTGAGGCATTTGAGAATAATTAAGGTAATTCGCAGCAAGGGTTCACCCCCTACCTATAGGGTAAGGTCCACCAAAATGTTGTCCTCCGGGTGGAGGATATGACAATTGCTCCCTGAGTGGGTAATAACCACCTATTGGGTTGGTTTGTGGATTACCAACATTACCGAAAATCATATTAATAAATTGTTTAGATGTCAAACCTTCATTGGTAGGGTTAATTACACGAGTTGACATGTTTGAGGATGAGTTCGAGGAAGAAGATGCTGAATAATCTCCTGCAAGAGAGTTATATCCAAGTGGTAGAAAACCACCATACACTGTTGACTCTAGAGAAGTAGAAAACATCAATGTATTCGATGATGTACTTCTAGAAGCCATCATAGACCAGTCAAAACCTAGTATGGTAGAATAAGGAGTCGTGTATCACGGAATCCCTTGTTCTAAAAATTTCAACGGTGTGAAATACCAAGGGTCAAGGTGAAGATATTTAAAAAAAAGATCTGAGATATCTAGAGGTTCATTGATAGAAACTATGGGTTTTTCTTCTTCATTCGAAACAAGTTCTTCAATGGAAATGAGACCAGGAGGGAGACTATCAGTAATAATGGGTTTCACACATGGTGAAAGTGGGGGATCTAGAATATGTGCTGTAGTAGGTGTATGAATCTCAGGCTCAAAAATATGAGACTAAGGTTCATTAATATCTAGTTCAGAAATGGGATTTGTATCTAAAAAGTCTCCAATATCTCATTCAGTTTGAATGAGTTCAGTAATTTGTAAACCAATTCCTTCTGAGTGTGATGTTAATCTCTGACTTCGATCAAATTCAGTTTCTATTGCTTCAAGGCCTAAAACAGTATATGTTATCGGTTGATTAAATTCAATTCCTCTTACATCAGAATCTATAATATTAGAAGTTTTAGTTTCTGCTACAATTTCATATCCTGATGATTTATATTTTTTGGCTTTAATATTTTCTAACTGACTTGGTGTATATTTTCCTACATGATTGTATTGGTAATTCCGCAACAATGAAATTTTTTTTATTCATCAATTAAAAAATATCTAAATTACACCTAAAGTCTCTAAAAAGTAAATAACAACACAGAAAGTAACACGTGCTAAAAATATAGGAGTTCAAACCATACAAACTGACTCTTCACAGAGATCAATAATTACTAGTTGATGGTGAAATCCAACATCGCACTGATCAAGGTGAAATTTATAGAAAGGAGAATTTGGAACCCGTTACCTTAATAACCTGCTTAGTGAAATAGTCTGGTGCAAGTAACTCTGTTATAAACCATCTCAAGAAAAGATTACCCTCCAAAAAGTCCAAGCGAGTTTAGTGAAAGTCCATTCCAGGTACAATAGGATGTTCCCTCTATCGTCACCTTAGGTAGAGCCCTAGGATTATAGTCACTAGGTTTACTAAATACAACAATTTTACCTCGAAGGACAGTCACAGATCAGATGTACACACAAGGGCAGAGTAACAAGCTCAATCCCCTTGAAGGCTCCTCCACATGATGAATTGGAGGTTTACTCTCAAGTGACCCCCAGTACCTTTTGGTACGGTTGTAATATGTGAAAATCACTATATCTAGGCTGCTGAAGTGGGTACGATCACTTCACCAGATTCGACACGATATCATGCTTAACTCATGTACAAGAAGAGCTTCCTAGAGAAAAATGGAAATAGTTGGATTTTCTCTCCGTAACTCAAGATTCTATTGTTCGTTTGTAGCTTTCGAAAGTTTAATTCCTTCCCTATTCCAAATCCCTACACTTAAGCTACTGTAGGTGACAAGAGCCCTAAAAAATGTAAAATTCTAGATGAATTTCAATTAACGCCATATTATTAAGTTGTTCTTTACTCAATGGGTGATGAAGGTGAAACTTATGATGTTATGACATGACTCGAAATCTTAATGCTCTCTAAAATGCATTAGCAACTTTCAAATTCGATGAAATCCTATTTAGAGAAAAGAAAGAGTTTCTGTCATTTTTTGAGAAATGAAATGCAAAAACTCACAACTTTTCCAATTTTCTAAAGAAACCAATTTCACTATAATGTAATGAAAATGCAGTCAACAAACCAAATTCCATATTTCCTTAAACATCAAATAAGCCAAAATACTCTTTATCTCTAATCACTTCAAACTTTCAAGCACACAGAAATCAATCAAGAGAGTTGGAGAAAACACATTTTCTCCCTACGAAAGCTTTCATTTAATGATAACAACAGTGCAATTACAAAAAAAATTCCAAGATGAAAGAAACAATTCCCTTTATCAAGCAAAAAGGACTACAATTCCTTCACAAAATCACGAGGTCTTAAGAAACCCTAATTTTCAATTCAACATGAATTTGACTACAAATAAGTAACAACTATGGCTTCACCAATGTATTTGATAGAACAAAATTAGAATACCATGAGAAAAAGGACAATCTATCTTGTTTGATCAATCTACAAATCAACTAGGCAAAACCCTAAGTAATTCTTTCAAAAAGACCTAATTCTCGAAAATCATTAACAAAGAAATCAACTGAGTTCATAAGAGACACAACACAGTCCAAACAAAGATAATGACGCTTCCAGAAGAAAAAAACTCGAGTTTGGGTTGAAGCAAAAGCTATATTTTCAAAAATTATCAAGGCCTGTGTGGGTTTATAGTGGAAAGAAGAGCGCATGCTCTCTGTTGCTACAACAAAAAGGGCGTAGAACTACACTCTGTTAACAAACAAAAATGACCCAAGGGAAAAAACTTAAGAAAAAACAAAAATTTCGAAAAATCAACCACTCAGATATAAAAGGCCATTAACTTATAAATACTTAGGTCTAGATAAATCAGAAGAACCAGAAAGAAAAACTAAGGAAAAATACGAGAACAGAGACGTTTCCCAATATGGTCGCCAATTTGTTACACCGAACAATCCCTCTTGCGAACAAGAGTGGTCTCCCTAGATCCTTGATGGAAACTAGAAAAAATCAAGACAATTGAATTGAATCTTTCCCTAAGTTGAACCTTTTTGAATTATAAGAAGTATAGCTAATGGATGAGCCTCTTACCTCTTTCACAAAATGCTCAATGAGGATCCCTTGTTGTGATTTGATGCAACTCTTCAATGCTTGATAAGACCTACAAAAATCAACCATAAAAGGATCAAAAGCACATGTGATATAATAATAAAAAAAAACTTAACCTAATAATTAAGAAAATTAGGAACTGAATTTTCCTTAATAAACATTATAAACGATTATAAACCATCCATCATTCTAATAGAACAAATCAATGGGATAAAGTGATCATTTTTATTAATCAAAGATTAAGAGGAGTCTTACAACCTTCACCTTCATTTCGTGAGGTCACTCCCAAATCCCTTCAATATCCTCCTTAGATGACAAGGTTTCCAATCTCAAACTAACATCATAAGTTTATCTTCTCTGAGTTCTGACCTCCTTAATCCCTCTACCCTCTAGTCATTTTATAGCCCAAGAGGAGGAAGTTTCAGATCCAAAAGAGGAGGATGAGACTCCTTCATTGAGGGATTAGGTTACCATGAGAAAATGGATGGAGATTCATCATCGGAAGGTTATAGCTCGAATAGTCATCACCTGGAATCTTTTAGTTGGGAAATATTCGACCAACTATGTTTCTAGAATGTTTTTTTTTTATTTTTACTTTCTAGAATTCACTTGTGCGAGTTTATAGTGTGAGATAGAGCACAACTCTATGCTATTATCATAGTTAATTTTAGCGCATGCGTGGGAAACTCTAGAGAAATCAACATAGGAGGAACTTAAAATGGTGTGACAACTATTTTTCTTAAATTTCTAATCTACATCAAAACACTTTTGGTTGTTTGAATTTTGAGGGAGTTGGTTCAAACATGTTCATGAAAGGTAAAAAACCCATAAATTGATCAAGTGTCATGGCGACAAATTGACATGTAATAGTTGTGATTTATATGATATTTACTACATACTAGATGGTTAATAAATTAATAATGCAATGGTTAAAGTTAATTCACTGATGGAAGTTATGTCAAATTAAGAAAATTGCATATACACATTTTTATTTCACTGAAGTCATGTACACATGCGCATTTCATAAAGAACAATAGCGTACATAATTTTGAAAGTGAAACTGAAAATTTAAGTGAATTAAAGAAAAGAAAGAGTTTTCGTCATTTTTTGAGAAATGAAATGCAAAAACTCACAACTTTTCCAATTTTCTAAAGAAACCAATTTCACTATAATGTAATGAAAATGCAGTCAAGAAACCAAATTCCATATTTTCTTAAATCATCAAATAAGCCAAAATAATCTTTATCTCTAATCACTTCAAACTTTCAAGCACACAGAAATCAATCAAGAGAGTTGGAGAAAACACATTTTCTCCCTGCGAATGCTTTGATTTATTGATAATAACAGTGCAATTGCGAAAAAATTCCAAGATGAAAGAAACTATTCCCTTTATCAAGCAAAAAGGACTACAATTCCTTCACAAAATCACAAGGTCTTAAGAAACCCTAATTTTCAATTCAACATGAATTTGACTACAAATAAGTAACAACTATGGCTTCACCAATGTATTTGATAGAACAACATTAGAATACCATGAGAAAAAGGACAATCTATCTTCTTTGATCAATCTACAAATCAACAAGGCAAAACCCTAAGTATTCTTTCAAAAAAACCTAATTCTCGAAAATCATTAACAAAGAAATCAAATGAGTTCAGAAGAGACACAACACAGTCCAAACAAAGATAATGACGCTTCCAGAAGAAAAAAAAACTCAAGTTTGGGTTGAAGAAAAAACTATATTTTCAAAAATTATAAAGGCTTGTGTGGGTTTATAGTGGAAAGAAGAGCGCATGCTCTCTGTTGCTGCAACAAAAAGGGTGCAGAACTACAGTATGTTAACAAACAAAAATGACCCAAGGGAAAAAACTTAAGAAAAAATAAAAATTTCGAAAAATCAACCACTCAGATATAAAAGGCCATTAACTTATAAATACTTAGGTCTAGATAAATCAGAAGAATCAGAAAGAAAAACTAAGGAAAAATACGAGAACAGAGACGTTTCCCAATATGGTCGCCAATTTGTTACACCGAACAATCCCTCTTGCGGACAAGAGCGGTCTCCCTAGATCCTTGATGGAAACTAGAAAAAATCAAGACAATTGAATTGAATCTTTCCCTAAGTTGAACCTTTTTGAATTATAAGAAGTATAGCTAATGGATGAGCCTCTTACCTCTTTCACGAAATGCTCAATGAGGATCCCTTGTTGTGATTTGATGCAACTCTTCAATGCTTGATAAGACCTACAAAAATCAAACATAAAAGGATCAAAAGCACATGTGATATAATAATAAAAAAAACTTAACCTAATAATCAAGGAAATTAGGACTTGAATTTTCCTTAATAAACATTATAAACAATTGTAAACCATCCATCATTCTAATAGCACAAATCAATGGGATAAAGTGATCATTTTTATTAATCAAAGATTAAGAGGAGCCTTACAACCTTCGCCTTCATTTCGTGAGGTCACTCCCAAATCCCTTCAATATCCTCCTTAGATGACAAGGTTTCCAATCTCAAACTAACATCATAAGTTTATCTTCTCTGAGTTCTGACCTCCTTAATCCCTCTACCCTCTAGTCATTTTATAGCCCAAGAGGAGGAAGTTTCAGATCCAAAAGAGGAGGATGAGACTCCTTCATTGAGGGATTAGGTTACCATGAGAAAATGGATGGAGATTCATCATCGGAAGGTTATAGTTCGAATAGTCATCACCTGGAATCTTTTAGTTGGGAAATATTCGACCAACTATGTTTCTAGAATGTTTTTTTTTATTTTTACTTTCTAGAATTCACTTGTGCGAGTTTATAGTGTGAGATAGAGCAAAACTCTATGCTATTATCAGAGTTAATTTCAGCGCATGCGTGGGAATCTCTAGAGAAATCAACATAGGAGGAACTTAAAAAGGTGTGACAACTATTTTTCTTAAATTTATAATCTACATCAAAACACTTTTGGTTGTTTGAATTTTGAGGGAGTTGGTTCAAACATGTTCACGAAAGGTAAAAAACCCATAAATTGATCAAGTGTCATGGTGACAAATTGACATGTAATAGTTGTGATTTATATGTTATTTACTACATTCTAGATGGTTAATAAATTAATAATGCAATGGTTAAAGTTAATTCACTGATGGAAGTTATGTCAAATTAAGAAAATTGCATATACACATTTTTTTTCACTGAAGTCATGTACACACGCGAGTTTCATAAAGAACAATAGCGTACATAATTTTGAAAGTGAAACTGAAAATTTAAGTGAATTAAAGATAATGATTCACTGTCCTCCCCCCCCCCCCCCCCCCCCCCCCCCCCCCCCCGCCCCCACTAGTATTTTGTTTAACAATTAGTATAAGAGAAGGTCTTGCAGAAGAAGGTTCATCACTTAAAGGGAGACCTATCAATATGAGAAGTCATGAGGGAGTATCGTATATCAAGCCACCTTTGTTTAGTGGATCTAACATTATATTTTCGAAAATCATAATGAGAGTGTATTTGCAAGCACTAAGAGCTGATGTATGGGTAAATGTGGAAGGTGGATATGAACACCCAACCTCTATTCCCATAGATGATGCAGGGAAGAAATAATATGAGATCAATGCAAAGGTTGTAAAATTTATCTTGGGAAGTTTCATTGAATCTGAGTTTGTGAAAGTCATGTAGTTAAGCACCACAAAGGAAGTATGGGATATGCTTGTCCAAATCTACGAAATTGACACTAAGGTAAAAGGAGCTAAACTTCAAAAATATAGAATGCATTATGAGACTCTTAGAATGCATGGTGATGAAAGAATTGCAAGTGCTTTCTTTAGAGTAGATGATATTTTTAACTCAATGAAAAATCTTGGCGATGAAATAAAGGATACTAGTGTTATTGAAAATATTTTGAGATCACTAACCCCAAAGTCTGATTCCAAAATACTCTGCCATTGAAGAAATGCATGATTTGAACAATATCATTATTTAACAACTCCATGGGATCTTGAGAGCTTATGAGATGAGAAAAGGGGGTAAATAAGGTATTATAGAAGTAACATTCAAAGCCACAAACAAAGGGAAAGAAAAAGAAGAGCCTAAGGAAACAAGATACATTTCAAATGAAGAAGAAATGAATTTGGTGACAAAGGTCAAAACAGGAACTAAAAGGTTCAAAGGTAAGCTTCCTTTCAAATGTTTTTCTCGTGGAAGACTAGGTCACTATGCCAAGTTTCCTTATAAAAAAAATCATAAAAAGGGAAAGAATGTTTCAAAGAAGAATGTTAAAAGAGGTTTTACTAGAAAGAAAAAAAATTATACTCGTGAAGATAGTGAATATTCTTCCAATAATGAGGATGATGAATCAAACCAACATTGTCAATTACTTATGGAATTCAAAGAACAATGTGTAGATGAGTTTGATGATGTATTTATGGATTCTATAGAATAAATAAATGGACTTAGGGTCATAAAAAAGAATCAAGGAAAGGAAAGCAGTATGTATAAAGAAAACACCCTTGTTGAGGAAATAACTAAGCTAAATATCTTCTTAGAAGAAGCTAAATTAGTAGAAGAATATTTGAAGAAACAAGTCCAATAAAGGGAAAATCATTTTGAAAGCTTAGAACTGGAAATTTTGGGCCTAAGAAAGGAACTTTACAAAGCAAAAGCGCTAAACCTTACATTTGCTAAAGGATCTGAAACTTTAGAAGAAATCATTAGAGTTCAACGTTCTCCACTAATAAAGACGGGTCTTGGATACAATACAAATCAAAATGGTGAAACATAATAACCTATGAAATATTTTGAAACAAGTACAAAAAGATATGTCAATGCAGTAAAAGGAATCAGTCATAAGTATTACAAGACTCAACAAACGAATGAAGGGTCAAATTATTCTCAATAAAGACATCCTTTCCATGAACAAAGTGAAAGCTACTCAAAAAGGTATTATACTCCTAGGTACTATTATTTCAATGGTCAATTCTTGACTTGTCACAACTATGGTCACAAGGTAGTTCATTATGTTTTTTTTAAACGATTATGACTAGAGAAGCAAGAAAATAACATAACGCAAACAAGATAAAGAATTCTTCTTATAATGATTTCTTCCCTACTCAGAATGATGTTGAATTTTTTATTTGTAGCAACTCTAGTCATGAATAAACTGAATGCAAAAGTAGGATGAATTCATATTATCAACATGAGGAAAATACAAAACCTCCTAAAGCATGTAAAAAGAAAATTTCTTCCTCTAAAAGTTGTGGTCTAGCATTGTATGCAGGAGATAAAGAGAATCTATGGTACATTAAAAATGGTTATTCAAAGCATATGAATCCATGGTACATTAACAATGGTTTTTCAAAGCATATGATAGGTAACAGGTATAAGTTTGTCTCTTTTAATGAAATTAAGAAAGAAAATAACATGACTTTTGGTCATAACTCGCGTGGTACTATTAAAGGAAAAGGATAGGTGGTGTTAAAATAAAATGTCAAGGATGAGAATGTATTATTTGTTGATGGGCTAAGACGTAACTTATTAAGTGTTAGTTAAATGTGCGATCAAGGACATGACATTATTTTCATATCAAGACTTACATGGTAATAAATTTGGATATGGGTAAGACCATAATCAAGGGAACTAGGACACGAAGGAACCTCTATATCATAGAAGGCAACAAGGAGCGCTATTTTTTGAGAAAATCTGAAGAAAGATGGCTTGGGCACAAAAGATTGGGACACCTCTTCTTTTCTCAACTATACAAATCAAGCAATTTAGGAGCATTTCATGACTTGCGAGAAATTTCTCCACCTGAAATTAGTATTTACAAATCATCTCAATTTGGTAAGAAATCCAAAGTTCAGTTTAAAGCTAAAGAATGCACTTTAAGTAAACCCATTGAACTTGCTCACACTAATTTATGTGGACATATGAGAAAGAAGTCTCTTCATGCTATTGAATGATGACTTTACAAGAATGTGTTGGGTTGGCTTACTAAAGCATAAAGATGAGGAATTTGAAAAGTTTAAAATATTCAAGACTATGGTAGAAAATGAATTCGAACTAAAAATCAAATGTCTTAGATATGATAGAGGAGGAGAGTTTATATTAGATGAATTTTTCAATTTTTGTGACCAGCATGGAAGCAAAAGACAGTTTTCTATGGCTAAAACTCCTCATCAAAATGTAGTGGTAGAAATAATGAACATAAAATTTCAACAAATGTCGTTGGCCATGCTTGATGAGTTGGGAATAGCTCACACCTTTTGGGGAGAAGCAGTACATACAACCATGAATATACTCAACAAAGCCCATTTTGAGTAGACAATGATAAAAGTCCATATGAACTCTGGTATGGTAAGTCTGCAACTGTCAAGCACTTTAGAATCTTTGGTAGCAAAAGTTTCATAAAGAAAAATGATGATAATATTGGAAATTTTGAATCCATAGTTGATCAAGTAATCCTTCTTGGATACTCTTCCATAAGTACATGAATCCTTCTTGGTATCTTCGGAAACAAGGATTCAAAAAATGATACGTAGATAGAAATTTATATATCAAATATGACAAAGACAAACTTTTGGTAGTAGCAGTTTATGTTGATGACATCATATTTGGAAGTAATGGTTAATCTATGAGTCAAGGATTTGATTCAACTATGTAGAAGGAATTTGAAATGTCTTTACTTGGTGAGCTAACATACTCTCTTGGTCTTCAAGTTCATCAAACTAAATATGATATCTTTCTTTCTCAAACCAAGTATCTCAAACAAACTATGAAGAAATATGCAATAGAATATTGTAAACCTATGTGCACACCAATGGTAATATGTTGCAATATCAGTCAAAATGATGATTATCCTACCATTAATCAATCTAAATACAAATCTATGATTGGCAGCTTGATTTATCTTACTGGTACAAGACCAGAAATTATGCATGAAGTTGGCATAGTTGGACGATTCCAAGAAAATCCTAAGGAAACTAATCTCAAATAAGTCAAGAGGATATTCAACTATTTGCAAGGCACTCAAGATTTGGTCTATGGTATCTGAAAACCACAAATTTTTCACTTCATGCTTACATAGATGCAAACTGGGTAGGTAATGTTGATGACCACAAAACTGCTAGTGGAGGAGAATTCTATTTGGGACCTTGCTTAGTTTCTTGGTTCAGTAAGAAAAATAGTTATATTGATTTATCAACTGTTGAATAAGGATATGTTTTTATTGCCTCTTGTTCTGCTCAACTTCTATGAATGATCCAAACATTGCAAGACATTCAAGTCACTTGTTCTCAACCTGTACCTATTCTTTGTGAAAACAATAGTGCCATAAGTATCTCTAAAAATCCTATGATGCACTCAAAAACTAAGCACATCCCAATAAAATACCATTTTCTTAGAGAGAAAGTTCTTGAGCAAAAAGTCAAATTGGAATATGTTCCTTCAAAGGAACAAGTTGCAAATTTACTCGCTAAGCCTCTTCCACCTGATTTCTTTGAATATCTCAGACAGAAGATTGGAATGATTCACACCTCTTCACTCTACTAATTTCTATAACATAAAAGGAACAAGCATGCCATGTTCATGGGGACATGTGACTATAAAGAATCAACAGTTTATATTTTGTATGCAAATCTTTTGAAACATAGTTGCACATATATGAAATTTTTTATCTAGACAGTTGTTTGTGCTTCTCAGTAATGAAAAAAAGATATGGCCCACATTCAGGGGAAGCTTCTCATTCGCATCCATTAGTTCATGATTAGCATTCTAGTTCCGACATTGATTTATTACAATATGTTGATAATGCCAATATGTTTCTTAGAATCATATTGGTTCATGAGTTGTTGCAAAATGTTATTGTTGTTGATTAAAATGATTCTTTGGTGCATTTGTTAATTAATGAGAAGGATATAATGTGATTAGAATTGATGGCACGAGTTTAGGGGGAGCATATTCTATGATTCTAATGGCCCATTGTTGGCATTATGGTTTCTTTAGTACTCCTTGTTGCATTGTGATGACTATGATTTTTGGTAATCTTGTTATACAGTTATTGTTTCTGCCAATTACATTGCTAATTTCTGATGATTATGTTACAGGTTCATATATGTTTCCTGGTGGTTGTTGATGACTATGATGGTCTTGCTACTTCATTGTTAAGTTTTATGTTTAGGGTTTTTATGTATCTTGATGTAAAGGTCATGAAAAGACCCATCTTCTAATCATTGTAAACTTTAGTCATGTATGGGCTATTGGGATCAAGTCAAGATATGTATGTAATCCCATTATTTTGGGACATTGATGGGTGATTGATGTCACCATGGGAGCATAGAGTCATTGGTGATAGGCAAGGTCATATTTGATTGAGTGATAAATACTTCTATTTTTATGGCATATCTTTAAAAGGTCTAGCATATGCTCAATGGGAGCATGGTCAGCATGTAGTTTTCATGATTCATATTCAGCAATTAGACTTAAAACAATGAGTACTAGAAGGGTAGTACATCATTCAACATGATTTAGCCCTTTGCACTTGATGATAAAGGGGGAAATAAAACTTGGTGTTTGACTTGGTGTTTGGAGAGAAAGTTTGGTGTGTTTGAAGGTGATTTCTAAATACCACAATGGTTTCCACAAAGTCCAAAGGGGGAGATTGTTGGCATTATGAATAATGTGTTGTCCTTGATGTCAACCTGCTTGACAATTATGTCCTTGATGTCAACATGTTGATAATATGATGATTGTGGAACTAATGTAGATATCAGGAATATTGGTATAGAGGATATGGATAGAGAAATGGCAGTTCAACTACACATGGATAAAAATATGAAGCTTGAAAAACATACATGGTTCCTATGAAGAAGGGTTTCATACATAAGCAAGTCTTGTGAGTAAAAGTTGTGTACGTAATACAAGCCATGGAAATTTGGACACTAGGGGTCATTACCATAGTATTGTCCCATAGTAATTAGGGCTCCAATGTTTATTTGATCTCATCAACAAATAATAACAGCATTACCAAGGAATTTACCTAAGGTATTGGCTAAAGAAAAAACTATATAAGGAGATGGAGATCAGCGTGTTTTGTGTGCAATTGAATAGTCATTCATGTGTGATCTGATATGAAATTGGTGTGCACCAAGGAGCAAGGAGATGACTCAAATCTAGAATCTCTAAGAGTTCATTAAGTACTAATGGTTATACTTGACTGATTTTTTTAATTTTGAATATATAATGATGCAACATATGTTTGAATGTGCTTTAAGAAATCTTTGATTTGATATTAATATTTTCGGAAAGTATGTTGTGATTTACAACAAAGATTTAATTCAGTAGTTTAAGATTTGTACACCAATTTTCTTTAGTAAATCTGCATACATACATGGATCTAATTCAACACAGTCACATATACATTTGTGATATTTTATTCAGTATGTTGGTATATACGTGGGTGTTATGCATAGTAATCACATACACACAAATTTGTTTTATGGAGGTCACATATTAGTAGTATGATGTGAATTGTTTCTTGATGATGATAGTATAATGACGTATGTTCTATTTGTTGATGTTTTTCAATGATGTCTTGATAAGCATGGTCTGTATCTGGTATTGTTTAATGTTTATATTTTATTATGGACTGGAATGTTGGTTAGTGGTGATGCTATAAGGTGTTAATATATGATTAAGTTGCTACTGTGACTTAGTATGTCAGTAACTCAGTGAATAATGTAGTGATTTACTTTTATAATTTAGTGTTTTGAGATATGTACGCAAGTTGTATTTAGAGGAAGAGCATACATACACATTTATGATTTTGAATTGTCGTGAATAGTTGATGAAGTAAAGTAGATCAGGGTTTGTAATGACTGAAAATTGCTTCTATGTTGATGATAGTGTGGTTATGATCTTGATTTACGCTTGATCATTCTGTGGATTCATTTATGGCTTGATATAATGATGGTTAATTGTGCATTGGTATGATATGGTTATGGATATTTAGTATTCATTGTTTAAGTTTCTTCAGTGATTCAGTTGGTATTTAGAGATGATTCAGTAATTGTATTCAGATTCTATGATTCAACATTAATATTGGAATATCGGTTTGTGCTTATTGTTGATGTGGGTATATCATGAAAATTTGATGAAAGGTGGCCTACAGGTTTTTTGATTATTGTTTCAAAGTTGGATACATTGTGAAACATTGTGAAACATGGTCCATAAAGTGCTGAGGGTTTCATCCTTCAGTGAGGGGGTAAGTTCTCCCTTCCAGCAGCAGTCAATAAACAAGATTAGTGGGTTGTATCTCCCTTAGAGTGAGTGTTTGAGAATGAGTGGTAGTTGTAGCCTCCTACAATTGGGTGCTTGTGTGCTGGTAAGATTATGCACTAGTACAATATTTAATGAAGTTTTTCTTTATAATAAAAGAATAAGACAAAGACGATGGCAATTCTGGTTTTCTACCACATTGGGTTTCGACCTAAAATCCTAGTGTTCTATATGTGTTTCTTATGTGTTGTGATTTATCAGTTATTTACTGCATACCGAATGGTTAATGAATTAGTAATGCAATGGTTGAAGTTGACTCACTAATGGAAGTGATTAAAAATTAACAATATATACACAGTTTTATTCCACTGAAGTTGCATACACACATGGGTTGCATAAAGAACAATAGCGTACATAATTGTAAATGTGAAATTTAAAGTTTAAGTGAATTAAAAATATTGATTCACTCCAACCTCCCCCCCCCAAGTATTTTCGTAACAATTCATTTTACATCGCATCAAATAGTTAGCGAAAATCCTTCTTCATAATCTATTCTATGGACTTGTGTATCCTTTAGTAACTAGCCTCAGCTTGCTAATTTCAATAGTTTCATCATCACTATGTTTTATATCAACTTTTTATTCCTATTATTTCTTTATGCTTTGAAATTTCACGAAGTCCTAAGTTTCATTTCTCTCAATCAATGAAATTTTCCCTCAATTTCTTCACAAAAAACTCTATGTTCCACTAAAACTTCATAAGAATTTGTCTGAGATTGAATTTTAAAAAATAAAGAAAAACTAACAATATGATCTGTGTCTTCCTTATGATGATTCATTTCACAAATTATTTAATGCCTTTTATGTTTTGCAATGAGTTATGCCTTTCATATTTCATAGTGATTAGGAGTTGATTTGGAAGGTGTTATTATATTTGAGATTGAAGAAGAATTTATTTTATGTTGAATAGGATTAGCACCAAATCTTTAAATAGTTCTAATACTAACACAAAGTTACAAAGGTGGAATGAAAAGTGTTTGAAGAAATTTCCCATGAGGTATTTAGGGAAATTTCAAGGAAATTTACAAAACTGGGGAATCTGATATCAAAAGAACAAATTCCTATTATTGAATTTGGCTCATTTAGGCATTTAGTTGTTGAATTTTTGGTTTGTAGGAATGAAAATGGTCACCTAGGAAAAAGTTGTGAGTTAAATTTTCCAAATTCGAACCAAAGGACTATCGAATTTCCCAAATTAGACCAAAGGATTGTTTAAGGGTTGAAATTTCAATCTCTAAGCTCGAATTACAATTTTAATGGTGGATTGGGGAAATATTTTACCAAATTACGAAAAAATTTGAGGAAATAAAGATTTTATTTTATTTTTTGAATTTAAAAATTTTCCCCAAATGGATGCCATGTCGCAATGGTGATGTAGAGGCCCCATGGACTACATGGTGCCATCTGTCATACGTCACATTACATGCTATGGGACCATGAACGTGGAGGCACGAGTCAATGGGTCTATGGTGTGTTATTATTGGGCCAAAGGTTAAAGTGGAAGTTACATCACCAAAGTTGTATTAACATGCCAAAAGTGGTATTGAGTGTTTTAGAAAATGGTTTTTGTAATAATGTTCCAATATGCATAACATCAATAGAATGCCACCACATACCTTATAGGAGGCATGCGCGAAGATAACCCCCCTCCTACTCTAATGCAGAATATCGCTTAGAGTGATCAAAGCTTCGCTAATCCTCCTCATTCAATTTAGTAGGGTTGAAACTTCTTCATTAGAGAGGCTAGAGTGTAGGATGGAATCAAGGATGGAAGGGGGTGATTTTCTCATAAAATATAGTTGAAAATTTTCCCTGTCTATCAACATTATTTGTTAAAATATTCAAAACCTACATTAGAGTTTAAAAGCCATTAATTTTGACATGTGTTTCAAATTTGAAATTCCTACCTTTGATGGAACCCTTCCATCCAGATGGCTAGTATGAAATCACCATGTGGATTTGGCACTAAATATCACTGGGACCTCTTCTCCCATTAGGGTGGAATGGGGTGGGGTGGGTGTGACATGGTTTTATGTGAATGAAGAGGCTCAAGCAGGGCCAAAGAAAGGTAAAGATTAAATAAAAAGAAAAGAAAGGTAAGAGAAGACAGTAGAAGGGAGAAGGAGTTAGAGATAAGGTGTTGACCTAATGAAAAGTTAGGTTAGGTTGTCTTGGGTAATGAAATGTCATCACAATAGAGTGTCACATGGAACTAAAACACATGTCTATAACATCCTAGTTTTCATCCCTAGATGAATAATGTATATTTGTACATGATGATAGGTTGCATATCCTATCATTATAACAATTATGAATATTATTAAGGAAAATACATGGAAAATTGAAAATAGAAAATGATAAGAATAGTCAGGCCTAGCTAGTGGGCTGCGGGGCTAGATTCCCTTCTGGGTCGATCAGCCCAGATTTTTTCGTGGACATAGCGCCACCCATTGACCAGGGTGTCCGTGAACCACAGCCAAAAAAAAAATGATAAGAATAGGGGCTATGGATCCACCTAAGAGGGAAGGGTATCTATATATCATAGACCAAAGATGATCATATTTTAATTAGTTTATAAAATGAATTACACCAACTTCTTATTTGAGATGTAAAATGGCACATGGGGAGCATTCATATGTTAACCCTACTTTTCGATGGATAGGGGGATTATGTATTATTTGTTTCTCATTCATTATTTCCCACTACATGATGTTTAAATCATGTAAACCATATTAAAATTTGAAAATTTTTTCAATAGCATGAGTTCTTAATTCACCTTACAATTTTGGCATATTGCAAGTAGTATTAGAGACGAAATTTGACAATGATGTGGCTCAACTTGGAGCATGGTATGTTACATTGTGGTATTATAGTAGAAGTTTTAGCATTGAACCTGTGTGAATAGATATTAATTTGGATTCATTTGAGTTTTTCCACTCTAGAGTTGAATCTGTGTTGAGATTAGGTGAATATGGTTTAAATTACAAAGAAATTTCCAATTTCATAATGGAATCCTTTGTGGAATGGCCATGGGATGTTGAATAGGTGAGTATTAGGTCAAAATCAACAATGAAAATCTTAATGGAGAGCATTGATGACAACCCTATGTAATTTTTGAAAAATAGCTTGTGTATACCCATTAATTCCCAATATGACATGTTCAATTATAAATGGATGGCTTAGATTAACCATAGTTTTAGCCATATTTCTAAGATTTTTTAAGTGTCAATGAAGTATTTTTTTCGATCATCAATGTGATATTTTGGCATCATCTAAACAAAACAAATATGGAGATTTTAGTAAAAGGATTGTGATGATCATCGATGGGATTTTCAGTCATTCATTAAAAAAATATATTTAAAGTTGTTAGAAAGAGGAATTTCACGAAAATCATAGATGGATACCTTTTGACTAATAATGGGTGAATATTTTTGGTGGAATCACTAATGGACAGCTTTTGATCCATAACCAATGGATACATTAGTTGGAATCACTAATAAAAACATTTTAACCAATCATGGATGCATACATTGAGAAGAATCACTAATGGACCCCAATTTGAGTGACGTCTAATGGAGACATTTTGCTAACCCCTAATGAAAATTAATCCATGTGTCACCAATGATATTTTCAAGCATCAGATGAAATGGATTAAACTTTGATTTTGTTAATGTGATACTTAGTCAATCATAGATCAAGGGTTATGTTGATCACCAATGAAACAATTAGGCAATCATTGATGATACTTTTCTTCAGTTCAACAAAGGATATGGTGACATGATAAAATCGAGGGTTCCATGTGGACCTATATTCCATGTCAATTCCACATAACAAGTAATATGATTAAAATAATATATCTTTTACTTATATTTTTCAAGTCCACTATTTTGATTCCCTAAATAGTGTCTTTGGGGAAATATTATGGGTCCATGAATAGATTTGGCACACAAAGGCATATGATACTAAATGTTATAACTTAGTAAGTGCTTTCCAACAAGATACTCTAAGAATGAAAGGTATTTAGTATGTGAATATTGCATTTGGAGCAAGTAGAAGGAGGAATGAGGCACCATATCACTTCCATGAGCTATAACTTCAATTTTATAGCTGAGAATGGAGCATGGAAGTAATAAGTGGAATGATATTGTATAGTGAAATAAAACCATGGAATTAGAATTGAAACTTGAGCATATAAATCTCTAATAATTCATAGAAATATGCCTATAGAAATAACATTAGAAAATTAGGCAAACTACAAAACATTAGAAGGATATATCTCTTAGGTAAAATATCATAATGGGACATATTAGTAGTCATTTAAAGCTATTGAACAATATCCATCCACCATGAATTTTGAATTAGGCAATGGTATTTCATAGAAAATCAAGATAATCGCACTAATATCCCTAAAGGGTTTCCATAATTGTATAAATGCTTTATTTTATCTGTCAAAAATTAGTTGTATGAACATTTCATAGAATTAAAGGTATCAATAAATGAATCCAATCATAGTAATTGAAAAAATTCATAGACAACCTATAGCCATGAAAGGGAATCTAAATTCCTAAACATCAAGTTCGGTAGTGAGGAAACATAGTATAATGGGTAGAAGCAAGATAGAATAAACAAATTTGGTAGAGAGTATAAGGATTTTAAACATGGAAAACCAAACAAACACTCAGTTATTGCAAATTCTAAATTAGTTGTAAAGGAAAATGAATAATGGATCAATTTCAAGACATGGGGAAGAAGGAAAACCTCAGTTAGGAAGGGATAACTACAAAGGAAATAGGCACATAAAAATTGATAGTAGAGTTCAAAGTTATGATTTCTCACATACTCACATTTCCAAGAAGTTTTACGAATTTGAACCGTCAATGAAAGCCTAGAGGTATCCCTTTTTAAACATCAAAGAAGAATACACGAGTTGGATAGTTTGTAAGGTGATCATATGAAGATCAAGCCACCAATATTTGATGCAGAAAATAAAAGATGAGATGATGCTAAAACGTCATTGCATGGAATTAGAATATGTTTTTGTTACATATAATTTACTTATATAATATAGAAGATAGAATTGTCGTATATCGTCTACAATGGAAAGCTTACATATGATGGGACCAATTAAAGCAAGCTAAGAATGTTGATGAGAAAAGGATTTCTTGGAATTGGTTTAAAAATTATACTCATTGTTCATATCTTTCATAGCACTACTATGACAAGAAGATGTGAGAATTATTTGAACTCAATTTTGGAAATATGACCATGGAAGAGTATGAAAGGAGGTTCTCCGAGTTGTTATGTGGACTTTAATAAAAGAAGAAAAGGTGAAAATTTAAAGGTTGTTAAGTGAGTTGTCATATTTGTATAAACACAAGTTTCAATTTTAAGAGCCCAAAACTCTTGATGAGACCATTATAAATTACAAGTACTTGTATGAACAAATCAAAGGAAAAAAACTTGTCATAAGTCCTAGATGGATAAGAAGAAGGAGAGAATAGATTATAGAAGGAATTGATTCAAACCTCCTTTCAATAGAACTAATCCTAATAGAGATTAGCAAGATCAACTTGTTTGTAATGAAAAAAAATGGAAGACTCCTTTCGAAAGAGAGGCAAACCACCAATCAAATTTTGGGAATGTAAGGGAGATTATTCATAAAAATAATGTCTTCATAGAAATGCAAAAACTAGGAATTCACACAACATTCAAGAGGATACCACATTGGAAAACATGGATAGATTTGTAGAAAAGGATACATATGTTCAAGGGATATATGTAGCCCTGTAGGATTGAATTGTAAAAAATCAATCCCATATGATTGATTTGGAAGGTAATATTACAAGTTGGAAATTTGATATTTTGATTGATTCAAGATCAATTCATTGTTTCATTTACCCTAGAATAGTGGATGGATTTCATTAAATGAAAAGTAGGATTGAAAATTCATGGATGATTTAGCGAGTGACTAGAACCAAAATAAGGTTCAATGAGATTGTTCAAGGCTATATATAAAATAGCAATGAAGTGAATACAAATGTTGACCGACATGTATTACCATTTAGATCTTATAATCTTCAAATTGGAATGAATTGGTTGGACTAGCATGAGGATTTCCTAGATTTCCATAACAAGCCTTTGACTTGTCTTGATGAAAAAGAGAAACATAGCACCACTCAAGGACATCCATGTACCTTTACATGAAGGATATCTTAGCCTTAAAACTGAATATATGTTTTAGGAAAGGCTTTCACTTACTGTTGTTGGGAAAAGTATCCAATACGGAATGACCCTATCCCACTCTAAGGGTGATAGTACCTCAGCAACAACTGAATGCAAAGTTATTCAAGATTACTTCTTTATGAGATGAGAGAGAGAAAAGAAGGATGATCTACTAACCGTTATCTTGCGCTAATAGTCGATCCAATCCTCACTCCTTGCTGCTTGCTCCTAGCTCCTTGCTCTTTCACCGGCCCAGCTACACAAAGATCCTGTAAAAGCACAAAGAAAGGAAACTACAAGAAGCATACATCCATAACTGATTCAAGGATTAGAATAAATCAAATATACAAGCATCAATTCGCCATAGAGACACATGCATATAGAAGAACCTCAAATACTTTATTAATAGAGGAAGTAAAGTTCTGAGAGTGTTACAACCATAATAGGCCCAATCCAGCAACACCTCCCAGCAGAAAGAAATCTCCTCTTCACCTCCTTCAAAGCAATCACCCAATAGTTCTATACACAAACCAACAACACTTCCTTACTTGCACAAAATTCCAGCCTCCTTAGACCTCATGAGAGAGCTCTATATATAGGAGATTTGGAGAAAGGATGAGTCAGCTTGAGACTGACATGAAGCTGACTAGTGTCCTCTCCCACTTTAGTTAAACTTCAGTTCTTGAGTCCACTTGGAGATTCTTGCTTCCACTTGGAGATCAAGACCCTCTTACTCATCACAAGGCGAATTCCTTGACCCAAGTGTCAGTTTGGAAGCTTCCTGGGCAATTGACACCTTGCAGAATGACTGTGCCACTTGGCCAATCTCGCCCAGTGCAGGTAGCCTTCATCAGTTTTGACATTCAGCGCAGGTATAGAGTGGAGCAGTTGACATTCAGCGCAGATGCTCAGTGGAGCAGCTGACATGATCCAGAAATAGCCTGTTTTTGAGTGTTTTCAGGTGGAGAACTGATTTTCAGTGCTGTGGTTTGCTGACCTTGTTCCTCTAGGGGTAGGAACAACATGTTTAGGGAATTTGGATCCCTCAGATTATTGACATTTCATGCTCCATGCTGTTAGGCACAAAAATGTCTATAACAGTTGCCCCCTAAAGTATGAGGTCGTTTATCGGGTGAAATGCTTTATTAGGAGGATCCGAAGTTCATTCAATCGCTGAGAGGTGCCCTGTAATAAAATACAATACAATACATTATTTTTTCATTCTGCTTTCATGATCTAGCTGAGGCGGGAATTCCCATGCTCAGCTTTATAAATTCATTTTGGTACATAGAACAGACGATCGTCTGATGGTAGACTGATAATTCTCTGCTGAAATTATCATCCTTTGAGTAGGATGATCATCTACTGCAATGATGTACATAACAAATGTCTTTATATCCTGAATATATATATCGCAGCCCGGATGGATGAAACTAGATCCAGGGTCTTCAAACTCGTTCGATCTTCACTCTAAGTACAAGTCTATCCATGTGAGAATTGCGCTGAAGTCGAACATGGAAAGACATCGCTTGATTACCGGTCAATAATGTAAACCGTTAACAAGCGCGAGAGGAATCACCAATAATGAAAATGACCCTCAAGGTACTGCAGTACAATTCACGTGGTGTGAATAAAGGACTTGGCGTCGAACACCACGCAAAATCTTCTGGTCGAAGGTCATTGATGTATACCTGTCGCCGGAAGTGAGAAACTTGCCATTGAGGCATGCAAGCTTCAAAGTACTAGGGGGGTTGTTCCTAGATCAACTTCTTGGATAATGAGCTGAAGTCGACAAGAAGCGATCCATCAAAGGAGGGCCTTAATGAATCCCACATCAATGACACGGAACGGAGCTAATGATTTTAGTGGAAGTGAAAACAATCTGTGAAATATGATTCAGGGTGGCGATCATGGGTGGATGAAGGATAATGTATGGCAGTGGATGGGACATGGTTGACTCTTTCTGAACACATCTCTTGAACATATAACGACACTGATGTGATGGATCGGTAGCATTACCCCAAATGTGGATGGTTTGGCGAGGACCATGGTGATGAGACCGGTGAATGAAACAACCCAACCCGATGTGATACGTAGGACAAAGTGTCATGTTCAAGAGCGACTTGCTACCATTAAAGCTTTGATGTTCTCCCAATTTTTCCCCAGTCATTTCTGACCAGTACCTCTTTATTTTTGTCAAGCTTGAGGAGGATAACATATGCTTGTTCTATAACCTGCCCTTCGGGCAAGCCCATCGCTATGTTTTAACAAGCCTAGCGATAGGGAAACTCGTTCTCGTTTAAAGACAAGTTTGTCGCTATTTAATCATTTTAACGAGTCTAACGACAAGAAAAACTCGGTCCTTTTCATTTTTAGAGAGTCTGAAAAGGTACAGAAAGTTAACTCCAAAATTCCTTTTTCGTCATCTAATCCCTTAAGTCCGAAAAAGTATAAAACAATACAGAAGGGATGAGTTTTCGATAATCTTAACGAGCCGAATAAAACAAGCGCTCGACCTTTTTGTGTAATAATCCCTCAGGTCCAAAAAGATTAAAATCTAGAGGAGGGATAGCTCTTCCGGTCACTTTAACGAGCTGGAAGGCCAAAACTCGGCAAACTTTTCATATTTTACGAGTCAGGAGAAAAGAGCTCAAAGAAGACTCGTCTTTTGAGGAACGAGTGATAAACAGGGATAGCTGCGGATTCCAGGTACAGGTTGGAATTTTCCAATCACGGCAGTGTCACAAGGATGGCTAAGTGAAATCACTCTTCGCAGCTGTTCCTCAAAATGGGTAAACAATCATATGGAGGTGAACGATTGGCCAAATGAAATGGAGGTGGCGGGTGCAAACACGACCAAGGCTTTTATGGCTAATAAATTTACGATCACAATGTTTATTTACCGGAATAGGTTCATTTTTTAATGAGCTTGAACTCTGGGGGAAACTCTTGCTCAAAGCTTATGTTTATTTTTTAACGAGCATGAACTATGACGCTAAAACTGCTCGGATCTCGCTTTTCTATTTTTTAACGAGCATAAATTCCGCGGTAAAACTGCTCGATTATATGGTCAAATTTTGATTTTTTACCATTACTGGCTTTTCTCTTTGACCATATTACTGTTTATTGTTCTTATTCATAATGTTGCTGTGCTTTATTCTATCAAGACTTTTAATTGTACTCTTGGGTGCATGCAGATATTGGTCCTATTCGTCCAGCAGTTCGTCCGAGATCGCCAGCTGCTGCCCCGGCAGGGGAGCCTGCTAGGAGAGTTGTTATTCGCGATCTTGACGACACTGAGACCCTTATAGCTGTGCAGGAGTAGGTTGAGAGCCTTACTCGTGGCCTTCCGGATGTACAGATTGACGAGTTACCTTTACAAATGCAGCGGCATACTATTGGTGTGCCTAGACGATGGACTCGTCTCTTGCGCATGATTGCACAGGGCGTGACGTACTATCATGAGCACCACTAGGCTAGGGTGCCCCCTACCATCTTTTTGAGTTCTTAGGTCATCTGACCAATTTTGTCTTGGTTACAGAACATTATGTATGAACTTATATAAACAGCTTATATATTTTGATTTTCGGGTTTTATTCTGGTTGATTTACGTGATCCATATGTACAATTTTTGATGATGTGTCCTTTTTTATAAATGTTGCAAATGTCTATCTAACACATAGTTTGCTAATGAGTCAGTTAATGTGTTTAATTTTCTTGAAATATGTTGATATTGAATTGAATCAAATCGTCTTTCCAAGATCTTAACCCTTAGGAACATGCGATAAATAGTTGGATTGCGAACAGAATATATACCATTGAGTTGTAGTGTTACGAGCTGTGAGTCTAGCCTGGCAATTAGTCGGCATATGCCACGTGTGATGGCATCAGAGAGTAGTTCTATCAACGCGCTATATTCAGCGATGTTATTCGTTGATTGCCCAATACATACACCTCTGAAACTTACTAACTCGCCGCTTGGATCAAAAATGGCCCAGGCTGCGGAGGACAGGTTCTGCGAACTACGACTCGCTCCGTCGGCATACCCAACACATGTCTCCAGAAGGTTCGACATCTGCAACGGAAAAAGGTGGATCACTCAACCAGAACAAACACTTTAGCGAAAACAAAATACAACAAAAGCATGCAGGTTACTATTTAAGCATAGTAACGCTTGAGGTACAACCCGTTGCGGGGCTGCGCCAGTGGAATTCCATCGTAATCCATTAACTCGTAGGCTCCTTTTGCTAACACCCTTTTAACAATATAGGGGCCCATCCATAAGGACTTGAATTTACCTGCTCCCAATTTATCGGATTCTTGGTCATAAAGCAAGACCAAATCACCTTCTGAGAAGACACGGGGTTTGACATTTTTATCAAACTGAACCTTGACTCGTTTCTTATGAGCTTCGTTAGCCAAAGCGGCGTCACGATGGGTTTCATCCAACTGGATTAATTCCAAGAAACGAGCCCCTTCTTCCGAGGTTCCGGGGAGAAGATCAATTGCGAGTTTAAGCGATGAAATTTCGCACTGGATTGGTAAGACTGCTTCCAGGCCATACACTAGTTGAAAAGGTGTGAACCCGGTTGCGTTCTTTACCGAGGTCCGGTAAGCCCACAAAGCTGAGTACAGGATTAGGTGCCATCTTCTTTTATGAACCCCGATCATCCTTTGCAACATACGCTTCAGGACTTTGTTGATTGCCTCAACTTGTCCGTTGGCTTGCGGATAATATGGGGTAGAGCTGTCGTGAGATAGCCCTAACTTGGCAGCTAATTCGACCATCATGTGATTGCGAAAATGTGACCCATGATATGTAACTATAGCCTGTGGTACGCCGAACCTGGCGACTACATGATTGAAAAAGAAACGGGCAGCTGTTTCACCAGTGTTATCCAATGTAGGCATCGCCTCGGCCCATTTGGTAAAATAGTCAACAACGACTATAATATACCCATGCCCCCCGGTCGAGGTGGGGTTACATTGCATGAAATCGATGCCCCACTTGGCGAAGGGCCCAACAGCGACTATCGGCTGCAACGGTGCGGGTGGTCGTCTGGTTTTGCTATCAAAGATTTGACAAGCATGGCAACTTCTGACTGCGGTTATGCAATCTTTGAACATGGTTGGCCAGAAGTATCCTGCTCGTAAGATTCTTTGTGCTGTTGCATATCCAGACTGATGCCCCCCACACGCGCCTGAATGACAATCATCGAGGGCTTTTTCCGCCTCCTCATGGGTAAGGCACCTTCTCAGAACTGTATCGACACCACGACGGTAAAGTGTATCACCGACGATCATGTAGTCTTTTGCTTGGTATCGTATACGTTTTTGTTCGGAGTGAGAGGTGTTAGGCCTGAAATTTTGGGTTTGGAGATAAACTATGATATCCCCATACCACTCATCGCCTACAGATATCAGAAACAAACTTTCGTCCACGATTGACTCTTCTGATGTTTCATCGTTGGATGATGATGGGAGATCGCACAATAATTCTGCGAAAACTAGGGCCTTCTTTGATTTGGATTTTACAAATTCTAGATCAAACTCTTGAAGGATCGCTATCCATTTTGAATATTTGCCCCCCAGCAACTGTCGCGACAGTATATAAGTCATGGGGTTGCAATCTGACAGAATGGTAGTTTTCCGAAAGAGGACATAATGTCGAAACCTTTGAATCGCTTGAACAACTGCAAGCGCTAGTTTTTCAACATAAGAATATTTACTTTCTGTATCGTTTAAGTTTTTACTTAAATAATAGATAGGAGGTTCATTCCAAATTACGCAGAACTTGCTAACGGTTATACTCGTCTATTGAAAAAGGATGTACCTTTTGTCTGGGACCAGGTGGCGCAAGCTTCTTTTGATGCTCTGAAAGATTGTATAGTAAAAGCATCATTAATGTACGCCCCAGACTATATACTTACTCCCTTTGGATTTTTGTAACACTCTCAGAACTTTACTTCCTCTATTAATAAAGTTATTCAAGATTACTTCTTTATGAGATGAGAGAGAGAAAAGAAGGATGATCTACTAACCGTTATCTTGCGCTAATAGTCGATCCAATCCTCACTCCTTGTTGCTTGCTCCTAGCTCCTTGCTCTTTCACCGGCCCAGCTACACAAAGATCCTGTAAAAGCACAAAGAAAGGAAACTACAAGAAGCATACATCCATAACTGATTCAAGGATTAGAATAAATCAAATATACAAGCATCAATTCGCCATAGAGACACATGCATATAGAAGAACCTCAAATACTTTATTAATAGAGGAAGTAAAGTTCTGAGAGTGTTACAACCATAATAGGCCCAATCCAGCAACACCTCCCAGCAGAAAGAAATCTCCTCTTCACCTCCTTCAAAGCAATCACCCAATAGTTCTATACACAAACCAACAGCACTTCCTTACTTGCACAAAATTCCAGCCTCCTTAGACCTCATGAGAGAGCTCTATATATAGGAGATTTGGAGAAAGGATGAGTCAGCTTGAGACTGACATGAAGCTAACTAGTGTCCTCTCCCACTTTAGTTAAACTTCAGTTCTTGAGTCCACTTGGAGATTCTTGCTTCCACTTGGAGATCAAGACCCTCTTACTCATCACAAGGCGAATTCCTTGAACCAAGTGTCAGTTTGGAAGCTTCCTGGGCAATTGACACCTTGCAGAATGACTGTGCCACTTGGCCAATCTCGCCCAGCGCAGGTAGCCTTCATCAGTTTTGACATTCAGCGCAGGTACAGAGTGGAGCAGTTGACATTCAGCGCAGATGCTCAGTGGAGCAGCTGACATGATCCAGAAATAGCCTGTTTTTGAGTGTTTTCAGGTGGAGAACTGATTTTCAGTGTTGTGGTTTGCTGACCTTGTTCCTCTAGGGGTAGGAACAACATGTTTAGGGACTTTGGATCCCTCATATTATTGAAATTTCATGCTCCATGCTGTTAGGCACAAAAATGTCTATAACACTTACATGTAGCACATGTGGAAGAGAGAGAAAAGAAAAAAAGGCCAAGACTTGAATATTTTCAAGTGTTGCATGTGTTTGAGGATGTACTTGAAAGTGACTTGAAGACTCTACCAAGATTTCCACCAAAGAGTGATATATAATTTCTATTCACTTCGTGCCTATTACTAACCCAATATTGAAGATTCCTTATAAAATAATCAACTTAAAACCAAAATAATTACAAGTGAAATTAGAATAGTTGTTGAAGAAAGGATACATATGCCCAAACATCTCACAATGGGGAATATCAGTTATTTTTTATAAAAATAAAGGTGGAACATTGAGATTGTATATTGAATTTAGATAGGTGAATAAATTTATGATGAAGAATACATACCGTCTACCTACGTTAATGATCTCTTTGACAATTGGGGAAGAGATAAGATATTTCAATATCATATCTATGATCATGATATACCATGTGGGAATCAAGGAATAATACATAAACAAGATAAATTATAATGTAAGGTATGGGAATTATGATATTGTAGTTGTTCCTTTTAGATTGACCAATGCACCACCTATCTTTATCTTCTTAATGGATGTCATATTCAAAAAACAAAATAGATGAGTTTGTCATTGTGTTCTTAGATGACAAACTTACATATTTTAAGTCAAAGGAAGGACCTGAAAACAACTTGAGATTTGTGATGCAAGTGCAAAGGGAGAATAAACTATATGTCAAGCAAAACTAGAGCTCTTTCTATCATGAATGGATTATTCAGTTGGAACATATCATGTAAGCGGAAGGCATAACAATGGATCTAGAGATGATTGAATCCATTATAATATGATAAGAACCAAATGATGTTTTATAAGTTAAATCTTTCATGAGACTTGGTGACTATTATAGGAGATTTATTAAATGGTTTTCAAGGATTACTTTTAATATCACTTGTTTACAAAAAAAATAAGTATTTTTGAGTGAACAATAGAATCTGAAGGAATTTTTCATAACTAAAAGTTTTTTGGTATGCATAGATGCATGTAAGCGAATCCTGGTGGATTTTTTATTTAGAGTGGGAATTCCATTACATATAAGTGTGTAAATATTAAATACTGTGAGAAAAAGTATGCCAAAAATGTGTTGGGGCTTGATTCCATAACAGATACATCAAAAATGTGGAGGAAATACTAAATGGGGAAGAAATTTGACCTAAGGAGAAACCATAGTGGCTTGATATATATGTTTGAAAATTTTATTATTAATCTTAGATGAGAAAATTTCATAGAAAATTTAAGTGAATATGTCTTTGAATTTGAGGATATCATAGGTAAATAGGATAAAATTGTTGATGCATTTAGAAAAAGATTACATAGAATGATTTTTATAGTGATTTATATGTGAACATTAAATTTAAAGGGACAGATTTTAGAGATTGATGTTACAAATCGGCAGTGTCTATAAGATTACAACAAGAATATGTACAAAAAAAGTTAACATAGTATACACTAAAGTAACATGGATTGATTATGCCTAATAAAAAAGTATGTATTCCAAAATCTAAAGAATTGAGGAAGATAATATTAAAGGAAATGCATAATGATCTAATGTATGACATCTTGAATAGTAGACATGACTGCAAGAATAGGAAGTTGACATCATTAGGAAGGGATGAAAAATGATCTAGCTAATTATAAAATTAGGTGTATGAAATTTCAAAGAGTGAAGGATGAACATATATGCTCTATTTAGCCAGGTATCCATCTATATCCATAGTACTATTTCTGCATTCCTTCCCAAGAATTATGACAAAATAAAACTAAAATAAACCTATGAAGAGTTGGAAGACACACCTTGACCTAGAAGGTGGATGGATGATTACTTTTACAAATCGGAGTCAAGATCTATTGCCTTTCACCTTACACCCACGGCCTACAAAACAAATGATTGAAAGATAACAAAATATAATACCTACAACAATGCTAGTGTTAGCACAACCATAAACAAAACACATATATTTAGAATCACATGAGATAAACATAAGTGGGGGCATGGGGGGTGGGGAGAGGTAGTAGTGTTTTCTTATTATTCTAAAGAACTTACAAAAATGTATTTCCTTAAGTCTCTTTGTCCTCACATCCTCCTCTCTGTTGGAAATAATACTGAGAGGGGGGGTGAATCAGTGTTATCAAGTTCTTTTAGTAAATCTTCCTTATTTATACTTTGAATTATTTTTGCATGTCAGTACCATAAAATAATGAGCATGAACAAGAAAAACAGATAGTCACACCAAAGAACACCAGATATAAGGTGGAAACCCAATGTGGGTGAAAACCACCTACTGCAATATGTCTCTATCTTCTTTCAAATTAGAAACTCCTTTTACAATGGTTTTGTACTGGTGCAGTCCTTTACCAGTATGCAGGCTGCAACCTGCAGAGAGCTACAACTCTCTCTCGTTTTCCAGTCTCTCCTGGAAGGGAGCTACAACCCCCTACTTCTTTTCTTTCAAGGACCACTTTTCATGAACATCAAATGATCATCAAATACAAGTAAATCACCCAGTCAACTGTAGTAACCAGATCAATAGTAACAGTAAACTAAACCCAGAACACCTTATCAATAGAGAAAATTCAGTTAAATAAATGCCTTAAGATAGATACGCAATTTTTCTTTATTTGGCATGCATTGCTACGCACTTCACCTTCTGCACCTCTCTGTATCCCCGCAGAGAACCTTGAGCTGCACTACGTATCCACGCACTGTTCCTTTAAATGTGTTGCATACCTTCACTGTGCCCACACACCCACTGCTTCTATTGCGCCGCGTACTACTACTGTGGCCATGCACTCTCAGATGCTATTGCGCTGCGTATCTACACACCTGCGGCTTCTGTAGCGCCGAGTACTTTCACTATGCCTCCGCACCTGAACCTCTGTCGCGCTGTGTACCCACGCACTGCGCCTTCTTCTGCTCTGCGTACCCACGCACTGCGCCTTCTTCTGCTGTGCGTACCCACGCACTTGCACTGTTAATCACCTGCGTACCTCTGATTAGGGCCGAATTGGCAGTCCCCCAGTGTGCCACAGATAGTCAGATGCCCAGATCTGATCATGCGCCCGAGAGATCACACTTCATAGATTCTCTTTCAACTTCACTTTTATATAGATCAAGCTTTTAAACCGATAACCCAATATTTCAGATCTTAAGATATTCAAATTGTAAAAGATGCCTTAGCCAAGTGATCTCCTTCCCCATTTATAGTCAAGCCCTTATTCACACCATGGGATAAAACCATCAATAACCAATACAAGGGATCCAAACCGGGGCAAAAATAGATCCTATACCACGGGAAAAAACCATAGAATCAAGAATGGCGGGCTAAATACCACGGGCCAAACATAAGAAACACCACGTGAGTGCGCTTCTCTGCCTTGAAGTGAGTGAACTGGAGGTACGCACCTCATGAACGGGTCACCTGCGGGTATCAACGCACTTCCTGGCTGGCGTACCTGCGGGTACGCACCTTTTGAACCATTCACCCGCGTACCTCTTAATTTCCAACATTTTGAGAGCCTGATCAGAGCATTGCCACTTGAGGGTGTTGCCATCAAGTACAACATCTGAATCATAGAGCCATACCAGAATCGTAATGCCAACAATCTCCCCCTTTTGACTTGATGGCAACCTCAAGATCCTCAACATCATTCTCCCCCTTTGACATCAAGGGCAAAGGGTTATGCTCCCCCTAAGAACATGCTCCCCCTGACTATAAACCAGATCTGCAAACAAGAACCATAATCCACCAAACACCATAAATGACCATGAAAGAGATAGAGACATATTGCAGCAATATTCAGACCAACATCCATGATCTCCTTCTGTACGTCCTCCATAATTCCAACAATGCATTATATGCTCCCCCTGAACCTGTGCCATTCGATCTTCGACCAATCCGCAACCCAGGACATGTATGCATATGCCCCAGATGAGCCTTGCATACAACCAACCATCAGAAGAGATTCAACAACAAGATGATGCATCAACAACCCCCAGCTTTTGCCTGAGGTATTCAAACGTCTCCCTGGGCAATGGTTTGGTGAGTATATCAGCAACTTCTTCCTTAGAAGGAACATATTCCAACTTGACCTTTTGTTCAAGTACTTGTTCCCGGAGAAAATGATACTTGATCGGTATGTGCTTGGTCTTTGAATGCATGACTGGGTTCTTTGAAATGTTGATTGCACTTGTATTATCACATAAGATGGAGATGGGTGGTATACAAGTGATTTGAAAATCATGCAAGGTCTGCATCATCCAAAGCAGTTGAGTGCAGCAAGATGCAGCAGTAACATATTCCGCTTCAGTTGTAGACAAGTCAATCGAACTCTGTTTCTTGCTGAACCAAGATACTAATCTGGAACCCATAAAGAATGCACCACCACTTGTGCTCTTCCTGTCATCCACGCTTCTAGCCCAATCTGCATCTGTATAAGCATGAAGTGTGAGATCTGTATCTCTAGGATACCATAAGCCATAGTTCTGAGTTCCTTGAAGATATTTGAAGATTCTCTTTACTGCCTGAAGATGAGTTTCCTTTGGATTTGCCTGAAATCTTCCAACTATTCCTATTGCATGCATTATGTCTGGTCGGGTACCTATCAAATAAAGTAGACTTCCAATCATAGATCTGTAGGTTGGTTGATGCACTGCTGCTGATTCATCATTTGCACTGAGGTTACATCCTGTGACCATGGGTGTACATACTGGTTTTGCATCTTCCATGCCATATTTCTTCAAAATCTGCTTGAGATACTTGGTTTGAGACAAAAAGATCCCTCCTTTTTGTTGGATTTGCAAACCAAGAAAATATGTTAGTTCTCCCAACAAGGACATTTCAAATTCTTTCTGCATTACCAAGGCAAAGCTTTGACTCATAGCTTCTTCATTGCTGCCAAAAATAATGTCATCTACATACACAACAAGTATTAGCAATTTTCGTTTTCAACTTTTATATAAAGATTGCTATCTGCTGATCCTTTTGAAAAACCTTGTTGATGAAGATATTTGTCCAAACGATAGTACCAAGCCTTTGGAGCTTGTTTGAGACCATAGAGAGCCTTTTTCAATCTGCATACAAGATTTGGATCATTTCCAAGAATGAAACCATCTAGCTGCTCAATGTATACTTCTTCTTCCGGGTCTCCATTCAGAAAGTCTAATTTCACGTCCATTTGAAATACTTTGAAGTTTTGAAATCTTGAGAGAGCAAGGAACATTTGGATGGCCTCAAGTCTTGCAACAGGAGCAAAAGTTTCTTCAAAATCTATTCCTTCTTGTTGTGCATACCCTTTACAAACAAGTCTGGATTTGTTTCTAATTACTTCTCCATTTTCATTCAATTTATTTTGGAAGACCCATTTTGTCCCTATAACATTCTTATCCTTTGGTCTAGGAACCAACTCCCAAGTGTTGTTCTTTTCGATCTGCTCAAGTTCTTCATCCATTGCTTTGACCCAACATTCATCTTTGCATGCCTCTTTCACATTTTGTGGTTCAGTGGAAGAGAGTAATGCCAAATAGCTTGAAGCTTCTGCAATTGTTCTTCTTGTTTGTACACCTGCTTCTTTCTGCCCCAAAATCTGAGATTCTGGATGATTTTTCTGAACATACCTGGATGGAGTCTTCTCTTCTATCCTTATCTGCTCCTCTGGTTCTTCTTGAGGTTCTTCTTCTTCATCATTCTGTCTTTGAGGATAGTCTTCATCTTCTTCGATATCTTCATGATTTACTTGCTTAGGAATGTATCCCTTCTCATCAACCACTACATCAATGCTGTCAACAATTCTTCCAAGTCTTTTATTGTAGCACTTGTATGCTTTGCTGTGTGGAGAATAACCAAGAAGAATGCCTTCATCTGCTCTAGGTTCAAGTTTGCCAAGTTGCTCATCAGTATTCTTAATATAGCATTTGCTCCCAAATATTTTGAAGTGCTTTACTAAAGGAGTCTCACCATACCAGAGCTCATGAGGGGTTTGAGTGCTGTTCACCCGGACATTTGTCTTGTTGATAATAACAACCGCAGCATATGCTGCTTCACCCCAGAAAGTTGCGGGAGTTCCAGACTCATCAAGCATAGCACAAGCCATTTGTTGGACTGTTCTGTTCATTCTTTCTACCACTCCATTTTGCTGAGGAGTTCTAGCTGTAGAGAATTCCCTTCTTATCCCATGTTCTTCACAAAAATCAAAAAATTCATTTGAGTTAAACTCCCCACCTCTGTCGGATATGAGGCACTTAATTTTGTATCCTGATTCATTTTCAACCAAGGTTTTAAAGGATTTGAATTTTTCGAATGCTTCATCTTTGTGCTTCATAAGTCCTAACCAGACAAACCTGGAGAAATCGTCAATGAATAATATCAAGTATTCTTCTCCTCGAGGTGTCCTTTTCCTGAATGGACCACATGTATCTGTATGTACTAGCTCAAGAGGCATGCTAGCTGATCCTTCCTTCTCCGGAAAGTTAGTTCTGGTTTGCTTTCCAAACTGACATGATTTGCATATGGTGTTGTCTGGAATTTTGATATCTGGAAGACCACGAACTGCTTGATATTTGCATGCTTTCCTTATTTGTGAAAAGCTTAGATGCCCCAACCTCTGGTGCCATAACCAGTGTTCATCATCCTTGCTTAGATAGCATTGTTGTTGTCCTTCTTCAAATATGTATAGATTATTTGGAGTTCTTTCAACTTTGATCATTGTTTTACCTGTATCAAGATCACGAACAAGGCATCCATTTGATCTAAATATCACCTCGGTTCCTTGATCACACATCTCGCTGACACTCAGAATATTATGCTTCAATCCATCAACATACAAAACATTTCCAGCTTTGACCTTTTCTTTTAACTGAGCAGTGCCTTTTCCTTTTATGGCTGCAGGAGTATCATTTCCAAAAGAAACTTTCTTTCCCTTTTCTAAAGAAGAATATGATTCAAGTTTTTCTTTATCACCTGTCATATGCTTCGAACATCCACTGTCAATGTACCATAGATTTTCCTATCCTTCTGCATAAAATGCTATCCCACATCTTTTTGTTTGTGGTTCCTTTATTCTCCATGTTTTGGTGCTTGAGGCTTGTTCCTTTATCTGCTGAAACCTGCTCCCGCATTCAGAATCTTCATGACCAAAGTTATTGCAAATAGAACATTCAACTTCATTTTCAAGAGCCGAAAAGTTGTTATAGGTCCTTTTTGTAATCCCGGCCATACTTCTTTGTTTTTGGGCTTCTCTAGTCATGATTGTTTTATATGAAACACATTGAGCTGCTTTGTGACCAAAGTTATGGCAAGAGAAACATTGTCCATTGAAGAAATTTCTGCGGTTATCAAATCTTCCGACCAAATGATTGTAATTTCTATTGTCATCCATTCTTGAAGCAAATTGAGAGGATTTTACCTGTGGCTGGTTGTAGCTTTTGTTCATCCTTAAGACGGATTGCCCCTGGTTTACCTGATAGTCTTTGTTTGTTCTTAATGTAATTCATCCCTGCTTTACCTGGTGATCTCCATTGTGCTTTTGCTCATTCCTTCTTGCTGCATCAAGGTAACTCTTTGAGGTGGATGCTTGAGAAGTTTCTCCATTATACCCCAGACCTGTCTTGTTTAGTGGAGAACGTTGTACATTGATGATCTCATCTAGAGTTTCAGATCCTTTGACAAAATTAAGATTAATAGCCTTTGTTTTCTCAATCTCTTTTCTAAGACCAACAATTTCACCTTCTAACTTTTCAAGATATTTTTCTTTTCATCAATTTGCAATTGTAGAGTATCAATGATCATATTCTTTTCTTCTATACATGTCTTGAGTCTAGAAATTTCTTCATGAAAGCTATCCACATCTATAGCATCCATGTAATCATCATCTTCAAATGCCATTAAAAGTTTATAGTCATTACCTCGTTCATCTTCATCACTATTTGATAGACCATCACTATCTTCATGAGTGTAGTAGTTTTTCTTATTTGCATCCTGTTTCTTGCTCCATCTAGCAGGTTCCTTTCCTTTGTCAATCTTATCCTTATGAGGACATTTCGTAGCATAATGGCCTACTCTTCCACAAGCAAAACATTTAAAAGGTAACTTACCTCTGAACCTTCCAGTACCCCGTTGAAGATTTCTGACAAAGTTTGATTCTTCTTCTTCTTCTGGTGCGTGACTTGCTTCATAGTAGTCTTCTTTGCCTGAAGCCTTGAAAGCAGCTTCTCTCCTGTCTGATGGACCTCCTTTTCTCATTTCATAAGCAGTTAGAATTCCGTGTAGCTGAGACATAGTAAGAGTTCGTAGATTTTCCTTTTCTTCTATTGCAGACACTTTAGATTCAAACTTGGGGGACAATGAGCTTAGAACTTTTTCAAGCACAATAGCCTCTTTTATCTCTTCACTCAAGTTTTTCATGCAATTAACAATCTCGTCTACTCGAAGAAAATAGTTAGCCACACTTTCATCATTATACATTCTGAGATTCTCATATTGAATCCTGAGAGTTTGAAGTTTAGCACGCTTTACCTGTTCATCTCCTTCGTAGCTCAAGACAATCTTGTCCCATATTTCTTTTGTGGATTTATATTGCATAACCTTCACGAATTTTGTTTGAGATAAGCATCCCAGCAGAGTATTGACTTCTTTAGAATTTGTTTCATATTTCTTCTTTTCGGACGAATCTGTAGGAGTAGTTGAAGGAAAAGTGTAGCCTGTATCTATGATATCCCAAACTTCTGTACCAAGAGATTGAAGATAGGCAGTAACTCTTACCTTCCAATAATTTAAGTTTGTCCCATCAAAAATTGGTGGCCTGATTGATGCTTCCCTCTCGTAGTTGCTCATGATGAGTGATCTTCCTTCAAGCGATCAAGCTTCTCTGAAGGACCTGCTCTGATACCAATTGTTGGAAATAATACTGAGAGGGGGGGTGAATCACTATTATCAAGTTCTTTTAGTAAATCTTCCTTATTTATACTTTGAATTGTTTTTGCATGTCAGTACCATAAAATAATGAGCATGAACAAGAAAAACAGATAGTCACACCAAAGAACACCAGATATAAGGTGGAAACCCAATGTGGGTGAAAACCACCTGCTGCAATATGTCTCTATCTTCTTTCAAATTAGAAACTCCTTTTACAATGGTTTTGTACTAGTGCAGTCCTTTACCAGTACGCAGGCTGCAACCTGCAGAGAGCTACAACTCTCTCTCGTTTTCCAGTCTCTCCTGGAAGGGAGCTACAACCCCTTACTTCTTTTCTTTCAAGGACCACTTTTCATGAACATCAAATGATCATCAAATACAAGTAAATCACCCAGTCAACTGTAGTAACCAGATCAATAGTAATAGTAAATTAAACCTAGAACACCTTATCAACAGAGAAAAGTCAGTTAAATAAATGCCTTAAGATAGATACACAATTTTTCTTTATCTAGCATGCGTTGCTACACACTTCACCTTCTGCACCTCTGCGTATCCCTGCAGAGAGCCTTGAGCTGCACTGCGTATCCACGCACTGTTCCTTTAAACGCGTCGCGTACCTTCACTGTGCCCACGCACCCACTGCTTCTATTGCGACGCATACTACTACTGTGGCTGTGCACTCTCAGATGCTATCACTCCGCGTATCTACGCACCTGCGGCTTCTGTAGCGCTGCGTACTTTCACTGTGCCTCCGCACCTGAACCTCTGTCGCGCTTCGTACCCACGCACTGCGCCTTCTTCTGCTCTATGTACCCATGCACTGCGCCATCTTCTGCTGTGCGTACCCACGCACTTGCACTGTTAATCACCTCCGTACCTCTGATTAGGGCCGAATTGGCAGTCCCCCAGTGTGCCACAGATAGTCAGATGCCCAGATCTGATCATGCGCCTGAGAGATCACACTTCATAGATACCCTTTCAACTTCACTTTTATATAGATCAAGCTTTTAAACCGATAACCCAATATTTCAGATCTTAAGATATTCAAATTGCAAAAGATGCCTTAGCCAAGTGATCTCCTTCCCTGTTTATAGTCAAGCCCTTATTCACACCATGGGATAAAACCATCAATAACCAATACAAGGGATCCAAACCGGGGCAAAAATAGATCCTATACCACGGGCCAAAACCATAGAATCAAGAATGGCGGGCTAAATAACATGGGCCAAACATAAGAAACCCCACGTGAGCGTGCTTCTCTGCCTTGAAGTGAGTGAACTAGGGGTACGCACCTCATGAACGGGTCACCTGCGGGTATGAACGCACTTCCTGGCTGGCGTACCTGCGGGTATGCACCTTTTGAACCATTCACCTGCGTACCTCTTAATTTCCAACATTTTGAGAGCCTGATCAGAGCATTGTCACTTGAGGGTGTTGCCATCAAGTACAACATCTGAATCATAGAGCCATACCAGAATCGTAATACAACACTCTCATTAAATCTCATAGCTAGACTCACTGTTAACCTTAGATTATCCTAAGGTGGAACTAGGTTCTCAATCTCGCAACATATACCTAAGTTAACTTATCTCCTTTGCTCCATGTAAAGATTTTATTTTATAGATGAGTTAACAAAGTTATTATATGAATATTAACATCTTTTTTATGAGTCTGGATTGGTCATTACATCATTTTCTTGAATTTCAAATTATTTTTTACCTTGCTAGCTCTTATCCAACTACTTTAACAACCATGGCTAATTCAAAAGTCTATTATTTAGGTAGTTTAGAATCAAAATGCCATTTTAAAATCATTTGGGGCATTAGAACTATCTTTTCTAGTGTTCAAGGGGATTTCGAGAGGAAAATATATATTTTTTTATGGCTTCCATGAAGCTTTTTCTACATCTCAACCTTTTCCTTATGTTACTTATCTTGTAGTCTTAGGGGAGTATCATTTTAAGATATAATGGATGCCATAAAATGTATGAAGTAAAAAGTTAAACTGATTGCAAAAATATATTACAAATTTTTAGTGAGCTTGGTAGATGGAGGGAACCAATTATAGAGAAACTACAAGCATATTCAAAAGTCAAAATTAGGTACATATCATATGCATACATGAGGAAGGCATCACCATATTTGATACCAATGAATATAACATGGTCACCAACCAAATATACTACAAATGCATTTCATCAAGAATTGATCATAATAATATAGTTTAGATCTCTTTAAAATTATATATTAGAAGGAGGGTGGAAACCAATGAGAGAGTTATCTTATGTGGTCCTTATATTAAATAATTCACTCTCCATTACAACTTGAGTGATGTAAATATTCATGAGTGAGATAGCCTTAATACCCAATGTCATTAAATTGTCCAGAGCATACAACCCTACTACATGTGAATGAATGAGCTAACGTTGAGCATGTAGGGGAACCATCTAATTACCAAGAATTGGTGGATCCTATTATAAAATGCATGGAATACCACCAATGATGAAAATGGACCCCAATTAGCCTACTAAAATCTAACAAGTGTGCATGAGTGACTTGATGTTGATCACTTGTATAATGGGTCAACATGGGCTAGTGAGGAAAACACAATATCAACCACGAGGAAACCTATCAGTAAGGATTTAAAGCTCCAAGGTATTAATGTTTTTCTAGATTCACATCATAGATAATGATCATTCAAAATGAATTTGACACTCGAATGACATGAATTGTAGTAAGCATTGAAAAACTAATGCACAATTGACTTAGAGGTAGCAAACACAAGATATCAGGTGAGGTTGTAAATGGGTGACATTAACTAGGACTTCCCATGAATATATAGTGGCAGAACACAAATTTGAACTTGGTAGATTGACTAAAGAACACCATTCATACACAGTGGTGATACAGGAGGTATCACCAAAGCCCATGGGATTAGAAGGCTAACTAATCGAGTAATATATAGACATGATAGAGAAATGAATTAGTTGGGCTAATACCACGTTATGAATATTGCACCTTAGAAATGACAAGAAAGTAATAATTACAATCCTATTTAAGGGGAAAACCTCCTTTTACAATGAATATAATTTACAAGCCATTATTTGTTTATGCTAAGACAATGTCTCCTTAGTATATATAGAAGACAAAAGGTACAATTACAATAAAATGAGACTTTAAGAAGGTCTAGCCTACATAAACATATAACAATATAAATTTAATCGCTCAAAATATAGGGCTTAATAAGGTGTTTTGGGGTTAGCATGGGGCTTATATAAGGCTTAACACATCCCTCCTATTAAAATAGGTGTTGTCCACAACACTGGACTATCTGTGGGTGTTTCTACATGAACAAATCATCTTCACATGTTGCTTATTCAATTGGTAGGTTCATCCATTTGATGAGATGCCCAATAATTGCTCGATTTCACATTTTTTATTCCTTATTTCTAATATTCTTTTTAGTTCTAGTATTAGTTTCCCTTATTCTTTAATATTTGGTAGAATATTTCGTATTGGGTTCTTATCACTCATGATCTTTTTAATAAAGAAACATGAATGCCTAGATGCATGCATGAATATGAGGGAAACCCTAATTCGTAAGCTATACTTCCAATCCTATGCAACATGTTATAGGGGTCATAATACCTTGGTGCTAATTTATTCATTATTTTCTTTCTTAATGGTTTTTGGAGTATGGATGTCAACCAATTCATGATAAGAAACTGGTGTAGTATTCTCCTCTAACTCTGAATCTTGTGTTGTCTTCACTTCTTGATCTTGTTCAACTTCACATTCTAGGTTTAATAATTTCTTCTCACTGTATTTATGGTCTTGTTATTGATGCGATCAAAACCCTCCAAAAATTTTCTCACACTTAAATTTTGGGGCCTACTGAGGATCCTATGATCTTTCACTCTTTGGTTATTCCATGATCATTTAATGTTCTACAAAGTGTTCAAGTCTTCTTCCAGTTTCAAACTGTCAAGTCACTTGCACTCACATGCATGGTCTTTAATAATTTCATGAGAACACTTCCTTTATGCAAGCTTGAACATGCATATAATTATCCATCAATACAATTCCTATGTTTTTTAAAACTTATGTTGATAGTTAATGCGTGATTTTATTGAAAATCCCCCTCACTTTATTGCATTTGTACCTCTATTTTGGTGAATTTTCTCAACTGCCATATCTTGTGCATTTTCACTCTCATAAGTGTCATAGTCACATTCGTAGTTGTCATTTTAACTTGATTTTACTTTAATAAGTTATTTTTTCATGTTATATTTTCTCTGCTATGTGTCTCTTTGAAGGTCGTTCGCATTTTGCAAGTGTTGTCTTATGTTTTCCTCATGTCGCATGTGTCACTTTTGTGATTTTCACTCCTGCATGTGTCACATCTTTGCACATCACCAAAATTAGTTATATCACACTCTTCTACATTAGATGGTCTATATACAATTAGAATATTCACTAGACACTTTCCTACAACTTAGCTCGATGTTTGGTCGCATTCGTCATAGTTGTCGTAACTTGTGTTCTAAGTGTTGTGATGTGTCATTTCATCTGTCGCACTTAGAGATAAGTGTTTCTTTGTTGTTGTTTCGAGGTGTGATTTTCATTCATGAGTCTTGTGTATTCTTCTTCCTTGTATTGATGGTTTTATGTGTGTGATCCAATATTGAGTCACATCTGGATGCATTTTCATCTTTTACTTTGTCGATCCCATACTTAGCCATTTCATAGCCCTTCTTGGTCCTTTAGCCCAATACAAGTTTTGAAGCCTTTCACTCTCTTATCAGGTGTGGATATCAAACTATCCATAGGACTCAATTATGCAATCATACTCCTAAATATGGGTGCAATGAATTCCTCTCAATATTATCCCAAATAGGCTGCACATTATGATCCTCCCAAGGGTAGTAACTTGACCCTTCTTGCTCATACTGACTCAATACACTGGATTTTGGACATTTTTTACTTGCATGGCTCATAAAGTATTCCTAGATAACAACATGGACCTCGTTTACCCATTTTAAGAAGAAAAACATGCAATGTAAATATCCTCCTACCCTCCCAATGCAATGAAAACCCTCTTAGGCTAAGTGGCTTCATCCCTATGGACTCCCTCACTGAAACACACACTCCAAATGGTTAAGCACCCACAGTTGGGTCAAAATGCACTAACCTAGGATGAAAAACACACTAAAAGGCAACAATGACCCCTTGTTGAAAAAAAAAATACACTTTCTCTCAAGCCTCCTCTTCCTTTGAGCCTTGGCACACTCCTGATGGGTGAAAAATCACCATTCCCCCTTCCACAATGCGCTCTATGCCCAAGATTGGATTAACATATTCCTCTAAATCACATGGCATAGTTCGGAGGTCTTAAGGAAGCCTCCTCTCCACCTTTTCCTAGTGAAAATGTGGTCTCTTCGAAGTCTCCTTTCCCTTTGAGCACATAGTGTAGTTCTGAAGGCTAAACCTTTCACCTTCCATCCTTGCCAATGTGCTAATGCACCCAAGATTTCCTAGCCTTTCCCTCTACAGTGAATGACATATTAGGGAAGGCCAACAAAATTTCCTCTTGTCTGTGACCAGTTAATTTGTGCTCTTCTTGAAGTCTCCTTTACCTTTGAGCGCATAGTTCAGTCCTGGAGGTTGAAACTTTCATCTTCCCTTCTTCCCAATGTGCTCATTCACCCTAAGCATTCCTTTGACCAGGGAAAATTTTAAGAACCACCCTAAATTTATATGTATAATAAATGGGCGAATCCCCATGATACATAGGAAAAATGGGAGGCAATTTTATCACTAATATCATATATATATATATAATTTTGGAAAATCTCTCACCAGATTATATTATCTTGTAAAGTCATGGTGAATCTTTCACTGAATTCTAAAATCTTGTAAGATCTTGGAAAATCTTTCAATGAATAATAAAACATTGTGAAGTCTTGGCGAATGTTTTGTTAAAGTATGAAACCATATATGATAGTAATAAAACATATTCATTAAACTGTAATATACTAACATACATGTTTGGAAAAAAGAAACATAATTTTCACTTCCTACAAACAATGTTGCAAGTTTTAGTGGCCATGTTTGTCATGGTAGGAGAGATTAATGTTTTCTCTACCACTTTTGTCAAGCTACCACTTTTGCCAAGCTATCAAATTTCTTTCTTATTCCATAGACTCCAACTGCGAGATAAAAAAAAAAAAACACATCAAGTTTGTTTACCCCAACACGCCAACAAGTAGCAAGCCCCAACTATATAATATAATGAAGTAGTAGGTATCCCAAAGGCGTGAAGGGGATCTAATGAAAAGAAGTGACCATTGTCAGAAATCTCTCCCAGTCTAAATTTCTTATTAGCATAATTCACGACCTTCATACCAATTTTAACAGCATTGTAACATGTGGATTAATTTCCTTTTTGGTTCACAATCTCTGCCTTTTAGGACAATATGGTGCAGTGACCCAACCCCTACAGATCATTATGACAAACTAAGAATAGCAGAGAAGATGAAAGGTTGTACAAACCAGCATATTTTTCAAACAACTAATCCAAGATCAGTACCTTAACTTTTTCATGAAGATATCATATTGAGAATGTTTTAAAAAAGGTGGGAAATCTGGGCAGAAACTATGTCTCTTCTGCGAGGGTGATGCGGAAAGAGTTAAGATTTCATTGTTTTGAATTTTTTTTTGTTAAATTAGAAAAACCAATATTAATGGAGATATCGGTATTTTTTACTAAATTTTGTGAAGTGACTAAATGTAGCATTAACCATTCGCCTTAAGATTTTTTTTACAATATAATTTCCTAAGTCTATTTAATATCTTCATTATCATAAAAACCAACCTATATCCATCTTAACTCCACATCTAACACTCTTAGAGGGATGAAATCTATTTATCCCTCCCAGCACTTGGTAGACTCGGAATTAAGATGGATCCAAGCCGATAGAATTTCCCCTTTAAATAGTCTATGCTCACATGAATACCATGGTATTACCATGGGTTATCATAAACCTGGAGCTTAAAAACTACTATTAGTAATTTATAAAAATTAATAAATTTAATAATTGATTTTTATTTTATTTTTTATTTTAACCAAGTTAAAATGTTTAAGTGACATTAAATTAAAAGATCCATTTTTACTCTTGATCTACCAAGCCCCGAGAGTGATCAAATATTTTTTCACTCTATGTTAGTTTGCATATCACGATATTTGATCTAGAGTAGAGATGGATCTATGATAGTTTAATTCCCCCCTTTAAATAGGTTGCATTCCATGTGAATACCATGGGTCAATACCATGTGCCATCTTTAGTTTTATTAATACTAATATTAGGGTTAATAATGTTTTTTTGCATGGTATTAATAATAATTTGGCCCATAGGCTTCACCGTTCGTAAATATAAGGTGGCTTATGGAGTAAATATAAAAAATGTTTTATTTATTTACCATACCTCTCGTTTATTTATATTTTTATTAATTTACCATACCTTTTTTATAAATATGGTATTTGGCCCATAGGATTCAACTAAATAAAACCTCTTTTTTGAGCCTTCTTAAATAGAAAGAGGGTTATGGACTAAATATAGAAAGAGGTTTTATTTATTTACCATACATATAGTTTATTTATATTTTTATTTATTTACCATACCATTGAAGTATAAAAAGAGGTTTTATTTATTTACCATACCTCCATTTTATTTATATTTTTATTTATTTACACGCTTGCGTGTTCATAAATATAAGGTGATATATGGAGTAAATATAAAAAAATGTTTTATTTATTTAGCATACCTCTCATTTATTTATATTTTTATTAATTTAACATACCTCTTTTATAAATATGGTATTTGGCCCATAGGATTCACTTAAATGAAACCTCATTTTTGAGCCTTCTTGAATAGAAAGAGGCTTATGGACTAAATACAAAAAGAGGTTTTATTTATTTACCATACCTCTAGTTTATTTGTATTTTTATCTATTTACCATAACTTTGGAGTAAGTATAAAAAGAGCTTTTATTTATTTACCATACCTCCACTGTATTTATATTTTTATTTATAACTATCATAAATACATTTTCTTGAAAATGAAGGCAAATGGAAGATTGTAACTCCTAATTTCAAGGGCTAAATTTACTTTTTTTACCCTCTCCCTTAAAATAAGGTGGGCTAACCTCCATACCTAATTGTTTTATAAAATAAATTTGAGGCAATTTGTAACAATGTACTATGATACAAAATATTCTCCCAATAAAAATATAAAACCCCTTAATTTAGCCCAAGGGTGAAAATTCGCCCCTAAAATTTTCCATGCTTTTGACCTTTCCTTTCATCACATGGTCTAGTAGGGAAGGCTATAGGATGACTCCCCTCACCCTTGGCTAGTCAACCTACGCTTTTAGGCTTTCCTATCTCTTCTTTCGAAGGGATGGCATAGCCTTGAAGCATGAAGCTTTCAATTTTGTCCCTTCGACTTCCCCCACTACGTTGGACCAAGGAGAGATCTTCCTCGTTGTGCATGGAATAATAAAAATGAATAGTGGAGCTCTCCTAATCCACTGATGATTTGGATTGTTCCATCTTAATCAATCCTACTTTTTTTCTCCCTCTCACACGTTTGTCATGAGCATATCATTACAAGAGCTAGGTAGTGATAGAATAGATTTTTTAAGGCTGATATTTCCCCTGCATGAATGATCTTCACTGGTAGGAGTACCTTCCTAGAATGACAAGGTGATGCTCAAGAGTTCATGGAAAGGAGAAAGCATAAAGGAACTCCTATGTATAAGAAGAACAAAAGAGAGATATCATGAGGACATGAAGAAAATCATGGACCTAGACAAAAAAGGACATTGCATAATGATTTAGAGGATTTTGATATTGATCAAAGACCCTTTGGAGGGTGAATATGAGAAACAAAGTGCATATTTCATGAAGATAAAGCATGGATCAGATCTATCATCAAGAATGAAATATGGAGCAACAAGGAAGACAACTTGGCATTTCCACCTCATCATCATGTCTATGTCATCATTTTAAGTTGTAACTTGTACAAGTATCATCATAATGGTCAATGTGTTTCCATGTGTCATGCCAGACCATCATGTCAAATTTAATGATGTATTCAAGGAAAAGGATAAAATTTAATGTGTGTAAGTACAAGATTCACATGGGGAACATGAAGAGACACATAGTCATATATGGAAAAATATTGTATATAATTCCAAAGGTCACTTAGAAGTTTAAGAGTTATTTAGAAGTCCAAAGGACACATTAGAAGTCCAAGATTCATGAGTGTAAGTCAAGAGTCATGAAGACATGAAAGGTCATTCCTCTTGTTATAAAATCAACCTCATAACTCAAGGAAGGGGATTTTTGGAGCCTTAATCTTTCGAGAGCTATTATTGGCTTCTCTACTTGGCATAGGAGAAAACTATTCTTTTGAGAAGAAAGAACTAACTTAATGTTCCACTATTGGAACTAGTGTCTCATCATTATAACTGTGTATATGAATATTTCACCTTATAAATGAATCTCTATGAGCAACCACATTTTCATGCATGTATTGCAAATGCATTAGGGCTATTCTTTAGATGTTATATATATATGTTTCATTCATATGCACTTAGGATATTGAACTATTTCAATCGGCTTGGTACTTATATTGTTGAAGGTGTGTTGTATGTGGTTTCATGATCATTGTGTCTAAGTGAACTATTTTTCTAGATAAATAATAGATATTTCTTTTTTCATTTGTCTATCTTAGGTTAGTACTATTACTTCCTTCTATAGGCTCATTTTTGTCTCCCCCCTGATGAAAGTTTCCTTTTATACATTACACTTGGTGTTTCATAATGTCAACTTACTTGTTTGTTCAAGGGTTAAGTATAGAATCTCTTATGCTATTCATGTAAACCAAGGATAACCTTATAGGTATCGTGGTCAGGATGATACTCTGGATGGGGCTCCTACTCCAAATTGTGTGAGGTCTAATTGGGACTTCACATCAGGGAGACCCCCTATATGTTGGCAGTACCCAGTACTGTCAATAGGTCCTTACTATACTTGTTGTCATAGTTTAAAGGTAGTTCCTTTCCTTTTCTTTCTTCAATTTGATAACGAGTCAAACCTACCAATTTAGGAGAGGGAGTGTGATTTCCTCTAGAGTTATTTGTGACCCATTTTCTAGTGGCCATACTTTTACTTCGAACTTTGTTTCCTAAACTAAAATAATTCTATAAAGATTTAGGTTCAAAGAGATGCCATTAGTGTTGTATGCTTTCCTATAAATTTCCATTAAATAGGTTTAATAAATTATCCTTTGAAATATTGTTTACCCTGAGACTAAAATTTTGGAATTGTTGAAAGTGCTTTGCAACTGGAACCTTTTGTTGCAGATTTACAAATTGACTAAAGAAAGTATTGTTCTCAATATACCCATAATGTGCTACCAATTCCCTTATAAAAATGGGTTGATTTTCCTTTCACGAGGCCATTGATACCATACATGTTGGTCTTCTTCTAAAAACTTGGTTGCAATATTTACTTTTCGTAAGGCTACCCCTTGGTCTAGATCAAATTATTTCTCCATCTAAAACATCCATGTTAGATAATCATTTCCATCAAAATTGATCATATGGATCTTCATAATGTAGTAGTTCCTTGGTGCTAACTTGAATCCATGATAATGTGTATATTGGACTAAAAGTTCATGATTTTGATTATATGGTTCAATATGTGTGCTCATCAATTGTGATAAATTATTTTCCATGGGTGAATAAGTTCCAACAAGATGGTTCTCATTATTTTCACAATTTGCTCAGATCTCAATATACCTTTTAGGAATCATCTCCAAGAGAATATTTTCCATGGTATAAATGGATTTTTGCATTCTATCCTTATTTTTGTTCATCTTCTTGTTCATTTCATCCATTATTTTTGTTTCAAGTTTTTCTTGAGAACTTGATCAATCCTCCTTTATCAACTTACAAGGATGAATTTCATTAACTTTCTTCACTAATTGGGAGAACCTAAATTCTATGTCTTTACTTTCTTCATGAGTCTACGATGAGGTTGGGTGAATGCATGAAGATGGGTTACTCTTTTCGGCCAAATGTGGCAATGAAATTTCAAAATTTTACTCTTTTATCGAATTGAATCCATCAAAATTCATATAATAATTGTGAATTTTGATTTGGATTAAAAAGAAAATTTGTGGAGAATTATGTTGTTTTTCTAATGATATTTTTTGCAAAAAAAATAGTGTCATATAATTTGTCAATTTTCCATTAAATGAAATGCTCGTCCTTGAAAACTTGTTCACATATTAAGAGGTGTGTGTGTTCACACAAAATAAATTAGTCTAATGAGCATCATTTACATAGACAGAACTAAGTTATGCATATTAAAAAATTATTTTTTTTATGAAAAATTATATATATATATATATATATATATATATATATTGAAGTTTTTGAAGTAATATTTCAATTTCATTTTTCAGTCACGTGTTCACGTAAGATTTTTCTACTACTTACATAAATTCAAAAACCAAGAGTACAATTTTGAATAGGACTCATAAAAGAAGATATTTATATTTTTTTGAATTTTGTTCGTTTTGCATATTTTATGTTATTTATTTTTTATTCAACCACTTTGAAATTGGATAGAGGATTCGTTCATGAATCCAACTTGATCAACTAGGCCACTTATGGAAAAAATATTCTTGAAGTTCGTTAGGGTGCAAAATGGTGTTGTAGAGATATTTGAGAAAGGGGAGCTAAAATCCTGATTTTTAGGCCCTCAACAGCTCGATCGAGCACTTAAAAAGCTTGATTGAGTGCTTATGGTAAAATTAGAAATAACTCAATTAAAGGTTAAACAAACCCTTGATCGAGCTCTTGACAGGGTTAAATAAGGGCTCGATAGAACCCTTCGAAATATAAACTCCCATCTGTACTTTTGGTGAGAATTAAAAATATATAGTTTGATCAAGCATGTAACTTAAGCGAGCTCCTATGTAACTGCAGGTTACATAGGAGCTTAATCGAGAGTTTATTTTTAAGCCCTAAAATAGCTTTATTGACGGATAAATTATTACTCAATCAAGCTTATTTGTTTCTCCCTCCCAACTCATGTGCTTGCAGAATAGTGTAACCCATCTTCATGCATTCACCTGGTTTCAAGAGGTTTAATTGTTGTAATAGGTTTTTTTCGAGGATTGTTTGAAAATAATAATAGTACTCCTCCTTATCACAAATTTTAGTTAGCAAAAAAAATTGATATTCTAATAAAAAGGTAGGCCACTTGTAAGTTACACACCATTCAAAGCTTAATTTGGTGAATATCTGAATGGTTAAAAAATTTTGTGATCTCTCTCAGATATTTGAGCCCTGTTACACTAAAAAATGTCACCATGACCATTTACAGTTAGGATGACTCTATCAACAGTCATGCTACCCTCTTAGGCAAGTCTTATGCCTCTGCTTTCCATGTCAAACTCCAAAAAAGAGAGAAAGTCTTTCTAAATGTATTTATCTCTGGGGACGCAGGTTCTCTCAACCTTACCTGCGGGGACGCACCCAATGTTCACAAAAACTGCGTCTTTGGACGCTCTGTATGTAAAGGTGCAGGTGCGTCCCCCTGAAAAGGTTAAAATGCACAAGTTTCATCTTTAAAAAGTTACTTGTGGTCATTTCTAGAGCATTCTAGAAGGTTGTTCGACGTGTATTGGGCGCCTCCAGATGGTTCATGCACTCCTACCAAAGAGGAACTTATCCCATCAATAGGGGAGCTATCCCATCCAAAGAGGGGATTATCCCATTGATGGTGGACCTAATTAACTTCCTCTTGAGCACTATAAGTACAGGCATTGGGCCAGAAGGAGAGGAGGTTGAAAGCTATACATTTCTAAGGGTAAATGTTGCAGGAATTAGGACTCCCATTTAGAAGCTTGTGAGGAGAGATTGCCATCTTTGCTTGTTCTATTTGGAAGTGGGTGAGCTTTGTCAAAGTAAAGGAGAACTCTTGATGGACCCTGGGAGGGACTTGCACAACACCAAGGCTCAGGTTGTATTTGTTCCTTTTGTTACCTATTAATGCAAATGAGTCCATTCTTCTCAATAACTTGTTATTTATGAGTTATTTCATGTACTCCTTGGTCTATGTGTTAAATATGTTTTACTCTATGAGATTATCAAGTGCTATTTAATCGTTTGATTGTTAGTGTATGCAGGTTTCAAAGTGAAGGAGGAGCTCATCCGGATCAGCGGAGCTGTACTGCTACAACAGCGTTGGATTACAGGTAGGATCTAAACACTTGATTTCCCGTATAGTAAATGCATGTTTAGAGAAGGATTGCTCTTGTTTGTCTTGTTTGTCACTAGAGAGTCTTAGGCTCCTAGGGAGGTTGGTTGTGTCCGCACAATCGACTCTTTCCGCCTGACAAATTGGCGACCATACTGGGGATTCCATTGATGTGAAAAGTCTTTTCCTTTGTGTGAACTTTGCTCTGAGAAAATTGGTTTATTTTTCTGGTTTTGGCTCTGTGACTTTGTCTGTGGGTGGGTTAGCTTAGGATTAGATTCATTTTGGTTTTTCTTGAGTTTTTCAGTAGGACGTACCCTCTGAGTGTTGCACAGTGCGTCCCTGGACGGACTGTCGCTGTGTGCACAGAGCGGGCCCGCACCTGTGCTAACGGGTCGCCTGCGTCCCCTGCTAAAATTTGAGAAAATTCCATTTTTTGCATTTTTGCTCTTAGATTTAGTTTTTTCTTAGTTTTTACTGCCCAGATTCATTAGTCCTTTGTCAGAGATCTTCACCTGAACTTGTTTCGATAGCATTGAGTGTTTTAGTGGATTTCATGGAAGTTTAAGCCCTAGGGTTTGATTTTTGAGTAGGTCTTCTAGTGACTTTGGCGGTAGAAGTTTTCAAGCCTTAGATCTCTCTGGTTTTGTCAGCATTCTAAGAAGTCAGATCTGTCGTAAAGTCTACCTGTGTGAGCAACTTACTATTGAGTTGTCTCTTTGGGCAAATTTCGAAGTGCTTGTTGTTTAAGTCTTGAATTCCATTTTACAAAAGAACAAAAAGATTTGAGTTTTGTTTTGACTAGTCTTTTGATTCTGCATTAGCTGGTCCTTGATTTGATTTTGGTCAAGTAAAACAACCTAGAATCATCTTTGTGAGCTTTTGCCTTGTTAGGTTTGCTTAGAGTAATTTCCTTTTTGATTTGCTTGTGAGTCAAGTTTTCATAGTTTTTATAGCTTTTAAGATTGATTTTCGTTACAATAAATTTATATGCTTTATTAAAAAGAGAAAATACAAAAACATCTCCTTTGAAAAGTTTTGTTTCAAGTAGCTTTGAAAAGTTTTGAAAGAAAAAGAGTTTTTTCGTGCACGTAAGGAGTGGTCATGTTTGTATGCTTGAAAAGAAAAAGAGAATTGTTTCTTTGATTGTCTTTTCTAAGGAAGTGGTTTTCTTTAAAATTTGCATTCACTCAACTCTCTTAGTTAAGAAATTCATTGAAAAAGGAAAAGTAGCGTAAATCATCTTAGGTGCATCTTTGTAGTGGTTTGAGTCGAGTCTACACACCGTTGGTTTCACTTCCGCTACCTTTTTTCTTTAAGAAAAACCATAAAATTAACGCTTAAAGTAAAATCGGCGTAGTAATTTTTATTTACTAGGGCTCTGAAACACCAATTTAGATCAGGCTAGTGTCTTGGAGTAGGTGAGTAATTAACTCTCCAAGACAACAAAACCAAACAAGTAGCTTATCTTGTGATAGAATAAATCCAATTGTCTCATTTGTACTCTGGGAAAGCTCCTCTTAAAGGAGAAGCACGAGCTCGTGTCCGAACTAGTGAGGGGATCAATCCCCCCTCGTTGGGAACGATGCCAGACACGCACGTATTACAAACGGTAAACCTTGGATTAACCATTGTCGAGGAGCCAGGGGTCACTTGTTGGTAAACCTTGGATTATTGTCAAGGAGCTGGCAAGGGGATTGAGCTTGCTACTCTGCCCTTGCGTGCTGTCGGAGTTTATACTGTTCCCCCAGGTGCATTTGTTGCGATTGGTAACCTTAGTGACCATTATCTTTAGGATTCTACCGAGGTGACGGTGGAGGGAAGGTCCCACTGTACCTGGAGCAGACGTCGGCTATACTCACTTGGATTTTCTGGGGGGTTCACTTCACTCGAGACGGTTAAAGTGGAGGGACTTGGTCCAGTCTATTCATTAAGCAGGTTGTCGGGGTAACTGTTCCACCCGCCACTTCTGTACTGAATCCAGCAATGTTGGGCTTCATCACCAACTAACGCTTTCGGTCTGGAAGGCTACTGTTTGTGCTTGGTTTGACGCCCTAGATTCTTTAGGCGTGTGATTCAAATTTGTTTGGTTCTTTAGAGGCTTTAGGTGGTTTGATTTGAAATTTTATTTTGTTTTCGTGTGTAGTAGTTAAAAGTTTTTAGCTGTGGCGGAATTACCGAGACAGTCCCGTAGACTTCGGGGCAAGTCACCTGAAATTGTTACCGGAACAGATTTGTTAAGAAAACTCCGTAGATCGCGGGGTGGATCTCCTAAAGACGTTCCGGGTCAGTACGAAGGGTTGAAGGTCCTTGTAACTCCTCCTAGTGGCAGTAGAGTAGGTTCACCTGAAGAAGGAGAATCTTCCTTGGTAGTCCATCCAGATTACCAAAGTTTAGAGACAGGTTATAATCCCGAAGCTGTTACAGTTTCTGAGCTTGTCGGTAGTTTTTCGTCTGCTAGCGATACAGGCGAAGAACCAGAAATATCTGAACCTGTTACTCCGACTTCTAGTGTTCCTGATTCACCGAGAATAGAAAGAATTATCACCGAAAATCTTCCTACTGGTTTGATTGCTATTGAAGAACTTGCTCCAGAGGAAGAAATAGGCGTCTCTAACCTTGAAGATCAACTTACTCTTGATCTAAGGGAGCGCGAATCTATCTTTTACAGTCCTCCTAGAAGTACTACTTGGTACCTTTCGTTAACCAATTATTTAGACAACTTTGGGCTAGGTTTTTCTACACCTCGTACTCCTTTTCCACCTGGAGGTATTCATACTCCTGTAAATATGTCTGGTCAGTCGTCCGTGTTTACTCAAAGTCCTGAATCTTTCTTACACGGCGGTCCTTCTGTTCCCACCGGGTATCAATCTCTTTCTGGTACTTTTGCGGGGGCATCTCCTCAACCCGTTGATCATGGGTTATTAGTTGGAAACAGTGGTAATATACCATTGGGTGTAAGAGACATTTACATGATGTCAGGTTCAGTTCCCGTTTCCCAACCTCAAGGTGGCCAATTACCGCCTGGGGGGCAGCCTCAGTTAACGCCTGGGGGGCAACCTCAAGGTACATCATTTGTGTCTGGGGGACAACCTCAAGGTCAGTACGCGCCTATGGTGCAATACATACCTCAAGGTCAACCCCAGCCTCAATATGTACCCCAGGGTCAACCTCAGTATCAATATCAACCTCAAGGATGGCAACCTCAAGGATGGCAACCTCAAGGGTATCAACCCCAAGGGTATCAACCTCAAGGGTACCAACCTCAAGGTCAAGGTCAACCCCAGTATCTGTATTTACCTCAAGGTTATCAACCTCAAGGTCAATACTCAGGTCAAGGTTATCAACCACCTCAAGGTCAATCATATGGTCAAAATGTGGGAACTACACCTTACAATTATCAATCCTATCCTCAATCCGGATATGGATCTCAGTATCCTCAACCTGTTACGGGTCAATACCCTGGAATGTTAGTGTGGGATCCATCACAGGGTCAGCAGGTGTTGCAGCCAAGTATACAGTTGGTACCTCAAGCTGGACAACCCGTAGTTTCTGGTCCACCCCAGCAACCGCAACCTGTCCAGTCAAATGTTCAAACTTCTGTAACTTCGGTAGTTACTCAGCCGCCAATTGCACCTAGTACTCCATCTCAAACGGCTGCTGCAACTACCGCCACATCTACCATACTTACTTCTGGAGTATCGACGGCTCCGGTTTCTACTGTCTCTGTAACCACTCCTCAGACATCTTTACCGTTGTCTGGATCTACGATTCAAACCACGGTCCAGATGCCTGTAGGTCAGCCTGGTATAAGTACGGTTGTCACTACTCAACCTCAATTTGTTCACCAACCGTACCAGGGACAGTACCAACCTGGGCAAGCTGTCCAACAACCGCTTTACCAGTATCAACCGTATCCTGGGTACACTTATCAACAACCTCAACAACCCCAGTACGGTCCGGTTAATCCTGGTTTTCCAGTAGGATATAATATCCCGAATGCGACTCCTGTTCCTAGTTATCCAGGATATCCTCCTCCTGGGGCCGGTATTGTGACCCAGAGTTTTAGAGATCCTAACCGGCAGTTACCGTTTATCGCAACTTTGGATTTACCAGACTTGACGCGCCTAACGAACGATCCAATTCAATATCTTCAGTTCTGGCTGCCAATGCCAAATAAGTTGCCCAGTGATATACCCAAGTTCGAAGGTAAGTGTGGAGAGGATCCGTCCAATCACGTGATGACTTACCACCTCTGGTGTGCTTCAAATTCTATCTCGGATGATTCGATCCGCTTACGTCTTTTCCAGCGTACACTCATTGGTCTCGCGGCCAAGTGGTACATTGAGTTACCACGGGCCTCTTTTTACAATTTTAGCCAGTTAGCTACCTCGTTCTTAACTCACTTTCAGTTGCCGGTCAGATACGATAACGGCACGGAGTTATTAACTTCACTAAAACAATCAACGTCCACGTATATTTCTGATCACATTCATGAGTGGAGACGTCGAAGAAGGCTAGTGAAAGTTTTTATCCCGGACCAAATCTTAGCTGAATGGTTTGTTAAATCATTATTACCGAAGATTACTGAAGATGTAGCTAAGGCCGGAGTAGTTACTGAGGAGCAAGTCATTGCTCAGGCGCAATACCTTGACTTAGTTTACACTCAGTCGGGTACGTTACACGAGAAGATTCCAGATCTTCCAAAGTCGAATCAAATTGCTGCTGCTCCTTCGAGATCTCATGCCGCTGATGGTATGATTGGTATCGTGAATACAAAGAGCAAGAAGAAGTCTTCCAAGGCTTCGACTACTCCTATTATCACTTTGCCTGATTCCCCGACAGGAGAGTCTTCTCCTGAACTTACCGCCGATATTCACGCTGTAAAGACATCTACGGCCAAATCAAAAAACGGTGGAAAGAAGAAAGGAAAGAAGAAGGCTAAAGCAGACAAGGCTCCGAAGGAGAAAACGAAAAAGTCGGAAACCAATGACGAAAAACGTAAACCTCGATATCCTTGTCTTATTTGTGAAGAGGATCATTTTACGAGAGATTGCCCTCATCGGGCCGAGGTTGTGAAAATAGTTAAAGGTTCTCCCACTCCTGCTGTGTTAAAAAATCCATTTCCGGAGCAGGAGAATAAGATGATAGGTTCTTCCTCAAATGCCAGTGAAGAACCCATTTTTATGATGTCTCATGTGCGGATTGCGACTCGATCGCAAGATTATGGTAGTAAGGCTCCTGTTGATGGTAAGGAAGCAGAATCTTCTCATTCTAACCCATCAACCTCAGCTCCTGGTTCCGATCCACTACAGATCGAAAAACCTAACCCGGACTTAGTAATTAAATCGCCCGCCAAGGGTGTACTTCGAAGGTCTGCTTTCAATCCACATGCGAGAGCAGCCCAGAATTACAACATTGTTGAGGACTTGGTTGTTTCACCCTCAGCAATGTCGGCGTTAGAAGTGCTGCAATCATGCCCAGCACAACGAAAATTACTTTTGTCAGCTATCGGAGCTGTTGATGTTCAGGACCCGAACCTGATAATCTTCGATCTAGAAAATAGTACACCACGTCTCCCCCATCAAATGGCTTTCCAAATTCCAGTGATAGTAAAAAACAGGCCTATTCATCGGACTGTGATTGATGAGGGAGCCTCTACGTGTATTATGTCGATTCAATGTTGGAGATCTCTTGGTTCCCCTTCGTTGAACCAATCCCCCACCATCCTTAAGGCCTTCGATGGCCGTGGGTTCCGTCCGTTTGGTATTCTACAGGAATTGCCTATAGGGGTAGAAGGTAAAACCATTAGTCTGGATGTGGAGGTGGTTGATGCCCCTCTAGACTACAACCTTCTTTTGGGTCGAAGTTGGTCATATGCTATGACATCGGTCGTTTCATCGGTCTTCAGAGTAATTAAGTTTCCACATAACGGTAAGATCGTGACTATTGATCAGCTGACATACTTTTCATCCGACCCAGCCTCTTCAGAGAGTATCCAGCATGTCGGTAAGACGACAATCCCTTATAGGGACGTTGGTGTAGGTTTAGTTAAAGATTCCGGTTTACTGGGAACTTTTCCTCTCCCTCCACTCAGCTTAGATCCTTCATTTGCAATAATTCATATGATTACATCAGAAAACATTATTTATGATGATCCTTGGATTGTCCCATCTGAATCTGAGATAGACGCATTCGGTGATGCTATGCCTTTGAGTCCATATGAAATTGCTTATGAAGCTGTCATGTCTTTTACCGACTCGCGTTCAACCGAAATCGACCAAATGAATGTGTTCAGTGAAGAATCACTTTTCACCTCAACCTTAGAATGGATAGCGTTTCCCAAAGTTGTGTCATCTGACGAACAACTTCGCGAAATCCTAAGTGTAGACGATCTACCATGGGAAGATCTCCATCACAGATCTTCGTTTTTACCTAAGGATGATGCTTTTGAAAATGATTTTTCATCTATCTTTACCGCTGAATATGTCAAAGACGCTCAGGATCCAACGAAACATTCTGATTCAGAGTTGAATTTAGGGAATATTTCTCGTACTATTCCCATTGATATTTCAGTGAAGCCCGGAATTGAGGAAAACATTCATATAGGTGCCGCATGTACAGAAGATGAAATCCAAACTTACAAGGCCCTATTCCAAGAATTCCGCGATGTGTTTGCCTGGTCTTACGAGGAAATGCCGGGAATCGATCCTGCCATTGTTGTTCATGAAATAAAGACCTACCCGGATGCTAAACCCGTCCGGCAACGGTTGCTTCAGATTCACCCTCGAAAAGCGGCTGCGATTAAAGCAGAAGTCGAAAAGCTGTTGAAAGCAGGTTTCATTTATCCGATCCCGTTAACGGATTGGGTATCGAATATTGTTCCAGTCAACAAAAAACAAGGAACAATAAGAATCTGTATCGACTATAGGGATATCAATCGAGCTTGTCCAAAAGACAACTATCCTATGCCTTATATCGATCAAATTATTGATGATTGTGCCGGAAGTGAAATGTTTTCCTTTATGGATGGTTTTTCGGGCTATAATCAAATCAATATTCTACCTGCCGACCAACCAAAAATGGCATTCATTTGTCCATGGGGGAGATTTGCTTATTGCAAATTACCTTTTGGGCTTAAGAATGCCGGCGCCACTTTTCAACGGGCAATGTCTTACGCATTTCATGACATCAAGCACATTGTGCAACCGTACCTCGATGATTTGCCTGCTCATTCTTTACGTCGAGCTGATCACCTTGTCCACTTACGAGCAATCTTTATGAGGTGTAGGCATTATCGAATTAGGTTGAATCCCCACAAGTGTGTTTTCTGTATAGAAACAGGTCGATTGCTAGGATTTGTTGTTTCAAGATCCGGCATTCGCGTCGATCCCTCGAAGGTCGAAGCTATCATCAAATTGCCTCCTCCTTCGAGTTTGCGCCAACTCCAAAGTTTGCAAGTGAAAGCGAACTTTTTACGCCGATTCATCCCAAACTACGTCGAGGTCACTAAAGGTTTTACACGGTTGTTGAAACAGAACGCTCAATTCTCTTGGGACGAGATTGCCCAACAATCTTTTGATGCACTAAAACACGCGTTGACCCATGCACCATTGTTGCATCCTCCCAGCTACAACCAGGACTACTTCTTATACCTCGCAGCTTCGCATTCCACCATTGGAATGGTGTTAGTTCAAGAAGATGAATTCGGAGCGGAACATGTGATATATTATCTTAGTAGGACCTTAAATCCCACTGAGTTAAAATATTCGCATGTGGAGAAATTGGCCCTGGCAGCCGTTCAAGCTGTCCAGCGTTTTCGTCACTACATTCTTCTCCGTAAAACTACAGTTATTTCGGATTGCAACCCTATGATTTATATTTTGACAAAACAACTGCTAGGGGGCAAGTACTCTAAATGGATCATTATCCTGCAAGAGTTCGACTTGGAGTTCGAGAAGTCCAAGTCTAAGAAATCCTTAGTTTTTGCGGAATTGATGTGTGATTTCCCGTGTGCTGACACAGAAACTGTGGCAGAGGAGTCCATTGCGGACGAATCTTTGTTTCTTATCAGTACTGTAGATCCGTGGTACGGAGATATAATCATCTATCTCCAAACCCAAACCTTTCGGCCTGAAGCTTCCAAAGCGGACCGTCGAAAAATTCGGTTTCAATCCCAGCAATATAAAATTATTGGAGATACACTTTATCGCCAGGGGGCAGACTTAGTTTTTCGACGTTGTTTAACTCATGAAGAGGCTGAGAGGGTTTTGAATGATTGTCACTCTGGAGCATGTGGCGGTCATATGTCTGGGTATGCCACAGCTCAGAAGGTGTTGCGCGCTGGTTACTTCTGGCCATCTATGTTCAAAGATTGTATCATTGCAATCCGGAAGTGCCACAACTGCCAAGTGTTTGATCGAAAGATGCGCGCACCACCTGCTCCTCTCCACCCTATAATTGTCGTTGGTCCATTCGCCAAATGGGGTATCGACTTTATTACTTGTAACCCTCACTCAGCCGGGGGGCATGCGTATATCATCCTCGCGGTTGATTATTTTACTAAATGGGCCGAGGCGATGCCTACATTCGACGCAAGCGGCAAAACAGCTGCAGTTTTCGTATTCAATCATATTATAACTAGGTTTGGTGTCCCACAAGCAATCATTACTGACCATGGGAGCCATTTTCGAAACATCATGATGACTGAGCTTACAAGCCAGCTTGGTTTGCGCCACGATAGCTCTACTCCTTATTATCCGCAAGCCAACGGTTTGGTTGAGTCTATCAACAAAGTTCTGGTTATCATGATCCGACGAACCATTGGTATTCATCGGTCGAATTGGCACAACATGTTATTTTCAGCGCTATGGGCATACCGAACCTCAGTGAAAAATTCAACAGGGTTCACTCCTTTCCAGCTAGTTTATGGCTTGGAAGCTGTGTTACCCATTGAATGCGAAATCCCATCACTTCAAATGGCTGTCGAATTACTCCCAGCTACTTCCGAAGAGGAGAAACGTTTATTATACTTAGCTAAATTAGATGAGACTTGACGTGACGCTACATTGGCAATCGAGACTCACGCGAAGCGAATGAAAGCTCAGTATGATAGAAATGTGACCCCTCGAAGTTTTTCGGAGGGAGACCTAGTGCTATTATATGATCAAGCTAACGATAAGCTAGGTGCTGGAAAATTCGTTTCTATGTGGCATGGACCCTACATTGTAAAGCGAAAGCTAGCAAAAGGGGCTTATGAGCTGGTTGATTTTGATGGGGACTCTTTGGGTAAACCCAGAAATGGACTTTACCTAAAGAGGTATTATGCTTAAATGGTGGGTATGGAGAATTTTTTAGTTAGGTTAGGTTTTCTTTCTAGCTAGTATGCTTGTTAGTTAGTCAGTGTGTTTAGCTTAGAGAGTGTGTTTTTCGTCGTTATTCTGGCTTATCTTGGTTTTACTCTTGATATTGCAGATGTCGACGCCTCTCCAAACATACATTGGATTTGCTGATGGTGCTTGTCGTAGTACACAGAATATCTCTTCCGCAACTTGGGTTATCTATTCACCCTCTGACGAGTTAGTTTCTATGCATGGGGTAAGCCTCGGTCAAACAACGAACAACATTGCAGAATACAGTGCAGTGGTTGAATTATTATCCGAATCTATTTCATTTGGAATTCGACGTTTGCTAGTGAGGTTAGATTCTGAACTTGTTGTATTACAGCTTAATAGAGTTTATGCCATTAGAAATCCTCTGTTATTAAGGTTGTTTTTGAGAGTGCGTCTCTTGGAACGTGAATTTGATTACATTGAATATCAGCATATTCCAAGGTCTTTAAATACATTAGCAGATGCAATTGCTTCTCGAATGTTAGACAGACATTTACGATAATCATGCAAGTAAATTTAAAAACATTTCATCACATATGTTAAACAAGATAAGCCGGTAATAGTGATATATATATAGATAGGAGTGTGTCAAAAAATATACATCGTCTTCGATCATAGGTTGAAAAACACCTTATGATCGGCAAAAATGATAGAGTACAAAAAGGTCAAAAATGTCACATGTGTCTACAAAGTGACTAGCCAATCACTGGTGGTGCTCCCTATACGACACCACTGCACGGGCTACCTTGCGCAAAAATCTCCTAAACGGTCCAGGGACCACGACTACATAGTGCTGAAGCCTGATAGGAATATCATCCATGGTAGTCTCAGGCATATCCGCCGTCAGACGCTCTAGATCATGCTCCAACTCAGCCAGTACCTCTGTAGCCGCCGCGTCCTGTGGGGCCGGTACCGGTGCAACTGGATGTCTCCTCTCAAAAGGCCGGAGGTTGGCTGGGCGCTGTGGACCAACATCTGCATTTTGAAAATTTTTACTGTCAGTTTTGAGACGATATATATAAAAACAAAAAAAATACATAATTTGAAAACTTGTGAAAAATAAAGTACCTCTGTCATCCCATTGTTCTCCCTGTGGAAGAACCATGTCCGGATCATGTCGAAAATCTACTCCGGCATACGGAAAGTCCTGGATCGAGAAAACCTGGTCCTCCAACCAGTGAAAGTAACTATCAGAAAATCGAACAACTGCCGCGCGCTCGTCAGGATGCCGGGCCATCACCGCAACCCATCGTACCAGCTTTGGCTCCCGAGGACCCAAGATATCAACAGTGAGTTGCTGAGGGATCAGCATCGGAACTCTCTCTAAGGCAAAGCTCACGACTAAAGGCCCATATCCAAAAGTTTTCAGTCGTCCGTTCTTTGCCTTAGTCAGTTGGCTCTTCACATTAGCCGACACAGCATCACACCAGTTGAAAATGGAGCCTTGGTAACAGTCAATTGCCATCCGCATTTGGGACCCGGAAGCAATGTGTAAAGCGGCTGCGCCGCAAATTCTGGTAACCGTGAATGCTATAACTTTGAGCTCACGCAGAGAGATGTGTTTGATCTCCACGCCTTTCGAATGGTGTGCACCAGGTGTGCACCAATCTTCCCGGAGACTAACAAGGGATTGGCCACCCGGCCTAGTCCCGGCTAGATTGAGTTGCTCGCCTCTATTTGGCAAGCCAGTGAGAAAGTATACATCAGAGGGCTCTATCTCGAGCTGGTGCCCTCCTATGTAAAAGCATTGCTCTTGAACGTTCCATCTCTCAACCAGCCATTCTAAGAATCTCACCTGAGCCCTCATACCAGGTATGGCCCAGTATTTATATAGCCCGCATTCTTTTAGGGCATCAATGGAAGGTTGATGTTCAATTGCAGCTAAATCAACGTCCTCGTGCTCTCTTTCTCTCCAATCCAACATGGTAAATGCCCTACACACCAAGAAACAATGATTAGAACTGATTTGGGGAAATTTGAATGGTTATTTGTGGAGATTGGGGTTTTAAAATCTGCCTTTCATGGAGGACGCACCCCGCGTTTACAACACAGGGCGTCCGGACGCAGCTGGCCTAAAGGTGGGCTGCGTCCCCCGACCATTTTCCTGTATAGGAAAAAGTCGGGGGACGCAGGTCACCCGAAGGGCACCTGCGTCCACCGAGGGGCGCATTTTGAAACCTAACCCCCCCAAAAAAACTAAACTAAAACCTAAAAATCAATTTTAATCGAATGAAATTGAAGAGTAGGATGTTGTAAAATACCTGGAAGAGACGGCGTTCGATTCTGACGGTCGGATTTTCCGCAGCAACCACGGGAAGTTTCTTGCCAAAAGCCCTTTTTTCAACCTCAACAGTAAAATGGTAAAAATGATATTGTAAAAAGGCTTTTTATAGGTTTTTTGGATGAATTTGTTCATTTTTCACCACGGAAAGATGTTTTTCGATGTATTTTTGCCTATCTTAAACAGGTATGAGTAATGTGTTGCTTTTGTGCAGGACAAAGGGACTTAGAGGGAAAATTGTCATTTTTCACGAACCAAAATATCAGAGTCATCTTTTAAGCCCTTTTCTGACTCCTAAAAAATGAAAAGATTGCCGAGCGTTTCTTTTACACTCGTTAAAACGGAATTAAAAGACGGTCCCCTTATAGCTCTTTTCTGACCGTAAAATCAGGAAAAGATTGCCGGGTTTTTGTCGTTTCAAACTCGATACGGAAATAAAACGACGTGTCCTTGATCGCTTTTTACTTTTCAGGTCAGTGACACTAATTATGAAAGTACTCCTTGGTCGCAAGATCAAGCGGTTCCCCCAGGTATTATTTTATACTTTTTCGGGCTTGAGGGACACAAATCTACGAAAAAGTTCAACTTGGAGTCTTCTTAAATTTTTCAGACTCTCTAAAATTGAAAAACGCCGAGTTTCTCCTATACTAGGCTTGTTAAACATTTCACAATAAAGGACCTGTTTAATTACAAACAGGAACGAACCACTCCTTCCTAGGGTTCGAATCAAAACTAGGTTGGACTCATCCGAAGGATGAGCTTATAATCAAGCATATGTTATCCTCCTCAAGCTTGTTAAAAATAAAGAGGTACTTGCCAGAAATGGTGGGGGAAAAGAGAGAAGAATGAGCCTATTTGTTACCTTTTGTCTCAGAAGAAACTTTATTACCACTCTTGAACACGACACTTTTTCATTCACCTGGGTTGGGAAATCCTTACCTCACAGTTGATCAAACCACTTTGAAAGTCTTTAACCGGGTTCCGGGGATTAACTTTGCCATCTGTCGTGTCGTTATGTGTTCAAGAGGTCTGCAAGTAAAACTTTCATCTGCAAAATACTTGTCATCCGTTTGACCATCCCTGAGTCAGTCCTTACAGCAACATTTCTTCAACTTGAACAATGATTTCGTGTTGCAGGCTTGCCTACAACGAGTCGCTTTCTATCGACATCAGCACATTATTTAGAGAGATGACTTAGAGATCGTCAGTACCTTGAAGTTTGCATGCATCAATGGCAGGTTTCTCGCCTTTGACGTCAGTTTACATCATTGACTTTCGATCAAAGGATTCCGTGAAATGTTCGACATCAACTCATTCATTCACATCTCATGGATTGTACTGGGTACTTTGAGAACCATTGACATTACTGGTGGTCTCTCTCACGCTTGTTAACAGTTTACATCATCGACTGGTAATCAAGTGGTTTCTACCATGTTCGACATCAACTCATTTATTCGCATGGCTAGAATCGTACCAATTCGAGAAGTAGAAATGAAGACCCTGGATCTAGTTTCTACCATCCAGGCTGCGAGGAGTTTTGTATTCATTATCTAAGTAGACTAATCACAAACAGATGGCTGCGCCCATACTGTGTCTACAAAAGTCTATGATTATGATGTACTGCAAGATCATTCCTGTATCAGAGTAGTTAGTCTGCTAGTTAAAGTTTTAATCTGAGTATGGGAATGCCTACCTCAGTGATGATATAATCTTATACATGTATTTTGTGTTGAAAATTGCAGGTTCTGACCAGGCTCTCCACGAGATAATCCTTGAAATGATAAAGCGCTTCACCCTTCCTAGATAATACAAAACCCTAATCTATTTCAGGCTTCGCACTTTAGGGGGCAATCTGTTACACTAAAAAATGTCACCATGACCATTTACAGTTAGGATGACTCTATCAACAGTCATGCTACCCTCTTAGGCAAGTCTTATGCCTCTGCTTTCCATGTCAAACTCCAAAAAAGAGAGAAAGTCTTTCTAAATGTATTTATCTCTGGGGACGCAGGTTCTCTCAACCTTACCTGCGGGGACACACCCAATGTTCACAAAAACTGCGTCTTTGGACGCTCTGTATGTAAAGGTGCAGGTGCGTCCCCCTGAAAAGGTTAAAATGCGCAAGTTTCATCTTTAAAAAGTTACTTGTGGTCATTTCTAGAGAATTCTAGAAGGTTGTTCGACGTGTATTGGGCGCCTCCAGATGGCTCATGCACTCCTACCAAAGAGGAACTTATCCCATCAATAGGGGAGCTATCCCATCCAAAGAGGGGATTATCCCATTGATGGTGGACCTGATTAACTTCCTCTTGAGCACTATAAGTACAGGCATTGGGCCAGAAGGAGAGGAGGTTGAAAGCTATACATTTCTAAGGGTAAATGCTGCAGGAATTAGGACTCCCATTTAGAAGCTTGTGAGGAGAGATTTCCATCTTTGCTTGTTCTATTTGGAAGTGGGTGAGCTTTGTCAAAGTAAAGGAGAGCTCTTGATGGACCCTGGGAGGGACTTGCACAACACCAAGGCTCAGGTTGTATTTGTTCCTTTTGTTACCTATTAATGCAAATGAGTCCATTCTTCTCAATAACTTGTTATTTATGAGTTATTTCATGTACTCCTTGGTCTATGTGTTAAATATGTTTTACTCTATGAGATTATCAAGTGCTATTTAATCGTTTGGTTGTTAGTGTATGCAGGTTTCAAAGTGAAGGAGGAGCTCATCCGGATCAGCGGAGCTGGACTGCTACAACAGCGTTGGATTACAGGTAGGATCTAAACACTTGATTTCCCATATAGTAAATGCATGTTTAGAGAAGGATTGCTCTTGTTTGTCTTGTTTGTCACTAGAGAGTCTTAGGCTCCTAGGGAGGTTGGTTGTGTCCGCACAATCAACTCTTTCCGCCTGACAAGCCCCTTTTCATATGAAACTTTGGCTTATAATACTCTAATATGTATTCTCTAAAGTTCCATAGGTCTAACTAGAATTTCATGTGCCAAGTGAAAGTTATAGGTAACTTTCCCAAGACTTGTTGACTTTTGGCTTCATCCCATGTGTAGACTTGTATAAAATCATACACATACAATTATTCAAATAGAACTTTGAAATTCGTAATTCGCATACATCTGTATGTCTCTTAAGATATGTAAATATTTAGAAATACATAAAATCCTAGAAAATAAGTTATATATAAAATAATCCAACCTAGTTTAAAACTTACCTCTAGACCCTTCACAAACCCTAACTTCCATATAGTGTATCTTACAAAGTATAGTGAACCAAACTCTGAAATTTTAATTAGATGTTCACCTAGATTCCTCCTAAATATGTTATAAGTTTCACCATCTTAAATCTCCTATAAAAAGTATATTGAAAATTCCAAATAGACTTGTTTCAAAATTATTTTAGGAGTATTCAAGAACCCTAACTTCCTTAGAGAATATTTCTAATATTAGAGAAATCCATGATATGAAATTTGAACCAAATGTTTGCTGAGATTTCTCCCTAATATGGTAAAAGTTTTTCCATCTTAAATATCCCCCCCAACCCAAAAAAAATAAAAAAGTTAATAGTAAAAATTCCAAGATGACTTTTTTGAAACTAATTTCAGGAGCATTCATGAACAATAAATTCCATAGAGAATATATTTCAAAATATATTGAACCAAGATTTGAAATTTGAACCAGTTGTTATTGTTATAGCCCCTATTCCACTTTATTTTAGGAATAGGAACCTAAGATCAACCTTCAATATATGTTAGTCTAAATTCATCCTTCTTCCTCCTTTCTTGTGCTCCTTTACTAGTCCATCACTCCCACAATATTTTTATCTTGTCACGCATCACTCCATTACAAAGGAATAACCTGACACTTGAGTATATAACAAGTCTTTACCATGTGTGTGATGCAGGTCAAAATTTTATAGTAGTTCATTTCAAAGGAGATCATACTGAACCATCTTATCTTGAGTTGGTTGGTGGTTAATAATTAGAAATATTTCCTAACTTCCCATGGCCCATGGTGTCCATATACATCCTGAGTTTGGTAAGAACATATATAGTGAGGCCCTATTGAGGGGAGAGGGGAGTCATCGAGAAAATAACTAAGTGATGTTGGTGAATTTCTACTAAATCTTTCTTCTCTTCCATGTGAGATGAGCGCAGTCTTCGTATATGTTGAGGGAGGAGGATTTCCAAGGATCAGAGGAGATTCTACTAGTGAATCAAGTTTAATGTCTGGTTGTACTATTCTTATTAGGGAATGGAAATTGTGGGTTCCCTTACATATTTCGCTTTGTTATATGTATGAATATAATGACATTATTATTAGATATTCTAGTGCATACCAACTTGACTTCCATGGAGGAAAACATCATTTTTTTGTGGTGTATGTGTGTATGAGATTAGGTCAATAATCTTGGAGTGGTATACTTAGAGAAAATAATTCTTTCCAGTATCTCTATAGGGTCTACAAACTATACCAAGCTGCATGGATACACACATAAATTATTCTCATCCTCATCTATGAGATGAATTCTATATTACTGTATTAGACATAGGGAGTTTACATGGATCTATCACACATTGTCTATCCAATCTTGAGCCATGTTTAGTGGAGAAACAACTCCTTAGCCTCTAAGTGAATTTCAAGATAAAAAAAGTGGAAAATCCATTGTGGACTCTTTCCCCAGTGTTTGAATTCTCCTTCCTTGGCATTGATCTTTTGTTTTTATATATTGTTGAGACATTATCTTTTGAATTTGACATTATTTCGGCTTATGGTAGCCTTAGTTTTCTTGATTTTGCTCAAATATGAGCCCGTTATTCTTTTGAATCTTGACCTTAGGGGTAATTTTCTCCAGATTAGTGACTTACATTGTGATTTCTATTGTTGGTCACTCTCTGGGAATGGTGCTTGTATCATTTGTGTACTTAGGCTATATGCTTCCAGGGAGCAATGTCTCCTCATTGGTGAGGTATTTCGTAGGTTTTGATATAAACTTAATGGAATTTTCCTTATATTTTTTATCCTCTTCCTATATTTGATTAGATGTACTTCAAATATGGTTTCATTACCTTTTCATTTTTGAGATCTCTTTTCTTGCTTGCAACTTTCCTTTATGATTTCAAGGTTTTGTTTTTGGATTGATTGCTACCAAAAATGATTGGCCTTTATTTTGTTTGTAAGACATTATGAGCCCAATGCAGGTGGTATTTTAAGTATTTGTGACTTGCTTGATTGCTTGAGTTGTGAAGAAATACAAGTTGTATGGTCTCTTAATTCTTGTTTCCTTTGTCTATGGTTGACTTCTTTTCTCATGTAGGTCATTGTAGGTTTGGGTTTGATGGTTTCCTGCATTGAACTACAAATTGAAACTTTATTCAAGTGTGAGATTGTTATTCTCCAAGTGTGATAAGGTAGTTCACCTTTTTTGTTTGCAAAGCCTTAGTTTCAAGCTTTTGAGTGCTTGTCGATCCTATTACTTTGGTTTTTTTAAGAGTGTTTTTTTTGTAAGTTGTTTAGTGGATCAACTAATTATCTGAAGTTGGTGAGTATTAAAAAAATCATTGAGTGGTTTTGATCTTACTATTTTTCATTTGGAAAGGGGGGAATTACTTTTGCCTCCTAGGTAGTTTTCATTGAACTAGGAAAAAATTACATTTTCCTTTTAGGTTTATTTTGGATTGGTATTCAAACTATTTACACTTGATATAATTTTCACTTCATACCCATGAGTGATCAACAACCTAAGATAAAGAATTAACAAAATCAATTAGACATTTTTAGTTATGGAAAACTAATAGTGACTTAGGGTTGCAGAGCCTTATAGTAGGATTTGGAGAGGACACCCTTCAAGGCTACAAAACAAAAATAGCTTTACTAGTGAGTGTAAATCCATTTCCACATTAGATGGTTGCTAGAAATCTCCTCTCACATAAAAAAATTAGCAGACAGTCTTATCAAGAACAATGTAGTGACATCCCCACTCTAAGGCTACTATTCATTGAATTTTGTTCATCACAAGGTGATCTCTTAGAGAGAAGTGTGTCTCAAGTGGTTTTGGGCTTAGTTACCTTGCCCATACATCTTGTTCTAATCACACGTGTTTCATCGGTGGTTTGGTTGTGAGGTGGTGACCATAATGGCCTATCTTCTAGGGCTCTTACATAGGTGACTATTGGTTAGAAGTCCCATGGTACCATAGGTTGATTTCAATCACCATATGAGTGCTCTTGGAGGGTGACAATTAGCCTTATCGAGGTCACTTGCACTAACTTAAATTGAAATAAGTAGGTTATGCTAACTATTTCTCTGTCCTTTTCTTAGTCCAAGGCCCTTGGGGCTTTCACCACCTCAATCATATTTGATTTTAAGAGGTTCATTTTTAGTTTGTTTTTCATTAGATCTCTTAGATATTTTATAGTCTGTGCTATTTTGAATGATTCTGGTTGGCCATAGGATTTCTTAATGTTAATTAATTAAACAAACATATATTAACCATGGTTTACCAAAGTATCTATCATTATCAAATAACACTAAAATTTTCTCTTGAGGAGGAGGGTACCCCACCAGAGAGGCATACGAATAAAGGGCTTTAAACAAAGCTTGAGTTGGTATGGAAAGCTTTGGTTATAGGGGGGAGTCTAACTCATTGTTGATGTTGTAGATGAAAGTCCACCACTAAATGTCAACCCACTTTTAACTAACCCTCTTGACCTTGTACTTGTATAGTTGAGTGCCTAATTTAAAAATACTTTTTGCTTGGGTTCTTCATTTCCATCGACATAACAATTGTCCTTAGTGTTGTCTTAATTACCATATATTAGTGTGATAAGGCCCACTCCGTCAATTTTCACAACACATCTATCCTTGGTTTGGTGTATCCCATGATTTCTAGTGCAACCACTACAAGTTTGTATGTGTCCCTTACTTTATCAAGCTTTATATTTAGAATGGAGGTAAGCCACATTCAATCCAAAAGATCTTGGTGGTTTCCACCTAGTTCATATATCCCTATTGTCATGATATCTAGCATGGGTCAGTTCTCTTTGAGGAACTTGGTAGGGGGATCTACATTTGTCCCTAAATAGTCTAGGGGAAATATTATGTTTGGAGGAACCTTTAATTCTTGGGATAATTCTATGTTCAAAGGAACGCCACTCTTTCAAGGAATTCAATCCTTAAAAGGGGATAATTTACTCAGGGGAAATATCATCACTACTGCCACTATTCCCATATGTTTTTATTCTTACAAAGATGCTTTTTCACTAGGACCTATTCATTCTAGTGTTGGGTATAATCCCATCAAAAACCATGAATTTGGGAGTTACTTTGTCTCTATGGGTGATCTCTCTAGGAGAACTAATACTTTAACCACATCGGTCTAGTCATCCGTTTGGTCGACCTTCATCTTTTGGAAACTTTGATGTGGGGGGATAACAAGGTTTTTCTAGGGATCATTCTTTAGCTTTAGTAATAAAAACCAACTTCTATTTCTATAATATCTTGACTTATCACATTTGGAATGTTGAGAAATGATCCCATATGACATGATCCTAGATTGCTTCCAATTCCTGCAAAATTACTGTCCAATATTTCCAAGTTCTAATGAAAGCCGAGAGAGGACCCATCCATGCATATCACCACCTATCATGTTTAGTGTTCTTATAATTCCTTGGTGGTTGACTCTATGAGGTTTTGATTCTTCCAGAGAACCTTAATCAGAGATGTCATGAAATGATATATACAGTAATATATATCATTCTATGGTGATTGATTTCTACCAATATTCTTAACCAATTGATTAAACCTAATCCTTGATACCACCTATTTCCAAGGATGTTCCTATAGCCATGGAAACTACTCAGGATAAATCCATCTTATGTTCCCAACATCTCGATCTGATCTACTTTTAGTAAGGAAATTTATATGATATTATTCCTAATGATCCATGTCCTTTGATTGATCCAAAATTACGTAAACTAGGACTACATTCTAATGGTGTAATTGGTTTCATCTCTTCTCATGTTACGAGCCAGTTAGTTGTTAAATTGGGGCAACTAATCATTACTTCACAAGCCCTGCAATTGTGCCCAATTCTCAATAAACATGTCTCTTAATTTACTAATTTTATGGTTATGTATAAAAAATAAAAATAAACATAAAATGAAATTAATAAATAAATAATAATAAAAGAAATTAAATAATATATATATTAAAGAAGGGTCCTTGCACCTGACCTCATGCGTTCCAGGGCATCCGTGAAGCCCATGATCCACCTCACATTCTTAGTGCCCAACCTAAATTACCAATACCTACTCTCATACCTCACTTCCACTTCTCATTCTCACCTCATTCAATCTGCAACCAAGCATAGAGTTTTCACCTAGGGTCCTCACAAGTTCCATTACTCTATCTTCATGTGGAACTAGAAAATAGGAGTAGCCAATGTTGGGTTCTGGCACTTTTGCGACTCATTTCATATTTATTTTCTTGCATTTATTAAATTTTATAGGAGTTAATATATTATTGGGGTGGTTGATGTTGTTACTCCATAAAGCCAAGATACTATGAAGGCTATGCCTCCCTCTCATAGTTGAAAATTACCAAAAAATGAATCTTGAAATCTAGGATGGAGTTCAATCTTAGTGATCCGCCTCCAAATTAGACACAAATTAAGGCCCATCTAACCATTCCTAGGCACATAAAGTATATATTAAATATATCCTTCTACACTTAATAATTTTTTTAGCTTTATTTTGTTCTTAGGAAGGTTTAGAGATAATTGCATATTATATGCCTAATATTATTTATTATTGTAGAATATTGAGAGAATATTGAGTAAATTATGAATGAAATAATATAGGGACTTGCTCCCTACTATAGGATGGACCAAGATTGGATAATAAATGAATTTATATCATGAAATTATTAACATATTCTAGAGCTCCACCGATTGAGAAAATCTAGGAATTTGTTCTTTGTCATTAAATGAAGATACATCCTATTGGGAACCAGGTCCACCTTTTGAGGGATTTTGGAAGAGAAAGTTGCCTTCTTTCAAGTCGAATTTCCCCCGTCAATTTTTATAAGTACCAATTCAAATTTTCCTCTAGGGGAATGCATTTCTTAGTCTTCTTGAGGAGAAAACTTGTTATTTAGCACTTGTACTTTCATTTCTAGCAAGGATGTCCTAGGATTAACTCTAATAATGAAATTTTGTGCCATTTTTAGCTTCTAAAGCTTGATTTAATTCATAGGAATCTGAGTATCCTTGGTCTTGGCCATCACGGGAGCCTCAGAGCCCTGTTGTACAATTTTTTATTTTTTTTGAATATCTTTTTCACTTGCATCTCTTATTTTTTGATTTAGTATTCATTCTTCCTTTAGGTTGTATTACTTAAATAATTGAAGTGAGTTGTTTTGCAGGTTTTTTACAGAGTCACAATCATGATGCATCACTAGAAAAAAAATTAAGATTCATATTCATCATTGAGCTACTTGGATTGGTTTACTAGTTCACAATTCTAAAATTTCTAGAAGTCTCTTGTAGCAAAATCATAGTAATTTATGATCAATTTTAGCACATGTTAAAGAATCTACTTTGAATTTTTTCCACTTGTATAGAGTCCTAAAAATATTAAATTTAATAATAATATTCACCTCATATAATTTTCACTTGACTAGGTTAGGCATTTGGTAGGTTAACTAACTCAGTAATTCTTGAATTTTTAGTTTTTGTAGTAATTTTCTGCTATTTTTTAGCACATTTTAATATGAAATTTTTTTGGTGATTTCACTTGGATTGGAGTCTTATGAAATGGTATTTAATAAAAAATATTTCCCCATTTCATTTTCATTCTAGTTTCTTGGTAATTCAGTGATAATTGGAGGACAAACTAGTTGGCAAACTAGGTATTTTAGTATTTGCAAGTATAAAACATCATAATTGTTTTTGTGGTATGCAGGTACTATTGTTGATTTTTAGGGCTATAGTTGTAATACTACATTCCTCCTACCCTATTCATCCTCTTTATCCTCACTACACAATGCCCTCAAAAGTCTACCACTGAAAGTACATTTCTGCGTAATTGAAGGACACCATGCACATTTGTTTTTGTGCAACATGGGTCTATGAGAGGTTCTAAGCTTGGAAAACTCCTCATACAACCTTAATATACCTTCATCTACCATTTCCCACTTTTATATCACCTTTTCCACCCTCATAATCCTCACAAATCTAATCTTGTAGCAAAATAAGGAAATCTTGAAGCATCTTGTAGCGATCTTGTAGCATCCTGTAGCACTATGTAAACATGGCTTTTTTTCTCTCGAAAAGATTTTTTTTTTTCCTCTTAACCTTGAATAATTACCCTTGGGCTATAAAACCATGGTTGGGTAAGACCAAATACCTCTTAATTCTTGCCTCTTCTCCATTGCAATTCACCTCTGCAGTTATGGTTAGTGGACATATTCATGACTTGTAGAGCATAATGATGATTTTAATGATTACTTTATGAAGCACCTTATGAACTCTATTGAAAAAATCTATTTTAAATGCAATTATTGAAGAATGATATAATGATTAGGTTTTTTTCATACATCTTAAGCTAGGATTTCCATTTCCAACATTTTTATTTCTATTGCATAGACTAGGTTTCCTTTGATGTACCATTTACACTCTGAAAATAAGATTAGAATCTACATTCATGCAAAGTAGAATAGGCTTTCCTTTCTACAAAGGTAGGTAAGTTTTCTTTTCTGCAATTAGGATTAGTTGTTCTTTTTCTTTTTACAAACATAGAGTTCTTTAGTCCCTTGCACCTGTTGTCACTCTATAATTTAATAAGGCTGGGAAATAATTACAGAGGTAACCACAAAACCGCTTGGAAGCTAGAATCCATCCCTGCCAGCTTCAGAGAGGGATCTCTCTTTCATATTTACATTTTTTTATATTGATATATTAGGCTAGCTATGTAAGTTCATAGTTTGTTTTATGAATTGGTTTGGTTGGAATAGCAAGGGAAGAGCTAGTGGGCAAAGGAGTCTGCAAACTTAGCAGGGATCTGTCTCAAATTTTCAAAGGAGTTTCATAGGGTAAGGTAGCTGAACTAATTTGATCCTTTGTATTTAAATGAAATGTAATAGAAGAAAAGAAATAGGTTCAATTAAGCAAAAGAGCAGTTAAGAATTCTTTAACTTAATATCAGGAGAAAAAATTTAAATTATTCACAACTAGAATTAGAGTGTATCTTTCAACAAATTTTGTTCATAAACTTTATGTAAAATAATTCCGATTTAAGAACACATAAGTATGGAAAAAAAATAAATAAACACATAGATAGTGAGAGAAGCACTTCACCAAATAGTCCAAGACATCAATCCTGTGAAGAATGTCCTTTTTATTACTGATAAGTCCACTGAGGCTTGAAAAATATACAATAGCTTTCTTCTGTACAAAAACCAGAAATCTCTTACTTCAAATGATGAAGTATTTATAAAAATTTATTACAAAATATCTTGATTTAAAATATCAAGATTCATTTCAAAATATCCTAAACTGATTGTAAAAATAGAACACAAATAAAGGCAACTAAAACTATTTGAAGAGTTATGGCACTACCCTTGAGGATTTCTAGTGATAAAGAAGAGAAATTGGAATTTGATTACAACTCGTATTTGATGAGGTGTGATGCAGGAGCATCGAGACGGGCCAGCAATGTGGGAAATTGCCCACATGTTGTGGCTTGAAAAAAAATCGTATTTCATTTGTTGTTGATAGAGAGTCGAGTTCACAGTTAGTTTGTTGTTGTAATAGATAAAATCTCTCCATTTAGTATCTGATTTGTTAGGGACATCTTGATATGTCTGTTGAAATAAATTTATGGTGATCACCTTATCTATTGTTAGAGTAATTAGTGGTATAACAGAAGCTAAAGAAGGGCGATTCTGGTGGAAATAAATGGCAACTAAAGATCTCTTGGAGTGGATCAACGCCGATTTCTCGTTGGAAATCTCGATTCAAGAGTGCCTGAAATCTGGCAAATTGTTATAAACATGTGTTATATATCTGTTCTGACTGCCGATTGTGGCTAATACAGCTGCGTTGGACGGAATCTCGATCAATCATCGAACCTGCATTAAAAAAAAATCTAACTGAGATATGGCGGAGGGTGGATTCATTGAAAGAAGTTGGCGGTCAAAGGGAAATGAAAAGAGACCGGCACATTTTTTGTAAAGAAAAAAAGGACCAGTAATCCATAATCGGATTCGGTGATGAAACAGAGGAGGCATTCTACAGATTAGGGGCATTACGTGTGATATGCTGGAATTGGCTCAGAATCCGGGTCGATAGCGTGATATTTTTTTTTATGATTACATCCAAGAGTCTTGAGATGTGGGGAAGCGGTGTTGGACCAGCGTCTTTTGTGTTTGTTGTTCATTTATTCAGATAGTGATGTAAATTAAGGACCTGCGTTGTCAAAAAAGATAGATAAACAGATGTGTTGTTTTTTTTTCCTTTGTTTTGGTTGTGATCTATTATGCGTGAATTAAAGCTTGTGATGTGCTGCGTGATGGAACGTATTGTATCAGTGGATACGATGGACGAATAAATATGTGTTCGTTTGGTAATTGTAATAACACTAGCACAGGTGGAAATACAACGTTTTCTGCTTTTCTTTGAAACCAACGGGTGTCATTATTTTTATGCGTTGGGAAAAGGGTGTGATGGCCGCGCCTATATGATAACAAGAAGAATCCAATTAGTTTTAAAAAGAAAACAGAGGCTCTGTTTTGGTAGTCCGGCGATTTCAAGTTAAAGAAGATCGGTTTATTTGAAACTGAAGTCTGAAATTTGAAGTCTAATATATTGATCTTAGAACAGATGCATTATTTGGTATCAGAGCCAGTGATAGGTGTTGCAACAAAGATGCCGCCAAGGAGAGGAATTGGTCGAGGAAGACCAGAACCTAATGCAATCCTGATAGAAGAAGTGCGAAGACTGCATGAACGAATGGAAACAATGGAAACAACCCAGAGAGAGCGCCTGATGAGGGGGCTGAAATCTCTTCAGAAGAATCTGAGGAAGATGTGGAAGCAGAAGAAGAGAATGAAAATGTTAAACTCGTGAAGATGCTGGCGAAGGTTGGAAGCAAACCCAAGATAGAAATTCCTATGTACGAAGGGAATTCAAATGCCGAGGAGCTCATGGATTGGATCAGATCCATAGATCAGTATTTCGATTATGAAGAGGTTGAGGAGAATAAGAGGGTGAAGTTTGCAGTCACTAGACTGAAGGGCCATGCAGCCATCTGGTGGGACAAGTTACAGATATCAAGAACGCGGAAGGGGAAATCTAAAGTCAAGCAGTGGGATAAAATGGTAAGAAAACTCAAAGCCAAGTTTTTGCCTAAAGACTATCATTTGAATCTTTTTAAGCAAATGCAAAATTTGAAGCAGAAAGGAATGTCTGTTAAAGAATATACTGAAGAATTTTACAGGCTAAACATCAGAATAGGACATGTAGAAGATGATCTGGAGAAAGTAGCCAGATATCTTAATGGGCTAAGGTATGAGATCCAAGATGAGATTAGCCTGTTAAGTTTGAAAACTGTTGAAGATGCCTATCAAGCAAGTTTGAAAGCAGAGGAGAAAATATTGCGGAAACAGAGTCAAAGGAACAGAGGAAAGAGCTCAGCAAGGGGTAGAGGATCAGCCAGATCCAGAGGAACACAACATCAGTTTGAAGCAGGAAGTTCCAGCGGCAGATCACCACAGATGGGTGATTCTAGTAGAGGGAGATTCGCGCCCAGAGGAAGAGGGCGAGGAAGAGATGTCAGGTGTTATACCTGTGGAGAATGGGGACATACGTCGTGGAATTGTCCTCATAACAAATCAGCAAGCCAGAGAGGTGCAAATGTGGCTGAGGCAAAGCCGGAACCACCTCGACTTGTAGAGAAGGAAGAACCACCGGAGGAAGGTGAATCATTGCTACTCAGAAGAACTTTGCTGAGATCAGAAAAAGAGATTGGAGAACCTGGACAAAGGAAGAACTTGTTCAGAACTATATGTAAATCAAAGGGTAAGTGCTGTAAGGTTATAATTGATAGCGGGAGTACTGACAATCTTGTGTCTATAGAGATGGTGGAAAAGCTTGGGTTAACAAAGAAAGCGCATCCTGCACCTTACAAAGTATCTTGCTACCGAAGGAGTTCATCTTATATTCAGACAACCATGCTTTGCAGTTTATTAATAACCAGCCAATGCTAAATCAGAAGCACGCCAAGTGGGTGGAATTTCTGCAAAGTTTCACTTTTGTAATAAAGCATAAAAGTGGTAAGTCTAACAAAGTAGCGGATGCATTGAGAAGAGTAAGTTTTCTTTTGCAAGAATTTAAAGTGGGTGTTGTAGGTTTTGACGAAATGATAGAAATGTACAAGGATGATGAGGATTTTAAAGACATCTACACAACAGTGCAGAATCCAGTGAGCCATAACAGAAGTCAGTTGGTGCGGTGCTAAGCCAAGAGCAAAGGCCAATAGCATATTTCAGCGAGAAGTTAAATGATGCAAAAAAAAAATATTCCTCTTATGATAAAGAATTTTACGCTATTGTGCAGGCATTAAAAAAGTGGAGGCATTACTTGCTCCCTGGCCTAAAATGCAAACTGATGTCAAAAAGTTTGTTGAGAAATGCATGGTATGCCAGTATGCCAAAGGAAGGAGTCAAAATACTGGACTATATCAGCCATTGCCCATACCAGATCGACCATGGGATGCAGTGAGTATGGACTTCGTTTTGGGTTTACCAGAAACTCAGAGAGGAAATGATTCTATTTATGTTGTTGTAGATAGATTTTCTAAAATGGCTCATTTTATTGCTTGTAAGAAGACTAATGATGGAACACACATAGCAAATTTGTTCTTTTCAGAGATTGTAAGATTGCATGGTTTGCCTGTAAGTATTGTATCAGATCCAGACACTAAATTTGTAGGGCATTTCTGGAGGACACTTTGGAAGAAACTGGGAACTAAGCTCAGTTTTAGTTCAACTTACCATCCTCAGAGGGATGGACAAACTGAAGTTGTAAACAAAAGCTTGGGAAATATATTAAGAAGTTTGGTACATCAAAATCCCAAACAGTGGGATTTATCATTAGCTCAAGTTGAATTTGCTTATAATGACACACCAAACCGAAGCACTGGAATGAGTCCATTTCAGATTGTGTTTGGAATGCATCCGAGAGGAGTATATGAGCTAAGAGACTTGGGGAAACAAGAAACCAGAAGTGCAAGTGCTGAAGATTTTGTTGAACAAATGCAGAAGCTACAAGAAGAAGTTAAAGGTAAACTACAGGAAAGTAGCAAGAGATACAAGCAAAAGGCAGATCTGAAAAGAAGAGTGAAAGAATTTCAAGTGGGAGATTTAGTCATGGCATATTTGAGAAAAGAGAGATTTCCTACGAAAACTTACAACAAGCTGAAACTGAAGAAGATAGGGCCATGTAAAATCAAAAGGAAATTTTCAGCCAATGCATATGAGATTAAGTTACCAGAAGGGATCGGAATATCTCCCATTTTTAATATTGCAAACTTGTATTCATTCAGAGAGGCAGAAACAGAATTACAGACTGAAGCTACAGGTGATGAAGTTCAAACTGTGGATTGGGAAGAACAGGTACCAAAAACATTCAAGAAAGAAGTTGAAGCTATTTTAGATCAGCGGATATCCAAGAAAACTCGAGGGCAGACATATTTTCAGTATCTTGTCAAGTGGAAGGAGCAGCCAATGGAAGATTCCAGTTGGTTGACAGCAACTGAATTGCAGAAATATGGCATAACTCTTGAAAGTTTTAAGAACCAACTTTTTCTTCTTCGGGAGTCTGATGCAGGAGCATCGGGACGGGCCAGCAATGTGGGAAATTGCCCACATGTTGTGGCTTGAAAAAAAATCGTATTTCATTTGCTGTTGATAGAGAGTCGAGTTCACAGTTAGTTTGTTGTTGTAATAGATAAAATCTCTCCATTTAGTATTTGATTTGTTAGGCGCATCTTGATATGTCTGTTGGAATAAATTTATGGTGATCACCTTATCTATTGTTAGAGTAATTAGTGGTATAACAGAAGCTAAAGAAGGGCGATTCTGGTGGAAATAAATGGCAAACTGAAGATCTCTTGGAGCGGATCAACGCCGATTTCTCGTGGGCAATCTTGATTCAAGAGCGCCTGAAATCTGGCAAATTGTTATAAACATGTGTTATATACCTGTTCTGACCGCCGATTGTGGCTAATACAGCTGCGTTGGACCGGAATCTCGGTCAATCATCGAACCTGCATTAAAAATCTAACTGAGATATGGCGGAGGGTGGATTCATTGAAAGAAATTGGCGGTCAAAGGGAAATGAAAAGAGACCGGCACCATTTTTTGTAAAGAAAAGAGGGACCAGTAATCCATAATCGGATTCGGTGATGAAACAGAGGAGGCATTCTATAGATTAGGGGCATTACGTAACTGTATGTGATATGCTGGAATTGGCTCAGAATCTGGGTCGATAGCGTGATATTTTTTTTTATGATTACATCCAAGAGTCTTGAGATGCGGGGAAGCAGTGTTGGACCAGCGTCTTTTGTGTTTGTTGTTCGTTTATTCAGATAGCGATGTAAATTAAGGACCTGCGTTGTCAAAAAAGATAGATAAATAGATGTTTTGTTTTTTTTCCTTTGTTTTGGTTGTGATCTATTATGCGTGAATTAAATCTTGTGATGTGCTGCGTGATGGAACGTATTGTATCAGTGGATACGATGGACGAATAAATATGTGTTCGTTTGGTAATTGTAATAACACTAGCGCAGGTGGAAATACAATGTTTTCTGTTTTTGTTTGAAACCAACGGGTGTCATTTTTTTTATGCGTTGGGAAAAGGGTGTGATGGCCGCGCCTATATGATAACAAGAAGAATCCAATTAGTTTTAAAAAGAAAACAGAGGCTCTGTTTTGGTAGTCCGGCGGTTTCAAGTTAAAGAAGATCGGTTTATTTGAAACTGAAGTCTGAAATTTGAAGTCTAATATATTGATCTTAGCGCAGGTGCATTAAGGTGACATCCAAGTCACTAACTGTCCAAAATTCTTTTCAGTTTTTGAAAATTAATTTCCACCTGCTCGGAAACCGCATTTGAAAACACTCGCTAAAAACAAGAAAATTCGGGAAAATATGCCTACAAAGATTGATCCGAATCTCCCAAACCATAACATCTATTAGAAAAATGAGAGAGTTTTTTGTACATGAGGATGTTTTCAGAAAAACCTCTTTCCAGTTTTGAAAATCCATTCTCAGTTGTTTTCAAATGATGTTTTAAATTACTGTGTTGTATAAGGAAGAAAAACATAGTTTTAACTGACCATGAAATGAACATATGACGTGGAGGCGGGAGGTGACATGGAGGTGGGGGATGATGTGGAGGCACATAGTTGGTGGAAAGGAAGTGGGGTTAGTAAGGGTGATGTGGATAAATGACGTGGAGGTGAGTGGGGACAATAGTCCAAGTCACAGGCAGTGAGTGGTGTGGGAGTGACAATGAGGTCAAATGTTAATTATGTAACAAACATGGCCAGGTGTCGGGATAGAAGTGGAGGGGAGTGCATGGGAAGAGATAGCACGAAAGGGGGTGAATGTTGGTGGATTTCAGAGGGGGGTTGAAGTGGTAAGTGTTTTGTGATGGTACGAAACACATGAGCGGTGACCACATTGCATAAGAGGGAAAAGGGGAAACAACGTTTCGCACCCCCTGTGGTTAACTGTCAGAGGGGCTAGGGGGGTCCAAATTTGATCACATGTCATTGATTCGAGCGGGTTGAATCATGGTCGTTTCTTCTTGCACACCAGTTATTATAAACGACAAAAGTGTTGCATCCAACCATAAATTTATTACAACTTTTACTAATTACAATTAAATAATGTGATTAATTAATCTAAGCATAATTTAAGTAACCTTAAATGCTACATTTTGACTTGCAAGCATACTTTATTATTTTTTCGAAGGTTTTATTTTGATTTTTCTATTTTTTTCTTGGAAATAATTTGCAGGATGAAATATTATTTACATCTCTCAAACCCAAATAATTAGGTAAAACAATAGCTCATCCTATAAAAATTATAGGACCCTAACAGCACCAACTTAGGTAGAAGTGCACCACCTATTGCACACAAAGTGTTTCAACCTCTTAATTTTGTACAACATTGAATCAGAGCAATGGAAGAAGGAAACATGTCATGTTTCACATATAATTCTGACACCTCTTAAGTTTGTATGAACCTCAGGTTGACAATTTAGTTGGTAGTCTTGGGAGTTGCAACATTCTTGTTGAAATACAGAGGCTCATCACTTTTTGATGTTGTTTTTGGGGAGGTGTCAAATAATCTGTTTTTTTCTTTCCTAGTTGATTCATTTCTTTTACATTTTGCAAAAACAAAAGAAATGAGGCATATTGCATTGCATTAACATTCTTATTCAATTGTTGTTTTTATAAAAAAAGAAAAAATACTTCTCCAACACCAAAACATCCCCATTGGACCATGTGCCATTGTAAGAACCAAATCACCATCCACTTTTGCAGGTAGAAGAATAGGAGGTGACAAATAAGGTAGAATAAATGGATCAAGATAATGCCAATGAGGAAGATCCTCTAGGATTTCCCATTCAAGATACTCATAACAGTGTTCATATGAATAATATCATTCCATATTTCCTTCCAAACTTCCATGTTATGAGGTCAGAGGATCCAAAAACTTTCTCTTTGAATTTGAAATACTTTTTAGAGCTTATGGTTACTTATTAAACACTCAAAAATTGCAATTTCCATTGAAGGATAGATCTCTTAAATGGTTCATGAGTTTAGAGACTAATTCAAATAAATTATGGAATGATATTCAAAAGATATTTATAGAAAAATATAAGGATCATGATCTTAAGGAAGAAATCTTTAGAATGATTCAAACAAAAGATGGGATATTTTAGGATCTAATAGAGAGATTTATGTATAATGTCGAGTAGATGTGATGTATACCGATTATCATTTGAGGAAAGTTTTGAAATATGAAATCACATATCAAGAGGAAGGATAAAAGTAAGTAAATCAACATCAAGATCAGTTAGTCAAGTTGAACTTGGAAATTTGATTAATAACTTCAAAATGGAAATTCATACAATCTAAGTGAACAAGTAGAAATGTTAAAAATGAAAAATGAGCAAAAAGAGGATGTTGATATTTGTGTTATCCATGCAGAATCACATGCTACTAAATATTTCCCATCATTACCAAGGTTGAAGGAAGTTGATGATGAATATAGTGGAGCAAATCAATCATCAAAGGAGCTCTTTTATGTAGCTCCAAGAAGACCATGGAAGCCTAGTAAACTTAGTATGATGCAAGATCCTAATTCAGAATTTCATGTACAACAATCTCAAGGTAATTGGAACACACCATTTCGTTCACAACCTTGGCCATCTCAACCCCAAAACAATCTTGGCAACAAGCGTGAAACCACCTTATGGTAGAAATCCACAATATCATTAATATTTTCCTCAATATCCTCCATACCCAACTCTATGTTATCCATACTATCCACCTTCACCACAACCACAACCCCAACAACATCCATCTCAAAGATCCACTTTCACACAACTACTTGTATAACCATTTCTCAACCTAAATAATAAAGTAACTCAACCCACTTACAATGCTGAGGTAAAACACATCCAAACAACTCCTCTTGATTTAAATGGTATTCATCTTAGACCAGGAAAAGTACTGCAAATAAGATATTCTCCTAATTTCATTGAAGAACAACATCTAGAAGAAGAATATCAAGAAGAATCATGTAATGCATTTGATGGAGAGCATCCATTGGAGCTTGAGGTTGAAGAATTTCTTCTATTATTATCATCGGATAATTTATGTGTCTAAGGGACTAATCAACAAATAGTAGACAATTTTAACAACATGGAAGAAGGATACATACAAAATGATTGAGATGAGAAAGTGAACTAAGGGAATCACAACTGTATTTAACTTTGGTTCCTGAAAATCACTAAGTAGGAACACCACTCTCTTCAACAATGTTTGGCATCCTCAAAGTCAAATCATTTGGTCTCCCATATTCAGGTACATGTCAAAGCATATATTTTTAGCATACACATGAGTTTATCTATCATCTTGTTATACACATGGCTCCATTGGAAGTATTCCTTTACTTGAAAGATATTTTCTTTTTCCATGTAGAGTAGGATAGAAGAATAAAAAAAAGGGAAAAACATAAGAGGGAAAGAATAAAGTCGTAGGTGAAAACATCATTTGAGGCACCTGAGATGGGTTCACTGATTGAAAACCTCCATGAGGTAGTCAATAGGTTGGAAAAAAAAAAAAAAAAAAGGAAAAAAGATCCTAGGTGGAAGCCTCCTCCAAGGTTTCTAGGCAGACTTACTTGTTGAGAACCTCATTAAGGTGACTAGTAGGCCTAAGAAAAAAGAAAAAAAGGAAAAAATGATTTATTTTTTCCCCTAGGTATCTCTCTTTGATGAATGCAGGTTCTCTCTAAGCTCTACAAGCAACAAGAACAAGTTAACACCATAAGAAAAATATGATAAAAAATATAGTCAAAGCAAGTCAAAATTGGGTTTTCTCCCCCTTTGGCCAGATGCTCCAATAGGACCAAGGCCATGCTATTCCATTACCCTCATCCATTTCCAACGTCCACCCATCATTCCCAATCCTTTGTCATTGTTTTTCCTCGTTATCCTATCGCTGCTACAGGAGAGTTCCATGTTGCTATAGGATTGAAAAAATACAGGGCATAATTTTTTTACCATTTCTAGAAAATCGTGCATCCATTGGCCAAGATGTTTTATGGGGAGATGCATAGGGAGGTTGGTAACATGTTGAAGAAATTTTAGCAAATTATAATGTATATTTTTTGAGAAATCAACTACCATTACTTACAAACATTTTTATTTTTTCTCGATATTTATGCATCCATTAGCCAAGATTTCTTTTAGGGAGATGCATAAGGATGATGGAAACATCCTCAATTTTTTTTAGGTGAATCCAATCTACCATTTGATAGATATGGATTAAAAAGGTTTGCTATAAGATTGTCTTGTAGTGCTACAGGATTGTCCCCGATTTGCTACAGGATTGTGATTAGCATAGAGAACTGGTAAGATCTTATGTTTTTCACGAAGGAATGAAAAAATAAGTCCACCACACCTCCATCATCCATCGTCCGCACCATTTAGTTACTTCTCCACCTAAAAAATCATCTTTGTCCATGAAAAAAACCCATTTTCACCCCTTCTTCGACAATTTTCACTACCATCAAAATTTCTAGTCCCTACCCATGAGCTCAACATGAATTATCAAAGATTTTGAATGCATTTCATAAATATCATTATGGTCTTGGAGGGGCCTATCTGACTACTACAGGAAAGAATCCAATCCTATAGAAACATGTACAAACCCTAAAAAACAACAGTTGGATGCACTTGACCACACCAGAATGAATACTTAGCCATCTTGAAACATTGAAGGGTCGTCTCTGTGATATTGGGTAGCCACACACCTCTTGAGGAGCTACTACAGGTTCACTATTCATATCCAACACCAACAAATCAATCGACCACTTGAAGAACCTGCATCAACAGACTTTCCTAAGTCAAGCACCAATCAAAAATATCTAAAAAGCTATTTTGTGAACAAAATAAGGACGAGATCATAGAGAAACGAGCATAATAATAAGAAACCTCAAGAATCGAGTAGATCAATCATTTACTTTGTTCAGAAACAACTTGCAAACATTAATTGATCAACACATGAGCTTTAGAACCAACAAAGGCAACTTCAACAGTCATATTAGCAGCCCTAATATCACTTGCAAAAACACATCAAGGGTAAATACAAGGTATGAAATCCTCAAAGCCTATCCTATAAACTTATTTTATCTCAAAAAAACGTTGCAAGTGTATCAAGGAAAAAAAAATTATAGCCAAAATTAGTAACAGAGTAACCTCAACCTTATCTAGCAGTTAACTTCAATTTTCCACCAACACACGCACATTTGTGGGAGAGGAACAAGAAAAAAGTTAAAAAGACTTAATACACTGAGTTATTATCATTTGGTCATGATATAGCACAAAACGCAGGAAGGGGCGGGTGGGGTCAACTCATTTAACTCAAAGCACTCTAAGTTTATTTTGCATGCAATGAAAAAAAGAGAAAATTTTGAAAACACACACAAAGATAAATAAAAATTAAAAAATGTGGACACAACACCTCTTGGCATGCAAATATTAATTGACATAGGAATCGGTTTGTGTGCTATAGATCATAGCAAACTTCTACAGGATCAAGACATATTGTTGTAAGTTTGAGACAGTCTACTACATGAAGCTAACAGAGTGAGCAATTTCACCCAAAACAACCACTAGAGCCTTGGGAATCAAGGAAATATTCAAAGGAAAGGTAAGTACAAGTTCCTTCTCTCCAACATTCAGCATAAGCATTCCAAACACACCTCATTCATCAAGAAAAATTACTCTGCAAATTTACAATTTCAATTCTAGTAAGAAAAAACAATTAGTTTAGCTGAGAATTTGCTTAAGAATGTGGTGTGTTGAATAGGGAAAGGGTGCATGTTGTAAGTTTTCTTTCCTAAAAATTGAAACAAGACTATCAAAAATTTCTTCTGCTACAATATCCTCCACTACATAGGAACCTATAGGGTCTGCCAGAAGTGTTACACGAAAGTCACAGGTTGATATAGGAAGCTTGATAGTGGAAAAAATTACCCTAAAAACCTAAGAAGGAGTAAATAATCATTGGAGAAAGGGTAAGTACAAATTAACCCCACCAATACTTAGCATGAAAATCCTTAAAAATCTCTCAACTCTCAAAATCATACTTTGTAGATGCCACATATTTAAATCTTAATATAAAAGAATAGTGAATTTTTGTCATTAAGAATAAAGTGTCTCGGGTTTCATGTTGAAATATCCCTTCTCCTCAACGCCATAAAAATAAAATTTATTCTAACTCTATTTCCATAAAGACTCTCACATAGAAGAATTTAGAATCTTGTTACACAAAAAGAGAAACTTCTTGTTCCACAATGATAAAAGTTTATTGAAGTCATGAGAGGAGGATAACCAATAGATACTTATGGAATACTAAAACCAAGATAGAGAATAAAAGGAATGATGTGAAATTGAGAAAAAAACAAATCTTATCCAAGAACAACAACTACATCGACATCAGTGTGGGACATCAGAAAAGTCATCTGAGGCATAAAAGAACAACAATGAGGCAAGAATATGGGTGGGTTGCTCTGAGGGTGAGAAACAATTTGAGTAAGGGGATATGATGGGCCTCCAAAATAGGCACAAATTAAGGCCCATCTAACATTTCTTAGGAACACAAAGACTATGTTAAATCTCTTTTTCTACACTTAATTTTCTTAGCTTTAATACGTTCTTAGGAAGGTTTAGAAATAACTACATATTATATGCCTAATATTATATATTTTTGCAAAATATTGAGTAAATTCAAAATGAGATTATATAGGACTTTCTTCGTAGTACAAGAATTGACCAATATTCGATAATAAATTAACTGGATATCATGCAATTATTAACAAATTTTTGAGCTCCACTCATTGAGAAAGCCTAGGAATGTGTTCTCTGTCATTAAATGCATATTCCTCTTGTTGGGAACCAGATCCACTTTTTGAGGTATTTTGGAAGGGAAAGATTCATTTTTTCAAAGAGGATGCTTCCCCGTTGATTTTTATAAATACCAATTCTAATTTTCCTCTAGGGGAATGTATTTATTAGTCTTTTTGAGGAGAAAACTTGTTATTTAGCAGTTCTACTTTCATTTCTAGTAGGGATGTACTTGGGTTGACTCTAATAATGAAGTTTGGTACCATTTTTATCTTCTAATGCTTGGTTTCCTTCATGGGACAATAAGCACTCTTTGGCTTGGCCATTTTATTAGCCTCAAAGCCCTATTGTACAACTTTTTTATTTTCTTTGAATGTCTTTTTCACTTGCATCTCTTATTTTTGAATTTAGTATTCATTATTTCTTTGTTGTAGGTTATATTGGTTAAATAATTGAAGTGAGTTTTTTGTAGGTTTTATATAGATTCACAAGCATGATTCATCCTTGGAACAAATTTTAAAATTCATATTCATCATTGAGCTACTTGGATTGGTTTGCTAGTTCATAATTCTAGAATTTCTGGAAGTCTCTTGTAACATAATAGTAGTAATTTTCTGCTCCATTTTAGCACGTGTTACCAGAGTTGTTTCAAGTTCTTTCCACATTTATATATTCCTAAAAATATATTAAATCTAATAAGAAAATATACCCCATATAATTTTCACTTGATTAGGTTAGGAATTTGGTAGGTTAACTAGCTCACAAATTCTTGAATTTCTTATTTTTAGAGTAGTAATTCTCTACTATTTTTTAGCACATGATAAAATGGATATTTTTGAGTGATTTAACTTTTATTGGAGTCTTATTACATCCTATTTAATAAAAAAAAGTACCCCATATCATTTACATTCGATTTTCTAGGTCATTCAGTGAGATAAACTGGAGGACAAACTAGCTGACAGACTAGGTATTTTAGTCTTTGCAAGTATAAAACATCATAATATTTTTGTGGTATGCAATTACTACTATTTATTTTTAAGGTTATAATTTCATCCTACATTCCTCCAAGCCTCATCATCCTCTTTCTCCTCACTACACAATGTTCTCAAAATTCTTCCACCAAAAGTACTTTTTTGGGTTATTGAAGGACACCGTGTGCATTTGTTTTTGTGCAAGCTGGGCCATTAAGAGGTTATAAGCTTGGTAAAAACCTCATACAAATTTCATATACCCTTTCCCACCTTTACATCACCTTTTCATCCCTCAGAATGTTGACATATCCAATCCTGTTGAAACAAAGGGCAATGATGTATGATCCTATTGCAATCTTGTAGCATCTTGTAGCACAGTGTAAATTTGGCTAGATTTTCTCCAAAAGATTTAATTTTTCCTCTTCACCTTTAATAATGACCCTTAGGGTATAAAACTATGATTGAGTAAGACCAAACACCTCTTAAGTCTTGTCTCTTCTCCATTGCAATTTACCTCTGTAGTTATGGTTAGTGGACAAATTCATGACTTCGAGAGCATAATGGGGATTTTAATGATTACTTTATGAAGCACCTTATGAACTCTTTTAACAAAATCTATCTTGAATGTAGTGATTGAATAATATTTTCATTATTAGGTTTTGTTTCATACATCTTAGGATAGGGTTTCCATTTTCAACATTGTAATTTTGTTACATAGACTAGGTTTCTTTTTTATGTACCATTTACACTATGAAAATAGGTTAATGTTTACATTTTTACAAGTAGAATTGGCATTTACATTCGTGCAAATTAGAATAGCCTTTCCTTTCTGCAAAAGTCACTAGGATTTCCTTTCTATAAAAGTAATTAGGTTTCCTTTCTTAAAAAGTAAGTAGGTTTTCTTTTCTGCAATTAGGATTAGTTGTATTTTTTCTATCTACAAACACAGAGTACTTTAGTCCCTTACACAAGCTTAGGTAGAAGTAAGTCACATATTGCCCATACAGTGTCGCAACCTCTTAATTTTGTACAAAATTGAATCAGAGCAATGAAAGAAGGACACATTCATGCTTCACATCTAGTGTCGACACGTCTTAAGTTTGTATGAACCCTGGGTTGATAATTTAAGTTGGTATCCTTGGGAGTTGCAGCATTCTCGCTACAATGCTAGGGCTCATCAGTTACAATGACATAGCCAAATGGAAAATGGGTATATATTATCTTAACATGGATTGGAGTGTTTATTATGAATCAGAGTGAATTGTAAGTTCATATGTTCTTCTCTTCTATCAATGCCAGATGAATACTGTCATCTTTCACCCTATTTTAATCAAGCATGATTATTTAATATCCATAAAATATCAAACAAATTATTCTAGTAGAGAATTGTAGATGGTTTTCATAATCCATAGAAAATTTGATATTTATAGCTAACAAATTGAGCATAAGAGGTAGGCAAGAAAAATTTTCTCATGTTTATCCTCGCATGTTGTTAGAATTTACAGTCTAGGATTTGTACATAATTTCATTGAACGTGAAATTTAATTCCTTAATGAGTGTAGGTATGGCTAAGAAATAGAGCTAATATAAAGGTATTCCCAAGGCATAGAGATCCTCTTATTATTGCGTGTGATGGATCCTTTTCAAATCTGAGGTGCTCACAATGCAATGCAAAGGTGGATGTGCCTTCATGTTTTGTAGGTCTTGTGGTGGAAAAGTGGTTGTGATTATACCTTCCTATCACATTAGTTTCATAAGTTTAATTCATGGAAATGACAATAAATTATGATTGATGTGAAGGTGAACCCACTTTTTCATTGAAGAGAGTAATACATTTCAAGATGCAGAGAGTGTGAAAAATACACAAGGTTAGAATAATTTTTATTTTAAAGGTAATCCAAGTGATTAGAGTGGGGTTACACCTGGCCCTAGCCATATTGATCTACATCTTAGAATTTTTTGTTTCTCGGCCTCTCTACTAGAAAGCAATGTAAACTATCAAATGAGAACTATAGTGAGTACCTGTTTTTTTGAGGTAGCAAAAAATGATCTGATTTTGAAAAGTGACGATTATGAATACAACCTTTTTTTAAGAGCATCTTTTTGGCACTTTTTAATTTTCTTATGTATCAAGTATGGACATGTTTTTTAAAATGTTAGTGAATTTCATGTTGATTTTGAAAAGTGTTGATGCAACATCAACCCCTTTTTTTAGAGGGCTTATTTTGGACACTTTAAATTTTCTTATGTATCAAGCATGAGCATTTTCTTTAAAACGTTAATGATTTTCATGTTCATTTTCAAAAGCATCAACACTTTGTTTTAAGGCATATTTTTGACACTTTAAATTTTCCCTTGTCTCAAGTATGAACATTTTTTTAAAACATCAGTGATTTTCATGTTGATTTTGAAAAGAATTGATGCAATATCGACCCTTTTTCTTATAGGGTTTATTTTTGACACTTTAAATTCTTTAATGTATTAAGTCTCATTTTTTTTAAATATTCGGGATTTTCATGCGGGTTTTGAAACACATCAACATTATTTTTTAAGGCATATTTTTGACACTTTAAATTTTGTCATGTCCTAAGTAGGCACATTCCTTTTTAAATGATGATTATTTATCTATTTTTCAAGTTGTCTTATTCCTCTTATTGTTTTTCATCCTAAGATGTTTGTTTTTTAAAGATTTTCCAAAATTGTGTTTATTGTTTTTCTTTATAATGTGTTTCTATAATGAAATATATATTTTTTCCTTTTATAAAGTTAAAATAAAATTAACAAAATTAATATTTTGAATTTAAGATTTTTTATATCTTTATAAAATAAATAAATATAAACAAAATTAAAATTAAAACATAATATATATATATATATATATATATATTCAAAAAATATAATATTTAAAAATAGACAACAACAAAAAAACTAAAAGTTTAAAAAATTAATATAGAGAAAATCAAAAAATATATTTAAAAGAAATTACCCAAAAAAAAAGAGTGTAAAAAACAAGAAAATAAAATTAACTCATAAAAAATAAAAAATTAACAACTAAAAAAACATTAAAAACAATAAAAAATGAAGGAAATATAAAAAAATAAAAATAAAAAAATTCAAATAAAACATAGTTAAAAAAAAAAAAATTAACCAAAACAAATAAATAAAAACAAATTGGATAATGAAAAAAAAAAAACAAAAAAAACCAAACAAACAAATAAAATAAAAAATACAATATATATATATATATATATATATATATATATATTCAAAAATTCAAAAAATATAATAGTAAAAAAATAGACAACAACAAAAAAATCTAAAAATTTAAAAAATTAATATAAAGTAAATCAAAAAATATATTTAAACAAAATACCCCAAAAGAAAACAAAATCAAATAGAAAAAAATATATATTAAAAAAAGAAATGAATCATCACAAAACTTGTTAAAAAAAAATAAAAATAAAAATTAACTCATAAAAATGAAAATTTAACCAAAAAAATAAAAACCAAAAAAACACACTAAAAAAAGGAAATATAAAAAAACAAAAAGTAAAGGAAATATAAAAAACATAATGAAAACACAAGAAGATATTTCAAATAAAACATAATTTAAGAAAACGAATAAAAAAATTAACCAAAACAAATAAATAAAAACAAATTGGATAATTTAAAACAAAAAAATCATTAACTTCTGTTTAAAGGTTATACAAAATAAAACACACACACACATATATAAAATAAAATAAAAAACTCATTAAAATAAAAAAGAAATAAAAGAAATAAATAAAAAAACACATTTAAAATAAATTAAAAAGAAAAAAAAATACATAAGGCCCTAGCCCATGGCCTCTTGGCCCCCCTAGGGGAGCCAAGGTGCCACGGGCCAAGGTCGATTCTAGGAATTTGCAAGGGGCCACTGGCCAGGGTCGATTCTAGGAATTTGGAAGGCTCGCCTAGGGGACCCTGCTGATTCCTAGAATCAGTAAGGCCCACCGAAGGGGCCTGATGGGTCATTGGTTAGGGTGGGTAGGCTACATGAGCCCCGCCTAACCTTCTAGTGAACCATCAAGCCCCTCGGGTGGGCCTGGCTGATTCTGGGAATCATCAACGCCCGCTCTAGCTAATAGCACATCAAGCCCCTTAGACAGGCATGCCTGATTCCAGGATCGATTAGGCCCCGACTAGGGGACCTAGCCGATTTTAGGAATCGGTAACGCTTGCCCAAGGGGCCTGATAGGTTGTTGGCTGGGGCAGGAAATGCCACACGAGCTTTCCTGGCCCTGGCCAGCGGGCCAGGCTAATTCCCAAAATTAACGAGGTTCACCCAGGGGGCCCGAGGGTCAGTTGGCCAAGGCGGGTGAGGCCTTAGCCTGTGGCCCTTGGTCCCCTTCGATAGGCCTAGCCGATTCTGGTAATCGGGCAGGCTTACCCAGGGAGCCCCAGGGGCCGTGGGCCAATGCCTCATTAGGGGCATTTTGAGGTCTAAAATGGGCCTCATAAGAAAAATGTACAACCAAAATAAACTTTATAAGAACCAATAGAATTCAAGATGACAATGTCAACCATGGGGGATGATTCACCACTTTTGGAGTAAAAAAATTAAAAGATTAAAAAATAATAAAATAATGAAACTACTTTTTCAACACCTATTTTCAACTTATCTCCCTAAGGTTTTACTCAAATTTCGAGCAGGAGTACTCATTCAATGCAAAATTTAATTCATCATCCAAGGAGTACCCATGTTGCATACTTTCGATGGACCCTGCTACTCTAAAAATGAGAAATACATGAAAAAACGTGATTGATGGGGAATAAAATTCGGCATACAACAAGTGTTGTCGCTTGAAATTTGAGTAAACCCATAGAAAGATAAGTTGAAAATACGGGTTGAATTTATTTATTTTATTTTTTTCTCTCTAAACTTAGATTATGTAATCTAATCTTATTTTATTATTTCCACTATTATTTTATAATTTCCTTAGAAGGTCCACTTTAGACTTCAAAACTCCTCTAATTGTATATTTATTTTTTAAATTTAACATATTTTCACTGTTGTTTTTTTATTTATTTAATGTTTTTTAATTTTATTATTTTTTAATTTTTTTTTTTTATTATTTATTTATTGATTATTCATTTTATTTTTTTTAGCTATTTTGATGGTTTTTTTATGTTTTTAAATCTTTTTATTTTAATAATTTTTCAGAGATATATATATATATAATTTTAATTTTATTACAATATTTTTTTTTGGGTTTAAAAGAAAATTTATGTTTTTAATTAATTATCCAATTTGTTTTTTTTATTTAAATTTATTTGTGCTAATTTTTTATTTTGATTCTATTAAATTATGTTTCTTTTCAAAATGTTTAATTTTTTTTCATTTATTTTTTCTTTTAAATGTTTTTTTGGTTTTGTTTTTTTTATATTTGATTTTTTTTGGGAATGTTTTAATATATTTTTTATTTGCTCGTTAATATTTTTTTAAACTATTTTTTTTAGTTTTAAATTTTTTGAATGTTTTAATTTTTGTTTTATTTTAAATTTTAAATTTATATTTATTTATATATTTATTAATTATTTTGTTTTGTTTTATCTTTTTCTACAAGGTCCATGTCAATCCTCGACTAGCAACCCGACCCCTTTATGTGTCAATTTGATAGTTGATTTGAAAGTTTTTTTTTTTATAATGGATTAAGTTTGCCCCCATAATGTGTCAATCTTATGGTTGATTTTTAAGTTTTCATTGTAATGGGTCAAGTTTTCCTGCTTTGCATGTCAATTTGATGGTTTATTTTTAAATCTTTGTTGCAATGTCTCAAGTTGTCTTAGACTAAGGTTTTAAAATAGTTATACTTTTAGCATTTAAAAAAGAAATTACTCTTGGTATAATGACTCTTTCATTTAGATATTCATTTTTAAAAAAAACATAGTCATATAATTTTTCCATCATGCCAATGTTGAAATATGTTTAAAACTTAAGGTTTTTTGTAGCCATGATCTTCGGTTTGAATTCCATGGTTGAAAATTTGTCCAAATTTTAAGGTTTTTTTAAGTCATGATATTTTACCTTTAATGCTATGGTTGAAAATTTCGTCAAAATTTTAAGGTTTTTCTAAGTCATGATATTTTATCTTTCATGCTATTGTTTAAAATAATTATGAGTATTTTATCAATAAAACCATGGTTGAAAAATGTTGGAATTTTAAGGCTTTTCAGTGATGTGATATTTTATCTTTAATGCCATGCATGAAAAGTGTCGGAATTTTAAGGTTTTCAGAGTTATGATATTCTATCTTTAATGCCATTGCTATAAAAATGTTAAAAATTTCACCCGAAAAAAAAAAAAACCAACATATTTCCAGCATCAACTAATTTGCATTTCCAGGGCGTTTTTTGCACCAAAAAAACTTTTATTGCATTTCACTGCCATTTTTTTAAAATGTTGAAAATTGACCCTTATATATATATATATATATATATATATATATATATATATATATATATATATATATATATATATATATATATATATATATATATATATATATATTGTTATTCTAGCATCAACACTTTTCGTTTCCTGGTTGTTTTTCATGTTTTTTCGGGGTTCTTTTGCTGGAGTTCCCATTTTGAGTTTACAGTTCTCGTTTGATAGTTTATATTGTTAGAAGCTCTCCTCCATGTTGCATGATTTTTAGGAAAAGAATTATGACCCCATGCCGTGAAGGAAGGTAATTATATACTTTTAATTTATAGATCTATAAAACCCTCCATTTTTTTAGAAAACTTTTTTATTTTACTTGCCGCATTATATAGCTACATTATTTATGGTTGTATGCTAAATTTTGACCCCTGTGAATCATGACCTATCTACAAAGACATAGTTGAAGCATATTTTATGGGCAATGATTTCATTAGGAAAATGAATTTGTCAAGATTGTGAATATATCAACTCACAAAATTAGAACTCGTTAAACTTTGTAATAATTTGTTTTTTTCAAGGTTTAGGGGATCCTTAGAACTTTCCCATGTTTGTAAATGGTGTTTGGTGTAATTTGGATTTATTATGATGCCATTAAGTGAGGCATGTAAGAAAATCAACTCAATTAGTAAGGCATGTAATAGGATCAACTTATCAAGCCAAGTTTAAAATCAACCTTAGAACTCATGCTTGAGGCTTAATACACTTAGTCACTAGAACTAGCTCCATTCCGAGTATAGGATCAAACCCTAGAACTCCTCTATGAGGCTACAAGAACCCAACCAACTATCTCACAAAGCTTGAATTTCGTAATTTTAAGAAGTACTTCCTTACATTTATCATTGGAAATCATCCAATAGGTTTGTGTAGATACACACCATACACCATATTGTATTGATGTATGAGATCCCTTCTTTATAATATGACATATATTGATGTGTTTATTAGCCAAGGAATCCTCAGTATAGAAATTTTCCTACTTTGATTTCATTGCTTCGTCTACATAGCTATATAGACCCTCAAGCATTTTCTTATAAGAAGAAAAGGTACAGGAATTTCATGTAAACTTCGTCATTTTTTGAAATTATTGCCAATTTGGTTAAAATGATGTACTCTTGGCACCCACCAACACTAAGAGTTTTATGTGGACCAAACTACTAAAATGCTCAAAAAGCAGGGCAGATCCATTTATAGACACAAATTGCGTTAGAGAAATAAGCATACTAAATTGAAAGGAGTTGGCATTTTATAGTGGGCCTATGGCATTGTTGTATGGTTTGAACCTACGACCATTGAGTTTGTTCTATAGTTACTATGTATTCTGGTTCATATTTAACATTGCGTTCAAAGTTTTCTTCCATGTAGACTTATTGTAAATACATTTACTTTCTCCCATAGGATGCATTATCAAATTTCTTTTACACAACATGTACATATTTTTATTCATGAGTTTCTTTTTTGGTGGAAGAAGATGCCTTTTTCCTCTAGAAAACGAAATCCTACTTTATGTAGAAGTCTATAGTTTCCTTATCTTATTAATTACATTCAATGAAATGTTTCATGTTTTATGTCTAATCTTATGAACCCATTCAAAATTTGAGTTTTCATTTTTGGGTTGACAAGCTCACCAATTTTCTTTTGTTCTATACGTGGTTTCGATTTAAAATTTGAATATTATTCACTCTATTGTTTCCCCGCCAAATTTTGTAAGCTTTAAATATCTAGAAAATCCACAGGAAAATTAATTGTAGGTAGAATAAAATTCAAAGAGAAAATAAACTAGAGAACATAAGTTACAAATATAAAAGGCAATTTCCTATCAGCATTTAATTTCAGTCTTAAGGAGGATGTAATTGACTATCACCATAGAGTTGCAGTTAGGCAACATTTAGTTGTGACTACATGTGTATACATACCTAAATTACTAGAATATGGATATCATCATAGATATAGATATTGAAAAATTGCAGATACCACGTCTTTTTAGAATTGGTTATCTTGTATATAAGTGAAATAATTAGGCTTAATTTCTAGGGTAATGTATTTTTTTGTATCATGTAGTCTCTTTATCTCAATTTTATTTTGTCAATTCTCTTCTTTACACGTAAGAAATATACTACTAGTTCAAGGGAAGTTAAATCTATTTTGATGGGTTTTAGGGTCCATAATTTGAAATTTGGATCTAATACCATGTGTATGGCATGCTTTCTAGAGTCTTGAGTTTGTATAAACAACTAATTAGCATGAATTAGAAAAAAAAAAACAATTTTATTGTGATGACTATATTTTCTGTTCATTCCATACTTTATTTTTCTTTTCAATTTCAAATTTAATGACAATGCATAATGCAATTTAAATAATTTAACAATGAAAATTAATAAGAACCTTGACAATAAAAATTAACAAGAAAATACATGTTAACAATGGCTCCATTGTTGTGCTACTCCTAACACCACTTGACTGAATATGTAACCATGCCAGCAAGAAACAACCTATCTGGAATCCTAGCCCAGGTAACCTCCACAGGTTCCCTAGACTTCTAAAACCAAGCCTAGACTACAAATGAAGTGTGTATGATTTCTCAATCCAACACCCTCCCAATTATAATCTCCATTATGAAAGTCTAAGTTCTCCCTTCCTAATTTTTTTCCCTTTGCTTGAATCTCCTTCTCACTCTTGTTCGCGTGTGACCTGAAAACAAAGCATATCCCTCTTTTTCTCCATGTCAAGCCCTCTTATCCCCTTCACCTCATTCAAATATTCCCCCTGACACCTTCTTTGAGCTACACCCCTCCTTATCACACCGCCTACACCTTTGTCCCTTAATTAACATTTTGGGTGGTCAATTCCCCAACCACCCTCATTAATGAGATAAAGTAATACTACCCTTCAAATGTTAGTCAAACATGTGGATTAATAAGAATCCAATTAAATTAATTATTAAATAAACTATGTTGATAATAACTATTTCTAAATCATGATTTAAGGGTTAATAAATCCATAATCAAGTTTAGCCATTAATCAAGCTTAAGGATAACCATAATCTTGATCATTGATTAATCACCTAACATATTAAGACTTAGAATACTAGTGTATTCATGCGAGGCATGGATATGTATCTAGCATACACATACCTCATATGTATACTAATAATACTTATTGGAATCAAGTACAAAAACCAATCACTCTATGGGTAGGTTACTAAACTAATGTAGGATAATAGGATCATATAGGGTAATTTTAATGTTTTAAGGAGGCATAATCATTGTAGAACATCCCATATAATATCCTAGTTTAAGTCATCATTATTTTTAATGTAGACATACATATATTAGGTAGATTAGTTTGCTAGTTTGCTTTTAGGATGAAGAACCTATACTAATTAATATGGATCAAGGTTGAGTCATGTATATTGATTTAATAAATATGCATTGATGGCTATGATATGAGAGGAATGGTAATCCTAAGGTTGTATGACTCCACAACAAATGGGGATAAAGGACGTCTAAGAGGAATTTCCCACATGCTTAGATCATATTGTTATTAACAACATAATATTCCTTTGAATAATCAAAGTGAGCATTAGATACAAGTAAGAGTTTGGTAGGAAAGGTAATCTCACCAATATATGATATTCTGGATTCAATATAAACACTTATACTGAAGTAGGAAATGTGAGTGTCAAACACTTATAGTATGGATTAGGAAATGTGAGTGTCAAAACATGCATGAAAGCAAAGGAAATTTTGGTATGATAGGGAACAACGTTTTAGGAGTGATTTTGGACAACAAAAGGAGAGATAGGTGGTAGAAGAAGATCACTAGCCAAATAATGTTAGGTCCCTATAATACTAGTTTAGCCCCCATATTGTTATTTATGTGATCCATAGAAGCCCACTATTTTTATTGTTGTCTCCTTACATTATTATTGTTATGTAGGACCTAATTATATGTTGATTCTTTAGACTCCTATATATACCAAGGAGGTTTTTGTCATCTGAATCATCCAAGAACTTTATATTTATGTGATGTAAAGGGAAGTTGACCCCTCGAAGTGGCTTATTATCCATTTTTTGACTATATTTCCTTATGTTTCTATGCTATTTGTGATCTGGATATATAACATTTGGTATTAAAGCTCTTGATCCTATGGTTTTGCTACTTCAAACAGGTCATCAGGTATTTTTTGTATAATTTTTTTTTCTTCGAAGCTTTAAACAATGAAATTGATTCCATGTGAAGGATAAATATTAGTGAACATCCAGTTACAATTTGAAAACTTGGTTTGCTATATTTTCATAGATATGGTCCAAATAAGTTAGGGTTTTTGCATGCTCTAAAATTTAGTCTCAAATAGGTGTCTCAGAGAAAATATTCAAAACATTCTCTTCAAACATAGGGTTTGAATTTTATAAAATGTGACTAAAATTGCATGGAATTTATTGTTTCATGTAGGAATTTTAGGGTCAAAGGTTAAAATGGTGACACATGGCACATTGTACAAGTTCTCTCTACTGAATGAGTCCTTAATGAGGACATTGTGGGATATTTGGCATAACTTAATCTTGAAGGATCCAATATTAGTTTAACTAATGGAGTTGGAAATAACACATATAGAGCTACTACAAGAATCTATTTCATAACTTGGGAGGCTATAATGATAGAGACAAAATAGTTTCAAGGTGAACCTTATCAACAAGCTCAAAATCAAGCTCTTAAAATATAGGTATTTTTGATTTTCCATAACTTTGGTTTGAAAATTAAGTTTGAAGTGATTCAAAGGGAATAATGAAGCATATATATCAATTATTGATTCCAAAATTCGTCCCAAACAAAAAAAATATATACCCATTAAGCCCTCAAAAATTTCTACTATGATGCATGAAGAAGAAGAAATGCAACATGATTTATCAAAATTACAGGACCAAGTGAAGAAAGTTTCGCTCTCACAAAGAGAAACCAAAATTGAATTGGGAGTGATGAATGTTAATATGAATGGTTTAGAATAAAAAATAAAAGGGGACATTGATAATTTAAAAGTAGACATCAAAGGTTTGAAGGATGGTTCAAAAGAAAAAATGAAAGGTTTGAAGGAAGGTTTGACAAAGTTGCTACAAGAAATGCTTCGTAATGGTGATAAGGTATTCTGTGAAATTCATGATGAGAAAATAAGGATTTTGAATCATGATTCTAGAGACTTTAAATTTGGGTAAAAGACCAACCTTATTCCAGGTCATGATATGAGGAAGTTTGATGGAAAGGATCTGGTAACATGGATACTACAGATGGAGCAGTTCTTTGATCTACACAATGTGAAACACACACAAAAGGTACACATTACATCTTTATATTTAGAGCCTAATCAGTTTGTGTGGTATATATGGCTTTATTCTTGTAAATCACTTGTTACTTGGACAATTTTTATGGATGAATTGATAACACATTATGAGGATACAAAGAGAAATACCTTCTTTAGCCAATTAATAAATAGCAAAAAAAGGGTTCAGTTGGGGACCAGAGTGAGGACTTCCAAATATTTAATATCAAGGTAACTGATATTTTATAGTAGCATATAAATGATGTTTCTATAAGGAATTTAAATGATAACATCCAACATGAGATTCGACTTTGGGAACCTACGTCATTAGAGAATGAATTTAGGGTGGCAAAAAAAGTTGAAATAAAAATTATGGAGACAAGGAGGTTTACCACTCACAACTATAAAGATGGAAGTGTTGCCACTTCTAGCCTCCCACAACCTACAAGGTTGAAACCACAACAACTAGAGGAAAAATGAGAAAAAGGGATTTGTTATAGTTGTGATAACAAATACACTAATGGTCATAAGTGTGACGAGAAGAAATTATTTTACATAGATTGTGAAGAGTAGGAAGAAAAGGAACAAGAAACATCAAAAGAAGAAGATATACACCCGGAACCAGCCCTTGAGGTTGAAAAAGAAGAAATGAATATGACCATATATTTTAATGCATCTGCAAGAATTACTACTCCTCAAACTCTTAAGATATAATTATATATCAAGAAGAAAAAGGTAATAGTGTTGATTGATTCAGGTATTACCCCTAATTTTATTCATTTTAAGATACCAGAGATTTGAATTTCCTTTTATATCTAGCACGTATGTTTCAATTGATGGATGCTAATGGAGGAACTATAAATTTCTTAGGGAAGTGCCATAATATCAATCTAACCATGGTGGAATATGTATTGGATAGTCCAATGCTTTCCATTACAATGGGTGGTGTTGATGTTGCATTAGGAATTTAATGGTTACAATCTTTGGAGATGATATATTTTATTTTTCAAGAAATTTTCTTGAAATTTTTCTGGGAAGGAAAGGAAATTGAATTAAGCATTTTTGTAGGGAAAAGTGGTAATATAATCATCTATAATGGAATGAGATTTATTTTTAAGAAGTCATAATGAGGGGTAATTGAAAAATTATGCTCACTAGATGTTCAAACATCTAACCCATATATTTCTTAGGATTTCCAAAGATTTCTTGACAATCATTCTAAGGTATTTGAGACTCCCAAAGCTCTCCCACTTATTCGCAATCATGATCATGCTATTCGCTTCATTCCAGGAGGTGTCCATCTAAACATCAGACCTTACAGAGACCCCTATGCCTAGAAGAGTGAAGTTGAAGATATGGTTGTAGAAATGTTAGAGGCATGCATAATTCAACCTAGCCAAAGTTCTTTTTCTTCTATAATATTATTAGTGCACAAGAAGGATGGATCATGGTGTTTATGTCTAGATTATAGAGATCCCAATGAGATCACTATTAAAGATCAATTTTCCATTCCTCTCATTGATGGATTCCATTATGAGTTTTTGGTCACGCCTTTCGGCATTACTAATGTACCTTCCATATTTCAAGGTTCGATCAATTCCACTTTCAAAAATTTCCTTAGAAAATTTGTGTTAGTATTTTTTAATGTACTAATTTACCAAAAGTTTTGGAAATATCACGTTCAACATGTTGATAGGGTCCTCAAATTATTGGAAGATAAATAATTGTATCCAAAACCCTCCAATTATCTCTTTGGTGTTCAAGAAGTGGAAGATTTTGGTCATATTGTATTTCATGAGGGTGTTAAGGTAGACCCTAACAAAATTAAAGGAAAATAGGAATGGAAAATCCTAACAACCTTAAGGCATCTTCGACGATTTCTGTGGTTGATAGGATATTAACACAATGTTGTTAAGATTTATGGGAAAATAGTAGCACCAATAACATCATTACTAAAGAAAGATGCATTTTTTTGGACTCCAGAAGAAACTAAGGAATTTGAACATCTTAAAGAGGTAATGTGTTGAGTTCTAGTCTTATCTACACCATACTTCACAAAAAGCTTTGTTGTGGAATGCGATGCCTTTGGAAATGACATTGGTGTCATTTTAATGTAAGAAGGAAGAGGCATTTATTTTGAAAGTTGTCCAATCAAGAGAAAGTATTGAAACAAGCCTATTTATCGTAAGGAAATTTTGGCAATGCTACATGCCTTGCATCAATTGTTCCCTTACCTAATGGGAAGACATTTCAAGGAAAAGATAGATCATGATAGTCTTAAATACTTTTTGGAACAAACATTATCTTCATAAAAACAGAAAAAATGGGTCACAAATATGTTGGGTTATGAATTTTATATCATCTATAGAAAAGGGAAGCAAAACGTTGTTGGAGATGCACTCTCAAGAAGGGATGAGCATGTGGAGGCATTGCTTTGTGAAATTTCTATTATCCATCCTGATATGATAAGTGAAGCAAGCGAGGAATGGAAGAATGAAAAATAAGTTTAGACACTCATTCAAAAGTTGTAGCAAGATCCAAGTGCATTTGATACATTTATATGTAAAAATGATTCACTATGGTACATATATTGCTTATATATATGTAAGAACTCCTAACTCAAACAAAAGGTTCTTTTAGAATTGCACACTTCTCCTATATAAGGGCACTTAATATTTTTAAAAACTTAGCACACATTCAAGAAGGAATTTTTCTCGGATGGCTTTAAATCAAATATTCAAAAGTTTGTGGTAGAATGTTTGGTTTTCCAACAAAATAAATTTGAGACATTTAAGACCCCGGGTATTTTAAAACCATTAGCCATTCTGAGTCAGTGTTGGGAGGAGGTATCAATGGATTTTATCACATGTTTACTCATGTTCAAAGGAAAGAGTGTCATTATAGTGGTAGTGGATATACTTACTAAGTTTGCACACTTTTGTGCACTATCTCATCCTTTAAAGCTAGTACAATTTCTACTGCATTTCTGGAAATAGTTCAAAAGCTGCTTGGAAACCCAAATATTATTATAAGTGATATAGATCCCATTTTCACTGGAAAATTTTGGGCAAAATTATTTTCTTGTCTTCTTACTCAATTAGCTCATAGCTCATTTTATTACCTCAATTTGATTAGAAAATTGAGATAGTGAACAAATGGTTGGAAGGTTATCCTCATTGCTTTGTATCTAATAAGAAAACACAATGGGTCAAGTGTTACCTCTCGCGGAATGGTGGTATAACACTTATTTTCATACTGCAACAAAAATCACCCCATTTATGGTACTTTATGGATATCATCCATCATCCATCACATCATCCTTAAGAGAGAATTTTAAGGTTCAAACAGTGGAAGATAACCTCGAGCATCAACAACAAGCTCTCCAACTCTTAAAGGATAACCTAATTTTTGCGGAGAATCAAATGAAGCAACAAGCAAATCAACATCACAGTGAAAGAAGTTTTGATGTGGGTGATTGGGTACTTTTATGGCTGCAACCATACAAGAAAATGTCCATCAAACAATCAAAGATGGATAATAAATTATCTCCCAAGTATGATGGCCCTCAAAAGGAGTTGGAAAATATTGGTGCTATGGCATACAAATTAGAGCTACCTACAATTTCACCGTACACCCATATTTCCATGTTTCATGCTTAAAGGAGGTTATTAGTGATAACGTCCTAGTCCAAACTATATTATTAGAACTTGACGAGGAACAAAAAATCATATTGGAGCCTAAATAAATCACAAAAAAAGTATCCAACAACTGTGAAATTGATCAATTTCAAAATATCTCATTAAGTGGAAGAACTTACCTGCTGAAGATTCCACATGGGATGATGAGTATTTTATATAAAAGCATCTAGGACTACTCAAGCATTGAGGGAATTTCTTTTCTGAAGTAGAGGGGCATGTTAGGTCCCAATAATACTAGTTTAGCCCCCATATTACTAGTGTTGTGCCCCATAGAAGCCCACTATTGTTATTTTTTGTGCCCTTAGATTATTATTGTTATGTAGGCCCTAACTATATTTTGACCTTTTAGACTCCTGTATATACCAAGGAGGTTTATTCCTAGAATCATCCAAGAATTGTTCATTTATGTGATGTAAAGCAAGGTTCCCCCCTTGAAGTGGCTTATTATCTAGTCATTGATCTATCTTTTCTTATGTTTCTATTCTATTTTTGATCTAGATACATAACATATAACGTATAAAAGAATCCATGAGAGAGGCTAGGTTTTGTGCCAAAAAATAGGATGGCATTCTTGGGAACGATATTTTATTAAGGAACCACTTAATAGCTTATGGATAGGATTTTGTGAGTTACGAGAACTCCTAATTATAGCTAATATTCCTAAATTCCCTATTCAAATATATATTTTACAACTTATACTAGAGGCCCAAAGGAAAGTGGCATATCCAGAGGGACGTTGTGGCAAAAAAGGGGATCTCATTCCTCGAGTTGTTCAGGTTGAGGAGAAAGAGAGTTGGTGGACTATAATTGTTATAAGAGTTAGTATTATGAGTATTGGGATATTGAGTGGATAGTGGTTCTTGAGTGGATAGCATACAACCTTATGAGGGATTTTTTGCTTGTGGAATCATAGCCCCGATTCAAAGGATGCTTATGTTGGGATAAATGGCACAAAAAATACTACGATTGGGAGGATCATCCCTTGTTTGCAGTCAGCTAATGGTTTCCTAAATGTAAATGTTCTTATCTATATGTATGTTTAAATGTTGTGCTTAACTACTACATTGTATTGTGTCTTGGAATATTGGTTATGGCTAATATTTGTTATTCACATTCTTAAATTATTCATAGTTATATGAATAGTTTTGTCTTATTGTATTCATTTGATATTTTAAGGGCATTGAAGTATTTTTCATGTTTTTCAGTTATGTGTGTGTTATCGACTGCAACATAGTAGAAAGTTACAACACTAATCCTACATTGGTCCATTGTGAGGAACCATAGATTTTTCTTAGTCTCCAATTGGAAAATCCCCAAATTTGATTTCTCTTTAGGTTATATAGCATAGGAAAAGGATAGTTGATGGGAATTAATGATGATTTGGAAGTTGAATTGGTAACAATTAGCTTATAGGGCCAGATTGTGAGTTCTAGTCACGAGTTTCAATTTTGGAAAAATGACTAAGTGTTAGAAACATGAGTAAATTTGTGTCTATAACAAACAAAACATATTCTATGTGATATATTGCATACTGATTATATATATTTTCATTCGATACAATGTTCTCAGGCAAGAAAATGATTCTTTTACAATTAAAATATCTTGAAGATTTGAAGGATTTTTTGCTTCATTCAAAGATAATTTTGTTCTAATACAATGTGTTTCATATTAAAATAATGTTCATGTGATACATTGTTATTATGAAGGCATAGACCTAATACTTAGAAATTCTAATTTTTTTTGGAAAGGATTATATCACACACAAATAATATTTTTTTGTAATGTGATGTATCACATTGTACAAGAGAAAAGTTCAGGAGGATGTGATGAATACAAATTTAAAGAGATGTGGTAGATCATACCTGAAAATTTTATGATGTGATACACTAAGAAGAATATTTTCTAAGGTGTGAAGAGATACTATAGGTTAAAGAAAGAAGACTTACTAATTTTTTTCAAGAAAACATAGAAATTTCTTATATTTCACAAGAAACTAATTTTCGAATCATGAGGTTTATGCACCATAGAAATTTGTAGTGTGATACAAAACATGGAAGGAAAGCCTCTTGCGATGTAATAAATTGATTTAATGAGCCATTCACAATTTCACGATCTGGGAAAACCATTTACTACAAGAAAAAAGTTGCAGGCTTTAACCCTATACAATTAATTGTTGCAAATATATTCTTAATTAAGAAAATAAGAGATGAAATGGCAAATACACGCACACACTGACACACACACACGTACACTACACAAGTCTTTTATTGTAGAAACCTTAGGAAAATCAATATGATTTTCCAATATATAGTTCATGTACAATATTACTATACAATATATATCTGACGACATCCATTAACTTCCAATCCATTTAACGTGGATTAGAATATAAACATAGTTCCTTAACCAACACTAAAAAGCCATGGGAAAAAACACCATGCACCACAAAACAAATTTTAGCAAAACCCATGAGCCAAAAACCACAAAAAACAGAGACAAAATAGCCCAAATAGTTTTTTGAAGGTGTTACCTTAAACCCTTGTATAGGGTGGATTCCACCCTGTTATGTCCAATGCAATGTACAACACATGGAGCTAGTCATGTAAACAACATAACAAATATGCAACATAATTTTTGTTCAATATTGCATTACACCATAAAAATTATAATGTGATACACTATGGGGAAGTAACTTTCCAATGGTGTAAGGAAGATGGAAGAAAGATGAAGTAAGAACATAGAGAAGATGAATACATTTTAAATCAGTTAAAAAAAAAACATTTTTTAATGTGATGTATCATACCAATATTGTGTAGGCATCATACACCACACAAGGTATTCTTTATGATTTTATTAGCTACTACAAGAAAAATTATTCGATGTGATAAGAGCATCAAAAGGAAAAAAAAATGAAGTTGCAATATACCCATGTCATAAACTTTATTTGGTAAAATGGATAAAATTTGGTCATGGAATGTATAACCACATGAAGGAAAAATAAGGATGGTGTAACATAATGAAGAATAAAAGAGAAGGAAGAAAGGAAAAACAAAAGGAAAAGAAGAGAAGAATAAAAGGATAGAAAAGGAGACATATGGTTAATGATTAAATAAAAATCATCTAGAACCCAAAATTTTCTTTGGTCATGACAAATGTAGGTCAAATCAGAACCAAATGAAATTTAAAGCGTATGTTTGTAGTGAATATTCCCAAAAAATCGCTATTGAGATCCATTAACTGATTCTGCTCCAAATCTCCAAATAATGCAAATTGGTTATTTTTTAAGAATAGGGTAGAACACTTTTGAGAAAATAAGTGAGTTGAAAATGAAAACATGGGCATACCTCATTGATATTTTTACCAAATTTCAAAGGTATTGGAGTGGAGGTGCCCAAATAAGACAAAATCCACCCTTTCATGCTACCTTTTTTAGATTTTTGAGATCTTCAGAGGGGAAAAGGGAACACAAGTCACAAATATAAAAGAAATTATTGACTTGAAAATCTACTTAGTAATACATACAACTTTGTCTTACTTAATATTTTCTAGTTTCAATCCTTTTGGGAGATAATTTGTTTCACTAAAAATTCCATGTATATAGAGAGAATGCAACAATAAGAGTTGATATAATTCAAAATTGATGAAAAATTTGAATGGAGCATTGGGTCATGAATCTAAAAGTTGCTATGTAGTCTTAACCAATATTACTATTAACACTTGATAAAATAAATTCTAGTTCTTACCAATTTTTCTACTATAGGTGACAAATATTATCCTTAGATTAATTGTCCTAGTAAGAAAATGGCATAATTAAGTAGAGTTGGAAAATTCAGAAAGCTATAACTTTCATCTTAGAAATTTTATTGAAGCATAAGTATAGCCATTCAATCACAAATATAATATAAAAAATGAAATAAGGTCTAAGTTTCCTAGAGAAGTGTCTAATAGTTTTAAAAAGTTGTCAAAGAAACAACGTATGTCTTAGTAAACAGTGCAGATCGTTTAATATGAAAATCTTCCAAAATAGATTAATTTTTGGAATTAGGATCTCCTAAGGATAATTGTGCATGCAAGATAAGAATATTTAGTAGGGAAGGGGACAGATAATGTGTGATGGTAGTCTAAAAATGCATTAAAAGTGTAACAACCAAACAAAAAAAATGGGATAAGTTTTGATAATAGGGTATTGTTGACAAAATGAGCGTTATATCATAGGATTATTAACAAGAATATGAGATCATAAACAAAGATTGTATGCTTGACTATTATAAAATATAATTCTAAGGCCCAATAAACATAGAAGTACAATGGATCATGTATAGTTGGTTGAGAAAATGAAGAACTTATAGAGGGAAATATAAAGCCATGGAGCACGGAAAGAAATGTACATAAGAGCTCGAGACGAGAAAAGAAAATATAAACTCACCAATTACAAAGTTTTATTTACTTGAAAAGATAAATAGACAAGGAGTCTAACATAAAACATGTAGAAAGCAAGTTAAAAATGACATTAATAAGAACATGAAGGTAAATTAAGCCTCCTTATTCTTCAAGGTAAACATGTAGTGATGGCTACAAAACATGTTGTAAAAGGAACAATGACCTATTGAGGTAATGTAGGAGTTATAAGAATGAGAAAAATATATTTGGTAAATAGTATATGACTATATAGAGGAATTGCTAGCTATGAATTAACAACTATGACTAAAGTATTCAAGGGAAGAAAACAACTTATTTTATCACAATTCCCAATGGATGTAAGGTATACATATAAGAAATTTTAGTATGTGAAATAATTAAGGCTCACCACCCTAAAGGGTGCCAAACATGGAACATCAAATATAACAATGGATCAAATAGCATCAAGTGATTTGATAACAACCATGGAAGTACGAATTTGGTAGCTTATCTTACATTAATGGTGAAGGAAATTAAGGTAGGTATTTCCTCCATTAGAATCCAATATTTGAATTGATATTTACTATGAGCAAGGCACTCACTAGATGTGGTAAAAGTAGAAGGCCTCAAACAAATAAATGTTATTTAATGCTAGAATGGAGTAACGTGAAATATAATTGCATGTCATGTTATATTGCTTATGAGTTCATAACCAAGGTAGTTAGTAAAAGTAGAAGGCCTTAAACAAATAAATGCTATTTAACGCTCGAAGGGAATAACGTGAAATATAATTGCATGTCATGTTATATTGCTTATGCGTTCATAACCAAGGTAGTTATAAAATACAGTCATGCCATATAAATGGATGGAAACATAGCTAGCCATGGGTGAGCCCATGATCTAGTTTAATATGGAATTGATATAGTGGTATACACGTCCTTAGTAGTCTTCCTATTTATAATCAGTGCTTGGAGTGCAACATGTTGTTTGAAATTGAAGAGAAATAAAGGATTGTTAATATAATATAATTTTGAGATCAATTCATTGGTTGTTGTAAATGTTGTAATAAAAGGATAATGTGCATTAACATTGGAAATTTGTTTAAATGATTGGATGTTACAATATATTGCACATAGAATTGCCTTTGATATGGAAAAGGTGTAAGCCCATAAGAAAGACCAATACCTACTCCTGTAAGAGCCAAAAACTATGTGGATAAATCTCATACTTTGGAAAATCAATTTTCTATATGGAACATAATTGAAATTAATAAGTAGAATTGATATGATATCTCCTTATGATCTTATGAGTGTGATAAAAGTGAGATGATGGATTTTGAATCTAGAAAGCTTACGAAGAATGCCCCGCTTATGAAACTAGAACTCTATGAATACTATATGTCATATAGTATTGTTAGATTTTTTGTGGTAAGTTGGCATTCTTCATGCATATGAAAGAACTGGAAATTTGGATCACCAAAGAGACTATGTAGTATTGAAGGGGATTCCCATATCTAGAGAGTGAGTATAATAAGTAAGAGAAAGCTTAAGAATACACATGGTTGGAATCTTGAGGGTGTGTCAACGGTTGAGTGGTTGAGTTCTTTCGTGTATTAGCATTACGAATTTCATAAATAGCCATAAGTATTGGTTTACGATTCTAAGCTTACTTTTGAATACATGTTATGTTTTGGAGTTAAGAACTTATGTGAATAAGATCATTTCTATTGGAAAACTATTCTCAAATGTATTATTTCTTGATGCCTACCATAGGAGCAAATGAAGTACCTAAAAAGAAAATAACTAGGAGGAAATGGAACTCAAGAGAAATAACATGGAATTAAGAAATTCTAGAGAACTAGTAATAATGATATAGGAGGCATTTATGAAACTATGTTAAATGATTTCAGACCCTTATATTAGTTGTAATTGTTCGTGTTACAACTATGACACTTCTTGTTTGACCTATCCTAGAGTTTTGGAAGATAAGGGGGACAATCCAAAGGAGCATGATGGGGAATGGGAATACTTTCAAGGATTCTATAGGTTGAAAGAAATGAAAGATTATTGGTTGCAATTGTTGCAAGACCCAATAATTGTGAAGATGTTGCAACTATAGTTTCTTTTTTGGGGGCTAACCCATGAGAGATTTCATCTAGTGACCTCTTTACAAGTATTTCTATAAAAAATCAACCATTCATTGCTAACCCAAAACCTTGTGGATGATGTTTCAACTACAATTATAACTTTGAGATTTGCTAGGTGGTTTGTGCTAGAGAACAAAAGGGGATGAGTGATGCAGGAGAACCTTAACACAAAAGTTATCTAACCAAATGGAGTGATTCCATTTTTTCATTTTCTTTAAACTCTGACATTTAGTTTAGGATAATTTTTGTTAGTTAATAGGTTGAGTTGATGTGTCCTTAAGGAAAAAATGTAGAAAAACTAGTAGGTGAGGTTGTATTTGTCTCTAGAAGAAGCACATGTAAAAAAATAAAAGAGGGCTATTAGTTACAAGTTCTATCTTATAATAGAGATATTTTTATTAGGATAGAGGGATGAACTAAAAGGAGGAAAAAAGGAAGGAAAAGTAGTTGCGACATGTGAATTTTTATGGTTCTATGGAATGAAATCACAAATCTTGTTTCTTGGAAGGAGGCATTAGTATGTAATTGAGCTCTAAGCTAATAGAAGGGCGATTTTCTATGTATCCTTGTGATGATGGGAATTATGTATGTATTTATGTGTGAATGTATGCATTGAAACCCCATATAATTTATATGTTTGCATGTGTGTATGGACAAAGGCTTTGAGAAAGAACATAGAGAGTTGCAAGTGTGAAGACATAGTGGACCAAGTCAATAGTCAAGTGACATAAGCCTTCCAACCATGTCCCATCAATTGATAGACTAGACAAATTGAATCTTCAGTTCATTTTTACTGCCACCACCCCATCGGTAAAGCACCAACATTTGTGATAAGCATTGAGTAGTGAGCTTTGGGTGGTTTCAACAAACAATGCTCTCAATAAACGAAAAATTTTGCAGCATTTAATGACCCTTGGTATTGGAACCTCGGGATATTGAAAAGGTTGTAGAAGTATGTCATTTGATAAAAGGATAGATTTGAGAACCTAACCATCAAAGGAGAAGGATATGGACCTTGGCTTTTCCCTTAGGGAATTGGGGAGAGCACTTTAAATCACTGTGGAAAGTTTTACCCCAATCCATAGTCTTGATAAATCAGGTAAATCAATGAGGGCCATCAATATTGTGGGTATAGTTGAGGCATTCAATGTAAAATTTGGTATTAGAGCATAATTTACCTTGAACATTGTAGTAAGACATAAAGGAGCATATTGAGGAGAAGGTGGGAGGAGACTTGCACACTGAGGAAGGCCTGTAGTGAACACAGTCTTAAAAGAGGAGATGAGGCACATTTAAGAAAGGTTGGCAACACTGGAAACTGCTAAGAGGTAAGAAGCTGACATAGGAAATTCTAATGGAGCAGAAGAAGAAACGTATAGTGGAGAAGGAGGAGGAGAAGTAGCAAAGGGGAAAATGTTGAGGATGATAGCCAAAATTAATGCTCAACTGATGATTGAAGTACCCAAATATGAAGGTAACTTGAATGCTGATGAATTAATGGATTGGATAAATCCCATGGGAAAGTATATTGATTACGAATAATTAGATGAGTGAAGTAAAATTATGTTTTTTATCACAAGCCTGAAAGGACATGCAACCTTATGGTGGGATGAAGTGTAGGTAGATAAGAAAAGAAATGCAAGTCTAATATTAGAAGATAGGACAAAATGGTAGAAAACCTAAAAAATAAATTCATTCCCAAGATTACTAGTTAAATCTTTTTAGGAAGTTGTAGAAGCTTAGACAAAAAATCATCATAGTGAAAGAATATAACATTTTTTTTTGTAAATTAAACATTAAAAGTGGACATGTTGAAGAGGATGTTGAGAAACTTTAAAGATATCTTAATGCATTGAGGTATGAAACTCAAGATGATATTGAAAAATTAACCTTAAACATAGTCGAGGATGTTTAGAAAGCTGCTTAGAAAGCCAAAGCCAAAAAAATATTTTCAGGAAACGAAGTCAGCAGAAGAGACAAAAAGGTAATCCTAGAGGAAAAACAGAATCAAGTAGTAGAGAAGGATTTCAACCTCTAAAGAAAGAAGGTTTCAGTACAAATAAACAACCACCAAGAGGAGGTGACTTTAGAGGAAGAAGATATATTTTTGAGGGGAAGAGGTAGAGGTAGAGACAACCATCCCAAATGCTTCAAATGTGGACAATTGGACCATATGTCATGGTTATGCCCAGTGAATACCAAAGTAGGTTAGGGGAGTGTACATGTGGAAGAAGCTAAAGAGGATAATTTGAATACAATGAAAACCAAAGAAGTATCTAAAGTAGTAGAATCATTGTTATTGAAGAGAGTTCTAATTAAATAAGAAAAGGAAACTGAGCAACCAGCACAAAGGATAATTTTGTTTAGGACAATGTGCAAGCCAAGAGATAAGTGTTGTAAGGTTGTAACTGATAGTGGTAGTATAGATAATCTTATTTCTATCGATATGATAGAGAAATAGGCTTAAAAATAAGACCACCTCCTACTCCTTACAAAGTTTCATGGTTACAAAATGGCCATGAAATCCTACTCAATAAACAATGTAATGTAGATGTTTAGATTGGAAGGTACAAAGATGAAATACTATGTGATATAATGCTCATGTATTGTTTCCATATTTTGTTGGGAATACCATGGAAGTTTGATAGGAAATCTATTCATGATGGTAAAAGGAATGGATACACAATGAGAAAGATGGTCACAAGCATACATTGTTTCCTTTTGGGGAAATTTTTAAGGATGGAAAATTATCTTGAAGTTTAAAAACATTGGCGAATCTTACTAGTCCCTCATATGCAAGCTATAAAATGTTTATTGATACATAAATAAAATTATTCAAATTTATAATGATTTTATATGTAGTGTCTATATAATATTAACGATTTTTAAGGTAAATAATTTTATATTTTAAAAATTGGCCAAATCATTTTTATAAGAAATAGAAATTGGTGAATCTTTTTTGTGGCAAAATCAAGGAAAATTAGCCCACCTGTGAATATTAGCCCCTAAAATTTTCCATGAACAAGGTGAAGGAATTAAAGAAGAAGTTGGTCCTATTACATTCTTGATGATTGGAAAGGAGTTGTTGTAAGATGTCAAAATGAAGGAAATTCATTTTTCCTTGATAGGTAAACCCAAGGTCATTCTTACTAACATAATTTTAGATTATTTTCCTGAGCGGGTCAAGTTTATATTCGATGATTTTGATGACATAATTGTGGTTGAATTACAAAATAATTTACCTCTTGCTCGAAGCATTAGCCACCATATCAATTTAATAACTAAAGAAAGTCTTCCAAACAAAGTCAACTACAAGATGAATCCTCAAGAAAATGAGGAAGTGAGGAAGCAAGTATAAGAGCTATTAGATATGGGTCTCACAAGAGAAAGCCTTAGTCTATGCGTTTTTCCCACTTTTCTCATCCTGGAGAAGCATGGTAGATGGAGGATGTGTAGTGATTCAAGACCCATCAAATAAGATAACTATCAAGTACAAATTTCCTCTTCAAAATATTGATGATGTAATTGGTTGTTTGAGTGGTGCTACATATTTCTCAAAAATTATTTGAAGAGTGGGTATCATAAAATCTAGATTATAGAAGGAGATGAATGGAAAATAACTTTCTAGACAAACCATGGGTTATATGACTGGTTAGTGATACCTTTTGGCTTTACTATTGCACCTAGTACTTTTATGGGGTTGACGAATGAAAGTTTAAAGGAATATATAGGAAGGTTTGTTATAAACTATTTAGATGACATTTTAGTTTACAACCAAAGTAGGAACATGTAATACATATTAGGTTGGTTTTAAATACCTTGTAACAAGAAAAGTTAGTAATTAATTTGAAGAATTGTATCCTTACGAAAAAATAATTGGTATATTTGGGCTCTGTAATTTCTGAAGCTAGTGTAGAGATGGAACTTGAAAAAGTTAGGGAAGTCATTTTGTCCTATCTCATGAAATCCCTTTGAGGTTAGGAGCTTTCATGGTATCAAAACCTTTTACATGAAATTCATAAAAAATGTTAGCAATCTCTTTGAACCTGTTATAGAGACCACTAAAGAGAGAAGATAACCCTTCAAATGGATTATAGAAGCCAATTGAAATTATAAATTGTCAAAAGAATGGTCACATAACCACCTATTCTAACCTTACCATACTTTAGAAAAATTCTCATGTTGAGAGGGATGCGAATGGAACTACCATTGGAGCAGTGTTAAGTCAAGAAGGGATGCCAATTCCTTACTTCAATGAGAATTTAAATGAGGCCAAGCAAAAAATATTCCTCATAAGATAAGGAATTTTATGCTATATTTTAGGATTTGAAAAAATGGAGGAATTACTTGATTCCCTAGGTACTTGACTTGTAGAGTGACAATAGTGATTTGGAATTTATTAACAACTAACCAAAATTTAACTAAATGCATACTAAATATTTAGAATTTCTACAAAATTTCACTTTTTTTACTAAGCATATGTGTGTTTCATCAAACAAGGTAGTTGATGCTTTAAGTAAACAAACTTGATGCTATAATAATTCCATGTTAATGTTTTAGGAATTGATGAACTAAGAGAAATGTACAAGGATGCTACAAATTTCAATCAAGCATATGCAATTAGTCAAAACCTATCCAACATGAATAGGACATAGTCGTCAAGATATATGATGCAATATGGCTTATTCAAGGAAAATAGAGTTTGAATACCAAAATTCTCCATGAGAAATAATTTAATAAAGGAAAAGCATAATTGTGAAATGTCATAACACATCGGAGCTCGAAAACATTTTCATTGTTAAATTCTTTATATTTTAGGTGGAGTATACAAGTTAATGGGAAGAGATTTGTTGAGAAATGGAAAATATGCCAACATGCTAAAGGAAGAGTCCATAACACATGATCATACTATCTATTACCAATTCTAACCAGGCCATTGATTCTATTATTATGGTTTTGTTTTTGGATTACCCTAAACCCAAAAATGCAATGAATACATCTATGTTGTTATGGATAGTTTTTTATCACCAAAAAATTATCACCTAGCCATTTCTAACTAGGCGGATCGAAATACACCATGTAGGATTAGTTTTACCATAGTAAAGTCACTTTCACCATGGGAAATAATTTAATAAACCATTTGTATTAAATTATTTCTAATTAAAATTAACAAAACCCCATGAGAATAATTGAATAAATCATTATTTATTTCATTTTCTCTAGGAATAATTATTAAATAACTATTTGATAATAATTCCTTGTCACATTTGACTAAATCACCTAGGAATAATTAAATAAATCACTATTCATTGATTATTCGTTAATTCTATTATTTGAATAATTGTTAAATCAATATTTAATAATTATTCCAATCTTTCACAGTTCTTAATCCTCACAAATTAATTAATAAATCAATTTATTTGTTAATTATTTCTAAATAAAGATACTTGACCATTTTTAATATATTTTCCCTCTCCAAAGTTGGGGAGAACCCATGCCCCTACATCTCCTCATCATCCTCTCGAGGATCTCATGCTTGTTGGACCATATGCTTCAATCCCTTATTTGAGCACTTAGAACATAATGATGACTCCACTAGGTTTTTAGCTACATTTTTTGTCCACTAAATGTTGACTCCACCGTTATAGTAATTCAATTCTTGGGTGACTGAAGTTTCAGTAAACGTCAGGGTTTTCTACAATTATTTTTAGCCTCTCAATTTCTATTTATAGTTCTTTCCTTTTTTGTCAAATTTTCAGATTTTGGTGGTTTTCTGGTTCTTTCCACAGGTCATAGGTACTAGCTAAGTAGGAGACAACAAAATTCGTACGAGATCTACTAACCTAGAGTCCTAGAAGAAAAACTAACTTTTCAACCCTAGATTTCATTCCTGAGCACACTTTTTGGCCCATTATCTGTGTTTTCCACTTTTTTCAAGTCAATACCTGTGTTTTGCAATTTTTCAAAAAAAAATCAGACTTAATGAATATATTGTGTGTGGACTGGGAAGGGTTCATTATCTTTGTTTGAGTCTCCCCTATTCCCATATTCTCTTAGTTTTTCTTTTTGAGGAAGTGAAAATCCCCCTAGGATTTAGAGTACACCTCCACCTTTTTAGGAAGAGATTGGCCGAGTGAGGAGTCTAGGATTTCAACATTTTCAACCATTGATTTTCAGAGTCTGATCCATTACTTTATCACACTAGTGGATAGCTTTATTTCTCCTTTTATCCCTTTAGAGTTTGGGGTTTTCCTTTTTCTGCATAGGATCCCTTTGGGCATTCTAGGTTTTGGAGCTTCATACATATCCTTTACATCATTTTTCACCTCTAATTTTTGTTGTGTGTATATACCATTTATAGAAAATCAGTGCCTCTAGATCTCAATCCCTCTCACATTAGATTTCTTAGGAATTTTATGTGTCTTTGAGTAGCTTGTTTTCCTTCTCTTTCTTAGCTGCTTGGTAGCCTTTTTGGGTGGGGTTTTGTGTACCTGATTGGCTGTTTATTTCTCTGTCATTTTCAGCATTATTTATAATATTTCAGCACTTTATTTTCTTCAACACATGGCATCATAAAACATGCTCAATTAACTTATCTACTTGACATATCATTTTCACACACTCACACCCTAAGCGAATGTGAAATTGGTTAACACCTCCACGCCAAGACTTGAAACACTACACCTTAATAATTTAACAATACATAGATTAATCCTACTTGGGCACCAAGGCCAAACAATCTTTATAGTTTAGGTGTAGGATGAGTGGGATATTCTTCCTATAACACCCATCAATTACTTACACTGAGACATAGAATTTGACATATTAGTGAGCTTAAAATCCTTCACCATCCCACGATCCAATGCTGAAGTACATCAAAAATCCCCTCCCTCCACCTTTTCGTTCAACACCTCCCAGACACCCAACCTTTAGAACAATGACTTATCATGCTTGAGCGCATCAATGAAGATGAATGTGTTGCATTGCAAATCATTGAAGCAACCAAAAAGCACACCAAATCTCAGTATGATAAAAAATCCACCCCCATACCTTCCACGAAGGTGAACTTGTTTTCATCTATCACCAAGCTCATGATGTCCTAGGTCATGGGAAGTTTGAACCATTATGGCTAGGACCTTATATCATCCATAACTGCTTGGGAAAAGGGGCATACCTTTTAGAGGGTCCAGAGGGAGTAATTATTCCTCACCCTTGTATTGCAGTCAACCTCAAGAGATTTTACCCATAGCATTTCCCATTGAAATGCGTGTAGCTTTGTCTTTTTCTTGCATTTAGGTAGATTGCATCCCCCACCATCTTATTCATTTTATTCATTTTATTCTTGCGTCTTTCATATGGATCCATCATCAACACCTCATATCGGTTATACCAATGGTGCAAGTCTCTTCTCAAGGAATATAGCCTCGGCAGCTTGCGTCATTTTCACCCCCTTGCATTCGTTACTCCAATACAACGACGTTTGGATTAGATCTACCACCAACCAAATATGATGTTGTCATAGGTTTGTTAGACGATTCCCTTGATCATCACATCCTTCACGTTCATGTTTTTCTTTATTCCTTTCTACTTGTCATGCAATTGAATGACGTTTATCATGTGTGTAATCCTGCCTTATTTAGAAAATGTCTATGAGTTAAGCTTTTGGCATGTGAATTTGAATCCTTTACATTCAATCATGTTCCTAGAGCCCAAAATCACTATGTAGATACCATTGAAAACAATATTCTAGATTGGAATTTATCACATGCATGTATAAGAAGGCATCCATATCATAAACAAATGGCGAACCACAATCATCACAAAAGGATGCACAACCATAACTATGTATCATAATAGTCATCATATAGCATTTGGAATCCACTACTCTAAATACATCTAACATGCTTAGTCGCATGTTATCAAAAAACAAAAATGGGGACCCACATGTCCCTATGCCTAATCACTATCATCTAGAGACTCCCAAGCCAATGGCTAGATTCCACCAGCTGGTAGGTCTTGTACTTCCTAACCGACCATCGCAATGTGTCATGTGGTTCCTCGCCACTCTGAGGGAAGATAAGTGCACTCATCTATATATTGATCATCTAACTAATGTCACCCACGCTCTATCACCATAGTCAATAGCACGTCGAATCCACGTTAGATATCATTCAGTAGAGCATCGCTACCCGATCTCTATTGTGATGTGGAACCACCCTGATCTGCAACACGATGCACTGCAATTCGTCCCATATATACTGTCGGCCTCACAGGTGCTATATCTACATATCGCAAAGTTTAGAAATTAGTAAAAAATATACATATTTCTTATACTATAAATGCATTAAATCTAATAACAACTTTAACTTACAATTTAGACCCCATTCTCGTCCCAACGAAAGTGATAAGTCAGGATCTCCTTGATAGTTCATTCCACTATATGGATAATTATCTATGTATAGTGGCATTTGGTCCCAATGTGCAAAAAACGCAGGTTGGAACACCCGGCTGACTCCCCCACGACCTCGTCGTAGTAGTTTTCCCCCAACGGTGTATCCTAGGCTCCTTTGGACCCGCATCGCATATTTGTACATGAGGGTGGATGGTCAAGATCTACTCAAAGAAGAATGAGCACAACGTTGTCCCAAAAGAACAGTTACCATTTTTCCTTCATGTGCATAGTTTCAATTATTGTTTCAATGATGAAAACATCATTTGGGCCCAACCATAGTAGCTCCCTACCAACACACTCTCCACCAGCATCATCTGCCCCCAAGTGATGTGATGGAAGGCATGTCTACCCAATATCTGCAACACTATTGTGGTTGTAGCTCATGTCTCAAGCCTCAATAAGTCATTGATTTGAATGGTCATTCCCTTTGCATGAACACCTGACATAAAGTGATGATCAACAAACTCTCCTCTATGCCTCCCACGATGCAGTACTAGATGTATGTCCCCTACCACTCCCAGCAGGGGAAATCCTGTTAGAAAATATATGTCTTGGATCATGATCTCGATACTTTTCCCCTGTACTATAAAGGCCTCCTGATTTGGGTCCCAGTAGCTCACAATCCTTGATAGAAAGGGCTCACCATCCCTCATCAATGGGTTCTCCAAGAACTTTAGCACCCCATACCATGCCAAAACCCCTCTGACTACTTGATTCCCTTTAACCTTAGCAGAAATAGTATCCAAATATCTTTTTCGCCATGACACCTTTAGCTATTCCATACCTACAACATACTATTATTTTGTCAGTTCAGAGTCAAATCCACAAATCATGGGTACAAAGCTTCAACTCAGTAGAGATCCCCCATCCTTAGTTTCCTTTGGGTCTAGAACACAGCTTTTTCCTTCAAAAATTTGTTGGATGCACTTCTTGACCATGTTTTTGCATTCCAGAATGTAGATCAGGTCCTATGATGTGTGCTCTAACTACAAAGAAGAGTCGGGGTTTCCCCTAGAGCACTAAATCCCTAATCTGAAAATCCAATCAACCAAAAATCATGAGTAAGGTTCGGCCACCTACCTCCAACTTGTAGATCCTAATTCCAATGGTCAGTTTGTCCTCTATGATGTTCACAACATTTAGTGACTTCTCCTCCTCTCCCAATTCTCCAACAGCTCACTATGCAAATGAATTGGATTTGGGGGCAAAAATCCCTTTTATAGGAAAAGCCCTAGTTTTTGTGTCACCCATTGTGACTAAACCATAGCTCCATTTGACGAAATTTCAGCACCGTTTGAAAGCTCTCACGAAGTTCTATAATGGGTCTCCCTTTGTTTTTAGTAATTTGGAACTTTACTAGAACACCATTTTTTCCATGAGATCTAACTTTGCCACCTATTAAAATCGAATTTCTTCATTTGACAAATCTATACTCTGGTACCACTTTACTTGCACATTGGTTGACTCACGTGTCGATTTTCATCATGAGTAACCATCATTTACTCATGTATTTATGGTCTCGTACAGGCCTACCCCATGTGCCAGCATCATCAAGTCACCCTTGTTCAGAGCTTCTGAGATGAGTCACCATTACGTCTATGGAGTTTGTTTCAAGTTCCCTTGAGTCCAATTACAATGTTCCATACATCTGTGGGTCACATCCATCCCATCATGTTCATATTTGGCTTCAAACTATATTGCTATGTCTTTGAAAAGCCCCGTCTGGGTAATTGACCATCCCCTCTAGAATAGAGTCAGTCGCTGCCAAGTCAATCATGCATATTATGCTCTGACAAGGAAAGTAATCAAATTACTACTCATTTTATTTCCTTCCATCATCATCACTAATGTAAGTCCATCAACCACTCCACTATGATACCTCGTACCTTTTCTAAGGATTCATCATTGCCTTAACTCTAGCAACGCCTCTTTTGTCGACTTCAACACATGTATTACTAGAGTGTCGTCTTGAGGGTGGTGTACCTTTGTTCCATCCTTCATTTTTGTTTGATGCCTTGGATCAAGCAAAGGGAATCATCATTTCCCTTTGACTTGGTTGTTTCACATGTGTTCGACCCCAACTCATTATCGCACGATTGAGAATCGTAGATTTGATGGTTCGGTGATCCATACGATTACCCCAGTGATTCTCGGGTGTGTGTGAGATGTTCTAGACCTCATGAGGGGGTGGCCCTTCAAGTAGCACCCCAAATTCCTGGATATTTGTAGATGTTGGTCCGGCCTCAGATCCAGTTCCGCAAATGTGATGGGTCTGGTTTCAGCCACTTGTAGCACTCATAGCATGCATGTCTCCTTCTAATGATCCACTCAAATCTTTAGAGACCTTTCTGGTTCAATAAGGTTTCTTTGATTGTGATCCCCCTTCACCATGTCAACTTGAGGGGCATTATGTCTCATGTAATATGATGTTATTGTATTAAGTCCTGGCCTATGTCTTTCCGAGCACATTATGTATATTAGATTCATTGTATTATTTTTTGGCCCATTGATGCCAACATATCATGTATCATTACTTTGTAGCTCAATCCCACATTATTGGTCTTGTTATCACCCCAAGAAACTCTCCTAGGTTGTATATCAGAGATGCTCGGGAACATTAAAAACTCAACAAAAAGTTGGATAAAATGGTGGATGAATGTAAGAAATGCTACATATTCAAGCCAGATAACCACTTCTACTTTTCTTAACCCCAGACATGGGTGAACACCCCTAGACTACAAGGTTTTTAACCACCAATTACTCACAGTTTAAGAAATAAGTGGACATGGAGAATACTAATCACACCAGCAGATGCACAGGACCCTGTGATGGCCAGCTACAACTAGTAAAGAGGCCTGCAAATCTATTTCTTAACACACATATAGGATGACAACTCTCTAGTATTAAACAAATAGAAACCTGCATACAAATTCAATGATACATGCTAGATTCAAACACAGAGGTGGGATGATAGCCCCTCTAATGCTAAACATTAACAGCACATGAATAAATGCATAACAGGCACAGCCTGGAACAAGAAGAAGAAGTGGACAGTGAGCAATTAATAGCAAAAGAAGCTTGCATTAGCTGAAAATGAAGACCAGACGCTGCAGGTATCACAGCAGTTACAATCTCCAGAAGTTGAACCTTACAGCAAAATAACACTCATCAACCCCTTACATTTTGTCTTCTGATTTTATATAGAGGTTGGTTACAAAATATCTCTGCTACTAAGTGTGGAGGTGTCTTAATGGACCACTAACCACATTTACATTTAGATATGGGGCGTTGCTGCAATTTTGACTGCTTTAATGGGCAAAATGACCTTTCTGGTGCTCTGCAGTCCTTCCTGAATAGGTAAAGTGAATAATGGATGAAATTCCATGCCTGATAAATTCTCTTCACTGCTCGAGGTCGTCCTATTTGTCCTCGGCCATGTTGCTAATTAATTGCAGTTGTTGATACTTTAATTGTGCAGGTACAGGCAGTTTATCCCCTTCATCCTTCGGGTGAATAACACAGGTCAGAGGCACGAGAATAACATGGACGTTGTATGGGCGGGACAGGGAGGCACTACAAAGACTGATAACAACTGTTGGATCGCAAAGATCAACAGCGAAGATCGCCGACGGGAGGAATCAGGAAGAAACAAGCGGAGTGAATATGAGTTGTTAGATGGCAGAGATCAACGGCGGAGATTTGATCAGAGAGGCTATCGGGAGGTTTAATAATCGAGATAGACGAGAGTCGTCAGATTAGGGTGTGGATGATCCGACAGCCATGGCATGAGGAAAATGCGCGATGGATAACATGCGGGAGAATGGCAGTATAGCGGGCGGCGGTTTCCCCACACCGCTCATCGTGAAATGGTGGTATCTGTATAACAATGCGCGATGCAGTTAAAACACGCAATGTGGCAGTGAGAAACCACCACCCCCACAGGTTAACAAGTGCGCTAATCGCACGGTCGGGGGGAGCATCAACCGTCGATCTCGTGATGGACGGTCGGATGACAAGGAAGGAGCACAAGGTTTAATGTGTGGGTTGGGGTGACAGGGACCATTAGATCTGATTGCGGCAGATCAATGGCTGCGATGGGGAAGGTGAGAGCGCCATGGTTATATGGTCAGGTTTTATGAAATACCTATGCTTTGTGCTTAGGGCCTGGAGCTTAAACAGGAGATTTGCCTGTTTTCAGGGTTTTAATCGGAAATGAAAGAGTTTTCTGAAGAAAACATAAATGACAAGGTAAAAAGAATTAAGCAAGGGAATAGGAAAGACGAGGAATGAATATTTTCATTCAAAGGATTTTGAATGAAAATAGGGATAGCGGGAGTGAAGAGAATATAAGGAAAATTAAGGAGGAAGTAGGAGAAGGTTGTTGCCAGCTTTCTTTAAGCACCCACAACACTGCCAAGCTGTCTTTGACCCTCAATTTGTAGCAGAGCTAACATTGTCTCCTTCCGGGGATGAGATCCTCCCTCTGAGGTCTCAAGAACCTGCAGACCACTACCTTCTTGCAAAATCAGCCTTAAAAAACTATGCCTAGTATCCATTGGGCATGGAGTCAACTAAGCCTACAATAGAAAACCTGTAAAAGAACATAATCGCAATCACTAAGGCTTGAGAGCCTTAAACATCATAAATATTCAAAAATTGGCCAACTGATGGGCCATCAAAATCGTTTCATGTCATCTGGTTCATCATAGATCAGCAAGACAGGATTTATTTGATCCTCTACCTCAAACAGTTTAGGACATTTGAGCTTGATAGGTAGATAGGGATCAAATTTCATTTCCCTTTTGTGTATTCTCCTCCTTGGATGTTTTTCATAGGAGCCTTTGTACACCTGCTGAATAACCACTGTTGCTATGTACTTGTCTGTGTATTTTGTAGTCTGCACAACTAATATGAAAGATGCACCATTGTATTCTTGTGCAGGGGACACAGAGACATTTTTTGCTCCTTCATCTTGCTTTGAACAATCCTCATCCAAGGAGGAGTCCCATAACTACACATTCTCTTCCTTTGCTATCTGACAAGCTACCCTTTTAATCTGCATGGAGGCCATCTGAGTAGGCATTAGAATATCAAGACTGAGATTATCAGTTTCAGCCTTGAGCATTGAATTTTGTTCTGCCTCAGTGTTTAAGTGGCAACTATGAGGGATTGTCATTTGAGGAGATAGAGAAGCAAAAGGTGATGGAGAGATTTCCTCTCCCTCTTTAATCACTGGACTGGGGACAAAAGCAGGCTGGAAAATTTGCAGGTCTGCATAGCCATGTAAAGATGTGTTGGCCTTAGGCTCGAATTCTTGGAGGCTGGTAGGACTGGCTGCTGACTGCTGCTGCTTATTAGCTTGTTGCTCTGCAGCTACAACAAACTAGCAAATAGTGCCTTTGGACAATGCTTCTTCATAAGCAGCCCTGGTTAGGAAAGGAGCACCTTCCAAACCATGGACCTCCTCCTCTTCTTCATACTGCACTTCTTTCATGACTATATTCTGTAAAAGGGGCCTGACCCCTTTATCTTCATTTGTAGCTTTATTTTTTGCAGAATCTGCAAATGCTCATGTGTTCCTCTATGTGGATTTGGAGTTGAAAAAGAAATGGAACAATGAGCTCCTGCTTCTTCAGAGTTCTTCTTAGCTTTTAGTTTGGAAACTTCAGAGGCCAAAAACTCAATCATCCTAGCTAATTCATTGATCTCAGCCTCATAGGATGATGAGGTGTCACCTCCCTGACTTCTACTTTCAACATCACCTTCAAGTCTCTCTACAGCAATGATGTTTGCTTCTACTTCAAAGGTTGTAGCTTGAATATCAGCCAAAGAAGAAGATCTTCTTTCTCTTAACAGCAGGCAGAAATGAGAATCAAAGGCAATAGAATAATTAAGCATAGCAGAAGCAGGGGTAGGTCTTACTTCAGCTGGCATTTTTCTGTACATGTGATTGAATCTGATATTGAAATCAGACAGTAGCTCACCATATTCTCTCTGCAAGTTCCCAAATTCATCATGATAAAAGAGCAGATCTTTATTATTTCCCTAGTGCTTTAGGAAAACATCATCTAGGGCCTCAATGTCTACAATGGACCTAGGGGGTAAATTTCTGAACCATTTTCTAGCTTCCCCATCTAGGCTTTGAACAAAAACCCTCATCCAGACATCCTCTTCATTGATCTCCAAGTTATCAACATAGCTATAAAAAGAATGAAGATTCTCTTCAGCTGATATTTCTTCTGCACTAGTAAACTTAGGCATAAATTCTTGATAATCTCCAGCAGGCATGGCATTCAAAGGTGTAGGAAAGACTAAGGGCCCATACCTAGCAGTAACTATTTTTTCTATCTTTGTGAGGGCTTGTTGGCTTGCCATGATTGAGCTAAGGTGAAAGAATACTAGTGGATTGAGTGGAATGAATCAATGAATGGAATGGCAAAAACAGAGGAATATGATGGACAACAAGGAATGTTTCTTTCAACTAAGGTCTGAAGGGAAATGAATGTCTAAGGAGCTGAATGAATCTATGAAGGTGACATTCACTAACAGAGAAACATGGAACTTTTAAGGCTTACATGATCCTGGTGCTCCTTACTGCGATATTTTCTTCTGCTTAACGGTGTTCTCAGGATCAGACACTAGTTTAGCTGATGATTTCTGAAAATATCTTCAAGCATGCCTCGCCAACTGCGCCAGAACTTCAATGTGGAGTCGCCAAAGGATGGTCTTCCACCAGTGGAGTCACCAGATAGATGATTACAACCAAATTATGTGTTCAAACCTTGTCTATCATCAAAGCTTGAAGCTGTGTCGTTCTCCTAGGGAAGCTGAGCTTCGATTCTCCTCTCCCCGGTAATGGCGCCAATTAATGTTATCACCCCAAGAAACTCTCCTAGGTTGTATATCAGAGATGCTCATGAACATTACAAACTAAACAAAAAGTTGGATAAAATCGTGGATGAATGTAAGAAATGTTGCATATTCAAGCCAGATAACCACTTCTACTATGCTTAACCCCAGACATGGGTGAACACCCCCAGACTACAAGGATTTTAACCACCAATTACTCACAGTTTAAGAAAAGAGTGGACATGGAGAATACTAATCACACCAGCAGATGCACAGCACCCTATGATGGCCAGCTGCAACTAGTAAAGAGGTCTGCAAATCTATTTCTTAACACACAAATAGGATGACAGCTGTCTGGTATTAAACAAATAGAAACCTGCATACAAATTCAATGATACATGCTAGATTCAAACATAGAGGTGGGATGACAGCCCCTCTAATGCTAAACATTAACAGCACATGAATAAATTCATAACAGGCACATCTTGGAACAAGAAGAAGAAGTGGACAGTGAGCAATTAACAGCAAAAGAATCTTGCATTATCTGAAAATGAAAACCAGACGTTGCAGGTATCACAGCAGTTACAATCTCAAGAAGTTCAACCTTACAGCAAAATAACACTCATCAACCCCTTACATTCTGTCTTCTGAGTTTATATAGAGGTTGGTTACAAAATACCTCTGCTACTAAACGTGGAGGTGTCTTAATGGACCACCAACCACATTTACATTTAGATATGGGGCGCTACTGTAATTTTGACTACTTTAATGGACAAAATGACCTTTCTGGTGCTCTGCAGTCCTTCCTGAATAGGTAGAGTGAACAATGGATGAAATTCCATGCCTGATAAATGCTCTTCACTGCTTGAGGTCATCCTATTTGTCCTCAACCATGTTGCTAATTAATTGTAGTTGTTGAGGCTTTAACTATGTAGGTACAGGCATTTTATCCCCTTCATCCTTCGGGTGAATAACAAAAGTCAGAGGCATGAGAATAACATGGATGCCACATTGGCGGGACAAGAAGGAAATACAAATACTGATAACAACTGTTGGATCGCAGAGATCAACGGTGGAGATCGCTGGCAGGAGGAATCGGGAAGAAACAGGCGGAGTGAATATGAGTCGTTGGATGGCAAAGATCAACGGTGGAGATTTGATCAGAGAGGCTATCAGGAGGTTTAATAATCGGGATAGACAAGAGCCTTCAGATCAGGGCGCGGATGATCTGACAGCCATCGCACGAGGAAAATGCGTGATGGATAACGCGCGGGAGAATTGCGATATAGCAGGCAGGTGCTTTCCCCGGACTGCTCATTGGGCAATGGTGGTATTTGTATAATAATGTGCGATGCAATTAAAACACGCCGTGTGGCAGCGGGAAACCACCACCCCCGCGGGTTAACAAGTGCGCTAATCGCGCGATCGGTGGGAGCGTCAACCGTTGATCTCGCGATGGAAGGTCGAATGACAAGGAAGGAGCATGAGTTTTAACGTTCAGGTTGGGGTGACAGGGACCGTTAGATCTGATCGCGATAGATCAACGGCTGCGATGGGGAAGGTGAGAGTGCCATGGTTATATGGTTAGGTTTTATGAAATACCTACGCTTTGCACTTAGGGGCTGGAGCTTAAATAGGAGCTTTGCCTGTTTCCGGGGTTTTAATCAGAAATGAAAGAGTTTTATAAAGAAAACATAAATGACAGGGTAAAAAGAATTAAGCAGGGGAACAGGAAATATGAGGAATGAATATTTTCATTCAAAGGATTTTGAATGAAAATAGGGACAGTGGGAGTGAAGAGAATATAAGGAAAATGAAGGAGGAGGTAGGAGAAGGCTGTTGCCAGCTTTCTTTAAGCACCCACAACACTGCCAAGCTTTCTTTGACCCTTAATTTGTAGCAGAGCTAACAGGTCTCATCATTATTCTTTGTACTCAGTTATCTCGACGGGTATGGGTATGCCTCGCCCATCTCATTTGAGATATTGTACTCTGACATAAAAGGAGACTTCTATCACTTTACTAGGTCTCGACACCTCCATTTTTTTCCTTCCTTGCATTGCTTCAACCACCTCTCCGTCTCTCTCTCGCTTTGGCTCGCCTTTGGTGTCTCGTGGAAGTGCACCCTACAAAGTATTTCGGTCATATGATTTGTGTTGGGTGCAGGAATTGCTATCAAGGAGAATCCTTCAACACTTAATTGTCAACCTGAGGGTTTTTTAAACTTAGAGAGGAAGCACAGGAAATGCCAGAAATTGTATAAATTTCTCCGAAATCTATCCCTACTTCATTAATTGCAATCTTGTAGAATCAAAAAGAAAATATCGCACAGAAATTTACACCAAAGATATTCTAGTGCTGGAATATGAAAGAAATTACTTTTGCGGGAAAACAAATGAAAGGAATTCTCAAAACTTCTTGCAACAATCTTTGAAAATGTAAATCTATGTTTATCTTCAGTATAGTTGTGTTCCAGATTAATAATTGGACCCTTGAAGATATCTGGCTCCTTTTAGATCTTCCTCCCTATACTAAGTTATTATTCCTGTACTTCTGCAATGTGCTTGCACTAGTACCAGAACAAAGTTTAAGTGTTGGGAGTATATTTTACACCTGTACTAAAGATTTATGTCTTTATGCAGGAACTCTAAGCCTCAAGGCTAGAGCACTCTGTTCTTGTATTAGGAGATTGATTCATGTACCAGGATAGAGGTTCCTACACCAAGCTTTCCAATCCTTCTTTCGAGAAAATAAAGAATGTGTTAACTAAGAAAAATAACTTGCAAAGGTGAACAAAACTTTTAAATTAAATTACTCAAACGAAAAGATGCTTCAACTAATGTTTTAATGACTAAAACAATAATTAATTCCAAAGTCAAAGCACACTTTTAATTAAGGAACTTATGCACGTAATCTAAGAGATCATTTAAATGTGACATAAGGCTTTAATCCTGTAATAGCTATCCACACTACTGATTTGCATGCATAACCTTCTAAACCCAAAAAGATTTCCTTTAAGAATTATTACTCATGAATCGAATCTTTCCTAAATAGTATAAAGTGCAAGCACGGACCAGTGTGTGTCGCAACAATGTTTTGTTTCAAAAGTATATTTACTTCAAAATATCAAAAGAACTTTACAATGGAAATCACGCTTTTCAAAATCGCATTAAGACTTAATAGAAATCACACTCTTCAAGATTTCATTAAGACTTGTAAAATAAAAACAAAAGACCATTACTATAATGAACCAGAAGAATCAATATGTGAAACTGCAAACACACTAGTGCAGGAATGCGTTCTTGCACGATCCAACAAAAAATGTGATTAAACTTGAAAGAAGGAAATCATAATATTAAACTTCGATCGAAGTCGCACACCACGGATCCGTCACACTGTAATGAAATCAGATTTAAATCTTGCAGAAGGATAAAAGAAACATCTTCTTACTTCACACTTTGCATTAAAACAAATTAACACACCTTAATCGAAAAAGAGAGGAACACAAGGAAGAACGAGTTGGGTTGGTTGGGTCCTAACCAACCAGCGTGTTTCCCTGTTTAGGAAATGTAAAGACTCAGCTCTTTAATCAACGCATCAACATAGAATTACAGTGCAAGATTGAGAAAACATGGCATAGTTCCTTTCTATTAATGATCAACAAATGTACATCATGAATTTGAATCCAGTCCAGAATGAGGGCGATATAAGAAAAATTACAAAAGGACAGAATCACAATATCCTTTCTATATCTATCACTCGATACCATTTTCTATCTGATTCCTACATTTTATACATGCATCCAGGCCTGCTATCATAACCAAATTACAATGAAAATTCCAATCTGAGCCTTTCGACTATAAAAAAATGACAACAATAGCTCGTGTTAAGACTTTCGGCTATAACAAAACACTATTCTAGGTATTCAGCTGGCAACCTAATCTCCACCATATCCTTGATTTTCCTCCATGCTTTGAGCCCAACTCAAGTTAATCATTCTAGAACACGACATCTGCACGGAGTGGTGAGCTGTCATGGTAGTTGAAGATTCGCCAGCGGTGTAGGAATCCTACCTACACTTGACCATGCTATCAAGATCATTAATTTATTGTCCATCAAATACTTTCTAGGAAGAGAATTATTAGTTGCAAAGATTTAAAGGAATAAAATCTATGAAAATGATTAATTAAGCACATTCATTACCCTTAAACATGAAACATAAAGCTAGTGTAGGAAGGGATACGATTCTTGGACTAGTGCAAGAATAAGGGAGTTTGCAAGCTTAAAACATAGGTATAAGGTTATGGTTATGAAGGGAAAAAGGGTTAAAAGATGGAGCAATTTAGCCTACCAACATCCTCCCCTCCTTAAGTTGTTGTGGGTCCTAACACAACCCTTACATGCTACAAAAAAACCAAAATAGAATGGCCTCCCTTTAATTATAAACTCGTATACTGATTCCTGCTTTCGTTATCTTTGCCTTCCTACTCTGAACCTTTTTAAGTTTCTTGGTCACCTTCTTAAGATGCTCAAAACACTTTGAAGCTTGATACTTCCATATCTTAACTTGTCGCTTATATTCCTTCAGCCCCCTTGCCAACTCTACGTTTTCTCGTTTCTGCTCTGTATGTTGTTCCTTCATGGCTCGGTTTAACACCTCCAAGACATAAACATGTTGCTTGAGTTCTTCTATACAATTGTTCAAGCAGAGGGTGGAGTTCTACATTCTCAATTCCTCGAGCACCGACTTTTCAGCAATCGACTCCAGACATGTGCAATCATTATCAAGGTCGAAATTATCTTGGCCACATTTCAATTCCAACATTGTAATATCATCAAGGGTTTCAACACCGAGAATATCAATGTTACTAAGGGTCTTAGTGCCCTTCTTTTTTACCTTATCAGTGGTTTCAGTACCTTGCTCCTCAGAGTTATTAAGGGCATCAATGCCCTGCTCATCTATCTCACCAGGGGTTTCAATACCCTCCTGCTTAGGATTATTAAGGGCTTCAGTGCCTTGCTCATCTATCTCTCTAGGGGTTTCAGTACCCTGTTCTTCAAAACTGTTGAGGGTTTCAGCACCTTGCTCATTCATCACGCCAAGGGTTTTAGTACCCTGCTCATTCATCATGTCAAGGGTTTTAGTACCCTGCTCTTCAAAATCATTGGGGGTTTCAACACCCTGTGCCTTGTCATCCAAATTAATTTATGTCGGGTCCTTACTTGTACTCAAGATCACCTTTCTTTTCTTCATTATGCCAGGGAGGACCGACAAGGGTGTGGCGTATTCCTTCTCCACATAGTCACCATCAAGCACTCTGTGAGCTACTGCCTCAGTAAGAACTGAAATATTATCTTTACCCGGTGAAGCAAGTGGCGAGTCATCGAATAATGTTAGAGAGATCGACTGAACATGACCCGCCCTTGAGGAGGCAGTTCTTTGCCTGGCCGAACTCCTAGTCTTAGTAGAACGTGGGGTCATCGTTTCTGATTTCTCATTTTTTCCTGCACTCCTCTTCTGAGCTGACTTCAGTTTTTCTGCACTCTTCTTCTGGGTCAAATTCTCTGTGCTTTTCTTTTGAGTCGACTTCTCTATGCTCCGCCCCCGAAACTCCTCCAAGAATTCCTCCCAAGTCATACTTCTAGCTTCCAGTTCCTTCTTGACTAAGATTGTGATCAGCTTGTGGTGATATAATCTGCATGCACCTAATTGGATTTTCCTTTCTAAACCCCCTTCGCCATATTTTCTAAACTTCTAAGCAAATAATATGGGAAATTGATGAGCTTACTAGACTCAAAGTGTAAGAGTAGGTGTATGTGGTAGAGGAAAGTTAGTGAATAGCGGCCTTCGCATGTAAGGAACTTCTGCAACAGATACAGGAGACTGATCCACTTCCCTATCATGGCATTCTACTAGAGGTTGTTCTTCCAGTCTACCTTCTTCTTTGGGTTAACCACGAACTGGCACCACAGTTTCTTTTCTAACTTTTCCTTCTTGAACCATTTCTCCCCTACTACTAGCAACCCTGTAGCCTAAGATATAGATTCTTCTGCTACTACAAATTCCAATGAACCGACCTTGGCTCAGCTCCCATCGATGGTCCGGGAAAATTCTATTGCCACAGATGAGTCAAACCCATCGAACTTCTGTAGGAATGAGAGGAACCCAAGTTCCTGCAACATTGCAAGACTATTCCTGTACTCAGTTGTCTGTTCCATCTCTTTGGATTGTGGCTCGATCCTTACAAGCACCATGTTTATTCAAATTCACCCACTCTCTGTTTCAAAAATATATCAAAGCAAAAAGGACTCAAATGGTGATCGAGCTACACACCCATCATTAAATCAACCATTTCCCAAAGGGTCATGCTTCATCATTAAAATTACACGGATGCGAACGTGAATTGGTGCCAGTACAGGCAGGCTATAATGATTGGAAGAGGCGGCGGTTTAGACAATAATTTCACATAACGGTCATGCAAGGTCGGACATGGGGTGAGGCTATTATTATCAGGTGATGAGTTTTTCAAGGGAAGGTAAGTATCAAATTCTGGGAGAATCGTACCACTCTACATTTACTCCATGATTTCACATAAAGCGTACTTTAGTACTCATTAAAAAGATAAGATTTTATAGCCTAAAATATCCTTGCACTTAAACAATTTCTCCCTAATCTAGTAAATGATGAGACAAATCATTAATCATAACATAAAATGAATGTCATGCCCTACAAGTGGCACAGTTGTTCTGCCTGTACAAAGGTTCATGAAATAAAATATAATCTTCATTACACATTTTTTTTGCACTAGGTGTTCCTGCACTAGAACATGTGTTTTGAATTGGGCGCGCTCAGCAGTGAGGATTCCTACACTGAATCGTGCCTATACCTGAATGTGCCTACACCAACCATGCTTGCACCGAGCGTGCTAGCACTACCCATGTCTGCACTGAATCTACTTGAACTTTGAACATACATTCCTGCACCATGGATATTTGTAGCTTAATAGGAGCCAAAACAGAATTTTGATAGAATACATTTCATAGATTGGATTAAAAACGATTTGTTGAATATACAAAGGAGAATTTATTTTCCATTCCTTGGTGTTAACATATGCCTTTCGATCTGAATTGTACGTTCACATAAAATCTTGTAATCAATCCATGAGGGAAAAAAATAAATGGGAAAATGGTAAATTTTTAGAATGGGAAGGAAATTACGACAGGGAATTCAAGAGAGAAACCACGAAGATGGATTTTGGGGAAATTTTCTAGGGAAAAGAGGGAAATACGAAATTGGATAGGGAAATTTCTTTGAAGAAGGGGATGGTAAACTTTAGGGATATCAAAAGAAGAAAATAAGGGGATTTTTTTTCAAAAATGGGAATAGAAGAAATGAACAATTTCACCTAATGTCTTCCTGCACAGTGTTGATCCATAAAATAAATGCAACAGGAATTGAGTGTTGCTTTAAATAAAAATTTGCGTGCCAGCTATCCAAAACTTAAATAAGGGCCTAGTTCCTTGTTGTGGGTAAAAATGCCTATTTAGGACGATCCTATCCACCTAAGGTGTGACAGCGCCTTAGCAACAAACGAATACAGCTATCATGATTTCTTCCTTTATGAAATATGAAAAAGAGGAGATCGGCAGACTTACCGTTATCTTCCAGTTGTCCCTCGAACTAGATCCTCTTCTCTTTGTGTGTCCACAGCTACTTGCCTCCTCGCTTGTTCAAGAGAACAGCTACTTGAATCCCACGAGATCACAAGAGAACAGCTACATGTGACAAGAGAACAGCTACTTGCAACAAGAGAAGAACACAATACAAAGGCAAATATACATATTCATAAATGATTCAGGATTAGAAGTAAATCAAATATACTAATGCAATTATACAAAGTACACCAGCATATAGGAAAGAATCGAGATAGCTTTATTGAAAGTAACAGGATTCAGGAAGAGATACAACCCATAGGGCTCCAACCTAGCATCTCCTTCCCAGCAGAATGGAATTCCTTCTTCAGCTCTTTTCAAAGCATAACACACCCAATATTTCTAGCCACAAACCAACAACAATTCTTTGCAAATACCAAATTCCAGCCTCCCCAGACCTCATGGACAGAGATCTATATATAGGGATATTGGAGAGAGGATGAGTCAGCTTGAGACTGGTCTGAGACTGACTAGTGTCCTCTCCCACTTCAGTTCTTGAGTTCACTTGGAGGTTCTTGCTTCCACTTGGATATTTGGAACCTCTTACTCATCACCAGTCGAATTCCCTGATCCAAGTGTCATTTTGGAAGCTTCCTGGGCATTGACACCTTGAGGAATGACTCTGCCACTTGTCCAAACTCGCTCAGTGCAGGTAGCCTTCTTTGCAGTTGACAGTCAACGCAGGTAGATAGTGGAGCAGTTGACATTCAGCGCAGATGCTCAGTGGAGCAGTTGACATGATCCAGAATTGCCTTGTTTTGAGTGTTTTCAGGTGGAGAACTTTTGTGAATTGCTGTGGTTACTTGGCCTTGTTCCTCTAGGGGTAGGAACAACATGTTTAGGGACTTTGGATCCCTTGATTATTGACATTTCATGCTCAGTGATGCAAGGCACAAAAATGTCTATAACAGTTGCCCCCTAAAGTATGAGGCCGTTTATCGGGTGAAATGCTTTATCCAGAAGGGTCCGAAGTTCATCCATCTGCTGGGAGGAGACCTGTAATAAAATACAATACAATACATTATGATTCATATTGTTTTCATGATCTAGCTGAGGTGGGCATTCCCATGCTCAGCTTTATAAATTCATTTTTGTACATAGAACAGACGGTCGTCTGATGGTAGACTGATAATTTTGGTGAAAATTATCATCCTTTGAGTAGGATGATCATCTACTGCAATGATGTACATGTCAAATGTCTTTATATTTCCTGAATATATATCGCAGCCCAGATGGATGAAACTAGATCCGGGGTCTTCAAACTCGTTCGATCTTCACTCTAAGTACAAGTCGATCCATGTGAGAATTGCGCTGAAGTCGAACATGGAAAGACATCGCTTGATTACCGGTCAATGATGTAAACCGTTAACAAGCGCGAGAGGAATCACCGATAATGATAATGACCCTCAAGGTACTGCAGTACAATTCACGTGGTGTGAATAAAGGACTTGGCGTCAAACACCACGCAAAATCTTCTGGTCGAAGGTCATTGATGTATACCTATCGCCGGAAGTGAGAAACTTGCCATTAAGGCATGCAAGCTTCAAAGTACTGAAGGGGGTTGTTCCTAGATCAACTCCTTGGATAATGAGCTGATGTCGACAAGGAGCGATCCGTCAAAGGAGGGCCTTAATGAATCCCACATCAGTGACACAGAATGGAGCTAATGATTTTAATGGAGGTGAAAACAATCTGTGACATATGATTCAGGGTGGCGGTCATGAATGGATGAAGGATAATGTATGGCAGTGGATGGGACCCGGTTGACTCTTTCTGAACAAATTCTCTTGAACATATGGCAACACTGATGCGATGGATCGGTAGCATTACCCCAAATATGGATTGTATGGCAAGACCATGGTGATGTGACCGGTGAATGAAACAACCCAACCCGAATTGTGATACGGAGGAAAAGTGTCATGTTCAAGAGCGACCTGCTACCATCAAAGTTTTCTTGATCTTTCCCAATTTTTCCCCAGTCATTGCTGACCAGTACCTCTTTATTTTTGTCAAGCTTGAGGAGGATAACATATGCTTGTTCTCTAACCTGCCCTTCGGGCAAGCCCATCGCTATGTTTTAACGAGCTTAGCGATAGGGAAACTCGTTCTCGTCTAAAGACAAGTTTGTTGCTATTTAATCATTTTAACGAGTCTAACGACAAGGATAACTCGGTCCTTTTCATTTTTAGAGAGTCTGAAAAGGTACATAAAGTTAACTCCAAAATTCCTTTTTCGTCATCTAATCCTTTAAGTCCAAAAAAGTATAAAACAATACAAAAGGGATGAGTTTTCGATATCTTTAACGAGCCGAACAAAACAAGCGCTCGATCTTTTTGTGCAATAATCCCTCAGGTCCAAAAAGATTAAAATCTAGAGGAGGGATAGTTCTTCCGGTCCTTTAATGAGCTGGAAGGCCAAAACTCGGCAATCTTTTCATATTTTACGAGTCAGCTGAAAAGAGCTTAAAGAAGACTCGTCTTTTGAGGAACGAGTGATAAACAGGGATAGCAACTGATTCCAGGTACAGGTTGGAATTTTCCAATCACGGCAGTGTCACAAGGATGGCTAGGTGAAATCACTCTTCGCAGCTGTTCCTCAAAAAGGGTAAACAATCATATGGAGGTGAATGATCGGCCAAATGAAAGTGGAGGTGGCAGGTGCAAACATGACCAAGGCTTTTATGGCTGATAAATTTACGATCACAGCGGTTATTTACCAGGATAGGTTCATTTTTTATTTAAAAATGAGCTTAAACTCTGGAGGAAACATTGCTCACTGCTTATATTTATTTTTTAACGAGCATGAAGACCGCGTTAAAACTGCTCGGATCTTGCGTTTATTTTTTAACGAGCATGAACTTTATGCTAAAACTGCTTGATTACCCAGTCATTTGATTAAGAGTGTCTCATGAAAGATCCCATTTTTTATAGAGCTTGCGCCTTACCAAAGCTATGCTCACTCTCCTTTCTTTATGCAAGTTCGGAAACGGCTAATCCTACGAGTTTAAAGGGTTAGACCTACAGGTTTAAAGGGAGGACCTAAAAATTTAAAAAATAAATAGTCGCCCCTTGCTTGCACTCCAAAAGGTTTGCATGCCCCCAGGTATAAAACAGAGTTTCAAGGTTACCTCTACTTACCCTCCGCCAAAACATTTGTTTTAATCGAGAGAGGCTTACCTCTTTCAGGTTACCCAAAGATTGTCTCGTCACTCCTTCAAACAAAACACTTCCTCGGCAATATCTACCGAAATAGACAAGGGTGAATGACTGTTGTCAAACACGTAACTTTGACAAAAGAATCTTATTCTAGAACAACCCCTCTTCCATCCACGGACGGGGTACGGACTAGTCATATTCTCCCGTGGAAACCTACCTTATACCCAAAGTTTCCCTGCCGAAGCAGGCCAGGATGCATGCCCCCTGGGTTCCAGTCATATCCTCCCGGATTACTCGCGCTCACCAGGAGGACGGACCGTGGGTTGAGACACTTCTTGCATGAATAGACCATTTAGGGATGGCACATGACTATTTGCGATGTATGATCCGGGAAACGAAAGTTGGTCCACGAGCTTGACCATTCTTCCTTCATGCGGAAAACACATTACTCTAAAGAGTGAGGAGACTACAGCTCCCATGCAATATATATAATCTCGTCCAAGGAGTAGGTTATAATCCAAGGGTCCTTGAACAACCATCACGTTCATTTGAACGGTCTTCCCTTTCAATGTTATAGGCACATTGGGGAGGATCCCTAAAGGTCGACTGGTTCCTTTATCAAAACCTGATAGATTTCTCATCTCAGGTAAGAGTGTTGGCGAACCAAGCGCTCTCCAAGCAATAGAGGAAAGGATACTCACAGATGCCCCCTCATCAATGATAGTGCCAGCCATTACCATTCTGTATATTTGACAAATAATTCTGAATGGCACACTGGCTGGCAACCGGGGTCTTCCTAGTTGGTTCCAATCAAAGGACACAACCAGGTTGCTTGGTGGTGGGACCGAATATACGGCCGGATAGCGCTCTGATGAACTTCCTTCCTGCGACAAAGGAATGGTGGCATTGCCCCCTTGATCATCAGAGTCAGTGCTGATGAAGAGAACTTGGACGGTGTCGTCTGTATTCTCCTCTGTGATGGTGTCATTCGAAGGTGGAGCCTCTGAAGGCAAAACCGGGTCAACTGCCGTATCAACCTTTTGACTTTCATCAGGCATGGATCCAGACGGTTCTTCTTCAATGACAGGTGGTTCGGCTGACCATCTAAGTGGCTCAGCTGGATTCTCAACTAGTGAGGGACTTGGCAGGAGTCTTTGATATCCAGGAGGAAGATTCGCTCGTAAAATCAGACGATCTTCCAGAACTCTTTTTGCCTCGTCTAAGAAGGGACAACGGTGGATGGCGTGATCGCCTTCACACAGTCTGCAGGGAAATTTAACTTTCCCATTCTATCCTGGAGCTTCACTCCCACTAGTTGACGGTGAGTAGTCGACATGGCTATCAGAGGTCGATGCTCCCGAATTGTGCAAACGAGGGGACCAGTCTCTTAGTATCCGTGGGATACAGGGACAATCTCTATGGAAGTGGTCTCCCCTGCATATGATGCATGGCGATTTAGGCCTTGCAAGTGTGGTGTGTGGATTTTTGTTAGATGACATTTGTTTTCCCCCAGTTGCCTTAGGCTCCTTCTTCTTCTTTTCTTTCTTCTTCTTCTCCTTCTTCTCCTTAGGAACCCGACTTTTTGATCGACCAGTCCCATTAAGTGAAGAGGAAGGAGGGGAGGAAGATGAAGTGGAAGGCTAGGAGGCAACTCTTGTTTGATCTAACTGTTGACTTGACTGTTCAGGAGTGGTGGTATTCTGAACGACATTGGTCGAAAAGAGCCAAACTGGTAGGCCAATTGTCAGTCCTGGAAGCGACAATGTGGCCATGTGGGGCGCACCAACATCTCCCCAAGAGGAGAAGGGACTAGGATTTCCACCTAAGGGAACTCCTTGGTTGGTGTGCTCCATCTTTTCAACCTAAAGATCAACGCAGGATTAAAGGGTGATTGTTCCGTTTAAAATAAATTGTTAACGACGCTTTTAGACACAACTTGCTTTTTCAGTTTTAAAGAGTCGAGAAAAAGCTAAAGATGACTCTAGTCTCCTTCGATGTTTTAACGAGCCCGAAGTGACAAATGCTCGGCTGGACTTTTTCTGTTATAGAGTCTGAAAAAGGCCAAAAGAAACTGCTCTGGAGATCTAGGCAGAGGGTGTGCCAAACCTTTCGCAAAACCACAGAATACTTTTTACGGTACGGGTGGTCGATCTTCGTGAATGCTGTGTTCACTGCATTGCGATCAGTAGGGCGGCCGACAGGGCTTCCTAAGGATAAAAGATATATGCTTATAGGGGTATCCCAATATATACACGACGGTACGTGGGAGCACAATCCGTATTAGCGCCACCGACTCTCAGGAGGAATCACCCACCTTCTTCGAGATCGACAGTCACTATGTTTAACGACGCCGGAACACGTCTCTAGCCTAGACCTCTATGTTGTGCGTTATGTTACAAAGCGTTGTTAGATTCATTCAGTTTATTTTAGGTTTATCTTTTTAAAGTTTGCCTTTCAAGGTTCACCACGAGATGTATGATACAAATTCCTAAATGCAGTCTAAGATGATAAGCAAGCTTTACAATCTTTCAACTTTGAAAATCCTAGCTACTAAGGGAAAAGAGAGCGACTATCTTTTCTCAAAGAGCAATCAGCACACTCTAATGCACTTTCCCTAAATCCAACATGCAAACTTATCAAATTCAAAATGCACAATGCAGGTGTTTGTTTTCACTTTCTTAGTATAAATGCCTACAAAGAAAGCTTTTTGCACAACTTTGAATTTGCTTTTACAATGATCAAAATAAACAAGTTCACTTTCTTCGAAATCAACAAGGGTAGAAGAGATTACAATCACTTTGCGATTTTCAAAATAAAGACTTGTTTTGATACTTTGAAAGAGACAAATTCAAACCAATAAGCAAAAGTAAAACTATAATCAATCTGAACAAACAGCCAATGAACTCTCTTCTAAGATCACTCTCAATCAGATCTGAATCAAAGGCTACAGAAAGACTACTTTACTCGTGCAAAGGAATACTGTAAATGACGCCACAAGCACATAAAAACATTCACAATATTTTTGTACAAAAATTGGAGCGGAATTCAGGCAAAGAAAAGGGTTATCAGACTAGCACCTATACTTGGTTAAAGGCTGCAAAAACAGAGATCAAAACAGGGAAAAAAGGACAAAGAACCCCAGCTGCACAAGGCCACACTGGTTCAGCGCAGGTCCAACACTGTCAGTTTGACATTCAGCGCAGGTAGCCCCTTCGGGACCTGCGTTGAAATGCAGACTGCCTTCACAGTGCCTGCGCTGAAGAGAGAAACTCTCGTTTCCCTTGGTTTCTGGGTCACAAAATGCTCAAAAATCAATTGTTTCAGGCCAAATCAGAAACACAAGTAAGGTATAAACAGAGGGATGCTTTGATAGGGTACTAAAGACTATCACAAGGATCAATCAAATCATTTGTGGATCTAGTTTAAATCATAGACAAGTCCAACATACTGGATCAAAGCAGCAACTTTTACTTTGCATCCGGGAAAGATGCAGTTCAAGAGTTGCTGTCAAGTCTATGAAGTAAACAAATGACGGAAACACAAATGAAATGAATAAACAAGTTCTTCCCCAGCGGAGTTGCCAATTTGTTGTGGGGAGAAATGCCTATTTAGGACGATCCTATCCACCTAAGGTGTGACAGCGCCTTAGCAACAAACGAATACAGCTATCATGATTTCTTCCTTTATGAAATATGAAAGAGAGGAGATTGGCAGACTTACCGTTATCTTCCGGCTGTCCCTCGAACTAGATCCTCTTCTCCTTGTGTGTCCACAGCTACTTGCCTCCTCGCTTGATCAAGAGAACAACTACTTGAATCCCACGAGATCACAAGAGAACAGCTACCTGTGACAAGAGAACAGCTACTTGCAACAAGAGAAGAACACAATACAAAGGCAAATATACATATTCATAAATGATTCAGGATTAGAAGTAAATCAAATATACTAATACAATTATATAAAGTACAGCATCATATAGGAAAGAATCGAGATAGCTTTATTGAAAGTAACAGGATTCAGGAAGAGATACAACCCATAGGGCTCCAACCCAGCATTTCCTTCCCAGCAGAATGGAATTCATTCTTCAACTCTTTTCAAAGCATAACACACCCAATATTTCTAGCCACAAACCAGCAGCAATTCTTTGCAAATACCAAATTCCAGCCTCCCCAGACCTCATGGAGAGAGATCTATATATAAGGATATTGGAGAGAGGATGAGTCAGCTTGAGACTGGTCTGAGACTGACTAGTGTCCTCTCCCACTTCAGTTCTTGAGTCCACTTGGAGGTTCTTGCTTCCACTTGGAGATTTGGAACCTCTTACTCATCACAAGTCGAATTCCCTGATCCAAGTGTCATTTTGGAAGCTTCCTGGGCATTGACACCTTGAGGAATGACTCTGCCACTTGTCCAAACTCGCTCAGCGCAGGTAGCCTTCTTTGTAGTTGACATTCAACGCAGGTAGACAGTGGAGCAGTTGACATTCAGTGCAGATGCTCAGTGGAGCAGTTGACATGATCCAGAATTGCCTTGTTTTGAGTGTTTTCAGGTGGAGAACTTTTGTGAATTGCTGTGGTTACTTGGCCTTGTTCCTTTAGGGGTAGGAACAACATGTTTAGGGACTTTGGATCCCTTGATTATTGACATTTCATGCTCAGTGATGCAAGGCACAAAAATGTCTATAACATTCCTATACTTGAACCTGCTTCTTCTTGGTGGCAATTAACACATCTAAAGATCAAGTAACATTCCCATTTTATTAGAATTGATCTTCCCGCCAGCAAGCTGGTTTTCAAGTTGATCCTTCTGCAATCATGTTAGTAGAACTGATTTTCACAATCACACGAAAAAATATTTTTCTTTTTCTTTTTAATTTTTTTTATTTTTAATTATTTATATATTTTTTCTAGATTTTCCTTAAACTTCATTTCAAGAGAGAAGAAATCAGATCACAATAGGCTGGCATAGCCACCTACCAATTGAAGTTCAGACTATTGCTACACTTGCTGCATGAAGTCTTCCTTTGTGATGGGCTGAAAATATACTTTAAGCCTATGCCCATTCACAAGGAAGACTAAATCTCACCCATCGATGGTTTTGACTTATACAGCCCCATTGTCAAAGACTTAAATCACCTCATACGGTCCCATTCAACGAGTATGGAACTTCCCTTTAAAATGTTTAAATCTAAAATCATAGAGAAGTACCCAATCACCTGCTTGGAACTGCTTTTTCCTGATAAACTTGTCATGCCATTTCTTGCATTATTGTTGCACCAAAATATTATGTTCAACAACATCCCTTCAAAATTCATCCAATGTGTTTAGCTATAATAGACGTTGTTTCTATGCCTCCAAGAGATATAGACCCAACTGAACTGCAGTCCTGAAATTCTTTATCTAAAATTCAATCAGCAAAAGGACTTGTTTTCCGTACACTAGTTGATATGGCGTATGCCCCTTGTTGTTCCTCCAAGTGGCTTGATAAGCCCGTAAGGCTTCAGGAAACTGACTAGCCTAATCCTTCCTGTGAATGTTTATTCCTTTGGTGAGGATGGATTCGATCACCTTATTTGTGGATACCACTTGGCCATTTGCTTGCGGGTGGTACGGTGTAGATTTCATGTGTCGAATCTTATATTGATTCATGACTTCCTATACCAAGTTAGAAAAAAATCGTGGTCCATTGTCAGAAATGATTTCTCTAGGAACACCAAATCTAGTAAAAATTTCATTAAACAAAAAATCAACAACAACATTTTTAGTGGCAAAAGAAACAGCTTTAGCCTCTACCCATTTAGCAACAAAATCTGTACAAACAAAGATATGCTTTTTATTTAAAGATGTGTGATTTATGGGTCCTACAAAATAAATAGCCCATTTTTCAAAGGGCTAAATCATGACTTTAGGACATAAAGGAATTTCATTCGCTTGAACAGGTTGACCCATTCATTGACAACTATCACAACACCTAACATATTGTTTGGCATCCTTAAACAAAGAAGGCCAAAAATAGCCAGTGTGTAAAATTTTATATGCAGTTCATTTGTCAGGAAAGTGGCCACTGCAAGGCTCATCATGGGTAGATGTTAAAATATCAAACATTTCTTCATATCGTACACATATACAAATAACAAAATCTAGTCTGGTGAAAAAGAGGTCTCCCTGTATCCAAGAATATGAAGCACTTTTCTGAATAATATTCCTCTTTTCACGAGTGGATAAGTGAGGTAGTGTCTTTCCGGTGACTAAACAGTTGGCTATGTCAGAAAACCATGGAGATTTTGCTGACATAGAAAAAAGATGTTCATCAGGGAAATCAACATCACCAGGAATTGCTTCGCCAGGATTGTTTAAACTGGAAAGATAATCAGTTACAACGTTAGACTTTCCTAGCCTATCAACAATTGTAACATTGAATTTCTATAATAAAAGTAACCACCTAGTCACACTACCTCTAGTTAAAGGTTTATTCATTAAATATCTTATAACAGAATGATCAGTATGAACATAAACTTCATATCCTGTAATATAATGTCTGAATTTATTAATATCAAAAATAACGGCTAAAAATCATTTCTCAGTCACTGTATAGTTAAATTCGGCAGGTGACAAATTTTTATTGATGTAGTAAATATCATAGGACTGTTTATTCTCTTCTTGTCCTAATGTTTTGCCAATAGCATTTTCTGAATCATCGAAGGAAATATGAAATGGTAGGGACTGTTATCACCCCAAGAAACTCACCTAGGTTGTAAATCAGTGATGCTCAGGAACATTAAAAATTCAACAATTATGTTGGATAAGATGATGGATAAATGGAAGATGTGCAACACTTTTAAGCCAGATAACCACTCCTATTATGATTTGCCCCAGACATGGGTGAAGACCCCCAAACTACAAGGCTTTCAACCACCAACTACTCACGGTTTAAGGTAAAAGTGATGATGGAGAAGATTGATTGCACCAGCAGATGCACAGAGCTCTGTGATGGCCAGCTGCAATCAGTTAGAGGATCTGCACGACTATTATTCAATAGACAGTGAGGATGAAAACTCTCTGTTATTTGAACAACAGCAACCTGCACACAATTTTCAATGAACTACTAAATTTTAACATAGAGGTGGGATGACAGCCCCTCAGATGCCAAATATTCACAGCACATTAACAAAATGCAAAGCAAGCAGATCCTAGAACATAGAAGAAGTGAAAAGCAAGCAGGTGATAGCAAAAGAAGCTTGTATTAATGGAAATCAAGACCAGAAACTGTAGGTCTCATAGTATTAACAGTCTCCAGAAGTTAAAAGGCTACAATAAGCTCTCATTCGTCAAACACTCATCAATCCATTACATCTCTATTCTGGGTATATATAGAGTTTGTTTACAAAATTGCTCTGCTGGTTATACGTGCAGGAAACAATAAATGAAGGCCAACAACATTTACATTCAGGAATGGGCCTTTGATACAAATCTGGCTGTGCTGTAAATGGATTTGCCTCCCTCTGGCTCTCTGCGGTCTTTCTTTGGGCAGGTGGTGTGTAATACCAAAGGAACCATAACCATTGAATGCTCTGCATTGATAAACGACATCCTGCTTCCTCCTCGGCCATACTTTTGATTAATGGCAGCTGTTGAATCATTAAAACGGCTCAATCATGACTGTTTGGATTTAAATCAGAGAAACGTTGTTGCACTGTTCATTCCCGCCCATCACTGTTTCGACTTTGGCTTTAAAAGGCTCAGGCATGGTTCAATCATCTATCAGGTCCGCCCCTTTGGTTTTTCCGATAGCGAAAAGCTGACGCAGCGTGAGCCATTGATCCACACACGTGATCAACGATCCTCACTTAATCGTTGATCTCCATTGTCACTGCCCATACCACTGTCCCGTCGATGCGCCGATAGCTGCGGATCCGATATTTTATAAGAAGGAATTAATACCGCCATCGGGTCCGGCCCATCGGCAAAGTCTTGTCGCTCCCACTACCTCCTGCCAATGCGATATGCCGATATTTTCGTGGACCCGATAATCTATCAAAAGGAGTTAATATGCCATCGGGTCCGGCCCATCAGCGAACGCTCATATATGCAAAAGGCCATGCTCCATTGTAACTCGCCGATGCGATATCGGCGATCGCCCATTGGTGAATATTAAAGCCCCTTTGGTAAGTCCTCCACTGCGATACGCCGATAGCGATATCGGCGATCGCTCATCGGCGATGCATCATGTCTTTGCCTCTGCCTCCCCGATTTGCGATATGCCGACGCGATCTGGACCGTTGATTGGCCAGATCGAACGGCTGTCGCTCATTTGAACTGTTAGGCCTGCGCTTTTGATTTTTGATTGTTTTGGAGTGTTTTAGGCCTCCTGATATATTATTTCCGCCTTCCCGAGGGCTTTCCTTTGCGATAGTTTGATCAGTGGAGGGCCATTAACCAAACTTTGAAGATTTGAACAGCATGCATGGATCCTTTTGGGCACAACCAAGCAAACCAAGCCTGTCTCCGACCATATGGAATCCTTGTTTTGTAGCAGAGCTAACACTAGCTCCTTCTGGGGATGAGATCCTCCCTGTGAGGTCTCAAGAACCTGCAGATCAATGCCTTTCCAGCAACAAACAAATTAGCCAAAATTCCTAGTGTTCCATTGGGCATGGAGTTTATTACAGCTACACTAAAAAATAATGAAAGCAGAATATTTACAACTTTTAAGGCCAAAAGACCTTAAATCACATAGTTATTTAGAAACCACCCATTAACTAGGCCATCAAAGACTAGTTCTCCTCCCATACTTTTCAGTATGAAGGTATTGTTCCCTTGAATCTGTGAAATGATGAAAGGGCCTGTCCAGAGAGCATCAAACTTCCCATGATTGCCTTTCTTTTCTTTAAAAGCATCCCATTTCATGACCAAATCCCCAACCTGAAAATTGTTTCTTTTGGTCTTCTTGTCAAAGGCTTCCTTGACCCTTTTTTGATGTGTTGTTGCTTTTTCAATCAGCTTCTCTCTGATCTGATATAATTGTGTTAAATCAGTGATTCTATTGGCTATATCATCTTCTTCATTATGCGCTGTTTGGAGCAACTTTGCCACAGGGAGGGTAAGTTGAATTGGAAAAATAGCATCAGTACCATATACCAGCTTGAAAGGAGAGCAGCTTGTAGATCTTTTGATGGTCACTCCGTCCGCCCAAAGTGCATACTTCAACTTGGCATCCCAATTCTTCTTATTTTCCTCTAACAGCTTCTTTATAATCCTGATCAGACTTTTATTAGAGGACTCTGCTAGACCATTTCCTTGTGGGTAATAGGAGGTGGAATGAACAAGTTTAATGCCCATTGAATCACACATTTCCACCAACTCCTTAGCCTTGAAGGCTGCTGCATTATCTGTTATAAGCTTATGTGGGCAACCAAATCTGCTGAAAATGTTTTCTGATAACAATTTCATTACCGCATTATGATCAGCCTTCCTTGTTGGGATTGCTTCAATCCATTTTGTAAAATAATCATTGGCAACTAATATCCACCTGTGCTGGCCACTGGAATGTGGGTTGATTTCACCAATGAAATCCAAGCCCCACTGCTGAAAAGGTCCTTTTGCAATGATTGGCTTTAGGGGCAGGGATTTCAACTGCTGCTTACCTTCAAATCTCTAGCACCTGTCACAAGATTTAACAAAAGCGAATACATCAGAAAATAAAGAGGGCCAATAATACCCGGCTCTGAGAATCTTTTGGGTTGTAGTTCTCCAATAATGATGTCCTCCACACATGCTGTCATGGAACTGCTGCATAACTTCTATTGACTGTTGTTTATCCAGGCATCTTAAAAGCACTCCAGATGGATCCCTCCAATAAAGCAAGCTACCATTGATGCAATATCTTGTTGCCTTGAGCTTTAACGTTCTTGCTTGACTTTGAGAAAATTCTGAAGGAACTTCTAGCTTTAGCATGAAATTAATTATTGCAGCATACCAGCTACATGAAGCTATGTTCTTGGGAACTGACTGCTCTCTCTGCGTTTCAGCTGTTTCATGTTCTTCTATTTGGCCAATTTCTGCTACATTGAACAAGAAATCAATGTCCAAGGACCTGCAATTTTCTTCAGCCAACAGCTTAGCAAGCCCCTGGCCTCTTACCAGCTTGGTGGGCTTCAGCTCTATGTTGAATTCTATCATTTTTTCAATCCATTTCACTCTTTTTCCATCAGCATCAGGCTGCGTTAAAACATCCTTTATTGCAGTCGAAGGCACATATGCAACTATTTTGGAGTGCAAGATGTAAACTCTGAAAGCCTTCAAAGATTTGATAAGGGCATAAGCCTGCTTTTCAATGATTTCATACCTTAGTTCAGCATCCCTCAGATTTTTGCTGAAGAAGGCAACTGGATGCTCTTGGCCTACTTCATCTTGCTACAACAGGACAGCTGCAATGGTGTCCTTAGAGGCAAATGAGAACAGATGAAACTCCTTGTTATAGTAAGGACTTATTAAAGTAGGAGCTTGCACAATAGCCATTTTAATGGACTCAAAAGATCTTCTAGCCACATCAGTCCACTTCACCTGTGCTCCCTTTTTTAACATGGAGGTTATGTGCTTAACCAGCTCTGCAAAATTTGGGATGAACCTCCATACAAAGTTAATTTTTCCAAGGAAAGACTGAATGTCTTTCTTTGATCTTGGGAGAGTCAAGGCCTAAATTGCTTTGACCCTTTCTGGGTCGATTTGAACACCTGCAACAAATACTACATGCCCCAACAGTTTGCCTTCTTCCAAAGCGAATTGGGATTTTTTGGGATTGAGTGAAATCCCAAACCTTCTGCACTTCAAAAACACCTTTCTTAAATGCTGTAAATGATCATGGTGGCAGCGAGAATAAACAGTTATGTCATCAAGATATATCAGCACGAATTTATCCTTTTCACCCACAAAAGCAATATCCATAGCGCGCTGAAAGGTGCCTCCAGCATTCATCAGCCCAAATGGCATTTTTGCATACATGAATGTGCCCCAAGGCATGGTAATTGTTGTTTTCTCTTGATCGTCTGGATGCACAACGATTTGATTAAATCCTGAAAATCCATCTATAAAAGACATTACTCTGGCACCTGAGACCTGCTGCAACAAATGCTCCATTTTGGGCAAGGGATAATTATCTTTTTTGGAGCATTTATTTAGATTCTTGAAATCAACGCACAGTCTGATTTCTCCATTCTTCTTCCTCACAACAACCAGATTGGCCACCCATTTAGAATATCTGAGAGGCACTATAATTTTGGCAGCCAACAACTTTTTAATTTCTTTCTTGACCAGAGGAAGGAGCATAGGGTTCATTGGCCTCGGCTTCTGTTTGAAAGGAGTAGTGCCTTTTTCAAGTGGAATTTTATGCTGTATTATACTCCTGTCATATGTTTTCAGATCACTATACTCCCAAGTGAACACATCAGCAAATTGCCTCATTAATTTGCAATATTCAGCACTCTGATCAACAGATAGATTAGTGGACAGATTTATGAATTTGGGCTGACCTGGACCTCCTATATCATGCTTGCAAACTTGAGACTGATCTTCTTTTTTGGCAGCTTTGTAAGGCACATCATTGTGGTCAAACAATCTCTCACGAGGAATTAGACCCTTAGGAATATGGTTACTAGGAAGCTGGACTATGCTATTCTTGCCAATTTTATTTCTAAGTTGGGCCTTGGGATCCTCTAGCAAAGCATCATTATTTTGGTCAATATGCATTTCAGAGAACTCATCAATGACTTGAAGGAACCTATTTAACTCATCATCATCATCAAAAACCTTCCAATGGTGGACATTATCAGGCACAGAGGGTCTATACTTCATTTGTACCTCATAAACTAGTTTGGGAGGCGATGGAGGGATGAACAAACTAGCAGAGACAGCAAGGGAATCAGCAAGCTGATTTTGGGCTCTAGGAATATATGAAATGCAGAAAAAATCAAAGAACTCTTTGACTCTCCATACCTCATCTCTATAAGCTTTCAGCCTTGGATGCTTTGCTTGGAACGTTCTGTTTACTTGCTGAATTATCAGATCAGCATCTCCAAATACCTTCAGATTTTTTATTCCTCTATCTATGGCTTCATGAAGGCCCAATAGCAGTGCTTCATATTCTACTATGTTGTTTGTCACCTGAAAAACCAGCTTTAGAGATAACTAAACTGTTTCTTGTTGTGGAGACACTAGCACCAACCCTGCTCCTGCAGTCTCCTTGGTACATGCTCCATCAAAAAACATTTCCCAAATCTTACCACCCGTATCATGTTCAGCCTGAGCTGTTGGTTTCTGAATATGCAATGCAGCCTTCTGAGATTCTTCTATTTGGAGGATGCAAGCTCCAAAATCAGTGTCCACTGCATATATGGGATGGTTTGTAGGATTCTTCTCATCACTAATAGCATATGCCAACTGTGCTTCTCTATATAACCTCCTGCTTTCTCCTCCAAACACTGGAACAGTTGCATAAGATAGATCATTCTGCAATGTCCCTCCTAATCTCTTAATCCACCCTCTAGACAACAGCATAACAAACTTAGGAGGAACATCGGCCACCACTATATCCATCATCATACTTTTCATGGGCAGCTGGGTTAGGGTAATGGCCATATCCTTAATTAATCCAAGGCATTTTACCTTCCTTGAATCAAATGAGAACAAATCATGATAGGGTATGGTGATATCAAGGCCTAGCTCTTCCATGACAGTTTTAGGCATTAAATTGTGACTGGCCCCTGTGTCTAGCAGGCAATTGTGGAGCATTTTATCATGGATAGTTGATGAAACATAGAAAGATGGAGAAGTATCATCTGCAGGTTCAATCATGGGGCTAAGCACAATAGCAGGCTTGTCGTCTTGCAAATTGACAGAGTCAATGGAGGATTGGTTAGGTTCTAGCTCAAGGGCTTCAAGATGTTCTTCTGCTGTCACTCCCTCTGTTCCAGTAAATTTGGGCATATATTTTTGATATTCTCCTGTATCCATGGCATTTAAAGGTGTAGGCAATATCAAAGGTCCATATCTAGCAGCAACAATCCTTTCAATCCTAGTAGGTTCTTGCTGTCCTACCATGTTTGGAATATGTGGAAGAATACTAACAGATGGAGCAGTAGGAGATAATGTAATGGATGGGAAAGATATTGGGATGTTTTGGACAGTATGGGAAACTTTCTTCGGACTCAGATTCAAAGGGGAACTAAATGGAGAAGGAGCTTTATGAATCTTTGCAAGTATTTCTTCCTTAACGATACTAGGCTCTAAGTCTTCAAATTGTGTATCTTCAACTAAAAACTCCTCATGCAGAGACAAATAAGATTTCTTGGGCTTACCTGATCCTGATGCTCCTTTCTGTGATGTTTTCTTCGGGTTAACAATCTTTTCAGGGTCAGGCACTGGAACAGCTGGAGACTTCTGCGGATTTCTTCTAGTATGCCTCACAAACTGCGCCAGAACTCCAATGTGGAGTCGCCAAAGGATGGCCTTCCTCCAGTGCAGTCACCAGACAGATGATTACAACCAAAATCTGTGTTCAAACCTTATCTGTCATCAAAGTTTGAAGTTGTGTCGTTCTCCCAAGGAAGCTGAGCTTCGATTCTCCAATCCCCAGCAACGGCGCCAATTAATGTTATCACCCCAAGAAACTCACCTAGGTTGTAAATCAGTGATGCTCAGGAACATTAAAAATTCAACAATTATGTTGGATAAGATGATGGATAAATGGAAGATGTGCAACACGTTTAAGCCAGATAACCACTGCTATTATGATTTTCCCCAGACATGGGTGAAGACCCCCAAACTACAAGGCTTTCAACCACCAAATACTCACGGTTTAAGGTAAAAGTGATGATGGAGAAGACTGATTGCACCAGCAGATGCACAGAGCTCTGTGATGGCCAGCTACAATCAATTAGAGGATCTGCACAACTATTATTCAATAGACAGTGAGGATGAAAGCTCTCTTCTATTTGAACAACAGCAACTTGCACACAATTTTCAATGAACTACTAAATTTTAACATAGAGGTGGGATGACAACCCCTCAGATGCCAAATATTCACAGCACATTAACAAAATGCAAAGCAGGCAGAGCCTAGAACATAGAAGAAGTGAAAAGCAAGCAGGTGATAGCAAAAGAAGCTTGTATTAATGGAAATCAAGACCAGAAACTGCAGGTCTCATAGTATTAACAGTCTCCAGAAGTTAAAAGGCTACAATAAGCTCTCATTCATCAAACACTCATCAATCCATTACATCTCTATTCTGGGTATATATAGAGTTTGCTTACAAAATTGCTCTGCTGGTTATGCGTGCAGGAAATAATAAATGAAGGCCAACAACATTTACATTCAGGAAAGGGTCTTTGATACAAATCTGGCTGTGCTGTAAATGGATTTTCCTCCCTCTGGCTCTCTGCGGTCCTTCTTTGGGCAGGTGGCATGAAATACCAAAGGAACCATAACCATTGAATGCTCTGCATCGATAAACGACGTCCTACTTCCTCCTCGGCCATACTTTTGATTAATGGCAGCTGCTGAATCATTAAAACGGCTCAATCATGACTGTTTGGCTTTAAATCAGAGAAAAATTGTTGCACTGTTCATTCCTGCCCATCACTGTTTCGACTTTGGCTTTAAAAGGCTCAGGCATGGTTCAATCATCTATCAGGTCCGCCTCTTTGGTTTTGGCGATAGCGAAAAGCTGACGCAGCGTGAGCCGTTGATCCACGCATGCGATCAACGATCCTCACTTAATCGTTTATCTCCATTGTCACTACCCATACCACCGTCCCGTCGATGCGTCGATAGCTACGGACCCGATATTTTATAAGAAGGAATTAATACCGCCATCGGGTCCGGCCCATCGGCGAAGTCTTGTCGCTGCCACTGCCTCCTGCCAATGCGATATGCCGATATTTCCGCGGACCCGATAATCTATCAAAAGGAGTTAATATGCCATCGGGTCTGGCCCATCGACAAATGCTCATATATGCAAAAGGCCATGCTCCATTGTAACTCGCCAATGCGATATCGGCGATCGCCCGTCGGTGAATTTTAAAGCCCCTTTGGTAAGTCCTCCACTGCAATACGCCGATAGCAATATCGGCGATGCATCATGTCTTTGCCTCTGCCTCCCTGATTTGCGATATGTCGACGCGATCTGGACCGTTGATCGGCCAGATCGAACGGTTGTCGCTCATTTGAACTGTTAGGCCTGTGCTTTTTATTTTTTATTGTTTTGGAGTGTTTTAGGCCTCCCGATAGATTATTTCCGCCTTCCCGAGGGCTTTCCTTTGCGATAGTTTGATCGGTGGAGGGTCATTAACCAAAATTTGAATATTTGAACAGCATGCATGGATCCTTTTGGGCACAACCAAGCAAACCAAGCCTGTCTCCGACCATATGGAATCCTTGTTTTGTAGCAGAGCTAACAGGGACCAGCTTGGTCCTCTCAAAACCAGTTGCTGTACTAATGTTTCCTTCAATGTTTCAAACGACTGTTGGCAAGCTGTGGAGCAAGTGAATTTACTATCCTTAGCTAGTAATCAAAAAAGGGGGCTAGCAATCTTGGAAAAAAATTGAGTGAATCTCCGATAATGACCAGCATGTCCCAGGAAACCTCTCACTTCCCTTTGAGTTTTGGGTGCAGGCAGTTGAATAATAACTTCAATTTTTGCAGGGTCTACCTGAATACCTTTGTCAGAAATGAAATGACTAAGAACCACTAATGCTTTGCACATTAATCTACATTTTTTACCACTCAAAGAAATATGGGCCTCTTGGAAACATAAAAGAAATTTTTCTAAATTTTTAAGAGCTTCATCAAATGGGTTACCAAACAAAGAAAGTCATCCATATAAATCTCAACACATTCAAGATCATCAAAAATAGTTAGCACAACCCTTTGAAAGGTAGTGGGTGCATTACACAACCTGAAAGAAAGCACTCGGTAGGAAAGTTTACCCTAAGGGAATGTAGAGGTGGTTTTGTCTTGATCTAAAGTTGCGATCTGCATTTGGTTATACCCACTGAGGCCATCTATAAATGAAAATTACTTTTTATCGTCAAGGGTATCTAGCACCTGATCAATGAAAGGAAGGGGAAAGTGATCCTTGAGCGTGGCTTTGTTTAATTCTTTATAGTCAATGCAAATACACCATCCCTCATCTTTCTTAGGGACTATCACTAATGGAGAGACCAACTCGCTGTCAGAAATGGGGTAGATGGAATTAGCATCTAAGAGATTTTGTAATTCTTCCTTAACAATATCTCTTAGTGCGGGATTCATTCGTCTCTGAGGTTGTTGGACAAGTCAGGCTCACTCCTAGATATAGAAATGATGATTACAAGTCTCAGGAGGATTGGCTTTCATGTCTTCATAACTCCAAGCAAATGCATTCAAATGATCTTGCAACAAGGTAACAAGTTGCTCCTGCTAAGATGAATCCAGGTCTAAACTAATGTGTAAGGATTCCCCTGGACTAATTCAACAAGAGTAGTATCAAGCTCAAGATTGCAGGAAGATGATGCCACAATATGGGATAAGGAAGGTTGGGAATCAAATTTTTCTTGAAAATACAGACTAAAGATCTAATGAAGCATATCAAAACTAGGCTTAATGTCTAGATTGTTCAAGAAATATCAAAATTCACCATCTTGAGAATACTCGATATGAGGTTGAATCGAAGAAATAGGACGGGTCTCCTCATCACTATTGTCATAATCTAACCATAAGGTATCCTTCAGTTCTAGAATAGATGTGGCAGGTGGGTATAAGGTGACCTTTTTCCTATAGCCTCCATGTGAAATGTACATGTCATTGGAGTGACATCCAATATAGGCATCAGCCGTGGCAACCATGGTCACCCCAGAATCAAAGGATGTCCTCCCACGGGATTCTTTGGCTGAAGCACAATGAAATCACGGGATATTCTGATGAACCTATAGAGATAAACACAACATCCAATACTCCATCAGGCTTGATTTTAGATATGTCTGCAAGTTCAAGCACAGTGGGTGTAGGACGAATGTGGTTCAACCCAAGTTGTTCCATGGTTTGCTTGGTCATCACATTGATGGCCACCCCCAGGTCTATTAATACATTAGAGACAAGGATATCACTTATCTAGATAGAAACAACTGGGTTTCCAGGATCTGTATATTTCTCCATCGATACACATCCTATCATTAACTTAGCTACTCTACCAAAAAACTGAATGGTATGAGGTTCTATTCTCTTCCTCCCTATCTTTTTAAGTCATAATTCCCGAATGATCTTGGTATAGATGGGAATTTCTTAGATAGCCTGAAGTAAAGGAACCTTTATACAAAGATTCCTTAATTCAGAAACCAAGGTGGACTCAGGGTCGCTCTTCTCCATGGCTAACCACTCTGGATAGGGGGATGGTTTGAAGAAGATGGTGAATATGAAGGTACGGGAATGGGTTGGATGGTGATGTTTTTTTTTTAATGATCAGGAGTTACCTCCTCAGTTTTCTCCTCAATCATCACAGTGGACTATATTTTTTTTTGTTTAACTACCCTTCCTGATCTCAATTGAAGCTCATTTATCCCAACTGACAAGGTTCAATAGGTAGGGAGAGGGGATGGTCCAACCGAATGAATCAGTTGTACCACCTTATTATTAGGATTCGATACCGGTTGAGCAGGTAGTTGAGGTGGTTTGAATGGTGGTGGCGAAGGCAATGGTGGCAATCATTGACTCTGCTGAGGTAGAGAGGGAAAATATGGTTGTGACATATGGTGTGGTGCATAAGAAGGAGGATATGATGGCATCTGAGCAGGATAGGAATGATATGAATGGTTTGGCCCTCTCCATCCTTGTTTCCAAGGTTGAGAGGATTGTCCATGATGGAAATTGTTCCCATGCTGCTAATAGGAATATGAGATGCATTATAGCCATAAAAATGTGGTTCAGGAGCCGTACCTGCACTTACGCGAGGTCAATTGCTTCACGCTCCCATGGAATGTAAAAGCTCAGGTTCAAAATGCTCTCCTTCCAGTACAACTTTTAATCCTGGTATGGAGGGGAAATCCTCGGTGGCATGGTTCTCTGCACAAATCACACATTTATTAGCACTTTTCATGTCATCGGGACATTCTCTTAAAGGATGCTTCTTTCTACACTTTGGACAAAAGATAGACAATGACTCCTGTTCTTTTTCTAGTTTTTGTTCAAATTTCAAAGAGTCTATTTGTTTGCTAATATTATTCATTATTTAAATTTTCATATTGTCCATCTTATTCTCCAAGCCAATGATCATAGCATATGTAGATCCTAGTTTGTTAGTTTTGCTTCAACCTCCTCTAGTGGATCTAGATTGGTTTCTGGAGAACTTCCTGCACAAGTCACAAATTTGTTCAAAAGTTTTCTAAGAAATGTCTCCTTGTCCTAACAAATTCAGATTATGTCTAGAATCCTCAATAAGTCCTCGTAGGAACAAGGTTCAAATAGTACTTAAATCAAATTTGTGTTTGGACCTTTGGAGTATATACAAAAATCTCTCTAAATAATCCTCCAAGGTCTCATCATCACCTTGTACAATGGTGAAGATCTTGTCCTGCATTTCTCTAGTTTTACAATATTCTTGATATCTATTCAAAAATACTCTCTTCATTTGTTCCCAAAAACTTACAGTGTTTCCTCCTAGTCCCATGAACTAGGGCAAGGCTGAATCCTTGAGAGTTGCAGGAAATAACTTTAATTTTTTGGCATCAGAAGAATAATCATAACCCCGACACAAGATATCAAATTCAAAAAGAAATGAATCTGGGTCTTCGTGCACCTTACCATGAAAGTGTGGAAGAGCTAAAGGTGAAATATTCTTCATTTGTACATTCTCTTCCGAGTTCACTATTGAAAATCCAAAAGTGGACTTCTCGTAATTTACCTGGTTCTCGCCAGACCCCTCTGCATGGTCTTCATGATCAGGCATTGTTGTGTCTCCAATCAAACTACTTCTAGAAATTGAAGGTTGACTACTGCTGAATTGAACTTTATGGTCACATTTAGCCTCCTTCTTCCCCTTTTTGGGTTGTGTCACACCTGAATCACTGTGTCCGGAATCTAGGTAGACTATTCCGGCATGATGAGTTTGTGTTAACTTGGACTTCCTACCTACAAAAGAAGGTCCAATATGAGAAGAGTTTTCAGATATTTTAGTATTTTGTCGGCCCTTATTGGGCTTCAGACCCCTACCTTTCTTAGGAATTCATTTTAAAAAATCAAATCCAAAAACAAAATTCAAATGCTTATAAAAGAAAAAGAATTTGTTAATTGTTGCAATGGAAAAGAAAATCAACACTCGTAAAATCCTCAAAACAACATAAGCATACTGCAAAAAAAATAATAGCCGACTTACCCCTCTTGCAGAAAAATGGAAAGTTCTTACCAATTTCAAATCGCCTCCCCAGGAATGGCGCCAAAATGTTGGGTGCGGGAACTGTTGTCAAGCAGACTCCTTCATAAACTTAGAGATGAAGTACAGGAAATGCCAGAAATGATATGAACTTTTCCAAACTCTATCCCTACTTCCTTAATTACAATCTTGCAAAATAAAAAAGAAAAGATCGCCCAGAAATTTACACCAAAGATATTCTAGTGCTGGAATATGAAAGAAAGTACTTTTGCAGGAGAACAAATGAAAGGAGTTCTCAAAACTTCTTACAACAATGTTTGAAAATGTAAATCTATGTTTATCTTTAGTATAGTTGTGTTCCTGATTAATAATTGGACCCTTGAAGATATCTGGCTCCTTTTAGATCTTCCTCCCTATACTAAGTTATTATTCCTGTACTTCTGCAATGTGCTTGCAATAGTACCAGAACAAAGTTTAAGTGTTGGGAGTATATTTCACACCTATACTGAAGATTGATGTCTTTATGCAGGAAATCTTGGCCTCAAGGCTAGAGCACTATATTCATGTATCAGGAGACCAATTCTTGTACCAGGACAGAGGTTATTGCACCAAGATTTCCAATCCTTATTTCAAGAAAATAAAGAATGTGTTAACTAGAAAAATAACTTGCAAAGGTGAACAAAACTTTTAAAATAAATTCTTCAAACCAAAATATGCGTCAACTAATATTTTAATGACTAAAACAAGGATTAATTCCAAAGTCAAAGAACACTTTTAATTAAGGAAATTTTGCACGTAATCTAAGAGATCATTCAAATATGACAATAGGCTTTAATCCTGTAATAACTATCCACACTATTGATCTGCGTCCATAACCTTTTAAACCCAGAAAGATTTCCCGTAAGAATTATTACGCATGAATCGAATCTTTCCTAAATAGTATAAAGTGCAAGAACAAACCAGTGTGTTTCACAATAGCATTTTGTTTCAGAAGTATATTTAATTCAAAATATAAAAAGAACTTCAGAATGGAAATCACCCTTTTCAAAATCGCATTAAGACTTAATAGAAATCACACTCTTCAGGATTGCATTAAGACTTATCAAATGAAAAAAAAATACCATTAATATAATGAACCAGAAGAATCAATATGCAAAACTACAAACACAACACTACAAGAATGCGTGCTTGAACGATCTAGCAGAAAACAAGATTAAACTTCAAAGAAGGAAATCATAAAATTAAACTTCAATTGAACTCGCACACCATAGATCCATCACACTGTAATGAAATCAGGTTTAACCCTTGCAGAAAGATAAAATAAACATTTTCTTACTTCACACTTTGCATTGAAAATAATTAACACACCTTAATCGAAAAAGAGAGGAACGCAAGAGATAACGAGCTGGGTTGGTTGGGCCTAGCCAACTAGCTCGTTTACCTATTTAGGAAACCTAAAGACTTGGCTCTTTAATCAACGCATCAACACAAAGTTACAATGCAATATTGAGAAAACATGGTGTAGTTCCTTTCTATTAATGATCAGCAAATATACATCACGAATTTGAATCCATCCCAAAATGAGGGCGATATAAACAAAATTACAAAAGGATAGAATCGAAGTATCCTTGCTATATCTATCACTCGCTACCATTTTCTATCTGAGTCCTATGTTTTATACATTCATCCAAGCCTACGATCGTAACCAAATTACAACGAGCATTCCAGTCTGAGCCTTTTGGCTATAAAAAAATGACAACAATAGCTCATGCTAAGCCTTTCGGCTATAACAAAACACTATTCTAGGTATTCAGCCGACGACCTAATCTCTACAATATCCCTGATTTTCATCCATGCTTCAAGCCCAACTCGAGTTAATCGTTCCAGCACACGATGTCTACATGGAGTTGTGACTTGTCATGGTAGTTGAAGATTCGCCAGCGGTGCAGCAATCAGACCTGCACTAGACGATGCTAACAAGATAATTAATTCATTGTCCATCAAATACTTTCTAGGAAGAGAATTATTAGTTGCAAATATTTAAAGACAAAATCTATGAAAATCATTAATTAAGCACATTCACATACCCTTAAACATGAAACATAAAGCTAGTGCAGGAAGCGATACGATTCTTGGACTAGTGCAAGAATAAGGAAGTTTGCAAGGTTAAAACAGAGGTATAAGGTTATGGTTTTGAAGGGAAAAAGGGTTGAAAAATGGAGCAATTTAGGCTACCAACAATTTTATCCTAACACTCATACATTTGGGGCAATATGTTATCACCATAAAATGATCACCTAGCCATTTATAACTAGGGGGGTCAACATACACCATGTAGGATTAATTTTACCATAGTAAAATCACTTTCACCATGAGAAATAATTTAATAAACCAATTTTATTAAATTGTTTCTAATTAAAATTAAGAAAAAAAAACCATGAGAATAATTGAATAAATCATTATTTATTTCGTTTTCTCTAGGAAAAATTACTAAATCATTATTTAATAATTATTCCTTGTCACATTTGACTAAACCACCTAGGAATAATTAAATAAACCACTATTTATTTATTGTTCCTTAATTCTATTATTGGAGTAATTGTTAAATCACTATTTAATAATTATTTGAATTTCACACCATTCATAATACTCGTGAAATAATTAATAAATCATTTTATTTGTTAATTATTTCTAAATAATGATATTTTACCATTTTGAATATATTTTCCCTCTCCATAAAATATAATATAGTATTACTAATGGTTAGATCTTCATTTGCTAAATATTATTTTATTATTCTCCATTTTCGAGATCAACCCAATACTCTTTTATAAATAAGAGGGTTTTCCATTCATTCTTCAACATGATCATTATCATCGTCACCATTATCGTCTTCTTGCATTTGAGCTCCCACATGAGTTCTACAGATTGTTTTTGGTTTTTGACATATTAAGAGAGAGAATTGATTATTGAAGCATCAAGGACATCAAAGGAACCGTCCCACAGAGGGGGAATTTCAAACCATTTTTTGTAGATCTCCTTCACCAGGTGTTATCATTTAAAAATCTTTCCATATTGGGTTATTACATTGGATATATTGTTGTTTGCTACTTTGGATCGCATATGTATTTTTGTTGCATGTTATTCTCATTTTATTATTGCAGATCTGAAGCGTAACCAACCACAAATTGTTGTTAGGGTCACTTGTCTCAGTGACTTAAGTGAGATCTTTTTGGTACACCTTCCAAGAAATTTCACACTAACATAGTTTTTCTAAAATCGCTCATTTTATTGCTTGTTCCATGACGATTGATGAAAAAAATGCTGCCAATTTATTCTTTAAGGAAATAATAAGGTTGCATGGGTTTCCTAAAATCATTGTTTCATATCGAGATATAATATTTTTCATCATTTTTGGAAAACATTATGGAAAAAGCTAGGCACCCACTTGAATTCTAGTTCAACTTATCAGGCATATACAGATGAGAAAATATAGGTGGTGAATGGGAGTTTGGGGAACATTTTAAGACATCGAGAAAGTGAACATCCTAGGAAGTGTGACCAAGTGCAAGCTCAAGTTGAGTTTGCTTACAATGGCTCTTCCAATAAAAGCACCAGAATGATTCCATTCTAAATAGTATATGGAATTCACCCAAGAGGGGTTTATGAGTTACAGAATTTGGGAAAATATGAGATCAGAAGTGTAGAAAATGAATATTTTGAGCAAGCATGAATGATTTGCAATAGAGAGTCAAAAAACGACTACAAGAAACCAATAACAAATACAAATAGAAAGAAAATATAAGAAGGAGATAGATGAACTCTGAAGTTGGTGATCACCTAGTAATGGAATATCTCAAGAAGGAAAGGTTTCCAAGAGGGATGTACAACAAATTCAAGCTTAAGAAAATTGGTCCATGTAAACTCCTAAGGAAGTGTTCTTCCAATGCTTATGAACTCAAAATCCTATTTGATATTGGGATTTCATCAATTTTAAATGTAGCAGATATATGCCAATTTAAAGAGACAATATATATATTCCTACAAGCGATGAACGATATAGTTATAGATGTGATGACCAATTTCCAAAATCAATTTAAAAGGAGATTGAAGCAGTGGCAAAAAGGGGACCAAGAGAATTGTAGGAAGAGAATATTTGCAATATTTGGTCAAATAGAAAAATCAACCAATAGAAAATTCCAATTGGATGATAGTAACAAAAAATTCCAAGCTTGGCATGGATTTGGAAGACATGATGGAGAAATATTTTCAACCCTAGAAGTCTCATGTAGGAACACCGTAATGGAAAATTTATCTCACAAGACAAAGTGATTCCTTTTTTTCATTTTCTTTGAATTGTGATAGTTTAGTCAAGGACAATTTGTTTTAGTTAGGAGGCTGTGTTGAAGTGTCCTTAAGGGAAAAATAAAAAAAAATAGGTGAGGTGGAATTAGTTTCTATAAGAGGGAAACATGTAGTAAAAAATATGAGAGGACTCAGTTATATCCTCCATTTTGTATTAGAAATATTGTGATTAGGATAGATGGACAAGCTAAAAGGGGGAGAAAAAAAAGGACTGCATCGTGTGTTGTTTTTGTGCTTTGTCAAACGAAATCACAAATCCTATTTCTTAGAGGACACAAGAAGCCTTAGCATGTAATTGAGCTTGACGTTTATAGAAGGGTGATTTTCTATGTATCCTTGTGATGATTGGGTTTCCCTATGTCTTTGTGCATGAATCTATGCATTGAAACCTCATTTAATTGATATTTTTGCATGTGTGTATGGAGAGAGGTGATGAGTAAGAGCACAAAGAGTTGCAGGTCATAAGGTATATTTTACTCGGTTAAGTGTCAAGTGATAGAAACCCTCATATTAAAATTTTATTATATTGGCCATCAAGCACCAAAGTTAACAAGACTTTATGCAATGCAACCTTTCATCTGGGTAATCTGATAAGTGGTGGATGGTCTTATTAGTTAACAACCCCAACAAATGAAACCATTCCCATCACTAATAGTTTACCACCATTGCCCCATAAGTAAAGCAGCATGTTTGTGATGAACTCTAGGCAATGATCACGAGGAAGTTCCATCCATGTCCCCTTTGATAGTGTAACACTCATCTCTCCACATTTACCTGCTTTTACAAGCCCTTCAGGTAAATGTGAACCAGAGTGCTACTATGACATGACCTGACGTCCTAGTTCTACTTAAGGAAGTGGGGCCTACAACTGACACTTACTAACCTTCCTCAGTAATCACAGATCACTCAGAGGTGGAAAAGCAACCCTAGGTGACCAATCCCTGAGTTGGAACCTGATTTCTCTAACCTAGGCCTATAACTACACCCTTGACACTACCTTCATGCCGTTGTGAGCCTCCAACCCACTCACAATGCTAGCTGCCAGTGGTTATGACCTAAATTCCTCATTTTAGTGCCTATGCTCTTGATACGTAAGCCACGTTTCTAGGCTAGCCTCGAGGCCACTAACCAGAAATTCCTGTAACTTTCTAGAATCACATTTAACATGATGGAAAACTAAACATTCAAACTTGAATAAAAAACTTGACCTAGACTGACTATAACACAATGGACATTTTGTCAAACACATGATAAACATGTAAGCTATAGGTCATGAATGCCTATCTAAGTGTAAATCTATGTAATTTAGCTGAAATTCACCAAGAAGGTTTAATTTCCTATTGAGTAGCTGCAACGAAACTTGTTAGCCCATGCATTCATCAACCATTCATTAACTTATCAAAGCATAACAAAAACCATAGTTAAAGCACATATTAGATCAACCTTATAAAAAATATATAACCAGAATATTCACCGTGACAAAACAACCATCAAAGCAACATAATAACAGGTAAAAAAGCTCATAGAGTACAATAGAAAAAAAATTCTTATTAAATTATGCAAAAGCCAACCAAGTTAGGTACTTCCACATACCACCCAACTATAGATTGAGCTAAACGGAATCTTTATTTCAGGTAATCACCCTCGTTCCATATTCCTAGCATGAATGTGGGATCTGATGGGATAAAACAAGACATAGACAATTAAGGGAATCAATAGGTTAAACCACCTCCACCCTCAAAATACCATGATCTCACCTAAAGTAGCCCTAAGATCAAAAAACCACACCAACCTTGGATTCCTCAAAATTCATTCACCGTACCTTGAGGAATTTTCCTCTCTCCACCCAACTGTCGAGGGCTTCTCGAAGAAAACCATATCTACCCTCAACCCATGGGAATTTTCTTAAGACCACCTCACCCGGTTCTAAACCTTTCTGGTAATCCAAAGCTCAACCAAGAAATGAATCCCATCACACCATGACTATCCATGAAATTGAAAGGTAAGGATGAAACCACGGTTAAACACGACAAATCCCATGTTAATAACAAGAAATGAACCAAATTCACAAATGCATGAACCATGCATTTACACCTTAGCTAGGAAATCACACATTCAACATGTTACTTGCAAAATATTCATGTGAAACCCACTGAGCCAACCTTCTCGTTTCTTTCCTTGCTTGTCCTCACTTGTACTTTTCCGTCCTCTGCTTGCATGCTTTATTTCTCCTCTTGGTGTTATCTCTCTCTTTCTTAGTTGAACCAAGATAAAGCTGACAAAAAAATGTGAATTGGATCTCTGAAGCCTGTTTATTATTGATGTCTCTTTTTTTCTTCATTTTCCTTCATTTTCCCTCTAATTTCCTCTCATGCAAATTTTTGTCTTTTCACTTTCCTTTTCTCTTATTTTCCTTTGTTTCATATAAAAAATGACAATTAATCTCTTTGCCAATTTCCATAGCCAATAATTAACCGAAAGTAATGCCCACTATAATGCTTTTCTCACCATTTAACTTGAAATACGTGGCTTATGACCTTGGGCTTATTTTTCCTTTATTAACCTTTATTACGTGAACTTCTAACTAGAGGTTGTTACAAATATATAGAAACATTCCCGTCAATTATAGTTTATTGTCACCGCCCCATCAATAAAGCACCTATGTTTGGGACATACACTGGGTGGGGAGTGTTAGGCAATTCCTGCAACAAATGAATCCTATAAATGAAAATTTCCAAGTATTCTACAATCATCAGTGTCGAACCCTCCAAAGATGGGAAAGGTTGTAGAAGTTCAATATTTAATCAAAATCCCGATCTGAGGACCTGATTACTAGGTGAGAAGAGCTGCACCTTGGATTTGGCCTTGGGGAGTTAAGGAAAGTGCTTGAGAGAGCTATGGAGAGTTCTACCCCTATCCATAGTCTTGATAAGTAAAATAAATCAACATGGGCCACCTATATTGTGGGTATAGTGGAGGCATTTGACGTCAATGAGGATTTCCTAATGGGTTATGGTGCATAAGAGGAATCATATTCCTTGAGTTGTGTTGATTAAGTGGAAAAATAAATTGTTGGTTGTAATTTCTATAGGATTCAACAAATTATGAAAATATAATAGTCGAAGTTCCTAGAGACATAACTCTAATAATTCTTGGTTAGTGTGTGTTGGAGTGTGTCAAGGGAACTGGTACAGTCCAAAAGACTATGGTGTGGAGAAGAGGTAACACTTCCTTAGGTTGTGCACACTAAGGTGACTAAAATATCGCTTGTTGGAATTGGTACAAGAGTGACTAGAATGTGAAATAATTATGTATACACACCTGTATGGTGATGTTCACTAAGGATAGTGCCAAAAATAAGATGAAAATGATGTAACATCCCATTTTTAATCTTCATTGGTTATAACTTAATTGTACATATGTTAAATAGATTGGTAAGCCTATATGATTTTTCGATGGAGAGAGTAAATTGATCAATATGGCTGAGAATTGAGTTATATATTATGTTTATTAATTTAATGAAAATGTATGGTTGGCTAAAATACAAGATGGATGATAAGTCCAGGGGGATATGATTCCAGAAGAGACGGTGTTGAAGATAGTCCAAGGACAATATCCTCAATATCTAGATCATCTTGTTACTACCCATACGATCTTCCTCTCAATAATTAAAGTAAATGGTGTACACATGTAAGACGTTGTTTGGAAAGGTAATATCACCAATATATGAATTGGTATAAGTAGGACAACATCTTTGGAAATTTGAGAGTTAAAGCATGCCTGGAAGAAATTGAAATTCTAGTAGGTGAGAACATTTTTCAAGGAGACTTTTGTACAAAAATAGGAGAGCTAAGGGAAATGGAGCAAAAAATATAGGGTTGAGAGGAACGTCCCTCATACAGATGTAGTTTGTGTTTCCTTAGAGATAAATGCAAGTATGCCTATGTATATTAAAATGGCGTGTTATTTAGTGTTGTATTCTATTGTGTTTTTGAATGGTGGTTACATGGTTAATAATTTTTATTCACATACATTTTTAAAATTATTAATAGTCGGGTGAACATTATTCTCTTTCCACGTGAATGTAATTTTTAATGGGTATCATATTATTTTCATTTTGCTGGCAATGGGTATGTTTGTTCTGAAATTGGAGTAGGTGTTTTCTTCCTCTCTTCCAAAATCAAATAAAAACAAAAATAGGATCGTGTTAACGCTTTGCATGATAAAATGGGTATTGAAACAAATAGATTCCAATGTCTCTTCAAGTCATGAACTAGAAGGCATAATGAAGAGATAAAAAAAGATTTGTTGATGGAGTTCGCCCCTCCCTGGCTACATATTTGGGCCCGCCAACATAGCTAGACCACTCATATATTTAGTACAAAAATGGAGTACATAAATAGTTAGCTGATAGTAAACATGTGGCTACTACCCCTACAAGGTAATTTTCTCCTGCAAAGAAATCTCACAAACAACAACAACACAAAGAATCTCCTACAAAGATGTCATACTCCAACTGAAATGAGATAAAATGAGCATGTGAGCACTTCAATTCCACATTGAATCACTTAAACAAAACTTCCCTCAACATAACAAAATGAGAAAAGTGAACCCGATTTGAACCTTGCAAGTTACAACTACTACAGTAGACTTGTGAAGGTGATAATACCCCTATAAGGCCTTCTCCATGCCCAAATACCTTCCAGAATTGCTTCCAAATCTTCATATATCCATACATATTTGCTCTCAAACCTGAAACAATGCTACTTAGGTGTGCTCAAATCAGAAAGTAGAGGACACCAATGGATTCAAAACATCGAGAAACCCCTAAGTGCACTCTTTTTTATCTCCATTTGACCAAAAACTCCAAACGATATGGCTGTCCAAAGCTCCATATGAGTTTTTATAGTTAATCATCCTACAAATCAAACCGTCTGCCTAATGGTCCTACAGTTATGCCCCAAATTCTGCTAACTGAGCCACAAAATCATCCTCCTCTCGTGCATTTTGTAGGTTCATTAATATTCCCAATAACCCCTTAACTCCGAAAATCATGGCAATATGGGCCACATGGGGCCGAGGGCTAGGTCTTAAAACCCTTCCCCGCTGGTTTAGCCCCTAAACATAGGGTTGTGGTCATGTGGGTGCCACGAATCCAAGAGTTGGACTTAACTAGCGCCCCTTCCCACTAGGCCTGAGAAAAATCGACGCATGTTCATATTCATGGTCCATAAGAGTTGGGGTTGGCCCCCTTATCGAAGCACCTTTCTACCTTAGTGTTGTCTATCAGAGCTATGGTCCTATGGCAAAGTCATGACCAATGGTCAGGATTCTTCCTAGCCCCCCTTCTATTGGGTGCTTAAACCTTTACCAACGTGGTCGTATAGAAGTCAGATGACCAGGGGTTTGACTCTTCATAGGCGCCCTCCCATAAGCAATTTCCTCAAGTCCCAAGGATATATAGTAACAAACATGACCAGGGATTGGCGTTGGAAGCTTGACCCCTTCCTCCGATGGTTGCCGACGTAAAATTTATATCCAAGTTTGGTTCTATGGTTATCAACAACCACCACTTGGACTATTGGTAAGGTGCTCTGTTTTCGGATGGGACATCCCGTGTTCGAACCTCCAGGAGTTTTGTTCGGTCCATTACCAAATTTTTGTCCTTTGTTGGGGTTTCACGTGGGATCCCATGACTGGGAAATGTGGCACCACTACATCGGTACATTGGTCCACTTCAACCTGTACAAACTAATCAAAATCGCCTAGCTACCAATGAACCGGAGGATGCCAAGTGTCATCACCTAATTGGCCCGTACTTGCACAATCACCCTGTTGACTCAGTAGTACGGTCAACCCAGTCAGCTTCCCAGTCAATAGATCTGCTCAAATTTTACCTGTTTCGGAAAACAATCAAAACACGATATTTGGAGCATACAGTGTCGGATTGAGGTGAAACGAATGTCGTTGATTCAAGAACGACAAGAACTTCGACTTGATGCTAGTTTCAAGACTTTCTTGGAAGTTTCATTTTTGAGCTAAAAATTGATCACCTGATCACAGTCCCCTCTAGGAACTTTTGGACTCCAAAAGCTTACTTCCCTAGTCAATATAAAGATGCTAGAACTCAAAAACACCCAAAAACTCAATCCAAAATACATACTTTTCAATTGGTACCCTTCAAGCCCCAATCAAGGCACTTCACATATCTTCGTTGTGAAGATCTACTATCCTGTTAAGAATTGAGCCAACATTATTATTACTGATGCAAGAACAAAATACTGATGAGTGGAATCTAAACATTCTCTTTAATCCCATCTTTACAATGCTCAAAAACACTTCATCTTGAAGTTAAACTTCTGAAGACAAACTTGATTCCATATTGGAATTCAAAATGACATAAACTTGCTTTAACGTCTTGAAGCTGAGATTGTACATCAAAAGTACACTGATGCAAATTTTTCCATGATATAATTGGCCTTGCCTACAAAAAGAATTCACCTTGTAAAATCTTGAAAACAAAGATTCTATTCACAGAAGTTTCATATCAAATACTTGTATTAGTGAATACATGACAAACTTTTGCACAACTTTGAAAGATAATCTTGTACATTTACAAAAGTCCTTGAACATGTGGACTATAAATAAGCCAATACATACATCAATGAAAAACATCTACTTGTTGAACATAGTGACAATGATTGTTCACTTTACAAAAATACCTAAACAGGTAAACAACAACAACAAGTAATTACAAAATTTACAAAGAAACTTTACAATACGTTTACCAAAACTTTTCCTCTCCTAGGCTTATGGGTTCTCTTTGTAATGTCCCAAAAATGAAATAACAGTGCTACAGAAGAAAAATACACATATGACACCGAAAAATTCAGACAACAATTAAACACCCATTAAAGTGCACCAGAACTATGCCAAACTGATCCATTTTATTATCAAATGAGAGTACAATGCATGGAATCTATGCACCTAGCTTGCCAAAGCAAGTTAGACAATCTTAGGTGAGAAAAATGCTACCCTGATGCAAAGGAAAGACTTCTCCTCAATGTTCCGCACTGGCCCTAGAAATTCTGCAACTGCTGGCTAAAAGAAACCCCTGTTTCAGCCTCCAAAAGTTCTTAGAAAATTTTGCCAGAGAAATTTTGAGCTATCCACCAAAAAAATAGAAAAACCCAGAAAGGGTTTGGCCTATCTCCAAGCCAAAGTCGAACCCACAAACTTGTGCACCTCCATTTAACTAGAAATTCGCCCTATTATAAGAATTAGGATTTCAGGCCCAAATATTGCCCAAAATATTCTGAAATTTTAGCCACATACTCCTCTCACAAAACCCACAAAATCCCAGAATTGGTTTGGCCTGATTTTAACCTCCCAAAATCAACCTCCAAAGGCATTGTGCAATCCTCATGAATTCTACAATGTCTTGTGAAAATATATAGCCGAAAAACCCACTTACCATGCTCAGAAAATTCTGCAAATTTATATCTAGCATTCTTGTCAAAAACCTATAAAACCCATAAATGGTTTGGCCTAGTTTTGACCTTCCAAAATCAACCTCCAAAAAGTCGTATGCCATCCAAATCCACTAAATCACACTACTTGCCAATGCACAAGCAAAATCCTCCTCAAACACTCCAAAAAGGTAGTAATCAACTCCACCAATACTTCCCTTATTTCTCTTGGCAAGAAACGTCCTCTGGTAGAATGTTGCAATGGTCACATTAGACACACTATTGCGTCCTCCAGAAATACTCATTGTTGGGGCAGACTGAATACAGATGCTGGAAATTTCTCTACAAATCTCCTCTAGATGATAATGGATGAACCTCTCTAGGGTAGCACTTGAAGTCCCTCAAAGAAAGGGTGAGTTCTCCTCTTGGAAAACTCTTGATAAAAAACAAGTGACTCGACTAAACAACTCGATCAACATAATCAAATTCAATAAGCCAAGAATGCCAAATGAAGTATGTTGCTTTCCTTTTATAACTTTCGTGGAGCCTTTCTTCCCTCCTTTTCTTTCCTCTCATGCATATCAAATCATTGTCTTAGAGATTGTGTATTTCTTATGTGGGTGGTCCCCACATATCATTAACAAAATGAAATAATATAAAATTAACTTGCCTCTAACTCATAAGTCTTCTATCAAAAATCAAATGGGACCTGTCTTCACCAAAATTGGCCCCTAAAATGTAAAAAAAAGTCTTGTTCCAAAATAATTTAGGAAGGGACATTACAGTCCTTCCCGGCAAAAAATTATTTTCCTCAAACAATGCATGAACAAGTGTCCTCTTCGACTATTGATCACCACTGTAACCACCAATAATACCAGGGTCCCAAATGTATCGTTGAGTCATCCCCAATCTTAGCACTGTCCTGGGATGAAGGAATCCCTCGATACCAAGATCTCAAGCCATCCTAATCAATGTGAAGCACACCTTGCTCCACTCACTATCTAACCAAATACAGGTACCAAAAGCTCTCTACATACTAGCAATAAGTATAGCATCATGACAATGGAGGACTCTACCCAACTCCCCATGGAATTTCACTACTGAGTAGTCCATCTCATGCACTACAAGAGTAAACTCATGAAGATGCAATCCAATCATCATGGAATTGAACCCTCGTTTACCCAGGCCTCCACTGATCTTCTCTTGTCAATCACCCTTCCACACTAGTGAAGTTCCCCACATCATCGAAAAATCACTAAAACCAAATGGAAGATTTGGATGACCCTCCCCTGTACAAACTAGCTCACCTCTACGAGTAGTTGAACTACTCAACCACATTATGGAATAATCCCCTTCCATTGCAGAAGGAACCTATCCTGCTGACATCGTGACATTCTGGTCATGAATGGCTCCCTAGCATGCTCGTACCAAAGCCTCTTCTCCCATAACTGTCGGCCATAATCTATGTGATGATTGAGGCTAGGATAATCTTGCCAAAGTGACTCAACGGTACCAGTGCTTATCACTCCATGGCTAGCCCTAATCCTGAGCAACAATCTGCCTCGCACTATGGCGAGGGATTCAGTGATCCTGCATGTGTTTGCATATGAATGAATCAGTCTTCTTGTTGTCCCAACCATGCTCACTGAGGAGTGGAGTATCCCACCAATCCACTAGATCCTTGGATCCCATGACCATACTGGAAGTCCACAACCCCCAATCCTCTCTACCTGCCGCTGTGATATTTTGCTAGCTATGTGGACTCCACTGTGCCCTGTCTTTGCCTCCTGTATGTATCCAATAGGTAGGCACTCCCTCTCGGTCACCTCCCCAAGTGTGAGCCTAAGGGTGGAACATATACTACCTCGACAATCAACCATGCCATCCCTAAGCCTATAATTGTCAACTCGTACACCTACCAAGTGTCTCAACTGGAGAGCCTCCTCTTGGCCCATGACACGTGGTGTCTCATCCAACTACCTAGGGTGAACCTCCCATGCCCTGCTGCCTGAATGGAGAGTGTCAAAGGGGAACAACCAAACCCTCTGAAAGTGTAAGCAACACTTGAGGATGATGGGTGGGTATGTTCCAAAGAGTATGATCAAGAGTCTGCCAGAATTATTAAGAGTAATCCTATGGACAACCCTCTCTTAACCTTGGATCTGCTAATAAACCCCTTAATGCCCTGCCTCCACTAGACATTGTGTCCCTAGATGCTCAACAATGTCCTCATAGATCCTAAGTGAGTTGCATCTAATGGTACACCTACTGTCCCTTACCATAAGTCTTTGTGGAGGCAACACTCCAAGAACCTGTTGCGTCACATCATGTGTCATTGCATACCACCAAGTACCACCGCACTCCTCGGCACGCCACTGTATGTCGCAACCTGACCCTGTACACCAATGGATACCCCTGATTACAACTATACCATCCTTTGTCCTACCTATCTCACTGCACCTGTCACTCACTCCACGTCCTCAATTCAATGTGAGTCACTCCTCCTACCCCGCAGTGTAAACCTGCATGTTGTGGTATACCACCATGCATCTCCATGCTCCTCTATAGGCCATTGCTCCTCGTTACATAGCCCTACACACCACTAGGTGTTATGGCCTAGAATTGGGTTTGTATGCGTCACGCCACATCCCTCTATATAACACTGGATGCTACGACTTGACTCTATGTAGTCTTGTGTACCACCACCTACTGTCATACCACCCTATAACATATGGTATCCCTCATATGCCAAATTTTCTGTCACTCTATTAGTGACCCCACCATGACATGTTTCATGTCCCCTCATCCATCCTAGTAGACCTGAGCACCCTAAATCCACTCGTGCTAGAGGGTATATCTTTGTTGTGTCGATCCTCTGTTACTCTTTAGTCCTAAGCCTCAATGGGAGATCATTGTCTCCATATAATATCCAGTCTTGTGGAGTTCACCCTGCCACATAGGTGAAGTTCCCCACACCATAAGAAAATCACTAAAACCAAATGGAAGATCTAGATGACCCTCCCCTGTAGAAACCAACTCACCTCTATGGGTAGTTGAACTACTCAACCCTGTTATGCCAAAATCCCTTGCCCGTCACAGAAGGAAACTATCATGCTGACATCGTGACACTCTGGTCATGAATGATAGCCTAACATGCTTGTACCATGGCCTCTTCTCCCATAACTCTCAGCCATAATCTATGCGATGATCGAGGCTAGGCCAATCTTACCAAAGCGACAACAACACCAATGCCTATCACTCCATGGCTAGCCCTAATCCTAAGAAACAATTTGCCTCGTCCTATGGGGAGGGCTTTGGTGATCCCCCATGTGTCCGCTTGTGAATGAATCATTCTACTTGTTATCCTGACCATGCTTACTCAAGGGTGGAGTATCCCACCAATCCATTGGATCCCTGGATCCCAAAACCATACTGGAGGTCCACAACCCCCAATCCTCTCTGCCTGTCATTGTGATATGCTTCTAGCTATTAGGACCCCTTCGTGCCCCATCTTTGCCTCCTGTTGGTATCCAATAAGTAGGCACCAAGCATCGAGAACCTGTGTCATGAATAACTAGTTTCTTTGTGCCTACATAATCACACACTGAGATCTATTATCCCAACTCCTAATGATGTGCCTAGGTACTGCCAGAATCCTAAGCATCATCCTAGCAATAAGGATTACCGTCCTCCACACCTCATGCTCGCCTAACACCTCGAGTTGTCCAGTTGAAAAAGCACCATGTAACTCCCTCTCGATCACCTCCCCAAGTGTGAGCCTAGGGGTGGAACATATGCTACCTCGACAATTAACAATGCCATCCCTAAGCCTGTAACCGTCAACTTGTGCACCTACCAAGTGTTTCAACTAGAGAGTCTCCTCTCGGCCCATGTCACACAGTGTCTCATCCAACTGCTTAGTGTGAGCCTCCCATTCCCTACTACCTGAATGGAGAGTGTCAAAGGGAAATAACCAAACCCTATGTGACTATAAGAAACACTTGAGGATTATGCGTGGCTATGTTCTAAAGAGTATGATCAAGAGTCTGCCGGAATTCTCAAGAGTAATCTTATGGAAAACCCTCCCTATGCCTCGGATCTGTTGATAACCCCCTTAAGGCCCTGTCTCCACTAGACATGGTGTCCCCAGATGCTCAACAATGTCCTCATCGATCCTAAGTGAGTTGTGTCTAATGGTACACCTACTGTCCCTGACCACAAGTCTCACTGGAGGTAACACTCCAAGAGCCCACTACGCCACATCATGTGTCACTGCATACCACCAAGTACCACCGTACTCCTCGACATGCCACCGTATGTCACAACCTATCCCTATACACCACTGAATACCCATGATTACGGCTATACCATCCTGTGCCCTACTTGTGTCACTACACCTGTCACTCCCTCCACGTCCTCAATTCAATGCGAGTCAGTCCTCGTACCCCACAGTGTAAACCCACATTCTTTGGTATTTAGAACCACGATATATCTCCATGCTCCTCTGTAGGCCATTGCTCCTACCTACATAGCCCTACACACCACTTGGTGTTATTTCCTAGAATTGAGTCTGTATGCATCAGGCCACATCCCTCTATATAACACTGGACGCTACGACCTGACTCTGTGCAGTCTTGTGTACCACCTCTTACTGTCATACCACCCTGTAACATATGGTATCCCGCATGTGCCAAAGTGTTTGCCACTCTGATAGTGACCCCACCATGACACGTGTCATGTCCCCTCGTCCATTTTGGTAGACCTGAGCACCCTAACTCCACTCCTTCTAGAGGGGATACCTTTGTTGTGTCGATCCTTTGTGACCCTTTAGTCCTAAACCTTAATGGGAGAACATCGTCTCCATACAATATCTAGTTTGATGGCCTACCCATGCCACCTCGTCCAACCAGCTCTTGCTAGAGAATGCTAATCATCCTGCACCCCCATGCGTAACCAACATGACAAAATAACCAATGGAGTCTACTCACAAAGCATCTGGCCACTAGCGCTGATTGGAACTCCCCTAAGGAACGCATGCGCTCAGGCACTAGGTTGACTACCTGATCAATGCCATAGCTATCTCGCATGCCTGATATCGGATAGGAAGCCCTGCCTGGATCCCAATGCCAAACTGGCCCTCCAGTATTCTCAATGTCTAAGAGCTCCCACTAAGCTTCACTTTGGACTACAGCCATATCCATGAGTCTAGCTCACTCCACCATGTACTAACTCAAAATCTCTCGCCATCCAACCCCAAGAGATGGATCGAATGGACAAAATCCAACACATAGAACAACCTTGACATATGGATGTTACACCTTGTTCAACTTCGATCGTCTAATCCCACTATTTAGGTCAACACATGAGATCTGACTAGGTTTCTTTGTCTCCCGATCTCCAATAGGAAAAGGTGACCCAAAAGTGCTTCTAACCTGGTCATCCCCTCTCGTATATCTAGGCAACTCTGCCTCCCTCAACCCAATGCATAAGGGTGGGCTAATAACGTTGTACATCCCATCATTGTGCATCTGAAGCAAAATGTGTTGAAATCCAAGGAAAATTTTAAGGATGGAAAAATTTCTTGAAGTTTAAAAACATTGGCGAATCTCACTAATCCCTAATATGCAAACTATAAAATGTTTATTGATATATTTGTAAAATTATTCAAATTTATAATGATTTTGTATATAGCCTCTATACAATGTTGGCGATTTTTAAGGTAAAATAATTTTATATTCTAAAATTTGGGTGAATCGTCTTTTATAAAATTGGAAATTGGCGAATCTTTTTTGTGGAAAAATCATGGAAAATTAGCCCACTGGGCGAACATTAGCCCCTAAAATTTTCCATGCTGAAATCCCAATGTGTGGTCTCTATGATACCCGTCTCCAATGATTTTCCCAAAGGATGGCTGCACATCCTCATCTGTCATGGACTCAACACGAGCCTCGAACTGCTCCTCCATAGACAACCAAACATGTGAGACATGCTCACCAATAAGTTGTATGTGACTGTCGTCCAGTAACTTTGTCATAGATATGGATGTCTTTGTATCTATTGGCTCCTCATCAACAGTGGCGATGTCTCCTGACACCTCATAAATATGTTGTGCACTACTATCGCCTGAGAACTCGGTCACAACCTGGGACACCTCAACAATGGATGGCATCTCATCAACGAGTGTATGCTCAATTATTTCCTTGCCAACATCTCTCTCATCTTCTTCCTTAATAATTTCCATCATCCCAACATAATTCCACTGATTCCCCATTGGTTTGTGCATGTCTCTTAATTCACAAAACTCCCAAAAAGAGAGGGATGCCTGAATGTCATGACCCAATGATTAGTATGTCATCCAATTTTCTTCCAATAACTCCACACCAATTGCAATTATGTCTTGCCATCTTGATGCATTACCCATAATTTTGGGCATAGTGGATTTGTTGTATAATTGAGAATGGCCATTATTCTCAATTGCGGTACGAATCAACTTCTCCCCCACATCAATCATCATTTGTTGCATCCTAATCACCTCATTCAAGGTTATTGCCATATTGTTTAATTCTCATCTTTCTTTGGATCCCATGATTTCTTAGCTTTTTATTTTGGTCTTGTCATAGAACAAAGGGTTTCTCACAAGCTGAGCCAAGATTATTTCTCTGATACCACTATAATATCGCAAAAATAAAATAATAGTGCTAAACAAGAAAAATACACATATGACACAAAAAAATTCAAACAATAATTAAACACCCATAAAATTGCACCAAAATTGCACCAAACTGATCCATTTTATTATCAATGGAGAGTAAAATGCATGGAATGTGTGCACCTAGCTTGCCAAAGCAAGCTAGACAATATTAGGTGAGAAAAATGCTACCCGAATGCAAAGGAAAGACTTCTCCCCAATTTTCTACGTTGGCCCTAGAAATTTTGCAACTGCTAGCTGGAAGAAACCCCTGTTTGAGCCTCCAAAAGTTCTTAGAAAATTCCTCCAAAGAAATGTTGAGCTATCCACTAAAAAGCCAAAAAATCCAGAAAGGGTTTAGCCTATCTCCAAGCCAAAGTAGAACCCACAAACGATTCAAATTCCCTAGTTAACTAGCAATTCACCTTGTTATAAGAATTAGGATTTCAGGCCCAAATATCGCCCAAAAATTTCTGAAATTTCAGCCACAAACTCCTCTCACAAAACCCACAAAAACCCAAAATTGGTTTGGCGTAATTTTGACCTCCCAAAATCGACCCCCAAAAGCACTGTGTAATCCTTATGAATTCTACAATGGCTGCTACAAAGATGCTAGTGAACAACCAACCTCCCCTCCTTAGAAATTTCTAAAAATTTATATCTCAGGTCCTTGGTAAAAACCCAGAAAAACCCAAAAATGGTTTGGCCTAGTTTTGATCTTCCAAAAACGACCCCCAAAAGGTCGTATGCCCTCCAACTAAAATGAGCCAAAAGGAGCATGTGAGCACTTCAATTCCACATTGAAGCACATAAACAGAACTTCCCTCAACATAACATAATGAGAAAAGTTAACCTAAGCTAAAACCTACAAGTTACAGTTGTTGTAGTAGACTTCTGAAGGTGAGAATACACCTACAAGGCCTTCTCCATGCCCAAACACCTTCTAGAACTACCTGCAAAACCTCATTGATCCATACATCATTGGTTTCAAACCTGCAAAACAACTACTTAGATGTACTCAAATAAGAAATTAGAGGTCACCAATGGATTCAAAACATCCAAAAACCCCTAAGTGCACTCTTTTTGAGCTCCATTTGGCCAAAAACTCCAAAAGATATGGCTCTCCAAAACTCCATATGAGTTTTTACAGCTAATCATCCTACAAATCAGACCATTTGTCTAACGGTCCTAAAATTCCACCATGAATTCCGCCTTGAATTCCGCTAACCAAGTGACAAAATTTCCCTTCACCATGAAATTTGTAGGTTCATTAATTTTCCCAATGACCCCTTAACTCTAAAAATCATGACTATATGGGCCACATGGGGCTGACGGCTCGGCCTTAACGCCTGCCCCACCGACTTAGCCCCTAAACACAAGGTCATGGTCATGTGGGTGCCACGAGTCTAAGGGCTAGGATTAACTAGCCGCCTTTCCCGTTGGGTCCCAAGAAGATTGGCATGCGATCATATTCTTGGGGCACAGGACCTCGGGTTGGCCCCTTGCCGGAGTGCCCTTTCACCTTAGCAATGTCTGCTGGAGCCACGGTCATGTGGCGAAGTCATGACCAAGGGTCGGGTTCCCGCCTAGCCTCCCTTCTGTTGGGCGCTTAAACCTTTACCATCGTGATTGTATAGAAGTCGGATGACGAGGGATTAGACTCTTCATAGGCGCCCTATGCCATAAGTGCTTTCCACAAGCGCCAAGGAGATATGGTAACAAACATGACCGGGGGTCAGGGCTAGCAGCCCAACCCCTTCCTCCAATGGGTGTCGACATAAACTTTATATCCAAGTTTGGTTCTATGGTTATCAAGAGCCACTGCTCGGCCTATTAGTAAGGCGCTATGTTGTTGGATGGGAGGTCTTGTGTTTGAACCTCAAGAGGTCTATTTGACCCATTACCAAAATTTTGGCCTTTGTTGCGGTGCCACATGGCACCACTTCATTGGTCCACTTCAACATGTAAAACCAATCAAAATCACCCAGCTACCAATGAACCAGAGGATGCCAAGTATCAGCACCTAGTTATCTCGTACTTGCACAGCCACCCCGATGACTCAGTAGTATGGTCAATCCAACCAACTACCTAGTCAACAGACCTTATCAAATTTTGCTTGTTTGGTAAAACGATGAGAACACGATATCTGGAGCATATGGTGTCAGATTGAGGTGAAATGGATGTTGCTAGATTCAGAACGTCGAGCACTTCGACTTGATGCTAGTTTCAAGACTTTTTGGGTACTTTCATTTTTGAGCTAAAAAATGATCCCCTGATCAATGTTACATCATAATCCAACATAACCCTTAATGAATGTCCCAATTTGACACAAGTCAACTATGATGAACAATACAATGTGACATTACCATAATAGTCATTATTAAAAATAACCAATAGGGTCCACCATAATCAAGTATAGTAAACCAAAGCTGGCCATGGTCAACCAAAGTTAGACATGATCAATTGTGGTCCATCATGTTCAACCATAAATAACCATGATCAACCAAAGATAACCATTATAAAACATGGCCAACCATGTCACTCGTAGCTAACCACATTCACCATTTTTATCCATATTTAGCATGGTTATCCATAACAACCATAATGAAATTTGGTGAATTGAATTCAACCAATTGTCCACCATATTCTATCATAAACAATCATGATTAATCATACAAAAATCATTGTCAACTAAAAAACAACTATAATGAAACATTGTCAACTATGTCATGCATATCCAATCTAGTAACCATTATTTACCAAAATCAATCTAGTCAATGATAACAAAAAATTTTAATCTATCATAATTAATTATACTAAATTTTTTCAATATTTATTATATTGATATTTAAATTCCAAAATCAACTAATACTTTCTACCATTATCACACACAACCACTTTATTACTAGTTATCCATATAACCCATTCAGTCTCATTTTTTTTTCCACAATCAAACCATTGAAATATGTCAACGATTTTTTAATGATATGATTATAATGTTATATAATTAGTTTAAATGGAAATAATGTAAGAATTTTCTGGTCTCAGTTCCAGTGTAAAAAAAATTGCAGATGCCTCTGTTTCCAAATTCGGATTTGCAGAATTTGGAAATCGCCCTATGATAAATCGCATACGAGTTATCATGGAATAAGATCAGAAAATCTTACTATATCCAATTCCATTCCAACGAACAGTGCTTGCACTTTACGGTATGTACAGTGTACGAGACCCTTGCCATCTCACATTTGCTAATTTTTTTTCAGTGGGGTAGAAACTCCCCGCTGAAGAATCATGATACAACAAATGTCCCCGAAGCTAGCAGATAAGTAAATAAAGCCTGTTACGGAAATAGATTTTCAAATACCACCAAAAGGTGTTACGGAAACAGATTTTCAAATACCACCAAAAGGTGTTACGGAAACAGATTTTCAAATACCGCCGTAGCGTGAAGAGATACCATCTCGCAAAATTCGAACTCGGCTTAGGGGTGCGAAATCCAACTACCCAGCCGCCACATCGTGCACCACATCGTGCAAGTCACTCACGTGCAGTCACATTTGCTAATCTTATGCAATTAAAATCCCATTCGATCTAGTATATAAATTTGTTTGTCAAACAGCTGTGTTATGTCATTCAATCTGCACATTTTGGTCGAACGATGCCTTAAGCTTGACAACTGTGTTCTCTCATTTGTGATCAAAAAGCGATTCATCAATATAACAAGGGAAATATAACTTTCTAGAGAGATTATTGTCATTTAGTTATAACTTCTATCTCTGAATTGAAGGATGCTGACTTAGAACTTTGATTATAGTTTTATATGGATTTATACCAGTATAAAGATCAAATTTTTTGATGTCCAATTTTTTTTTTTCAAATTTTACACTTTAAAAGATGTGCAAAATTTTCCTCAAATTCTACACTCCATACGCATCGTACTAAATTATAGAATAAGCCTCTTGACGCAACAATTTCATACATTAGTACAAAAATATAGCTTCTGTTGAAATTTACTGTTACAAGTTTGACCAACTGTGCATGATGATCATACTTAGTGTATGGCAAGCAAAGTTGAAACAGTCAGAACAATAAATCATATCAATAGTTTGACCAACTGTGCATGATCATACTTAGTATGATCATACTTAGTGTATGGCAAGCAAAGTTGAAACAATCAGAACAATAAATCATATCAATAGACTTCAACAACATATAGCAAATCTAGAGAGTCGACATTTGATGCCCTACCACCAAAAAGATGAAAATTACATTTTCAACTCAGATGAAAGACAATTGTTAGTGAAGTCCAGCACAGATAGGTTTTTAGTAAATATTTCATGTAAAAACAGTACAATTTTTAAAGACAAAATTCATCTTTCATACAGAGATATACATATACTAAATGGTAATTATTATTGTGCGAGTATAAGTAAAATTCTGATCAAAATGACAAGCGAGCCATGATCTACATCTCAGTCCAACCGACCTAAAAGTTTTGGAATACCCAGAAGATAAAAAGTGACACATATAAAAGTTGTTTACAGATAATCTTCCACATGAATACACAAACCATATTGTTCTTATAACATCAGTACATCGAGGCAGCATAGCCAGCCATAAGATTATTAAACGGAACAGTAGAACTGTAAACATTTACCTCATAACTTCCATATACTGAAGAGGTACTACGGAAGTAAGCTGATCCCTCCACAGTTAAAAGAGTCCTCTGAATAAACAAACAGACGGTGCGAGCTAAAGCAGAGAGTTGCTGAAGCATTAAGGGTATGTTCCTGCTTGAAGGAATGAATAACACCGCCGAAAATAGGATGTCCAATACGCCTGGCATATTCCAAATAATATAATTTCAGATGAAATCAGCGCTTACAGTCCTTCCTTCACTGGCTTGGTTCTTCACCTTGAAGATTGGGGTTTTATAAAACTTGAATTAACGTAATCAGATTGGGGTTTTATAAATCTTGAATTAACCTAATCAGATTGGGGTTTTATAAAACTTGAATTAACCTAATCAGATTGGGGTTTTATAAATCTTGAATTAACCTAATCATGTTCCATCTGTCTCCTCATATTCATCTCTAGCGTACCCTCTCCTAACTAGTCCTCGTCCGGATTGGTCAGAACGCATAGTAAAGCCAACCGACAAAATCGTAACATAACAGATAATCGAATGTGATTGATTGGAAATTCTTGTGTTGCCAGTGGAACGTTTGGACAACGTAATTATAGTTGCATGACTTTATAACTTCCAAAATTCTTTTAGGAATTCCATAGCACAAACACAGTTGAAAGATTTTTCTACCATTGCTGCCGTAAAAGTCTTTACCTCATAATTCGTGCATTTGTAAAAGTCTTTATAATGGATATCAGAACCATGTACTACATATTTCCCATATCTATGTCTTCATAGCATCTTTAGATGCCTTCCAGATCCAACATGATGATATGGTGGACAGCCGTAACCAGGACGGTGGTCACGGGAGCTTTTCAATGGTAGTTCGCTATCACAAACCTAACTTATCATTTAAGTCTCTTATTCTTTAAAGTCCAATTCAAAATTTGGATCATTCATAACATATATATATTTTCAAATTTTGGATCATTCATAACAAGTATATTTTACCATGATCTCGACCATTCAAGTTGATTGTTTTTAGTAAAAATTGAGATATTCAATATTGAAGTATGATGAGAATATAAATGGTAAAATTATAATACAAATATAAACATGGGTATATTGTAATTATTTGATGGTCTTTTGTTTTATAGTCGTTGGTGAATTTTTAATTTGTGTTTTAAAATGTATAAGTAGATTTAGTTTAATGTATAGATAGATTTAATATTATGAAAAATATTTATGTACAAATATATGATTTAAACAATATTTTTTTATGTGATTTTGGGTAAAATTGATTAGAAAAATATACTTGAAAAAGGGAAAAAGAAAATGGAGTAGGTAAAATATATGATATATTTTTTTATTTTATCCGAAATTAAATATTTTATATTATGTTACTAACTATCTATCTATATATGTGTGTGTGTGTGTGAATTTTAATTCTTATGTATAAAATACAAATTCCTAATTAAGAAGAAACAATCAACTACATTAATAGATATGAAGAGAAACAAGTCTCTCTAATGTGAGTAGCAACATGTTCTAAGTTGCTCGCAAGTCCAACTTGACTAAGTATACATCACTTGGACTATGCCTCACTTTGCCAAGTGTTTTGATTAAGTATGGCACCATAAAATTTTTATTACTTAATCCAAAATCTAAGTCACTTACAATTACAATTACAGTGCAAATATCATATCAATGACACGTCATAAGCATCACAACTAATAATGTATACAAAAATAGATAACTATACAAGCACATCGACAAGTACACAATATTTAATGTTTGGGTGACCCATGACCTAAGATGAACTATTGTATTATATGTTGGTGGATAATGCAACATATACAATCATAGTATAAGGTTCACCAACTGGGTTGAGCTGCTTGCAACCTTACTTCTACAAAGAAATCTCTCTAGTTGCACTTGGATCACCATACCCATGCACTTCTTCCTCATATATTGTTACCTCAAGAAACACTCAAGAGGAAAGGAGTTGTTTCTCCATGGATCTTGTCCTTGGATCCATGAGATGGTGTGTGAGTTTCCAAATCCAATCCAAAACAAGTTATGCTACTACAATCCACATTCATAAAAGGGACAAGCAAGGAAGAGGTGCATACCTCAACCCTCAGAGATTGATTTAGATTTTTCAGATCCTTAGTTATTGAAGATCTTGCTCCTTTCCATAGATCGTGTTATGGCTGCTAGACTTGATTTCATATATACGGTCATGAACATACAAAGACGATGCTTGCCTTTGTGGATGGTAGATTAGCTTAACAAGTAAAATTTATACATAAACATGATCAAGTTACCCATACCACAAATAAGACACTGGAAGGGAAAGAAATTTTCATTCACATTAATCAAAGGTGCAATACATGATGTACCTTCAGATAGTTAGGCATCCTTTCAAATCCTTAGTACCTTCGAATCCTTTCCTTATTTATGGAGTGGGATAATTTCATGTGGAGGGAAAGTATTGTAGAAATCCACTAGCATGAGTGATAAATAATCTATTTGTATCTATCCCGTTGAGAAGGTCTCATTATATAGGATTTTTTCCAAACTTAGGAGGATGTACGGTTAATGACATGTGAATTGGATGGATACAACTCATGAACAGACTTGATGACATGTGAACCAAACATTTACAAGTTGTGCACAAGTTTCTTGCTTAGTTATGATCTTTTCCAAACTCACTAAGAACCTCCTTCTCAATTATGAGTTCAATTATGAATAATTATTATTTCATAATTATGAAACCGTGACAAAATAATTATGGAAAGTTACTTCATTATGTAATTTCATCCCTATAACATCTAATAACTTCCTTGTAAAACACATAAATAAAAATAAGGGAAAAATAGGATGTATTCTATCTAGCAACTAAGGTAAATTGAATTAGGGTCTCTCTCACTATAGTGGTTTGAGAGAAATAGTTATAACAAATGCCCCCTAATGGATGAGGTTAAAAATAGAGAAATCGATGGCCAAAATGCATTGTGAAAAACATGATTCAAAATGCAAGGAAGGAGTCGCGCCAAGGAATTGGATCAAATCCATATTGATACACCAAGTCTCAATCATAAAATAATCATCTCGAAGGTAGGAATACCTGTGCTCAACATAAAGAGAAATTGAAAATGGTTTCTAACCATACACTGCATATCTGGCACATCTGTTCACATAGGCCTTGAACCTTGGATAGGATGTGGGAATCCACATCTATACCTGAGGGCTTACTCTAGAACCTCAATGAGAAAGGCATCACACACTTAAGTCACATTGTGGACAAGGAGAGATCAACCTTCCTGCACCAAGCGTGGAAGTCTGCCCAGAGTCTACTCCTACCTATTCATTGGCACCAATCTTGGAGCACATACACAACAGCCCTCATTGAGTCTCACATTCGTATAAGGGAAGGGGGGGATGAGATTACATGGGCCATCGCAAAAAATGGACGGTACTCTCCAAAAGAGGGGTATCTACATCTTGCCAATAGACACAAGCCACACCACATAGATATATGGTGGAAAGGAATGTGGAAGCTCAAAGCACCCCCTTGAACAAGATTACTCATGTGGTCCATACTGAAGAATAAGGTATCGACGGGAGACAACCTGAACAAAAGGGGGCAATATGGACCCTATTGGTGCTGCCTAGGTAAGGACAACACTGAAACCTTGGATCACCTATTTCTCTCGTGTCCCATCACTATCAACCTTTGGAACTCCACTCTCTCTCACATACCCTCAACCTCCATCTAGAGGGGACAGACCAGAAGGGAGGTACGGGAAAATTGGTGGACATCTGCACCTACACCGAAAGCTAGGAACCTCCCCCTCCTCATTAGTTGGGAAATTTGGATAGCCAAGAACCATACCATCTTCCAGGACTCTGTCCCCCATTAGCCAACCATTATAGTCAGAATCCTAGTTGACTACAGTGCTATACACAAGGACGATGCTAACTCTCCTCCCAGAAATATCATCCCAAAGTCCATTGATCACACACAGCCTTGGGCATATTTTGATGGATCGGCACAAGAGACAGGATGTGGTGGAGGGGCAGCACTATATTTAACAGATTCCCACTACTACCATATTCAAATGGGACTTGGAGATGGCACTAACAACTATGCAGAGCTCATCACAGCAAAAAATCTCATTCAATTTGCAATTGAAAAAAACTGTCAAAATCTTCAAGTTTTTGGTGACTCGAAAATTGTTTGCAACTGGATTAACAAATCTTCAACATGTCATGCTTACACATTGTGACACATATTGGATGAGGTGCATATATACATTACATTTTTTGACAATTTTGCATGCCACCATATCTACAGGGAATAGAACACACTCACTAACAAACTTTCCAAAGAGGCAGCGATCAGGCCATGCAACCTCTGGATGATTCAGGAGCAAAGAGAAGGAGAACACTACCAGTACTACCACCACCCATACATGGACCATGCAGCACAGGCTCAACAAGAGCCTCATGTCATTTGATATGTGACCTGTTATTTTCATTTATATTTATTTTTCTTATACATAAATAGTACGTGTTTATAGGAATACTCTCTGCGTAGAATAAACAAAATTTTGAGTTTATTAATCAACACTTTTTCAAGGAACTATCTCCCTGCATGGAGAACATATTTTTTGTTTAATTTTTTATGGGCACAAAGCCTACTAAATCATGCATATGCTCATAGCACCTACAACATGCAATTTTCATTTCTTAATGAAAATTACAATTTTTCCAAGGGGAAAAAGATACATTGCATATTCATAACATGAAATTCTAGTACATGGCAACGAGACATATATAGTGGATCCATGTGACAAACCAAAAGATCATAGCCAAAAACAAAATCAGTGTGGATCTATGTGATAGAATATATCAATAGGACTATGGACGCATAGAAGATAGGTGCCTTAAAGTTGTCCTCAAATTAAATAAAATGATACATAACTCCAATGCAACTTGGGAATGGGGTCATATATTAGTGAGATGTGTTGAAAAATGTGACTTATGTTGATCTTCATAATGTAATACAATCAAATTTTTATCATTGATTATGTTCATTATTATTTTTATTTTGCAACTCATTTTCTTCATTCTTAGGAGTCAATCAATTCAAAAATAATTTATAAAGGGTCAAAAGAAATGTATTTGAGTCAAGTCCCATTTGGACATTTTGTAAAAGAGTTTTTGTTTTTTTAGTCAAAAAGTGAACACAAGACCAAGTCAACCCTCCTTGGAAAAGTCAAACTTAAAGGAAGTTATTCAACACTCTTGGAAATTTATAAATACAAGCCAACTCGGCCTCATTGATTAAACAAATCATCACATGGATTTTTTTGCTAAAGACAAGAAGAAAAAAGGAGTGAAGTCACAGGAGAGAGAGAAGTCGAAGGAGAAATAGATTGAGTGTTTTTAGATTGTTTCTGCTCACACATGCAAATTTTCTATGGAAGCTATGTGAAAATTATAGTTCCCAAATTCAGCCTTCACTACAGGTCTAAAAATTTTGCGATTTGATGAGATTTGAGAAGGCTTGATCAGTTTTTACTTTTGACTTGGTTGGAGGAGACTTGGAGGAGGCTTGGCTTGGATCTTTATGGAAATCTTGGTCTTGATTTTTAGTCTTTGATATCTCATTTTGATATAAGTCTATAAGAGAATGTTTGTTTTTGTTTTCTCCCTTGTGGGGTTTTGCTGGCTTGGTGTCTTGATTATGTTGTCCTTTGTCTCATTGTGATCTTTATGCTTTGAACTTTTGTATAATTTCTTGATAAAGAAGAACATAAATTAAAAGAAGACAAATAAAAATCACAAGCAATTATCAAGTAAGAGGAATCGAGATTTGATCTATCCAACACTTGGTTTCTAAATCTATCTAATATATCTAATAAATTCAGGGATGGAAGTCCATTTTAGCACTTACAAGTTCATTTGAAGATGAAAGAATGCGGGTAATTGAGAGTGGAGCTTTAAGGCATATGACAAGTGAGCATGGACAACTCAATACCCTATCAATAGGGATCTATTCTCACAAAGTTGAACTTGGATACAATAATAGCTACTCGGTCAAGGGGATTGAATCTACATCCATAGAGTTAGAGTCTAGTGGGAACATTCATCTCAAAAAAATCCTCTATGTTGTAGATTTGAAAACGAAATTTATTTCTATTTCTTGTTTAGAATATAAAGGAGACATGGTAAATTTTTTTGAAAGAAAAGTAATTATTTAGGAAAAGGGACCTAGTATAGAAAATGCAAGAATAATTGGGATTCATGAGGGTAGGTTGTATAGGATTCTATTGCCTCCTCCTCAAGATTTAGTATATTTGTACATCAATCCTTGGGAGTTGTGGCATAGAAGGTATGGTTGTCTCCATTACAAAATATTGCCATCCTTTAATCAAATGGTCATTGGTATACCCTAATTAAAGGAAGAGCATGAAGGAGTTTGTGCCCTTGGTAAAAATGTGGAGAAACCATTGCCTAGAAGTGACACAAGATCCAAGGAAATATTGGACCTAATCCATTATGATGTTTGTGGACTTGTGTTAGAAAAATCACTTGGTCATGATCAATACTATGTTCTTATATCTTAAAAGACTTGGATATATTTCTTGAAGTCTAGAGATGAAGTATTCAAAAAGTTCCAAGAGTTCAAGGTAGAAGTGGAGAATATGACAAAAAAGAAGATCGAGACTCTGGAATTAAGAGGGAGTTAATCGTTCCTTACAATCCTCAACATATTGGTGTAGTCAAAAGGAAGAACCAATCTATTGAATAATGTGTAAGAGTTTTGAAACACAACCAACACCTTCACAAATTCTTATGGGGAGAAGCCATTATGACAACAATTTACATCCAAAATAGAAGTCCTCACTGAATTATTGACAACATGACCCCAGAAGGAGCATTTATAGGAAAGAAGTTGAATGTTGATCACCTAATAATTTTTGGATGTCCTATATACATTCATATTCCCAAGGAAAAGAGGAATAAATTAAACCTCGTAGGTTTTAAAGTAAGCTCTATTGGTTATAGTATCTCATCCAAAGCATATAAAATCTACATCAAGGAAGATCGTTGTATTGAAGTGAGTAGAGATGTTACTTTTGATGAAATTTTTTCATACAAGAAGTTCAAGGATGTCACCATTGACTATGATGATGAAAAAGTACTTATCTTTTCCAATGAAGAAAATTGAGAGAAAGACAATCCTCTAGAACCTAAAATTGATCACCATGAAGAACCAAAAGGACCAAGTGAACCTATACAAGTTATCATCATTTCAGAAACTTGAAAAAGACTAGCTTGGTTAAGATAAACTCTAGAGGAAGACAAAGAACATGCAACAACAAAAAGAACATTCATGGAAATAAAGAAAACCAAAAGATATTCAGGTTATGCAACATATATGAAAAAATTCATTGAAGCAGTACCTACGTTGTACAAAAAGGTAGTTGAACATAAAGTATGGAAGAATGAAATACTAGAACAAAACCAATCAATAATGAAAAATGACGTTTGGGAAATTGTTCCTAGGCCAAAAGATAAATCATTTGTGACTCCCAAGTGGGTGTACAAAATCAAACATGAATTTAACAGTAGTATTGATAAATGCAAGGAAAGATTTGTGGCTAGACGATTCTCTCAAAAAGAACGAATTGATTATGAAGAAACTTTTCCTCCAACATCCAAGTACACTACAATTAGATCTCTCATCTCTATTGCAACTACTATGGGATGGAACATAAATCAAATGGATGTAAATACAACTTTTCTAAATGTCACAATTGATGAAGATGTGTACATTGATAAACCTCAAGGATTTTAAGTGCATGGAAAAGAAACTCGTGTTCGTGGGCTAAAAAAGGATATATATGGCTTAAAACAAACCCCTAGAGCATGGTATGCTAGAATGGATGCTTATCTATTAGGACTTGCTTTCGTCAAAAGAACTACAGATCCAAATCTATACATCAAGGTGGTAAAGAATGAGCCCATTATCATATTACATTATGTGGATGACTTGTTGATTAAATGTGTGGAACATCTTATTCATCAATACAAGAATGAATTGCAGTTGAATTTGATATAAAAGATCTTGGACTAATGCACTATTATTTGTGACTCGAAGCTTGGTAGAAACTTGGTGACATTTATCTTGGTCAAGGAAAACATATGATGAAGATCTTGCAGAAATTTGGAATCATGGATAGTAAACCTATGAAAACACCTATGATCACTAATTTGAAGAAGCTAAGTAGTTTAGATTTAAGTTTTGTTGATCCAACAATCTACCAATAGTTGATTGGTTCTTTGATGTACCTCGTGAACACTCATCCATATATATGTTTTGTAGTGAACACTCCTAGCCAATTTCAGATGGAGACTATACATGATCATTGGATAGAAGCTAAACACATCCTAAGATATATTTGTGGGACCATACATCATTGCTTAACCTACATTGCATGAAATGATATTCAGTTATTGGCCAGATTTGGATTGGGTAGGTAGTGATGCAGTTGGAAAAAGTACTATAGCTGCCTATTTTTATTCAGGATCCACTATGGTTTCATGGGCGAGTAGGAAACAAGACGTGGTTGCATTGATTATTTTTGAATCTAAATACGTAATAATGAGTAAAGTTAATCGAGAAATAGTTTGGCTCCATAAGTTCCTTGCATATTTGTTTGAAGGACCTTTAGACTCTAAAATTATATGTTGTGATAATGGAGTTGCATTTTCCATGCAAGGAAAAATCACATTAATGTCAAATATCACTACATTCGAAGCTTAGTATAGGATGGGGTAATGAAACTACAATACATCTCCACTAATGAAAAAATAGCATATATAATGATGAAGTCTCTTATTAACTAAAAACTTGAGTGTTTGTGAGACAACCTTGGGATTGTGGATATCTCCTCCCTAGTTGAGAGGGAGTGATGGTGGACAACGTATTCTCCATGAGTCATGTACTATGGTCAATATTAACAATTGTAAACCTATAAAGGCACTAGATTGGAGAATGGTGGATTGTGTAAGCATCAAAGATGTACATTCTTGAGTCACGTATTCAGATTGACTAGGATTAAGATCCTAAGTTGGATACATGGATGTGGTAAACAATGGTACAAAGGATGTAATTTTCTTAGATTACGAAATGGTATTATCAAGTCATACCTTAGCAACACCCATGTGGGGTATGTACCTAAGAGGTTGTGGTGTCCAAAATGTATGCCTCCTAGCATTGTGCTCTGATCTAATGGAGAGATAGAGATTGTTAGTTAAGGATTTGTTATTTTTTCCAATGCTAGCTATGATGATATAAATCATATTTGGTCCTTACCAATTCTGATCCTTTCTTATATGAATATTTCAGCTTGAGAGTATCATGTGTGTCATTATGAATACCTCCCTAGTTAAGAGGGAGTGTTGAAAAATGGAACTAGTGTTGGTCTTCATAATGTAATAAAATGTAAATTTTATCATTGATTAAGTTCATTTTTTTTTCAAACCATGTTCTGAATGCTTATAGAGACAAATGAGTAAAAATAATTTATAAAGAGTCAAAATAAATGTATTTGAGTCAATTCCCATTAAGGCTTTTTGGAAAATAAACAAAAAATATCTTTTTAAGTCAAAAAATCAACACAAGACTGAGTCAACCCTCATTGGATAAGTTGGCCTTCAAGGCCATTATTAGAACCTCCTGGACATGTATAAATACAATTGAACTTGGCCCCATTCATTCAACACATCAACACATTGATTTATTGTTTAGAAAACCTTCGGCAAAATCACATAATCAAACTTTTGTCGACGTGTTTCGAACCAACTAGTGTGGTTCATCGTCAGGACAAGTTGAAGAACCAAACTGGCAAAGCTTGAATAAATAGAGCGTGCAGAGACTCCAACAACTATTAAGGTAACGGCTAGTTTGACCTAATGCTCCTGGTCAAACCACTAAATTAATAAATTAATATTTCTATAAATAGCTAAATAGGTAAATAAGGGAATTCGATTGTTAATTAAAAATAAATAGATATATTAATATTAATATCTCAAAAATAATATTAATATTTTAATTAATATATCTCATGATATATATTAAATAAATTATTTCAATATTATATAAATACAAGAGAAAGGTAATAAATCACTATTATTTTAATAATTTAGTTACACTAGGTAAATGAGTAATAATTATTTAATGGTCTCTTTACTATTTAGTCCTTTAAAATATATTAAATTGATGGTCCATTAAAATAATAATACATGTTTATTATCTACTAAAACCTTATTATTCCTAGAAATTAGTTATAATAGGTAAATGTCATACTTTAGGGTAAAGACTAATATTATCATACTATATCCTTTAAACATACTGGTCAAATAATCAATAATCGATCAATATTTTATTCCAAAAAATATTAAAGGAACTAAGTCCTACGGTAATTATATCATTACCTATAAAGATCATGTATATTACCAATAGAATAACTAATATTGTAGGTATCAATTCTATTAATAATCAATATTTATTCAATATTTATTTATTCCAAAAATGTTGAAGTTAACTATGTCATTAGGTAAATGAATAATTATTAATAAGGTATAAAAAGGAAACATGAAAGAAGAAAAGAAATAAAGGAAAAATCAAATTAATAAAATAAGCACCATAGCATCTAACTAATAAAGACCCAATACTCCAAAAAGAGAGAAATCGGACAAACCAGCTAAAAGAAACAAGGCGGGGGGAGACAGACATCCTAAGACAAAACAAAAACAAAAACAAAAAGGGAGAAAGAGGAGGCTAGGAAGATAAGGCTGGGACCCAGCAACTGCTAATCTTCCAGCCATCATCCCTATTAAGATTGTTCGGCCTTTTCTCAATCTCCAGGGCCTCTCTAAATTTGCGATGGTGAAACTGCGCAATTCTGGCAACGACTTGAGCCTTTTCTATACATACATGATGCATAGTCTTCTCCGCATGCTCAGCCAGGGCTGAGGACTTGGCCCTACCATGCCTTAAGTCAGCCGAATGCTCGCTAAGCCGCTGATTGATAGAGCGACCAGTCTCACCAATATAAGGGGTCCCACAGGAACAAGGAATGACATAGACGCCCTTCATGTCCTTAGGGTCAACCGGGTCTTTCACAGACCTGAGGGAGCCACGGATAGTCTTGAGAGGTCTAAAAGATGCGGGAACATCATACTTCTTCAGAATCCTAGCAATCCTGTCCGTGATTCCTTGGATGTAAGGAAGGTTCACGCCCGCGATTCGATCATTAGGAACCCTTCGGACCGAAGGTTCTTTCTTGGCCCTGAGGAAGGCTTTTTGACCTAGGCGTCTATTGTAACCATTCTTCTCAAAGACTTCTAGGAGGTGAGCCTTCTCCTTCTCCAGGCTCTCCTCATCCGAAATTCTGACAGCACGGGTGGCAAGCGTGCTAAGAACCCCTAACTTCTGAGCGGGGAAATGATGCGAAGACGCATGCAAGTATTGCTCAGTATGCGTCTTCTTTCTATACACCTGATGAGAAAAGGAACCATCCACTTTCTTAGAAATGAGAACATCCAAGAACGGAAGACAGCCATTAACTTCTTTTTCCATCGTGAATTTAATGGCGGCGGATTGGTTATTGAGGTGACTGAAGAAACGATCCAGCTCGTCAGGACCATGAGACCAGACAACACCAGTGTCATCAACGAATCTTCTCCAAAGCTTAGGTAAGAGGCGAGAGGAGGCCAAAGCCCTGGACTCAAACTCCTCCATGAAGAGATTAGCCACGACGGGGGACAAGGGGGAGCCCATGGCAACCCCGCAAGTCTGCTCATAGAATTCTCCCTCGAAGCTGAAAAAGGTTGAGGTAAGGCAAAGTTCAACTAACTTAGCCGTATCAGGGTCAGTTAGCTTATTAATTACCTTCATGGCCTCATTAATAGGAATGCAAGTATAAAGAGAGACCACGTCAAAACTTACCAAAATGTCCTCGGGCTCAAGATTAATTCTCTTAAGATCCTCAATAAACGAAGCTGAGTCTTTGACAAAGGACTCAGTCTTCCCAACCAAGGGTCTTAACTTTGCGGCGAGGAACTTGGCCAGGAGGTAAGTCGGACCACCGATGGTATTGACAATGGGTCTCAGGGGGACCCCATCCTTATGGATCTTAGGAAGACCATAAATCCTAGGAGTGATGGGGTTACCCTCAATAAGTTTCTGGGCTAGAGGAATCGTGGTATTGCACGACTTGATCGCAAGGGCGACCGCTCTGGAAACCTTTTTGAGGGGATTCTTCGAAAGCTTCTTATAACTCCCACTATTACAAAGATGGTCAAGCATCTTATTTCTGTAATCTTTTCTATCCATGATAACGGCAGCCCCACCTTTATCAGCCTTTAAGACTACGACATCATGATTTCCGTTCAAGCTCTTCAGAGCCTCAAACTCAGCCTTGCTGATATTGCTACGGGGAGGCTTAGCCTTCCTCAGGGTAACGGCACAATCCTGCCTAATCGTGTCTTTAATCTTATCAGGAAGGTTCTTAATGCCAGATTCTACATCGCAAATTATGTCCTCAATCGGTATTTTTCTGGGCGCTAGGGCAAAATTAAGACCTTTCCCTAAAAGATTAAAAACCGCAGGCGGAAAAGAAAAACTGGAGAGATTTACCACTTTATTGTCCTTAGGGACGGAACTCGAATTTCCCGCCGACATACCCTTAATATCAGTCAAACAAAAACAGCTCTCAGACCCACCCAACACTTGTTTACCATACCTACTATTATTATTCTTAGCCACTCCCACATTATTACTTTTAAATATATCCGCCTTAATCTTATAGTCATAATTGTTTAAAATAATATTAATATTCGAATTACCACTACCACTCATATCCAATAATGCAGCCTTATTATTATTCTTAGCCACTCCCACATTATTACTTTTAAATATATCCGCCTTATTCTTATAGTCATAATTGTTTAAAATAATATTAATATTCGAATTACCACTACCACTCATATCCAATAATGCAGCCTTATTCTTATAGTCATAATTGTTTAAATTAATATTATCATTTATTTTGCTATTCGAATAATTGTTTAAAATAATATTATTATCCGAATTAGCAATACCACTCATATCCAATATTGCAGCCTTATTCTTATAGTCATAATTGTTAAAACTAATATTATTATTTATTTTGCTATTCGAATTCACCATACCACTCATATTCTCGCTCGAATCTGGGACATTATAATTAAGGGGGCTACTTACGGTTTTAATATCCACCTCAGCCGAAACGCTCTCACGGAACGACGAACCAGGAACCAAAGACTTCAACGCATAACAAGCCGGATCCTTGTGCACGCCACGCAAACTCGAACTGCCTGACAGCTCATCAGAGCCTCCGCACCGATCTAACATCGCTGTCCCATTTATAGCAGTGCCATCCGGAACAGAACCTGGAATCAACGATTTCAAAGAAAAACCAGCCGGATCACTTTGCACGCAACGAGAATTAGAACAGCCTGACAGCTCATCCGAGCCTCCGCGCCAATCTAGCAACGCTGACCCACCGATAGGAGCGCCATCCGGAACAAAACCTGCGTGCAGATCTTCAATCACCGAGCCAGTCGTAATACTTTCTGTCTGCTGCGCTGGAGACCGAATATTCGAACCCAAGGATTGGTGGATACCATAGGCTGCTTCCATGCTCGATCCGCTGCGGCTACTCACATCGCCGAGACCAACAGAAGAAGGGCCGCATAAAACCCAGGCCCTCAGGGAGGAGACTTGGTTAACAGAGACACGACTGACAGAACCCTGATCCTCGAACAGACTCGACTCCTGAATCGTACAGCGCGAAAGTTTTTTATACTTCGCGGACTGCCTGAGCTTAAGGGACTCTTCTAATCTCATGGACTTTAATGCCGAACATGCATCAATCCGGGACCAGAGAGAAGCAGGAAACAAATTTGCCAGCTCCACATGAGCCGCCAGAAGACGTCTGGATCGATGATCCAGATCCTTCCTAACCCTGCTAATCTCAGATCTGACCAACCCTAAGCTAGCCTTAAGAAAAACGCCATGGTTCTTGGGAATATTGAGATTATGCTTAATCCGGGCAAAGTTAGGAATAACCGAGGAATCTCTGCAACGCTTAAGAAAAACCAGATCAGATTTCAACTTAGTAACCTGCATGCGTGACCACTCGAATTGATGTACCTTTTTAGCCGCGGCTTCTCCGTGCAGGGAAATTATTAAGGAATTTAGACTTCTGTGATCCATAACATTGTTTAGAAAACCTTCGGCAAAATCACATAATCAAACTTTTGTCGACGCGTTTCGAACATTGATTTATGTGCCAAATACAAGAAGAAAAAGGAGCAAAGGCAAAGCAGAGCGAGAGAGAGAAGTAAAATGAGAAAGAGACCCAGGTGTTTCTAGCTTGTTTTTCTCATATGTGTGAAGTTTTTGGGGCAACTTTGAAAAACTTACCCATATGAAATGCATCCTTCACTATAGGTCCAAACTTTATATGATTTGACCATATTTGGGAAGGTTTAACGAGCGTTGAATTTTGTTGACTTTTGACATGGTTGGAGGGGACTTGGAGGAGGGTTGACTTGGATCGTTTTGGTATTTTTATTATTGTTCTTGAGTCTTGGATATCTCATTTTGATATTATTCTATAAGAGAAGGATTATTTGGGTTTCCCCCTTGTGGGGTTTTTCCCTAGCTTGGAGCCTAATTTCTAGTGATATTTGTCTCTTTGTGATCTTTATGCTTTGAAGTTTTGCATAATTGCTTGATGAAGAAGAACATAAATTAAAATAAGACAACTAAAATTCACTAGCATAGGGTTGGCCAACACGGAATGTCGAAAAGGACTGCAAATTGCAAACTAAGCCTTAGACCTCTCATGAAAATGTAGTGCCATGACCCAAAAGTGACTTGGGAGCATTGACTAATGAGCACCACGTGATACTGTGTAACAATGCAAAAGGCATTCAAGCATGCTCAATAGTGACTGGAAGAGTAACTAGTGAGACGAGTGAACATATAAATATGTATGATATGGTTCCTAGAAAATCTAAAACCTAGTTATAAGGTAATGACACAAATAGGTTCCATGTTCAAAGGTGACAGGACCAGGGAAAATTTTAAGAACCCCCCCTAAATTTATAAATATAATAAATGGGCGAATCTCCATGGTATATAGGAAAAATGGAAGGCGATTTTATCAATAATATAATATGTATATATAATTTTTTGGCGAATCTCTCACCAGGCATGGTGAATATTTTACTCAATTATAAAATCTTGTAAGACCTTGGCGAGTCTTTCACTAAATAATAAAACTTTGTAAAGTCCTAGTGAATCTTAGCATAGGCTACATGTTGGTTTAATTCCCCCATTTAAATAGGCTACATTCCAGGTCAATACCATGGGTCAATACCATGTGCCATTTTGGTGAATACCATGGGTCAATACCATGTGCCATTTTTATTTTTATTAATTCTAATATTAGGGTTAATAATGGTTTTTTGCATGGTATTAATAACAATCTAGTCCATGGTATTTGTCCCATAGTATTTTGGCCATAGGTTTCACCTAAATATAACCCATTTTTTGAGTGTTCGTAAATATAAGGTGACTTATGGAGTAAATATAAAAAATGTTTTATTTGTTTACCATACCTCTCGTTTATTTATATTTTTATTAATTTACCATACCTCTTTTACAAATATGGTATTTGGCCCATAGGATTCACTTAAATAAAACCTCTTTCTTGAGCCTTCATAAATAGAACGAGGGTTATGGACTAAATATAAAAAGAGGTTTTATTTATTTACGATACGTCTAATTTATTTATGTTTTTATTTATTTACTTATATTTTTATTTGTTTACACCCTTACATGTATATAAGGTGACTTATGGAGTAAATATAAAAAATGTTTTATTTATTTACCATACCTCTCATTTATTTATATTTTTATTAATTTACCATACCTCTTTTATAAATATGGTATTTGGCCCATAGGATTCACTTAAATAAAACCTATTCTTGAAAATGGGCGAATGGATTCACTTAAATAAAACCTATTCTTGAAAATGGGCGAATGGAAGGTTGTAAGTCCTAATTTCAAGGGCTAAATTTACCTTTTTTACCCTCTCCCTTAAAATAAGGTGGGCTATTTGAGGTGATTTGTAAAAATGTACTATGATACAAAATATTCGCCCACTAAAAATTTAAAACCCCTTAATTTCGCCAAAGGGCGAACATTCGCCCCTAAAATTATCCTTGGACAGGACTAATGTTTTCATTTTAACTGATAGAATGGAAAAAGATAATTCTTTCTCCCTATTTTTGTCTTTTTATTTATTGGGATCTCCTTCATATTTTAGAGAGCATGAAAGAGAAGACAAGTAAGATAAATAATGACTTTTTCATTTAGTTTTTAATGATCTTGAAATAGAGATAAATTGATGCTCGATAAGGTGTCTTCTTTATGGTTTAATGAGATTGAGGAAGAGGTAGTAGTGTGCTCAATACACAATGTCCTTTTCATGAGGTTTTAACGATTCTAAAAAATAGATAAAAGGATGTGTGATACCCTTTAGTGTTTAATGAGCATGGTAAGGACACAAAGAAAGTCTTCCCTAGGGGAACAAGTGGCATAAAGGGTAGATTCAGCTAGTTTTGAGCTGACGAAACCACCCTAAGAAAAGAAGATAAAATAGTGGTCTCTCCAAGAAATATAGAACACCAAGTTAAACTCATCATAGCGGTCTCTCTAGGAAAGATATAACACCAAGTAAAAGTAAGAAAAAGGGTGAATGGTAGTGTGATTGAAATGGTGATATGATACCAAGGTATATCAACATGCACAAGAGAGGCTAAATATATTAGCAGTCACAAGGTAAAAATTAGTGACGGGATCATCCCAGGGTATAGCTGAAGATGTTAAATAAAAGTACATGATGCTTAGATTCAAATTCATGGTGGGCCAAAAAAGAGGGATTCCAAAGTGATAAAAAGATCTGTCATGGAAACCAACATGGCAAAGAGGTGTCGAACTAGAGCATCCATGTGAAGGAAGGATTTAATGAAGAAAATAAAACATGTAAATATAGAGTGGCTATTGTCATGACGTGATGGGATTGGACCTAAGGTGTAATGAAGATGGCAATAAAAATTAATGATGTGAAAAAACTAGCATGGAAATACCTACCCATATATGCTAGGTTCAAGAATAACATGCCTAAGGTCAAGTGGATGTAGCAATAAAAATGCCACCCTATGTCATAAAAATCATCCAGAAAGACTAGACCCATGTTTAAATCACATCATGAAATAAATAAAACTAGGATCAGGTAAAAATAACAACAATATTTTAAACATTTTTTATGTTTATAATGTTTTTAATTTTTTGGAATATATGACGTACTAAAAAAATGCCCACGTCACACACCAAAAAAAAATGAAATACACATGTAAAAGGTGCAACACAATCAGGTAGGTTAATTCAAGTTGTGTTCACTACCAAAGCATATGCCAAGGATTCCCGCATATTAAGTACTCATGGGATTTTATGTGTACCATATGATGCACCATGATGTGGCCATGTTGTAGAGAGTTTAATATTTTACCAATCCCTAATGCTTTATGATCCTAGGAAAAACATAGAACCATATCATTATCATGAAACACCCAAGGACATATAGAAAGAATAATCTAGTGAGCCAGTACAACTCCTTGACAAGGATTATCAAGACTTAAAGGGGGTACAAGAAAATTTTCAATAGGAGGACGTGGATTAGAAAATTAATTGGAAATTTTAGTATTATAAACCTAAGACTTGACTCGGTCAAAGGGTGGCACTTCTATGGATGGCTTAGAAAATACCCCTAGCCTGATTTAAGATTTAGTTTGCCAATCTCTACCATTTGTAAGCCATTGAAAATAAAGGAATCAAGTGACACAATATCGCTTGGATAATCAATAAAATTCATGAATTATAATATAAATTTTTGTGAAGAGAATTCCTCATCGAGGGAAACCTGTGGAGTAGGAAGTGTGATGACTTGGGTAAGAAATATATCATGATCATGTTGCATATTGGGATGGACTTTATAACCAGTGTCACGAGGTATTGTAAGGACTGTCAAAGAAGTAATCCCTTCCACTAAAGGTGACATATTCTCACCATACAATTCTACATCTGAAGGCGATGACAACACCCAAGGATCAGGGCAAATGTGGCACACTATTTCCATAAGAGATCATATGCATGGGAGTGACAAAAGTAGATGGATAATTAAGCATGGGTATAGGAAAACAACTATAAGCAATGGAATTTTGAAAATTCTTGTGCCAATGCTCTCATAGGTTGAAGTATTATCTGTAATAAATCGCACATTAGTGGCCATAGTGGTATACTTGGTTATCAAAACATAATACTCAAGTTGAGAAATTATGAAAATCATGTTTTCATGAGTAAAGTGAAGCACATGAAATACCATTGACACAATAATAGTCATGAACTAAAACCAATTATGACTAAGGAGCAAGTTATAACCCAATACGACTTTGAAAACTTCAGCATTTATAGTGAAAATTCCCCCCCTAGATTGATGAAAAATGAATGAAGAAAACCCCGGGGCACAAAGGTATGGCCATCGAAGTTTTGAACTATTCTACTTGACTTTAGAGTGATGGAGAAAGAAGAGATTTATAACATGACACAAAGAGAACAAAAGTGGAAGGCCCTCCATGCACAAGCATGCAGTGCACATATATGGATTGAAGAAACACACAAAGATACAGAAAGTGGTGTTATGTAACCACATCACAAAAACAAAAGGACTTGAAAATAAGCCTCTTCAAGGGGGAAACCTCCTTTCACATCACATAAATGAAAAAATCTTGGATGATTCAAATGACAAGAACTCCTTGGTATATATATTAGTCTAAAGGGTAACAATATAATCAGGGCCTAGATAACAATAATAATGTAAGATCACAATAATAAAAATAGTGGGCTTTTATGGGGCACAAAAATAACAATGTGGGGACTACATGGGCACAACACTAACAATATAGGGGCTATCCTAGTATTATAGAGACCTAGCATTCCCCTCTCCTTCAAAAAAGTGTTGTACTCAACACTTCAGTAGTTTTGGATGCTTCTATATAAATTTCTCATCCTCCCTTGTGGACTATTCAGTGGGTAAGTTATTCCACTTAATGAGGTATTCTAAAATCGATCGCTTTTGTAGTTGTTGGGTTCTTGTTTTTGTGACTGATTCAGGATACAATATAATTTTTCCTTCCTCATAAACTTCTGGAAATATTGTTTAAACTGGGAGCTTGTCACCGATAACCTTATTTAAGCATCAAACATGGACAACTAGGTGTACTCGGGAAGCTGAAAGCAACTACAATTTGTATGCCATAATACCAATATTTTGGAAAAAATTGTAAGGACCATAGTACATGGGTGATAATTTATTATCATTCTTAGCTTGCTTGAGGTACATCTATTTATATTGTAGTAGTTGTAAAAATACCCAATTGCCTATGTGAAAACTTCTTTCACTGCAATGATGATCTTCCTATTATTTCATTTGATTTTTGGCTAGAGCACAGTTATACTTTAAGAGTTGGACAACTTGTTGTTGATGCTCAATGTGATCTTCCACTGCTTGAAACTTAGAATTTTCTCTTAAATACAATGAGATTTTGTCATGTAACCAGCTCACAAAAAGATAGAAAAGATAGATCAACACCTTAGAATTTAGCCTCTTCGAGGGGGCAACATACTTTACATTACACAAATGAATGATTCCTTGATGATTCAAATGAAAAAACCTCCTTTCTATATATAGGAGTCTAAGGAGTCACAATATAACCGAGCCGACCTAACAATAATAATATAAAGGCACAAAAATAACAATAGAGGGATTCTATGGGACATAGTAATAACAATATGGGGACAATAGGGGCACAACAATATTAATAATGGATACAACTACAATAGTAATGGGGTAATCACTAGCATTATAGGGACCTAACATGCCCCTCTCCTTCAAAAAAGTGTTGTCCTCAACGCTTGAGTAGTTCTGGATGCTTCTGTATAAAACTATCATCCTCCCATGTGGAATCTTCAACGGATAAGTTCTTCCACTTGATGAGATACTCCGAAATTTATCGATTTCGTAGTTGTCGAGTTCTTGTTTCTGTGACTGCTTCCGGTTCCAATATAATTTTTCGTTCCTCATCAAGTTCTGGCAATATTGTTTGAACTGGGAGATTGTCACCTATAACCTTCTTTAGATATGAAACATGGAAAACAGGGTGCACTCAAGAGGCTGCAGGAAGCTCCAATTTGTATGCGATAGTACCAATCTTTTGCAACACTTTGTACGGACCATAATACTTTGGTGATAATTTATTATCCTTCTTAGCTTGCTTGAGGGACATTTTTTTATATGGTTGTAGTTGTAGGAATACCCAATCACCTACATCAAAACTTCTTTCACTGCGATGTTGATCTACCTGTTGTTTCATTCTATTCTGCGCCAACAAAAGGTTATCCTTTAAGAGTTGGAGGACTTGTTGTCGATGATCGATGTGTTGTTCTACTGTTTGAACCTTCGAATTTTCTTTTAAATATGATGTGATGGATGGTGGCTGATATCCATAAAGTGCCATAAATGGGGTCATTTTTGTTGCTGTATGGAAGGAAGTGTTATACCACCATTCAGCCAGAGGCAACCATTTGACCCATTATGTCTATTTATTAGATGCAAAGCAACGAAGATATCCTTCCAAACATTTGTTTACTATCTCAGTTTTCCCATCAGATTGAGGATGATAAGATGAGCTATGAGCTAACTGAGTACTGAGACAAGAAAATAATTATGTACAAAAATTTCCAGTGAAAATGGGATCTCTGTCACTTACAATAATCTTTGGGTTTCCATGTAGCTTTTGAATTGTTTCCATAAATGCAGTAGAAACTATACTGGCTTTAAATGGATTTGATAATGCACAAAAGTGTGCATACTTGGTAATTCTGTCAACTACCACCATGATGACACTCTTTCCCTCAGACTTGGGTAAACCTGTGATAAAATCCATTGAAACCTCCTCCCAATGTTGGCTTGGAATGGATAAAGGTTGTAATAGACCCAGGGTCTTAATTGTTTCAACTTTATTTTCTTGGCAAAACAAACATTCCGCCACAAACTTTTGAATATCTGATTTAAAGCTATCCCAAAAAAATTCCTTCTTAACCCTGTGGTAAGTTTTTAAAAATCCTGAGTGCCCTCCTAAGGGAGAAGTGTGCAATTCCATAAGAGTCTTTTGCTTGAGTTGGGAATTCTTACAGAGGTATAAGCGATCTTTGTACCATAACGAATCATTTTTCCAGCTAAATGTATCAAATGCACTGGAATCTTGTTGTAACTTTCGAATAAGTGCCCACACTTCTTCATCATTCTTGATTCCTCCCTTGCTTTGTTTATCCAATCTGGTTGGGTAATAGAAATGGCGCACAACAATGCTTCCACATCCTCATCCTTTCTTGAGAGTGCATCTGCCACCACATTTTGCTTCCCTTTCTTGTAGATGATTTCAAAGTCATAACCCAACATCTTTCTGACCCACTTTTGTTGCTTTTCAGAGGATAATATTTGTTCTAAAAGGTATTTAAGGCTATCATGATCCGTTTTTACCTTGAAGTGTCTTCCCTTTAGGTATGGTCACCATTTCTTAAGTGCATGTAGTATTGCCAACATTTCCTTCTCATAAATAGCTTTGTGTAAAAGCTTTCCCTTGTTTGGATGACTCTCAAAAGCAATGGGTCTTTCATCTTGCATTAAAATAGCACCAATTCCATTTCCTGAAGCATCACATTCCACAATAAAGGTTTTTGTGAAGTCTGGTGTAGCTAAGACCTGTGCTTGGCACATTGCCTCTTTAAGATGTTCAAAGGCATTTGTTTCTTTTGAAGTCCATGAAAATGCATCTTTCTTCAATAATGTTCTTAGAGGTGCTGCTATTCTCCCATAATTCTTAACAAACTTGCGATAATACCCTATCAACACGAGAAATCCTCACATGCTTTATGGATGTGGGGATTTTCCGTTCCTTAATGGCTTTAATTTTGCTAGGGTCTACCTTAACTCCTTCACGAGATACAATATGACCCAAATATTCCACCTCTTGTACTCCAAAGAAACATTTGGATCTTTTTACATATAATTGTTTCTCCTCCAATAGCTGTAGCACCCTATCAACATGTTCAACATGATCCTTCAAGACTTGCTATAGATTAGTATATCATCAAAAAATACTAACAAAAATTTTCTAAGGAAGGGTTTGAAAATGGAATTCATCAAACCTTGAAATGTAGAAGGTGCATTGGTAAGGCCAAAGAGCATGACCAAAAATTCATAATGACCCCCATGAGTTCTAAATGTTGTCTTTGGAATGTCTTAAGTCTTCATTCTAATTTGATGAAATCCTGAATGAAGATCCAACTTGGTGAAGTAAATTGATCCATGCAATTCATCCAGTAATTCATCAATGACAGGAATGGGAAACTTATCTTTAATAGTGAGCTTGTTGAGCTCCCTATAATCTGGACACATGCGCCATGATCCATCCTTCTTGTGTACCAATACTATTGGAGCAGAGAAAGAACTTTGACTAGGTTGAATTATACCAGCCTCTAACATTTCTGCAACCATACGTTCAATTTCACTCTTTTGGGCATAGGGATATCTGTATAGCCTGATGTTTGGAGGAACACTTCCTGGAATTAGATGAATAGCATGATCATGGTGACGAATAGGTGGGAGACCTTTGGGAGTCTCAAATACCTTGGAATGATTGTCCAACACTTTTTGGAGATCTGGATAAATAGATGATTTCATTGTGGAAACATCTAGCGAACATAATTGTGCAATTACACCTCTTTGTTCCTTTTTTAGAAGCTTTGTCATACCATTAGAGTTGATTATCTTTCCCAATTTCCTTGCAATACCCCTTAATTCAACTTCCTTTCCTTCCGCAGAAAATTTCATGAAAAGTTCTTGAAAATTAAAAGCTATTGTACCCAAGGATTGTAGCCATTGGACTCCTAGTACAACATCAGCACCTCCCATTGGAATGGAAAGAATTGAGCTAGTCAATACATATTATCCCATGGATAGCTTGATATTATGGCACATTCCAAAGCAATTTATTGTTCCTCCATTTGCAACCATCACTTGACACTCTGGTGTTGGATATAGGAAGCAATTCAATTCTTTTGCTACTTAAAATGAATAAAATTGTGGGTAGTTCCTGAATCAATCAACACTATTATTTTTTTCTTCTTGATTTGTCCTTCTATCTTGATGGTTTGAGGAGTGGTAATTCCAACCAATGCATTACAAGATATGGTTGGATTCATTTCTTCTTTATCTAGGCTTTGCTCCTAGAGTATATCCTCTTCTTTTGACCTTTCTTGCTCCTTTTCTTCTTCCTCTTCACAATCTATGTAGAATAATTTCTTCTCAGCACACTTATGACCTTTAGTGTATTTGCTATCACAACTGTAACAAGGCCTTTTAGCTCTTTTTCCTTAAAATTAGTGTCAACCTTATAGGTTGTGGAAGACTAGGGGAAACAACACTTCCATCTTTATAGTTGTGAGTGGTATGCTTCCTGGTTGCCATAATTTTGCTTTCCATTTTTCTTGCTAACCTGAATGCCTTCTCTAATGAATCAGGTTCCAAAAGGCGAACATCATGTTGGATATTATCCTTTAAAGTCCCTATGAACACATCAATCCTATGCTCCTCTAGAATATTTTTTACCCTTATGTTCAATTTTTGGAACTCCTCAATGTGCTTGATTATTGAACCCTTTTGTTTGAGACTTATCAATTGGCTAAAAAAAGTGTTGCTTTTTGTATCCTCATAATGTGTTGCCAATTCTTCCGTAAAAATTGCCCAAGTGATAATTTGTTTACGAGAGCAAAGTCATTGATACCATACAAACTGATTTGGTTCCAAATATAAAGTTGCAATACGTACCTTTTTTGTGTTTTGCACATTATTGAGATCGAAAAATTGCTCCATCTGTAATATCCATGTTGCGGGCTTGCCATCAAACTTCCTCATATCGATTTTTGGAATATGGTGGGTCTTCATCAAACATTAATGTCTATGAAATCATGATTAACATTTCTTTTGTTCGCATCATGAGTTTCCTTTACTGCCCTTTCACCATTAGTAAGTATTTCTTGTAGAAACTTTGTCAAATCTATCTTCAAATCTACCATGCTTGTCGTCAAATTTGTGTTCAAATCTATCTTCAAATTGTCCATCTTAGCTTCAATGCCATTCATCTTAGCTTCCATGCCATTTATCTTAGCTTCTGTTAGCTTTTGTGAGAGTGACATTTGTTGCACTTGGTCTTGTAATTTTGATATATCATGTAGCATTTCTTCCTCTTCTTCATGAGTCATGCTAGAGATTTCATGTTGCTTACTAGTTGTTTGCATTTTCTTTCCTCATGGAATCAGTTACCGATAACAATGCTCTATTATGCCCTTTGAATTCCTTCAAAATAATTTTTCAAACCAAGCTTAAGCAAGATTTTAAAAAAATCTACACATCTTTTTTAACTTTGTAGGAGCTCGATATTGCCTCTGATGTATACCTGTAATTTTGGATCATCCGGTTTTGAAATTGTGACCTGTAGTAGCCCTCTGTGTCCTCTTTCCAATGCCACCAGTATGATCCAAATTGGATTCTCCAAGGAAGAGTTATGCCAAATCTCCCACAGTGACCTGATTATAGACTAGTTAAGTAGTGCGAACTTGTACGATGTGCCACGTGTCCCTGTTTCGACCTTTGGCTCCGAAAAACATATACAAGAAACTATACTCCATTCCCTTTCTGTACCTTCTTATGAAATTTCAATCTGATGCTCAGAGAGAAAGTTATGACGATTTTCACCAGGTCACCTACTTGGAATGTAATTCAGGAGTCTGCAAAAAGACCAACTTCCTCAGATCATATCTCCACAAATATAGCGCAAAAGGCTCTGAAATTTGGACCCAAGGTTCAGTGTGATTTTTTCTGAAATGGGTTTTCTTTTTTTTCTTCTGAAACATCGCAAAAAAAACGGTTATAGAAAAAATTCCACGATGACCTATTTGGAGCAGCGAAACCTTAGAATCCAAAAGCTCTAATACCAAATGTTATGAAACCAGCTCACAAAAAGATAGAAAAGATAGATCAATGCCTTATAATTCAGCCTCTTCGAGGGGGCAACCTCCTTTAGATTACGCAAATGAATGATTCCTTGATGATTCAAATGACAAAACCTCCTTTCTATATATAGGAGTCTAAGGAGTCACAATATAACCCAGCTGACCTAACAATAATAATATAAAGGCACAAAAATAACAATAAAGGGATTCTATGGGGCACAGTAATAACAATATGGGGACAATAGGGGCACAACAATATTAATAAGGGATACAAATACAATAGTAATGGGGTAATCACTAGTATTATGGGGACCTAACAGATTTATGGTGGATGGTATCCATAAAATGCCATAAATGGGGTCATTTTTGTTGTGGTATGGAGGGAAGTGTTATGCCACCATTATGCTAAAGGTAAAAACTTGAACCATTGTGTTTTCTTATTAGATACAAAGAAAATAATATATCCTTCCAAACATTTTTTCACTATCTTAGTTTGTCTATTAGATTGAGGATGATAAGATGATCTATGGGCTAATTGAGTACCGATACAAGAAAATAATTTTCTCTAAAACATTTCAGTAAAAAATGTGATCTCTATCACTTACAATAATATTTGGGTTTCCATGTAGCTTTTGAATTGTTTCCATAAATGAAATAGGCATTGTATTGGCTTTGAAATGATGAGATAGTGCACAAAATGTTAATTTTTCTTAGGGCTATATTTTTGTTTGCTTTGATAATTGCAATTCAACATTTGCATATTAAATTTACCCCATAACATCATAACATTATTCATATTTACAACATTATTCAACATTATATTTGATTATATACAAAGAAAAACATCATCATCAATGTAACAGAACATAAAGGTACAATTAAAAAAATCATTTCCACATAGAGACACCAAGACTGGTCAGAGACTAGGACAAAAGACATTATGCGGAAAACCCTTTCAAATTATTCTTCTTATTAGTTTTTCATTGAATGATCATGAGAGGAAATTTTGGCCTAAAAGTGCCCATGAAAATTTCACGTACATAATATATAAACCAATCAAAATCCTTTAAATTTAAAAAAAAAAAGGGACATGTAAATATTTTGGAGGGAAAATAAAAATACTATTTTTTAAAATGTATTTTTGGCTTATCTCCTTATACGTTTACTCAAATTTCAAGTGTAGACACTTGTTGGATGCATAAATAGGTTTTGCATCCAACAAGTATCCATTATGTGTACTTCTGAGAAGACCAACATTGATAAAAATTGAAGATACATTAAACACGTATTTTAATGTATCTTCATTTTTTATCAATACAGATCTTCTCAAAAGTATGCATAATGGGTACTTGTTGGATGTAGAGTTTAATTTTGCATCCAATGCATACACTTGAAATTTGAATAAACCTATAAGGAGATAAACCAAAAATACATTAGGAAAATAGTTTTCTTCTTTTTCCTCCAAAATTCATAACTCTTATTTTATTATTATCCTATTATTTTATTATTTTTCCTTAGGGGCCACTTTTAGGCTGAAATTTCCTATAATGTCAGCAGGAGAGAGTACAATGATCCATATCAACAACCATAAACCTATCCAAAAAAATCAAATAAACAATATCTGTGAGATGAACCCACCAATGTAATTAACTGCCAAATTTTGTGGTTAACTTCTGAACCTTGCGGTCAATGAGAAAATTCTGTGATCAACTAATAAAACCAAACCCTAGGTCCTAACCACACAAATGACATGATGTGTGTGTGTGTTTGAAAGGGTTCAACCACACAGATGAGCCTGCTTATGTGTGGTTGTAGCTAAAAATTTCATGTTACAAGCCTATGGTTGTGACCCAAAAACCCTAGCAAACGTGTGAACTTCAAACCCTACAATTTCAAACCAATGCGAGAGAACTTACATGAACCATCCGAGACTTGTAGGATCTAAAACCAAAGAAATAATAATAAAATAAATGCTTCATGATGATCTCCAAATGAGGGCCACTTGAATTGTATTTATAGTTGTCCATGGGTGTCAAATTTATGTTTTGAGCTGACCTGATCAAATATGCACATGTGGGGCTTAATTCAAAGATACACTTTCCCTCGTCCAAATTGAGCGCTTCAATATTCAAAATTGGTCCTCTCAAGAAGAGGAATCCCATCCCATGGTTGGAATTTTTCACTGAGCTACCAAATTGACACTCCCTCTTAGCTAGGGGGAAATTCCAACTACAAAATGTAATCATTGCAAGTATCTTGTCATCAAATCATATCTAATATCAAGTATCCCGTCATCAAGTGTCATCACTACACATCTATGCTTATCTCTACTTATCTCTTGATTGTCTCCTCTCATATGTTGAAAATTCATGAATCTAAAAGAAGAATAATTTGACATCATAGGGGAGCCTAAGCTACCACCCTCTATCCATTGCAAAGCCACTGCTACCACCCAGGAAACAATAGGGAGCACATCTCAACCTTGAACCAAATCGAGGAGCTTAGTCTCAAACTGGAACTGCACAATGGAGCACATCTCAACCCAAAAATCATAATGGGGAGCACATCTCAACTGAGCATCTCATCGGGGAGCAAAACATCTTCAACCCCATATCGAGAAATAGATGATATAGGGGAGAAAATCTCAATGAATCCTATTTCCCACTTATCTTCCCAATAATGACCCTTAAGAGTCATGTGGTAGAACACCTTCATCATAATAATCTTGTGTTGTACACCCATAAGTACACTCCCAACCCATTGGCCAGATGGGGAGTGATATTCCCAACTAGCCCAGCTTCTAAGTATGTGCCAACAGGGGTATATTGTACATAGAACAAGATAGGGTAAAATACCCAAATTGTAAAAGCATATAAGGATTACACACACCCTATGGGTGACAAATATGGGAGAAAGATCTATTATCCTATTGTCTAGAGATCCATCAAACCTAGGAGCCCTCTATCTCAATTCTTCACCCTGGGAGCTCAGACAAGGGGGAAGAGATGACTTAGTGTTCTCGATCAGACCTTCTCTTTTTAGATCAGAAACATATCATTGTGCTCATATCTGGTATTGGCTCAGCCATCATGTCGCAATAGAAACATTCTCTTGTTCATGCAGTACACCAAATCAAATATTATATTATAGCTACTACATATCACAAAAAGGATACCTTATTTACCCTCCCTCTCATCAAGGCAACAACCACAAGCCTAAGCTTGTTTCATATAACAACATCGACTAAAGATGTATCAATCCCATCTATATAATAGATTCTCTTCCAATCAAATCCCACTCATTATTATTGAAATGTATCCCTGGCATGTCCATATCTTGCTCAAACAACTCTTCAAAGAGCTTCTTCAACCTGTCTCACAACTAGCCATTCCAACATCATCGTACTCAACCTCAGTTGTGCTTAATGCTACAGAATTTTCGTCAGCATTATCATGAGATATCTCATACTAAGGCAACATTGAGATGTGCTCATCTTATCAACAAAAATACAAAACAACATCAGTACATCCATGCAGTCATATACCATAAGAAGAATATCTATGACCAAAAAACATTGATCGTCCCATTAAGAGATATTGAAGGGTTCTCAACGACAAATCAAAGTTTAGGAAGAGGCTCAATCAGGAATTGATAGATGTTGACATGGAACATCAATCCTTCAGTCAACTATCGGTTCCCAAGTTAGGTTCAACAATATCTCTTCGTAATTATTTAAATTCAATTGGAGTGTGCAAGGATTCACATAGCCTCACAGAATATACTTTATTTTCCAAATTACATAAAGTTGTTCATCCTACCATGATTCTTCATTTTGAATTTTAGAGGCTATCTCCCTCTTACTTTGATCAGCAGAGGCTCATTACTTGTCAAGAGTAGACCATAAACAAATAAAACGAAAATCAAAGTCATACCTTGGACTTCTTTTGAAGTAGAGGTTTTTATTTGCACATCTTCCTGGCTTCACAAGATAACTGTCAATGCAGTCATACCAGCCTCAGGTAGCTTGCTTCATACAGTTCTTTCTGCAAACACAATACTTGACCAAGCCAATATGCTCAGCCTTACACAAATCAATATTGTGCAATCAAATCAACTAATTCATCTTATCAATCCTTAGATGTAAGATCAAAACTAATATCAAAATAATAAAATATCTTGCCAATGTTACTATGACAAACTTCTTTGGACCAAATGTCAGGTAGAGCTCACATCCAAATACCAAGTCGTGATTTCATCTATTGCCATGTCAACAAATTGTTATTAAGTAATATCAAATTCAATCATGCGATCATAACATTAATTGTCACTAGATGAAAATGAATATACTAAGGATAAGTCACAAATATTTATACTTCAACTAATGTTCCAAAGCCAATGAATCCAATACAAAATCAATGCCAACATAGCAATGCCATAAAGGTAAATCATTAGTCATCAAGTACCAAATCAGATAAAAACTCAAACTTGTTATCACTGTGAAGTCAAACAATCCATAAGACAAAACATATCTATGAACCATCAAGCATCATTGTTATAGAAATTTTTGGGCACTGCAACCCCAATCAAACATGTCCATAAAACAAGGGCTCCTAAGTCCCTAAAAGTGTTGTTTCATACCCTAAAGGAACAAGGTCAACTGATTACATCATCTCCCAGAAGTTCTCCACAGGAAACTGCTCAGAACTGGTCAAAACTAGACCATACAGGTTGCTCAGTGCTAAGGGTGCGATGCATCCCACCTGCCCAGTGTAAAGGGTGCGATGCATACTGAAAATCCCTTCTGTAGGGTGCGATGGGCGAGAGTGGACAAATGGAAAAGACAGTTTGTGAGGTGGATGATCATAGAATCTTCCAGAAACTTCTCCTATGACACTTGCCTCTCTCAATTCGCCCAGGGATGAGTAAGAGATCATCAATCTCCAAGTGGAACGAAGAAATATCAAAGAGAGGAAACTAATCAAAATCCTAGAAGCTGACTCACCCCCCTGCAATCATCTATATATGGATCCCTCATCGAAGAGATCCAGAGGCTGGAATTTTGTATCTTGTAAGGAAGTGTTGTTGGTTTCTTGTTGGAATATCATAGTGTTGGGTGATCTAAGCTTTTCATGAGGTGAAAGAAGGGCTTTCATGCTGGAGGATGACACTGGGTAAGAACAGTTGGTTGTAATCCTCTTTGCTTATTCTTGATATTAATAAAGCTATTCAAGTTTTCCTCCACATTCTTGTATGTTTGATGATATATGCATTTGTGCGGTCAATATATATCTGGTCCTATATTATTTATGATTGTAGATCTCTGTTCCTCGATAGTATTATGCTACTTTGATTCCACAGGTGCTCTTTGAAGCTGGGTAGACGAAGGAGAAAGCGGCAAGGATCTATCAGAAGGGAGAGGAACCGAGCAAGGAACCAAGCGCAAGACTGAGGTTGGTGTCCTTCATTCCTCTCTTATCTACTTCTCATAAAGGAAAATGAAAGTAGTTTTAGTTTGTTTGTTTCTAAGATAGCTACCAGTCTTAGTGGGACTAGCAGCTCCGAGTGGACACTAGATTTCCCGATAACAAAATGGCGACTCCACTGGGGACCGAATAGATTGTTTGCTTGTCTAGATTTGTTTGTTTTATAAACTTACAGACGGAGCCTGAAGTCAAGCTAGCTAGCCTTTGAACTGCATTTGCTATGAAAGTGAAAAGTAGATCAATTCTGCTTCAGTCTATCTCTGGGTTTTGTTTATAAACTGAACAATCAATTTGCAAACCTTCTAATTACCCTAGTGGTGGCTCTAGTAACCTCATTAGATCAGCCCTGTGATTTCTATTTACTGTACATCACTTGCTCGGCCTAAATCCCTGAACAGAGCTGCAAACTGTGACCCAGAACCCAGTTGAAGTCTCATCCCTGGACCATCGCACCTTCTACTCTTGGGAATCTGGATGCATCGCACTTCCCGTGTGTAGTAGGTGCACTGCATCGCACTTTCCCTATGTTACAGGTGCGCTGGTCAGACAAGACCTCTTCTGGTCTCAGTTTTTGGTTTCTGTGTTCACTCTCTTCAGCTCTTTTTAGGAGTTTTGTTGTCTGTGATCAGTATACCACTGTGGAAACCCCCTTCCTTTCCATCATTCCACTTCCATTGTGCAAAGAACTGTGAAGGTTTTTATGTATTGTGTGCCATTTTCAGTTCTCTTTTACAAAGAAATAGCATAATCAAACTGTTGTCTTCTGATTTGAAAGTGTCACAAGTGTCGTTTTCAGTCAAAGAAAAGAATTCTATTGTTCTTGATGGTCAATTATACAGTTACTCTTGTATTTGATTTGAATTAGTAGTTTTTCAAGTGTCGAAAGAAGTTTTCAATTCAAAATAGAAAAGTGTCGTCATTATCTTCCTTTCGTTTTTGAAGAGAAATTTGTTAGTACTGTCGCTTTGAAAAGATAATTCAGATTTGTACTTAGCATTCTTTTTGTCATTCACACATTAAGAAAGCTGAAAACAAATACATGCATGTGCATTTGCATTTAGACTGCTTGTTGGTTTGATTTAGGACAGTGCATCTAGTGTGTGCTCTCTGCTCTATGTTGAAAGAATACCGTCTCTCTTTCTTTAGTAGCTAGGATTTTCATTGCAAAAAGAAGATTAAACGATTGTTTATCATCTTAGATTGCATTTTAGGAATTATATATACATCATGCGGTGAACCTGAAATGCAAATTTCTTAAGAAAGATCAACTGTAAAATAAATTTAATGAACCTAAAAATGCTTTGGAACCTAACGAACAACATCTAGAAGTCTAGGTTAGAGATGTATTTCAGCATCGTAAAGCCTGGTAACTGTCGCTTTCACTGTTGGTTGGGTGATTCTTCCTCTTTGAGACGACAAGTTCCAATATGGACTTGTTCTCCCACGTACCGTCGAGTATATATTGGGAGACCACAATCGGATATATCCTTTATCCATAGGAAGCCGTGTCTACTGCCCTATCGATCGCAATGCACTGAACACGGCATTCGGGAATATTGACTGTCGTACCGTAAAAGGTATTCTGCAGTTTTGCGATTGGTTTGGTAATCCCTCTATCTAGATTTCCAGAGTAATCTCTTTCATTCCTTTTCAGACTCCTTAAAGGAAAAGGTCCATCTTAGCACTTGTCACTTCAGGCTCATTAAAAATCGAAGGTGACTAGAGTCATATTTTGTTTTTTCTCGACTCTTAAAAATTGAAAAGACAAGTTGTGTCAAAGCGTCTAAAATTTATTTTAATCGGAATAATATCACCATTCCCACGTTGGTCTTAGGTTGAGAAAAATGGAGTCCACCAACCAAGGAGTTCCCCTCGGAGGGAATCCTAGTCCTTTATCCTCTTGGGGAGATGTTGGTGCACCTCGTATGGCCACGTTGTCACTTCTAGGATTCACTATTGGCTTGCCAATATGGCTCTTCTCAACCTCCATCGTTCAGAACACCATGATTCTTGAACAATCAAGTCAGCAACTGGATGATACTAAAGTTACTCCCCAACCTTCTACTTCATCCAATTCTCCCTCTCCTCCTTCCTCTTCGCTTGATAAAGCCGATAAAGCCAAAAATCAAGTAACTAAGAAGGAGAAGAAGGGGAAGGAGAAGAAAGAGAAGAAGAAGAAGGAACCAAAGGCGAAAAGGGGTAACCAGGCATCGTCTAGAGAAAATCCACACACTGCACCATCTAAGCCTAAATCTCCATGTGTCATTTGCAAAGGAGACCACTATCATCGAGATTGTCCTTGCATCCCTCGGATCTTAAGGGACTGGTCTCCTCGTTTGCACAACCCAGTGTCATCAACCTCTGAAGACCATGTTGAAAGTACACCATCAACTAGTGAAAGCAAAGCATTTGGACAAAAAAGGAAATGTAAATATAAACTGTGTGAAGGTGATCACACCGTCCACCGTTGTCCCTTCCTAGACGAAGCTAAAAGATTTTTGGATGACCATCCGGCTTCCTCCTGGATATAAGAAACTCTTGCCAAGTTCGTCACTAGTTGAAAAACCGATTGACATGCCTTTGTGGTCAGTCAAAGCACCTGTCATTGAAGATAAACCTGCTGAATCCATACCAGACGAAAGTCAAAAGGTTGAGGCAGCTGTCGACCCAGTCTTGCCTTCGGAAGGTCCATCTTCAGATGACACAATCACCGAAGAGAATGAGAAGGACACCGTTCAAATTCTTTTCATAAACACAGACTTCGATGAACATGGGGGTAGTCTACCCGTTCCTTTACCGTAGGAAGGAAGTTCGTCAGAGTCATATCCAACTGTCTATTCGGTCCCACCTCCAAGCAACCTAGTCATTTCCTTCGATTGGAATCTACTAGGCAGACCCCGTGTACCGGCTAATGTACCATTCCGAATCATTGTACAAGCTTACAAAATGATCATGGTCGGTACCATCATAGATGAAGGGGCTTCTATGAGTATCCTTTCCTCAACTACTTTGGAAGCGCTTCGCTCGCCATAACTTCTACCTGAGATGAGAAATCTGATAGGCTTCGATAAAGGAACCAGTCGACCGTTAGGGATCCTTCCCAGTGTGCCCATAACATTGGGAAGGAAAACCGTTTACGTGAACATAATGGTAGTCCGAGGACCTCTAGATTATAATCTACTCCTTGTACGTGACTATATTTATAGCATGGCAGCCATTGTCTCCTCACTCTTTAGAGTAATTTGTTTTCCGCATAAAGGCCAAGTGGTCAAGCTCGTAGACCAGCTTTCGTTCCCTGGCTCACACATATCTAATGTCAAATGCCATCCTTAAATGGTATTTTCATGCAAGGAATGTCTCATCAATCTCCAGTCTGTCCACCCGAAGAGCGCGAGTGGTTTGGGAGGACATGACTAAAACCCATGGGGTATGCACCCTGGTCTGTTTCGGCAAGAAAACCTTGGGTATAGGGTACGTTTCTGCGGAGGATATATGACTTGTCTGGCACACCCATCCGTCTAGGAAAATGGGATTAGATTGGAATAAGATTCCCTCATCAAAGTTATGTGAGTGGAGGTGACCGCACCACTCACCTTTGTCTATTTCGGTAGACATCGCCAAGGAAGCATTTTGTCTGCAACGCGGATGGAGAGCTTTCATATGGTAGCCTGGAAACTTTTCGCTATACTTGGGGGCATGCAAACCTTTTTGCATGCAAGCGAAGAGCAACCATCTATTTTCTTAGTTTGTAGTTTCTCAACCCTTTAAACTCATAGGATTGGTCATTCCTAACTGGCATAAAGAAAGGATTCGGGGAAAAGCTTTGAAAGGTGCGAGCTCCATAAAAAATGGCATCTTAGATGAGATATCCTTATCATACGACTGGCACGAGCAGTTTTTATGTGGAGTTCAAGCTCGTTAAAAATTAAACCTAAGCAATGAGAAAATGTTTCCCCCAGAGTTTAAGCTCATTAAAAAATGAACCAATTTCCAGAAAATAACCATTGTGAATGCATTATCATCAGCTTTTGATCCTTGGTCATGTTCTCATCATCACCTCCACTCTATTTTGGCCGATCATTCACCTCCATTTGATTGTTTACCCCTTTTGAGGAACAGCTATGAAGAGTGATCCTATTAGCCATCCTTGTGACACTACCGTGATTGGAAAATTCCAATCCTTACCTGGAATCAGCTGCTACCCGAAATTATCACTCGTTCCTCAAAAATGAGTCTCCTTTAAGCTCTTTTCACTTGACTCATAAAACATGAAAATATTTCCGAGTGATTGGCCTCTCCATCTTGTTAAAGCGACCGGAAGTGCTATCCCTCCTCTAGATTTTAATCTTTTTGGACCTGAGGGATTATTACACAAAAGGATAGAGCGCTTGTTTTGTTCGGCTCGTTAACATTACCGAAAATTCATCCCTTTTGTATTATTTTATACTTTTTAGGACTTAAGGGATTACATGACAAAAAAGGATTATTGGAGTTTCCTTTACGTCCATTTCAAACTCTCTAAAATTAAAAAGGACCGAGTTATCTTTGTCGTTAAACTCGTTAAAACTGAATAGCGACAAACTTGTCCATACAGACAAGAACGAGTTTCATTGTCGCTAGGCTTGTTAAAATATAGCGACGGGTTTTCCCGAAGGGAAAATTATAGAACAAGAATATGTTATCCTCCTCAATCTTGACAAAAAAAAAAGGTACTGGTCAGCAATGACTAGGGAAAAATTGGGAAGAAAACTTGAAGAAACTTTATTGGTAGCAAGTCGCTCTTGAACATGACACTTTCACTCTGCATCCGAGTCGGGTTGGGTTCTTCCGTTCACTGGTCATATCACCATTGGTCCACCACACCATCAATATTTTGGGTTAACGCTACCAATCCATGTCAGTGTCACCAATATGTTCAAGAGAAGTCGCTCAGAGAATTCACCTGTGTCTCATCCGCTGCAATACATTCAGGCTCCATTCTTTGATGACCGCACCCTGAACCCTGTATCATCAGATCGTTTTCACCTCCAAAATCATTTACTCTGTTCCGTGTCATAGATGTGGGATTCATTAAGGCCCTCCTACGACATGTCACTTCTTGTCAACATTAGCTCATTATCCAAGAAGTCGACTTAGGAACAACCCTTTCAGTACTTTGAAGCTTGCATGCCTCAATGGCAAGTTTCTCACTTCCGGTGACAGGTTTACATCATTGGCCTTCGACCAAAAGATTTTGCGTGATTTTCGACGCCAAGTCCCTTTTCACACCACGCGAATTGTATTGTAGTACCTTGAGGGCCATCATCATTATCAGTGATTCCTCTTGCGCCTGTTAACAACTTACATCATTGGCTGGTAATCAGGCGATGTCTTTCCATGTTCGACCCCAGAACATCTTTCACTTGTACTCCGAGTGAAGATTGGATGAGTTTGAAGACCCCAGATCTAGTTTCATCCATCCGGGCTACAATATATTTAGGAAAATAAAGACATCATATGTACATTGTTGCTGCACAGATGATCATCTGAATCAAAGGATGATGACTCTATCAGAATCACCAGTCTCCTGCACAGATGGTTATCTGTCTTATGTACATGAAAATGAATTTATAAAGCTGAGCATGGGAATGCCCACCTCAGCTAGATCATGAAAAATATTATGAAGATAATACATTGTATTGTATCTTATTACAGGTCACCTTCCAGCTCGAAAAAACTTCGAGTCCTCATGATAAAGCATTTCACCCGACATCAAAAGATTAACGACTTCATACTTTAGGGGGCAACTGTTATAGAAATTTTTGGGCACTGCAACCCCAATCAAACATGTCCATAAACCAAGGGCTCCTAAGTCCCTAAAAGTGTTGTTTCATGCCCTAAAGGAACAAGGTCAACTGATTACATCATCTCCCAGAAGTTCTCCACAGGAAACTGCTCAGAACTGGTCAAAACTGGACCATACAAGTTGCTCAGTGCTAAGGGTGCGATGCATCCCACCTGCCCAGTGTAAAAGGTGCGATGCATACTGAAAATCCCTTCTGTAGGGTGCGATGGGTGAGAGTGGACAAATGGCAGAGACAGTTTGCAAGGTGGATGATCATAGAATCTTCCAGAAACTTTTCCTATGACACTTGCCTCTCTGAATTCAACCAGGGATGAGTAAGAGATCATCAATCTCCAAGTGGATCCAAGAACTATCAGGAAGAGGACACTAATCAAAATCCCAGAAGTTGACTCACCCCCCTACAATCATCTATATATGGATCCCTCATCCAAGAGATCCAAAGGCTGGAATTTTGTATCTTGTAAGGAAGTGCTGTTGGTTTCTTGTTGGAATATCATAGTGTTGGGTGATCTAAGCTTTTCATGAGGTGAAAGAAGGGCTTCCATGCTAGAGGATGATGCTGGGTCAAAACAATTGGTTGTAATCCTCTTTGCTTATTCTTGATATTAATAAAGCTATTCAAGCTTTCCTCCACATTCTTGTATGTTTGATGATATATGCATTTGTGTGGTCAATATATATCTGGTCCTATATTGTTTATGATTGTAGATCTCTGTTCCTCGATAGTATTATGCTGCTTTGATTCCATAGGTGCTCTTTGAAGATGGGTAGACGAAGGAGAAAGTGGCAAGGATCTGTCAGAAGAGAGAGGAACCGAGCAAGGAACCAAGCGCAAGACTGAGGTTGGTGTCCTTCATTCCTCTCTTATCTACTTCTCATAAAGGAAAACGAAAGTAGTTTTAGTTTGTTTTTTTCTAAGATAGCTACCAGTCTCAGTGGGACTAGTAGCTCTAAGTGGACACTAGATTTCTCGATAACGATCATGTCAAATTTCTAAATCATCATCAATATTCCATGCCAATATGCTTAATAAGCCAAATCTTGTCAAACCCTTGCAATTGTTATCAAATATTGTCATACACTAGCTTCAATTATCAAATCAAAATAACATACTAATATGCATATTATAGTCCCTTGCAAATACAAGTTTCGTCAACATGTTTACATTCTATACAGTAAGTATAAAATTCAAACTTTCTTGCTCATAAAACTTTCTGATGTCTGCTCCATATCTATAGTACTGTCATACTCCATGTTCACTTCTACATTTTTTCATGAGGTTTCATATTTTGTTAGCTACAGGCATAACCACACCCATAGGATTTCTTCAGTGCAACTGGAGGCTTATAACCACACTAATGAGCTTGCTTCTTTGTAGTTAGGGATTAGGCTAAGGGAAGCTCTCTCTTCTTAGATGAGAACTTGTTATAGAAAAACACCATCAAATATTTGTTTATTTATGTCAGAAAACTTCAACAATGAAGGGTCTTATATACATCTAATGCAAATGATAATAGGTGCAGGGATCTTATGGTGAGTTTCTCCCTCTGAATGGGAAGCCACTTCAATCGTCATCATTCAAGATATCAACATGTCTATAATACTATTATGCACCAATCAAACTATTAGATCATCAAATTATATCAAATTCTAAAATGTATATTCATCGTAGCCATAATATGTCAGCATCAACCACATCATCATCACATATGAACATGACATCAAAATTTCATCAAGCATTACAGTCATATGATTAGGGAAGCTAAAAAGAGTATCATCATACTTCAAGGATTATAATCACTACATCAATTATTTGTCATATATTCAATCATCAAATCAAGTCATTAAATTTTACCATATGTCATAATTGCTATGCCAAGGTCAATAAGGAGATCTTGAGAAATAACCTTATTGTTACACTTCCATCATCATGATTATCATGTTTATCACAAAATATATCAATAGTATCAAGCTACCATATATAAGAATCAATGTGATAACCTTCTATAGGATCAGGAAGTCCATTATGTCTAAAGTAAAATATGCTTTCCAACTGTCAAGTATACCAATATATCAAAAATCGATGTTTCTTAGTAGTTTCACCATGACTTAGAACAAAATGCACCAATTCATCATAAGTGCCATGAATCAAACTTACTTTCATACGCATCATTCATGAAGGTGAAATCCCCATCATACCTTAGGGCTTACCTTTCCATCAAATATTGTAACTGAAACATAACATTGAATCTATCCACCATACATACCTTGTAGTATTCAAATACCACTGCACCTTCTTATTTGACATAAGCAGCTGAAGCACACTGTCAAATTTTATTTTCCAACACTATCTCTTCTCTTCTGGCACTAGCCACGATCCTCAAGGAGGATCAACTTAGAACATATCATCAAGAATTTAGAAGTATCTAGATACTGACATATACATGTAGGAAGTATAATCAATAATCAAAGCAATAAACTCAAAGAGGAATATAATCACAAAGAGGTAACATAAATATAAAAGGTAATTATCTTAAAAGGAGGTGAGCTCTCGCTCTTGAAGCAACCCTCAAGATTCATGACTCTCCACTGACCATATAACATTAATTCCCTCAATCTATTCATCAACTTCAACAATAATTAGGCCTAAATAAGGTTGTCTGATCTAAGGCTACATCAACCTGCCATAAGTGCTTCAACATCTTCATGTTGAACATGTTAGAGTTTCTATAGTGCATATCTCAGACCTTTATCGTAATCTAAGGTTTCTTCCTAACTTTTTCCTTATAATATCTGGTGAAAATGTTGGAAGAAAATATCAGTTTGAATTTTCCTTGGTCAAACTAGAGAAAATTCAAAATTCTATTTCAGCAGAAATCTTGGAGGTAGTTAACTGAGGTGACATGGAACTTGTCACTCTTTTAACATAGTTAGTTTGATTTTTGTAAGATTGAGTTAAATTCAGTATGATTGATTGCTAATTTGTAGCAATCTATTTCAATCAATTTGTGTTATTGTCAATTAAACTAGTTTTAACTGTTAGAAGAACTAGTGGAGGTCAAGTTGTGGAAGTGGAACTTCAACCACACTCAGTGATCAACTAGTTAACTAATCAATTAGCCCAAAATAATTGTTTCATGCAGATAATTCATGTTACCTAGTTGATATGGAGATTCCAAGGTAGTGTACTATTAGTTATAGATTATTCCCATGTGTACAAGTGGTGCATGCAGTCAAAGGAAGGACCTAGAGGAATTGTGCAATTCAATAGTGTGAATTTCCTAAACAATAGGGACTAATTTCCTCAAGGAATAGTTCAAGGAAATAGGAGCTTGGACGGCTTAAAAATTGGCTAAGTTTTGGCTAGAATCAGTCAGTTAGGCAAAGGGATAGACTATACACTTGCAGGGTGTGATTAGACTTGAGCAAGAAAATGTATTTCATCTCTATTCTTTGATTAACACAATACACATAGGAAAGGGTTTGGTGCAGTTTCTTTCCCCTAGATAAATATTTGTGCATGTGTGATGTTTCCTTTTACATGTTTATGATTTATGTTCTAGATGGTGAATTAACTTCCACATATTAGTAGAGTAGCTTCAAGTCTTGTGATTTAGTAAATTTCATGAGTAGTTTTGAATATACACATTAATTTGTACATGGTATTAGAGCAGGATTCATAGTAGAGCAGAGATTTCGAAGTTGTCATTGTAGGAGGATCGAATTTTAAGGATCAGTTTTTTAGAGCTAGAAGGATGGCTTTCTATGGACTAAAACTTGAGTATGCCCTTGAGGGAAGCTCAAATTGTGTTCCTTGGAAGGGCTACATGGAGGAATTGCTGGAACATAATGGATTGAAGGAATTAATTGATAATGATATCTCAAAACCAACAACAATTGATGTTCAACATCTAGCAGAATGGAAGAAGTCTGTAGCCAAGGTGAGGGGAATCATATTGGAGGGAGTACATGATGAATTTGTCTCAAATCTCCATGGGAAAGATACTTAGTATGGAATGTGGAAAGCAATGGCAGATGTTTTCCATAATAGTATTGACCACAGGAAGCTCGTGCTCAAGGATAAACTTCGAAATATCAAAATGCATAAGAACTAGACTATTCTACAATACCTAAACAGGTTCACACAATGTCATGATGAACTTGGTAAAGTTGGTGCTACTATCGCAAAATATGATTTGGTAATCCTAGCCCTTCTAGGCTTTCCAAAGTGATGGCATAACTACAAATATTTTGTGAATGGGAGGGAGAAACTACCAAATTGGGAGCACCTTTCCTTTGACTTGGTGTAGGAGGAAATAAGGCGGAATACTAGTGATGGGACTTCATCCAAGGGTGAGGATGAAGATAATTTTTCCTTCCATGGAAAGGAAAAGAAGGGTAAAGGAAAGAAATCCAAATCCAAAGTAGAATCTAGTCTAGGGGCCAAGAATAAGGACTTGTCCATAATCAAGTACTTTCACTATCATGAATTTAGGCATTATGCCACGAAGTGTCCACACAAGAAGACAAGTAAGAAGACCTTAGGAGGAGGAGCATGTGAAGCCTCAGATTCATAGTTTGAGCTTGAATTTACTCTCATTGCATGCAAGGAAAATATAGTGATCGAGAGTGTGTGGTACTTCGATAGTGGTGCCTCGTTCCACATGACAGGGAATAAATAATTTTTCAGTGATTTGCAGGAGAAATATCTCAAGATGCACATTGATATGGGAGATGATGGAAGGTATAACACGACCAGGATTGGTACACTCAGCTTTCAGAGGGAGTCAGGCTCCCCTCTCAGACTCAAGGATGTGATGTTTGTTCCAGGTCTAAAAAATAATCTTGTCTTCTTTGGAGTTTTGGAAGACTGTGGTTATGATGTGATATTCAATAAAGGAAAGTAATTCCTAATACACATAGCCATGGGATAGGTGAAGCAAATTGGGGTTGGTGTTAAAAACCTATAGAAGCTTTATGTGTAGGATTGTGATGCATTGACCACAAAGTGGGGGAAGGTGTAGAGCCATGATGTCAATGAAATTTTGGCATAGAAGACTCGGCCATTTTCATCATGGCACTTTGAAGATCATGCAGTAGACAATCATAGACCTTCCTAAAGGAGTACTAAATAAGAAGGATACATGCAAAGGGTGTACCTTGGGAACTACACAAAAGCCACTTTCCATGATTGGGACAACAAACCACATCTAGTCCTAGAAAGGATCCACTCTAATGTCTATGGACCTTTCTTGAAAACCTCCACTAATAGGCACAAATATTTTGTCACTTTTATCGATGACTTCTCACGAAAGTGCTGGATCTTTTTCATGTGGAGGAAGGATGAGACTTTCTCCAAGTTCCTAGAATTCAAAGCACTGGTTGAGAAAGAAACGAGCAAGAAGGTGAAGGCTCTCAAGAGCGATAATGGAGGTGAGTACGTATCAAATGAGTTTCAAAATTTCTTTACAAAAGAAGGCTTTTAACGAGAGTTGAAAACACCCTACAACCCATGGGAGCTTCAAATACCACCAGAAGTGGAGCTCTTAGCTCCAAAGGAGGAACCTCAAGAAGTTGTGGACCATCCACAAGTTGAGGAGTGGAGAGTGGAGATAGCCACTTAAGTAGAACCATCTAGTCAAGGAAAGAAAAGGACCAGGGAAGCTTAGAGACTTGTGCAAGATGTGAGGGGGAATGTGGGTTCTCATTTAAATCAACGCAGGAAGAGAAGATCAGCAGATCAATATATTGGCTAAATGGCTCTAAGAATTGAGCTTATAGAGATTGAGCCATCCTCTTTCAAGGAATCATTAGAGAAACTATTATGGGTTGATGCAATGGTGGAGAAGTACAAATACATTGTAAACAACAATTTTTGGGAAGTGTTCCCAAGACCAACAGACAAATCAATTGTGGGTTCGAGATGAATCTTCAAGGTGAATCATGCAACCAATGGAAGCATAGAAAAGTATAAGGCGATATTTGTGGCCAAGGGGTACTCGTAGGTTATGATGTAGTGGCTACAACCATCCTCCAAAAGTTTTCCTTAACTTCATTTTGGAGCCCCCCTACCAACCATCCTTAGCAGCATGTCTTGCACTCCCCAGGTACTTTTTCTTTCAGTTGAGTTTCTTTGGCTTACCAGCTTGTGTTCGCTAACGTGTTTGCCTTTCACCCGCAAGCTAACCTCCCGTGACTTGGCTTTCAATTGGTTCTTATGCTGACTTGGAGAATTGTGCAGAACCAGATGGAAACTAGCCTTGCTCTCCAAAATTGCACAAAGCATCAAGGAAGCCAGCGACTATCCAAAATTGGGCAGAACATGCAGGCTACCTTCCCCTTCAAAATTGTGCAGAGCAGCCCATCATTGGGATTTCTCTAATAATTTTCGTAGTTCTAGCTGACAACCTTGGCTTCAGCCTAGAAATTGTACAGATATTGAGGGGTAGCTAGAGCCACTCATCCTAGGAACTACACAAAAGTCATCCCAAGGCTTGTTGTCTATTGCATGTGCTCACAAGTTGACTGGTTCCCTCCAGGACTGAGCAATCTTGCCTTGCAAGCATGGGAAGAATTTCCTGGAAAATCCAAAAGTAAAAAGCATCCCTAGATTTTAGGGATCTATTTTTAGCAGCAAGGGGTTACATGCAAAATTTGTTTTAGAAACCTCTCACAAAGTGTCGCTTTTTCCTAGATTTCTGGCATGTAGGTCATAAGCCTCAATCTTCTCAAAGAAATTTATTCGATGTCTCAGAGCTCATTCTTCACGTCAATCTTGGAGCTCTCGCATTCCCAACGCATCTAGGAATCTTTGGCACACTCAGAACAAATTTTTCTGAGTAAGTCTGCTTTTCATGTCTTTTGTTGATTTTCTATCACTTTTTGTATTTTAGTTTGTGTGAGTGTTGTTTGCTTGGTTTTATTGAGTGCTTGCTATAGTTTTAATGCATGTTAGGTTGTAGAAGAATTGTTCCAATTTTTCCATTACATTTCCTTGTTGTCGCATGTATGACATTGTTTCTGCACTATTGGTCGCCATTTCGGGGACTCCCTTCACACACTTCATTGTTTTCCCTTCTTACTAAATCTTGCACTTACTAATTTCATGCATGTTCATTCACTCATGTTTGCACCGAGTTCCGCACATGCATTTAGTCCTTACTATTTTCAGTCGCCCGTCGGTGGGTCTGAGCTTCCTTGGCCCAGACCCTACCTTGCCCGACTTGCACTGTGAATTTCTGGGATGGAAGGCCTTGCCTTGCTCCCATAAGTTGCACATAGCTTTCCTGACACTAGCCTCCTAGGGTGCTCTCTGCGTAATTCTGAGAGGCAGTCCCTCAGTTGGCCCCCAGAATTACAAAATGTAATTTCTCGGGTTGCAGTCACGATGACTAAAACTATGCATTGCATAGTTCCAGTCCTTAGCAGGCCAAGATGGATTGTGCTCTGCGCAGTTTCAGTAGTTAGTCAGATCACTGGCAGTCTAAACTGTGCTCTACACAGTTCTGGTAGTCAGTCTCCCAGCCTCCCAATGAAAATTGTATAAATTTCCTAGTCAGTCACGGAGGTGTGTTGAATGTCAATCCTCAAGTTGCTGTTTGTTTTCAACTAATAGTTTTCTTGCCATGAGTGTTTCTCTGTCTCTAGGTATCACAAGTGTTCATCAGTCTCTCAGTAGTATAGGTAAAATGGCTTCCAAGATAGCAGGGTCAAAGGACACCATTGAGAGCGTGACTGGAGACATGGCCAAGAAAGTGTATATGAGCATGCCCATCTATGAAGATACTAAGTTGTTCATAGACAAGGAGATCAAGATCAAATGGAAGGACATCAATGATTTCTTTTCAGGCACCTTTTAGGAGAATCTGAAGTATGGCGGTGTCTATGTCAACATACACAAGTCTGGCTTGTACCAGGTTGCATGTAGGTATCTCGCATTTCCATGCACGTGCATGATCCCCTAGATTGTCTTGCATAATGATTTGGAGTCAATGGTGTTAAGAAGTGTCAGTGGAATAGAACTTGCTACCTTCAGGGTAGATGACTTTCAGGAGATGTATCACTTGTTGTAGCTGGTGAACACAACGAATTCACTCTTCACTAGTTTCATCGGCAGTTCAAACTCAAGAGACATCTTGAAGAGTTGGTTGAGAGAGCCATCTAATTTCGGGACAACACCCAACCAAGTATACAAGACAAAGATACTATGGAAGGCATATCAGTTCTTGGTCATCTTCCAATGCCACTTATATGGCCAACAGAGCACAAATACCTTCCCGTAGAGTTGGGTGATTGTGTTGGATCAGTCAGGGAACCAAGGAAGACCCTTCAATTGGTCTGACATGTTGGCTCTCCAATTAAAGGGGAAAGTAACAAATGTCCGGCATTCGCCCAAGGGTCAGCAAGAAAATATTTTCATGTCCACTTACATAGTTGATGAAATATGTGCCCATCAACTATTCCCTAGCTTGGGTTGGGCATGGACACCTTCGGAAACCTTTGTGCATATCTATTGCAGGTTGTTCTCTGAGAGCAGTTTCCATGGAGTTATACTACAACTATCAAATCACTTCATCACCTCGGTATACAAGACGATATTTGGCCACAATCCGCCTTACATGTCACAAGTAGTGATGCATTGGTAAACATGGCATATTGGTATTACTCACCCCTTGGCACCTTCGTCTGAGTGTACAATGTGGAGAAGGCTCTGCATGTGTTCCTAAAGTTTTCCATGGACAAGCTGGTCATGAAAGAGGTTGCATACCACATCTCGACAGGGTTGTGAGTGAGACTGCACAGGAAGAAGAACGAACCTTGGCCCTCTCTTTCATTGCAGATCAAGTTGTATGAGATCAAGAATCCCAAGCATGTTAAGGCCGAGACAGTGGAATTCAATAGATTCACCTTCGGCACTAGAAGTTTCGATCCATATGACCTGCATCGCTTGTGGAGTACCACTATGTGAGAGTGTATCATCCTTGGATCAACGGGGTGTGTCATTGGCTTGAGGAAGACCCATGGAGATATTCCTATAACTACTCAAGGCTCAATGAACGAGTCACAATGGCTTTAGAGTAGTTAGCAACACACAAGGCAACAACATCTCAGAGCACATCAACATCAACAGTAGTAGAGGGTAGCATACCTGTGCATGACAAAGGCAAGAGAAAGGTTTCCGACAACACAAAGGTGGAGAAAAGTTGCAATTTCAAAGAAAATCCACTTGTATTAAGAGGACCTTTAGATATTGAGTCAAACACGTGACAACACAACAAAAGGATTGCACAAAGAGAGAGGGAGCAATAGAAGATGGAGGAGGCAGAGAAGAAGTTGTAGGAGCTAAAGAAAGAACTAAGGGAAGAATAAGAGTTGTGTAGAAAGGAGAAGGAAGTGCAGCATGGATAGGAACAAAAGGAAGCACAGTGTGCACACATTCATGAAACTACACCAATACAACTCATTGATTCATCAGAACAACTGGTAGATAGTAAACATGGTGAGCAGTTGCAGGAGCATGATTTCACTCAAGAGATTGAACAGATGTTGGAACAGATGGACACAGATGTGGTTCAGCCAGAGTAGGATCATGATATAGATCTCATGCCCAAGGGCCCGAAGGTCACTCCACTAGTTTCACCAGATCTGGGAACAGATAAAATCTCAAGTGATCAAGGAGACACTAAAATCCTTGAGGAAAATCTAGAAGAAGATGTGCGCAACATATCCTTTCATGAATCACAACATAGAGTTGTGCAATCATGCAGAGTTCCCACTCTAGATGTCCATGCATCTCCTATGTATTTTCGAGAATGAGTGATCATGTCCAATGTGCGTAGACATCTATCTGCATTGGCTGATGCTACAAAGGCATATGCTGAAGCCACCAGCTCAAGTGTGATATTCTTGATAGTTGAGAGGGAGCACATTGATAAGGAGTTGCAAGAGGCCAAGTAGGGAGAAGAGCAGGCTATGGCATCTGCTAGAGTAGAGTTGAAGAAATAAATACTTGATGAAGTATCTTCTCCCAAGAAAATAATGTGGAAGTTGTACTTCAAGTTCGTTACTATGTATAATTCAGTTGTCCATCTTAATGGTTGGAAACATCATTGTGCTAGGAGAGCATGCATCTTGACAGACATACACACTATTGTCGATCACATGCAAATATGGACAATGAGGTTCAAGGGAGCCCCGTTGTACTTACCAAAGATGATGAAGCCAAAGATAGTGGAGTTTAAGGCACACATATGGAGTCAAATTTGAAACTATGAGGAACTCCCATAGCTCATTACCAGCTTACAGGCTTCACATTTACCAGTGTTTAGGAGCATGGATGTCATTTTGCACATGCATGTGATCCCATCCATTGGCACACTCACTAAGGTGAAGGCAAAGAACCAAGTTCGATTGGAATTGGACATGTACTTCGAGCAGTTGATGCGCATAGCCACCAACATAAACTTACAGGTGAGTGCAAACACTATGCACCAGTATGCCATTGGTTAGGGTACACTCAAGACCATGATGCACATGTTATTTGATGATTTGGATAGAGGTGCCAAACCAGTGTACCCGGATGCAACGAAGAGAATATTTTTCTTTCAGAAGGATGTCACCATGGGGTACACGAACACCATAATAGACTACCAAGCTTGGCATCAATTCACCACCATCGATCACCAAGAGGATGTTGATGAGTTAGTCTTCCCACAACTATCCGAGTCTTAGTGATGTCTTGCATGGCTTACTCAAGCCCATTTTTGTCTCACATGGGTACATGTGCAGATTTTATTGTAAACATATTGTAAAGTGAAAGACCAAGTGTGAATAGTAGAATGTAAACAGTCATGTGTAAGTTGAAGAGTCATGAGGTAGTTGAAGAGTCACAAAGGGGAATGTCAAGGGTCACCCCACCCTTTGATATATATATAACCTCATAACTCATATGAAAGGCTTTTGGGAGGCAAGCTTATGATAGGTATAACTTAGAGAAATCTTGGAGTGTATTGTAACAAGCCTTGGCTTCTCCACAATGCAGAGCGAGTACATCTCTTTGGAGGAGCAGCCGACAGTGACTGTAACGTTCCACTATTGGGGCTAGTGGTTGTCATGGTTGTATTTATGATTGGATCTTTCACTCTTTTAATACAAAAAAGCCAACACATTTCATGCATATATTATTATTGTAGTTCGACTATCCTGGTTACTCTAACAATCTATGTAGTTGTAATTTGAGCATGTATGTATGGACTATTCTGCATGTGTTTGTATGAATCTTATCAAAGTGCGTTGTTGGTATAACGCATCACTTTGAATTTTCAATTATCCTGCTTTCCATCTCATGATGTTTTTTAGCTCGTGTGTTCTCTTTCAAGTTGCGTGCTATCACAGGCTTCTAAGGAGCGCACCCTTCCCCCCTTTCGTGTGTTAGAGCCTTTCATCCACCTTCCCTGACTTGCCGCAAGGTCACACCATTACTTCCAACTAGGAAATATTATGTACCTCTGCGTGAAATGAAAGTCAAGGCAATATCGTACTACCCACTTTTGGGACTCCTAATCCAAACAATCTGAGGTCTAGTTGAGACTTCTTACCAGGGAGATCCCCAGACATGTTGGTGGGTCCATCACCGTCAAAATTTCTAGCTCTAGGAGGGCTAGATGACAAGCTGAGTCCTCACCATCTGTTCTGAATCTTGGCACATCTATCATGGATATTGTTATAGTTAACCCATTGCAATGTTTGTCCAATGGACATCCCTTTGAAGTGAAGAGGGATTTCATTGATGACTTTTCAAAACTCGCGTATGGTGGTGAAGGCAAAGTGGCTTGGCCTAAGAACTTAGATGACTTGCATGCATTCATGGAGAATGTGGAAGGTTTTAATGAAATACAGGTTTTTATGTTGATCACACACACACTTCGTGAATACCCATTGTTATGGTGTTGCACGCTACCTCCTAATTGTGTGCACTCATTCAAACAGTTCAATGATATAATAGAATCTATTTTTCAACATTTTGATCCTGAAGCACTTGATAAGAAAAATTTACAACAACAAAAGGCCCCGCATGAATCTCTAATGGAATTTGGGAGCGCTTTCGTCTTCTCTCTTTTCAAGCTCCAAAAAGTCATATGAAATTCCAATATCTTATAGAAATATATGAGTATGTTTGTATCAAATCACTTTGTCCCAAAGTGAAGAAAAATCTCAAACCCCACTTAGCATACTTCGGTGATGGAGCTGCACAATCACAAGTGGACACAAGTGATTTTCCACCTTCCCCTCATAAAACAGCTCCACTCCTACAAAGTGATGTGGGAGAGCGTGCACACAAATCTGTTGAGCTATCACATCCTCCCACCCTCGCTACTCTTAATTTCTACACAGATTTGGTTGGAAAGCCCATGCATTGTCATATGCATTTGTTACCTCAACCTCCATCTCCGAGTTCTACTAATCCTCTAGATTGTATTGTCTTGTGTTCTTCCATTCCATACTCCACACTTGTTGTGAATGAGGATAAAGTTGTTGACGGAGTTGATGTTGCACAACCAACCTGCGTTGTCATTTACAATGAGTATGACTAGGAATCTAAACATTAACCCATGGTGAAGGATGCAATCCTTCTATTTGTGCTTCCTACTCTTTTTCCTGACATATTTTGTGATTCTACTATCTCTGATTTTCCTTGTGTAAATTCATCCCCAAATGCATCTAGTTCTGATCATTCGCAGAACACACCCGATGTCAGTCCATCATTTGATAGAAGAGAGGACAAATCTTTCATTGAAAATCCACTCGAAATTTCATCTACCCTTTCCGGAAACGTAGAGGGTGTACATTTTTGCTTCTCACCTACCCCTCTGTATGATTCATCAGATCATGAGGATGTCGGTGAACTCATTGATTATTCTGATCATATCTGTCGTGATCACATTACTCCTATATTCTATCATGATGTTGATTCAATCATTGTTGATCTTTCAAAGCCACCTGTTTATGATGATCTATCTGTCAATGAAGTCAAAACCCCACAGGCTGTCAAGGCACTTCTACCTAATCTGATGGTTATGTTAGGCCCTCACTATCCTAAGGTTATTTTCACTTCCGATTAGGAAATTTTTTAAACACCCAAGGCTCCTCATCACTCATCTATATGCATTGAAGATCAATCTAATACAAAGATTTCGCTTCCTCCACCTGAATCACATGATCTCATCGCTCATGCATTGCAAGAATATTACACAGCAAGCACACTTGTGAGGCGTAAGTTGTCTCTCTTTCTCATGTTTCTTGTCTGTCATAGCCAAGAGAGTGCACACAATTATCATATGCACACAGTGTGTCATAGCACCATGTCAAGTCCACAAAATGCTTATCTTGTGATTTCACTCTTTTCTTTTCTTTGTACGCATTCAAACTCGGAGTGTGTTGGTCTTCATTGTTACATCTTTCATGTTTGTTGGTTCGCTTGAATGTCCTCTTTGTGAACCATGTCTTCACCAACACGGATCAACCAATGTGTCAGTGGTTGCATTGGAAATATCACTTCATGTGAGTAGACCCATGCACCGTTATCTTAGGAGTAGGAGTAGTGTTTACTTTTGTTTAGTTTGTTTGCATGCATGTTTGATTTATTTCTTTCATTTTTTATTTTCTTGCTTGCCTTCTTTTCTTACTTTCTTTTATTTCGCATTTGCTTCTACTCTTTTCTTTATTGTTTTGTTTTCTTGTTTACTTATGTAGGCTAGTTTTGCATGAAACTGTCTGCGACTCTTAAGACAAGCAAGGTAAAGTACAAGAGGACTTGTGTAGCTACCAACATTTGGTTACGTATTGTCCTCTCTCTTTATGTAGAACTTGTTGTCTTTAGTCAATGATATACCAATGGAAAATATATTATGTTCAAAGTGAATCTTGGTTAAAACACAACACTTGCGATCAAACTACTACCACCTACTCTAGTCAGTTGTTTTTGGGTTAAGCCTTGTCAGCACAGTCAAGTAGAGTAAGGTGGGGGGGGGAGAGCTTAACAAGTATGTCAGAGGTATATATAACATACTTCTATGAAGGAACAACCTCTTCTACTCTCAATAAGTCGAGATCCCTCTTCTGCCTCTGAAATAAAGAAGTGCCTATGCACGGTTCTTTTAAAAATGAAAAATGAATAAGGCAAAAGAAGAGAAAGGCTTCATGCACAGAGAGGTGATGCAAGTAACTCTGCCGAGGTACTGATCAAGCTTGTTGAAATCAGAGTGATCCTTATGTTCCTATGTGACTTTGTCAGGGTAGTTTCCAGGCCTGCTAGCAGCGAACAAATGCCAGAGATGAAACTTAAACTTTGACAATCATATTACTTGTGCACCAATATACCCCTCATACCCAATCGAAAGAACTAAGTTAACATGGCTTGGAATGTGCGCTGACTGATCAAGAGCATGGGCATGTACTACATCATTCACTCAGACTAGTGTGGAAACCATGCTGATCAAAGAATTGAACAATACTTATAGAGGAGTTAGACTTGATTTTCATGAAACAAGGTCCATTCAGAGAGCTAGAGTTCTACCAGTGTGTCGCCAATGTTGTAGCGGCTACAACCATCCTCCAAAATTTTTACTTAGATTCGTTTTGCAGCCGCCCTACCAGCCATCCTTAGCAACATGTCTTCCACTACCCAGGTACTTGTGCTTTCAGTTGAGTTTCTTTGGCTTATCAGCTTATGTTCACTAACCTTTATCCTTTCACCCACAAGATGATCTCATGTGACTTGGCTTTCAACCAGTTCTTGTGTTGGCTTGGAGAATTGTGCAGAACTAGAGGGAAACCATCCTTGTTCTCCAAAATTGTGTAGAGCATCAAGGAAATTAGCTTCTCTCCAAAATTACAAAGAGCATGCAGGCTACCTTCCCCTTAAAAATTGCGCAGAGCCGCCCATCACTGTGCTTGCTCTCAGAATTTTTGTAGTTTTGGCTGGAAACCTTGGCTTCAGTCCAAAATTTGCGTAGAGATTGAGGAGAAGCTAGAGCCACTCAGCCCAGGAACTATGCAGAAGTCATCCCAAGGCTTTTTTATGTTGCATGTGCTCACAAGTTTACCAGTTCCCTCAAGGACTGAGCAATATTACCTTGCATGCATGGGCTAATTTTCCCAAAAAAACAAAAAAAACAAAAAAAACAAAAAAAAAAAAGCATCCCTAAATTTTAGGGACCTATTTTTAGCAGTTGGGGGTTACATGCAAAAGTCATTTTAGAAACCTCTCGCCAACTGTTTCTTTTTCCTAGAATTGTGGCATGCACGTCATAAGCCTCAATCTTGTCAAAATTATTTATTTGACGCCTCAAAATTCATTCTTCACTTCAATCTTGGAGCTCTGGCATTCCCAATGCATCTAGGAATCTTCGGCACACTCAACACAAATTTTTTCGAGTAAGTCTGCTTTTCATGTATTTTTCTATTTTTTGTCACTTTTTGTATTTCTATTTGTGCGAGTGTTTTTTGCTTGGCTTTATTGAGTTCTTACTATAGTTTTAATGCATGTTAGCTTGTAGAAGCATTGTTTCAATTTTTCCATTGCATTTCCTTATAGTCGCATGCATGACATTGTTTCTTCACTAACGATCGTCGTTGCGGCAACTCGCTTAACACACTTCATTGTTTTCCCTTCTTACCAAATCATGCACTTACTGATTGCATGCATGTTCATTCCCTCATGTCTGCACCTAGTTCCGCATATGCATTTAGTCCTTATTATTTTTAGTCGCTTGTCGGCATGTCTGAGCTACCTTGGCTCGGACCCTACCTTGCTTGACTTGCACTGCACATTTTTGGGATGGAAGGCCTTGCCTTACTCCCATAAATTGCACAGATCTTGCCTCACACTAGCCTCCCAGGGTGTTCTCTTCACAATTTTGAGAGGTAGTGCCTCAATTGGCCCCCGATATGTGCAATGCAATTTCCCGGGTTGTAGTCATGATGACTGAAACTGCACATTGTGCAATTCCAATCCTCAGCAGACCAGGATGGACTGTGCTCTATGTAGTTTGAGGAGTCAATAATCTCACCATTAGTTTGGAATATGCTCTACATGGTTCTGGCAGTTAGTCTTCGAGCCTCCTAGTTAAAATTGTTCAAATTTCTCAATCAGTCACCTAGGTGTGTTGCATGTTAGTCCTCAAGCTGCTTTGGTTTTCAGCTGACATTTTTCTTGCCATGAGTGTTTCTATGTCTCTAGGTATCACATGTTTTCATCAGTCTCTCAGTAGTACAAGTACAATGGCTTCCAAGAGAGTAGGGTCAAAGGACACCACCGAGAGTGCGACTAGAGACATGGTCGAGCAAATGTCTATGAGCTTGGCCATATATGAAGATACTAAGATTTTCATAAACAAGGAGATCAAGATCAAATGGTAGGACATCAATGACATATTTTCAGGCACCTTTGAGGAGAATCTAGAGGACCATAGAGTCTATGTCAACATACACAAGTCTGGCTTATACCAGATTGCATGCAGGTATCGCGCATTTCCATGCACAGACATGATCCATTGAATTGTCTCACATACTAATCTAGAGACAATGGTCTTGAGTAGTGTCAATTGAAAAGTACTTTCCACCTCCAGGGCAGAGGAATTTCAGGATATGTATCACTTTCTGTGGCCATTGAACACAATCGATGCACTCTTCACCAGTCCCTGCTGTAGTGCAAACTCAAGGGACATCTTGAAGAGTTGGGTGAGAGAGTCATCTAAGTTCGGGACAACACCCAATCAAGTATACAAGACAAAGATACTGCGGAAGCAATATTAGTTCTTGGTCTTCTTTTCATGCCTCTTATACAACCAATAGAGCACAGAGACCTTCCCGCAAAGTTGGGTGATTGTGTTGGATCAGCTGGTGAATGAAGAAAGACCTTTCAATTGGTCTGACATGTTGTCTTTCCAACTGAAGGGGAAAGTAACAAATTCTTGGCATCCGCCTAAGGGTCATCGAGCAACGCTTTTCATGTCTACTTACATACCTGATGTAGTTTGTGCCCGTCAACTGTTCCTTAGCTTCGTTTGGGCATGGACACCTCCATAAACCTCTGTGCGCATCTATTGTAGGCTGTTCTCCAAGTCCAATTTCCGTGGAGTTATACTACAACTATCATACCACTTTGTCACCATTGTATACAGGATGATCTTTGAACAAGATTTAGCATGCATGTCAAAGGCAGTGATGGAGGCATTAGTAAGCATAGTAGATTGGTATTCCTCACCCCTTCCCACCTTCATTTGAGTGTACAACTGCACAAGAAGAAGAAGGCACCTTGGCCTGCTCTTCCTTTGCATATCGGGTTGGATATGATCCAAAATCTTAAGCGTGCTAAGGCCGAGACAGAGCAATTCATGAGATTCACCTTTTGCACTAGAAGTTCAATCCATATGACCCGCATCGCTTAGTGGAGGACCATTGTGCGAGCGTGTATCATCCTTGGATCCGCGTGGCATATCATTGGCCTAAGTAAGACCCATGGAGATATTTCTATAACTACTCAAGGCTCAATGAACTGGTCAGAGTGGCTTTAGAGTGGTTAACAGCGCACAAAGTAGCAAAATCCTAGAGAGCAGCAACAACAAAGGGTAGAATATATGCACATGAAAAAGGAAAGAGAAAGGTTTCCAACAACACAGAGGTGAAGCAAAGATGCAAGTTCAAAGAAGATCCACTTGTATTAAGAGCATCTTTAGATATTGAGCCAAGGATGCGACAACGCAATGGAAGGATCACGCAAATAGAGAGGGAGAAGCAGATGTTGGAGGAGGCAGAGAAGAAGTTGCAAGAGCTAAAGCAAAAACTAAGGGAAGAAGAAGATCTACATAGAAAGGAGAAGGAAGTGCAGTATGAATAGGAACAAAAGGAAGTGCAGTTTGCACACGTTGATGAGGTTGCACCAATATAGGTCAATGATTCATCAGAAAAGCTGGCAGATAGAAAATAGGGTTAGTAGTTGGAGGAGCAGGACTTCGCTCAAGAGATGGAGAAGATGTTGGAATAGATGGACATGGATATCATTTAGCCAGAGCAGGATCATGATACAGATCTCATTCCCAAGGCCCCAAAGGTCACTCCACCGACTTCACCAGATCTTGGAACATAGAAAGTCCCAAGTGATCAAGGAGACACTGAAATCCTTGAGGACAATCCATAAGCAGATGTGTGCAACATATCCTTTGATGTGTCACAACACAGATTTGTGTAGTCGTGCAGATTGTGCACTCCAAATGTCCATGAATCTCCTATGCATTTTCAAGAAAGAGTGATCATGTCCAATGTGCTCAAACATCCAGCTGCATTGGCCGATGCTACAAAGGTATATGTAGAAGCCACCATCTCAAGAGTGAGATTCTTGGTAGATGAGAATGAGCACATGGCTAAGGAGTTGCAAGTGGGCAAGCAGGAAGAAGAGGAGGCTAAAACATCTACCAAAATAGAGTTGAAGAAATAAATACTTGATGAAGTATCGTCTCTTGAGACAATCATGTGGAAGCTGTATGCCAGGTTCTTCAGCATGCATAAGTCAGTTGTCCATCTTAATGGTTTGCAACATCAATGTGCTAGTAGATCATGCATCGTAACATACATACACATTGTTGTCGATCACATTTAGATATGGACAATGAGGTACAACAGAACCCCGTTTTACTTGCCAAAGATGATGAATCCAAAGGAAGTGGAGTTGAAAGAACGCATCTGGAGTCAGATTCAGAACTATGAGGAACTCCATAGCTCATCACCAGCTTACAGGCTTCACATGCATGATTTTTCAGGAGCATGGATGTCATTGTGCGTGCACATACGATCCCATCCATTGGCACAATAACGAAGGCAAAATAAAAGAACCAAGTCCGATTGAAGTTGGACATGTACTTCGAGGAGTTGATGTGCATAGCCATGAGCGCAGACTTACAGATGAGCATAGACCCTATGCACCAGTATGTCGTTGGTTCGACTGCACTCAAGACCATGATGTGCAGGATATCTAAAGAGTTGGACATAGGTGCCAAATCAGTGTACCTAGATGCAACGGAAGCAAGAGTTCACTTTCATAAGGATGTCACCATAAACTATGTAGACACTATAACCAACTACCAATATTGGCATTAGTTCGCCACCATCGATCACCAAGAGGATGTCAATGAGTTGATCTTCCCACATCTGTCTGAGTCTTAGTGATGTCTTGCATGGCTTACTCAAGCCCATTTTTGTCTCACATGGGTACATGTGCAGATTTTATTGTAAACATTAACATGTTGTAAAGTGAAAGACAAAGTGTCAATAGTAGAATGTAAATAGTCATATGTAAGTTGAAGAGTCATGACGGTGTTTGAAGAGTCAGAAAAGGGAATGTCAAGGGTCACCCCACACTTTTCTATATATAAAACCTCACAACTCATATGAAAGACTTTTGGGAGCCAAGCTTCTGATAGGTATAACTAAGAGAAAGCTCAGAGTGTATTGTAATGAGCCTTGGCTTCTCCACAGTGCAGAGCGAGTACATATCTTTGGAGGAGCAGGCGGAAGTCACTGTAATGTTCCATTATTGGGACTAGTGGCTGTCATGGTTGTATGTATGATTGGATCTTTCACTCTTTTAGTATAACAAAGCCATCACATTTCATGCATATATTGCTATTGTAGTTTGGCTCTCCTGTTTACTCTAACGAGGTAGGTAGTTGTAATTTACGCATGTATGTATGTACTATTTAGTATGTGTTTGTATGAATCTTATCAAAGAATATTGTTGGTATAACTCATCACTTTGGATTTTTAGCTATCCTTCTTTCCATCTCGTGATGTCTTTCAAATCAAATGTTCCCTTTCAAGCTATGTGCTATCACAGGCTTCTAAGGGGCACACCCTCCCCACCTTCCATGTGTTAGAGCCTTTCATGCACCTTCCTTGACTTTCTACAAGGTCACACCCTTGCTTCCAACAAGTACATCTTACTTACCTCTGCGTGCAACTACAGTCAATGAAATACCATACTACCCACTCGTGGGACTCCTACTCCAAATGGTCTGAGATCTAGTTGGGACTTCTTACCGGGGAGATCCCCTAACATGTTGGCAGGTCCAGCACCATCAATGGGTTGAGGGGATTTACTATGAGGAGACCTTTTCTCTTGTAGCAAGGTACTCATCCATCATGTTGTAGCTAAATTTTACCAGCTAAAAATAAAAAATCTCCCGAAGCATAAACCAGGGAATGGTTGAAAAGAAAGTGCTTCTCTTTAAGTTATATACTAATTTGCAAGGGAAAATGAGAATTTATGATGTTATGTGGAAAAATTTTGTTTCATTTTGGAAATTATATATTCTTGATGCGCCCATCATGGACCATTGCAACTTCATCTTGAAGAACTATAATAATAATCAATAGAAAAATCCAACAATGTCCAGCTTGTTTTTATTTCTGAAATGTCTGATCAGGAAATACTAGCAAGTTAGATGGCATATGGGCTTGCAGAGGATGGGAAACAAAAATTGCATGAGAACTTTAGTGGTGAAATGAAAATTGGTTTTTTATCAATAATACTTTTGGATAATTTGCGTGGAATGTTGACAGCTATAGCGGACGGTACACTAACAAATATAAATCCTGCTAGAATTACATGCTCAAAAGTATAATGATGGAGTCATTTTATGATGGTTATAGAAGCGATTTTGAGATCCCATGTGAAGAAGAAATTTGTGTTGTGAATACTTCGCTCAAGGTGGACAGCATGCAACATATAGTTTCTTTGTTTATGTCTCTGAAAATCGATGTGGGGGATGATTCTGATTACAGTACCCTTTATAGTGAAGGGAACGTCAGTTCTCGTAGTTCCTTGAGCAGCAACCCCACTGTATCCAATGTTACACTATGTCATTTTTTATCAATGACCCAAGATTTCTCATACCCGGATCCAATGGTTTCTCGGTGGCACAAAATGCACAAATATTAACAAGTCGAGAGCTCGCGCAAAGAATTTTTCTCATACTCCCCGTCAAGAAATCAAAGGCTACAATTTGTTACGGCAACACCCTCCTTGATTTCCATAAACCACTAGGTGTGGTCCTGGGGATAGAAAGTGGGTTTCCAAAACCATTAGCTAGGTCTGCACGCATCCAGTTTAGCACAAACATACTATGTGATTGTAATTTCATGGGACTCATTCTAAATGGTTTAAAACTCAAATTTATTTTCGAATTGTAATGTACAAGCTCATGTTAAAAGGAGGGATTTCTTTTATTGTTGACATATGCGAGATATAAATTACATTATATATATATATATAATGTTAAATTTATAAAAACGTTCCAAAACAATCTCTCGTGTATTTAAAAGCAAGAGCTATTCTTGGTGAAAAGAGATAGTTACGTAATTGTCTATGACTTAGTTCTATAGCCAATTTTGGGACGGTTGGAGTAGGCGAGAAAGAAAATATGGAGAGTTAGACATTGTAGATGTTTGGAGGTTGGGAGTCCACCTCTCCATGATAGGCATTGTAAATAGAAAATCTCTCTGAAGCTTGAATAATACATCGTAGTTTGACTCCATCTTTGGGTAGTTGCAGTTATGTTTCCTTTCCCTTGTTCTCATTTTTCATGTATGTTTTTCCTCTATCAATGTGGGTGTAATTAGGTTGTTGGCTTCTTTATTTAGAAGATTTAATAATGTTGTCTTTCAGCAGAGAATACCTTCAAAACTTAATTAAAGAAGCCTTAAAAGTTGCTCCACCACATTATAAATTTATCCACATCTTCTCAACCTTTTTGTATTCTTTGTATAGTGGTTGTATTCAGATTCTTAATTTCCTGGGTATGAACTTTATCATCTTTCGTTTCCTCAAATCACTCCTTTAGTCTAAGACCCTATAACCCTCAGAGCTTCTCTCACCATTTTGTTTGAAAGGGTAGGGTTTTAGAACTAGATGTTTTGATTACAAGCCCTCATGGCCTATACCTCTAGACATTAATTTTAATTTTTCTATTCAATCTAAAGTTGTCTCGGGTACTAGTTTCCCCACAACCAGGAACTGTCTCCAAGAGTTACAAGATATTTTGGCATCATTTTTGTGGAATGGATTAGAAATTTTTCCCTGGGTTTCATTAAGATTTGGAGTTGATTCTTAAAGGTGACAAGATTCAAGAGTTGGTTGTATATTATAACAAGTGGTCTTCACTTTGAGGTTTTCTTTTCTATGTTTCAAGAAGGCAATCCCTGCATTATTTTTTGATGAAAGAGAAAAACTCATTCAGTTACAGACAAACCCTCGAAGGTCATACTTTATTTACTTTTCTTGTGCGCCTATTTATGATACTTATCTTTCATATGAGGGTTTTGAATCCTCTGGAGATTCTCCAATCTATGACACCTATAGTTTAGAAAATGAAGATTCTGTTGCAAATTTCCAAGAAAATTAGCTTGCTCGAAAATGGCAAGAAAATATCCTACAACAACCTTTACTACAAAAACCCAAACGTGAGGAGATGAACAATGTTTGTGTTTTCCATGTACAAGAAGGCATATGCCAGCAGACTATTCAAGAAAATGAGGTAGCTGAAATCCCCCCCGCCATACATTGTATGATCTAGTAGCTGACTATATGGAAGCATTTTTGTGTCAGGAGGGAAACTTTTAGGGGCTAATATTTGTAGGTGGGCTAAATTTCCATGCTTTTTCAAAAAAAAAGGATTCGTGAGTTTCCATTTTTTAAGAATATGATTAGCCCAAATTTTATAGTATAAGAATTCTTTACCTTAGAAATTGCTAAAATTTTATAGAGACTATACAAAATCGTTAGAAATATGAATATATTTACAAAAGTATCACCAAGCATTTTATAATTTGCATTCTAGGGACTAGTAATATTCACCAATATTTCTAAACTTTAAAATAAATTTATATCCTTAAAATATTTCCTATCAGCAACATATATTATTTCTGAGGTATGTATCTAGTTCCTAGATTGAAATCCTTATATGGTGCATGCCAATTTTAATCTCTGAATTTCAACAACACGGAGGAATTAACTCTAGCACTCAAATGCTAGCCTGATACCACTAGAAGGTGGATTTCACTTGATGAAATTCAGCCTTTCATATAGGTATGACACGTAAATAAATAAGATCAAGTGTTCAACTTTTTATTTTCAGTTGCAGTACTTCAGTTCAATTTTTAGTTGATGAATAAGGGTGGTAGTCCTAGTTGGAAACATGTTGGAGGGGTTTCAGTTTTCAAGAATTCCAAACTTAAGTTTTTATATTTCAAGGATTTTATAATTTCAAACTCCATGCAAAGCTAACGCCACTGATCTACGGCCTTCAATGCTTTGTAGGAAAAGTGTTGTCCCCAGTTTGAGGAAGATGTTGTAGCTAAATTTTACTAGTTGAAAAGAACAAAGCTCTCGAAGCATAAACTAGGGAATGATTGAAAAGAAAGTATTGATATTTAATTTATATGTTGTTTTGCAGGGAAAAATGAGAACTTATGATGTTATGTGAAAAAAATTGTTTCATTTTTGCAATTCTATCTTCTTGATACGCCCACCATGGACCATTGCAACTTGACCTTGGAGAACTGTAATAATAATCAATAGCGAAATTGAGCAATGTCTAGCTTGTTTTTATTTGTGCAATGTCGAATCTGAAAATACTAGAAATTTGGATGGCATATGGGCTTGCAGAGACTTGGAAACAAAAATTTCATGAGAACTTTAGTGGTGAAATGAAGATTGGTTGTTTATCAATAACACTTTTTGATCATTTGTGTCGAATGGTGACACCTCTAGTAGACGATACACTAAAAAATATAAATCCTACTAGAATTACATGCTCAAAGGTTAAATGATGGAGACAGTTTATGATGGTTATAGAAGTGATTCTGAGACCCCGTGTGAAAAATAAATTTGTGTTGTCGATACTTTGCTCAAGGTGGACAACATGCAACGCATCATTTCTCTTTTTATGTCTCTACAAATTGATGTGGAGGGTTGATTCTGATTACAGTACCCTTTACAGTGAAGGGAATGTCAGTTCTCGTAGTTGCTCAAGCAAGAACCCCACTGTATGCAATGTTAAACTATGCCATTTATCATCAACAACCAAGGAGTTCTCATACTCAGATCCAATGGTTTCTCTATGGCACAAAATTCATAAATATTAACAAGTCAGGAGCTCCCGCAAAACATTTTTTTCATACTGCTTGTCAGGAAATCAATGGCTACAATTTGTTACATCAACGCCCTCCTCAATTTTCATAAATTGCCAAGGGTTGTCTTAGGGGTATAAAGTGTGTTTCTGAAACCATTTCCTAGGCTTGCACACATCCACTTTAGTACAAACATACTATGTGACTGTAGTTTGATGGAACTCATTGTAAACGGTTTACAACTCAAAGTTATTTTCGAATTGTAATGTACGGGATCATGTTAAACAGAGGGATTTCTCATATTGTTGACATATGTGAGATATAAATTCATATTATATATATTTTTATATATAATATTAAATTTATAAAAACATTCAAAACAAGATCTCTTGTATTTAGAAGCAAGAGCTATTATTAGTGAAAATAGATAGTTATGTAATTGTTTATGTGTTAGTTATATAACCAATTTTGGGATAGTTAGAGTAGGGGGGAATAAAAGATGGAAAGTTAGACATTGTAGAGGTTTTGAGGTTGGTAGCCTAGCTCTCCATGACAAGCATGTAAGCAAAAAATCTCTTTGAAGCCTAAATAATACATTGTAGTTTGATTCCAGCTTTGGGTAGTTGCAGGTATGTTTCTTTTCTCTTGTTGTCATTTTTCATGTATGTTTTTCCTCTGTAAGTGTGAGTGTAATGATTTTGTTGGCTTCTTTATTTAGCATATTTACTAATATTTTCTTTTAGTAGAGAGTACTTGTAAAACATAACTAAAGAATCCTTAAAAGGTGCTCCACCAAACTATAATTTCATCCACTTATTCTCAACCTTTCAGTATTATTTTTACAATGTTTTATTCAGTTTCTTAATTTCCTGAGTATGAACTATGTCATCTTTCTTTTCCTAAAATCACTCCTTCAGTATAAGACCCTATAAGACTCAGAGTTTCTCTAGAGATTCTATTTGAAACACTAGAGTTTTAGAACTAGTAGATTTGATTAGAAGCCCTCATGGTCTATACCTCCATCCATTGATTTTAATTTTTTCTATTCAATCTAAAGATGTCTCGGGCATTGGTTCCCCCACATTCAGGAAGTTTCTTTGAGAGTTACAACACATCAAATCAATGCTTACTATGGCTACACAGATGAGCTGGAATATCCACCAGATGGATGTGAAAACAACATTCCTCAATAGAGTTATTGAGGAAGAGGTGTATATCGAGAAACCAGAATGTTTCAAGACTTTTGATCAAGAGACTCATGTGTGTAGACTCAGGCTTTCATTGTACAGTCTCAAGCAAGCACCTTGTGCTTGGTACACCAGGATCGATAACTATCTCACTGGTTTGGGCTTCACCAAAAGTGAAGCGGATGAAAACCGCTGTCATATTTTAGTAGAAGTTAAACTGTTGATTATTGTTTTATATGTTGATGACTTGATTTTAACTATTGATGAGTGGTTGATCAAATCTTGTAAGGGGGACCTTGCAGGAGAGTTTGATATGAAGGACATAGGTCTCATGCACTACTTCCTTGGATTGGAAGTATGGCAAGGTTATGAGGAAATGATTGTCTCTTAGGGAAAGTATGCCAATGAGATACTTTAGAAGTTCCACATGGATAGATGCAAACCCATGGAGACTCCTCTAGTGATTAACTGTAGGTTAGAGGATGCCATTTTAGGTGAGGACATGGATGCTGCTACTTACTAGTAGTTTGTGGGTTCACTGATGTATCTTGTGAAGACATGACCAGATATGTGCTATGAAGTCCACCGGCTGAGCGAAGCTATGGTTAGGAAAACCAAATTGTTTTGGAGGGAAACTAAAAATGTTCTATGGTACCTCAGAGGCACTACCCAGTTTGAACTATGGTACAGATGGATAGAGGGAGTGAAGCTATGGGGCTTCACAGATGTAGATTTGGCGAGGAATCCATCAGACAAAGAGAGTACATCAGGTGAAATTTTTAGTGTTCGGTCCACAATAGTTTCCTGGTACAACAATGAGTAAATATTTGTTGCACTCAACTTGATAGAATAAAAATACATGGATGCCAGTCAAGCAGCATGTGAGGTGATCTCGATGAGAAAGATACTTGTTGGACTCTTTGGTTAGATGATGGATGCAACTGTGATCTACTATGATAATCAGAGTTGCATCAATCTCTCTAAAAAAAATTTTTTTCACAATCGATCCAAGCATATAGATATCCAGTATCACCATTTACGGGATTGTGTGTAGAGGAAGATATTGTTGTTGCAGTACATTCCAATAGGGGAACAAGATATTGATATTTTGACAAAGGCCTTGTCAAGAGGAAGTTTGAGTTCCACAGGTGTAGGATAGGGGTGGATGATAATCCCTTTCTTGCTGAGCAGGAATGTTGAAAATATAGAAAGAAAATATTAGTTTCACTTTTCCTTGGTCAAACTAGAGAAAATTTGATTTTTTATTTCAACAGAAATCTTGGAGGTTGTTAACTGAGGTGACACAGAACTTGTCACTCAGTTAATTTGAGTTGGAGAAGCTTGAGTTTAGCTTAGTATGATTGATCGCTAATTTCTAGCAATATTTTTAGTTAATTTGAGTTATTGTCATTTAAACTAGTTCTAATTGTTAGAACAACTAGTGGAGGTCAAGTTGTGGAAGTGGAACTTCAACCACACTCAGTGATCAACCAGTTAACTGATCAATTAGCCAAAAATAATTGTTGCATACAGAAAATTCTATTTACCCTGTTGAGATGGAGATTCCAAGGAACTTACTATCATTTGTAGACTATTCCCATGTTTACAGGTGGTGCATGCAGTAGAGGAAGGAGCTAGAGGAATTATGTAATTCAAGAGTGGGAATTTCCTAAATAATAGGGGCTAATTTCTTCAAGGATCAACGCAAAGAAATAGGATCTTGGAGGGATTGAAAATTGGCTAATTGTTGGCCAGAGTCAGTCAGTCAGGCAGAGGGATAGACTATACACTTGCAAGGTGTACTTAGACTTGAGCAAGCATATGTATTTAATATTTATTCTCTGATTAATGCAATACAGATAGGAAGAGTTTTTGAGAATTTTCTTTCCCTTAGATAAATCTTTGTGGATGTGTGATGTTTTCTTTTTCATGTCTATGATTTGTGTTCTATATGGTGAATTAACTTCCACAGATTAGTAGAGTAGCTTCGAGTCTTGTGATTTAGTAAATTTCATGAGAAATTTTGAATATTCAAATTAATTTATACAATATCAATAAAACCCTAATACACTAACTTCCTACGGATTCCTTCAAACCCTGCTATTCTTTTAGGTCTCCACTATCTTCTCTTGCTTCCATCAATGGTGTGTTCACAAGGGTGACCTTCAATGAATTTTCTCTAGCCCAACTATGATCCCATGTTAAGTTTTCCTATTGATATATTGTTCTTTGCTTTAATAATTTCATTTCAACATTTTCATATTAAATTCCCCCCATAGCATCATAACATTATTTAGATTTACAATATTATTCAACATCATATACAATTATATAAAAAGAAATAAATCATTAGCAATGCAACAATAAAGAAAATCATTCACGCATAGAGACAAGAGGATTGGTCGGAGACCAGGGAAAAACCCACTATGGGGAAAAACCTTTCAAATTAATCTTCTTATTAGATTGTTATTGAATGATTCAACAAGAGAGAGTACAATGATCCATATCAGCAACCATGAACCTATCCAACAAAATAAACTAAACAATATCCATGAGATGAACCGAAGAATTCTAATACTCAAAACCTTACTTCATAAGCTTGCAATTAACTATCAATGTTTGCGGTCAACTTTCAAACCCTGAGGTCAAGGAGTGAAATTTTCGATCAACTGATGAAACAAAACCCCAGGTCCCAACCGCATGGGCAACATGATGTGCATGTGGCTAAAAGGCTTCAATCTCATGGATGAGTCGACCTGTGTGCATCTACGCCTAAACATTGCATGTTGCAAGCCTGCAGTTGTGACCCAAAAACCCTAACACGCGTGCAAGATTCAAACCCTGCAATCTAAGACCTATGCATGCGAACTTAAACGAACAATATCAGACTTGTCCGAGCCAAAACTGAAGAAATAAGAATAGAATAAATGATCCATGATGGTATTTGAATGAGGGTCACTTGACTTGTATTTATAGCCATCCATGGGTGTCCAATTTATGTTTTGGGCTGACTTGATAAAATATGCGCATGTAGGGCTTAATTCAAAAATACACTTTCCCTTATCTAAATTGAGTCCTTCAATAGTCAAAATTGGTCCTCTGAAAAAGAGGAATCTCCTCCCATGGTTGGAGTTTGTCACTGAGTTTGCAAATCAACACAAAAGTGTGCATACTTGGTAAGTCTATCAATAACCACCATGATGAAACATTTTCCTTCAGACTTGGGTAAACCTATGATAAAATCCATTAAGACCTCCTCCGAATTTTAACTTTGAATGGTTGAAGGTTGTAGCATACATGGGGTATTAATTGTCACAACTTTTTTTGTTGTTGGAAAACCAAACATTTTGCCACAAACTTTTGAATATTAGATCTAAGGCCATCCCAAAAAAAATACTTCTTCACTCTATGTTAAGTTTTTAGAAATCCTTAGTTCCCTCCTAAAGGAGAGGTGTGCAATTCGAAAATAATATTTTATTTGATTTGGGAGGTCTTACATAGATATAAGCGATCTTTATACCATAATAAATCATTTTTCCAGATAATTTTGTTAGATGTATTGGGATCTTGCTACAATTTTTGAATGAGTGTCCACACCTCTTCATCATTTTTCCATTCATTTGTTGCTCTAGTTATCCAATCAATTTGGATAATAGAAATGGCACAAAGAAATGCTTACACATCCTCATCCCTTCTTGAGAGTGCATCTACAACCATTTTTCTTCCCTTTTTTGTAGATGATTTCAAATTCATAACCCAACATCTTTATGACCAATTTTCGTTGCTCTTCTAAAAATAATATTTGTCCTAAAAGGTATTTAGGGCTATCATGATTTATGTTTACCTTTAAATTTATTCCCATTACGTAAGGCTTCCCTTTATTTAGTGCATGTAGGATTTCCAACATTTCCTTCTCATAAATAGGTTTGTGGAAATATTTTCCCTTGATTGGACGAATTTTAGAAGCACCGGGTCTTCGTCCTTACATTAAAACAAAACCAATTCCATTTCTAGAGACATCACATTCCACAATAAAGGGTTTTGTGAAGTGTGGTGTAGCTAAGACCATGGCTTGGCACATTTCCTTTTTAAGATGTTCAAAGGCCTTAGTTGCTTCTGGAGTCTAAGAAAAAGGATCTTTCTTTAGTAATGTTGTTAGAGGACTAATATTTTCCCATAATTCTTAAAAAACTTCCGATAATACCATATAAGCCCCAAAAATACTTGAAAATGATTTAGTGTTGAGGGGATTTTCCATTCCTTAATGGATTTAACTTTTTTAGGTTCTACCTTAACACCCTTATGAGATACAATGTGACCCAAATATTCCACCTCATGTACTCCAAAGAAATGTTAGGAGGTTTTTGCATACAATTGTTTCTCCTCCAATACTTAGAGCACCCTGTCAACATGTTGAACATGATCCTTCTAAGACTTTTTGTAGATTAATATATCTTCAAAAAATACTAACAAAATATTTTTAAGGAAGGGTTTGGAAATGGAATTCATCAAACCTTGAAATGTGGAAGGTGCATTAGTAAGGCAAAAAGTCATGACCAAAAATTCTTAATGAAATTTATGAGTTATGAATGTTATTTTCAAAATGTCTTCAATTTTCATTCTAATTTGATGATATCATGAATGAGGATGCAGCTTGGTGAACTAAATTTCTCCATATAATTCATCCAAAAATTCATCAATGACAAGAACGAGAAATTTATCTTTAATAGTGAGCTTTTTTAGTTACCTATAATCCAGACACATACACCATGATACATCCTTGTTGTGTACCAAAACTACTAGAGTAGAGAAAGAACTTTGGCTAGGTTGAATTGTATTGGCCTCTAGAATTTCTACAATCATACTTTTAATTTCACTCTTTTGGGCATAGAGATATCTATAAGGCTTGATGTTTGCAAGAACACTTCCTAGAATCAAGTGAATAGCATGATCTTGGTCACGAATAGGTGTAAGGCCTTTGGGAGTCTCAAATACCTTGGAATGAGTATCTAATACTCTTTGGAGATATGGTAAAATGGATGATTTTGATGTTTAAACATCTAGTGAGCATAATTGTGTAATTATGCCCCATTTTTCTTTATGAAAAATAATTTTCATGCCATTACAACTAATTATCTTCCCTTGTTTCCCTGTGATTTCCCTTAGTTCAATTTCCTTTCCTTCCCAAGAAAATTTCAAGAAAAAATATTGAAAACTAAAAGCTATCATCCCCAAATATTGTAACCATTGGAATCCTAATACAACATCAACACCACACATTGGAATGGAATTCATTGGATAATTCAGTACATATTCACCCATGGTTAGCTTGATATTATGGAACTTTCCTGAGAAATTTGTAGTTCCTACATATGCAACCATCACTGGACACTCTGGTGTTGGATATAGAAATAAATTCAATTCCTTGGATATCTTACAATGAATAAAATTATGGGTACTACCCAAATCAATCTACACTCTTTCCTTTTTCTTCTTGATATATCCATCTATCTTGAGAGTTTGAGGAGTGGTAATTTCTACCAATGCATTACAAGATATGGTTGGATTCATTTATTCTTTCTTTGGGGTTATGTTGACGGCGTTGGAAATATGTCAACCAAATGTTTCTCCTCGATGTGAAGTCCCAATTAGACCTCACACCATTTTGGTGTAGGAGCCTCATCTGAAATATCAACCCAGTTGTAATATATCTCAAAGATATGCCTTGGCTGTAACTATCAACATGGGAGAGGAATGGAATGGCGTCTTCGAAAAGCAAGGGAGGTGTGACTGGTGAGTGTGCAGTTGTGACTTTCTCAAGGTTATTCTATTGCAAAAGCAGGAGAAAAGTGAGCCTCTAAGTGAGAGGTAATAGTACCACCCAAGGAGAGACACATATCAATAAGAAGGATCTATCTAACATCCAACGGAATAGTCCACAATGGATATGACAGTCTTTAAAACCAACAAACGGGAAATATTTGTCTAATATCCCACGTAATAGTCCACAAGGATGGGACAACAGTAACAACCATTACAACACATTATCAATAAGATAAGCACTAAAATAACCAAAATAGTTCAACTATCTTAGTACATGTGAAATTAAACATGAAATACAACTGTCTACAAAATAATCTTACAAACATTCGTATTCCATGAATGAAGAATGCGTTGGCCTTAAAAGCTTCTATTATTAAGAAAAAGTTCCAAGATACATGTCTACAGTGTACATCAGTAGCCCCAATAGTGGAACATTGGAGCCACTCCTTGGTCATCAAAGAACTAGTTGATCTCTCTCTAATGCCTTCCAGGAGGAGCCAAGGTGAAAAATTCCTTTTCTCATACAATGAGGGGGTATATATAACCAAGGGGTGATGCTCCCCCTTTGTGACTCTTTGACTACCCTCATGACTGTTCAACATCTTATGACTTTTCAACTTACATGTCTCTCCATATTCATGTGCGTCCTTTGGACTTCCACTTTACAATACATTTGAATATAATGTGCATGTTCAAAAATAGTGATGTGGCATATGACCACTCAGGACATGAGGTGACATGACATTGCTGACATGGACTATTTGGTGATGTGGAAATTTCAAGTCATTGTTGCTTCTGTAAATGATGTCTACTTGACAATACTCTTGACATCCACCTCCTCATGGCTTGGTGACAAGAATCTTCAATAATCTCAAGTATTGAGTTGTGTTCATGAGTTGGTGTCCCTTAGCCTTGATATGTCAGCTTTCATGCTCAAATACAAGAATTTCCTTTGCATGTCTTCCTCATTCATCTCCTTCTTCATCATCTCGCCAGGTTCTTGTATCTTGAATTCACTCATGATGAGACAAAATTAGCTCGAAAACCTCCTAGCATAAGATGGTAAATTATGGTCCAGGGAGTAAACTGGAATTGAGTTACAAGTTAGGAAGGGAGGCTCAATGATTGTGCATTGCATAGTCCCAACAGTTAGGGTTGAGGCTTGAGGCCTAGAACTACATAATTTGTAGTTTAAGCTGGGTTGAGATGTTTCCTTCTGCACAATTTTGGAGATGAGTGAGTCTGGCTGAAGGAGGGACCACTGTGAAAGATTTTTGTGCAGTTATAGAGAAGAAGGCTAGCTGAATTCTACACAGTTGTGAGAGATAGTGGGTAAGGATGGGGAGAGGACCACTGAATGCAACTTCTATGCAGTTCTAGAAATGAAGGGAGGTTGATCTCTTTGATATACTGGGAAATAGTGGGTCAAACTGAGGGAGTAACCACTGTAAGAAGACTCTGCACATTTCTAAGATTGAAGGGAGACTCGTCCCTATGAGACTATGGAGTTTAGGGGCATAGGTAGGCATATTTCTTCTTATGATTTCACAATTCGTAGTTTGGGATAGGCTAACAGAAAGGATTGCACAATTTTGGAAGGGAATGTTGGGTCTTGGGCTCAGGAATTGCACAATGCAATAGCCTTGGGGGATAGGAAATGTGCATTGCATAGATCCAAGGGTCAAGGTCACAATCTACTATTTGTAACTGCAGATTGCGCAGTCCAGGAAAGCTGGGTGAAACCAAGTTGAAGGGTCAGGGAGATTCTTCTTAAAAGGCTAAGTGCTGGACTAGTGAGACTGAGAACTAAAGCGATGAAGCTTCGACTATGTCCTAACACTTAGAATAATTGACAAATCAACAACATTGATCACCCATGGCACATGAACAACATTTTTTCATTTGTTTGACCACTTCATGACTAGCTACAACAAGTGTGACACCTAAGATAGAATTTATGATGACCATGATGACACTTGCGTGGCAATGCTCAAAACTTTGTGAATGAGTGTGACAGATGTTTATATGGTTGGAAACTCACAAACACAAATATGGGCCCTTGAAACCACCAGAATGAGCTTATGCATAAAGTGTGACAATCATCATGTCAAAAGATGACATCTTGCCTATCTTTCGAAAAGGATCAAAACAATTAGAGAAAATACATGGAGTGACTTTCAGTGTTTGAAACCATTCATGTCATTGAAGACATAATGGTATGACAATGATGAGTTATCCTTCATACTACACTAATAGGTTTATTTCAAAGTCATGAAATATGTGTTTTTCGCTTCGTACCTACCCTCCAAAGGGTTGTGGATTAGATGGAGTCTTCATGCGGTCCTGATCTCTAATATTCTATCATACCCTAGGGTTCCCTGGTCTTCTAATCTAATGATTATATTTTCTCCTCAACTCCTTAAGTTTCATCTATCATGTCTTCCTTCTTCATTATCTTTCCATAGCATGCTAGAATTCCTATATCTACAATCCACTCATGAGAAGATGACATCGGTTTGATAAACTCATAGTCCAAGATGTTGCATGATAATCCATTGAATGAGCTAGAACTAGTAGTAGGTCAAGGGGGTAAGGCTCAGTGACTCGGTTGGACTGAGGGATAAGATTATGCAATGCCCACTGAGGGAAAAATTTGTGTAGTGCCTGCTCAGAGAAAAAATTACACAATTCAAGAAGGAAATGGAGGTTGTGGGATAGGACCTTAGGGGGGCTAAACTATGCAGTTTCAAGAGGCAAGGGGAACTATTCAACTGAGACTACTCAATGCGCAACTCAGGGAGTCTTCAAGGATAGCACATGCACATTTTCTAGGGGTAGTGAGGTCCAAGGGAAAGGACACTGGAGTAGCACTTGTGCAGTTTTGGGTGTCAAGGGAGGTGAGGCTTATACGCATTGTGCAGTTACAGTAGATAAGGGAAAATCTTGATGGTTGAATATGAGAAGTGCGTAGTTTAGGAAGGCTAGATGGGGCTAGTTTTCTAGGAATCCTCCAGAATTTGGCTAAGTGTGGGATTAGTGGAACCGATGTGAATAGTGATAGAACTTGATTGTGACCACACACTTGGACACTTGGTGACACAACATCGATCATCTAGAACATATGAAACCATACTTCCCTTATTGCAACAATAGTTGTGGAAACTTACAACAAGTGTGACATCGAAGATAGACTTTGTGATGATAATGATGACACTTGTGTAGTAGTGCATGAAAATTTGGAAGTGATTGCAAAACATGTCTATATGATGAGAACAACTCATTTTCACAAACATTTCCCGTTGAAGTAAACCAAAACTCCCCTTCTCATGATAAGTGATAATTCTGATGTATGAGGATGACACTTGCTATATAAAGATAAAAGTGTGAACAACACTTGACATCCAAGAAGGGATATTGAAATCATCACCTGAACAATAAGTGACTCAGGAATGATTGATCATAGGATCAACAGTACGGTCCACAATTTGAGTGTAGGCCAAAATTTTGGAGGGTGTTACAGCTGCTACAACACTTGGTGACACATTGGTAGAATCCAGCGTCTCTATTTTGGTTAACTCTTTCATGCAGGGCCTTGGTTCCTCGGATAGTATTGATGCATCGTGTAGATCACTTTGGCCTTTTCCACTTATCAAACACAACATAAGATTGAGCATAATCACAACGATTTGAGTTGGGAAGGGTAGTGTAACTCGCGAGCATAATATTTTCAGAGTATAATAATCCATATCTGGTGTTTCTCCACTGCCAGCAGACCTGGATAGTACCTCAACGAAGTCACGTGGGAACACAAACATTTCTCCTCTACCAATGACCCTTGAAAGTGCCTTGGCGGAGTTTCTTGCTTCTCTTCTTTTGCCTTTATTTATTTATTTGAAGAGGACTGTGCATTGAAACTTATTTATTTTGGGGCAGAAGAGGGATCCCGGCTTATTGAGAGAAGAAGAGGTTGTTCCTTCAGAGAAGCATATAGAGACCTCTTATTTACTTTTTCTTGTTTATATTTTACCATTCTCCATTTCTACTAGTTGGAGAAGCTTGAAAACACCAAAGCAGAAAAAAAATGAGTATAGGCATGAGGTTTTTGGACTAGACGTGGGTTCGTGGTTGGACCAAAACTCTCCTTACAGACGGATCATATTTTTCATGGGAACTTCGACAGCCAAAATATGTAACCAACATAAGGAAGACAGGAAAAAGGCTAGCCAAATGTTGAAGTTTCACCAGACTCTTTATAGTTGAGCCACATACATACTGAGAAGCCAAAACAGGTCTAGGCACAGCCCTTATTCGCATGATGAAAACAAAAGGAGAAACTCGACAAGAAAGAAAACAAGACGACAAGAGAGAAAACACACAAGGAAAAGAAACTGGAAGACAAGAGAACAAAATGACTAAAGCAACCATGATGTAGATTCAGAATAAGAAAATGAGGATAGAATACAGGGAACGAGAACAAAATGAGCGCAAGAGAACGAAAACTAGGATGCAACTAATCCTACTCCTAACCTAACAGATAAAAGGTTAGGGTCATGTATAATTAATTTTCCTGTGAAGCCACAATAGTTTTTCCTGACTTGTATTCAAAAATATATGAACAGTTAAAACATATATAAAGAAATGTGAAATAGAAAATGTCAGAACTTGAATAGCTTGCACAAGAAAGGGAAGGTCTTTCTTGTGGGCAGAAAGATGTGTCATAACCATGAATTTCATCCAATTTGAATTCTTACCTTTCCGATGAATACCATCTTTCAACAAACCTTGGAGGCTTCTCATTGTTATGTCTCCATCTACACTGACCTCCCTACCAAGCACGAGTGAACATCGAAACTTGTTGTTCGTGACAGGTCTTGCCAGGTAAGATTGTTCGAACCATTCAGCGATTGTATCATGGAATTCTTGAAAACCCTCTTGACATCTTTGTAAATATGAGTTTTCAATTAGAAGCATGGAATTATAATGAATATCATGTGAGGGAAAAAAAATGCATTTTCGACAGTTACATCGAGATAGTGAGGACCCAACATAACTATCAACGAAGGCTGAAGTGTTTCAACTATTTGAAACAAATCTGAACAGTGATATATTGAACAATGAAGTTCAAGAGATGTAAAACAATTGTCCTAGGATGTGATGATGAGGAAATGATAGGTTGAATCATAGTCATCAAGGGTAGGAAAATGATTAGATGAGTTGATTGAAGCGTCAGATTCCCAGTTTGCAATAAACAAAGATAAATCGATTTGAACATTTTTGTGAATGTTTGGAATCATAGAATCATATTCTTCACATGATGAATATGACAGGTCATTTCTTTGTAACTAGTGACACACTTCATTAGCATCATGATCATCGGGAGAATTGGGGAGAGTGGATAGTAAAGAAAACACATGAAACCAATCAAGGTGGAATGAATAGAAAGGAGATTGATTCGCACAATACCTCATGCATACATTCATACTCAATAGAGTTTTAGGTGCAATGAAGAACAAGATTCACAATATGATATTCATAAGGAAAGGTAGGAGCTTATCATCATGAAATGCATACGATAAATACAAGTCCTTCGGGCAAAGATGGCCTTTGGAATGATCAACTTCCACAAGAGGCACACATTCCAAACCCATGTTTACTGCAAGAGACTTGCATGAACCCAAATGAACTAAAAAATATTCTTGGGTCTGGCCAGAAGTAAAATATCGAGAAAGATTACATTCGAAATATGAAACATCTTTGAGGAGGATATTTACACTGAATGAAATGAAGCAAAAAGAAGAATTGTGTGAGAGAAACCATATATGACTTAGTTCAGGGTGCTTACCAAAGTTGCGAGATCCTAACATAACTATCAATGGAAGTTGAAGTGCCTCGACTCCCTGGTAGGTCGCAAAACATCCCAAGATTATAGAATCACATTTTGAAGCTTGAACAAGATCATGCATGGTTTGAGGATAGTTGTTGCCACTGGTTTCAATACTGCTCACCAGATGGCAGCCATCTTTGTCACAGGTTTCACCAAAGTTTTCAACTTCAACAATCATATTACTCAAGTGGAAAAATTATTCTGATAGAAAATTCAAAGATGAATGAATCGAGGAAGTTGCATGAGAAAGCTAGTTTGAAGAGTTGTCTTCATGCAAGGGAAGAGATGATGAAAGATGGGAAGGGTACTCTATGTTTTGATTGTTTTCAATCTCATCATGGACAACCTCACCTCCTTGTGTCAATCAAGAAGATAACTCATTGGACGAAGAAACTGAATAACAATGAGTCTCTTCATGGCATGTAGGTGCATTGAAATTGGAAGAACACAAGGGATAGCAAGGTGAAGAGGAAGTTTTAGTAAGCATGTCTTCTTTGAATGAAACAGATTTTGGATCCAGGTAAGATCTTTGTGAGAAACCAAAAGATCAGCTAATATACTTGGGCATTGTGATTACAAGGATCAATGAAGTCATCATCACCAAAATGATTATTTCCCAAGTTCAGAGATTGATTGGAAGAATTGATTGTATTCAATTCACTACCGAGATTAACAGATTAAGAATTATCCAAGAATGGAAATGCATTGTCTTGACATGGAAGATTCTGAAAAATAGGGGAACTATTGAAAGCATCTTCACCTTCCTACTCCTCTACCTACATAATGTGACTTCTTTGTACCTGATCCAATTTGAGCTCACAAGTTGAGAATCAAGAGAATGTAAAGAAATAGCTAGAGTAGTAGATTGATCAAGAGGGTCACGGTACAAAGAGTTAGGCCAATATGTAGATGAGAGACAATAACAAAAATCTAGATTAGGTTTTAGACTAGATTTGTGAACAATGACATCATCTTACAGAATGGAGGTATGAGTCTTCACTGTACGCTTCATGAGACATTCTGGAATTTCCTCCATTGAACCTGTATTATAAAAAGCAGAATAAAAATGAGAAGATGGACTTCAGATTTGATTTGTAGATTTCTTAGTTTCATAACCATCGCAAGGAGGCACCTGCATCAGGACTGGAGAGGGAGGAGGAAAAAGAAAAAAGGGGCAGTAAGCTCCTCCTTTGAAATTTAAGGCATCTCATGATTCAAAAGAGTTGGGGCAATAGAAAATTTAGGGAGTTCAGGTTGATCGTGTAACGAGATAAGAACCAAATGCTCAAACTCTTATCATAAGAAATCCCAATTGATATGATTTTCATGAATTTCATAACAAAGGTGAAGGAATCAATCAAAAAATCCCTCAACTGATTCATTTGGCTTCAATGTTAAGAGATTAATTATTCAACAAACATTTTAGTAGTCATACTTATTGAAGGCTTTATGAAGCTCCTTAGCAAGTTGGTCGAATGAATAGATAGAATCAATGGGTAATGTATGACACCATCGACTAACACGGTCTTCGAATGTGAGGGTGAGTAGTCTAGCCATGACATCTTTGCAATATATTTCGTTAAAAAGAAAAAAATGAACAACTTGAAACAAATGTTCTTGAAAAGTTGATTTACCCTCACCATCAAACTTCAATTGCGACAGGTTATGAATAAATTCTATAGGGATGGTAAAATTAAGATCTTTAGAAAAATATCTTGTGATTATGATTCGGGGAAGAACCATCTCAAATAAGAGATTTAAACCAGACTCAACGGGCAAAGACTGTCATCTGGCCCTCCTTCTAGTTCCATTTTGTTGACGGTGTTGGAAATTCATCAACCAAGGGGGTCTCCTCAATATGAAGTCCCAATTAGACCTCACACAGTTTGGTGTAGAACCCCCATCCATAATATCGGCTCGGCTTCCATATATATCAAATATATGCCTTGGCTCTTCTTGCAAGAGATTAGAGGGAGATCAGTTAGTTCTTTAAGGAGCAAGGAGTGGCTCCAAGGTCCCACTATTGGGGCTAGTGATGTACATTGTAGACATGTGTCTTGGAAAGTTTTCTTAACAACAAAATCCTTTAAGGCCAACACATTCTTCATGCATAGACTATGAATGTTTGTAATGTTATTTTGTGGACAATTGGATTTCATGTTTTCTTTCACATGTACTAAGATAGTTGAAATATTTTGGTTATTTTAGTTCTTATCTTATTGAGAATGTGTTGTAATGGTTGTTATTGTTGTCCCATCCTTGTCGACTATTCTGCTGGATGTTAGACGGATCCTTCTGGTTCATGTGTGTCTCTTCCTAGGTGGTACTATTACCTATCACTTAAAGGTTCACTTTTCTCCCCCCTTTGTAGTAGAAGAACCTTGAGACATTTTAAACTGCACATTCACCAAGCATACCTCCATTTATTTTCGAGGACACCATTCCATCCCTCTCATGTGCTAACAGTTAGTGCCAAGGCATATCTTTGATATATATGGCAATTGGGTTGATATTCCAGATGGGGCTCCTCCACCAAACGCTGTGAGATCTAATTGGGACTTCACATTGGGTAGACCCCCTTGGTTGATGAATTTCCAGCACTGTCAATAGGTTTCTTCCTGGTGTATATCCTATTTTTTTTATGTTTCTTATTCCTTTTCTTCCTCCTCTTCAAAATATATGTAAAATAATTTCTTCTCAGGACATGCATGACCTTTACTATATTTTCTATCACAACTATAACAAATTCCTTTTGCTCTTTTTTCCTCTAGTTGTTATGGTGTCAAAATTGTAGGTTGTGGGAGGCTAGGAGTAGCAACACTTCCATATTTATAGTTGTGAATGGTACACTTTCTTGTTTCCATAAGTTCTCTTTCAACTTTTCTTTCCACCCCAAATGCCATCTCCAATGAATTAGGTCCCCAAAGGTGAACCTCATGTTGGATGTTATCCTTTAAACTCCCTGTGAAAAAATCAATCATATGCTCCTCTTGAATATTAATTACCTTGATATTCAATCTTTGGAAGTCCTCATTGTAATCTGCTATTCAACCATTTTGTTTGAGATTTATCAATTGGCTGAAGAAGGTGTTTCTCTTTGTATACCCTAGAATTATAGGTTTGGATGCCCTAGAATTCTAATGAGTGACTAGGGGACGTACTTTTAGAAAAAAAACTATGGTAGTATTGATGGTTGAATTTGATATTTACCATCAGAAGAGCATTCCATACCATCCCAAAACCAAAGGAACCGTGGAAGCATTCAACAATATCCTGGAAACTACACTTAGCAAGGTATGTAACGTGTAGATTTGTTACACGGTATTTTGTCACACCTCCTACACTTCCCTGTGACATAACCCGAAGTGACTGAAACATTACCATCATGTAGTGTAATCATTCATAAATGCAACTCAGATCCTCCATAAGACATTGATTGGAAAATGCCTGGATCTTCCGCTGAAGGAAATAGCTCTAAAGCCCTAATTTGAGAATCATCGCTATTATGAGACTAAAAACCACAATGGTCGCATGTTGTATTATACTCAACCCACAATGACATCCCTTTTTTCACTTGTATACCCGCAATGATCCAAAAAATGCAATTTTCCCGAAAAGGATGAGAAACTTCGTGATCTAGAAGCTTCCAGAGTGGCGAGCTGGAGGTTGTTTGGCATATATGAGGTCGAGTTCTCCCAACTTGTCCTCTTGGTCTTATCCTTGTGAGCTACCTCCTTGAGATGAGGGCCTACTCCTATCTTTGGAGAGATCCTAACTCCCTTTCCCTGCCTATATATTCATCTTTTCCAATTCCCAAATGGTTGGTCTATGTCTATTTGCACCCTTATGCTAAGATTGTGCCTATATGCTACTCATTTGGCTTGGAGAAGGAGTACCAAGAGATCTTAGCTTGGACTTGGATATTCATTCAAGGAGAGCCTATTGAAATCAAGGCTTGGTTGTATGCTTCCTCCTTTATTCTATTAATATACAACTACTAGTGCATTTTTCATTGATGTGTATGCTCATGTATCATTTATCTTAACATTCCTTGATCAGTTAAGTAGGTTTCTTTTGAATATGCTATTTTTATTTGCATGCCTTGTTGTGTATTTATCTCTTGTGCATGTGCATAAACGTTGTGAGCAACAGGAATGAGCTCATGATGCAAGTGATTCAAGGTATTCAACAAAGGAGATCGAGATAACATCATAATGAGGTAGGTCATCTTCTTCATCTCTCATTTCAATTGTAACTTAGGAAAGTGTCTATTAGATTGTCACTTAGGTTTCTAGTCCCACTCATTAGGCTAGAGGGGCCATCTCTATCCACAGAGAGGATTTACCTAGACAACAAGATTGATGATTGGGACCTGATAATCCCAACAGTATTGTGGGCCTATAGAACTACTTTTAAGAAGTGAACTGGATAAACACCTTCCTGATTGGAATATGGGGTAGAGTTTTTCATGTCCATGGAGTTTCGAATGCCTATTTTGCACGTTGTGCTAGCTACCCAAATCACAAAATATGATGTGGTGGAAAGGTGATTACAGGATTTACTACAGTTGGAAGAAGATTGGGTGCTAGGTAGGTTCCACAAGGAGGTGCAAAAGGCCTAAGACAAGGTGTGACATCACTGAATCATAAAAAAAAAATACATTCCAAGTGGGGGACTTGGTATTTATATTCCAGGAAAATTTAGGATGCACTATATGGGACCCTATGTTATCCAACATGTGAATGATCTCGATGCGGTGCAATTAGGGAATTTGGATGGCACATAGCGCAAGGGGTTTGTTAATAGGAAAAGGCTAAAAGTCTACAGGGAAAATCAGTATCCTACTCATATTATATAGAGAAGGGAGAAATCAATTCTACTAGTTGTATATAAATAAGGTGGATTGATGTTAATATTAGGAAACTTAGAAGAAAAGGTGTTAGGGTTAATATTTTTTTATTCTATTTTTCTTGTAGAAGAATTGGTTATTATGCACTCGAGGAGATATTGCAGCAGACTAGGCAATGCATAGCTTTTGGTGCACTCATATCCAAATTTAACCATTGATGGTGATGGCATGGCTAGATAAGCGACAAGGGTTTCTGCTAAGAGGGGTCCAAGTCATTTCAATCTAACTATGGCTGGCAGGAAACAATGACTAGAAAGTCAACTATGGAGAAGCTCAACAAACAGTTAATGAACATTATTTGGGTGGGTAACTTGTAATTATGAGGAAATTGGTGACATACACGGAAAATGTTATTGAGGAGATTGTAATCATAGCTTGGAAGGAAGCCACCCTCTTCACCTTTGGTGGATGGATTGCCATTATAATGGAAAATCATGGCAAGTTACGACGTGAGAAGAGAATAATGGCTCAGGAGTGTGAGGTGGAATAAGTTGATAAAGGGATCAGAAGCAAGGAGTTGGAGGAAAAATAAAAAATGATAAGTAAAAGAATAGCTGGGAATAGAGAAAAGTTGAGAGAGGAGGTGGGAATTTAGAAAGAGAGTAACATATAAGGAATTATGGAATGCGAAATCCTAGTAGTGGAAGGACGAAAGACGCAACCAAAATTCCATTTACCCCTACCAGATAAAAAGGGAAAGCAGGCAATAAAAATCAAGGAATCTCTGAAAAATAAACACTCTGAACCAAAATAGGAGGATACACGTCCAAAAAAGGGTATAATTAATAGTGGTTGTGAGTTGCAAATCTGATCAAAAGTATACATTATCATTTTCATGGCCCTCAGCAGCAATGTCAACACCTAAAGGATACAAATACAAAGTCTAAATGTTGCCTCTTCGGTCAGGGGTGCTTCACCAGGGGAAAATGAGGAGTTTCATAGAGTGTATTAAGTACTTGGATCATGATTTGTGCAACCCCACCCCCAACATCCTAAAATTCAATATTATACGCAAGTGGTGTTGAATTCACACAATGTACCTATGATGAAATAGAAATACTGGGCCAAAGGTTTGGAGATTGCTAGCATTTTGAATATGTTTCATATTCCACACTTTGGAAGGGAGATGAGGTGAGCATTGTTACCATGTGTCTGGTAGCCTATGTACATGATGGAATTCTATGGCTCAACTGGTTGATACCCATCACTGCAGAATTAATCCACGGGATTGATGGTATGCAAATGGAAGAGAAAGAACCATGGTTACTCATCAACGATAATTTTTTTGGTGCGACCATGAATAACACATATAAGACAAAGAGGGGTACCCGAGGGATCCTACTTTTGATGGTGAATTAGTAGGTCACCAAGTTCATGACATAGGCTCTAGCCTGTAAACTGTTGTGCAAGTTTCAGGTGAATGGGGTCCCTAGAGGTATGATTTTTATAGAAAATTAGTGCAGTAAAGAATAATAGTTTACATGGACTCCTTTCTTATTGCAAGAATTAAAGAAATAATATCTAGACACCAAGAATTGAATTCAAGATTTCTCTATGCATGGCTGATAATTTTGATAGGACTAGTCAAATGGGAGAGGTGAGAAACCTTCCAGTTGATGACTGACCTAGCAATACCAATTGTAGTGGCTAAATTTCATAATTTACGGGCTTTTAATGAACCAAAACACAAAACGTTCAACATACTTATGTTTTTTATTTATGTAGACATGATACAAAAGGTAATCGAGGAAACACGATGCTCACCTACCGAAAGTGTGAGGAAGTTCAACGGTATAGAACAGTTCAAGGTCGACCCAGACCACATCTGGGTTTTGTTGTGAAGAGACCCATATAAATAATGGTCGAAGGAACCTTACAAAAAAATCATAGAGGATATCGAGGGCATAGTTGATGCATGGGAACCTATGTGAAAGACACAAAAAGAAGGTCCCCCAAATGTTCAAACCATATTGAGTGGGGAAGAAACTACTAGAACGCCATTAGACCAGGGTTGGCAGGAAGCCCAATCTCTGATTGTCCCAAAGAAAGAGTCGCAAGAAGATCCTGTAACCCAAGGGGATTAACTGAAGTTAGGGGGGGGGGAATTGTATTAAGAAGCAGTGCGGAGAGTGCATCAACAATGGAGGCCATGAAAAAGTAGAAAACTACTCGTGCCTCCCTAGCCCAAAACATGTTGATAGAGGACAATTTTGAGTCAGCACCAGACATCAAATGGAAGATTCATTTGTGACCAAGTTCTTCAAATTACAACAACTTATGAATGAGATAAATACTAAACTAACATTTTTATTAATTATGACATAAACGATGGGTCCTTCTTCTTTGGCATATGGATTCCAACCCCAGGTCTGGTAACATATTGTTATTGCCTCATCATCCCAACAACCTAGGAGAATGTTTCATGTACCAAGGACTATTGTATAAGTATAGGAAGGACTTGTGAAAAACAATTAGTTGTCTCTATGTAAGTCAATATATTCCTATCAGAGCTAGGTTCAAATGACTTGAAACAATTGTAGCACAACGCAGCCCATGTGCTACAGGAAAGGCTCACAACCACACAGGCTGACCAATAGCAAAACTAGAAAACAAAAGGATAATTGTGCAAGGAACAACAGAGGCTAACAAAGGACCCGGATGCGGGTGGCATTAACAATTATCAATGACAAACCACACAATTCAGACATCTGGCCTGACGGATGGCAGGCGGATGGTCCGTAGAATACGCGTCATAGGATGGCGAATTAAGTTAAGGGCAGATGAAATTAATATCGAGCAGTCTCGAATATGGTCTGGCATTAATGAGAGCATGGCTGCACTGCAAAAAAGTTGGCTTATTGGCATGGATCCGCTCAATGCTGTTGTCTCAGCTACTAGCTCTTTTTATTATGAAGCAGAGCCGCTTCAGCACCCCTGCTTGGTCTTTCGAGTCTGGCTGTTAGCTTGGATTTGGAAGATCCCTGAAACTTTCCGCACTCCTACTGTTTCTGGCCTTCTTTGCCTCAGTTGCTCTCCCGGCACATTTGCCTCTCTGACTATGCCTCGCAGCCGAGGAATCCCACGTCGAGGTAGCCATACAGGGAACAGAGGTCGCCCTTCTCGCCCTACTCCACAGAATGTTGCCCCTATCGCCTCAGCTCCCCCTTCTTCTCCGCCTCTGGATCAAGCTAGGCCTATCCCGAACAATTCATTCCAGACCTCCAGGTTTACCTTTCAACGTCGGCTCAACAGGCCTGTTTTGACAGCAAGTATTACCATAATTGTTTCGGAGGAGGAGAGCAACCAGCTCAGCTCGACTCCAACTATCTCCACCCACTCTCAGGAAGATAGTGTTCTTCAAGGGGGCTTGACAGGGATGGTGTTCCATGCGGATCACATTCAAGAGGATGCCCCTGTTTCGGAAGCGCCTCAGTAGCCAGTGGATCCGACTCAGAGTGATATTCTGGCCTGTGGGCCGTCTCAAAGGGCAGTTGGTATTTTAAATCTGGTAACTACTCCTGATGGAGGCGCACCGGCATATGATGAAGACGGTTTCGTGACCTGGGTAGCTTCTACCAGCCAGGTGAACGAGGATACGCCAGTTTCACCAAAACATGCAGATTAATCATGTCTCCTCTCTGTCGGGTGTCCTTCTAGCCTATATGCTATGCAATTTTGGTTTTGTGTCTTTGATTCTGAAGTTAGATGTCTGTGTCTGCTTCATTCTCCTGCTACAGGCAGTGGCAACAACCAATATAGGTTCTACTTTTTGTTATAAATATGGCTATGCTAGTTGCTTTTCTGCTTTTTTGGTCAATGAAGGGCATGACGATTTCAGTCCTGGTAAAATATTTCAGTATGTTAGAGCCCAAAGTCAAAATTTTGAAGTTTGTACTGTAAATTTGGTTGAAGGCCTGAACTGTAGTGTCTCTGAGTTTCTGGTTGAGTTATGACCTTGGCCTCCTCTGAGGTCTTGACCTCATTGTATATATTTTTTCACCTTTTCTAATAGAATTATTATTTACGAAGAAAAAAAAAACAGAGGCTAACAAAGGATAACTTGGAGTGGCACACCTCCCCTACCCAAGCATAAGAAGAATTCATTGATGGGTTATTTAATGGGGTGAACCCTGCTCAAAAGGTTGCAGAAAAAGTTAAGGAGGTAGTACATGGAGTAAAGGAATAAGTGATGGATATTGAGGCTAAGAAACAACCACAAATTCCATCCAAATAATAACAATGCAAGGAGTTGGTTCGATAGGAGAAAGAGTAGTTCGTTGAATCTGAAAGGAAGTGTAAGGATATGGTAGAATATGGTTGCCAGATGTTGAATGATTTGTCAGAGGTTCTTGTTATCAAATGAGTTACCAAGCATATACATGAATCAAATGACTGAATCTTCCGAATCGATCAAGTTGTGGGAAATACAAAGCCTAGCACTTGTGGGAAGAAAAGTGATGCATGATAAATCACGACTTATAGAGTCGGTATATAAACTCCAAAAAAAATCCTTGGATAGATCTCTAAAATGAGGTTTTACTGATAATTGATGAATGCAGTGAATTGTTGAAAATTGTGTAGACTAAAAAACATGAGGACGTTGGTGTTATCACTAGGGAACCAACTGCTAGAATCGAGCACATGAAAGACAAGCTCAAAGCACAAGTAGAAGTGTGGGAGAGCTTGCAGAAGGTTGTAAATGAAAATATTGCTTTAATGAAGGAATAAGTGGCTTAGGACGAGCAACTTTTTTGTGTCGGGGTGATGTTGGAGCCCATAAAAGTTTTGCAAATTTGTTATAAGTGCAATACCACATAGTAGGGATAAGGAGCACAGAAGGGTTAATGGAGTGAAACATGGGGCTATCACAATAGGTAGAGAATGACACAAATGAATTTTGTGCAAGAGGATAGTAATGACACCAGTGTATGGGAGGAGTGTGTCTAAGAATATTGATGGTTAGGATGTTGCAAGAGAGTTGAGCCAGTGGAGGATAGCATGGAAGATTGGAGGTTGGAGATATTCATGGGCCTCTAAATTAGAAATAAATTAAGGCTCATCTTACCATCCTTCATCACATTAAACCTCCCTTTTTGAATTATATGACATATTTCTAACTTTAATATGTTCATGATGAAGGTTTAGAGATAATTGCATATTTGTGCCTAATATTATTTATTTTTGTAGAATATTGTGAGGATATTGGGAATATTATGAACATTTGGAGGACATAATCTAGGGACTTGAACCCTAAAATTATTTTACAAATTCTGGAGCTCTAGTGATTGAGAAAATCTAGGAATGTATTCCCTATCATTTAATGAAAATTCCTACTGTTGGGAACTAGATCCACATTTTGAAGGATTTTGAAGGGGAAAGATGCCTCCTTTCAAGGAGAATTCTTCCTCATAACTTTTTATAAGTACCAATTCATATTTTCCTTGAGAGGCATGTATTTCTTAGTCTTCTTGTGGACAAAACTTGTTATTTAGTAGCTCCACTTTCATTTCTAGCATGGATGTACTTGGATTGATTCAAATAATGAAGTTTGGTGCCATTTTTAGCTTCTAAAGCTTGCGTTCCTTCATAGGAATCTGATTTTCCTTTGTCTTGGCCATCCTAGGAGCCAGAAAGCCCTATTGTACAATTTCTTTATTTCCTTTGAATGTCTTTTTCACTTGCATCTCTTATTTCTACATTTATTGTTCTTGTTTCTTTTGGTGTAGGCTACGTTGGTGAAATGATTGAAGTGATTTTTTTGTAGGTTATTTATAGATTAAAAAGAATGATACATCCTTATAAAAACTTTAAAAATTCATATTCATCATTGAGCTACTTGGATTGGTATACTAGTTCACAAATCTAGAATTTCTGGAAGTCCCTTCTAGCAAAATAGTAGTAATTTTATGCTACCTTTTAGAACGTATTAATGAGCTTCATCTGAGTTGAATCCACTTGTATTGGGTCATAAAAAAATTCAAGTTAATAACAAAATTTACCCCATAACATTTTCACTATATTAGGTTAGGCATTTTGTAGGTTAACTAGCTCACTAGTTCTTGAATTTCCATTTTTTAGAGTAGTATTTTTCTGTTATTTTTTAACACATGTTAACAAGGGTATTTTGGAATTATTCCACTTGTAATGGAGTCCTAATACATCCTACTTAATAAAAACAATTTTCCCATCCAATTTCATTTGATTTACTTGGGCATTCGACAATTTATCTCGTTCGTGTAGCAAAACAGGGCATCCTATAGCACCTCCAGTAGCACTCTTATATAGCACATGTAAACTTCACTAGATCTGCTCCAAAAGGCTTGGTTTTTTTCTCTTATTCTTGAATAATGACCTCTAGGATTTGAGCCATGATTGATTAAGAAAAAAATACCTCTTAAGCCTTACCTCTTGCAGAGCATAATGACGATTTTCATGATTACTTCATCAAGTACGTTATGAGATTTATTGACAAAATCTATTATGAATGCTATTATTGAAGAATTATTTCATGATTTCATTTTGTTTCATACATCTTAATCTATTGTTTTTATTTCCAACATTTCTATTTATATTGCATATGCTAGGCTTCCTTTTGATGTACCATTTACACTCTACAAATAGGTTAATGTTTACATTTTCGAAAATAGGATTAACATTTAGATTCATGCAAATTATAATAGCCTTTCCTTTTTGCAAAAGTAACTGGTATTTTCTCTCTGCAAAAGTAATTAGCTTCCTTTCCATTTCTGCAATTAGTTTAGGTTTGGATTTCATGGCATTCACTTCATTGCATCAAATCTAAGAAATAAGGACACATTGCATGCTGCACATATAGTTTTGACATCTCTTAAGTTTGTATGAAACCCGGGCTGATAATTTAATTTGGTAGCCTTGGGATTTGCAGCATTCTTGTTGCAATACTTGGGCTCATCAGGTATTTTGTGGGAAGTGGAGAATGGGCATAGTGGAGCTGACTAGTGGGAAGGATAATTTGAACAACTCGTGATACACATCGGACAACTCAGGAAGGATGATAAAATATCCAAAGGGATTTCAAGATAGCTGGAGTGATCAAGCGAGAGAACGAGAGGGTTCGAGAGATTTCTAGGAGAAGATAAGAATGTTCGTTGAGGATAGAGCATGGGTTGGATGTTGGATGGTGAATGATGGTTGTTGGCCACTGAATGTTTGTTGAGTGCAGAAAAGATTCAATTATAGAGTCTACGTTTGGTTGTTTAAAGTCTATGTCTATTTATTCTTAGTCTTGGGTATATGTTTGAGTCTGTTGCTGCTAGGCAACACTATTGTACTCATTATGGTTATTTTTATATGTGTTTAGTCCTTCTACATTGGGTTTATGTTCTAGTTCATATCAATGCATAATGTTATTTTGGAGGGTCAATGAGCCTGTTTTTTCAGTGCATGTAACTCTAGGCTCAGTGCCCCTTTTATTAATGAGAATATAGCCTAGTGGTCGGATGTGTTATTTAATTTCCCCTGCACATTTGTCTAAATGTGGTATGTTGATGCGAATATATCAGTTTTTTGTGTGATTTAAAAGTTTATTATTCATAGTTGTGCTTAATGTATGATTTCTCATGATAACTATGTTGTACAGGACCATTACATGTAAAGTAATTATTGCCTGTTCTAAACTTTCATGAATATATTTGGAGAATCAAATAGCTTTTGGGGGAAGGGTAAAATAACAACTAATGTTTTCTATTTTTACATGGATTAATCTTGGTTTGGTGTCGAAGTTAACACTTAATGATTGAACCTACCAACTATTGCTATTTATTTTACGTGCTTGTTTCATATTCATGTTGAAAGGCTTAACACCATGTGTAGTGCATGGTGATAGATATATAGTGAAACATATGTAAGCTAGAGACAGTGTGTCATGAGTCATAAGATAGTCCTTTCAGACTATGGAAACATAGTTCCAACAATCACCCATTAGCATCTTGGGTGAGACTTCACTCACTTCGTGGGTGAGTCAAAAGGGTAAATGCTAGCTGGATCTTTGTTTACCATTGTGTAACAAATCCTGAGCATGTTAGAAACCCCCGAGCCAACATGGAACAAGTGAATTTGAAAATGATGGAACCCCTTTTCCTCCTAGTGGCTTGGTTATAACAAAGCCTGATAACCTACTAGTGGCATGGTTTCACTACTTCAACTCTTCACCAAATTTATACTATGAACTCTTCTATATTTTTGTTTATCGTAATCTTATGGCTAGCCCCTTTTCCATGATTTATGGGGATTAACATGGCATCGTCTCAAATTATGGTAGTGAAAACAGGAAGGTAAACTTCTGAGTTGCATAAATTTTTCATAGGGACTCTGGTTGAGGAAATCCTTGGACTGTTGGAAATTTATTTGTGTGTACAATACTAAAAAATGTGCCACACTAAAGTGACAAAGTTTTAGCCCTAAAAAATATTTGTTTATGCACCAAAATGTTGTTGGAAGGTTTTAAACCCCAATTTGCCAAAGTAGGTCCCACCGGTAAAAATGGTCCTATGAGTTGATTCCTCCATTTTTTTTTCACTATGAAAGCATCAAGAAAGATGAAAAAAATATAACTATTTGATCCATACAAATAGGCCCAATGGTCATTCATGATTAAAGCTCCTAGTTTTTTTATTTTTCTCTTGACTTTTAGGTGGGATAGAAAAATGGAAAATTGGAGCAACATATTGGACTTCTGTCTAGGCTCAAGGTCTACTCGATGAGCCTTGACCTATATACCATTGACAAGAATGCATCCCTTTTCATGGAAACGTGTCAAAGAATAGAAAAGAAACATAATTGGTATACACCCATGGGTGGTGAGGGCCCATACATCAAGAATAACTAAACTATAATAGGGATGTGTAGAAAATGTGAAATTGTGCCTAAGCTAATCAGTGAGTTTGGTGATAAACAATAGCTAAGGGAGTTGCTCATAAGGAAGGTTTGGGCATGATATTAAACCAAAATAAGCCAAAACTCAATAGATATTCCCAATGCTACTATGACACCTTGTATACAAAACATTGAATTCCACCATATAAAGAAAACCATAATAGAATAATTGTAGAAGTTGGTCATAGGAGATTTTACTACTTAACAGGTGCCCCACTACGCTTTGTGTCACTATGATTGTATCTCTCCCCACCAATGCATGATTTTCCCTTTCAAAGTGTCTTATTGTTTAACTTCTCAAGTGACTCGGGTTTCAAACGTTGTCAAAGGATGGATGTTGTAGGGGTACAAACGAGAGGGTCCTAGGCCTTCATTCACCAAATTACCAAAAAAATACAGCACACTGTTGAGCATTAGAAAAGGTATGTAATTGCCACTTATTTCGTTATCTTTTCCTTTAATTCATAACTTCTTTACATTATGACATGGGCATATGATGAAGGATTATGATAAAGTTAAAGAGATTTTTGAGTAATGTAAAATGAATAATTATTACCTTTTTCTATGCAAAAAATGAAGAAAATGGGAGATCGCCATTTCAGAGGAAAAGACAAGGCAAAATCAATTGTTGTCCCTTTGACAGGGAACCGCATCCAAACGAGGCAATCTAGATTGGAGCACATGAGCCAAGAAAAGGAAGAAGAAATGCCATATCAGCGCAAGAGGACGAAGAGATAACTGAAGGATAACGATATGGTGAATCCCTCAGGATCCTTTGATCTTGAGGGATCGCTACCTTAAGAATATCTGTATCTTTGGTATTTCCACCTGGCCACTATAAAAAGGGACAACACTGCTAGCCCAAGGGGGCAGATTATTGTTGTTTTATAGAATTTGTTGTTGCAAACTGAACTTTGATCATCGACTCTCTTTAAAGAGTGATTACTGTAACTCTGTTTTCATGATTAATACATAAACTTTGTTGTTGTTCCGTCATTTGATTCTAGAGTAACCGCAGCAGTGCGTCCCTGGTGGCTAAGGGCCCAGCCCTAGTGGATCACTTGCTTTCTGTACCATTATTTTCTGATTACAAGTCGTTTGTGGTTTGATTTCTTTTACTTGCTTCATTCAGTAATCTGTCATTCCTTGACATTTCATTTACTAGCTCTGTTATATTTAACTCGTACTTGAATAGTAAGGTTATCATTCGCAACTGAAATGTTATGCTATTCATTCTAAAATCATATCACATTGTTGTTCCTTTACAGATTGACATTACTGTATAACATTGATGTTCCTTTACAGATTAACATTATTGTTCGTTTACAGAGTAACATTGCTGTTCATTTACATATTGGTATTGTTGTTCATTTAGCCATGGTTTACCTATAATTGTAATTGTCGTTCATTCAGATTACTATTTCATTGCAACCGCAATTGTTGTTCCCTTATAACTGTGGTTAATACTTCTTACATTGAACGAAGATTACTCTCTCCATTATTCGTTGTGTGTTTGCATTCGATTTAGTTAATTGTTCAATATTTCGTAGACATACTTAAGTTTGTTGTTCCATTCTTGGTTTGTTGTTCAATTCAATTACTAGTTAAAGATTGCTGCTCAATTCCTTTCGATTACGATTTCTACTTAATTCATTCCTGTAAGTTAAATATTTGTTGTTCTATCTTTTCAATAAATTATTTGTTGTTCCCTTTTCTGTTAATTGAATTATCATTTCAAGTAATTGCTTTGGTGTGAATAGAACAATCTGCAATTGTAGCGAACATTGATTATTGTTGTCTAGTTCCCAAATTGAAGATCTTTTCTTTGATTGCTTTTAATTTTCATCAGTTTACAAAGGAAAGAGTTATCATTATTGCATCCTTGACTGATGATTGTTGTAGCTTCTTAAGTGAATGATTTAGTTATAAAGCATTTCAATTTCTTGCCATTACACTTAGATTTTGCTTCCATCATTTATTTACTTTTGTAAAATCACTATACTACTAGCATTTCTCTTGACAAGTGACTGCCTCAGATTGAGTACACTCTTGAGATAACAAATCATACCTGGATTGATAATTAATGTAGGGTAAATAGAGGTTAAAAATACCCTTTTTACTGCTCAACATTTTGGCGCCGTTGCCGACGAAGAGTGTAGCCATTTGTTTCTTCTGAGAGTAGTGTAAGTACCTACTAGGAGAGAGTTGGGTTTTAAAAACGGAAGGTAAGAACCTGCGTACGGAACATGTAACAGCCCTGCTGCCCCGCCCACCTTCCTATAGATTTGTTGTTATTTTGGGTAGAAATCAGTGTTTGATTTGTGTTCATGACTAAGCAGAAAAAGCCTGAAAAAAACCTTAAACCACTAACCAAACTTGATAAAGCTAAGGGGCCGGTGACCCTTGACCGATTGACCTTTATAGATGAAATCCTTTAAAAAGCAGAATCTCAGTCTTCAGTAAGACCTAGAAAAGCTACTTCTAGACAACCTACTAGTTCCCTTCAGGCCACATGATCACCATCTGTAGCCTTTGCTGAAGTGCACAACCAAACAGAGGAGCAAGATTTTCAATAAATTGGGAATTCTAGCCCAAAATCATTGCAAGAAGGGAACCTTAGTAATCTCTACAGAGGAAAAGGAGAAACAGGGGAAACTGAAGAACCAAGATCTCCTCTTGGAATAGTTCAGCCATTAAGTACAGCCCAGATAAGGGAAGTGCTGTAAAAATCATCCATAATCAATTTGAAGAACTTGAAGAGCTAAAATCCCCCCAAACATTAATTCAGCAAGGAACTCTCATCATCCCAGACAAAGGAAGTGTTGTTAAGGCCATTCCTATTAAGGCCATTCCTGCTCCTAGCCAGCCTAGGAATACCCTCCTAGAAATCCTAGAAGGTTATTGGCACATATTTGACCAAATGGCCCACAACCAGAAAACCCCACAAACCTCTACACTGCAATATCCCATTGTAGATACTGCAGTTAATGCACCTATGAAGTCCATTCATCTACAGCACATCCCTACGTTCCATGGCCTAACATCGGAAGATCCAGATGCATTTTTTTTTGAATTCGATGTGTTGTGCAAAGGATACAACTATACCACCGATCCCCAAAAGCTGAAATTATTTCCCTCTACATTGAAAGTGGCTACTTTACGATGGTTTATGGGATTAGGTGGAGGTGTCATAAATTACTGGGATTAGATAAAAGGTGCTTTCTTAAAGAAATATTAGGATTATTGTAGGTCTAGAGAGTTAAAAGATGAAATATTTCATATGGTAGCTAGACCTAATGAGACACTAGAAGAATATGTTGAACATTTTCAGTATAATCTTCAAAGATCTCCTTATGCATCATTACCCTTACCTGACAATGTATTAAAAACAACATTAATTAAAGGCATGAAGAACAATGGGTTGAAACACTAAATATTATGGGAAAAGGAGATATTTATCAAGAAAATTTTGTTGACATTATTAACTTATATATCCAGAGTTCACGAGGCAGCACAAGGTTAAAACTAGCGGAACATGACAGATTCACAAGGGATAACAAGATATCTGGAGAAGGAGTAACTCGCGCAGAAATTGGAAATTTATTGGAGAATTTCAAAACTGATATATTGGGGACTCTGACAACGTAGCTCGATACTATGCAAGTGAAACAGTAACAAGCAGAGGCAAAGAAAAATTTGGCAATATTTTGTCCCAGATGCAGAAAGAAACACAGCCACAGAGAGTGCCCACTAGACACAGTTCAAGTCTGCGCTATTTGTACAAAAGACCACTCTACAGAGAGTTGCTCCTCACTTCTTGGTTTGAAAGCAGTATACAAAGAAGCGGAAGAAGAACTAGAACTGGTGTACCTACTTAATCAGCACCGTCAATGGTAGCTGCGACAATCAGGTATGTTCCCCGATCCATCTTCTTCTTTCCAGCCTCCAAAACATCATGCTCAGTAATATAATACAATGTGGCAAAATCAACCCCCCTTCTCAAATTGGTCACAACAACCATTTCCTTCATCATCTCCATGGTCGAACCAAATAAGCCAATCTAATTGACCTAATTTTCCCTACCCTCCACCATATTGGAAAAACAATGCATATACAACACAATGGTCCCCTCCTACTTCACAGAGTCAAGCCTGGTAGACAAACTAGCAAAGACCGATGAATCAACCAGCAGGAACCATTCCACTCCCTCAACCTACACTGCTAGCACTACAACAAAATCCCTAGTCCAACTTAAGACCACAACTTCTAGCCCAACCCAACCTGAACCGAAATAATAGACCGGTTCAATCCATTCAAATAATCGAAACACCAAAAATAGAAACTAATCTAAGGGAGTGCAACAACCTTCAATTAAGGTCTTGGCGTACTGTAGAAACCGAGGGAGACAAACATGCCCAAGTTGAAAATCAGTTACCTGCAGAACAACCATTACAAGAAGAAGATGTGGTCAGAAAATAGACTGATGACCAAGCAACCACATCTTCTCCCCCATTCCCAGAATGATTAATCATAATGTGCCTTATAGAACATCCCGACTTTGATATTCTAAGAGAACTAAAGAATTTGTACATAAAAATCCCACTCCTCCAAGCTATCCAAGATATCCCAATATATGCAAAAACCATTAAAGAACTCTATATAAAAAAACCAAGGAGGAGAATAACAAATAACCCAACAGTCCAAGTAGTTGGCACCCTATCTGATCTATCATCAGAGAGAAAAGCACCTATCAAATATTAAGACCCAGGAAATCCAATAGTGACAGTATAAATCAATGGACAAACCTTTTCAAATGCCTTAGTTGATTTTGGGGCTGCAATTAATATTTTAACAACCACTACTTGTCAAAAATTGGGCATTACATTAGTAGAACCAACCTCTACCTTATTAGAATTGGTTGATCGATCAGTGGTTAGGCCAGAAGGTACTGTTATCACCCAAAGAAACTCTCCTAGGTTGTATCTCAGAGATGCTCGGGAACATTACAAACTCAACAAAAAAGTTGGAAAATGGTGGATGAATGGAAGGAATGCTGCATATTCAAGTTAGATAACCACTTCTACTATGCTTAACCCCAGACATGGGTGAACACCCCCATACTACAAGGCTTTAGACCACCAATTACTCACAGTTTGAGGATTAAGTGGATATGGAGAATACTGATCACACCAGCAGATGCACAGGACCCTATGATGGCCAGCTGCAACCAGTAAATATGCCTGCTAATCTGTTTCCTAATGCACAGACAGGATGACAGCTCCCTGGCATTAAAACAACAGAAACATACATACACATTTAATAATACATACTGGACTCTAACACAGAGGTGGGATGACAGCCCCTCTAATGCTAAACATCAGGAACACATATAAAAAATGCATAACAGGCATAGCCTGGAACAAAGAAGAAGTGGGAAGTGAGCAATTGGCAGCAAAAGAAGCTTGCATTACCTGAAAATGAAGACCAGAAGTTGCAGGCATCACAGTAGTTACAGTCTCCAGAAGTTGAACTTTACATCAAAATAACATTCATCAACTTGATTACATCTTGTTTCTTGGTATATATGGAGTTTGTTTACAAAATTTCTCTACTGTTCTATGCGTGGAGGGGTCATAATGGACCACCAACCACATTTACAATCAGATATGGGTCTTTGCTATAAATTTTGTGTTTTAATGAACAAAATTGGCCTTTCTGGTACTCTGTTGTCCTTCTTGAGCAGGCGGAGTACCGTATGGGACAAAACTCCATAATTGGTAAATGAATTCAACTGCTCGAGGTAGTATTCTCCTTCCCTGGCCATGCTGCTCTTTAAATGTGGTTGTTGAGGATTCAATGCACAGAGTACCGGATCATGGCCTCTTTCCTACTTTGGGTTCACAGGATAGGCCAAAAACACGAAAAATGCATGAAAAATGGACGCAACACTGGGAATGAATATTAGCCATTGGATGGCTCAGACGGACGGCCGAGATCTGACGGCAGGAGGTGATGGGAAGATGCGAGGCGAAGCGACTATGGGCCATCGGATCATGTGATTGAATGGTGGAGAATATTTTACGGAGGTTATCGGGAGGGAACGCAAAAGGAGGATCGTGGGCCATCGAATGACGGGATGGATGATTGGACGGCTATCGTGCAACAGAGGTGATCGAAGGTTAACGAGTGGGAGTCATACAGGATGAGCGGTAAGCGGTTTCCCCGCATCGCTTATGGGAGGTGAGTGATATCTGTATGTGGGGGTGCGATCCAGTCTAATGGCGATGCGTGGCAGGTAGGTCCGGCAGGAAACCGCTTGCCCCGCTGACTAACAGGCGTGTAGGTTACAGGAGCTAGGGCTACGTATGTCGTTGGATTGCAGCGACGGACGATCTGACGACATATAAAAGGTAAAGGATTAACAGGAGTGATGTGACCGGGAAAGCCGTAGGTTATAGTGCGTGGTCACGTCATCAGGGTTATAATGTTTAAACCAGCACCCGGGGGCTAACAGAACACGAATTTTACACTAAATTCAGGCATAAAAATGGGGTAGCAGGGTTATAGGGAAAATGGAGGAAATGGGAAAAATTACTGCGAACCTTATGCAACCAAAACCAACACTACCCAACCTATATTTATCCATCGAATGCCAAAGAACATAGCAGAGCTAACACTGGCTCCTTTTGGGGATGAGATCCTCCCTGTGAGGTCTCAAGAACTTGCAGATCAATGCCTTTCCAGATGAAAACAAATTAAACAAAATTCCTAGTGTTCCATTGGGCATGGAGTCTACTTTGCCTACACAAAACTGACAAAAACTAAATATTTACAAATTTTAAGGCCAAAGGCCTTAAACAGCATAATTCTTCAGAAAACACCCATTAACTGGGCCATCAAAAACTGTCTCTCCTCCCATACTTTTCAGTATGAAGGTGTTGTTCCCTTGAATTTGTGAAATAATAAAAGGGCCTGTCTAGAAAGCATCAAACTTCCCATGATTTCCTTTCTTTTCTTTTAATGCATCCCAATTCAAAACCAAGTCACCAACCTGAAAATTATCTGTTTTTGCCTTCTTTTCAAAGGCTTCCTTGATCTTTCTCTAGTGTGCTGCAGCCTTTTCAACCAGTTGTTCTCTAATCTGATGTACCTCTACTAAATCAGTGATCCTCCTTGCCATTTCTTCTTCCTCATTCTGCTCTTCTTGAAGAAATTTTGCCACAGGGAGAGTTAACTGAATTGGGAACACGGCATCAGTGTCATATACCAGCTTGAAAGGAGAATTCCTTGTGGATCATTTAATGGTCACTCTGTCAGCCCACAGTGCATACTTGAGCTTAGAATCCCAATTCTTCTTATTGTCCTCTAACAGCTTCTTAATTATCCTTATCAGACTTTTATTAGATGATTCTGGTAGACCATTTCCTTGAGGGTAATATGAGGTGGAATGAGCCAGTTTAATACCCATTGAATCATACATTTCCACCAATTCCTTTGCCCTGATTGCTGCTGCATTGTCTATAACTAATTTATGTGGACAACCAAATCTCGTAAAGATATTTTCAACTAGAAACTTCATGACCACATTATGATCATCCTTCCTGGTAGGGATTGCTTCAATCCACTTGGTAAAATAATCAATGGCTACTGATATCCATCTGTGCTAGCCATTGGAATGAGGATTGATCTCTCCAATGAAATCCAAGCCCCACTGCTGAAAAGGTCCTTTTTCAAGTATTGGTTTTAAGGGCAGGGACTTCAATTGTTGCTTTCCTTCAAATCTTTGGCAATTGTCACAAGATTTAACAAAAGAAAATACATCAGAAAATAAAGTGGGCCAATAGTACCCAGCTCTGAGAATTTTGTGGGCTGTAGTTTTCCAATAATGGTGCCCTCCAAACATGCTGGAATGAAATTGCTGCATGACTTCTATTGTCTGTTCTTTGTCCAGACACCTTAAAAGCACTCCAGATGGATCCCTCTAGTAGAGAAAATTTTCATTAATGCAATATTTAGCTGCCCTAAGCTTTATAGTTCTGGCTTGACTTTGAGTAAATTCTGAAGGGATCTCTAGCTTCAGCAAGAAATTAACTATTGTAGAATACCAATCACATGAAGCTAGATTCTCAGCCACTAACTACTCTTTCTCTGGTTCAGCTGCTTCCCTTTCTTCTGTTTGACCATTTTCTGCAATTGTGCATAGGAAATCAATATCTAATGATCTACAATTTTCTTCAGCCAATAACTTGGTAAGACCCTAACCTCTGACCAGCTTGGTAGGCTTTAGTTCTATATTAAATTCTATCATCTTTGCAATCCATTTAGCCCTTCTTCCATCAGCATCAGGTTGTGTCAAGACATCTTTTATTGCAGCAAAGGGTACATATGCAATTATCTTGGAATGAAAGATATAAACTCTGAAAGCTTTCAAGGATTTGATAAGGGCATATGCATGTTTTTCAATAATATCATACCTCAGTTCAACATCCCTCAATGTTTTGCTGAAAAATGCTACCAGGTGTTCTGAACCTTCTTCATCTGCCTGTAATAAAACAACTGCAATGGTGTCTTGAGAGGCAAGAGAAAAGATATGGAACTCCTTGTTGTAATATGGACTTAGTAAGTGGGAGTTTCCATGATAGCCTTCTTAATAAACTCAAATGATTTTCTTGCTATATCAATCCATTTGATTTCTTCCACTTTCTTCAACATGGAGGTAATATTCTTCACATATTCATCAAAATTCGGGATAAACCTCTTCACAAAATTAATTTTGCCCAAAAACGATTGGATATCTCTCTTTGATCTCGGGACAGACAAAGCCTGTATTGCTTTGACTCTTTCTGGGTCAATTTGAACACCTGCAGCGGAGACAATATGTCCCAAAAGTTTTCCTTCTTCTAAAGCAAATTGTGACTTTTTAGGATTGATTAAAATCTCAAACCTTCTGCACTTCAGAAACACTTTTTTCAAATGCTGCAAATAATTTTGATGGCTGCTGGAGTAAACTGTTATGTCATCAAGGTAGATAAGGACAAACTTATCCTTCTCTCCTACAAATGCTATATCCATAGCTCTCTGAAAGGTGGCTCCAGCATTCATCAATCCAAAAGGAATCTTGGCATACATAAAAGTGCCCCAAGGAGTGGTAAATGCAGTCTTCTCTTGATCATTTGGGTGCACAACAATCTGATTAAAGCCTGAAAAACCATCCAAGAAAGACATTACTTTGGCTCCTGAGACCTTTTGCAGCAAATGCTCCATCTTTGGTAGGGGATAATTGTCTTTCTTTGAGCACTTGTTCAAGTTTCTGAAATCAACACACAGTCTGATTTCTCCACTTTTCTTCCTCACTACCACCAAATTGGATACCCATTTTGAATATCTAAGAGGAACTATAATCTTGGCAGCCAGCAATTTTTTAATTTCTTTTTCAATTAGAGGAAGAAGCATAGGATTTATTGGTCTCAGCTTCTGTTTGAAAGGAATAGTGTCTTTCTCCAGAGGGATTTTATGTTGGATTATATTTTTATCATACGTTTTCAGGTCACTATACTCCCAGGCAAACACATCAACAAATTGCTTCATTAATTTGCAGTATTTAGAACTTTGGTCAACAGACAGATGATTGGAAAAATTTATGTATCTAGGCTGACCTAGACTTCCTATATCATGCTTACAGACTACAGATTGTTCTTATTTTTGGGCAGCCTTGTAAGGCACATCATTCTGGTCAAAAAGTCTTTCTAGAGGAATTAGACCCTTTGGGATATGATTACTAGGAAGCTGGACAATGCTATTTTTGCCAATTTTATTTCTAAGCTGGGATTTGGGGTTTTCTTGCAAAGCTTCATTTTCTTGATCAATTTGCATTTCAGAAAACTCATCAATGACTTGAAGAAACCTATTTATCTCATCATCATTTCAAAAACCTTCCAATGCTAGACATTATTAGGCAAGGATGGTCTATACTTCATTTGGACTTCATAAACTAGTCTGGGAGGCATGGGAGGGATAAATAGACTAGCAGACACAGAAAGGGAATCAGAAAGCTGATTTTTGGCTCTCGGAATATATGAAATACAGAAATTTTCAAAGGAATCTTTGAGTCTCCATACCTCATCTCTGTATTCTCTAAGCCTTGGGTGCTTTGCTTGAAATGTTCTATTTACTTGTTGAATGATCAAATCAGCATCTCCAAACGCCTTTATGTTCCTGATTACTCTGTCTTTTGCTGCATTAAGGCCCAATACCAGAGCTTCATATTCTACTATATTTTTTGTGACTTGGAAAGCCAGCTTAAAAGACAGTTGTGTGCTTTTTTTCTTTGGAGATATTAGCACCACCCCTGCTCCTGTAGTCTCCCTGGAACATGCTCCATCAAAGAACATCTCCCAAACCTAACTTCCTTGCTCTTTCTCGACCTGATTTGTTGGTTTCCTAATCTGCAATGAGGCCTTCTGGGATTCTTCTATTTGAAGAATACGTGCTCCAAAATCAGTGTCCACGGCATATATGGGATGATTAGTAGGATTCTTCTCATCACTGATGATGTGTGCCAACTATGCTTCTCTGTACAATCTCCTACTTTCCCCTCCAAAAACTGGGACAGTGGCATAAGATAGGTCATTATGTAATGTCCCACCTAGTCTCTTAGTCCATCCTCTGGACAACAGCATACCAAACTTGGGAGGGACATTTGCTACCACTATATCCATCATTATACTCTTCATAGGTAGCTGTGTTAGGGTAATTGATAGATCTTTGATCAATCCTAGGCATTTCACTTTCCTTGAATCAAAAGAGAATAAATCGTGATAGGGTCTAGTCATATCAAGGCCTAACTCTTCCGTGACAGTTTTAGGCATCAAATTGGGGCTGGTCCCTGTGTCTAGTAGGCAATTGTGAAGGATTTTCTCATGAATGGTCAATGAAACATAAAAATATGGAGACTTATTATCAGCAGGTTCAATCATAGGGCTAAGCACAATGGCAGGCTTATCATCTTGCAAATTGATAGAGTCAGTGGAGGTTTGTGTTGTTTCCAGCTCAAGAGCTTCAAGGATAGGCATTCTAAACAATTCACTCTTTACCAATTCTACCAAAGGCACAGAGATTTTCATCTTCTGGAATTCTGACTCAAAGCTAAAAGAAGAAGATAACTTATCAGAACCTTTTACCCCTTGAACTAGAGCTTTGAGGATGACTGGATCAGCTATTAGTCTTCTCTGCCTGATATTTTGTGGCTCTGTTTGGACAACAGATCTTTGGGCAATATTTTCCTTGACATTTCTTGCATTTGACCTCAAGCTATATCTTCGCTGCTCTTCAGTTTGTAGGACAACTTCTCTATCCCACTCCTTACTGTCTTGTTCCTGCAACATTAATTCTTCATATGCAGCTAATGTCAAAAAAGGAGCACTTCCTTTATCTTCCATGCAGTGAATTTCATCCTTATCTTCAAATTGTTCCTCCTCCATGACTACATTTTGGAAAGGAGCTTTAACTTTTTGTTCTTCATTTGGTTCTTTACCCCTTTGAATAATTTGTAGCTTCTCAATTTCTCTTCTGAATGGATTTGGATTTTTTAGAGCAAATGTGTTCTGCTGCCTTGTTTTTCCTAAATTTTGCTCAACCTTTAGCTTAGAAATTTCAGCAGCCAATGACTCTATCATCTTAGTCATTTTTTCTAATTTAGGCTCTGAAGATGATGCAGAGGAAGTATAATCCTGACCTCTCTGCCTCCTTTTGTCAATTTTACCTTTTAGTTTCTCTGCAGCCATGATATTAGACTCTACTTCTAGGGATACGTCCTGCATGTCAGCTAGAGTGGCACATCTTCTTTCTCTCAATAACAGGGAGAAATCAGAGTCAAAAGCATTGGCATAAGTGAGTTTGGCAGAGGTTGGGGTAGGTTTCACCTCAGTTGGTATCTTACTATACATACGATTGAATCTTTTATTAAAATCGGGTAACGATTCCCCATTTTCCCTCTTCAGGTTACCAAACTCAGTGTGGTAATATAGCAAGTATTTTTTATCTCCCCAGTGCTTCAAGAATGCATCATTTAAGGATTCAATATCTGTTATGGATCTCTGGGGTAATTCTCTGAACCGCTTCCTAGCCTCTCCATCAAGGCTCTGGACGAAAACTCTCATCCACACATCATTTTCACTTATATCTAAGTTATCAGCATAACTGTAAATAGCTTCTAAGTGTTCTTCTGCTGTCACTCCCTCTGTACTAGTAAACTTGGGCATATACTTCTGATATTCTCCCACAGGCATGGGATTCAAAGGAACAGGCAAGACCAAAGGTCCATATTTGGCAGCAACAATTCTTTATATCTTTGTGGGTGCTTGTTGGCCTGCCATGACTGGGATATGTGGAAGAATACTAGCAGATTGAATGGTAGGAAGTAATGTGATGGATGGTAGAGACAAAGGGACGTTTTGGACTAAATGGGAAGCTTTCTTTGGACTGAGATTCAAAGGGGAACTAACTGCATAAGGGGCTATATTAATCTCTTAAGGAATTTCCTTATTAATAGTGTTGGGCTCTAAATCTTCAAACTGTAAATCTTCAGCTACAACTTTATCTTTTAGAGATGCATGAAATTTCTTAGGCTTACCTAATCCTGAGGCCCCTTTCTGTGATGCTTTCTTCGATTTGACAGTCCTCTCAGGGTCAGGCACTGGTTCAACTGGTGATTTCTGAGGATTTCTTCGAGTATGTCTCACAAACTGAGCCAGAACTTCAATGTCGAGTTGCCAAAGTTTGGTCTTCCTCCAGTGGAGTCGCAAAATAGATGATTACAACCAGAAATGTGTCCAGACCTTGTCTATCATCAAAATCTGGAACTGTGTTGTTTTCCCAGGGAAGCTGAGCTTCAATCTTCAGGTCCCCAGTAAGTGCGCCAATTAATGTTATCACCCCAAGAAACTCTCCTAGGTTGTATCTCAGAGATGCTCAGGAACATTACAAACTCAACAAAAATGTTGGAAAATGGTGGATGAATGGAAGGAATGCTTCATATTCAAGCCAGATAACCACTTCTACTATGCTTAACCCCAGACACGGGTGAACACCCCCAGACTACAAGGCTTTAGACCACCAATTACTCACAGTTTGAGGATTAAGTGGAGATGGAGAATACTGATCACACCACCAGATGCACAGGACCTTGTGATGGCCAACTGCAACCAGTAAAGTGGCCTGCTAATCTATTTCCTAATGCACAGACATGATGATAGCTCCCTGGCATTAAAACAACAGAAACATACATACACATTTAATAATACATACTGGACTCTAACACATAGGTGGGATGACAGCCCCTCTAATGCTAAACATCAAGAACACATATAAAAAATGCATAACAGGCATAGCCTGGAACAAGGAAGAAGTGGGAAGTGAGCAATTGGCAGCAAAAGAAGCTTGCATTAGCTGAAAATGAAGACCAAAAGCGACAGGTATCACAGTAGTTACAGTCTCCAGAAGTTGAACTTTACATCAAAATAACATTCATCAACCTGATTACATCTTGTTTCTTGGTATATATAGAGTTTGTTTACAAAATTGCTCTGTTGTTCTATGCGTGGAGGGGTCATAATGGACCACCAACCACAATTACAATCAGATATGGGTCTCTGCTACAAACTGTGTGTTTTAATGAACAAAATCAGCCTTTCTAGTACTCTGTTGTCCTTCTTGAGCAGGCGGAGTACCGTATGCGACAAAACTCCAGAATCGGTAAATGAATTCAATTGCTCGGCACAGTACTCTCCTTCCTTGGTCATGCTACTCTTTAAATTTGGTTGTTGAGGATTCAATGCACAGATTACCAGATCATGGCCTCTTTCCACCTTCGGGTGCACAGGACAGGCCAAAAACACGAAAAATGCATGAAAAATGGACGCAAGGCTGGGAATGAATATTAGCTGTTGGATGGCTCAGACGAACAGCTAAGATATGACGGGGGGAGGCGATGGGAAGACGCGAGGCGAAGCGACTACGGGCCGTCAGATCATGTGATTGAACGGTGGAGAACAGTTTACGAAGGCTATCGAGAGGGAATGCGAAAGGAGGATCATGGGCCGTTGGATCGCGGGATGGATGATCGGATGGCTATCGGGCGGTGGAGGTGATTGAAGGTTAATGAGTGGGAGTCATATAGGATGAGCAGTAAGCGGTTTCCCTGCACCGCTTACAGGAGGTGAGCGGTATCCGTATGTGGGGGCGCGATCCAGTCTAACGGCGACGCGTCGTAGGTAAGTCCGGCAGGAAACCGCTTTCCCTGCTGACTAATAGGCATGTAGGTTACGGGAGCGGGGGCTACGTATGTCATTGGATTGCGGCAATGGACGATCTGACGGTGGAAAAAAGGTAAAGAGTTAACGAGAGTGATGTGACCGAGAAAGCTGCAGGTTATAGTGCGTGGTCACGTCATCAGGGTTATAACATTTAAACCAACACCCGGGGGCTAACAGAACACACATTTTACACTAAATGCAGGCATAAAATAGGGGTAGCGGGGTTATAGGGAAAATGAAGGAGGAAATGGGAAAAATTACTGCGAACCTTATGCAACCAAAACCAGCACTGCCCAACCTATATTTATCCATCAAATGCCAAAGAACATAGCAGAGCTAATAGGTACACTACATGATGTCATGGTATCTGTTGATTCCTGGGAATATCCTGCTGACTTTCTGATAATAAACCCTAAAAAATGACTTGATGGACACCTGTTGATTTTAGGCAGACCTTGGCTTGCAACTGCTAATGCTTACATTGGCTGCCGACAAGGCAGTATGACCATAACTAGAGGGAGTAACATCAAGAATCTAGCCCTATACCCTCCAACCCAGCCAAGGGTAGCAATAATAAAAACTAACAAACATCCTGTATCATACCTCACCGAAAACATTAGATCTGCATTAACCATAGAAGATGCCCTCGATTTTAAAGATCAAATAGAGGATGATGTTATTAACAACTTCATTAACCAAACTGAATCCAGATCCCACGTACAATGTCACATGATAGAGGCAACATTTGACAATGAACTAGAAGAAGATCATCTCAAAGACACTCATGATCAAACAATACCCACTACCTCTATTTCTAATACTAAAACTATAGAGATTGAGCCGGGAAAAACCTTCAACATCAATAATAACCTGACTCTTGAACAAGAAGAGAAGCTGGTCCAACTACTGAGAAAATATAAGGAAGCTTTTGCCTGGGATTATCCAGACATGAAAGGAATCAATCCCCAACTATGTACATAACACACTTATACAGAAAAGGATGCAAGACTTGTTCTCCAACCCCAACGGAGACTCAACCCTCACCCGAAAGACATTATGAAAGCTGAATTACAAAAACTTTTGGATGTAAACTTTATTTATCCAATCTCCGGTAGCAAGTGGGTCTCTCCGCTAGTTGTGGTGCCAAAGAAGAATGGAAAGTGGAGGATTTGTGTAGATTATAGATAGTTAAACACAGCCACCCAGAAAGACCACTTTCCCCTTCCATTCATTGATCAAGTATTAGACACATTATCAGGAAAGAAATTATTTTCTTTCTTGGATGGCTTCAGCGGATACAATCAGATTCATATTGCCTCTGAAGACCAGGACAAAACCACTTTTACCTGTCCTTGGGGAACATTTGCCTATAGAGTCCTACCCTTTAGCCTATGCAATGCCCCTACCACATTTCAAAGGGCCATCCTCAACATCTTTTCAGATTTAATAAATGAAGTGCTCGAAGTATACATGGATGATTTCACACCATACGGAGATGATTTCGACCCAGCACTAGACACATTGGAAAAGGTGCTGCAACGATGTATTGCCACCAGGCTCTGCTTGAGCCATGAAAAGTGTTATATGATGACGACTGAAGGGCTCATCCTAGGTCATTATATCTCAGCAGCTGGGATACAGGTAGATCCAGCCAAAATTCAAATAATTTTGTTAATACCTACTCCTACCACACAGACATAGGGACACAGTTTTCTTGGATTTTCTGGTTATTATAGGAGATTTATAGAACATTTTTCTCAAATAGCTACACCTCTATATGCACTGATAGGGAACGTTGATTTTGTTTGGACAGATAAATGTGACCATGCTTTTGAGGATCTAAAAAAACTTGTGTCAATAGCCCCAGTGCTCAAAGGCCCAAATTGGGACTTGCCATTTCAAATTTTATCAAACACTTTGGACACAGCTATTGGAGCAGTCCTTGGCTAGGAAGAAGAAAAAAAACTATATGCAATCTATTATATCAACAAGAATTTGTCTCCTACCGAGTTAAATTATATTGTTACTGAAAAAGAATTCTTAGCTGTAATACATGCTGTAAATAAATTTAGGCATTATATCACTGGATATCTTGTTGTTTTATATATAGATCACTCTACCATAAAATATTTAGCAAATAAACCTATTACAAATGGTAGAGTAACAATATGGTTGATTTTATTGCAGGAATTCAACATCACAATAAAAGATCGACTTGGGAAAGAGAATCCTGTAGCTGATTTTCTGTCACGAATGCCGAAGCTAGTGGACGCAGCAGCAGTTGAAGATCAATTTCCAAATGAACATTTATTTGTTGTTATTGTCAAGACACCCTGGTATGCTGATGTTGAGAATTATTTAGCAGTAGGTAAATTACCAAAGAATCTGACCCCTAATGAACGAAAACAGATTGTACAATGTAGTACCTGATTTTCTTTGATTGGGGGCTACCTATTTCATACAGGGGCAGATATGCACATCGGAAGATACGTCTGTGAAGAGGAAATATTTGACATCTTGAAAGCCTGTCATGACGGACCATGTGATAAACATTTCACAGATCGAAGAACTGGTCACAAAGTTTTGCAAATAGGGTATTATTGGCCCACAATCTTCAAAGATGTGAAAAATTTGTTCAAGCCTGTGACAATTGCCAAAGAGCAGGACGCCCTGGATAGTTCGATGAAATGCCTTTAAACCCATAGCTAGTAATTGAACCATTTGAGCATTGGGCACTCAATTTTGTTGGTATGATCAACCCATCATCAAACCAGAAAACATATATTCTCGTAGCAACTGAGTATGTGACCAAATGGGTTGAAGAAGAGGCACTTTCAAGAGCTATGGAGGACTCTGTCATTCATTTCCTGTTTCAAATATTTGTGTGATATGGCCTCCCAAGAGACATAATCATGGACGGAGGACCGCAGTTTGCAGGAAATAAAATAACTGCAACATTAAAAAACTACCATAATCAGCACAAGATTACCACTCTGTATCACCCACGGGCAAATGGCCAAGTAGAGAGAATGAATAAAGTCATAGAGGCATTATAAACAAAAACCATTGCGTCGCAAAGACGCAATTGGGCTACAAGATTGCCAGAAGCCTTGTGGGCATACCGAACAACGTGGAGAAACACCACCCGTTATTCACCATATCAGCTAGTATTTGGAAAGGAACCCATCTTTCCAATAGAATTCGAAATACAAACATTGAGAACAACACAGGAGGTCGGTCTAGATTTAAATGAGGCTCAGACCAATAGACTACAACAAATCAACAAGCTAGATGAAATCAGGTTCTCGGCTCTTCAACATACTACATTAATCCAACAGCAAAGAGCAAAATGGCACGATGCCCTGATAAAAAAGAAAATCTTCCATGAAGGAGATTGGGCACTCCTATATGATTCTAGGTTTCGAGATTTTCCTAGAAAACTTCAGACTCGTTGGCCTGGACCGTATGACATCCAAAAAGTGCATGACAATGGCACCATTAATTTGACTACTATTGATGGATCTGGACATACCTTTAAAGCAAATGGCCATCGAGTGTGACTATACCATAAACCGCTTACTCAGGAATCCTTCTACCAGCAACTCTGAGAAGATTCTGACAAGCAAATTCTAGCTGAGGAAGAGAATTCTTCTTCGCCTTTGGTTCACTAAGTAATTTTATTGCTTTTAATTTTGTAAATAACATTTTCTGTTATGTTTGTGTAAATTACTTTCTGTACAGATTTCTGTATTTTTGCAATTTTTTTTACATTTTGATGTTCCTTTTTGAAGGAACAACGCTTTTGTTGCTTTGCTGTTCCTTTTCGAAGGAACAACACTTTTGCATTTTGCTGTTCCTTTCTGGAGAAACAACATTTTCGCCATTTTTCTATTCCTTTTCGAAGGAACAACACTTTTGCATTTTGTTGTTCCTTTTCGAAGGAACAACATTTTCCTCATTTTGTTGTTCCTTTTTGAAGGAACGACACTTTTGCATTTTGTTGTTCCTTTCCGAAAGAACAACATTTTCTCTGTTTTGCTGTTCCTTTTCGAAGGAACAACACTTTTGCATTTTTCTGTTCCTTTCCAAAGGAATAGCATTTTTGTCGTTTTGTTGTTCCTTTTCGAAGGAACAACACTTTTGCATTTTGTTGTTCCTTTTCGAAGGAACAACATTTCCGCCTTTTTCTTGTTCCTTTATGAAGGAACAACACTTTCATTTTTTTGTTGTTCCTTTCGGAAGGACCAAGCCCACCCACATTTTTGCTTTTCCTTTCCGAAGGAACAACACTTTTTTTTTGTTGCTCCTTTCTGAAGGAACAACATTTCTGCATTTTTGTTTCGCGCTTGCTTTATTTGCTATTCCGATTAAGGAACAACTGCTGTTCCTCTTAAGGAACAACAGTTCTGAGTATGTTTTTCTTTTGCTTGTTGTTCCTCTTAAAGGAACTGTGGTTTGTGTGTGCAAATATTCTTTTGCTGTCCCTCTAACGAAACAACAGTTGTTCCATCTAAAGAACAACACTTTTTGAGTGCATTTTTCTTCTTTTTGTGTGTATGTGTGCTTCACCATTTAGAGGATTTTTGTGAGCAATGGTCATTTAAGGCACAACTATACATTTATGCACAAATACAAAAACTAGAGGATACTGAAATCAGCAAATCAAAGAAAAATCGTTATCTTTAAAATAAATTGCTTTGAATTGATAAGAGAAAGGAGGAAATGACACAACTATTTATATCACTTTGCTGTCTTTATTTTCACTAATACCAATGTGATTGATTATTTTTATCATGATGGTTCTTTCTAAACCCCCATAATTCTCTTTGATCATTATTATTGAATAAGAATAAGGGCATATTTTTCTCTATTGAGATGTTCAAACTTCTTCCACCATCTCTACTCTTAAGGAGTGTTGAGCCACTCTTTGTATATAAATAGGAAAGTGCTATATAAAAAAAAGAGGGAAAAGAAAACATACATATCTATATGATTACTAATATGATTTGTCAAATGAAGGATAGGGGGTCTCATCAAGAGCCAGCCTACCATGATCATAAGGAAGAAGTGAAGTGGCATTCCCACTATGGCCACCACACCAGGGATATGATCCAAGAGGTACATCAAAAAAATAAAAGGTCCTTGGAACAGGAGGTCTCATCATAAGCCGGCCTGTCCACCTTTCACTCTTTCCTAGTGAATGGCATTGTGATTCATCTCGTTACTAGGCTAGCACAATGGCCTCCATTCTGACATCGCACAACACTTTCCTAGGCATACACAAAGGATTATGGTTCCACGGGTGAAATAAGCAAACCTATCAAGTTTATGGACACCTGTGGGCAGCAGAGCTCTGCTGGTGGTATTGAAGTCATATTTTTCATACACCAATAGACATTATAAACCCTTCTTCTTATATCTTTACAGTGATTTCAAATGAGATTATGCCATATAACCCTTTCAAACCTTTGATACATGAAAATCATTTATAAATCAATCATACTTATTAAAGTGGATAATGACCGCATAAGAACTTTTACTCACATCAGCTATCCTATCCTCTATTTTTCACATCATATCATGGCATTTCCATATCTATTAGGGATTTCATTATAAGCCTTGATTTCGGTAATCCGTTCATTTCTACAAACATGTCATATATCTATACGTTGTTCCTTTATTCCACTGTATGATTGCAGTTCAGCATGCTGCTCTTTTATTTGACTGCCGAGGACGGCCTATCACACTTCACGTGGGCGTGGGTGATCTCCATTATTCACTGGCATACGTGTCAGCTCATTATTTCAGAGGTATTATGACTTCACCAAAACTCAGGAATAGCAAGCCTAACAGTATTTTGTTTCCCAATATGCATGGCTTGCTGTTCCAACGCCATTTCTGTGTTTTGCTCTACAAAAATTAGCAGCAAGTTAAAAATTTGAACAACTTGCTGTTCCATCATCTTCTCTGTGTTTTCTTAACAGTAAGCTAAAAATTTGAACAGCCTGTTGTTCCATCATCATCTCTATGTTTTTACAGTGTGCTAAGCGTGAATAAGATGGGAGGAAGATCAATTCACAGTGAGCCACAGGTGTTAATGGTCTCTGACGCTGCACGAGAAATCTTAGCAAGGGCAGGATGGATAGCCTACCTTAACCACCTACAGTAATCTAACGAGACGGTGGCAATCGAGTTTCTACAGAATTTGCAGGAAAATCATTCCATGGTGAGAGGGAGACAGATAGCAGTCACAGATGACATAATTGTTGAAGTTTCGGGACTGCCAACCATTGGACCTGTGTGGACTCTGAAAAAGGTGAGATTGCGGGACGCCATAACCATCTCCTGGGACGAAGGGAAGAACCTTACTGTCAAAGGGAAAGGAGTCTTACCGGAAACCCTGGGAGAGCCTTGGGCAGAATTGGTGATTATTATCCAAAGCTACATCATTTGCGATGGTAGAAAAGATGTGATAAGACCATGCCATCTCAAACTGTTAGCTGTATTAAAGCAAAAATGTGATGTGAATTTGCCTGCGTTCTTAAATTTTTTATTGCATGATGTTGCCTGAAGCATGAGAAAATCTCGCCATGTAGAATTAGTAGTAAGCCATCATGGTTTAATCCGGTTGATAGTCACTTATAGTCTTGCCCAATAGCAGATTAGTTGGGAAGAATTGATTTTCTCAATAGATGGGGGATTGGCCTTGCCAGCCCCAAACGAAAACATATTGCTAGCACATCAAGTAGACCTCTGAAATGAAGACAATCTATCAGATTGGCAAGGAGTAGAGGAATGATGGGAAATTCCTAGGGAAATATTAGCCAGCCTATGGAAATACATGATTTAGAAGATGAGCAACCCCCACAACTTGAAGGGGAAGAAATTGAAGAAGAATTAGAGGAAAACAAAGAAGAAGAACCGGAAGAGGAAACTAAGCAATCTAGTTAGGAAGAAGGGGAGGAAATAGAGCAACGCAGTGAAAGTCCACTGGAAAACCCTTTGCAAGAAGATGAATTGGCCCAAATTTTGGCCAATATGGGCGAATATGTCCAACTTAATAGCCCACTCAACCCTGATACCAAAGAAGGGCCACAGGAACACTCTGCCCATGATAAGAGTGCATCTGAGGAGATGTGTGATGAGGAGGAAGAAGAAGAACAGTCCCAGGAACACTATGCTCATGATAAGAGTGTATCTGGAGATATGGGTGATGAGGAGGAGGAAGAAGAACAATCTCAGGAACACTCTCTTCCCAGTCAGAATACACCCAAAGAATTTCATGATGAAGAAGAGGCAGAAGAAGAAGCTACCCAGGAAACAACAAAACAAATCAGGTTTTCTACCTCTGAAAAACTTGATCAACAGAACCCTGAAGAAGTGTCCCAAGAAGGAACATGGAAATTGGCCAAGGCAAGGGTATAATCCCTTAAGTACAAAGCCCAAGCCCAAGAAAAGAAATGGTTGTTCCTTCTAAGGAAAAAATGGAAATTAAAAAGTTGCAAAAGGAACATCAGAGACTATTAAATATAATTAAGCAACTTCAACAAGAAATAAGAGTCTTAAAAATGGGGAAGAACTCAAAAGGAACCTTTGGGGCAAAGCATGCAACCACACAGGCAAAACCCAATAAGAAAAAGACCAAGAGGACTCAATTCAAACCTGTTATTCAGAATCACAAAGAGCAACATTTGGCTGTTGCAAATACAAAAGCACAAATGGACAACACACCAGTCTGTGATAAGGAAGTCCAGACAGAGTCAATGACAATTCGTGAGAAAGAAACACAGACCATAAAAACCAGATGTCATAATAAGGAGATCCAAGTAGATCTCCAGCCTAAAATTGTCATGATGGATAATGACCCGAGGATAATAACTCTGCAAAAATATTTGGCACAAGCCCAACAAACGATAGAAAAACTCATAGAGGAAACTGTTCCTCAAGAAAAATATCAGAAGTTACAATAGCAGCTAAAGAACATCAATGCATCGGAAATCCAGGCCTTCGATGGATGGCAAAGGGTAGAGGAAAAAGTCAAAAAGGTAACCCATAGACTAGACACAGTTATGAATCAAATGGATACCTTATGTTCTCTGTATACTAATGTTCTAGCGTGTAGGGCGCCTGCCAAAAGCTATGCTTTGTTTTTGACGGAAAGATATTTACAATTGAAAATAAAAGCTGTCAAGGTAGGGGTGCCTATAGAGATAAAAACCATTGATGATTCCATAAACTATTGTAAGAATTACAGGGTGAAATTTTAGCGATTGTTATGTGAGTTTTATTTACATAATCTTGTGTTAGATGGAGAAACAAAAAAGAACCCTAGCCCTTTTGTGGGTGATATCCAGCTTCAGGCATTTATTTCTTTTGCTGTCAACCAGATAAAATGGCTTAAAGCCTACAATACCTTCCAGAGACAAGAGAATGGGTTAGATCTATGGGTAAGGGGTGAACCTAGAGACCCATTGCAACTATGGAATAAACATAGGAGCTTAATGAGAACGAAGGGTGTGATCCAGACATTGGGACCTATTCATAAGGTAGTCATCCGGAAAGAGGTAGAATACTTCTTAGCTATCAAAGACTTTGCCATAACAATAGCCAAATTTCGATACCAGACTTCCAATCAGAATATCCAAAACAGAGACCCATTCAATTATGAGAATTTTAAGCTAGCTGTTGACCGCTTGGTTATCTATGGTAACCTCATTTTGAGAGAAGGACCATCTTGGTTAGGCTGTAGGTTCCGAAGTCCAATCATTTGGTATCCTGCACCAGGGTATAGAGCCTTATATGAATTGCCTGAAGGTCAGACAGGGCATATTTTTGAAATCTTAGCTAGGAATCATGGTTGTAGACCACTGACTGAGAATCCTTCTCCAACCTATTCCCTAATTTCCTTGCATGTCAATTACAATTTTTTCATGAGGGCATGAAAAAGGGTAAGCAGGGGGGTGTGTTGAGCATTAGAAAAGGTATGTAATTTCCACTTATTTCGTTATCTTTTCCTTTAATTCATAACTTCTTTATATTATTAGATGGGCATATGATGAAGGATTATGATAAAGTTAAAGATATTTTTAAGTAACGTAAAATAACTAATTATTACCTTTTTCTATGCAGAAAATGAAGAAAATCGTAGATCGCCATTTCAGAGGAAAAGACAAGGCAAAATCAACTACTATCCCTTTGACAGGGAACCACATCCAGATGAGGCAATCAAGATCGGAGTGCATGAGCCAAGAAAAGGAAGAAGAAACGCCATATCAGCGCAAGAGGACGAAGAGATAACTGAAGGATAATGATATGGCGAATCCCTCAGGATCCTTTGATCCTGAGGGATTGCTACCTTAAGAATATCTGTATCTTTGGTATTTTTGCCTGGCCACTATAAAAAGGGACAGCGCTGCTAGCCCAAGGGGGCAGACTATTGTTGTTTTATAGAATTTGTTGTTGCAAACTGAACTTTGATCATCGACTCTCTTTAAAGAAAGATTACTTTAACTTTGTTTTCATGATTAATACATAAACTTTGTTGCTGTTCCGTCATATGATTCTGGAGTAACCTTAGCAGTGCGTCCCTGGTGGCTAAGGGCCCAGCCCTAGTGCATCACTTGCTTTCTGTATCATTATTTTCCGATTACAAGTTGTTTATGGTTTGATTTCTTTTACTTGCTTCATTCAGTAATCTGTCGTTCCTTGACATTTCATTTACTGGCTCTGTTATATTTAACTCGTACTTGAATAGTAAGGTTATCATTCACAACTGAAATGTTATGTTGTTCATTCTGAAATCATATTGCATTGTTGTTCCTTTACATATTGACATTATTGTATAACATTGTTGTTCCTTTACAGATTAACATTACTGTTCGTTTACAGAGTAACATTGTTGTTCATTTACAGATTGGTACTGTTGTTCATTTAGCCATGGTTTACCTATAATTGTGATTGTCGTTCATTCAGATTATTGTTTCATTACAACCGCAATTGATGTTCCCTTATAACTGTGGTTAATACTTATTACATTGAACGAAGATTACTGGCTCCATTATTCACTGTGTTTTCATTTGATTTAGTTCGCTATTCAATATTTCATAGACTTACTTAAGTTTGTTGTTCCATTCTTGGTTTGTTGTTCAATTCAATTACTAGTTAAAGATTGTTGCTCAATTCCTTTAGATTATGATTGCTGCTTAATTCATTCCTGTAAGTTAAAGCTTTGTTGTTCGATCTTTTCAATAGATTAGTTGTTGTTCCCTTTTTTGTTAATTGAATTATCATTTCAAGTAATTGCTTTGGTGTGAACAGAACGATCTGCAACTGTAGCAAACATTGACTATTGCTGTCTAGTTCCCAGATTGAAGATCTTCTCTTTGATTGCTTTTCATTTGCATCAGTTTACAAAGGAAAGAGTTATCATTACTGCATCCTTGACTGATGATTGTTGTAGCTTCTTAAGTGAATGATTTAGTTATAAAGCATTTCAATTTCTTGCCATTACACTTAGAGTTTGTTTCCAACATTTATTTACTTTTGTAAAAGCACTATACTACTAGCATTACTCTTGACAAGTGACTGCCTCAGACTAAGTACACTCTTGAGATAACAAATCGTACCTGGATTGATAATTAATGTAGGGTAAATAGAGGTTAAAAAGACCCTTTTTATTGCTCAACACACACCAATGGAAGTATCCCACTTGTAGTTGGGAAGGAATGTGGGTGTAGTAGAAAAGGTCAAAGTGATGGTAGTCAAGGTAAGAAAGTGTCGAAAATGGGAGTATACGATCTTAATATACATGAAGGTCGAGGTTGGTGACATGTGCGAGTGCATGAGGAGAAATGGCCATGTCATCCTCCCCTTTTTAATATAGGTAGAGAGACTAGAGTGACATGCTTCCCCTCCTTTTATTGTCTCAATTTTCCATGCCTCATCCGGAAAAAATAATTCACACATAATCTTAATAAAAATAATAAAAAATAAATAAATTTACTAATGAAATGATTAATTAATTATAATATCATAAAATAATTGATTAATTATAATATCATTATCATTAAATAAATAGTTGACAATAATATTAGGAATCAAATATGATATATTTGTCAACAATATTTCAAATAAATACTTATTTAATATACAATCATTTATATATATATATATATATATATATATATATATATATATATAATTTTTATATTTTAATATATTATATTAAATAATTATAAAATTCAATAATTATTTATTATAGAATGGGAAAAATAATTCACACTAAATAATAATAATAATAACTATACTATGAAAATGATGAATTAATTAGAATAGCATTATCATTAAATAAATATTTAAAAATAATTTTATCCATTAAATATGATGTATTTGTTAACCATGTTTCAAATAAATGTAATTAATTAATATAAAATGATTTATTTTATATGATCTTAAATTTATTCAATTTTATATTTATTCATTATATATATTACAATATATACTCTTAATTTATTTATTTATATATATATATATATATATATATAAACAAACGATTAATATTCCAATCTCAATACATTATATTATATAGATACCACATATGTGTTTTCCAAAATAATATCATTACATGAACATTACGAATTATTTAAGTTCTCAATTTGAAATCTTGCTTATTTTCTAAACAATGTGTAACTCCTTAATATGATTATTACATTATAAATATCATGATTTATACAATATGCAATAAAATATTGTATAGTGGTGGTGGTTGTTATCATTTAAAAAGGGTAATATTGATTTCTCAAACTTTAAAAGTTTTAGGAATTGTTTAATTTGTGGTCAAATTTATATTTATATTTTAAACGTTTTTAGAGATTTTTATTTAAGTTTTTATAGTTATGGTGAATTAAAATTTTATTAAAATAAGTAATATTTTGAAACTTGGATTTAATATAGGTGTATTTAGAAAATTTAAATGTAAAGTGTGTTTGATATTCAGCCTTATTAGTGTTACGAGGAAAACAAATTATTTAGACCCATAGCATTGTAAGAATCGTCTAATATCTCATTTCACAATGGAATTGTTTAGGATTTTTTCCTTTTAATAAACATTATTTTCTTTATGGTATTTAAAACATAGATATATTGTTTTTTTTCCTAAGTAAAACTGATCTATTTATAAAAACATAATATACAGAGAGGCTCTGGCCTCAGCGGCACTGGGTCAATTATATGACCATTCTGTGCAAAAAACCTTGAAGTCGTGACTGCCCCAGATGGGGAAACCAGTTTGAGTACAAAAATTTTATAGTTTAGTTTACCCTTGCAAGGGTTGTAGTTCCAAAATTCAAAAGTTCTAGCCAAAAACAGTGAAATCCAATACTTAACTCAAAAATTCCCCTGTGAATAGACAAATGGGAATAAGAAAGAAAAATTTTCTTCACCCGAGTTGGGGACAACACCAGAAAACAACCCGATAGGAAACAAGGTAAAAGGTGACAAGTATCAGAACTTATCAGGGATGGAATCAAGGCTCGCCACGTAACCTGGCCAGCAGTTGCAAGGTGTCTTCGGTAGGTTCTTCCTCCACGACCGGACACCATCCATATTCCTCAGAGCTGGCCTTCGCTGCATGTTTGCCACCTGCACTGTCCTCAATTTGAATGCCCTTATCCTTACGGGTGGCATCGCTTCCCAACATTTGTTGTTTGCTACTAGATGGGTTGCTCTTATCTTTCGGCGGGCGGTAGGTGCTCGGCTCCCCTGGATCAAAGCTGGAAGGATGGACTTGGTTGATTTCCCAGCTGAGTGAAAGTTCAGGAGAGGAAGCGGGGACTTCCATGAAATTCATCGAAATGGTGGTTATTATGAGCGGTTTGTTCAATGCACTTTGAAAATGGAAGTGTGCTTGTTGAGAGGGAGTAGAGGTCGTTGCTTGTTGGGGGATTTCTCTGGAACGATGAGCCTTTCTGGAGCTTAATCTACCATGGTTGCTTCGAGTGTCTGAATATCTACCAATGGAGCGAGAATTGGAGAGGTTGGGAGAAGAGGAAACAGAAGGGGAGGTAGAGACAGAGGGGGGCAAAGATGCAAAATGAGTGGCTCCTCCCCGACTGCCTCCGCGTCTGCTCCTCATTCTATAACGTTGTCGCATGGTTTTGAGATTGGGAGACTATTGAGAGCTGTTGATAACAAGGTCCGGGGTCAATCCAGGAGCTGCAGAAGGAAGGAGGGAGTTGTTCAAGGAATTCACAATCGAGCTAGAAGAAGGGTAAGATATCTCAAAGCGCAGGTGGAAGAATGAGGATTTTGAGAAATGGTTACCATTTCCCAAGTCAACACAGTAGAAGAGCCTGCAATGTCTTCCGGTGGCTGTGCGGAGATTCGGCTCTGTAACAGTGGGATGGCAGGAGAAGTTGAGAGGCGGAATGGGGGAATGAGGGGAATTTTGATCCATATCTCTGTAAATGCTGGGAATGTCTCGAATTTCCCAGCTAGTTAATGGCACCATCCTGTGAGCCTGAACTTGCCAGGAGATCACACAGGTGAAAGCATAGGTGGCCACATGGATAAGCCACCTGCCTATCCGACTGCTCATGTGCATTCAATTGCTATCTGCCACCTGCATCCTGAGGTGCTACATCCATTTGCACAAGCATGGTGAATTCCTGTTGGTGTGATGCATCTTTTATAATTTTGAGTAAACCTGTATGGATAGGTCTATCGCTCATCACCCCAAGGTTGGCTAAGTTTTTCGGCCACTTTGTCGCCATTTCTCTTGATGTGTTTGAAAGTTATTGCTTTCTTGGATGCCAACACTTGCTTAATGTGTTGTAGTTGAGCTACAAGTCACCAACTGCAGAATAATTTGGTAACTGGAGATCCCTGTATGATTTTTTGAGCCATGTTGATGAGGATTTGGGAATCTCCTTCAATGATTAAGGGGAAGAATCTATGTTGCTAAGCGAGATTAAGCCCTTGCCATAATCCTTCCAATTCCGCTGAGTTGTTGGTGTCCCAGCCTCCAATACCCAGATAAAGAAGTAAAGGATTTCCTGAATGGTCCCTGAAGATTCCTCCGTACCCGGCCTGACCTAGATTGCCTTTGGAAGCACCATCAAAGTTGAGTTGGGTGAGTCCAATGGGTGGAGGGCACCACTTGCTTGGAGATTGAAGGGCAGAGATGGACTTGGGGAGAGGATCCTGAGTCTAGATGGGCCTAAGATTCCAATTCATCCATATATTTTGTTCTTGTGGATCGGTGGGGAAGTCCTCCTTGCTCCAAGAATGTAGTGCTAAGGTTTCTTGAAGGTTGTTGCACATGTTGTTCCATATTATTTCTGTGGGAGTGGTTTGATTCCTGAATATACGCTGATTCCTCTCCTTCCAGATTGTCCACATAATGAGACCTGGTACTATTCTCCATAAAGCATTGAGCAGGGGACTCTTGTAAGGGTTTTTGGCCCATTATCGAATGGTATTGGTGGTATCTCCTTTATCTCTACCATCTTTTCAACATCTAAAAATAGTTTTCTCCCAAAGTTTGTTAGCCAGTGTGCAAGAATCCATGAGATGTAGTATTGTTTCCTCCTGCTGCTCACAGTTGGGACATCTGGAGGGGCCGTGGAAGTTTCTTTTCCTTAAGTTATCCCAGGTGAGAATTATTTTTTGGCAGAGTAACCAAAGAAAGGTTGAGATTTTGGGCCAGATTTTTGGGTGCCACACTTTTTCCCAGAGTGGGTCCTTAATGGCTTGAGGATTGATCAATAGATTGTATGCCTCTTGAGTGGTAAAGGTACCACGTGGTTTGTATCCCCAATGTAGTATGTCCTTTTCTTCAGAGTATCTGATCCTCCTATTGGTTAACTCTGTATTCAATTCCTTGTGCATTATTTCTATGCCATTCCTGATAATGTGTTCTGCTTTGTGCCATTGTCTGTATCCCTGGTCTAGGGTGGCAAGCTAGTATTGATTGACTGTTTCCCAGCTGTAAGAATCCTCTTCCTCTGTTGTTGGAGGAGAGATTAAGCTATGGAGATTGGGTCGTTGCTGCCAGGAGTCTTTCCAGAAATGAGCCTGATTGCCATCCCTAATTTCCCAAAAGCTATGCTGGTGAATCATATTTCTGTGCATTCTGGCTGCGTCCCAGATTAGGGAGCCTTTATCCGTGCTTGTAATCCTAATTAGATCATCATTCAATCTGTGATCGGCGTACTTTTCTTTCCATAGGATCGCCCAGGGTGTTTGTGTGGCTGATATCCACTTCCACCAGATTCGAGCACCCATGACTGCGTTACTATGTTGTGGGTCCTGAAGGCTGATTCCCCCAAGATTTTTTGGGAGGTAGACTTTGTCCCACTTGACTAGGGCCCATTTGCAATTTTGACCCGTTGAGCCCCATAGAAAGTTCCGTTGGAGATTTTTGATTTTTTTGAGGACCCATTTGGGCGTTGCTAAGATAGAAAACAAATAAAGGGGCATAGATTGCAAGATGGATTTAATTAGGATTAGCCTGCTGACCATGTTTAGAGCTCTGAAAGTCCAGGAAGTGAGACGGGATTCAAGCTTGTCAAGGAGAAGTTGCCAAGAAGAGTGTTTTAGGGTAGAATCTGTGAGGGGAGCACCAAGGTATTTAGAGGGGAGAGCGACAGGAGAGAATCCCACGATGCGAACTATGGATGATTGGGTGAGAGTGGGAGTGTGAAAGAAGAAAATCTGGGATTTGACTGTGTTGATACTGGCTCTAGAAGCAGCGGAGAAATCATCAAGGAGGGCTTTGAGTTTTCTGGCTTCTTGGACTGAGGGGTGTCCAAATAACATATTATCATCCACAAATTGCTGGTGGGTAATAGCAGGGGAGTTGTGTAGGGAAATGCCTCTAAGCTGGTTCTCTTGGAGTGCATGCTTTATAGATCTACCCAATCCTTCAGCCATAAGAACAAAGAGAAAAGGGGAGAGGGGGTCCCCTTGGCGGATCCCTCTGGAGGGTTGAAAGGGGGTGGAGGGTATACCATTCATCGGGATGGAGAATAAAGATGAGGAGATTAGGCTCATGATCTAGTGCACCCATACATGTGAGAAACCAAAGGCTATTAATATCGAGTGAATGTAAGTCCAACTCAACTTATCAAAGGCTTTAGAGAGATCGATTTTGAGGAGCATACCTGCTTTCTTATGATGCTTTAGAGAGTGAATGATCTCATGGGTGAGGATGATCCCATCTAATATTTTCCTTCCTTCCACATAGCCTGATTGTTCTGGCGAGATGAGCAAGGGGAGCAGCGGCTTCAGGTGTGAGGCTATGACTTTGGAGATGATTTTGTAGACAACGTTGCAGAGGGATATCAACCTGAATTTTTCCGGCGTGTTGGAGTGCTCCTCCTTGGGGATGAGAGTGATAAAAGTTGCATTCAGGGAGGGGAGCATCCAATGAAGCATTCGAGACTCTTCGACTACCTGCCAAACTTCCTCTTTGATAATTTCCCAGAATTTGTGGAAGAAGGTAGTGGTGAAGCCGTCTGGACCAGGGGCTTTTCCTTCTTGCAGCTGCTTCATAGTAGAATCCACCTCCTAGAGAGTGACCGGACGGAGGAGTAGATGATTATGTTCATCTGTAATCAGCTTAGGGATATGCACGGTGATCTTGTCAATTATTGGCTTCTTGTTGATGGAGGGTTCTTGGTGGACTGATTTGAAATGCTTGATGAATTCTTTTTCAATATCCCCATGATTTTCCAGCCTTTCTCCCTATTGATTGGGAATATGGGTGATGTTATTATGGATTCTTCTTTGGATAGTTAAGTGATGGAAGAATTTGGTGTTCCTCTCCCCTTCCTTTAACCATTTTATTCTAGACTTATGTTTCCATAGGATTTCCTCTTGTCTCTCTCTTTCATTGATTTGAGTTTGGATATGCTTTTCTTGTTCATTGTTGTCCTCAGTCCTGCCTTCATTGATGATAGTTTGCTGGAGTTTCTCCATTTCCTGATCTAAAGCTTGATGAGCTTGGAAGATGTTTCCAAAGGTTGCAATGTTCCATTGTTTGATTTGCGTTTTGAGGTACCGCAACTTTTGCTGAAATTGGAACATTTTGGATCCAGCAGGGGGAGTAAAACTTTACCAGGTTTGTTGCACTAGATCTTTGAACTGTGGATGGGTCAGCCAAAAGGATTCAAATTGGAAAGGGCATTTGGTGGAGTTCCCCGGTCGTTGCCATTGCAGCGAGATTGGCCAATGATCCGACCCTGCATATGGTAGAATGGATGTGGATAGGTCTCCTCCTAGGTGTATGGCATTATCAGAAATCAGAAATCAATCAAGTCTAGAGGCGATCTGATGGGGACCAGACCTTTTGGTGTTCCACGTAAATATTTTGTTGTTGCTGGGGAGGTCGATCAGCGAGTTGCCTTGTATGAACTGTTTGAAGTGCTCACTTTCATTTTCCAATCTGATTCTGCCTCCTTTTTTTTCCTCTAATTTGGTGATCATGTTGAAGTCGCCTCCCATGATTCAGAGTGGATGGTATCAATTGACATTGAGCATAAATAGCGTATCCATGATACTGATTTTGTTTTCAGCAACTTGTGGGAAATACACATTGGTAAGATGTCCATGCACATTGGTCCTTATGATATGGAATTTGGCTTGAATGAAGTGGTGGTTTGCATGAAAATCTATGAGCTCAATAGCTTGTCCATTCCAAGCTATTGCTAAACCTCCTGAGGCTCCGATAGCATCCACTGCCATTCTGTGACAGCCATGCCAGTACTGCAGGGAAAATTTTTAAAACCACCCTAAATTTATATGTGTAATAAATGGGCTAATCCCCATGATACATAGGAAAAATGGGAGGTGATTTTATTAATAATATAATATGTATATATAATTTTTTTGGCGAATCTCTCACCAGCTTATATTATCTTGTACAGTGATGGAGAATCTTTCACTGAATCATAAAATTTGTAAGATATTGGCAAATATTTTACTGAATAATAAAACATTGTGAAGTATTGGCAAACGTTTTGTTAAAGTATGAAACCATATATGATAATAAGAAAACATATTCATTAAATTGTAATATACTAACATACATGTTTGGAAAAAAGAAACATAATTTTCTCTTCCTACAAATAATGTTCCAAGTTTCAGTGGTCGTGTTTGTCAAGGTTCTTACAATACACTCTTTCATATCCTTCTATTAGTTTTGATAATATTCCCCAACAAAGTTCTTGTAGGTGTTGATGTTGACAACGAGTTCTGTCAAGGTAGGAGAGATTAATCTTTTCTTTACAACTTTTGTCAAGCTACCACTTTTTTCAAGTTATCAAATTTCTTTCTTAATCCATAGACTCCAATTGTGAGATTAAAAAAAAACACATCAAGTTTGTTTACCCCAACACGCCAACAAGTAGCAAACCCCAACTATATTATATAAGAAAGTATCAGGTATCCCAAAGGCTTGAAGGGGATCTAATTGAAAGAAGTAACCATTTTGAGAATCCTTCCAATCAATATATGAATATATAAATGTAGATTTATTATTATTTTAATTGGAAATCTTCAATTAAATAATAAAATTTAATTACGTCTCTCCCAATCTAAATTGCTTATTAGCATAATTCACTACCCTCATAGGTCTCGCATTTTTTAATAGCATTGTAACATCTAGATTAATTCCCTTTTTTGGGAACAATCTCCACCTTTTAGGAAAATATAGTGCAATGGCTCCAACCCCTACAGATCATTAGGACAAACTAAGAATAGCACAGAAGATGAAAGGTTATACAAACCAACTTATTTTTCAAACAACTAATCCAACATCAGTACCTAAACTTTTTCATGAAGATATCATATTGAGAATGTTTGAAAAATGGTGAGAAATCTTCTGCGAGGGTGATGCAAAAAGAGTGATAAGGTTTCATTGTTTTGAATTTTTTTGTTAAATCAGAAAAAGTTAAAAACCAATATTAATGGAGATATTGGTATTTTTTACTAAATTTTGTGAAGTGACTAAATGTAGCTTTAACCATTCACCTTAAGATGTTTTTACAATATAATTTCCTAAGTCTATTTAATATCTTCATTATCATAAAAACCAACCTATATCCATCTTAACTCCACATCTACCACTCTTAGGGGGATGAAATATATTTATCCCTCTGAGCACTTGGTAGACCCAGAATTAAGATGGATCTAAGATGATAGAATTTCCCCTTTAAATAGTCTATGCTCATATGAATATGGTATTACCATGGGTCAATGCCATGAGTTATCGCAAACATGGAGCTTAAAATTTACTATTAGTAATTTATAAAAATTAATAAAATTAATAATTGATTTTTATTTTATTTTTTATTTTATTTTTTATTTTAACCAATTTCAAATGTTTAACATACATTAAATTACAACATCGATTTTTACTCTTGATCCACCAAGCCCCTAGAGGGATCAAATATTTTTTCACTCTATGCTAGTTTTCATATCACGATATTTGATCCGTCTTGGGGCTCAGTAGATCCAGAGTAAAGATGGATCTGTGCTGGTTTAATTCCCCCATTTAAATACGCTACATTCCATGTGAATACCATGGGTCAATACCATGTGCCATTTTCATTTTTATTAATACTAATATTAGGGTTAATAATTTTTTTGCATGGTATTAATAATAATCTAGCCCATGGTATTTGGCCCATAGTATTTTCTCCATAGGTTTCACCTAAATATAACGCTAGTTTGCATATCGCGATATTTGATCCCTCTTGGGACTCAGTAGATCCAGAGTAAAGATGGATCTATGCTGGTTTAATTCCCCCATTTAAATATGCTACATTCCACGTGAATACCATGGGTCAATACCGTGTGCCATTTTTATTTTTATTAATACTAATATTAGGGTTAATAATGTTTTTTTGCATGGTATTAATAATAATCTAGCCCATGGTATTTGGCCCATAGTATTTTATCCATAGGTTTCACCTAAATATAACGCATTTTTTGAGTGTTTGTAAATATAAGGTGACTTATGGAGTAAATATAAAAAAAATGTCTGTTTACCATACCTCTCGTTTATTTATATTTTTATTAATTTACCATACCTCTTTTACAAATATGGTATTTGGCCCATAGGATTCACTTAAATAAAACCTCTTTTTTGAGCCTTCATAAATAGAAAGAGGGTTATGGAATAAATATAAAAAGAGGTTTTATTTATTTACCATACGTCTAGTTTATTTATATTTTTAACTATTTACCATACCTTTTGAGTAAGGATAAAGAGAGGTTTTATTTATTTACCATACCTCCACTTTATTTATATTTTTATTTGTTTACACCCTTGCATGTGTATAAGGTGACTTATGCAGTAAATATAAAAAATGTTTTATTTATTTACCATACCTCTCATTTATTTATATTTTTATTAATTTACCATACCTCTTTTATCAATATGGTATTTGGCCCATAGTATTCACTTAAATAAAACCTGTTCTTGAAAATTAGGGCAAATGGAAGGTTGTAACTCCTAATTTCAAGGGTTAAATTTACCTTTTTTACCCTCTCCTTTAAAATAAGGTGGGATATTTGAGGCGATTTGTAAAAATGTACTCTGATACAAAATATTCACCCACTAAAAATTTAAAACCCCTTAATTTCGCCAAAGGGCGAACATACGCCCCTAAAATTTTGCATGGAGTACTGTTACATTTTGTTTCTTGCATAAAGAAGATATGGGGTTTCTCCTTCTGAATCATATTTTTTATCATTCTGTATTTCCCTGGGCTGTTCAGCCCTCTTAGATTCCATGAGGTGAGGTTCATGGTTCAGAGTTGGGAAGTGGCCTGTAGTACTTGGTGAGTTTGGAATATCTTCCAGATTCCACCGGCATTTCCCCAATGAGGATGGTATGCTGTAGATTTGTCTTTCTCCCTCTTTTCTTGGTATCCTTGAATAAGTTCTTTCCATCCCATTGACTTCCTGGTTGGATTCTGAGAGATCTTTGTTGGTGTGCTCTGGATAGAATGAATTCTAGACTTTCTAATTGTCTTGCTGGAATCTTATCATATTGTTTTTGCTTGCAAGCTTGCTCAAGACTGAAGATATCCAAATCTCCTAGGTCAATGCTTTCTGGTTCTTCATCCATTTGCTTGAGTTCATTGCTGTCGGAAGTGATGTTTGAAACAAGTTTGGGAACCAGCAGGGGTTTGTCAATGTCCATACTTTTCCCAACCGACTCTCTACTAGGGGCGATGGGGATAGAGGATCTGGATTGCTCTTGGTCCTGAGTAGGAGATGTATCCTGCTGGGGGCTATCAGAGGGTGGGGAAGGGAAAGCAGGGGCTGTGGAGGGCAGTGGGGGTTCAGGGTCCATAGGATCGGAGTGAGCTAGGATATCGAAGCTGTTACTGGTTGAGGGTTTTTAGGTGCTAGCAGGGGTGTGTTTAGGCTGAGAGAGTGGTTTTTTGTGAGTTTTTTTCCGATGGTTTACTTTAGTAAAACCCTCTTGGTCGGCATGCCCGTGTGTGGCATTGGAAGGGGGCTTGACATTAAGCGGGTAGTCGCGAAATAGATGTCCACGTGCATGGAATTTGTAACATCTAAATGGAACATGCTCGTAGTCTAGAGTCTGAATCCATTCAAAATCAACATAAAATAAACTTACAGAATCCGGGAGAGCTTTGTTTAGGTGCATGTAGACACAGATGCACGCATAGGAAATATATCTTTTGTGTTTGGTTTCTTCTGCAAATTTTATAAATTCTCCCAGTCCATTGCCAATGTCTTTTAAATATTCCTCATCCCAATATTCCAGCGGCAGGGAATATAGCCAGATCCAGACAGGTGTTGAACTGAGATCTTCTTTGTCTGGGTTGAATCTCTCTATCCAATCCCTTAAATAGAGTCCTGCTGCGTTAAAGAAATAAGGACCATTGTCTAAGACCCTGTTTCAATCTTCAATGCAGTTGAAGATGGCTGTGAAAAATCCTTTCGGTCCAAGCTTCAGATTGATGTGTCCTTTTGGTTTCCATTTGGCTGCTATCCATCCTTGTAGGGCTTTCTCTGTGGGCCAAAACCCAATAAATTTTCCAATGAGGGCATGATCTTTCATATATTGGATCTGGGTGTTGATTCATTGACTGGGCAGTTCAATATTGGGTCATTCTGCAGCCACAGGTTTGCAGGTTGCAGAAGTCGCTTTGGGTTTATCTTCATCTTCTACGACATTTTCCTACCTGTCCATAGGTATCTCTGTTGTACCCTGTGGTGCATTGAGCGAGTCAGTATTTTCCTGATCTGTTTGCGTCTGCTGAATAGAGGTGTTGTCAGAACTGTTCGAAGTCCTTAGTTCCTGATTCGTCATAGGGGGAGGTTCCAAGTCCTCCCCCATCGGGGACACTGTTGGAGCTGTGCTACGCGCTATTGTGCTTTGTTAAAGAGATATGCAATGTTGGAGGAACAGGGGCGTCGAGATCTAAGCAATGCTCCGTCCTTGAGAATGGTGAAACCCTCGGTCACTAGCATTCTCCGCTCCGCTTGGTCTCCTTCATTCCTCTGTTGTTTACTTTATTTATTTGAACAAAACATAGATATATTGTTGATCTTATACATTATGTTTAATCACTTCATTATATTATCTAATTTTTCTTTTACTTTCTAATTCTTTATTGTTCTACAATTTCTCCTTTACTTAAAATGTAATGATAGTTATAATATTGACATTATCTGTAGAATAATCTTTCTCAATACACTATTGAGTTATTTAAGACTTGATATCATTATTCAAAGCTCACTTTCACCATAGGTAGTTTCAACTAGATTTTGAAGCAACATTAAGGAGCCTTATCTCTTTAGAGTTGTTTGTCTTATCCACATACATCATATACCTAAGCATAGTCATGTTCCAAATGAGGGAAAACTCACTTCTATAGGTAAGGGAGGAAATGGTGTATTGGTTTTAATTTTAAAATTATAATTTAAAGAAAACTTTTGGATCCCCCCTATATCTCTTCATAATTCTCAAAAGATACTACAACCCCAAAATTCACAACCTATAAGATAATAAAAGTAACAAGTATCTCAAGGAGGATTTTCTTCTAATTGCAAAGTTAATTTTTTTTGTATATTTACAAATAATTTTAATTCCATAATAATGGTACTAACCTTAGTAACCCCGTAATTAAATGGATTACTATGCCATCACCAGTATATAATGTCCCTGTATTAGTGTGAACACAATTATTGTTACTAAGGTTACTAGAAGGTTCTTCCTACTAGAATTTGTTTTCTCCAAATTTTCCCTAGAGGATAGAAAGTACTACAAAATTTAGACATATAGTCATTGTAAAATGTGTATGGGAAATTACTTTTAATCTAAGATCTACTACGTTAGAGGTTTACCGCTTAATGAGGAAAGTGAAAATTGCTTCCATACCATTAAAAGTATAATATCCGGGTTCATATTATCTATTGTGTTGCTACTCTCTTTCTTTATGCAATATATCTAAGTAATATTTGTAATTTCTTCTTTGAATGTATTTAGTTGGTATATCATAAGTGATATCAAATCACTTTCTTTCCACATTTTTATAATACTATTTTTAGGTTAGAGATGTATTCGGATGTTTTTAAATAACATTAAAAACTATCATTAAGAAATTAAATTTGTAGTCAGGGATGCATACACATAGGAAATACATGAGGTTTCACCTTGTTATAAACCCTTGTAACCTTCATTGGAATGCCTTAGAGGAATAATACATCAAACAACATTCGTATATGGAATTGACTTCCACATACTCTTGGGTATATTGGAATTTTGGTAGGCATCATGAAATAACCTTAGATAAGCCACTCAACTACAAGACTATTATAGTGCCATCAATTATAGCACTTAGGAATATTATTATATATTACTTGGGTAATCAACTAGTACAACTAATGTTACATTCAAACCTCCTTAGCTAAAGCCTTCTAATATTGGTTGAGTACTACCATTAAATCAAGAAAATATATCATAGAGCTATAACACAGGGCACACCCTTTTCTTTAGGAACCATGAAGCCTTCGTCCTTATTATCAGTACGAAATACTTATAATTGAAATGTTTGTATTGAAAATTTGAATATTTAGTCACTAAAAACCATGCTTCTTTTGGTTTGGGAAATTCCTACATAATCTCCAAAATTAACAATTTTGAATTTTGTTAGTGTCGTATTTCCTTTTCCATGAGAAATATATTTATATTTCATATGAATAATATACATTTTTTTCCCCTCAAGGGTGTATTCAAATTCAACAACATGTCTATAAGTTGTTACAATAAATCACATCTTGTAACTTACAAAAATTGAACTTGGGTGTGGAGGATAATAATGATTCCTCCGAGCAACCCAATTATAAAACCAATTGACTTGTCAGTAAATTAGTATTTGTTGGAGTATAATCCCATAAAAATAAGAAAAAATGGTATAAATAGGACCCACTAACACCATTGTTTGAGGCATATCTTAATAGACACCTTGTGTTTTGTTGATTATAGTGGTCCCTTTCCCTTATAAGCAATTATTTTGTGGATCCACTTTTCCCGTAATCTATTATCTATGTAAAGAAATATATAAATTTTCATTGAAATCATCAACAAAACTCTCTTGTAATCCTTTTGGTGTGGACCCACTATCCCCATTCTAACACACCCATACCCCTATCCCCACACTCTAATCTCTTTTTTCTTATATTTCCAGTCCATTTGGCTACACGAAACCAAGATTTTATCAAGTGCTAGCTTGGAAAATTTATATGATGTCTTGTAGGACAAATTAACAAAATATCAAGCTCCTACTAATCAAAACTATGCTATATCCAATGCCTAACGTGTTGCAATTAATGCAAACTTACAATGTTTTACAACATACCTAACTAGATGCCTAAATTTTTTAATGAATTCTTGGCCACTCACTAGGTAGAATAACATATATGCCAAGAGGGAATTTAATCCTCTAATTCCATGGGGTCTCACTCTAAACCCTTTTTTTATGATCCACACCCTCCTAAAGTGGATCCGAATAAATTTAGAGGCTTTAACCCCATAGGTTTGGTCACTCAAATGGAACATGACTTCTCACAACTTGGAATCACAAATGACTTAATGAAACTTCGTGCTAGTGAATTGCATGTGGGCATCTAAGCATGGAAATAGTGGAAATGGTATAAAAATTATCACAGAGGATATATTGATTTTTCTCAATTTTTGTCCAGTCTTTATGAATGTTTTGACACCAATACCCTCATTTAGAATACTTGACACATAGTCAAGTATCACTGAAGACTACATCTCTACTTTTGGGAAACTTACTTTCCACACTCTTATGGATTTTTCCTAGCTATCATCTCTCAGTATTGGGGTCATAATGCATCAAAATCAAACACAAAACCTCCTCAAACAAAATTAGTAAACATCATCACCGTAGTAACTACCAAGCAATTATGGATCACTTATATATTATGATAAATGTTGGAAATGATCCCACTAAATAGTCATTATAATATTTTGATCCAACATCTAAACCTCACCTACTTTCAAACAATAAATAACAAAATTTCACAAAAAAATTCATAGAAATGAAAATCTAAATGTAACTATACTAACTAATTATGACTAGGAAAGCTAGTATCCTACCAATTATGGAAATAAACTTGACAAAATGAATCAATTTCATAGTATTAGAGGAATGAAATAAGACTTTTCTCTTATTCTCCAAACTGAATAACAAATATTGAAACAAAATCACATGATACACATTGTTAATACTACTTAGAACCTCTATTTAGGTTCCTCTTCTTAGCCCACTAAAAATATCCTAATCTTGCAAGGTCTTATTTCAAAGAAAGGTTGATGAAGAGAATGAGTCTCAACATTAAATCACAAGATAACATGAGATATTGTGATTAAAATAAGGGTTTTTATGTGATAAAATCATGTTAAAAACGTGATAATGAAAAACTTCAGTTGCATCATAAAAGGTGTTTCAATTTGTCCTACACCACAAGGTCTTGTTTATACCATGGAGAGATAGTTAGGGTAGTTATGCATGGGATATAGGAAGTAATTTACCTGATAAACCCATACTGTTTTCCTATAAATATGCATTTTATTCATGATTTATATTTTTGTATTCATGATTTATATTTTTGTGTGCATTATTGTCATGTGTCTTTTTTCTAAGGTGTAGTAGCATATGTATGTGTTTTTTATGAAGAGGAGTATAACTTGCTAAAAGGAGTTTTTTAAAGGCTCGGATCCAGGATGAATATTACTATGTAACTTATGGAAGCTCAAGGATGAAGGAAAAAAGTGTAGCTTAAGCATATGGAGTGGAAAAAGAGTCTATAATAGACCCCCTCTTACGTATTAACCACATTACAATATCTAGGAGGAAGCATTGAAATGGGTCCAGGAAGATTTCAAGAAACAATATACTAGAACAGTACTTCCAAGAGAAACCAAATATAAGATCATTATCTTTGCAAGGTATGGCATATCCATGTTCAAGTATAGAAAACCATGGTTACCAAACAAATTACACCATGGATCCATCAAGTATATATAACTAAAATCATCATAATAAAAATGAATACAAAGTGGATTCATGTCGAAATAGACCGTAGCCTTGATAATATGCATAATGAATGTATGTCTCAATATCTATCGGGAGTATAGCTAGAATCAATAAAATGAGTAAAATGATCCTCCATAAGTACCAATGTCATATATGTCTATGTTATTTTCCTACACAACTTGGGTAGTAGCATATAAGAGGTGATTCTAAGATAGACATAAGGTCTTAAAACACAAAATTTCAAGGTACGAATATGCTCCATGTGAATAAATGGGCTAAAATTGAACATGGGAGAAGCCATTGATTACCAATTATTGATGGATATAGTTAACAAATGTAAGAAAACCATCGACAATGATATGGGAATCAAGGTACTTAATGCATTCTAGAAAGTGTGAATGAATGTGATGATGTTGAACTTTTGTACAACTTATTAATTACGAGGTATTTATTTATTTCCATTATCAATAGTAAGGGATCATAACATTGATGAAATATATCCTCAAGGTATAGTAAGATCTCACTATCATGATTCTAGTGAAAATGAGTGGAAGTTGATGGTAAGAGATCTAGTACAAGGAGTGCATTAAGGCATCACCCATTATATAACACAAGGAAACAAAAGGTAAATAATTTTGAATGTATTAGATGAAAAATCAGAATAATAACCACCAAGTACATATGTTTCATATACCAAATGGAATATTGCATGGAGGATACCTCTAAGGAATGAAAAATAAAAATAGAAAACTCATTAACTAGGGTGAGGATATCAACCAATAATGAAAATGTAGCTTAATGTATAACATGAATCCATGTATGTGAATAATGGTATTCTATTCAAACATAAGGGTAACCACTAAATCAGTGATCAAATGATGATGTCCCATATGTTGAGTGCAAGCTAGCCTATCAATGATTAAAATAGGCATATGATTCTACTACACAAGATCAATATATTAGAGCAATGTGTCATAGAAAATAATAAACAACCCACTAAGAAGTCAATGGATTCCTTCCATGCTAGAAGAAGCATAGGAAAAATATTCTTATTTATATTGCAAGTGACTTGATAATTGGGAAGGCTGACATGAATATTCGTTGAATATAAGGAATGGATAACACAGTATAAAACCTCCCTTCATCATAAGAAAGACATCAAAGTGTCTTGGGTAGTGTTGATAATGATATAAATATGTAACAAAGACCTCAAGATACCTTCCATAGTGACTACAAGAGTAATTTATCATAGGAGTGATGGCTCAATAATCAAGGTTTAGCTTCTTAAGGCTACACTAGAAACCCAAATTGTTAAGGTCAAAGAATCATAAAATAGTTTTTTGTTCAATGGTGAGATGACTCAAAAATGTTGCTAATAATAAATTAAAAATTGAATTCTTTCCCTCACATATCTTTTTATGATATTGATTTTTTTTTTCTTTTCCATATTATTAAAGCCTCAAAAACAATTAAATAATGTTATAATATATTTGAGGAAATGAGTTTCATGGCACAATTAAACTAGTTCCATGCATGTGGAACATACCTATGTTGAATGCAGGGAATGTGTACTAGATATTGACACTAATAGGGTTTCTTCCTCCATGGATAAGGGTCTCACATCGCAAAGGAAATAATGTAAAGTGTAACACCCCTTGGATGACTACTATGTGTAATGTATATATCATGTTTAAGATCATGAGTCAACAACTACTTTTGGGCTGATATGTTGATGTAAATATGTTTTTTAGGCCAGTGTGCTTATGTTTCTATGTTTTGATTCCAAAGAGCCTAGTATTATAAATATGAAATCACATGCATATCAATAAAATACATGATTTTTGCACACCATGTTAGATAAGAGAGTAAGGGGGGATAAGACTCTGTGAGTTTGAAAAGGTACTAAGGGTTAAGTGTTGAAGGGCTTAAGCCTAGGTAGCTAAGCTATTATTAAAATAATCCGAAGTCAAAATCATACACGTGTTTTATCCTAAGTCCAGAAAGTGACTTTAGAAGGTGCCATGTCTGATAAGGGGGGCATGCACAAGAAAAAATTGGTGTTAGTATTACTAGGGGACATGGACTTAATGTCATGAGGATTGTTCAAAGCTCATGAACTTGTGGGAAGGACAAAAATAGTGAGTCTATGATATGATTAAACTTGGTAAAGTCTTAGGGGATTTGCAAAAAAGGTATTGTTTTGGTTAATGTGACGTCAAAAAAGATACATGGTAACCCTATAGGGAAGTTGGAACTCTGAGGAAACCATAGGACTCTAAAACACCCATGGTTAGCCGATTTGGACACCCTAGAATGATAGTGGCATAACCTGATGGACTACAAGTGAAGAAAAGTGGTTGTACTACCTAGTTTATGGGTATTGATGCAGGATGTGAGATTCTTCTTAGGAGGTCGATGGGTTTGGTAGCTTGGTCTGATTACGTATGATACTATCACATAACTAGTTATCAGTATGTCATTGATATTTTACAGTCAAGGCCCTTTCTCAAGGGTGACTTATTGCCAAGATATTATGAGAAGTGTCATTTATGGCTAGGTGGAACATTTGAGGTTTCGAACAAGTCAGTGCTTTCTAAAAAGGATAAGTGTTAACGGGAAAAGTGTCTACTCAGAACAACCCTATCCCACTAAGGTGTGACAGTGACCTTAGAAACAAATAGAGAAAACTACTTTCATATTCTTCTTTATGAACTATAAACGAAGAGGAATAGGATGAACCAACCTGTGTCTTGCGCTAGTCCTTTGATCCAATCTCTCTCCTCTTTGACAGCTTCCAGCTACCTGCTCCCTTACTTTCCCAGCTTCACCAAGTTCCTTTAAGATCACGGAAGAAGAAAACTACACAAAGACATGGATTTATATTCATAAATAGCTTAAGATCAGATTTAAGCTAAACATACAAATGTAACAAACATCAATGATACACAAGCATGTAGGAGAAACTCAAATAGTTTTATTGATATAACAATAAGATCTAGGAGGAGTTACAACCGATGATTCCTGATCTAGCATCAACCTCCCAGCAAAGGAGTCCCCTCTTCACCTCCAACAAAGCATAGATCACCCAATGCTCTGATATCTATCTCAAAACCAACAACAATTCTCTGCAATGTACAGAATTCTAGCCTCTGGATCTCTGGGATGAGGGATCCATATATAGATGTATGCAAAGAGGATGAGTCAGCTTATGATTTGACTAGTGGCTTCTCTCTGTCAGTTCTTGCTTCCACTTGGAGACTGAGAGCCTCTTACTCATCCTTGGTCGAACTCAGTGAGGGAAGTGTCATTGGGGAAGATTCTGGAAGCTTCCATTGTCTGTCCACCTCGCGGAATGACACTGCCATTTGTCATTTCCCACTCAACGCACCCTGGTAGTGCATTTAGGTGCGTTACAATGCACCTAGCTAGTGTACTTGGGTGCTATGCAACGCAGCTAGCTAGTGGAGCAGCTGAAATGATCCTGATTTGACTGATTCTGAACAGTTTCTGGTGGAGAACTTCTGGGAGAAGCTGTAATTTGTTGACCTTGTTCCTTTAGGGGCCGGAACAACACTTTTAGGGACTTAGGATCCCTTGGTTTATGGACATTTCATGCTTAGAGCTATAAGGCACAAAAATGTCTATAACAGTTGCCCCCTAAAGTATGAGGCCGTTTATCGGGTGAAATGCTTTATTAGGAGGATCCGAAGTTCTTTCAATGCTGGGAGGAGACCTGTAATAAGATACAATACAATACATTATCTTCATACTGTATTCATGATCTAGCTGAGGCGGGCATTCCCATGCTCAGCTTTATAAATTCATTTTCATGTACATAGGACAGACAATCGTCTGATGGTAGACTGATGATTCTGATAGAGCCATCATCCTTTTGGTAGGATGATTATCTGTGCTGCAGTGCTATACATTTCAATGTCTTTATTTTCCTGAATATATATATCGCAGCCCGGATGGATGAAACTAGATCCGGGGTCTTCAATCTCGTCCGATCTTCACTCGAAGTACAAGTCGATCCATGTGAGAAATATTTTTGAAGTCGAACATGGAAAGACATCGCTTGATTACCAGTCAATGATGTAAACTGTTAACAAGCGCGAGAGGAATCACCGATAATGATGATGACCCTCAAGGTACTACAGTACAATTCAAGTGGTGTGAATAAAGGACTTGGCGTCGAACACCACGCAAAATCTTACGGTCGAAGGTCATTGATGTATACCTGTCGCCGGAAGTGAGAAACTTTCCATTGAGGCATGCAAGCTTCAAAGTACTGAATGGGGTGTTCCTAGATCAACTTCTTGGATAATGAGCTGGTGTTGACAAGAAGCGATCCGTCAAAGGAGGGCCTTAATGAATCCCACATCAATGACACGAAACGGAGCAAATGATTTTGATGGAGGTGAAAACAATCTGATGATATACGGTTCAGGATGGTGGTCATGAAAGAATGAAGTATAATGTATGGTAGTGGATGGGACACGGGTGACTTCTCTGGATGACTTCTCTTGAACATGTCGGCGACACTTATGTGATGGATTGGTAGCATTTACCCCAAATGTGGATGGTATGGCGTGACCATGGTGATGTGACCGGCGAATGAAACAACCCAACCCGACTCAGGCACGGAGTGGAAGTGTCATGTTCAAGAGCGACTTCCTACCAATAAAGATTCTTTGAGTTTTCTTCCCAATTTTTCCCCAGTCATTGCTGACCAGTACCTCTTTATTTTTTTCAAGCTTGAGGAGGATAACATATGCTTGTTCTATAATTTTCCCTTCGGGCAAACCCATCGCTATGTTTTAACGAGCCTAGCGATAGTGAAACTCATTCTCGTCTAAAGACAAGTTTGTCGCTATTAATCTTTTTAACGAGTTTAACGACAAAGATAACTCAGTCCTTCTCATTTTTAGAGAGTCCGAAAAGGTACGTAAAGGTAACTCCAAAATTCCTTTTTCGTCATCTAATCCCTTAAGTCCGAAAAAGTATAAAACAATACAAAATGGATGAATTTTCGATAGTTTTAACGAGCCGAACAAAACAAGCGCTCGATCTTTTTGTGCAATAATCCCTCAGGTCCAAAAAGATTAAAATCTAGAGGAGGGATAGCACTTCCCGTCGCTTTAACGAGCTGGAAGGCCAAAACTCGGCAATCTTTTCATATTTTACGAGTCAGTTGAAAAGAGCTTAAAGAAGACTCGTCTTTTAAGGAACGAGTGATAAAATGGGTAGCAGCTGATTCCAGGTAAGGGTTGGAATTTTCCAATCATGGCAGTGTCACAAGGATGGCTAGTGAAATCACTCTTCGCAGCTGTTCCTCAAAATGGGTAAACAATCAAATGGAAGTGAATGATCGGCCAATGGAAAAGTGGAGGTGACGGTGCAAACACGACCAAGGCTTTAATGGCTGAAATTCTACATTCACGGTGGTTATTTATCGGGGAATAGTTCATTTTTTAACGAGCTTAAACGCGGGTGGAAACATTTGCTCATGTCTTATGTTTATTTTTTAACGAGCTTGAACTATGTGCTAAAACTGCTCGAGATAAGTTTGCATGCCCCCAGCATAATATTGCAAATCGAGGTGCATGCCCCCCAAGCTTCAATGCATTCAACTCGGTGGTTGGAATGAAGGTTTTCCTTCGAGATATTTGAAATACTCGACTTGGATTTTACGAGATCGTAGTCAAAGACTCGATTTGGAAAGGGAGTTGTTTCATTTTTTAATGAGGTTGACACGAGATAAGAACCATCCTCGAAATCCACCGTATTTACAGTATTTGACAGAAAATCAAAGACTGAAGGATGATAAAGGTCATTTTGAGTATCTTCTCCACAATCCGGAAGAAGAGAACGATGGTGGGAATCATTCCGTGGTGCTCCTTCAATTACCATAGATTGGACAATTCCTTCGTCGGTGACATGCACTCGGGACCAAGGATCTGAAGGAGTACCATATTCTCTAGACCTATATATCCAAACACTTGATGAGCGTTGATTTGGGTTTGCCTCCCATGCTAGGAACATTGATTGCTATAATATTTCTATTGGGCTTGGGGGAAAAACCACTGCATGATCCATGTCGATATCATTTTCTGATATCTTTGTGGAAGATATCATGTTGCAGGTTCCTACCGACACTACTTCCGCCAGGTTGATTGGAGGTGGAAGAGCGAAAGTTCCCATTAGTATAGGATCTTTTAGTAGGCCTACTCCGATATTCTGAAGCGAATGGGGGCTTCCATGGATCATGGGAATGCTTCCTGTAACTTGAGAACCATTGGGGAGGAAGTTTTGTTGATCGACGATTGTAATTCCTCCTTGAAAGGGGAATGCAATCTTTCTAAAATAGGTTGACACAACAGCTGCCATGTGTTGTTGGGAAAAGTATCCAATACGGAATGACCCTATCCCACTCTAAGGGTGATAGTACCTCAGCAACAACTGAATACAAAGCTATTCAAGATTACTTCTTTATGAGATGAGAGAGAGAAGAGAAAAGGGATCCACTAACCGTTATCTTCCGCTAATGGTTGATCCAATCTTCCCTCTTGCTGCTTGCTCCTAGCTCCTTGCTCTTTCACCAGCCCAGCTACACAAAGATCCTGTAAAAGCACAAAGAAAGGAAACTACAAGAAGCATACATCCATAACTGATTCAAGGATTAGCATAAATCAAATATACAAGCATTAATTCGCCATAGAGACACATGCATATAGAAGAACCTCAAATACTTTATTAATGGAAGAAGTAAAGTTCTGAGAGTGTTACAACCATAATAGGCCCAATCCAGCAACACCTCCCAGCAGAAAGAAATCTCCTCTTCACCTCCTTCAAAGCAATCACCCAATAGTTCTATACACAAACCAACAACACTTCCTTACTTGCACAAAATTCCAGCCTCCTTAGACCTCATGAGAGAGCTCTATATATAGGAGATTTGGAGAAAGGATGAGTCAGCTTGAGACTGACATGAAGCTGACTAGTGTCCTCTCCCACTTCAGTTAAACTTCAATTCTTGAGTCCACTTGGAGATTCTTGCTTCCACTTGGAGATCAAGACCCTCTTACTCATCACAAGGCGAATTCCTTGACCCAAGTGTCAGTTTGGAAGCTTCCTGGGCAATTGACACCTTGCAGAATGACTGTGCCACTTGGTCAATCTCGCCCAGCGCAGGTAGCCTTCATTAGATTTGACATTCAGCGCAGGTACAAAGTGGAGCAGTTGACATTCAGCGCAGATGCTCAGTGGAGCAGCTGACATGATCCAGAAATAGCCTGTTTTTGAGTGTTTTCAGGTGGAGAACTGATTTTTAGTGCTGTGGTTTGCTGACCTTGTTCCCCTAGGGGTAGGAACAACATGTTTAGGGACTTTGGATCCCTCAGATTATTGACATTTCATGCTTCATGCTGTTAGGCACAAAAATGTCTATAACAGTTGCCCCCTAAAGTATGAGGTCGTTTATCGGGTGAAATGCTTTATCAGGAGGATCCGAAGTTCATTCAATCGCTGAGAGGTGCCCTGTAATAAAATACAATACAATACATTATTTTTCATTCTGCTTTCATGATCTAGCTGAGGCGGGCATTCCCATGCTCAGCTTTACAAATTCATTTTGGTACATAGAACAGACGATCGTCTGATGGTAGACTGATAATTCTCTGCTGAAATTATCATCCTTTGAGTAGGATGTTCATCTGCTGCAATGATGTACATAACAAATGTCTTTATATTTCCTGAATATATATCGCAGCCTAGATGGATGAAACTAGATCCGGGGTCTTCAAACTCGTTCGATCTTCACTCTAAGTACAAGTCGATCCATGTGAGAATTGCGCTGAAGTCGAACATGGAAAGACATCGCTTGATTACCGGTCAATAATGTAAACCGTTAACAAGCGCGAGAGGAATCACCAATAATGACAATGACCCTCAAGGTACTGCAGTATAATTCACGTGGTGTGAATGAAGGACTTGGCGTCGAACACCACGCAAAATCTTCTGGTCGGAGGTCATTAATGTATACCTGTCGCCGGAAGTGAGAAACTTGCCATTGAGGCATGCAAGCTTCAAAGTACTGGGGGGTTTGTTCCTAGATCAACTTCTTGGATAATGAGCTGAAGTCGACAAGAAGCGATCCGTCAAAGGAGGGCCTTAATGAATCCCACATCAATGACACAGAACGGAGCAAATGATTTTAGTGGAGGTGAAAACAATCTGTGAAATATGATTCAGGGTGGCGATCATGGGTGGATGAAGGATAATGTATGGCAGTGGATGGGACACGGTTGACTCTTTCTGAACAACATCTCTTGAACATATAACGACACAGATGTGATGGATCGGTAGCATTACCCCAAATGTGGATGGTTTGGCGAGGACCATGGTGATGAGACCGGTGAATGAAACAACCCAACCCGATGTGATACGGAGGACAAAGTGTCATGTTCAAGAGCGACTTGCTACCATTAAAGCTTTGAGGTTCTCCCAATTTTTCCCCAGTCATTTCTGACCAGTACCTCTTTATTTTTGTCAAGCTTGAGGAGGATAACATATGCTTGTTCTATAACCTGCCCTTCGGGCAAGCCCATCGCTATGTTTTAACGAGCTTAGCGATAGGGAAACTCGTTCTCGTCTAAAGACAAGTTTGTCGCTATTTAATCATTTTAACGAGTCTAACGACAAGGAAAACTCGGTCCTTTTCATTTTTAGAGAGTCTAAAAAGGTACAGAAAGTTAACTCCAAAATTCCTTTTTCGTCATCTAATCCATTAAGTCCGAAAAAGTATAAAACAATACAGAAGGGATGAGTTTTCGATTACTTTAATGAGCCGAATAAAACAAGCGCTCGACCTTTTTGTGTAATAATCCCTCAGGTCCAAAAAGATTAAAATCTAGAGGAGGGATAGCTCTTCCGGTCACTTTAACGAGCTGGAAGGCCAAAACTCGGCAAACTTTTCATATTTTACGAGTCAGGAGAAAAGAGCTCAAAGAAGACTCGTCTTTTGAGGAACGAGTGATAAACATGGATAGCAGCAGATTCCAGGTACAGGTTGGAATTTTCCAATCACGGCAGTGTCACAAGGATGGCTAAGTGAAATCACTCTTCGCAGCTGTTCCTCAAAATGGGTAAACAATCATATGGAGGTGAACGATTGGCCAAATGAAATGGAGGTGGCGGGTGCAAACACGACCAAGGCTTTTATGGCTAATAAATTTACGATCACAATGGTTATTTACTAGTACTGGGTTCATTTTTTAAAGAGCTTGAATGCGCCAAAACACTGCTCAAAAGCTTATGTTTATTTTTTAACGGGCATGAACTATGACGCTAAAACTGCTCGGATCTCGCTTTTCTATTTTTTAACGAGCATAAATTCCGCGGTAAAACTGCTCGATATACCAGTCATAAGATAAGAAATGTCTCCTGTGAGATAGCTATTTTTTACGGAGCTTTATCTCATGAAGCTATGCTCCTCATTTGGCAAATTTTGACCTTTGCCCCACATCCTTCCTTTATGCAAGTTCGGAAACGACTAATCCAAAAAACAGATAAATAACCGCTCTTTGCTTGCACTCCAAAAGGTTCGCATGCCCCCAGGTATAAAATACAATTTCAAGGTTGCCCCTACTTATCCTTCAAAACATTTGTTTTGATGGGTGAGGCTTGCCTCTTTCTGGTTACCCAAAGACTGGTTTTATTTGCTGCCGCAAATAAAACTCTTTCTTCGGCGATGTCTATCATTAGGTTACTCAAAGATGGTTACAATTTGTTGCAGCAAAGGAATCTCTTTCTTTGGAGGCTGCCCCTACTTATCCTTTAAAACATTTGTTTTAACGGGTGAGGCTTGCCTTTTACCCAAAGATGGTTACAATTTGCTGCCGCAAAGGACTCTCTTTGGCATTGCCTACCTGTTTAGACAAAGTTGAATGACCTTTGTCAAACAAGTAACCTTGACAAAAGAATCCTGTTCTAGAACAACCCCTCTTCCTTTTTTCGGACGGGGTACGGACTAGTCATATTCTTTCGCGGAAATTCTACCTTATACCCAGGGTTTCTTCTGCCCGATGCAGACCAGGATGCATGCCCCCTGGGTTCCAGTCCCATCTTTCTGAATCACTCGCACTCATCGGGAAGGAGGACTGGGGGTGGAGACATTTCTTGGGTGAATAGACCATTGAGGGTTGGTATTTGACTATTTGCGATGCGTGATCCTGGAAATGAAAGTTGGTCTACGAGCTTGACCATTCTTCCTTCGTGTGGAAAACACATTACTCTAAAGAGTGAGGAGACTATAGCTCCCATGCAATATATATAGTCTCGTCCAAGGAGTAGGTTATAATCCAAGGGTCCTTGAACGACCATCACGTTCATTTGAACGGTCTTCCCTTTCAATGTAACAGGCACATTGGGGAGGATCCCTAATGGTCGACTGGTTCCTTTATCAAAACCTGAGAGATTTCTCATCTCAGGCAAAAGCTCTGGGGAACCCAATGCTTTCCAAGCAATAGAGGAAAGGATACTCACAGATGCCCCTTCATCAATGATAGTTCCAGCCATTACCATTCTGTAAATTTGGACTATGATTCTGAATGGTATACTGGCCGGTAACCGGGGTCTGCCTAGTTGGTTCCAATCAAAGGACACAACCAGGTTGCTTGGTGGTGGGACCGAATACACGGCCGGATACGATCCTGACGATGTTCCTTCCTGCGATAAAGGAATGGGCGCATTGCCCTGATGCTCATCAGAATCTGTGTTGATGAAAAGAATCTGGATGGTGTCGTCCTTATTCTCTTCAGTGAGGGTGTCATTTGAAGATGAATCTTCAGTGACAGTGTCATTTGAGGATGAAACCTCTGAAGGAAGAACCGGGTCAACTGCCGTATCGACCTTTAGACTTTCGTCTGGTCTGGATTCAGTAGGTTCATTTTCAATGACTGACGCTTCAGCTGACCACTTGAGCAGGCCAGCTGTATTTTCAACCAACGAAGGACTTGGCACGAGTTTTTTGTATCCAGGAGGAAGTATTACCGGTGAAACCGGACGATCTTCCAAAACTCTCTTCACTTCGTCTAAGAAGGGACAACGATGGATGGCGTGACCGCCTTCACATAGTCTGCAGGGGGATCTTGCTCCCCCTCTTTGTCTTGAACCTTCACTTTTGCTGGTTGACGGTAAGCAATCAACATGGCTATCAGAGGTTGATGCTCCCGAATTGTGCAAACGAGGTGACCAGTCCCTTAGTATCCGGGGAATACAGGGACAATCTCGATGGAAATGGTCTCCTCTACATATGACACATGGCGATTTAGGCCTGGTCTGTGCTGTGTGTGGGTTTTTGTCAGATGTCTTTTGCTTGCCCCCAGTCGCCTTAGGCTCCTTCTTCTTCTTCTCTTTCTTCTTCTTCTCCTTCTTCTCCATGGGAGCTTGGCTTTTGCCGGCTCTGCCTTTCGAAGATGAAGGATTGGAGGAAGAGTTATAGGAAGTTGAAGGCTGGTGGGTAGCTCTAGACTCATCTAACTGTTGACTCGACTGTTCAGGAACCATGGTGGTCTGAACTACATTAGTTGAGAATAGCCAAATAGGCAGGCCAATTGTCAGTCCTGGAAGCGACAATGTGGCCATGTGGGGCGCACCAACTTCTCCCCAAGAGGAGAATGGACTAGGATTTCCATCATGTGGAATTCCTTGGTTGGGGCGTTCCATGTTCTCAACTTTAAGATCAACGCGGGAATAGGAGGTGATTATGTTCCGTTTAAAATAAATTTTATAACGACGCTTAGACACAACTTGCTTTTTCACTTTTTAAGAGTCGAGAAAAAGCTAAAGATGACTCTAGTCTCCTTCGATGTTTTAACGAGCCCGAAGTGACAAATGCTCGGATGGACTTTTTCAGTTATAGAGTTTGAAAAAGGCCAAAAGAAACTGCTCTGGAGTTCTAGGCAGAGGGTGTGCCAAACTTTTCGCAAAACCACAGAATACGTTTTACGGTACGAGTGGTCGATCTTCGTGAATGCTGTGTTCACTGCATTGCGATCAGTAGGGCGGCCGACACGGTTTCCTATTGGATAAAGGCTTTATTCCTATAGGGGTCTCCCAATATATACGCGACGGTACGTGGGAGCACAAGTCCGTATTGATACTTATCGCTTCACCGTGGAGGAATCACCCAACCACTCAACGCTAAGATATCACGTTTAACGACGCCGGAACACGTCTCTAGCTTAGACCTCTATGTGTTTGCGTTATGTTTCAATGCGTTGTTATGTAAATTCAATTTATTTTAAGGTTGATCTTGTTTAGCAGTTTGCCTTTATGGATCACCACGAGATGTATGATAACACTCCTAAATGCAGTCTAAGATGATAAGCAAGCTTTTCAATCTTTCAACTTTGAAAACCTTAACTACTGAGGGAAAAGAAAGATAACACCTTTTCACACAGATCATGGAGCACACACTAATGCATTTTTTCCTAAATCAACATGCAAACTGTCATAATGTATATGCACAATGCAAGTATTTCTTTTCTCTTTCTTAATGTTGGTGAAACGCAAAAAGAAAGTTGTTGTATAATTTTGAATTCAATTTCAAGTGAAAGCAAACAAGCTTGTCCAAAATCAAAAGACACCTTAAGATTTACTTGTTTCGACACTAGAAATATATAAACTCAAACCATATGACGAAAGCAAAAGCTCAATCAGCTATGAACAGCAAACAAACTAACTCTTAAGATCAAAACGACACTTTATAACAGGTCTAGATCTAAGAGGTCACAGCAAGACTAGTTCACTTTCGTTATGGGAAACTGTAAATGTACAAGAAATACACAAAGAAAAAACACAGTTTCTTTATACAACTAAGGCGGAATAGTGACAAGGAAAGTTGGTTTCGGATAGGCCCACTGACTGGTAACTCACAGCAAAAACAAGAGTGAAAACAGGGCAAGAAACAGCAGGAAACCCCAGCAGCACAAGGCAGGACTGGTCCAGCGCAGGTGGAACACTACCTGTTTGACCTTCAGCGCAGGTAGCCCCTTCGGGAACTGCGCTGAAATGCAAACAGCCTTTGTACAGCCTGCACTGAAGAACGAAACTTTCGTTTCTGGTGGTTTCCGGGTCACAGATTGCTCAAAAATTCACAGTTTTTGCTCAAATCAGAAGCTATCAGTCAAGGACACACTAAGGGATGACAAGGAGGATGAAAAGCTATCACTAAGAGCTTATTAGAGTCCTTGTGGATCAGCTCTTCAAATCATAAACTTGCCCAGAAACTGAGCTAGAGTAGCTGCCCTCTACTTTGTATTTGAAAGATCCAAACACAGTTCGATTCGGTACTCCCTTTGTTTATGAAATGAATAGCAAAAAACACAAACAACCAACAAGATACGATCCCCAGCGGAGTCGCCAATTTGTTGTTGGGAAAAGTATCCAATACGGAATGACCCTATCCCACTCTAAGGGTGATAGTACCTCAGCAACAACTGAATACAAAGCTATTCAAGATTACTTCTTTATGAGATGAGAGAGAGAAGAGAAAAGGGATCCACTAACCGTTATCTTCCGCTAATGGTTGATCCAATCTTCCCTCTTGCTGCTTGCTCCTAGCTCCTTGCTCTTTCACCGGCCCAGCTACACAAAGATCCTGTAAAAGCACAAAGAAAGGAAACTACAAGAAGCATACATCCATAACTGATTCAAGGATTAGCATAAATCAAATATACAAGCATCAATTCGCCATAGAGACACATGCATATAGAAGAACCTCAAATACTTTATTAATGGAAGAAGTAAAGTTCTGAGAGTGTTACAACCATAATAGGCCCAATCCAGCAACACCTCCCAGCAGAAAGAAATCTCCTCTTCACCTCCTTCAAAGCAATCACCCAATAGTTCTATACACAAACCAACAGCACTTCCTTACTTGCACAAAATTCCAGCCTCCTTAGACCTCATGAGAGAGCTCTATATATAGGAGATTTGGAGAAAGGATGAGTCAGCTTGAGACTGACATGAAGTTGACTAGTGTCCTCTCCCACTTCAGTTAAACTTCAGTTCTTGAGTCCACTTGGAGATTCTTGCTTCCACTTGGAGATCAAGACCCTCTTACTCATCACAAGGCGAATTCCTTGACCCAAGTGTCAGTTTGGAAGCTTCCTGGGCAATTGACACCTTGCAGAATGACTGTGCCACTTGGCCAATCTCGCCCAGCGCAGGTAGCCTTCATTAGATTTGACATTCAGCGCAGGTACAAAGTGGAGCAGTTGACATTCAGCGCAGATGCTCAGTGGAGCAGCTGACATGATCCAGAAATAGCCTGTTTTTGAGTGTTTTCAGGTGGAGAACTGATTTTTAGTGCTGTGGTTTGCTGACCTTGTTCCTCTAGGGGTAGGAACAACATGTTTAGGGACTTTGGATCCCTCAGATTATTGACATTTCATGCTTCATGTTGTTAGGCACAAAAATGTCTATAACACCATGGCATATATCCATGGTCTTCCTAGTAGGATGTTGTAATCAAGATTCCCATCGATGACTTCAACATCTATTTGTACTGTTTTTCCCCCTAGTTCAACTTTCAAGTTATTTAGGATACCATATGGGGCATATGTCCTTCTGTCGAATGCTTTTAATGTCGTCGCAGACCGCGACAAGGTTGGAGATCCTAAAGTTTTCCAGCAACTCATCGACATAATACATGTAGATGCCCCCTCATCAATAATTGTTCGATGAACAGTTTTGTTGAGGGCTTTCACTTGAATAAGGAAAGCTAGTTGAGCCGGTAACTGAGGATCGTATCCTTTGTGGTCGAAGGATACAAGATTGGAATCCTTTGGATCAATCCCACCAATGGCCGATAATAAAGCATGCCTTTGGGATGGGCAATTTTGTAGTACTTCAAGAGTCGACATAGCGGATGGCGATTGGGCCAAATCTTCCACTATGTTATAATGCTGCACCGCTCTAGCGCGGGGATTAAATGTCGACTTGTGTACTACTCCCTTCGGCAGTTTTATTGTCAATTCAGGAATGGTGGGTGGTACAAATTCTGTCGAAGTTGTTGTCGAACTACTTGGTTGATCTTTATCCTTGTTGTTCGACAGCTGGGGATTCCCGTAATCTTTGTTCCTTGTCGAAATCAAAGCATCATTCTGCTGTTTCGAAATCGACAACATCAGCACTTGAGACGGGGAAGCATTTCCACTTTCAACCAGATTTGTTCCTGGATTCGGAAACGGATCAGTTAACACTGCTGATGTTTTCGAACTTTTAAAGAATTTCTTAAGCTCAGATTTGAATGGACACTCTCTCGTCCAATGATCCTCATCGCATATATGACACCCCGCAGGGGGTTTCCTATTTCCAGGAGGGTTTGAAGAAGATTTTTCAGGAGATGACTCATCCTGTTTCTTCTTCTTCCCCTTGCCTTTCTTCTTGCTTCCTGGTTGCTTGGTTTCCTTGCCCTTATCTGTCGATACGGCATTTACTTCCGAAGCAAGAAGTTCGTCTTTTGCATTTTGATCTGAAATCTTACGGGTCTTCTTGGATGTAGCCTTTGTCGATTTCGTGTCTGTTGTGCCAATCACGGCATCACCGGCGTGAGAGTCATTGTTCGATTTAGGAGGAGGAGGAATTGAGAATTCTGGTCTAGGGGCGTCAGGTATTTTGTCGTAGAGCATGCCAGACTGAGTATAGATCAAGTCCAGATATTGTGCACGAGTGATAACTTGCTATTCCGTTACGACTCCCCCCTTTGCCACATCTGCCATGATGGAAGGTAGTAATGACTTGATAAACCATTCAGCTAATAGCTGATCGGGAACGTACGTTTTTACCATCCTACGACGACGTCGCCACTCATGTATATGATCAGATATGTGAGTGGTCGTTGTCTGTTTGAAGTTGATAAGTAGTTCTGTTCCTGTTTCATACCTTATCGGTAATTGAAAGTGGGTTAAAAAGGTTGTGGCTAAGGTACTGAAGTTGTCGAACAAAGCTCTAGGCAATTCAATGTACCATTTTGCCGTTGGACCCGTTAACGTCCTCTGAAAGAGGCGAAGTCTTATCGAATCATCTTTTAGGGTGTTTGATGAACACCATAGATGAAATGTCATCACGTGATTCGATGGATCTTCACCCGGATTTCCATTAAATTTAGGAATATCTGATGGAAGTTTATGTGGAATCGCTGGCCACCAAGGGGCGTAGGAAATTGGATCGTTTGTTAACCGGTTTAAATCAGGTAACTCTAAAGTTGCCACGAATGGTAACTGCTGATTCAGATTAGGTGAAGCATACCCAGGGTAAGATGGGATTGCCTGAGCAGTTGGTCTTTGCATGCCAGCATAATGCATTTGATGCTGGTATGACTGATAAGGTTGGTGGACATGACCATTGTAAAATGGTTGATTTTGACCGTTTTGAATGTACGGCTGTCCATTGTTCGCAAAGATTTGTTGCTCAGAACCTTGGTATACTTGTTGGAATTGTGGTTGTTGGTATTGCACCAGCCATGGTTGAGAAGCCATGTGTTGTTGCGCTATACTAACTGTTGGACCAAGGTGTGGGGTAATTGTACCCGTCTGGACCTGTGTCGCCCCACTAGTTGGCAATTGTGGTTGAGTCGCAGGGTCAAGGGGCTGTTGCATTACAACCTGAGAAATCTAAGGTTGGCATACAACAAGCAGCGTTTGAACTTGTGACACCGTCACAATAGCTGGTGTAGTCGGGATATTCGACATGGGTACACATTGTTGCATCGAATACACAACTCTTGGTTGTTGAGGTAGTATAGGTACCCAACCACTTGAGGTAATTCCAGTATAACCTGAATATTGTTGTGAACTCCCGTATGGATATCCTCTCGAAGGGGATAATGAAAGGGCATACTGCCCCCCATACGGTGGTAATCCAGAACTCAAGGGGATTGTTTGCCCTTGGGGACCAGACTACCCAAATTGACCTCCAAACGGATCAATTTGTTGAGACTCAACATAAGAGTTTCCGGATATTATTCCGGATGAACAAACAGGAACGGACCAGACTGTCGAAATAGCCCTTGAGTGGGCTCCTTCTAGTGGTTGAGAGCTAGTCAGGATAGATGGTATGCCGGCGAACATTGTCAGAATGACAGCAGGGAGTTCTGCTGTCGCTGTGTCAGATGACACAGTCCTAGATGTTGACGGTTGTTCAGACATTTGTAGTCTATTCAAAATATTACCTAGCGATTCTACGGGAGCTTCCGCTGGTGGTAGACTAACTTCTAATGAAGAAGGATATAGAATGGTTCCGACTCCAAGTGTGTTGGAGTACTTGTTTGAGGATCTTCTACAATTTCTTCAGTTGCAACCAGACCAGGTGGAAGGGGAAGACCGTCAGGTCCGTAAAATATTTCTGGTGCCGAAGAAGGTGTTGAATCGACAGCGACAGATGTTTGAAGAGTAAGACTCTCTGAATCGGTTGTAGATGGAACTGGTTCGGTAACACAAGTGTTTACTCTCAGACCAGGATCAGTATCACTGTCCCTCTGTGGCTGTTGAACTTTTTCTGTAGAGGCAGGGATTCCAGAAATGTTTGGAGTAACCGGAATCTCGGATGTCGTTGGAACACTTGTTCTAACTTTAATAGGAGATTTGGAACCGGTTAAACGAGTTCACTTTGTCCGTACTGGTTTCGATTCCGGAGACAAAGACGGTTGACTCGTAAGCCTCCGCGAATGACGGGGTTTCAATTGACTTTCTTCCACGATTGTGGATTACTCGATCAACTAAAATAAAAAGGGGAAGTATGTTTCCGAATTAAATGAATTTTAGAAGGTTTTGACACAACTTGTTTTTTCAATTTTTAAGAGTCGAGAAAAAACAAAAGATGACTCTAGTCTCCTTCGATTTTTAATGAGCCTGAAGTGACAAGTGCTCAGATGGACCTTTTCCGTTAAGGAGTCTGAAAAGGAACGAAAGGGACTGCTCTGGAGATATAGGTAGAGGGAGTACCAAACCAATCGCAAAACTGCAGAATACTTTTTACGGTACGGCAGTCAATCTTCTCGAATGCTGTGTTCGGTGCATTGCGATCAGTAGGGCTGTCCACACGGCTTCCTATGGATAAAAGGTTTTAGGCCTATAGGGGTCTCCCAATATATACTCGATGGTACGTGGGAGCACAAGTCCGTACTGGCACTTATCGTCTCAAAGTGGAGGAATCACCCAACCATCAGTGAGGACAACAGTTACCAGGCTTTACGACGCCGGAATACGTCTCTAGCCTAGACCTCTAAATGTTGTGCGTTAAGTTCCAAAGCGTTGTTAGATTCATTCAATTTAATTTAAGTTGATCTTTCTTATGAAGTTTGCCTTTTGGGTTCACCACGAGATGTAGATGTAATTCCTAGAATGCAATCTAAAGATGATAAGCAAACTTTTATCTCTTTTCAGCGATGAAAATCCTAGCTACAAGGGGAAAAGAAAGACACAATCTTTTCTCAAAGAGCAAAGAGCACACTGTAAATGCACTTTTCCTAAATCAAGCCAAACAGACTATCAATATGAAAATTCACATGTGCATGTATTTGTTTTTCACTTTCTTAATATTGATGCCTAAAAAGAAAGTTGATGTACAAATCTGAATTTGCTTTGAAGTGACAAACACAAACAAGCTTCTTTTCGAAATCAAAAGGTAGAGATGATTACGACACTTTATGATTTTGAAATAAATACTCGTTTCGACACTAGAAAGTCACAAATTCAAACCAAAGGCAAAAGTAAAAGCATAATCGACTGTCAACAGCAAATAAACTTTCTCCTAAGATCAAAATCGACACTTACGACAGATTTAAATCAAAGGACGACAGTATGACTATTCTACTTTTTCAATGGAAAACTGTAAATGATGTAACAAACACACAAAAACATCTACAGTCTTTTTGTACAAAGGAGGCGGAATTAAGGCAAAGAAAAGGGGTTTTTAAACAGACACATACACTGATCACAGGCTACAAAAACAGAGACAAAACTGAAAAATGAAGCAAAGAACCTCAGCTGCACAAGGCTAGGCTGATCAGCGCACCTGTTATACAGAGAAACTGGATTGCAGCGCAGGTAGCCCTCTCGGGAACTGCGTTGAAATGCAGAATCTCTTCACAGAGCCTGCGCTGGGGCAGAAACGAGAATTCTATCCGGGTTCTGGGTCACGGTTTACAGTTTAATCTATGGTTTTTGGCCGAGTAAAAGCAATCAGTAATGCACAATCAGAGGGTAGATTTAAAGGAGGTCTAAGAGCTATCACAAAGGGTAATCAGATCATTTGTGAATCAGCTGTTCAAATCATAAACAAATCTAGTGAATGGATTGAAGTAGCAGATGTCTACTTTGCATTTGTTAATGGCAAATGCAGTTCGATTGCTACTTCTATGTTTATGAAACAAACAACGAGAGAAACACAAACAAACTAATTAGACACGATCCCCAGCGAAGTCGCCTTTTTGTTAACGGGAAAAGTGTCTACTCAGAACGACCCTATCCCACTAAGGTGTGACAGTGACCTTAGAAACAAACAGAGAAAACTACTTTCCTATTCTTCTTTATGAACTATAAATGAAGAGGAATAGGATGAACCAACCTGTGTCTTGCGCTAGTCCTTTGATCCAATCTCTCTCCTCTTTGACAGCTTCTAGCTACCTGCTCCCTTACTTTCCCAGCTTCACCAAGTTCCTGTAAGATCACAGAAGAAGAAAACTACACAAAGACATGGATTTATATTCATAAATAGCTTAGGATCGGATTTAAGCTAAACATACAAATGTAACAAACATCAATGATACACAAGCATGTAGGAGAAACTCAAATAGTTTTATTGATATAACAAGAAGATCTAGGAAGAGTTACAACCGATGATTCCTGATCCAGCATCAACCTCCCTGCAAAGGAGTCCCCTCTTCACCTCCAACAAAGCATAAATCACCCAATACTCTGATATCTATCTCAAAACCAACAGCAATTCTCTGCAATGTACAAAATTCCAGCCTCTGGATCTCTGGGATGAGGGATCCATATATAGATGTATGTAAAGAGGATGAGTCAGCTTATGATTTGACTAGTGGCTTCTCTCTGTCAGTTCTTGCTTCCACTTGGAGACTGAGAGCCTCTTACTCATCCTTGGTCGAACTCAGTGAGGCAAGTGTCATTGGGGAAGATTCTGGAAGCTTCCATTGTCTGTCCACCTCGCGGAATGACACTGCCATTTGTCATTTCCCGCTCAATGCACCCTGGTAGTGCATTTAGGTGCGTTGCAACGCACCTAGCTAGTGTACTTGGGTGCTATGCAACGCAGCTAGCTAGTGGAGCAGCTGAAACGATCCTGATTTGACTGATTCTGAGCAGTTTCTGGTGGAGAACTTCTGGGAGAAGCTGTAATTTGTTGACCTTGTTCCTTTAGGGGCCGGAACAACACTTTTAGGGACTTAGGATCCCTTGGTTTATGGACATTTCATGCTTAGAGCTGTAAGGCACAAAAATGTCTATAACAATAAGTGTATCTTTTAATGTTTATATAATTTATGTGGTAATTAATTATTTATTTTTATGTGGTCCATGTGAATAAAAATTAAATTTATTCATTTATGTTATTATATTCTTGTATATGGAAGTATTGCATAATAGAATGCATTATACATGCATATAAATGTTTTGAAGAAATGAAGTCAAGGAAAATTAATAAATATATACAGAGAGAGAGGTATACACCCTGATAGGTGGCTAGGAGCATTACAAAGTGGTATGAGATCCAAAGTGAGAAAACTTGGGCAATAAGGTTCCAATTTTAATTATAGAGGAAACTCATAGGTTGCATGGCATTTGTTTGATAGAATTTCCCAAGGAATGGATATGGAGGAAATTTCCAATTTGGGATTAAATTTAGAGGATGAGATACAAAATTAATGATAGAAATAAAATTAAAGTTGATAGTTATAGAATCTGAATCAACAAAGTGATGGGTCAGTTATAACATTGAAGCTACTAATTTCACACACAAAATAAATTTTGGAAAGTAAACATTTTAACGAAAATATAACTATAAATTTTTTAAATATTATGTGTATCATGGGTTTTGTGTTTCTAATTATGAGATGGTAATAAATCTAGTTTTAAAGGCTATGATAACTATCTAACATTCATGTTCTTTCTTGTGTATCTCTATTTATTATTATATGCTTGTGGAGGATATTATGGATAGACCTATACTCATGTTTATTGTCTATGTCATGATTGTTATAGTCCCTAATAAAATGAGAAGTAAGGCTAAGAAGTCTAAATAATTTAACCCTCAATCTCTTGGATTGTCTTGGTGGTTGGTTCGTTATGAAGTGATCTCAAGTAGTCTAATCAATGAGCTTGGTCTCTTCTAAACAAGTTAGAGGAGCCTATATATATTATACAATTAGGAGGTCTTGTTAATGTTTTTAACTTAGAGAAACAACCTTGAATACAAGGTAAGGAATCAAATGAGAAGTTTATTCAAAGAAAATATTATGGATAAGGTTAAGAGTATACTAAAGAACTCTTAAATGGTGGATGTATAAAGACGAGATCAAGGTGGCATATGAGAAGGTTTGCAGTCCTTACTAGGTCAGTTGGAGGATTTAAAATCCATAATGTATTTTTGTTTGGTCTAATGATTAGTGGATAGGTTTCCTTGGTTGGAAGAAATGTTTTGAATACATAAGAAGAGGAAAATTGAACATAATGGCCTCTAGATTCATGTGAGAATTTGAATGGTTAATTGGATGAGAGATGGAGTACTTAGCTACCTTCATGATTGGTGAGGACATATGTAGCTTCAAAAGTCTTTCAAGAAGTTTCATTTCCTTTTTAAAGTCTCAATCCTCATAAATTATCTAGAATTACTCTAGAATCATAGAATTATTTGAAAACATCATGAATCACACAAACCTAAACATAGAATCACTCTATTGAAAATTTAAAAATGTAAGGATTTCCCCTTAAAAATTCATGGATTCACCCTTTGGTTACAAGTTGAAGATAATTCAATTATTAAACCTTTTTTTTAGAATAATTGAGAATTTGGGGATTATCGCATTTGTTTTGAGAGAATGAGGATTTTGGAGTTTGAATTCTTAGCCCCAGCCCATACTCACATGGACAAGACAAGAGGCATGATAAAGAGTTGTTCAAAAGGAACTTAGGGTATTAAGACTATAAGTATTAGGCTATTGAGCTATTAGGTAATATGGGTTTAGTATTTTAGCACCCTTGTAGAATTCATGATACCAACGGATCCCACACTATCTCAAAACTAATTAATATGGGAAGTGTTTGGGAGTTATCATGTCATCGATTGAACTATCAAGAGAATGAGATTTTGAGTATCAACGTATCAAGTGATTAGGAACCAATAAATATTGAACCCCTAATACTAATAGGAAATGATAGGTTTAGTTGTTGACAAGAATATTCCCATCATTAGGATTCCATTAATCAAAATTCAAGTGTCAAGTTACTAGGAAACTGAACTTTCCATATCGAGTTGAGCCCTCAATACAAATGGAACTAGAAACCCCATCTATTTCCAAAAGGGCACTCTATAAATAATTAACAATGATATAATCATGGGTGTTAGATATTTTGGGTGTTGAGAAAATGAGGCAATATTTTTATGGATTTTCCCTAAAATTGCCAACCCCTATAAGGGTCGTGACTTCGAAAATGCTAACATGGCAACCGACATGAAGATGACATGGAATCAATGTGGAGATGGTGCGGTATTAACATGGCTATGACATGGTGTTTATGTGGCAAAATGGTGTGACAAGTTGACATCATCAAGGTCCACGATAATGCTAAGTTGGCAAATATATGAAAGCTAATGTGGTAGGTAATGTGGATATACAATGTAGAGAGGTTAGTTATTGGGAGTTGGGCTATTGAGAGGGTTGGGCCTCCATATCAAGCTTATCCTGCCAATAATAATAGAACCTTAAAGACTTCTTGATTAACAAATATTAGGTTTTGTCACATCATTGAAATATGTTGGCATATAGGCATGTTAGATGTTAGACATTAGGAAAAACTCAAGCTAAATTCTTAGATGGGGGCCAGTAGTAACAAAACCTTGTAATTTTACTAGGTGAGGGAAGATGAGCATTTTGGAATCATGATTATATTAATAGGGGTTAATTTGTATAATGGCCAATTCAATAGATTTAAATAATTTTAAAAATATAAGAATCAATCACATAACAAACAAATGAGAGCACCAGATATATGTGGAAACCCTTAAAGGGTGAAAACCACAAATCTCATTTTTTGAAATATTCTTGTAGGCACCAACCTAATTTTACATAAATTTTTTGGCACCAACTACAAGGATACATCCATCCCTTGATTTACAAGAACCAACCTTAGTCATTTGACTAGATATAATCCATAAAATTCAAATATGTGAGGGCTCAAATAAATTGGGTTTTTCTCCTAAAATGTTTTCCCTGTAACCACCTTGGACCACCTACTCTTTAACTACCATGGATTACTCTGATCTACCCATTGAAAACCTATATTTTCACACTTAATATTATTAACAATATAGTCAACGAATTATTAAGCTTCCTTTGAAATCAATGACACTACAAAAATTCCTTTTATATCAATGAGGCCATACAGCTTCCTTTGACATCAATGAGAAAAAATTCCAATAGTCTCCCCTTTTGGCATTGGTGTCAACACTAGACATAGTCCTCCTATCTGGTGGCTAGTTTTATGTCTTGTTTCTTTGTCTAGTTCTCACTGTGCCTACTTAATTATCCCCCTTTGAAATCAATGGCAAAGGACTAAATTTGGTTTCAACTTCTCTACATTTTTTTTGGGTGAGGACTTCCCTTGTTTGTGATCACTCCTTATGTATACATTTTATCTGTATATTCTCCCCCTTTGATATTAGTGAATAGAAAGGGATTTTACTTTTGGTTGCAATCACTTCTATTGAGATAACAAGACATTTAATTTCTCTGATTTACTGCCTCCCCTTTGATTGCATCTAGGATCCCCCTATAAAGTTTCTGTTTATTTGTATAAGAATGCAACATTTTCTCATATTATTCTTGATTTTGAGGTTCCTCCCCTTATGCTTATGCTTATTGTTTTTCTCCTCATTTGTAACTCTTCTTTTCTTTACAAATTTTTCTTTTGTCATTAAAGGGACGCTTCCCTAAACTTTGGATTTCATCCATTTCTTCTTTTAATATATTTCTTGTAGTTTCTTCTTATTGAAGGTCCTCATTGTTTCACTACAACTTCTCTAATCTAACTAACAAATGAATGTCCCTCTATTTATCTTTGAATTTCTCCCACTAAGCATATGGCTCGTTCTTGCCTTTCCTGACTGATGTGTCAATTTTTATTTTCCTTAACTTATTCAACAACCAACACAGTTGTGCCTGAAAGAAAATATTCTTGTTGCCTTATTCATATTTATTGTCCCTATATGAACACAAAATTGCCAATGCATTTCTCATCATTTGGACTTTCTGTCATATATTTTCACTTTTCAAAAGGTATTGGACTCTATGTTGAATGAATTTCATCATTCATTTCACTTTCTTCATATTATAGTAGTTGGCTAATGTCTATAATTCTTCTCCTACAACTCTCATTGTTGTGCTTCCATCTCCTTGACGACGTTTTCCACCTCTTTCTTTATTTTAGTTATACTTCCATTCAAAAATGTGTACTTAGGTATATTATCCCCATAAATATTTTTTCATTTCTTTTGGTCTCAATGAGGGCATACACATTGTCTAGGGACTTCTTTGCATTAGCTACAAATCTTCCTAAACCTGCTTTTCTTATTTCACTTCCTTTGGAATTGAATGTGAGATCATACCCTTGATCAGCAATTTGAGCTACACTTAGTATTTTGTGCTTCATTGCTTAAACAAGTAGAACATTTGGAGTTATTTTCCTTCCATCATCAAAATTGATTGTGCCCTTTCTAATAATCCTTCCTGTATCATTGTTTCCAAGAGTGACACTATTCCTTTGAATTCCTCTTGAGATAGAAATTTGATTTTATCTCCTGATGTGAACAACCACTTTTTATATACCATTGACTATCTTTTATTTGAAAACATAAATATTGACCACATTCTACCTACTCCTCTTTCCTCTCTTTTCTCTTTTTTTTTTCAAGTGTTTGTCACTTCTTGTGCTTGTTTATTCTAGTCATGATATCTAATTTAACTTCTTCTATAATAAGCTACAATTTTTTCCATAGTTATTGCAATTGTAGCATCTGATAAGATTCATTAGAGGATCAAAAGAATCATTTCCTTTATCATTGCGTTTTTGGAAAGTTATACAATTGTTACACCTATTTTTTGAAGTCTAAAATTTTTCTTTACCTCTAATTTTGACATACCCATTTCTATGATAAGATCTACAATATATATATTTATGACCATAAACAGTACATGAGTAGCAACAGTGGTAAAAGAAATTTTTGCATCTGGATGTAAAATCTCTCCTTGGAGGAATTATTCTTCTGAATAAATTCATGTGTCTTAGTTGGTCTTCACTACCTTGCTTGGTGTTTCTTTCTTTCTTTTGAGGATTAGATCTTTATTGGTACTCTCCTTATTTCTTTTTTATGTCTTCATTGATAGAATTTTTTAGGTAGTTGACATAGGTTTTAGGTTCCTATTTCTTTATTGTGTTTGAACTCGATTCTCCTTTCATAGATTAAAGATAATCGATGCCTATTTTAACAAAAAGGAATCTTTGGATATTGAATATATTTTCCAAGATGTCAAAACTCCTTCCAAGCTTTAGATGATCATTTTCCTTTTCAATATCATTTATCAAGGAAATAATTTCAGCTTCTAGTTTCTCACAATGTCCTTCCTTTTATTTCATCTAGCTAGTCACCACTACTTTTACCTTTCTTACTTCTTCCAATTTATTATTTAGGAGCATGAGCGATGTCTTATCACAGTCATGATCCTTATTTTCATGTTGATGTAATAGTTCATTCATCTCTTTGTTATTGCCTCTAGGTATATTTATTTCTTCTAGGTCACTAATAAGATCTTCCTCAAAATCTACCTTTCCATCAACGTCTTCTTTCATTCAATCTGATTTCTTTTGCTCAGTGTATTGATGTTTCATGTTCATGGGTAGACATTCCATTTTGTTGTTATTAGATGCATATCTATTTATTTCTTTTAATTAGCCACATATTTCCTTTTCATAATCATAAGAATGTTCCTTATCTTCATCTTCTTCTTTATCACTACTATTTTCCAAAAATGCATGTGGACATCTAAAAGCAAGATGACCTATTTTTCTACAATTATGAAAAAGTAGTAGCTTACCTATGAATTTCACTACTTCTACATCTTCTTCACCTTTTACTTCTTCCTCTATTTTGAATCTTCATTTTGATGATCAATAGATTGAGAATTCTTGGCTATGGTATCTTCTTCATCGTCATTATCTTCCAATTCTTTGAATTTTCAGGATCCTCTTAGATAGATTGCACTTCTCCTACATCCATGTCTAAGAAGATAATGTCTTATTTATCATTAGTTGATACATATCCATTACTTTCCTCTAGATCGTTTTCATCATCATTGTTGTGTCTCCTAGCATTTGGAAACTTATAATCATAATGAACTATTTTTTCAAACATGAATCATTTAAGGAGTAGCTTACCTTTTCCTGATCCCCTTTTCAGTCTCCTCATAAATTGGGATTTTTCCTTATCTAATTCATCACTTGAGAAATCATGGTCTTTGATATTATGAATATTTATCTAGTTCTTCCTTTCGAGCTAACATTTTTATCTACATTTCATATGCAATGTGAATGACATCTCCCTTAGATATGATTTGCAACTTATCAAACATTTATTTTGTTGTTTCACAATAAACTACATTATTGAAATATGGCTTAACAACCCTCTTAAGATGGAATTCATGGCTTTTGTATTATGCCTATTGTTCTTCCTTTGATCCACCATAGATTTCCAAGCATGAAAAGTAACTACCATCCCACACCCTTGACCTATCTCAAGCTATGGGAGTTGTACCTATTTTATCTAACATAAACTACAAGGTCTATTATGGAGATGCATTTATATAACCTCATTTTATAAAAGTTCTTAGAACTTAAATTTGATACTACCATTTTTTCCAACTCATTGAGAACTTTCAGATAATATAAATTTTACCACAGTCCATTTCTTGGATTGAAAGTTATTCCCATTAATAGTTTGGCCTGTTAGATGAGTGTTAGATGAGGCCATGTCACCACCATGCCTCCACGTGGCATCCATGTGACTCTTACTTCACCCTCGATGCACTACCACACCAACCCCATGCAAGGTCCATAGAGTCCTCCACTACATCACAGGTGCATCCAACCCTAGTTAGATCTGTAACTATGCATTTATGCACATAACATAGTTTCCAATCAAATGAGAACTATTTCCTCAAAACACGAACTCTAGCCAAAAAAACACCCAAAAAAAATGAAAAAACAACCCAAAAATGAAAAGTGTTGATGTTGCATCAACATTTTTATTTTCGAGTTAGATTTTCAACATTTTTAAAAAAAGTCAGTAAAAACTAATTTTTTTTAATGGAAAAAACACCCTAAAATAGAAAAGTGTTGACACTCAAATAATGTCTTTTTTTTTCGAGGTAAATTTTCAATATTTTTTAGAAATGGAGTTAAAGATAAAATGTCATGACTCCAAAATATCTTAAATCCCAGGCATGACATGAAAGATAAAATATTAGATCTCTAAAAAACTGTAAAAAATTAAAATTAAAAAAAAAAACAAAATAACAAGTAAAAAAGATAATAATAACAATCAAATAAAAAATATATTAAACATAAAAAAATGACCCAAAAAAGTTCAAATATAAAAAAATATAAAAATAGAGAGGAAAAAGTCAAACATAAAACATGTAAACAAAATTGGCTTATAAAAGACAAAAATTTAAACAAAAAATAAAAATTTTAATTTTACTTTCTTTGTCGATCAAAACACCGATTTTATATTACTGAAGATAAAAAAAGTACATACTGGTGGTCATCAGCTCATCCTGCCTCATTCCCACTGGATTTGTTATTAAGGAGAGCTGGAATATACATCATAATATTTATCAAATTGCATCTTATTTCCGAAGGGCTCCTCAGCCATACAAGCCAAAAAATTGACAAAATTAAGACAACCTATCACATTCATTTCAGGGTGGTGGATGTCATGGATGCATATCTACATGAGTTGGATGCTCCCTTTGGTCTTGTTGGTCATGCTCATGAAATTCGATGTGCTTCAATCAATCTTTAATATCGCGTAGGGATTCATGAATTATGTGTTGTCTTCGACGGACATGAGGTAGTTGCTATAGAATTTCCTCGTAGGTAAACTATATGTCATTCCAGTAGGCCACTTTGTCATTATGGTCCTTGTATCTAGGGTCACAGAGGATTTCCAGGTTCGCCTAGATTCTCCTCAGCTGTTCAGCAATGAAATCTAAAGAGGTGGCCTAAACTACTCGACCAGGAAGCATCAAAGGGATATGAACGAGGTCGTCCTCTCTATCCAAGCTGACGGAATGTGCCACACTGGAGGATGAGGCACCACAACCTCTATTATTAATACGTTCACACTGACCACCCCCTCGTTGGGGTTTTCCTCTTTGTCTCTGCATACTTATGGTAGAACAAAGCTACACTCTTGTAGGCACTTTCAATCACCACTCCTCCACTTAGTCCCTTCTAGCCACCAAAAGTCTACACGACCTTTTGGAATCAGGAGGTGAGTATCGCTCAACCAATTCTAGACCACCCTAGACCACCCAACACCACAGAGATGATTCAAACCCTCACAAACACATAGCCATGATGACCAGAAAGCATATTGCACACAGTTCAACAAAGGGGGGCCCTTGGGTTGTAGGGGATCTTTAGGCTTGACACTCTAGGGTTCATTACACTCACAACATTATTACTCTTCCCACCAAGACCCAATCCACATCAACCCCTAGTTTGGATGGGACTACTATCACAAGGGTAAGATATAGGTGTTCATAATTGAACCTCTGAAGGCTTAGAGTTCTCCTCACAAGAGACGTAGACACCAGGTAGATTACACCAATTACCTCCCTATCCCAATAAAACCCATGACGACTCACACAAAGCACAGACTTCTTCACCTTGTAGTAGGTTGGATTAGCCCAACAAAGCAACCTTCCACCTTGACTAATAACCCAAATACTAATAGCAAAGCATAAATCGAAAACAACCCACAAACACCAAATCGGGCGACAAAGCATTACCCAAACTTATTGGTTGAGAAATTTCCACTAATATGGAAGAAGAGCAGCCAACAGGTAAATACGCCACAAACCAAAGAAGATGTAGACATTTACCCACGAAAATTCATCTTCTTGTAGCTCCCTTGGATCCCAAACAAATTCTTTGACAAAAAACCAAACACATGGGTTGATTGCAATCACTAGAAGCTTACAACCCTGACCTTTTGGCTTTTTCCATTGACCTTACCAATAAACGTAATCGTCACCCTTCCGCTCACCATTCGTTCTCATTGCCCACCACAGACACACTAAATCCTTCCTCCTCCACAACGAGCAATAAAAGCCTCCTCCCCCCTAAGACTTCCATTAACGGGTGGAGAGCCCTCCATCATGTCGCACAACTAGTCAATCGAGGGTGGGGATCCCAAGGCCCCCTTCAATGAATTTTTGTCACCCTCATCAGATGGAACAATATATATATATATATATATATATATATATATATATATATATATATATATATATATATATATATACTAAAAAGCAAGTACTTCAAAAAAAACATAATTTAAGCAAAAAATTAATACCAACACAATAAAAAACAAATAAAGAATATGAAATTGGATAATAATAAATAAAAAAAAAAGCAAAAAAAGACAAACAAAATTAAAAACATTGAAATAAAAACATTAAAATAATTAAAATTAAAATTAAAAATCAATAAAATTAAAAATTAAAAAAATAGTAATATAAAGAAATCAAAAAATAAAATAAAATAAAAATTAAAAATCAATAAAAAAATTAAAAATTAAAAATATCAAAATAAGAAATTAAAAATAAAATTAAAATAGCATTTAAAAAACTAAAAAACTATTTTTTTTTTTTTTTAACATTTAAAAAAATTAATTAAAAATGAAATAAAATAAAAAATAAATTATAAAATTATAAAACATAAGGTCCACCTAACTAGCCACTACCCAACCAGCTGAGGGGCCGCGGGTAGGGGGAGGGAGATGCACACATTGCCACCCGACTTGGCTTGCGACCCCTTGGGCTGTTGGGAGAGGGGATGGTGATTCCCGAAATCGACCTCACCCTCCCATCTGATCAAGGGGATGTGGGCCAAGGTGGGTGGCATTGCATGGAAACAAACTCACCCTCCCCGCCACTCGAGCATCTGTGGGTGAGGGAAGGTGGAACTACATGCAACGCCAAACCCCCTAGCATGCGGCCCCTTGGACATCTAGGTGGGGGGAGGCCGATTTCGGACATCAACCTCCCCCACCAAGTCGCCCGAGGAGCCACTAGCTAGGGTGTGGGTGTTGTACGCAATGCCCCCCATGGTGCCTTGGATGGGGGTTGGATGGGTGGGCCTCGTGGTTTTAATTTTTATTTTTTTAAATGTTTTTTTAATTATTTATTTATTTTTTTTTTTTTTTAATTTTAATTTTTTTTAATTGTATTCTTTTTATATTTTCTTTTCATTTTTGTCTTCTTTTTTATTTTTATTTTTATTTTTTTTAATGTTTTATTTATTTTATTTTAATTTTGAGTTTTTAAATTGTTTTTTAGTTTTTTTTTTTTTTTTTTTTTTTTTATCTTAGGCTTTTTTTCATTATTTTTTGTAATTTAAATTTTTTATGGTCTATTTTTATTTTTAAAGAGTATTTTTTTTATTGATTTTTTTATATTGTATGATTTAATAAATTTTTATTTTATTTTTTGTTATTTTACTTAAAATTTTATTTGAATCATTTTTTTCTTTGAAAAAAAATTCAAATGTCATGATAAAATTCATAAAAAAAATAGTTTTTCAAACTTTTTATGTTGACCAATAATTTCTACTGTTTATCCATAGTTTAACATTGAGAATTCAATTTTTGTCATTTTTTATTTTATTTAAAAGTATTTATTTGTAAGGGAATTGGTTAAGGTCTTATTATAGTTGTTTAGTAACTTCTATATTTATTAGTCAATCATTTTTTGTTTTTTGTTTTAATTCCTTTTTAGTTAACTTTTTGTCTTTTTTTCCTTTTTTCTATTGTTTCCATTCCATATATTCTAAAATGACATATTATTATATTAAAAACATATTTTAGTAAATTTAATTATAAAAATTTATATATATATATATATATATATATATATATATATATATATATATATATTAACACATACACACACACTTTAAAGTATATATATGTTAACATAGACAATATTAATAATCATATTTCTTAATTTTTTGGTGATGACATTCAACAATACATTATTTTATTAGTTGGCTTTTTTTATGATGAAATTTTAAAGTCTCTATTTTTTATAGTTTAATTAAGCTATGTTTAAGTTAAGTGGCATGTACTATCTACTATATAGCCCTTGATTTATTCAATTAGTTCATAAAAAAAAATTATTTAACATGTCATTTTCAGCAAAATGTTCAATTTTTAGTGACAATTGTTTTATGTGTATTGAAGTACTAATATGTTTTGTAAGTTTGGTAAGAATACATCTTCATCATGTCCAATTTATCACCCCGATCGGGGTGGGGAATTGAACTAGTGACTTCACATCAAGGAGTGTCTTAACAAAAGACCCAATCACCGTCTATCCAAGACCCAATGGACATATTGAAGTATCAATTATCGATGTATAAATATATAAAAATTCCTAACCTCAAAATATTAATTTCATTATTTTTTTTAAACTTTAAGAACAACTTAAAGATCACATTATAAAAAATTATTGCAAAGAAAAAAAAAACACAAGTTTGGAAAACCCTTAAAAAACAAACATCTTAAGACGAAAAGAAAGAGAGAAATAAGACAACTTGAAAAATGGTTAAATAATCAACTTTAAAAAAATTGTGCATACTTAGGACATAGGAAAATTTAAACTGTCAAAAATATGCCTACAAAAATAAAGGTTGATGTTTTTCAAAGTCCATGTGAAAATCACCAATATTTAAAAAAAATTATCCATACTTAATATACCAAAAACATTTAAAGTGTCAAAAATAAACCCTCCAAAAAAAGGGTTTATGCTGCTTCGACACTTTTCAAATTAGCATGAAAATCACTAACATTTAAAAAAGTATGTGCATACGAAAATTTCAAGTCTCAAAAATATGCTCCAAAAAAAATGTTGTATTATGAATCAACACTTTTCAAAATCAGATGATTTTTTTCTACCTCTGAAAAGTGAGAAATCAGTTTAGTACCTAATTTTAAGGGAACTTTGTTACATCCTTTTCCACCCTTGGATTCCCAGATTCCTGGATTACCTAATGGTGAAGTCCCACTAGATTAGGTTATGCTAGCAGATCAATGCTTCAACAATGAACTACTTCCAAAATGGTATCTAGACCAAATATGTTCTAAGCCATTCGAAAGGTGTGTTCCCTTTCCACTCCCAATCCCTTAATTTTGAATCAATTCCTCGTGTATCGTAACCAGTGCAAGACCCACAAGGTTTATGTGGTGTAGACCCCAACTTAAAGTTGGAAGGTTATATCTAGCCTAAATCTCATATGGGCCTTCATAAAGGCATTCTTTAAAAAAAATTGAGATCTAAAATGGGTCTCTTAAAGAATATTATAAAATAAAAATGGAGATAATAAAATAAGATTAGATTACATCATGAAATTTTAGAGGGAAAAGAAAAAACTACCTTTTCAACTCGTATTTTCAACTTATCTCCCTAGGGTTTTACTCAAATTTTGAGAGGGAGCACTCATTAGATGCATAATTTGATTTATCATCCACTGAGTACCCATGTTTCATACGTTCATTGGTCCCTGTTCCACAAAAAATGAGAAATACATAAAATTAAATAAAAAAATAAAAAAAATACATGATTGCAATCACATTTTTCATGTAATTCTTATTTTTCGGATAGGAGGGTCCATCAAAAGCATGCAACATGGGTGCTCCTTGGGGAATTAAAATATGCATCCAACGAGTGCCACCACTCAAAATTTGAGTAAAACAGTGGAGAGATATGTTGATAATACGAGTTGAAAAAATAGTTTTTTTTTTTAATCATTTGATTTTTTTACTTCAAAAATGGTGAATCATTCCCCATGGATGACATCATCATCTTGAATCCTATTTGTTCTTATAAAGTAGATTTTGGTTGTACACTTTTGTTTTGAGGCCCATTTTTTACCTCAAAATTTCTCTAATGTTCCTTCACCACTCCCAGATCCAAATCCACATAGAGAATGAATTAGTATTGGGGTAATTTGGACCTTTCACAAAAGTGTTGGCCCTTATGAACACTATATTCCCTAGAGCCATTTCCACGATGTGCAAATAAAAAGGGAAGAAGGGAAATTTTCCAAGGCAAAGGAGTGACCACCTAAAGAAATATTCCATGGTTTCTAAGATTGAAGGATCTAAGCCCTGAACCTCAAACTCGCCTTGATATCTAGTACAAAGAATTGGTTCCCATGACACCCATTATGTAATTCAAAAAGAAGAAGCTAGTAGAACCTTAATAGTAATATTCACAATTTCTTAACAAAATCACCTTGGGAAATAATTACTGATGAAACCATATCTAAAACCTCTTGCAGGGTGTGCAAATATGTTTAGAGGAACGCGTTCATTAAATAAATAAAGTGCAAGCATACAAGATCTTATTTCCACACGAGAGGAGATATAGACCCTCTATTGAATGTTATAATTCAAGTGAGCCTACGAGTTAATATATACCCCAACCATAGCATTCAAAGGAAACAAGAATAAGTATGTAGTTTATCACCTACACAAGGATCACAACATTGGAAAACACATTCCAGTCATTTATCATATTCATAACTTATAATACACCATGCCAATCATGAACATAACAATTACCATCACCAATCAAGCATTCAATAATATTTAGGAATATACATGAATTCACACAAAACATATGCAATTCATAAAACACCCAATTTCATATCTCAAATATTCAACTACAATATACTTATCTGAGTGTGTTAAGATGGTTTGAAATTGAAGGACAAATTTCCACTCTCCACCTAACCATAGGCAAGCTAGGCCAACACTCTCTTGCAGCTTAGCACCCCTAAGTTGGATCCAAAAGTCTGAGGGGATGCTTGCATAAGGAAAACTCACATCAAGGGATGGGGAAACACTAAGGAGATGGAGTCCATTGTCCAGTTTATTTATCATCTTCCTTCTAGTAGTAAACACTACAATTGCTCACTTACACCTTTGAGATCATTCATAAGGCTTCACCCTAACTTCCAATTTGGGTATTCCTCACTCCATGAAATTGAATCCACTATGCGGGTAGTTTATCAACTACCATTTCATAGAAAGCACCATGGTGGTCTATAATCCACTTTCCAGGTGGTTTTTCATCTCTCTAACAAAAACCATATTGACTAATATTGCATTGTACAGGAGGTTTATCATTTATACATCATGCACCATAGTGATTCAGTCATCCACTAGACCTATTTCTTACCACTTAGGAATAGACACATAGTACAGTGACCTCAAACACATAAGCATGGGGAGTTACACCCAAGTCAGAAATCATAGGGCTTAGTAATCGACTCCACAATTACTTGGTCATATTTTCTATGCTCCACAACTTCACACATTCCATAATTATCCTTGACCGCCCTATGTCCTATAGTAGAACGAGAGTGCACATGCACTAGAACAAGTGAGAGATAGAGCTAACTATGAGACACAACCAATGACCAACCAACCAACCAACCTCATTTCTATTCTATTATGCGAGGTTGGGAAAAGAATGGCCCTTCAAAAAAAATGGAAGAGCCAACTCAGTGCTCTCCCAGATGCATGAAGGGACGCTAAAGAAAAGTATATATATATATATATATATATACACACACACTTTTCTTCAACATCCCTTTGTGCATCTGGGAGAGCGCTAACTTGGCTCTTCCATTTTTTCTAAAGAGCTATTCTTTGGCCAACCTATCCTCTATTTGTGAGGGGGATGGGAATGGGTGTGGTCTGGTGCCCACACTGCCTAATGCCATCTCATGAATTTCTTTCATATACCGGCACCTTGATTGGTCTGCAACCAACTTCTTAATTTAATGTGGCCAAATCTCAGTTCTTCAAGGCATGAAACTTTCCTTCCCCTTAGACAGTGGATTTGTGGTGTCCCTGAAATTCATTAAATTAACATTTACTTTTCAATTTTTTGCAAGGTTTCCTTTTATCCAGTCATGACTCTCACATTGGCACTACACAGTTGTGTTTACAAACATGGGGGAGAAATTAAAGGGATATTATGTAAAATCCAATATTCATTAAATAACACCTTGTTCTTTCCTTCCATATTGCATAATTTGATCTGTTCAATAATGGAGCTTTGTTTGAGTAAAAATCCATCTTGACTTTCCATGATCCCTTTCAGATCTGTCATCAATTTCCTAGAATGTTTTTAAATGAAATTTTTCTAATACCAATTGTTGGAATTATAATTATACTAAGAGGGGGATAAATCAATATAATGACCAATCTAGAAAAATAGAAGAATATAAATCATATAAGCATCAATCACATAACAAACACATGAGAACACCATATGCATGTGGAAACCCTAAAATGGAGAAAAACACCAAATTTATTTGTTAGAATATTGTTGTAGGAACCCTGTGACTATTACATCAATTTATGGGCACCAACGAGAAGGAGACACACATACCACAATTTATGAAACCCAACTTTAGGGAGACACCTATCTGATGATTTACACCAACCTAGAGGAGACACCTACCTATTTATTTTTGCACACCATCCTTAAGGAGACACCTACCCTCTAATTTAGAGGCACTGTTATCCCCTACAATTTCCTAGGCTCAGGAGGAAATCGAAAAAGGTAACCTCGAACTACTTTCAGTTCAGTAGCTAGCCCTACAGAGAAGGATTTCTTTGAGGATTTTTCAATGAATAACTGAAAGAAATAGGTTTTAGGCTATATATACAACTCTTGTTTGATTATTTGAGAATTTAGGGTTTTTTAATTTGCTGGGCTAGGGATTAGAATAGGTAATTAGGTCAAGGCCTCAAGTGTACAGTAATATGTATAAAGAGGAGTTAGATATCAGTGTGTTATGGTGAACCTAAAGTGTTGTCAATGTAATATAGGTCTGAGAGTTTAAGAGAACATAATGAGCATGTAAAAGCATGAATTCATTAGTCTTAAGAGAAAAGAAACACAAGCATGATTTCCACATAAACAGAGCTTAAATATAAGAATTATGTCTATATAGCTACATGGAAAATCATAGGAAGAAGATAAAGCATGCAAATAAATATTATTTCATTAATTATAAGCTGATCTGAAAGAAAACTAACACCATAGACTCACTGAACAAGTATTCCTGAAATATAACTACAACTGCTCTTGTATTAGCTGTAAGAGAACATAAGGTGCCAAGCTTCTCCACAAAAGTCAAAATTCTCTCTCTCTGAATGAGAAATGATACATATAGACTTAATCAATCAACTTCCCCACCTTCAGGAGTTGAATTCCTAGGTGGTGGAACTATTTCCAAGATTGTCTCAACCAACAAGTGAGAGTGAGAAGGTCAAATACAAACTCTTCTCTTAGACTTTGTTTTGAATTTTGCTTCCTTTATGAGGCCTAATTAACCATAAAAACAACCTATGATGTCTATTTATTCATGATTACATCATCTAACCTCGAACTACTGCAATTACATCATGAGTTTTGACTTTGACCAAGTCAAACTAAAAACTAGGAAATTACACAGTGAAATTTTAAATAAAAACTCAGAAACTTGCAGAAGCGCAGTGCCAACTTTCAGGCCATTTTTAGGTGCCTTACTGAAGTCAAAAGTGGGACCAGAGAGAAAAATCAACTAGAATTTCCTCTCTAGTTTCTCGAACACATTGAAATTTTGAAAATGACCCATGGGAAGGCCTTCAAAACTCATTCTCCCAAGGTGTCTCCAAAATCGCAACACTTGTCAAAAAGAGTGGCATAATCATGATTTTTGACCCCTTTTTCTCCTTTTTTCTCAAAATTTGAGCCCTTGATGAGAAACATGATGAAATGGGTTTTGAAATGAGATCATTAGATTTCCAAAAATGTAAGCCAATTTTCATTTGGAGTCCTGAGGAAAAAGTGCAATGCCAAGGCATTGCGCTTCTGTGACTAGCCCAATTTCTGAATTTGGCACCAAGATTATCAAAAACCAAAAGTGCTCAAAAAAACCTTCAAAATTGGTCATGAAGTGAAAAATGAGGTATTTCATGCCCTCATGGATGATTCATCAAGAATCTCCAAGTTATCCCTCTCATTTTGTCCTTTAGGGTTTCCTTTAGCTTGTTTTTCAACTACTTGAGCTTGATGTTGCAAATCATATTTCTGGTTTGATAATGATGGGCCATGTGTCTCAATAGTTGATTATCCCTATTGACTTTGTAAAGAAGCTGTTCTAATTGGTCATTGACCTTACTTATCCAATACTCTCTATCTTCATTGATCTCCAAGGCAATTCTATCTTCCATGTCTAAGTCTTCATCTGGCAGGTTATGCTCTTTCTCTTCCTTCAATGCCTTTTTGAGTCCCTTGGTCCTTGGTTTCTTTTTCTCAACTTTATCTTCATGTTCCTCATGTTCACCAGGCTCCAACACTTCTTTACCTTTGCCTCCTTACTGTAGCACCTTAGATTTCTCTTTTTCCATGTGGAGTTGGTTGGCCTTAAGCTAACTGTTTTCTTGCTCAAGGAAGGAAATGATGAAATGAGGAAGTTACGGAAGGGAGATGATGATAGGGGAATTTTGGGAGATGGATAGGGGTTGTAGAAATGTTAGGAAATTTGAATGGAGTGAAATGAGAGAGGGACATGAATAAGAGAAATTAAAAAATATTCCTACTAGGAAATTGTCCAAAATGATAGGTATGAGCTACAGTTTCCATAAAGGTGAGGTAATCTGAGGGTAAATGAGCTTATTAGTGAATGATATGGTTATTTATACATGTACAGAGGTATGAAATGAAAATTGTAAAAGTTTAAAATGTCATAACTAATAAAACCCATCATTGGCACTAGCCTTGCAGCATGAAATTTCTCATAAACCCTAGATGAAGAAAACTCACATTTGCATTTACTTTGCCAAAGGAAAAAGGTGAGTTAGATGATGATACTTACTTGGGAATTGGCTTAGAAGAACAAAAATTAGGAATGCAAGCTCAAATTTGAAGTTTGGGTGTGTTTTGGCAGTTTTCAAGCTACTTTTTCACAAGCATAGTGCAGTTCACAGAAGCGCAGCGCAGATCACAGAAGCGCAGCACCACCTCCAAAAGCGCAGCACAGTTCATAGAAGCGCAGCGCTAACTTGTAACCCACATTTGGAGGCCTTAAACTACTACAAATTATGAACTTGATAGCTCGTTCGAAATATCTTGAAGTCCGATACAAGATTGACTCCTAATGAATGTAATTTGGACACTCCGGTAGGGATAAAGTTTGATTTTCCCAAGGTCACTCCAAAAACACAGGGTGCTTCTGACAAAAGCGCAACGCCAACTTGCATAACACATTTGACTGCCTTCCTGAAGGATTTTTGAGCTGAAAGTCATACGGTTGGAAGTATTATGATGTCTTATACACAATAGAGTCCTTAAGCACTGCCAATACCTACTCCAAATCCCTGAAAAACAGTCTTGAAGTCAAGTTGTCCAGAAGTGTAAAAACTCTCCCGTTGCAAGTGTAGTTTGGGAATTTCTCTCAAATAATAATACCTGTGCCTAAACAGAAGGATGTTTTTCTTCCTTGACCTATTATTGACAAAAACCTCTTTCAATTTTGTAAAATTCTTCTCCATTTGGTGAGAAACATATTTTGAAGCAAAAATGTCCCTATGAGAAATGACGAGATGAGGTAGTGTACTGCAAGATTTTCTTATTTGAAATAAAACATTACCTTTACCTTTATTTTTCTTTCCCTAAGCTGCTAACTCCATTTACCCACTGAATCACATTATGTACATGTTTTTGTTTTTGAAATATGGTATCATGATGACACATGGAGTGAAACCCTAAACCATGACCTAAAATGAGGAATTTAACCATTTCATGACCCAAGACATTTAAGTGAAGATATGATACTTGAAGAAGACAATGACCATGATGAGTGATGAATACCATGAGTAAGTGAAGGGGGCAACAGTGACCTATACACAACAGGAAGTGACCAAATTTTTATTTGAATATTCACTGAAATGACAAAAATTTGACTTGACACCCTAACAAAACTTGGTAAAATCATATTTGATCCCTGGTGACAGGCATAAATGACTGACACAAACATTGGCTCCAGCTAGGGATGGTAGCTCCTTGGAGGTGTCAATAAAACTGTAGACCAGGTATCCTTATTCATTGGGCATGGAGTCAAATTTCAAAGACTAAATTCAAACTAAAAATTGGGTGACTAACTGAACTTGAAAAAATTCTAAAACTGACTAAAGTTACTTATGGCAACATACCATCAGGATCTTAGGGCCTTCACCTCGGGCTTCAAATCTTGATGATAACCACCCACCTGCTGAAGATATATATACAATCATGTGTAATAATCCCTCTAGTGTAACCAATCCAGCAAATGGATATTTATTTGAATCATGCTCATACTTTCCTTGAGAAAGTAGAAAAAAAAAAAAAAAAACATAGGCCACTCCAAGTGTCCACTGAACATATATATGTGGTCCATAAATATAATAAAATCCATCTTCCCTATTCACTATAGAAAATCAGAGTAAGGATCCTTAAAAATCTGAAATTTTACCTTGTCTTGAATCCAGGAAAAATACAGGTACTCCTTTCATTTTGATCTGAAATAATACTTGGTTGTTGATCCATAGGAAGTCATAGGGAAGTTTGAATTTTTTCTACCTGAGTGTTGGTTGTAAATTCCTCAAGCATCAGCAACTCTAATTATATCATTGGCATACTATCTATCTCAAACTCATATTCTTCCAATTCATAGTTTAAATCATCTTTGAACAGAACACATTCTTCAATATTACTAAACATGTCAACCCTATCCTCTTCATGAAAGAAAACAATCCTTGTTAGTTGATCTCCTTGCAAGAAATCTACATCACAAATTGGCTTACTCACAACAACTTCATGTATAGTTTCATCAGTCTCGTGAATGTCGTTATTTAAACCCAGATTTTCATTTTCAATAATGGAAGAAATTTCACTCACACATTCTTGACTATGTGAACACTACAAACCTGGCTTAACTTGGGTTGTAACATGGCTTTTCAGGAGTTGATCTTTTTCATCTTCAGACATAGGAGAACACTTAGTTTTGTAGAGATCAACATTGTCTTGGTGATTTTCATTTTCAAGATTAGGAGTAGGCCTTTCTCTATTTTGATCCTAGTTTGTTTCATCCAAGGAGGAAGATGTTGATTCTTGTTGGGAGGAAAAATCATAAAGGGCTTCTAATATATCTTCTTCCGTACATTCTTCACCCCTCGTACAGTAACAGGTATAAAAGGGAGCTAGATATCATTGTTTTATGGTGAACTTAAAGTGTTGTCAATGTAATATAGGCCTAAGAGTTTAAGATAACATAATGAGCATGTAAAAGCATGAATTCATTAGTCTTAGAAGAAAAGAAACATAAGCATGATTTCCACATAAACAGAGCTTAAATATAAGAATTATGTCTATATGACTGCAAGGAAAATAATAGGAAGAAGATAAAGCATGAAAATAAAGATGATTTCATCAATTAGAAGCTAATCTGAAAGAAAACTAACACCATAGACTCACTAAACAAGTATTCCTGAAATATAGCTGCAACTGCTCCTGTATTAAATGTAGGAGAACATAAGGTACCAAGCTTCTCCACAAATGTCCAACCTCTCTCTCTGAATGAGAAATGATACATATAGACTTCATCAAACAATTTCCCCACCTTCAGGAGTCAAATTCCTAGGTGGTGGAACTATTTCCAAGATTCTCTCAACCAACAGGTGAGAGTGAGAAGGTCAAATACAAACTCTTCTCTTAGACTTTGTTTTGAATTTCACTTCCTTTATGAAGCCTATTTAGCCATAAAAACAACCTGTGATGTCTATTTATTCATGATTACATCATATAACCTTGAACTACTGCAATTACATCATGAGTTTTGACTTTGACCAAGTTAAACTGAAAAACTCGGAAATTTCAGAGTGAAATTTTAAATAAAAACTCAGAAATTTGCAGAAGCACAACAACAACTTTGAGGCCATTTTAGGTGCCTTCTTGAAGTCCAAATTGTGATCTGAGAGAATGGTCAACTATCCTTTCATGTCTAGCTTCCAGAACACCTTAATTTTTGAAAATGACCCATGGGAAGGCCTTCAAAAACTCATTTTCTAGGATGTCTCCAAAAACGCAATGCGTGTCAAAAAGAGTGGCAAAATGATGCTTTTGACCCCTTTTTCTCCTTTTTCTCAAAATTTGAGCCCTTTATGAGAAATATGCTTAAATGGGTTTTGGGAGGACGTCATTAAATTTCCAAAAATGTAAGCCACTTGTCATTTGGAGCCTTGAGGAAAAAGCATAGTGCGAAGGCGTTGCGCTTCTGTGACTAGCCCAATTTCTAAATTTGGCACCAAAATTCTCAAAAAACCAAAAATGCTCAAAAAACCTTCAAAATGTTGGAAATAATACTGAGGGGGGGTGCGGGGGTGAATCAGTATTATTAAATCAAACAATTTTTCATTTCCATACTCAGATTCATGTACGCTACTTCAGTGAAGGGAACCTGCATGTACACACAACCGTGTCTAATGCAACTAGCGTATATCCACTAAAATTATGATTCAGTTAATCCATTAAATGTTGATCTTTAGTTAGTGCATCAGAACTTTTATTAACCATATGAACAGTAAACAGGTGCAGTAAAACAGAACAGATCATCACACACATGAACACCATGATGTAAGGTGGAAACCCAATGTGGGTGAAAACCACCTGCTGCAAGTCATCTGTAACTTCTTTTAATAAGAAACTTCTTTTTACAATATTTCTGTACTGGTGCAGTCATATACCAGTACACAGGCTTCTACCTGTAGAAGGCTACAACCTTCTCTCGTTCTCTAGCTTCTCCTAGAAGGAAGCTGCAACCCCCTTAGCTCTTGTACTAGCCGATCCTTTTACTAGTACGTAGGTGCTGGCCTACTGAATGCTCCAACCTTCACTCATTTTCCAGTTGCTACTGGAAGGGAGCTACCACCCCCTTAGCTCTTGTACTAGCTGATGTACTAGTACGTAGGTGCCGATCTACAGAAGGCTACAACCTTCTCTTTCTTCCTCCAGGTACCACATTTCATAAATTTTTAGACTGGATACTCCTAAAGCACAACACCATAATCTAAAAGGCCACGTTTCATCCAATTTTCATACTGGACCCATCAATATCATTGAAGCACAAAATCAATCAACACTAGCATCATCAATCTCTGAATCACCCAATACTGAATCACTGAAACCCAGTCAACAAACTGCAATCACCAAAACACAGAGCAGAACACAGAACTCTGCAACAATATTCAGAACCAACTGTATCATCAGAAATCATGCATACACTACTTTGAAGAGCCGAACCAGCATGTATACACAACTTCACCAAAGTGAACTAGCGTATATGTCAACAATTACTTACTAATAACTTCACTGCACTTTCTGACTTCAGACATACCCAGATCATTACATATACAAGGATAATACATATGTTAGCAACCAGATCTAGTCCATCAGATCACATAAAGATAATAGATCTCATCCATCAACACTGAAGCTAAACACAATCAACCAAACTGAATATGCAGAATACTGACACCAGTAAACAGTCACCAGAACTCAGACTTTGCATCAACAACCAGAACCACCTGTAACGTCAAACATGATAGTTCATATTGTATACGCTACTTAGATGTATCTAACCTGCGTATGTACGCTCTTTTATCAAAGTCAACGAGCGTATACATTTGTAAATATTCATTCATTTTTTGAAACTATTTCAATCTTAAGTTATACCCAGATCAAAACATTACATGCGTCAATATACAGATCTAGAACAAGCATGATCAAACCATATAGAGATGATCCATTCCAAACCATTTGATCTCGATCTATCCTTAGATCTTGTTCTCCATCAACTGGTGAGATTCCTCCTTAGCTCAAATCAAGCAAAGCATTATGAACCCATAACCTGCATACTAGATCTCATACATCATCAGATATTCAAGACTTTCTGAATGCCTTTGCCTAATGATCTTCTTCTCCTTTTATAGTCTTAGGCCTTACTCAATACCATGGTCCAAAACCATTGAGAACCAATACTAGGGACCCAATACCTGGGTTCAACACTTCGGACACAATACCAAGGACCAAAAACTTAGGTCTAAATACCACGGACCAAAAATAAGCTTTCCCACATGTATGCACTTTTCCATGCATGAAAGTGCGTGCATACGCATACCCGATTTTTGATTAGCAATCTCGTGTGTATACGTGCCTTTGTATATAGTGAACCTGCATGTATAACCTGCATGTATACCCTACTTGGTATATAGTGAACCTACGTATATACGCGACTTGGTACATAGTGAACCTGCGTATAACCTGCATATGTACGCGACTTGGTATATAGTGAACCTGCGTATATACTCTTCTTTCTTCATTCTTTGTAGTCTGATCATCAATTCTTTGCTACTGACCTGCTACACTATGATCTGTCATCTGTGTGAGTTGCCATCAAGGACAACACTTATATCCAACAATCTCCCCCTTTGGAATTGATGGCAAAGCTAACTTTTCATACTGAGAACTATCATCCAATTCCTTTGAGTTGTCCTACATCCCATGTATTCTGTCACATCTGATATCTCTTCTGTAGATTCATCTAGTTATATATAAGTGAGTTGTTCTTCTATGAGTGGGTTGCCATCAACTACAACACATGCATCACAATGCCAACACAAAATTGGTCATGAAGTGAAAAATGAGGTATGGCATGCCCTCATGGATGCTTCAGCAAGCATATCCAAGTTATCCCTCTCATTTTTTTCCTTTAGGGTTTCCTTTAGCTTGTCTTTCAAGTGCTTGAGCTTGATGTTGCAAATCATATTTCTAGTCTAATAATGATGGGACATGTGTCTCAATAGCTGATTATCCCTATTGGATTTTTCAAGAAGTTGTTCTAAGTGGTCATTAACCTTACTTAGCCAATACTCTCTATCTTCATTGATCTCAAAGGCAATTTTGTCTTCCATGTCTAAGTCTTCATCTAGCAGGTTATGCTCTTTCTCTTCCTTCAATGCCCTTTTAAGTCCCTTAGTCCTTGGTTTCTTTTTCCCAACTTTCTTTTCATGTTCCCCATGTTCACCAAGCTCCAAAACTACTTTACCTTTTCCTCCTTGGTGCAGCCCCTTAGATTTATGTTTTTCCATGATGAGTTATCTGGCCTTAAGCTCACTGTTTTCTTGCTCAAGGATGGAAATGATGAAATGAGGAAGTTAGGTAAGGGAGATGATGATAGGGGAATTTTGGGAGATGGATAGGGGTTGTAGACATATTAGTAAGTTTGAATGGAGTGAAATGAGAGAGGGAGATGAGTAAGAGAAATTAAAAAACAATCTTGCTAGGAAACTGTCCAAAATGATAGGTATGAGCTAGGGTTTCTATAAAGGTGAGGTAATTTGAGGGTAAATGAGGTTATTAGTGAATGATAGGGTGATTTATACATGTATAGAGGTATGAGATGAAAAATTTTGAAGTTTACAATGTCATAACTAACAAAACTCATCATTGGCACTGGCCTTGCAACATGAAATTTCTCATAAACCCTAGATGAAGAAAACTCACATTTGTATTTACTTTGCCAAAGGAAAAAGGTGAGTTAGATGATGATACTTACTTGTGAATCAGCTTAGAAGAACAAAAAGTAGGAATGCAAGCTCAAATTTGAATTTTGGGTGAGTTTTGGCAGTTTTCGGGCTACTCTGTCATAAGCGCAGTGCAGTGCCAAAGCGCAACACAATTCACAGAAGCGCAACGCAGCTCACAGAAGTGCAACACCAACTTGGAACCCACTTTTTGAGTCCTTAAACTGCTCCAAATTTTGAACTTTATAGCTCGTTGGAAATCTCTTGAAGTCTGCTAAAAGATTGACTCCTCAAGAATGTAATTTGGACAATCCTTTAGGGAGAAAAACTTGATTTTCCCAAGGTCACTCCAAAAACACGGCGTGATTCTAACAAAAGCATAACGCCAACTTGCATAACACTTTTGACTACCTTCCTGAAGGATTTTTGAGCTGAAAGCTGTATGGTTGGAAATATTATGATGTCTTATACACAATAGAGTCCTTAAGCACTGCCAACACCTGCTCCAATTCCTGAAAAACTATCTTGAAGTCAAGATGTCCAAAAGTGTAACAACTCTCCCGTTGCAAGTGTAGGTTGGGTATTTCTCTCAAATCGTAATACATGTGCATAAAATAAAGGAGGTTTTGGTTCCTCAACCTATCATTAACAAAAACAGTTTTCAATTTTATAAAATTCTTCTCCATTTGGTCAGAAGCATATTTTGAAGCAAAAATGTCCCTATGAGAAATGATGAGATGAGGTAGTTTACTACAGCATTGTCTTATTTGAAATAACACATTAGCTTTACCTTTATTTTTCTTTCCCTAAGCTGCTAACTCCCTTTACCCACTGAATCACATGATGGACATGTTTTTGTTTTTGACACCATGATGAAACATGGAGTGAGACCATAAACCATGACCTAAAATGAAGAATTTAACCATTTCATGACCCAAGACATTTAAGTGAAATATGATACCTCGAAGGAGACAATGACCATGATGAGTGATGAAGACCATGAGTAAGTGAAGGGAGCAGCAGTGACCTAGACACAACATCCACTGACCAAATGTTTATTTGAAGATTCATTGAAATGAGAAAATTTTGACTTGATACCCTAACAAAACTTGGTAAAAGTATATTTGATCACTGGTGACAGGCATAAATTACTGACACTAACAAGCACCAACCTAAAGGAGGCACATATCCCATAATAATGATTATGTATTATGTTTTGATTTGTTCTTCTCAACTCTGTATATTGTTCTAACTCAGATCTTTTCACCTCTGGACATTGCTCTATGTTTTGTACTTTACTATTGTTATCACTCAGGTTGTTCCCTTTGACTCCCAAGGGAATACGGCCGAGGTAACCACTAACCAATCTTTGGGTCACAGGTTCTAGCCTACCTATGACCAGAGAGGGCTCTCTCTTTATGATCTAACTTTGTTGGTATGATATTTTAGGCTAGTTATGATGCTCAAGGTTTTGTTTTGAAGTTTGCTGGATGATGACTTCAGTCAAGATATATATATGATTACCAGGGTGTTCTAGGCCATTGGGCATGGAGTCAGTGATGCTTAACTTGCTTGATATGTCTGTGATGATACAATAGTGATGCTGCAGAGCCAGATAAGTGTCTAAGAAACAATTCTTTAAATCTGTGACTAGGGTGATGTGATCAGGGCATGAAAGGCAATTAAGGATCTTTCAACAAACTGATGTGAAGAACAGTGGGAATATTATTAGAAGCAGTGAAGAATTTCTATATAACATTCATATTTATAGAATTAATGAAAACATGAGCAATTAAGAATTCATGTTCATGATCGATTCTGAAGAAAACATTTTCAGCAATAGAGATTGAGCACAAGGTGTAACAAAACATTTCCTGTACTATTCCTTTTCTCTACTGTTAGATTAGTGAAACATGTGTATGATTCAAACAAACATAAGAAGACAAAACATAGATTGAGAAAACTTATTGTTCCATTAGACAGCACAGGAATTCTGCAACAGCACGCATAGCATCACCAAGACATCAAACATTCAGGAAATCACTGAGTTTTCCAGCCTCTTTGCATTAGATTATCTGAAAATATACAATACATTTGCCTCAAAATGAAAATCACCAACCCCTAATACATTGCCAGGGGAGGTATATATACAAAATTTACATCAGAAAATATCTAACAAATGAGTTAATGGCTCATTAATATTGTGCCAACTTCTGGAGCATTGTAGCTGAGAAACTAAATGCTGTAGTAACTTCTGATTGTAACAGCTGTCCAAAATGGTCAGAGAATGTTGACTTTGTGACCGTTGGAGTCGGCTGAAGATGCGCTGCCCAAAAATTGCGCATTTTTTATATTTGGCTTGCTGCCGCTGTCTTTGTGTTGAGACACCCTTCGGCTGCCTTGTGTGCTGTCTTCATTCTGCCTTTTGCTCTTTGCTAAGTGGAGGCTGACTAGGATTGATCAACTGAGATCACTGAGGCAAAATTTGCAGCATTGCCTGCCACCAATCCTCTTTGGGCAGCTGGTGCCTTCGAATTTTCACCAATGTTTAATCTGCCTCTGTATATCTATAAAAATTAGGAGGAACCTCAAAAAGGTGGTGGATTTCATTTTCAATAAAAAACAGATTTTCAAGTTTGTCAAGAAGGCCCTGCCCTGTTGGAGGCCCTGCTTCCTCAGAAGTACTGGCAGATGCAGTGATATGATTTTCAATAAAAGTTGACATCCTGGCAGCATATTGCTCACGGGGGAGCAGTCTTCCCGTGCTGGTTAGTAGGCTGGGCAATCCTTTTCCTTGCAGTGCTCCCATTTTGAGCTTGTATTCATCCACCTCAGCCTGTATTTCCTGGCATTTCCTCTCTACCGTCTGTACAAAATTCCTGAGAGTTAGCACCTTTTTAGCTGTAAGGACAGCCTCTGTTCTATTAACAATGTTGATGGCTGCTAGCTCCTCCTGGGTCTGATTGTTCAAAAAGTGTATCATTCTATTGGCCTGCTCAGGCCTATTCCCCAGTACTGTTCTGGCTTTCTGGATCTCGATCTGTGCTTTGCCAATTAATTCCATTTGTTCATGCACAGTCTTGATTGACTTCCATTGTCTAGTAATGGATTGGTCAATCTGGGCCCACAAAATTCTCTTTATTTCTGTCAGAGCACTTTCTAGCTTGAGCTCCTTTTCTAAGGCCTTTATTTTGTCTTTTAGGGCCTTAATTTCTATAGACTGCTCAGCTACAGTCATCTTGGACTTGTCATATTTGGCCTCTAGTTCTGCCAATTTTTCCTTGGCCTCTTTGATCTCAGTAGCTTGGAGCTCCAACTCTTTGATAGCCTTTTTCAAATCTTCCATGTTTAAGCTGGACTCTGGAGCTGTTGTAGTTGCTGCTGCTTCTGTTGTTGCTGTAGTTGGAAGAGGGGCTACTGCTGCCTCTGTAGTTGTGGCAGTGGTTGAGGTAGTTGGGGGAGCTTGGGATGTGGATTCTCCCTGCTTGTCTTGCAGTGCTCCTTCTAGTTCCTTTTCTAAGTCAAGGACCTTTTGATTGAGCTGCATTATTAGATGAAGCTGCTCATCGGCCTCCTTTTCCTTCTGTAATTCTATTGTTTGGGGGTGCTCGGTGGGCAGCAGCTTCAACCTTTGCTTCAATGCATTAATATCATCTTCTTTTTTCTTCATGAGGGCCCTCACGCCCTTTGGGTCCTTAGGATCATGTCCTAGGTCTATAATGATGTCTTCCAGTGATTTAATCCTATTGTCCTTGGCCATGGAGGACATTCTCTCAAAATCCAACTGAATGTTGGTATTCTTCAATGATTCTTTCAATTCATGGGCCATTGTGGCCCTATCTACCAAGGTGGCATAGACCATTTCTCCAGTTTGTTTGTGCAGTTCAATTTGGTCCATGGGGTGAATGTCTTTTGCCATGACTTCCACCCTTGTTCTTACAAAATCTGCAGCTGATTTAGGCTGCGGCACCTTAGGTTTGAAATGGCTGAGGATCATTTTCTCCTCTTGTATGTCATATACAGACATCAACCTTTCTTGCTTGGCTAGTGTTGCTTTGAGAAATTGTTTGTATACTTCTACTCTCAGCAAGTCATTCTGTGCCTTTATTTGTTTGAAAGAAGCCTTGGTGCTTGAAGGCTTCTTGCTCTGCTGAGAGGAGGAGGATACCTCCAAGCCAAGCTGTAATCCCTGCTCCTGCTGAAAGGAGCTTGTACCCATTTGCTGGCTGTCTCCCCCTTCTTTCCTTGGACTGTCAAGGACTTCTTCACTTATTTCTTCTATCACTGGGGAGTCAACCTTTTGCCTCTTGGCCTCAGGTTGCTGGGAGGATCCACTAGCAGGAGTGGACTCTTCTCTGTCTATTTTCTTACCCCTCTCCTCATGTGCTGGAGTCTACAAAATAGGTGCTGCTGGTGGTTCTGTTTGTGGTGGGGGGGTCTGCTCTTGTTGCTGCCCAATTGAGGAGGCAGGCTGTTCCTTTACTGTTTCCTCTTCAGCACCCATTATTCCTTTACCTTTATCTGTGCCTGATGCTGCTGTAGAGGGCGCCTGGGTGGCTGGTGCAGTTGTTGTGGCTGAAGTTCCTTCTCCCACTGGATGTGGTTGCTTGAAGATTACCTGCTGCACAGAATCCAAGTCAAGAGTTTTTTCCAAATCCTTGACATTCTTTTGCATTATCTCTTCTTCAGTTAGTTTTTCAATTAAAGTATCTTGCAGCCATTCTTGCTAATTGGCATACTGTTCAATATGTGGAAATTTACAGTGCTCATAGCCTAGTAGCCTGTACTTGACCCTCCTAGCACAGATGAAGCCTTCAGGGTCATAAGGGACCCACCGGAAGCTTTTTGAGAGTTTGTACTTATCTTTGAGGATTTGCTCAGCATCTTGCCATCCCTCTTTTTTATTCATGATGAAGGGGCCCAAGTGGTGCTTAAACTTGAGATGGGCTTTCTTTTTAGCACTGTGGAAGTGGGTGAGGTCAGAATGAATGAGCTGCCTATAGTACTCCAAGGCAAACAGTCTCATTGGCACATATTTTGGGAGCCTGTATGGACAGAGCTCACAGCCATAAATTCTGATGACTGTATGATCTTGATATAGGTACCAATCACCTATTTTATAATTTTTAGAGAGCTGCAGGGTTTTCTGTATTTCAAATGACACTCTGGGAGGAGGGGACCTCATCAACAAGCAAGAGACTGGGTAGACAAACTCATCGATAAATTCACAGTATGAGTATGGTGAATCTTGGACTTGGTGATAAACTGATGTCCAGAAGATGACAGACCTTCTTTCCCCCTTAGAGTCCAGCTTTTTGATGGAGCATTGAAAGGCCTCGGACTGGTAATACATGAACAAATGGTAGATGTATGATGAGTATTTGAAAATGCCCTCCCTGTCTACTTTGAACAGCTGGTCATGTATCTTGTTGGCTATGAATTTGGCAAAGTTATATTTGCAGGCAGGGGGTTGGCTTGGGCTATAAGCAGCTAAAAACACCAGCACAGTCTCATCAACAAACTCACTGGTTTTATACCCCAACACATAAGCAATCATGTCCAGCAGTAGTTTGCCTATATCAGTAAAGTGGACATACAAGTAGGGAGGTGGCCCTGTGGGCTGGCGGTCAGGCCTCATAAATGTCTGGGTGATCTTCTGAATGTCAGCAGTGGACATCTTGGCACCTGTATCCAGCAGATAGTTCATGGAGAAAGGAAACAACAGCTGAGTTTGTTTGAAGTTGAGCATCTGGTTAATGGACTCAGCATTAATGTGAAAGAGGATGCTCCCAGATGGAGACTTGACAGCTCTGTGATTTGCATCATAATTCTCATCACATAGGCGAATAATCTCTGGAAAAATGTTAACAGATGGGAGAAAGTAATATGGCAGATTTGATTCCCATATCCCATATGTATCCTTGCCATTCAAATAGTCATCTCTCAATTCCCTGAAGGTCTGCAAATGGTTCCTATCACCCACAAAGTCTTGGATGAGGTAATCCCTGTCAGCAAGAGGCAGGGACTCCAACTCTTTATTTGGTGGATTCATGGGGGCAACACTGAGAGCTGTAGGTGCAGGAGCAGCCATTATGTAGTTTCTGAATGGAACAAGGTAAGTGAAATAGGTTGCAAGGCCTTTCTAGAAGTCAATTGGCAGATTGAATGCAGGTGCTGCTGGATGTATTCTTCAAAGAGGAACAGGCTGGCTAGGCAGGCTTGCCTCTGCTCTGCTTGGGTAAATTCACAGGGATTGTGAACAACGAGGATGAAATGCAGAGGGCGGGCAGGACTAAAATTGGTGAAATGCAGCTGTTCAAGCCTGCACCCGGCAAAAGGGAACAATGCCGGGCAGCTTGAGGACGAATTTGCAAGTTAAGACCGCGAATTATTGTTTTAACATCAAATTTTGGAGCAGGGGGCAATGTAGGTTGCTTAAGTCCAGAATTGACTAAGAGACAACCTTTACTTTGGGAATTAGCAGGTGTTTTATGGACAATTTGCAGAGAAATGGCATAAATATGGGTAAAACAGGTGAATTTGGGCAAATACATGGATAAACGACATCGAGAGCTGCCGAGTTGAACAGTGGATGAAGAACACACTTGATTTGGTAAGTGGCGGTGTCTGAAGCCTTAAATTCGCGGCTTGGCGGCAATTTTTACAGTGAACAGATAAAACGGCTATTCTTTGTTTCCAACGAAAATGACATAAAACGGCTAAATAACGCGTTTTTAACGATAAATTTGGAAAATGGGGGTTATTGGCGCTTTTCCGCCGATGACGTCAGCATGACGTCATGGCGGGCCCGGGTATGGAGGGTGACGTGGGTGCTGAGCTGGAGGCCAGCATGGCAGGACACGATGGCGGATGGTGTGGGGTGGCAAGGTGATGTGGAGGGCCACGAGGCGCGGGGGCGGGGGCCGGAGACATGACGTCAGGATGACGTGGGGATGACGCGACAGAGGAGGGGCGGTAAGCGGGAAGGCGGTAAGCGGTCTCCCCGCACCGCTTTTGGGAGAAGGCGGTATCGGGGAGGGGGGCTCCGAACACCTCCGCCGGCTGCCACGCGTCCAGCGTACGGGGGAAAAACCACCCGCTCCCCAGACGCTAAACAACGGCGTGTTCAAATCTCAAATTGCCCGCCCACCGTTGGATCAAGGGGGGCGGGAGATCAAGGGCTGGCGGGCGCCCCGACCCATCGTGCAAGTTTTGGGGGGGCCCCGCCGGCCAATAAACTATTTATTTAATATTTCGGGGTTTCAAACTTTAGGTTATGGGGTTTTTTGTGGGTTTGGGGTATGCGGGTTAGACTGTCGGGTTTATAAAAACATATGAATATTGGGTTTGAGAGGGGGGAGGGGGTTTTTATGAATTTTTTCGGAAAAAGGGAAAATGAGGGTTTAGTATAGGTTATTACTCTAACCAGAGGTTAGGGTAATCCCAAAGCAGGGTTGACTATAGTCCCTGGTGGACTAAGGTCTCCCTTAGAAGTGTTATTCAGCTATAATGCTAAAGGGGGGGGGATATTTATACATTGCTTGGGGTTTTATACACCATGGTGTTATAGTCGTAGGGGAAAAGGAACATAGGGGATTTAGTATAGATAGAGTTAGTAGTTAGCACTGGAGGGGAGTGTGAATGGGAAGTGAAAGATACTAAGCCTTTTAGGAAACAACTTAGTCAGGGAGTAGATCAAAATGAAAAGAATTTTTACACAAGAAATGTGGCTGCTCTTCAAAGAGAGAAGTCACTTCTGACATGAAATTTTTACAAATGAGGAATCTAAGGAGGACTGATCAGGCAGATCCTGCAGTCCTCATGGGGAGGTTAGTAAGAAACTTTTGAAGGGGATGAGGGAAGTTAGTGATGGTTTAGTAGTTTTCCAAATAGGCCACTGCTCTTGCCTTTCTCCTGCTGGTGACATCATTGTGATTTTTCCCATGTGATATGCTTCAATCTTGCTTTCTGCAACCTTCAACTGCCTACCCTTCCTAATATGCCTACATTTTTTCTTCCTTTGGATGGGTGCACTTGGCCTTGCAAACCCTGATAATTCTCTTTTCTTTTTTCTGCCCTCCTATCTAAGTCTACCCTTATGACTTCCAAGGGCCCAGATTAAGCAGTTGGGCTCCTTTCTTTCTCTATCCACCTAGTCATCTGTCAAGCTTTAACTGTTTGAACAAGTACTTCCTCTCTAGTCTACAACATGCAATTTAAAACATGGTGAGGCCCAGCTTGAGCTATTGGACCACCCATCAAAGTAGTAGTGGCAATTTGGAGTAGCCCCTTTCATGGTCTTTGTTTGGGGTTCATTTCTTTATTTTTCTTTGACCAATTCATTTTCTTGCCCTTTGATTTTTCTTTTAAGGCATACCCTCTTTACATTTTTTAATTGTCTACTTCTTTCACAAAAATGGAACCTTAGCAGCATGGAAGGTGAACATTTTTGGCACTTCCACTGTCAATCATGAGAGATGAAAACCTATTGGTATAGGAGGCTAACAACTATTTTGCTACTCTACTTTGTTCATTATAGGACCAATCTGCTGCATGATTGAACACTACTCCTCTTTTACTATCTTCAACATATTTCTCATTTTAGCACTCTGCCTTAATGTGTTCACCTCAAATATCAACTCCTTAATTAGTCATGGACGACCCTCATCTTAATCCCATCAAACCACATCATTTTGTATTTTAGACTACATACAAGCTTTATTACACACTTCAACACTTTGTTTGAATAGATCACCTGCATAGGCTATACCTCTTCTTCTTGACTTTTTAGACTTTTAGCTCCAAATTTCTGGCATTCTGTTTGGATAGATTCCCTCAACATGCTACACATCCTCTTCTGACTTTAGTCATATATTTTTAGACTTTGAACTACACAATTCTTCTTGTATGCAATTGATCTTGTTGTTATCTTACTATTCCACTCCACACTACACTTTGCTCATCTTTTATAACTCCTAGTTTAAATTATTTAAAGGCAAAAAGAGTTTGATGAGGGCCAATACCTCATGAAGATGTCATGTGGGTGGATAGTTTGCCTAGGATCCCCTTCTGGGGCTAATACCATAGGACACCCAAAATCCATGGGCTAAATCCATGGATTTAATTAATTTGGTGCCCAAACCAAAAAAATGCCAAAGGAATTTGAATATCTCGATGACCCAGATGTTAACTTTTCATAACTTCTCAACCCTAGGGGCTAAACCACCAAGCAAGTTCTCTAACCAAGTGTTGTGACCATGGTCCAAACAATTTTTTCGAAGGATCAAAATATGGGTCCTTTATTTAGTATTTGCCAAGTAATCCATATTCCAATCACTATCCACCATATAATCCATGCTCCATGTAATCTCCCGCTTCATCTACTGTGTGTCACCTTCTAACACTAACACATGTCACTTGCCAAAGCCCTTTTGACTAGCCAAAAACTTCATATTTTCTTACTACATGCCACTCCTACTTAGCCACATCATCAAATATACCACGTATCATCCACGTGGCAATTCTATGTCATCTCCTTACCATGTCATCTTTCTCCCACATCATATCGGATCCCAATCTCTCTTTTTTAGCACTCAAATAGTTATTGAATACTCAATATCATCATATAGTATCAATATACAATATGACTTCACTCATCCCATATAGGTACAATATATGTGGTATCCAGATCTTTGGGGGGCTAGTACTTAGCCCATTGACTAGATATAATATGCAAAATCTGACATATATAACTTGGGTTACTCTTGTGAAATGTTTTCCCTTTGACCACCTTGGACCTAACCTTCCACTACCTTATACTACTTTGATATTCCCTTTATCTACATAACTTTACGTACTTAATATTAATAGCAATGCAATGCATCACTTACTAAGCTTCCCTTTACACTAATGACACTACATAACTTCCCTTGACAACAAAAGTATAACGAGGACCTGCACAACACTTCCTTTTACATCAATGACTCTGAAGAACATCCTTTATCATCAATGGAAACACATTTCAAAGAAAGGGAGAGGTCAAGATCAGTAAATTTATATGCAAATGTTGGGTAGGGTGGAATTGGGATGGTCCTGTTTAAATACTAGGATGGTGTGGTGGATGTGGACCAATGAAACAAGGGAACATGGTGATAGGGATTGATGAGGTGGCCCTTGAAAGGAAGAACTTCAAGTGGGCATAACTTTGTGCATGAAGATTAAAATAGGATGAAATTTGTATCTTTGGAAAGCTCTTGTCAAGTTCTAAGAGAGAAGAAAGATGGAATTTGATAACTCCATATTCATAATTAACCTCTGCTAAATATACTTGCACTTGAAGTTGGGTACCTTAGTACCTAGGTGTGGGGTAAATTACAAATTTTTTTTATTTTTATTTTTTTTATTTTTTTTATTTTTTTATTTATTTTTTTATTTATTTTTTTATTTTATTTTTTCAGGTGAAAAGACACAATTTTATATTAGATATAAAACAGTTACATGTACATTGTTGATAAGAAGCATATTAAATTTCATACATGTAGAACAATCATAAGAAGTAAATTAAAGTTCATACATGTAGAACAATAACATGAACAAAGACATACCATCCAGAGAGAGCCAAAACTAGACATATTGGGTGAAAAACCATAAAACATATAAAAGATCCACCATCAACAATAATGGACTAATGGAGATAAGGATGAACTCATAAGCATAGGTAGGGCAAATAAATAACTTCACCATATAACAAAGGAGGAATGTTGAGAGACACCCATAAACAAAAATACAAGAGGTCCCTATAGAACTATAAACAAAATAGATGAAGTGAAATAACTAAGCATGGAGAGGGATGTCCTTGGCTCCCAAGCACCTATCACCTTTGAAGATATTGAGTCATGCTTGACTGCATGGAGAATCCAACTTTTGATAATATATCTACTGAGGAATTCTGGAGGCCCCCATATGTGTGTGAATGAGATCTCATCAAAGTGTTGAGAGAGAGTCTTGATGTGGGCTAGATCCAATAGGAGAATTGAGAAAAGTTGAAGCTATTTATGTGGTTGGCCTAGTTGATTGTGACTTTAGAATACCCAAAAACATTGATGTCAGGGATAAATAACCACCTAACACAATAAAGGAGATCATCTATTGTTTATGTTGATGAATAGAGTATATTCAAGTCAATTGTTTTAGCATATTACAATTTACAGTTTAAATCTACGAGGAAATTCTACACTAAAGCTATGTTTGTATTGGTTTGATTGTAAAGGATAACTTTGAAGATTATTTTTGAGAAAAGATCAAGTTGGAGAGTGCCTCATTGATTGAAAAATGATTTCTTAAAATTTTGAATTCTTAAAACAATTTAATTTCCTTATGATGATGCTAGTAATGACATGGTGATGGTAACATGGATGTGCCATGGTGGTAGGCCTAGGGGTCTTTAATGAATCTTGATGGCTTAAGAGGTCTACACCGAGTCATGGCTAGGTGAAGGGTTGATATTAGGTCTAGGTAGTAAGGGTTGTAGTATCACATGAGTAATATTGGAACCTTTTCAAGTGATTTTGAAATGCACAACCCAAAAAAATATAATGGAATACATTAACAAAAACCTTCTCTTGTTTCCTATTTAACTAATACAACCATACGTTTTAGCAATGACGAAATGAAGCATGAGAGAATGTGCATTTAAGGGGTAGCTTATGGAGGGTTCTATGCCCATCCCCAAAATAAGCACCACATTGAAATTGAACAGGGATGTGGAAATGTTAGCCTTGATTATGATGAACATCAGAAAAGGATTTTGAGTTATGGAGCTATCTGAGTCCAACTATCATTGAAACGAGTAGATCTTGAGGGAAGCCTAGTGCGAATCAGGGGGATAATTCGAATGATAACCATACATTGGTAGATGACATACGAGTTATTGTGGGAAAAAATCAAATAATTTAGAAATGCTTTCATCTTCGACCATGTTCCATCGAACATTTGGAGGACCTGCTGTAGTATCCTCTCATATTACTCTGAATTTTTGGTTCCCTGGGGCTCCATTAACTCTCATCACCCCCCTCCTAGAGACCTATGGTCCTCTTATCCTGTAGGATTTTTTGATGGTGCATCCTCTTTTAACTCCTATGGATGTGGAATGGCCATTCATATCAACCCTGACCTCTTTTATAGGTTTTATTGGCATTGTGGCTTGGGATCTAATACTTGAGCCGAACTTCTTGCACTTTGGGGGGTCCTCCATTGTGCCCTCTGACTTGACGTACAATCTTTGTCTACCTTTGGTGACTCTAAATCTATTATTGACTGGGCTAACCACAGGGGTTCCCTAAATTCTCCTGCTCTCGAGACTTGGAAATTTTGAATCAGAGATTTGTTAGTGGTTTTTCTTCATCTTCCCATTTTGCACATCTACCAATCTCAAAATAGTGAAGCAGATCGACTATCCAAATTGGGTTGTTGCTCTCTCTCAAATCACATCATCTTCCAATAGTTCTTCTATGTCTCTATGACAGGGGGAGGTTCCATCCCATTACAACATTCTACGACTACAGGGTTCTCTGTGTGGAGCAAATTTTTGTTTTTCACTGTGTTAGCCTTATGATAGTTTTTTACGTTGTAGACATAAAGGATATGTGTCCTCTGATACCAGGCGACTCGATCATGTCAGTATACTTACAAATGTTTGGTCCAACTAAATGTATTTTCTATGTTTTTCTTTGTCGCAATTTGTGTATGTAGATATATGATGATTGGTCTGAACACATCTATGGCGATTGAGATTTACTCTCACTAAAAAGGATTTTTTCCTCTTTGAAAAAAGATATCAAATTCTATTCCAACCAACAATGGTATGCGATGAATTTATCTTTAGTATGACGATTGTCATCTCACATTTAGCTCATGTCATTTAGCGAAATCTCTTAGATATGTTATTCAATCCTAACACCTGAAACTCTTTGTCAAGGAGGCATTATAGGCCAATCAATTTGCACACTATGTTCGGTTCGGGTCTCAAGCTATACAACTTCGTTCTTTCATTAGTGAAATCAAACAGTGACAGAAAATGAAAACCAAAAAGAAGTGGAGCAAAGAATTTTTTTAAATCTGAGCCTTTTCTTCAAAACTGGTTCTCTATCCACTGCTTCTTCGCAGTAGGCTTAATACAGAAGTGGAAGAGACATATACAAAGACAAAGATAGAGGAAGAGGCAAAGAATGAAGCCCACAAACATAAAATAGAGACAAAATCAGAGGTAGAGAAAGAAGTGCAACAAGAGAAAACTCTCATTTCGGAGTAGAAGGAACAAAACCAATGCAAATATTTTTAATTCTAATGTTGATTTTGATTGTGTAGTAAACAAAAACGATTATGAAAAATAATTAAATTTCCTTGAAACATGGCTTACAACACCATGACGAAGTCTGCATAAAAGCTGTAGAAAGGAACCTTGAAGACATCTTAGAAGGTGAACAAATTAATGAAATTTTCAGGGATTGGAGTTTTGAAGAGATGAAACTGTATTATGGACTTATGTTGCAGCCAAAGATTGGTGATGAAAAGAACAATACAAAAGATGTCATGTGGAAGCAGTGCACATACAAGACGATTTCTGAAGAGGTCGAGGACATGCTTAGACAACATGGAAAAATGGAAGACCTTCAAATGAAGAAACTGAGCTTTGAAAAATACAACAAAGAGAAAACGTTGAAACGATTTAGAGGCTACAAGATCTTGAAGAAGAGAAGAAGAAAAGTAAATGTAGTTGAAATCAATATTTTTAAATCTCAGCCTTTTCTTCAAAACTCACTCTCTATCTCTTGCTTCTTCGAAGTAGGCTTCTTCAAACTTTTGTTGCTTTCTCAAAGAGTCTTACGCAAGCTCGCCTGTTCTCTTTGTTACTCTCATTTCGCTTGCGTCGCTGCTCTGAGGGAGTCTTATGCAAACTATTCAGAACTGACTCTCTATCTCTTGCTTCTTCGTAGTAGGATTCTTCAAACCTCTGTTGCTCTCTCAAAGAGTCTTACGCAAGCTCGCCTATTCTCTTTGTTACTCTCATTTCGCTCACTTCGCTGCTCTGAGGGAGTCTTATGCAAACTAGCTCCGATACCATGACACAAATGATTTCCATTATGTACCTTGACTTTTCAATCAAATCGCTGTCCCAATCCTATACTCCATTGTTTTGTTCTCTTCAATTTTTGTCAAACTAATGTATGAAGAAACTTTACATGGCTTTTAGATTGATGACACAACTTCTATCCACTCATTTTAGTTATAACTTCTATCCACTCAGAGATTTCGGGGTACCTGTTTAGGAATTTGATGACACAATTTGATACATTTGCACAATTCAAACCCCATCATGAAAGAGTTCAAAAGTATTTCTTCGGTTGAAATTTATTGTTACAAGTTTGACTTCAACTATACATGATCATATTTTGTCTCAGGCAAGAAATTTTAAAGCGATCAAAACAATCAAGTGCGCATTTAATGCCATATCACCAAGAAGATGAAAAATACATTTCAACTCAGATGAAAGATAACTTTTACTGAAGTCCAGCAAAGTTAGGTCTTAGTAAAAGATTTCGTGTGAAAGCGAGTACGGTGTTTACGGACAAGATTTATATTGCATACACAGATATACTTATGCTAACTGTAATTGTTATTGTGCCAGAATAAGTAAGATTCTGATCGAAATGACAAGCGAGCCATGACCTGAAAGTTATGGAGAAGCCAAAAGAAAAGAAGTGTCGAAGATAAAAGTTGTTTACACATATAATCTTCGACATGAATACAAACGCCGTTTTGTTATAACATCAGTATATCGAGGCAGCATAGCCAGCCACAAGATTATTAAACGGAATAGTAGAACTGTAAACGTTTTCATAATGACTTCCATATACTGAAGAAGTACTAGGGAAGTAAGCTGGGCCCTGCACATTCGAAACAATCCGCTGGATAAACAAACAGAGGGTACGAGCTAAAGCAGAGAGTTGCTGAATCATCAAGGTTAGGTTCCTGCTGGCAGGAATGAATAACCCCACCGAAAAGAGCATGTCCAACACGCCTGACATATTCCAACTAATATAATTTCTGATCAAATCAGCGCTTACAATACATTACCCCTGCCCTAGTTCTTCACCTCGAGGACTGGGATTTTATAGACTCAAAGTAACCTGATTAACTGCCATCTGTCTTCCCAACTTCCCTTCGCTTTCAAACGTCGAAATCATTATTAATTTCATAGGGTACGCTCTCCCACCCCGTCGTCTGTGGCAACTAATGTGGGCCTGTATATGCATACAATATTGGATAATGCATTTATTTAAATTAAATTTAAGCATAGATATGGAGAGCTCCACACATTAATGGGTCAGTAACATAAAAATAGATATATACAAACTCCAAGTAAATTACACAATATTTACTTGCGATCAGGACCGTGGTCGTCGGCGTCGGTATTGGTCATAGCACATAGTAAATCCAACCCTTAAAATCATTACTTGTAGATAATTGAATGTAGCCATTTCCAGAGAGTAGATAAACGAATGTGATTGATTGGAAATTCTTGTACTACGATTAGACCATTCCATGACTTTATAAATTGTAAAAATAAAGACTTTGTAAATTGTACAATTTATTTTTATGTATTGTTAAAATTTATTTTATGTATGTTACGAATGGGAAAAACGATTTTTCAAGCACTCCTATCGTAAAGTCTTCTAATGGTTACCAAAACTTGTACTACATATCTCCCATTTCTATTTCTCAAAATCTTTTTCGAATGGTTACCAAAACTTGTAGTACATGTCTCTTATTTCTATTTCTCAAAATTTTAGGGACAACCAGGTTAATCAGTCGAGTTTTTTGTAAGGTGATTGGTTAAGGTCTTATTGTGCGTTGTTTAGTAACTTTTATTTCTATTAGTTACTAATTTTTTGCTTTTAGTCTTATTTCCAAAAATAAATTACTAGTTGTCTCTCTTTGGTCAACTCCATTGTATGCTTAGATAGAAAATGCATAAAAAGAAAAAAACAATGGATGAGAGACATGTTTTCAAATTGCTCTTAACTTTAATTATAATTACCAATGGCTTAAATTAAGATGGTATTAAGATATTATGTCTTGGTTTAAATTAAGATGGTATTAAGATATTATGTCTCGTCTAAATCACTAGTGAATATGAAAATATGAAGATATGATAAATGAAAATACTAAAAGTAGAGTAATCCTAGCCATACAAATTAGATGATTAGGAAACAAAGATAGATATCAATTTAAATTAGGCATTAATAAAACAACTCACATACATCCAAGATTAAAAAAATCATAAAAATCAATTAAATTATCACTATATTATAAATTATTATTATTATTAATTGTAAAAAGAATTCATATATGATTTTAAAATATATGCATTTAAAATAAAACATGTAGCAAGAAAAATACAATAAAATAACAATAAATGAAAAGTGTGGGTAGCTTAGCCTTTGTTGGAGAAGCTAGAAAACATATAATGTATAGTTAAACTTAATATACACAAGAAAATGATGTTTTTTTCTTAGAAATTAACTAAAACAAGTTTAGTTCTTGCCACTCAAGTTATACATTATGTTTTGAAAAAAATTGCATAAAGAACTATAACCTACTTTGGTCAATGCTAAATTAATAGTGGTCTATAAGCAAATTGAATCCTATAAACTTGCTTTGGTAAGATCTAATAAATTGAGATGTGAAGTGGATAAAATCTGTTGCTTAGGACAATGACTTGCATAAATTTTGGTGCACATTAACCACTAGTAAGTCTACACATTTACAGTGTCACTTTTACATAAGTGTTGATGAAAGCATAAATAATGTTGGAAAGTAACTCCTAGCTAAAAAGCATGCATGAATATTGCAACCATACACATAAATTATGGCATAAAATATGTGAGGTAGTTGTCACATGGTATTATATTTTGCAATCCATGCAATAAGATCTTCAAGTTGCATTGGTCTATGTTAAACTAATAGTATTCAACATGATATGGGCACTTGTCAATTGTAAATTAAGTATGCACACCATCTTAACACAATATATTAATGTCATATCGTATATATCAATTATTAATACTATATAAATATTAAAAAGGTAAAATAAATATATATATACCATATACTATGTTAATAGCAATTGTATATAATATTATTATATTTATATTATACTAATGCTAAAAAATATTCACACAATTAGGAGTTTCAAGTAGAAAAAATCAAAACAATTGAAACATTTTTTTACTTTTTCTATTAGTTATGGGTGTTTTCTTTTTTTGGTTTTCATATTTCTTTATTGCCTCTTAATTTTAGCATTTTTATTTTATTTTTTTGTTTGTTTGTTTGTTTTTTCAATTTGTTTTACAATAACACTTCATTTATTTCCAACAATAAAATGATACAAAAATAAAATTCTAATATAATCACACAAACAAGAAATTATTTTCCTAATGTTTTATATTAACAAATAGTTAAATATTTATAGTAAAAGCACAACTAATGCAAATAATTGATTGCTATAGTCCTTAGCTTTGGTAAGCATTAATTAGAGTTCAATGCCATAAATAAAAACTAATTGGTAACCCAATCTGGACATGATATTTTCTATAATTAAATTGAAAAGAGCACAATTACCTTTGAGATAGTTCTCAACTCTCTATTCTAACTAGTAATGAAAATATTTGGTAGATATTCTTTGAAGATAAAATCCCTACCAGCGACTTAGTAATTATTTGTAACTAAATTAAAATTATAGAAGCCCTATTCCAAAATCAACAAACATATCATTATCAAAATCAAATTTTATATCGATATATATATATATATATATATATATATATATATATATATATAAGAAACAAGAATTGATATAAAAAATTAAAATAAATTATTATTTATATAATTAAGTATGCAATATAGATTTTACGTGAGGGTAGTGGTCATGGTGGTTATTACCATCCATTGAGACCAATATTGATTTGTGAAATATTAAAAAGTTATAGGGAATTGCCTAGTTTCCTTCAAAATATTATCTCTATACTTCAAATGTTTTAGAAGCATTCTTTATCCCCATTGTTTTGGCCAGTCAAAAGGTTAGGAAGGTTAGTATCATATCAATATTTTGAAATTGATATTTAATGTGGGTGTACATAGGAAATTCACATCGAAAGTTCCCTTCATACTCAATCTTCCTAGTGTATAAAGATGACAAATTCTTTGACCTATCACGTTTTACGAATTGTCCAACTACTTATTTCACAATGTAGCTTTTTAGGGTTTCTTGTTTTAACAATGTCATTTTTTCTCTTTATACTAATTAAAACGTAGAGACAATTGATCTTCTAGATTAGGTTTATTCACTTCTTTAATAACCCTAGTCACCCATTGGGGTGTATCACTATCTGTCTAAGTTGAAATTTTTGAATTTTCCTTTTCAATTCAATTCTTTTAGTATTAATGAAGCTTGTTTATTGCATTATATCATGCAACACATTCATGTATACGAATGTAATTACATAAATGACCATTTAAATTACTATTCACATGCAACACATATAAATATATGATTATTAATAGTGAAACGAATACAAATATAAGAATAATCACTTATCATTTAAGAGGTACAATTTCGAAAAAGAGGTCCCTTGTGTGGGAGAATATTTGGATTTGGTTCTTGAACCAAATTCATATGGTTGGCAAAAAGTGAAAAAAAAGAAAAACAAGAAGGAAAATATCAACACTAGATATTAGGTATGATTTTCTTTGTTATTTTATTATTTGTTTCTTAGCTGTTGATATAAGGTTCTTCATCATCAAAATAACCTATATGATTTTTTCTAGACCTATCTTCATACGCACTAAGTGTGTCTACAAAATGTATTTTTTATATTATGAATAAAAGTCATGTTTTTTTCCTATGGAAAAAATAAAAATAAAATCGCTTATTGTTTAAGGAGAGCATTAACTAGTTTTGAATCTTAGACATTCCACCCAACCATATAAAACATTGCTAATAATCTCTTAGTAGTATGCCCTTAGGGTGGGGACATGACTTCACAATCACAAAGGCTTATCTAAAACCAACTATGTCACCTAACTAATGACAACTATGACTAGGACTACGACACCAAACTTTGAGAACCTCCTACCAACATTCTCACATCCCCCATCAACGCACACAAACAAAGATATCACATCCCATTCTCTAAATTTGAAGTCCATCAAGTTCTGCCACTACTGTTCAATGGATTTTGAACTAGGTTGACTAAGTATGCCTTAGAGTGTCATTGCTTATAGAATTTCTGGTTACCCTTAAGGGATTTTCACTTGGTACCTCTTTTGCCTCATACCAAGGAAGCCTATCATGTTTTCCATGAATTCCACTAATATTTTACCAAGAGCTAATCATGTCATAGGGTAACATCTTCTTACCATCTAAGGAGTCTAATGACCTTCCCCCTTATGAATGATGCAATAGATGATGGGATGACTCTAAAAAACTCCACTGTCATTTGCATGTCGCTCCTTCAATAAATGACACTCTCTAAAGTCATTTTTATGGAATTAGGATAAAAAATGTGAATTTTCTTTACTTAGGCTTATTTTAATAGTGGCTTAGCTACCTAGAATTAAGGCTTCATAAATTATTCATTGGCTCCCCTTTCACACTTGTGGAGTCTTATCACCTCATACTCTCTCGTCTCACTTGGTATGCAACAATGTATTTTATTAATATGCATGTTATTTCATATTTACAAAACTAGGTTCTTTCACCTCAAAACATATAAACAGAAGCACACTGGCCTAAAATGCATATGTACTAGGATCATTAGCCCCATAATACTTCCTAGCTCACTAGCCTAAAAATGATATGTACATCACATACATGAAGGTATCATACTAGGGGTGTTATATTCCTCTCCCCCTTATTTATTTGTTGTCCTCAGTGCATCATATACATATACATACATACATATATATGTGTTTTTGTGTGTACACAACCAGACTTGCTCAAAAGGATGAGGCTTTTCTTCCCTCAAGGCATCTTTATGCTCCCATGTGGCATCCTCTGGAATAAATTTATCCACTCCACCTTCACCAAGGTGTTGGACTGATTCTAGAACACATTGACCTTCCTATCCAAAAATCCCACCAGTAATACCTAAAAGTCTCTCATAAGCTGAACTTGAATAATATTCTACTTAATTACATGATGAGAATTTGGAACAAAATGAAACACAATTTGGATATGCATGGATGTTGGTAGTGGAATTCTACATGAAATTGAGCCAATCTTCTCAAGTATTTCAAATGGCCCACAAATATGGTTACCAACTTTAAATAACCAACCAATTTCCATGAAATTTTATTTTCCTTCATGCTAAAGAAGACATGATCAACAACTCTGAGTTCCATATTTATCCTATTCTGATATGCATATATTTTCTTTCTATCTTGGGCATCCTTCAAAATATACTTGATTTTTGCTACTTTCTCTGTCATTTATGTGCAAAATTTTGCACCAACAATGGCCTTTTTCACTGCGTTATCACAACCAACAAGTGTATTGCGTTCTCTACAATATAAGGCCTCAAATGGGCTCATCCTTAGGAATTCTTTACATGGATATCTATATGCAAACTTCACCAAGTCCAAATATTCTTCCTATTTTGATGGTTTGTCCATCACATACATCCTTATCATATTCTCAATCACATAATTTACCCTTTGTTTTTGTCGATATGACTCTATATGGTATGTTGTACTGATGTTCAAATTGTTTCCAAATATGTTGAATAAACTTGTTCAAAATTTTGATGTTAAGTTTGGATCCAAGTCTAAAATAATTTCCTTAGCACATCATGTAACTTGGAAATTCCTTCATATATGTTTACGCTAATATTTTCCTTTGGAAAAAGAGCTACTTCTTCATGGATCTCACCCTTAGATATACTAATAGTGGGGTAGACACCATACAATATACTCCTAGATCTATTACACAACATGCATTGCATAAATTAAAAGAGAGTAGTAGGAATATTCATATGTTTGGTCCTTCACTTATTGATCTGATATGTGACTAGAAGAACTTCGAAAAATCCTACTCCAATTATTACAAATCTTTTTTGTTGTTGGTAACATTAGTATCCTAGACACATTGAAGACAAGAAGGGCATCGTTCTCTTTCTAGGAAAATATTTTTTAGTGCCAGAGATAAGATCTAATATGAAAATATTCAAATGCAACAATAAATCATATTACATGAGACAAGTATTGGGAAGAAATATTCATCGAGTTTATTTTCATTAACAAATGAATTCTTTACATATACCTTGGTTTTGTATGAGTCCTTCCTATATTTTTTTCTCTCCTTATCCTATTTAAGTTACTTGTTATGATCAAGCTCTCCACATTAATATCGATAAGTCATCTTGAGAAATCCACCAACGTAAGGGTAATACATTCTATGATTTTGCTATTTTTATCTAATGTTTGAAGTGTCTCATTATATATGCTTCTTATAAATATAGGAGGATGAATCTGGAAACCTATGCCTAATAAAATTTATGACAAAAGATTAAATTATTGATTCATTGCTAAAACATCTTATCCTAGTTTAAGTTGATCACCTTGGGAAACCCAATTCTAGAAGATTTAACACATTGCTCCTTTGTTGAAGACAAATAGTTATGGGAAGAGTTGCATCAATCCATTGTAACTAGTAGAGACTGATGTAATACCATTTTGCTACGGAAAGTGGGTTATGAAGCATAAAAGTGAAACTTTTCAAGGATATGGTAGTGACATCTCAACACTCCACGGATGTGAGCTAAGACTAGGTTCTTTTCCAAGCCTAAGTGTATTAAATAAACTGATAATAGATGTCCACTAAAGTACAAGGTCATAAGAAAATGAATGACTGAAATGCATTTGATATGGTGCTTCAATAAAAATTCAAGTAAGGAGCCATGGACAACCAAGGCATAATCATATATAGATCATCCTCAAGGTGTCCATACCCATGCTTGGTATTGTTATCACTCAAAAGTTTTCCCTAGAAGTTATCAGAAGAAGGAATCATCCAAGGTAACCACAAACCAATATTTTAGGCTTAGGTTCTAGCCAGCCTAAGTCTAGAGAGGGCTCTCTCTTTATAATTTAACTTTGTTTTATGAGATTTTAGGCTAGTTCTTAGTGTGCATGAGATTTTGTTTTGAATTGAGGGTTGGGTGGTGGAATTATTAGAGCAGATGGATATAGCTAGCTCTTCAAGCCATTGGGCCATGGAGTCAATCAATGGATAGCATAACTGGACTAGATCATTAAAGGGAATGTTCACAAGGCAGGCTAGCAAAGCAAAAGGAAAATCTTCAGGTCTAATGGATGAAATGATTCTAACCAGGGTGAAAGGGAAATGAAGAATCCTTGGATTGGGATCAGAATGGAGAACAGAAGGTGATCATGAACAAAGGGCAACTAAGAATCCTTTTTTATAGACCAGGGTAGAAACTACGGAAGCTAAGGAGAAATTAAGAATTCCCTAACTAAGATAGTTTAGCAGAAAACAATTAGAATGTAAATAGTCAAGACAGAGTGCATTCAAGCAATTTTTGAAATATCATTCCTTGTTATACATTTAGATTTTAGTTAACACTTGAGCACTCTTGAAAGATCAAAGGCATACTACATGCCCAGTTTCCGTATATGCGCAATATAGGGAAACTGTGCATATACGGAAGATGTGCGCATATACGGAAACTGGACATATACGGAAGATATGCGCGTGTCTTCCGTATATGCACAGTTTCCGTATATGCGCAATTTCTGTATATTGAATTTGCGCGTATACGATGCAGATACATGAACTTTCCTGCATGTGCATATCTTCCGTATATGCACGTCGTTCACGTATCTTCCTTTATGTTACAGAAATTGTGCGCATATACGGAAACTAGGCATATACGGAAGACATGCGCATATAAGGAAACTGGGCATATACGGAAGACATGTGCATATACGGAAACTGGGCATATACGGAAGATATGCGCATGTCTTCCGTATATCCCTAACTTTCATGTATGTGCATATCTTCCATATATGCACGTCGTTCATGTATCTGCATCGCAGATGCGCAAATTCCATATACAGAAATTGCACATTTTCAGAAACTGTGCATATACAGAAGACATGCGCATATCTTCCGTATATGCCCAGTTTCCGTATATGCGCATATCTTCCATATATACACAGTTTCCCTATATACGCAGTTTCTATAACATAAACGAAGATGTGTACAAATTCCATATACAGAAAATGCGCATATACGGAAATTGTGCATATACGGAAGATGTGCGCATATACGAAAACTGGGCATATACGGAAGACATGCCCATGTCTTCCGTATATCCCTAACTTTCCTGTATGTGCATACCTTCCGTATATGCACATCGTTCGTGTATCTGCATCGCAGATGCGCAAATTCCATATACAAAAATTGGGCATATACGGAAATTTGGCATATACAGAAGATATGTGCGTGTCTTCCGTATATGCACAGTTTCCGTATATGCGCAATTTCTATATATTGAATTTGCGCGTATACGATGCAGATACACGAACGACGTGCACATACCGAAGGTATGCACATACAGGAAAGTTAGGGATATACGGAAGACAAGCGCATGTCTTCCGTATATGACCAGTTTCCGTATATGCGCACATCTTCCGTATATGCCCAGTTTCCGTATATGCACACATCTTCCGCATATGCACAATTTCCGTATATGCGCAATTTATGTATATGGAATTTGCGTACATACGATGTAGAAGCATAAATGAAGATGTGTACAAATTCCATATACAGAAATTGCGCATATACGGAAGATGTGCACCGTTTTCGTATATGCGCACATCTTCCATATATGCACAGTTTCCGTATATGCGCAATTTATGTATATGGAATTTACGCATATACGATGCAGAATGTCTTCCGTATATGCCCAGTTTCCGTATATGCGCACATCTTCCGTATATGCACAGTTTCCGTATATGCCAAATTTCTGTATATGGAATTTGTACACATCTTCGTTTATGCTTCTGCATCATATATGCGCAAATTCCATATACATAAATTGCGCATATACGGAAACTGTGCATATACGGAAGATGTGCGCATATACGGAAACTGGGCATATACGGAAGATGTGCGCATATACGGAAACTGGGCATATACGGAAGATTTGTACACATCTTCCGTATATCCCTAACTTTCTTGTATGTGCATACCTTCCGTATATGCACGTCGTTCGTGTATCTGCATCGTATACGCGCAAATTCAATATACAGAAATTGCGCATATACGGAAACTGTGCATATACGGAAAACACGAACGACGTGCATATACGGAAGATATGCACATACAGGATCGTTCGTGTATCTGCATCGTATACGCGCAAATTCAATATACAGAAATTGCGCTTATACGGAAACTGTGCATATACGGAAGATATGCGCGTGTCTTCCGTATATGCACAATTTCCGTATATGCCCAATTTCTGTATATGGAATTTGCGCATCTGCGATGCAGATACACGAACGACGTGCATATACGGAAGGTATGCACATACAGGAAAGTTAGGGATATACGGAAGACATGCGCATGTCTTCCGTATATGCCCAGTTTCCGTATATGCGCACATCTTCCGTATATGCACAGTTTCCGTATATGCGCAATTTCTGTATATGGAATTTGTACACATCTTCGTTTATGTTATAGAAACTGCGTATATAGGGAAACTGTGCATATACGGAAGATGTGCGCATATACGGAAACTGGGCATATACGGAAGATGTGCGCATATACGGAAACTGGGCATATACGGAAGACATGCCCATATCTTCCGTATATCCCTAACTTTCCTATATGCGTAAATTCCATATACATAAATTGCGCATATACGGAAACTGTGCATATATGGAAGATGTGCGCATATACGGAAACGGTGCACATCTTCCGTAAATGCACAGTTTCCGTATATGCCAAATTTCTGTATATGGAATTTGTACACATCTTCGTTTATTCTTCTACATCGTATATGCGTAAATTCCATATACATAAATTGCGCATATATGGAAACTGTGCATATACGGAAGATGTGAGCATATACGGAAACTGGGCATATACGGAAGATATGCGCATATACGAAAACTGGGCATATACGGAAGACATGCCCATGTCTTTCGTATATCCCTAACTTTCCTGTATGTGCATACCTTCTGTATGTGCACGTCGTTCGTGTATCTGCATCGTATACGCACAAATTCAATATACAGAAATTGCGCATATACGGAAACTGTGCATATACGGAAGACACGCACATATCTTCCGTATATGCCAAATTTCCGTATATGCCCAATTTCTGTATATGGAATTTGCGCATCTGCGATGCAGATACACGAACGACGTGCATATACGGAAGGTATGCACATACAGGAAAGTTAGGGATATACAGAAGACATGGGCATGTCTTCCGTATATGCCCAGTTTCCGTATATGCGCACATCTTCTGTATATGCACAGTTTCCGTATATGCGCAATTTCTGTATATGGAATTTGTACACATCTTCGTTTATGTTATAGAAACTGCGTATATAGGGAAACTGTGCATATACGGAAGATGTGCGCATATACGGAAACTGGGCATATACGGAAGATATGCGCGTGTCTTCCGTATATGCACAGTTTCCGTATATGCGCAATTTCTGTATATGGAATTTGCGCATCTGCGATGCAGATACATGAACGACGTCAATATATGGAAGATATGTACATACAAGAAAGTTAGGGATATAAGGAAGACATGCGCATATCTTTCGTATATGCCCAGTTTCTGTATATGGCATGTCTTCCGTATATGCCCAGTTTCCGTATATGTGCATGTCTTCCGTATATGCCCAGTTTCCGTATATGCGCATGTCTTCCGTATATGCCCACCTTCCGTATATGCGCACAGTTTATGTAACATAAACGAAGATACGTGAACGACGTGCATATACGGAAGATATGCACATGCAGGAAAGTTCATGTATCTGCATCGTATACGCGCAAATTCAATATACAGAAATTGCGCATATACAGAAACTGGGCATATCCGGAAGGCATGCGCATGTCTTCCGTATATGCCTAGTTTCCGTATATGCGCACATCTTCCGTATATGCCTAGTTTCCGGAAGGCATGCGCATGTCTTCCGTATATGCCTAGTCTTCCGTATATGCCTAGTTTCCGGTGAAAATCCGGCAGTAATTTATTGAAATCGAAGTTTGATAACTAGTTTCTGCACAATGAAAGCGTCCCAGGGGTTTTTCAGGGTGCTGAATCCGAATATGCAGTTAAAACCATTTTAACTGCAAAAAATCATGATTTCATCTCAATTTCTTCCGCCGGATTCCGTCACCGAAATCTCAAAAAGTCGCATTATAGACAACTCCCTAATATTTACGGTGACATTAATGTGGACCTGTATATGCATACAATATTGGATAATGCATTTATTTAAATTAAATTTAAGCATAGACATGTACAGCTCCACACATTAATGGGTCAATAAATAACACAATATTTACTTGCGATCAGGACCGTGGTCGTCGGCGTCGGTATTGGTCATAGCACATAGTAAATCCAACCCTTAAAATCATTACTTGTAGATAATTGAATGTAGCCATTTCTAGAGAGTAGATAAACGAATGTGATTGATTGGAAATTCTTGTACTACGATTAGACCATTCCATGACTTTATAAATTGTAAAAATAAAGACTTTGTAAATTGTATAATTTATTTTTATGTATTGTTAAAATTTATTTTATGTATGTTAGGAATGGGAAAAACGATTTTTCAAGCACTCCTACCGTAAAGTCTTGAAATGGTTACCAAAACTTGTACTACATATCTCCCATTTCTATTTTTCAAAATCTTCTTCTAATGGTTACCAAAACTTGTACTACATGTCTCTCATTTCTATTTCTTAAAATCTTAGGGACAACCAGAGGTTAATAAGTCCAGTGGTTTGTAAGGTGACTGGTTAAGGTCTTATTGTGCGATGTTTAGTAACATCTATTTCTATTAGTTACTAGTTTTTTGCTTTTAGTTTTATTTCCAAAAATAAACTACTAGTTGTCTCTTTTTGGTCAACTCCATGGTATGCTTAGATAGAAAATGCATAAGAAAAAAAAAACAATGGATGAGAGACATGTTTTCAAATTTCTCTTAACTTTAATTATAATTACCAATGGTTTAAATTAAGATGGTATTAAGATATTATGTCTCGTCTAAATCACTAGTGAATATGAAAATATGAAAATAAGATAAATGAAAATACTAAAACTAGAGTAATCCTAGCCATACAAATTAAATGATTAGGAAACAAAGATAGATATCAATTTAAATTAGGCATTAATAAAACAACTCACATACATCCAAGATTAAAAAAATCATAAAAATCAATTAAATTATCACTATATTCTAAATTATTATTATTATTATTGTTAATTGTAAAAATAATTCATATATGATTTTAAAATATATGCATTTAAAATAAAACATGTAGCAAGAAAAATATAATAAAATAACAAAAAATGAAAAGTGTGGGTAGCTTAGTCTTTGTTGGAGAAGCTAGAAAATATATAATGTATAGTTAAACTTAATATACACAAGAAAATGATGTTTTTTTTGTTAGAAATTAACTAAAACAAGTGTAGTTCTTGCCACTCAAATTATACATTATGTTTTGAAAAGAATTGCAGAAAGAACTATAACCTACTTTGGTCAATGCTAAATTAATAGTGGTCTATAAGCAAATTGAATCCTATAAACTTGCTTTGGTAAGATCTAATAAATTGAGATGTGAAGTGGATAAAATCTTTGCTTAGGACAAGGACTTGCATAAATTTTGGTGCACATTAACCACTAGTAAGTCTACACATTTACAGTGTCACTTTTATATAAGTGTTGATGAAAGCATAAATAATGTTGGAAAGTAACTCCTAGCTAAAAAGCATGCATGAATATTGCAACCATACACATAAATTATGGCATAAAATATGTGAGGTAGTTGTCACATGGTATTATATTTTGCAATCCATGCAATAAGATCTTCAAGTTGCATTGGTCTAGTTAAACTAATAGTGTTCAACATGATATGGGCACTTATCAATTGTAAATTAAGTATGCACACCATCTTAACACAATATATTAATGTCATATCGTATATATCAATTATTAATACTATATAAATATTAAAAAGGTAAAATAAATATATATACCATATACTATGTTAATAGCAATTGTATATAATATTATTATATTTATATTATACTAATGTTAAAAAATATTCACACAATTAGGAGTTTCAAGTAGAAAAAATCAAAACACTTGAAACATTTTTTTACTTTTTCTATTAGTTCTGGGTGTTTTCTTTTTTTGGTTTTCATATTTCTTTATTGCCTCTTAATTTTAGCATTTTTATTTTATTTGTTTGTTTGTTTGTTTTTTCAATTTTGTTTTACAATAACACTTCATTTATTTCCAACAATAAAATGATACAAAAATAAAATTCTAATATAATCACACAAATAAGAAATTATTTTCCTAATGTTTTATATTAACAAATAGTTCAATATTTATAGTAAAAGCACAACTAATGCAAATAATTGATTGCTATATTCCTTAGCTTCGGTAAGGATTAATTAGGGTTCAATGCCATAAATAAAAACTAACTGGGAACCCAATCTGGACATGATATTTTCTATAATTAAATTGAAAAGAGCACAATTACCTTTGAGATAGTTCTCAACTCTCTATTCTAACTAGTAATGAAAATATTTGGTAGATATTCTTTGAAGATAAAATCCCTGCCACGGACCTAGTAATTATTTGTAACTAAATTAAAATTATAGAAGCCCTATTCCAAAATCAGCACACACATCATTATTAAAATCAAATTATATATATATATATATATATATATATATATATATATATATATATATATATATATATATATAGATAAGAGACAAGAATTTATATAAAAAATTAAAATAAATTATTATTTATATAATTAAGTATGCAATATAGATTTTACGTGAGGGTAGTGGTCATGGTGGTTATTACCATCCATTGAGACCAATATTGATTTGTGAAATATTAAAAAGTTATAGGGAATTGCCTAGTTTCCTTCAAAATATTATCTCTATACTTGAAATGTTTTAGAAGTGTTCTTTATCCCCATTGTTTTGGCCAGTCAAAAGGTTAGGAAGGTTAGTATCATATCAATATTTGAAATTGATATTTAATGTGGGTGTACATAGGAAATTCACATAGAAAGTTCCCTTCATACTCAATCTTCCTAGTGTATAAAGATGAAAAATTCTTTTGACCCATCACGTTTTACGAAGTGTCCAACTACTTATTTCACAATGTAGCTTTTTAGAGTTTTCTTGTTTTAACAATGTCATTTTTTTTCTTTATACTAATTAAGACGTAGAGACAATTGATCTTCTATATTAGGTTTATTCACTTCTTTAATAACCCTAGTCACCCATTGGGGTGTATCACTACCTGTCTAAGTTGAAATTTTTGAATTTTCCTTTTCAATTCAATTCTTTTAGCATTAATGAAGCTTGTTTATTGCATTATATCATGCAACACATTCATGTATACAGATGTAATTACATAAATGACCATTCAAATTACTATTCACATGCAACACATATAAATATATGATTATTAATAGTGAAACGAATATAAATATAAGAATAATCACTTATCATTTAAGAGGTATGATTTCGAAAAAGAGGTCCCTTCTGTGGGAGAATATTTGGATTTGGTTCTTGAACCAAATTCATATGGTTGGCAAAAAGTGAAAAAAAAGAAAAACAAAAAGGAAAATATCAACACTAGATATTAGCTATGATTTTCTTTGTTATTTTATTGTTTGTTTCTTAGCTGATGATCTAAGGTTCTTCATCATCAAAATAACATATATGCTTTTTTTTAGACCTATCTTCATACGCACTAAGTGTGTCTACAAAATGTATTTTTTATATTATGAATAAAAGTCATGTTTTTTTCCTATGGAAAAAATAAAAATAAAATCGCTTATTGTTTAAGGAGAGCATTAACTAGTTGCGAATCTTAGACGTTCCACCCAACCATATAAAACATTGCTAATAATCTCTTAGTAGCATTCCCTTAGGGTGGGGCCATGACTTCACAATCACAAAGGCTTATCTAAAACCAACTATGTCACCTAACTAATGACAACTATGACTAGGACTACGACACCAAACTTTGAGAGCCTCCTACCAACATTCTCACATCCCTCATCATCCCACACAAACAAAGATATCACATCCCATTCTCTAAATTTGAAGTCCATCAAGTTCTGCCACTACTGTTCAATGGATTTTGAACTAGGTTGACTAAGGATGCCTTAGAGTGTCATGGCTTATAGAATTTCTAGTTACCCTTAAGGGATTTTCAATTGGTACCTCTTTTGCCTCATACCAAGGAAGCCTATCATGTTTTCCATGAACTCCATTAATATTTTACCAAGAGCTAATCATGTCATAGGGTAACACCTTCTTACCATCCAAGGAGTCTAATAACCTTCCCCCTTATGAATGATGCAATAGATGATGGGATGACTCTAAAAAACTCCATTGTCATTTGCATGTCACTCCTTCAATAAACGACACTCTCTAAAGTCATTTTTATGGAATTAGGATAAAAAATGTGCATTTTCTTTACTTAGGCTTATTTTAATAGTGGCTTAGCTACCTAGAATTAAGGCTTCATAAATTATTCATTGGCTTCCCTTTCACACTTGTGGAGTATTATCACCTCATACTCTCTTGTCTCACTTGGTATGAAACAATGTATTTTATTAATATGCATGTTATTTCATATTTACAAAACTAGGTTCTTTCACCTCAAAACATATAAACAGAAGCACACTGGCCTGAAATGCATATGTACTGGGATCATTAGCCCCATAATACTTCCTAGCTCACTAGCCTAAAAATGATATGTACATCACATACATGAAGGTATCATACTAGGGGTGTTATATTCCTCTCCCCCTTATTTATGTGTTGTCCTCAGTGCATCATATACATATACATACATACATATATATGTGTTTTTGTGTGTACACAACCAGAATTGCTCAAAAGGATGAGGCTTTTCTTCCCTCAAGGCATCTTTATGCTCCCATGTGGCATCCTCTGGAATAAATTTATCCACTCCACCTTCACCATGGTGTTGGATTGATTCTAGAACACCTTGACCTTCCTATCCAAAAATCCCACCGGTAATACCTAAAATTCTCCCATAAGCTCAACTTGAATAATATTCTACTTAATTACATGATGAGAATTAGGAACAAAATGAAACACAATTTGAATATGAATGGATGTTGGTAGTGGAATTCTACATGAAATTGAGCCAATCTTCTCAAGGATTTCAAATAGCCCACAAATATGGTTACCAACTTTAAATAACCAGCCAATTTCCATGAAATTTTATTTTCATTCACGCTTAAGAAGACATGATCAACAAACCTGAGTTCCATATTTATCCTATTCTGATATGCATATATTTTCTTGCTATCTTGGGCATCCTTCAAAATATACTTGATTTTTGCTACTTTCTCTTTCATTTATGTGCAAAATGTTGCACCAACAATGGCCTTTTGCACTACGCTATCCCAACCAACAAGTGTATTGCGTTCTCTAGAATATAAGGCTTAAAATGGGCTCATCCTTAGGAATTATTTGTATGGATATCTATATGAAAACTTCACCAATTCCAAATATTCTTCCTATTTTGATGGTTTTTCCATCACATACATCCTTATCATATTCTCAATCACATAATTTACCCTTTGTTTTTGTCGATATGACCTTATATGGTATGTTGTACTGATGTTCAAATTGTTTCCAAATATGTTGAATAAACTTGTTCAAAAGTTTGATGTGAAGTTTGGATCCAAGTCTAAAATAATTTCCCTAGCACATCATGTAACTTGGAAATTCCTTCATATATGTTTACGCTAATATTTTCCTTTGGAAAAAGAGCTACTTATTCATGGATCTCACTCTTAGATATACTAATAGTGGGGTAGACACCATACAATATACTCCTAGATCTATTACACAACATGCATTGCATAAATTAAAAGAGAGTAGTAGGAATATGCATATGTTTGGTCCTTCACTTATTGATCTGATATGTGACTAGAAGAACTTCGAAAAATCCTACTCAATTATTACAGATCTTTTTTGTTGTTTGTAGCATTAGTATCCTACACACATTGAAGACAAGAAGGGCATCGTTCTCTTTCTAGGAAAATATTTTTTAGTGCCAGAGATAAGATCTAATATGAAAATATTCAAATGCAACAATAAATCATATTACATGAGACAAGTATTGGGAAGAAATATTCATCAAGTTTATTTTCATTAACAAATGAATTATTTACATATACCTTGGTTTTGTATGAGTCCTTCCTATATTTTCTTCTCTCCTTATCATATTTAAGTTACTTGTTATGACCAAGCTCTCCACATTAATATCGATAAGTCATCTTGAGAAATCCACCAACGTAAGGGTAATACATTCTATGCTTTTGCTATTTTTATCTAATGTTTGAAGTGTCTCATTATATATGCTTCTTATAAATATAGGAGGATGAATCTGGAAACCTATGCCTATTAAAATTTATGATAAAAGATTAAATTATTGATTCATTGCTAAAACATCTTATCCTAGTTCAAGTTGATCACCTTGGGAAACCCAATTCTAGAAGATTTAACACATTGCTCCTTTGTTGAAGACAAATAGTTATGGGAAGAGTTGCATCTATCCATTGTAACTAGTAGAGACTGATGTAATACCATTTTTCTACGGAAAGTGGGTTATGAAGCATAAAAGTGAAACTTTTCAAGGATATGGTAGTGACATCTCAACACTCCACGGATGTGAGCTAAGACTAGGTTCTTTTCCAAGCCTAAGTGTATTAAATAAACTGATAATAGATGTCCACTAAAGTACAAGGTCATAAGAAAATGAATGATTGAAATGCATTTGATATGGTGCTTCAATAAAAATTCAAGGAAGGAGCCATGGACAACCAAGGCATAATCATATATAGATCATCATCAAGGTGTCCATACCCATGCTTGGTATTGTTATCACTCAAAAGTTTTCCCTAGAAGTTATCAGAAGAAGAAATCATCTCATGTAACCTAAGTCTAGAGAGGGCTCTCTCTTTATAATTTAACTTTGTTTTATGAGATTTTAGGCTAGTTCTTGGTGTGCATGAGAATTTGTTTTGAATTTACGGTTGGGTGGTGGAATTATTAGAGCAGATGGATAGAGCTAGGTGTTCAAGCCATTGGGCTATGGAGTCAATCAATGGATAGCATAACTGGACCAGATCATTAAAGGGAATGTTCACAGGGCAAGCTAGCAAAGCAAAAGGCAAATCTTTAGGTCTAAGGGATGAAATGATTCTAACTAGGGTGAAAGGGCAATGAAGAATCCTTGGATTGGGATCATAATGGAGAACAGAGGGTGGTCATGAACAAAGGGCAACTAAGAATCCTTTTTTATAGACCAGGGTAGAAACTACGGAAGCTAAGGAGAAAATAAGAATTCCCTAACTAAGATAGTTTAGCAGAAAACAATTAGAATGTAAATAGTCAAGATAGAGTGCATTCAAGCAATTTTTGAAATATCATTCCTTGTTATACATTTAGATTCTAGAGAAACAGATAAGATTATGAAGAAACATAAGAAAAACAACAATAAACATGAGAGAATACTTATTTGTATTTCGCTTTACACAAGAATCCTGTAAAATATCTGATCTTTATTCCTTGATCCAGCAAGCCAATCCAGTCATTGATACAATAGAATTTTGATTTGAGAGAAAAAGTCTATAGAAATGTCTTGGAATCCACCCTACATACTTTGAAATGTGAAGTATTTATACAAAAAATAATTACAAAATATATCATAACAGTTTGAGATTTAATCTAGGAAATAAAATATCTTCATGCATGAAGATAGAGACAGATGTGAAATTGCTTCTTGTTGTCCCTTTTATTGTGGTGTTGCTGGTTGTTTCTGTTGAGTTTTAAGCCCTTTAAGCTGGTTGATGGTTGTGGTATTTCCACGCTTGAGTCTTCTTTACTTTGATCTTTCACTGATACTCTTTGACTCTGTCACTCTTTGACCCTGCTTATCTGTCTTTCACCTGTTTCACCTAGCTGCCTTCAGATTTACTGTGGTAACTTTCTGTTGTAAAATCTTTTCAAAGTAAATCTATCATTTTATCCCACCATTCTGCTTCAGGCAATCTCACCTTTAACATTCTCCTGTAAATTTCGTCTGCCTCTATGTATTTTGCAAAATTAGGCTTGGTGAGAAACAGATGTTTCACCTCATGTTCTAAGAAAAAAAGGTTCTCTAATGTATCATACAACACTTTTCCAGTGGGCAAAGCTTTAATGCCTGAAGTGTTGGCTTGCTCCTTGGCCAGCCTCCTTAGTCTATCACTATAATCCAATTGGGTCATGAGTTTATCATTGATGACCATAGGACTGGGGAGGTCTTTGTCCCTTAAAATTTGAAATTTGGCCATAAACTTGTCAATGGCCACATGCATGTTGTGGCATTTGTCTTCCAAGTTGAGCATAAGGTTTCTTTTGGAAAGAACCTTTTTGATTTCTAGGATGGCTTCAGTCCTATCTTCTACACTAAGCTCATGGAGCTCATACTTGTTCTTACTGTTTAGGAGGTGGATGAGTCGATTTGCATCCTGTGGTTGGTCTCCTAATTCTTCCCTTACTTTCTAGATAGCCTTAGTGGCTACCTTCACCAATTCAGTTTGATCAAATATAACTTGAATTGATGGCCAAATATCATTGAAAGAGTCAATGATATTGGCCCAAAGCATTTCTTTAGTCTGTCGTAGTGGCTTCTGCAATGCCAAATCTTTCCCTACAACTTTGTTTTTTTCACCAATCCTTAGGGTTTCTGTGTTTCCTCTATTTGCTGAATTTGGGCAAGTTTATAGTCAGTTTCTTTTGGAGGTGGAACTATTGGTGCCAATGATGCTGCCAGTGTGGAAGGAACTGTTGTTGTCACTGTGGGAATGGTAATTGTGGAAGTTGTTGCCAAGTCACTTTGCTTGGACTGAATCAAAATGTCCAACTCCTTTTCTATTTCTTTAAGATGATCATTGAGCTTTAGGATTAGGTCCATAAGCTCTTCATGTTGTTTTTGTGCTTCTAGGACTTCCATGGTTTGAGGGTGATGCAGCTGAGGAATTTTGAGCTGCTTCTTCAGTGCAATAATGTCATCATTCTTCTTTTTGATCAGCTGCTCTGTTGCTTTTACATCCTTGGGATCATGTCCCAATCCTATCACTAAGTCCTCTAAGGACTTGATTCTTGTATCTTTGGCCTGTGAAGAGGCCTTCTCCAATTGAAATTGAGCCGACATATTATTTAGAGAGTTATGCATTTGCTGGGCTGCAATGGCCTTCCCTGTTAGTGTAGAATAAATCATCTCACCTGTTTGTTTATGTAGCTCAATCTGGTCAATGGGATGAATATCCCTTGCCAATACTTCAAAATCCACTCTTTTGAAATCTATTGCTGCCCTTGGCTGTTGAGTGGTTAGTTTGATGAAGGTCATTTGCATCTTCCCCTCTTTTATGTCATAGGCTGACATGAGCCTTGTTTAATTGGTAGGGGTCATTTTTAGGTACTGTGTGTATGTCTGGGCTTTCAACCTCTCATTTCTGGCCTTTATCTCTTTGTATCTCTCTTTTATGTCATGATCTTTGTTTGTTGGCATTTTGAAAGAGGATACCTCAACACTCTACTGACTTTCCAACATCTCAGTGTGTGATGTGGAAGGTTCTAGGATGCCTCCAAATGGAGTTGCTTGCCTACTCCTATCTCTTTTTGTGATGGTAACCTCAGCTGTCTCTTCTGTATATTCCTGCTCTAAGATAGGATTAATTCTTTGTCTCTTTGTCTGGCTTGTCTCTGCATAGGCTTGAGGTGTTGTTATTCCTGAAGGAGTGGCCCCTTCCCTATTTCTCTTGAGGTTTTTCTCCTCATTTAGAGGAGTCTGGAAGACTGTGGGAGTACTCATTGTGGCCTCTGGTCTATCTGCTTTCTCTGATTGTTCTGGTATATCTGATTGGTCTGGTGCTTCTGATTCTTCTTGTGCCTATGACTCTTCATGTATCTGTGATTCTTCTTGGACCTGTGATTCTCCTGGGACCTGCAGGAAATAACCATCATCAAGCTGTTTCTCTAGATCAATTAAAGTGTTTTTCGCAACAACTTCAATGTTATCCCTATCTTCTAAGGTGTTTTCCACCCTTTCCAGTTGGTTGGCATACTTTTCTATTGCAGGGATTCAATGATGAATGTAGGGAGCCATCTTGTTTTTCTCTCTTCTATTGTAGATGAAATCCAAAGGATCATACCTACATATGAAGGTCCATTTTAGATTTAACCTTTGAATGATTTCATCTGCCTCCTTTCCAGCTTCTCGGCTATTACAAATAAAGGGGCCTAATTGGTCTTTGATTCTGAGCTAGGCCTTCTTTTTGGCTTTGACAAAATGTACCTCATCTGAATTGATTATCTTCCTGTAGTACTCTAGAGCAAATAATCTCATTGGGAAGTATTTGGGTAGTTTATAAGGGGCCAGCTCACAACCATAAATTCTAATCTCAGTGTGGTTTTAGTACAAGTACCAATCCCCTACATTGGATTGTTTTGAGAGCTGCAGGATCCTCCTTATATCTGAACCAATTCTTGGAGGAGGGATACCTATCATCATTGTCACAATGGGATGCACAAATAGGTCTATGAAGTTAGTATATGAATATGGAGAGTCACATTTGTGGATCAGTGGAGTCCAGAAAATTACTGATCTAGGGTGACCTTTTGTGTCAAGCTTCTGAAGAGTAAATGGGAACTTATCAGCTTGGTAGTATAAAAAGAGGTGATACAAAACATAGGAGTACTTGAAGACTCACTCATTACTCATCCTAAGGAACTAGTCATGCATTCTATCAGCTATAAACTTGGCATAATCATAAATAACAGCAGGAGGCTATCCTGGAGTGTATATGGACATGAAAGCCAAGATGATCTCATCTATATACTCACTGGTGGTATAACCTAGGACACTGGATATCATTGCCACAATGTCTTGGCCAAATGGGGAAAATATGGTAGACACATATGGAGGAGGTTCCTTGGGGGTATACTTCTCTTCTACAATATAAGTTTGGATTATCTGAGCCAATCTTGCAGGGCTAAGCTTGGGAAATAAGTCCAATAGATCTCCAATGGAAAGGGGAGTCAAGTTTTGGCCAGGTTGAAGTTGCAGCATCTCATTTATTGATTCAGCAGTGATGGTGAAAAGTATAGTCTGGTTGGGGGACATCACTGCTCTTTGGCTGGGGATATAGTTTGCATGGCAGTAATGGACAATTTCTAAGGAAATGTGAACTTCAGGGAATTGGTACTTGCGCAAATTGGACTCCGAAAATCCAATTTTATCATCATGGTTCAAGTATTGGTCTCTATATCGACAGTAGAGTTTGAAAGGGGATTCAAGGACAGAGGTGTCCTTTATCTAGAAATCCTTGTCTGCCAGGGGGAGATGGTCTAAGTCTAGATGAGGAGTGGAAATAGGTCTCACATCCATGGCAATTGGGGCAGCCATTCTCAGTTCTTGTGGATTTGAGAATGGGGGAAGTGATTTTTAGTTTTTAAGGGAAAAGGTGGTTGAGTATAGTGTAAGCTTAAGTTACTTGAGTTCCTTTAATTATTTTTCACTTTAACTAACAAACTCAGTAACTGGTTCTGAAATTTAGAGGTTTTCCAATGAATTTTGATTTAAATACTTGGAATTAGGGAGAACTAGATTTGAACAAGTCGGCTGGAAATTGTGAATGTTTGAAAAGGTTCTGAGTAGGCTGGAGAGCAAACTGGGTGCTTTGTGGTGTCTTTAGGGTGCAATTGGATGTAGGTTGACAACTTCAACGTTCAGAGGTGTGTGCATGGAGCTTTTCAGTTGAAAAATGATAAAACAAAATTATTTGGTGCTTTTTTGGCTTTATGCGCAAAAAATCAATTTTGGCGGTTACGGGTGAATAGTGGTCATTTTTCGTGTAGCGGGGTGAATAGTGGCTTTTTTGGTATGTAGCGGGCAGGCAGTGAGTGGTTTCGATCACACTGCTTTTGGGCGCTTGGTGGTATTGGGGGCAGGTCGCCCGATTCCATTCATTGAGCGACACGTAGCCTCAGGGGCCCAGTGGAAAACAACCCATTTCAGGCGGGTAATGTTCGAACGTTGGGGCTTGTCCGAAATGGATGTGGGCCATCCGATGTGAAGGGGAGCGATCGTGCGGTGATCAGGCAGTGGAGTTGCGTGAAGGGTAGTGGGGGGGCCCGATGGGTAATTAAGTGTGGCAATTTTAAGTTAATGAGGGATTAAGGCGGGGTTAAGGCATTAGGGTCATTAGGGGAGGGTTTAATTGGGTTTTTAACTAACTTAATGGCGGATCAATTAGTTAGTGGGTTTGGGTAGAAAATCATAGTCTATATAATTAAACTAGGGCTGGGTGTTAATTAATATTTGTGGAATTAAGTATATATGGGAAAACGGGTTTTTGTTTGGGAATTTAATAAATAAATTAGTAATAGTAAAATTAGCAGAAAGGGGCACAATACCCTAAGTATATGATATTTCATGTTTTAATGCTTTTCCGATAATAACATAAAAACTTAGGATATAATGTTTTTTGTGGGGTTTTTATATGAAAATGAGTTATGTGGGGGAATGAATGTTTATGAGGGGGTTTTAATACTTATGGCCTATAAGTCATTGAGCCAAGGGTCCGGTCCCTCCAAGATTCAGAGAAATGCTCTGAGCCTCTTTGACTTAGGGTTTTTAAGTACTTTGATCTTCATTGTGGGAAATTAGTTAAGTGAAAGGTGAAATGAATGAGGGAAATTAATTAATTGACTTTGATATCCATCTGCATGCTTGAGTGCCCATTGACATTTGGAACTTTTATGATGAAAAAGATGATAAACATGCTTTTGTCTAACCAATCATCATACTTCTGCAACCTTTCTTCTACTTACCCATCTACTCATCGTACCATTTTCACTTCTCTTTATTAGGGTGCATTTGAGCTAGCAAACACTTATCAAACATTTTTCTTTCTTTTTATAATAGTAAACTAACTAAATCTAACCTTATTACATCCAAGGCCTTAGATTAAACAATTGAGCTCCTTTTATTTACTCTACCTATCTAATTATCTGCCAAGATTAAATAGTTTGGTTAGATTTTTATTCTCTATCTATAGACATGAAATTGAAACATGAAATAGCCAAGTTTAAACATTTTGATTATCATGGATTATGGCAAAGATTACAAACTGCACACAATCATTTATTATGCACAATAAGTAAATAGTAGTGGAATTTTGACTTGCACACTTTCATGGTCCTTTTCTTTTATTGGGGTTCATATTTTTCATATTTTTTGACCTTCTTATTCTTTTTGTCCTTTGATTATTATTTTAGGACATACCCTCTTTATATTGTTTAAATTTTTTGAATATGGAAAACATTTGCAAAAAGCAAAGGTATGCACATATTACACGTTTAATCAGCCACTCAAAAATTATGACTCCTATTGGTATAGGAACCTAATAGTGGCTCCACTTGGGGATGGCATTTTTTGGTGGAATGTCAAGAACTTTGTAGACCAATGGCATTCTGAATTGTTGCGATGTTATCTTGCAACTTTCCCTTTTCATGTTTCTGCATTATTACTATTTCTGACAGTAAAACTTTTGAAGCTTAGGGCCTTCTCTTCGGGCTTCAACTTCAAAAAATCACCATCCAATCCACTCTATAGTTTTGAAAGTAAAGTATGTACAAATGATTAGTAAAATCAATAACTAGGCTCAATATAGTGTTTGAGCATTCGAACATTAACTGGTCCTCCTTCTTCTGTGCCATCCATTTCTCTAAGGAAGAAAGCATTATTACCTCTGAAAGCATAAATGATATATGGGCCTTTCCATAGGAAATAAAATTTACCATGTTTACCTTTATCCTCTCTTCTTGAATCCCATTTTAGAACTTTGTCTCCTAGTGTTGTGGGGGAAAAATGCCTATGCAGGACGATCCTATCCACCTAAGGTGTGACAGCGCCTTAGCAACAAACGAATACAGCTATTATGATTTCTTCCTTTATGAAATGTGAAAGAGGGGAGATCGGCAGACTTACCATTGTCTTGCGGTTGTCCCTCAAACTAGATCCTCTTCTCTTTGTGTATCCACAGCTACTTGCCTCCTCGTTTGATCAAGAGAACGGCTACTTGAATCCCATGAGATCACAAGAGAACATCTACCTGTGACAAGAGAACAGCTACTTGCGACAAGAGAAGAACACAATACAAAGGCAAATATACATATTCATAAATGATTTAGGATTAGAAGTAAATCAAATATACTAATGCAATCATACAAAATACACCAGCATATAGGAAAGAATCAAGATAGCTTTATTGAAAGTAACAGGATTCAGGAAGTGATACAACCCATAGGGCTCCAACCCAGCATCTCCTTCCCAGCAGAATGAAATTCCTTCTTCAGCTCCTTTCAAAGCATAACACACCCAATGTTTCTAGCCACAAACCAACAGCAATTCTTTGCAAATACCAAATTCCAGCCTCTTTGACCTCATGGAGAGAGATCTATATATAGGGATATTGGAGAGAGGATGAGTCAGCATGAGATCTGACTAGTGTCCTCTCCCTCTGTTAGTTCTTGAGTCCACTTGGAGGTTCTTGCTTCCACTTGGAGATTTGGAACCTCTTACTCATCACCAGTCGAATTCCCTGATCCAAGTGTCATTTCAGAAGATTCCTGGGCATTGACACCTTGAGGAATGACTCTGCCACTTGTCCAAACTCGCTCAGCGCAGGTAGCCTTTGTTGCAGTTGACATTCAACGCAGGTAGACAGTGGAGCAGTTGACATTCAGCGCAGATGCTCAGTGGAGCAGTTGACATGATCTAGAATTGCCTTGTTTTTGAGTGTTTTCAGGTGGAGAACTTTTGTGAATTGCTGTGGTTTGCTGGCCTTGTTGCTCTAGGGGTAGGAACAACATGTTTAGGGACTTTGGATCCCTTGATTATTAACATTTCATGCTCAGTGATGCGAGGCACAAAAATGTCTATAACAGTTGCCCCCTAAAGTATGAGGTCGTTTATCGGGTGAAATGCTTTATCCAGGAGGGTCCGAAGTTCATCCATCTGCTGGGAGGAGACCTGTAATAAAATACAATACAATACATTATGATTCATACTGCTTTCATGATCTAGCTGAGGCAGGCATTCCCATGCTCAACTTTATAAATTCATTTTTGTACATAGAACAGACGATCGTCTGATGGTAGACTGATAATTTTGGTGAAATTATCATCCTTTGAGTAGGATGATCATCTGCTGCAATGATGTACATGTCAAATGTCTTTATTTTTCCTGAATATATATCGTAGCCCGGATGGATGAAACTAGATCCGGGGTCTTCAAACTCGTTCGATCTTCACTCTAAGTACAAGTCGATCCATGTGAGAATTGCGCTGAAGTCGAACATGGAAAGACATCGCTTGATTACCGGTCAATGATGTAAACCGTTAACAAGCGCGAGAGGAATCACCGATAATGATAATGACCCTCAAGGTACTGCAGTACAATTCACGTGGTGTGAATAAAGGACTTGGCGTCGAACACCACGCAAAATCTTCTGGTCGAAGGTCATTGATGTATACCTGTCGCCGGAAGTGAGAAACTTGCCATTGAGGCATGCAAGCTTCAAAGTACTGAAAGGGGGTGTTCCTAGATCAACTCCTTGGATAATGAGCTGATGTCGACACGGAGCGATCCGTCAAAGGAGGGCCTTAATGAATCCCACATCAGTGACACGGAACGGAGCTAATGATTTTAATGGAGGTGAAAACAATCTGTGATATATGATTCAGGGTGGCGGTCATGAATGGATGAAGGATAATGTATGGCAGTGGATGGGACCTGGTTGACTCTTTCTGAATGACTTCTCTTGAACATATGGCGACACTGATGCGATGGATTGGTAGCATTACCCCAAATATGGATGGTATGGCAAGACCATGGTGATGTGACCAGTGAATGAAACAACCCAACCCGATTGTGGTGCGGAGGAAAAGTTTCATGTTCAAGAGCGACCTGCTACCATCAAAGTTTTCTTGATTTTTTCCCAATTTTTCCCCAGTGGAGTCGCCAATTTGTTGTGGGGGAAAATTGCCTATGCAGGACGATCCTATCCACCTAAGGTGTGACAGTGCCTTAGCAACAAACGAATACAGCTATTATGATTTCTTCCTTTATGAAATGTGAAAGAGGGGAGATCGGCAGACTTACCGTTGTCTTGCGGTTGTCCCTCGAACTAGATCCTCTTCTCTTTGTGTATCCACAGCTACTTGCCTCCTCGTTTGATCAAGCGAACAGCTACTTGAATCCCACAAGATCACAACAGAACAACTACCTGTGACAAGAGAACAACTACTTGCGACAAGAGAAGAACACAATACAAAGGCAAATATACATATTCATAAATGATTTAGGATTAGAAGTAAATAAAATATACTAATGCAATCATACAAAATACACCAGCATATAGGAAAGAATCAAGATAGCTTTATTGAAAGTAATAGGATTCAGGAAGAGATACAACCCATAGGGCTCCAACCCAGCAGCTCCTTCCCAGCAGAATGGAATTCCTTCTTCAGCTCCTTTCAAAGCATAACACACCCAATGTTTCTAGCCACAAACCAACAGCAATTCTTTGCAAATACCAAATTCCAGCCTCTTTGACCTCATGGAGAGAGATCTATATATAAGTGTATTGGAGAGAGGATGAGTCAGCTTGAGATCTGACTAGTGTCCTCTCCCTCTGTTAGTTCTTTAGTCCACTTGGAGGTTCTTGCTTCCACTTGGAGATTTGGAACCTCTTACTCATCACCAGTCGAATTCCCTGATCCAAGTGTCATTTTGGAAGCTTCCTGGGCATTGACACCTTGAGGAATGACTCTGCCACTTGTCCAAACTCGCTCAGCGCAGGTAGCCTTTGTTGCAGTTGACATTCAACGCAGGTAGACAATGGAGCAGTTGACATTCAGCGTAGATGCTCAGTGGAGAAGTTGACATGATCCAGAATTGCCTTGTTTTTGAGTGTTTTCAGGTGGAGAACTTTTGTGAATTGCTGTGGTTTGCTGGCCGTGTTCCTCTAGGGGTAGGAACAACATGTTTAGGGACTTTGGATCCCTTGATTATTGACATTTCATGCTCAGTGATGCGAGGCACAAAAATGTCTATAACACCTAGGTAAAAATCTTTTGCCTTAGTCCTTTTATCAAAATTCTTATTGATCCTTTCCTGCACAACTTGAGATTTGATGTGCAATTCTTCCCTATCCCGTTGTAAATGAGTTGTTTGGTTGATTCTTCTTTGAATATCATGTGGTTCAACCTGCAACTCTCGGAGCAACTTCATCACTGGTGTTCCCAAGGAAGATGGGAAAACAACTTCCATTCCATAAACAAATTGATAAGGACTAGTACCAATGGATTTCTTTGTGCTTATCGTGTCTGCCCATAAGGCCAATAGAAACTGACTCTAAGAATCTTGTCAGCAGTGGTTTTCTAGTAGAGATGTCCTCCACAATCACTTGCATGAAACTCTTGTAACAGCTTATCAGATTCTTCTTTCGATAAATAGTTACGAAGGATACCTTCATGATTCCTCCAAAACAAAGCATTTTCAATTATGTAAAGTTTTAAAGATTTCATTTTTTAAAATCTGCTTTTGGTCCTGGATAATTCAGGAGGAGCTTGTAGATTTTTTAAAACATATATGATGTCAACATACCTTGGTGATTCAATAAAGGCCTAGCTGATTGGTGGAGTCGCCATCTCCTCTCCATTATCCATTTCTGCAATAAAATTTATATCTAAGGCCTAACAGTTTGATTCAGCCATGAGCTTGCATAAACCTTGGCCTTTGATTAACTTTTTTGGTTTGATTTCTAGGTCATATTCCAATATAGTAGCAATCCATTTCCCTCTCTTTCCATCTGGACCATCCTGAGTTAGGATATCCTTGACTACTGAATTGGGGACATAGGCTATTATACGAGAATATAAAATGTAAACTCTAAAATATTTGATAGCTTTTACCAAAGCAAAGGATTGCTTTTCCATTATATTGTATTTTAAAGGGGCATCTCCCAGGGCTTCGCTTAAAAAGGAAATTGGTTGTTCATAACCCTGATCATTCTTTTGTAGTAAAACTGCAACAATTGTATGTTCTGAGGCAAAGGAAAATAAAATGAAGTCCTTGTCAAATTTTGGACTGATCAAAACTGGAGTTTTAGTTAAGGTTAGCTTAATGTCTTCAAAGTATTTCTTAGTCTCAACAGTCCATTTTATGGTCGAATCCTTTTTCAACACATTGTTTAATGACCTAATTAATTCTACTAAGTTAGAAATAAATCTCCTAAGAAAGTTAGTTTTCCCTAAAAAGGCTTGTAATTCCCTGATGCCCCTAGGATGTTGTATATGTAAGATGGCTTCAATTCTTATAGGATCTATTCGGATACGATCTTTAGAGATTATATGGCCTAATAACTTTCCCTCTTCTAACCCAAATAAAGATTTTTTAGGATTCAAAGAAATTCCATACGTCCTACATTTGATGAAAACCTGGCATAGATGATCTAAGTGTTGTTGATCGAATTTTGAGGATACAATGATGTCATATAAGTATATTACTAGGAAGTCATCAATTTCCTTAGCAAAAGCTATGTCCATGGCTCTTTGAAAAGTGGCCCCTGCATTCTTTAATCCAAAAGGAATCTTCACATACATGAATGTGCCCCAAGGAGTAAGTAAATGCAGTTTTAGCCTGGTCATCTAGGTGAACTAAAATCTGATTCTAACAAGAAAATCCATCCAATAATGAGATTCTGGTTGACCCTACTACCCTTTGTAATATATGATCCATTTTAGGGAGAGGGTAGTTGTCTTTGAGTGAAACTTTATTAAGATTTCGAAGATCAACACAAAGTCTGATCTCACCAGTTTTCTTCCTTGTTGGCACCAAATTTGAAACCCAATCAGAGAATCTAATTGGTGCTATTATCTTGGCTTCATACATTCTTCTGATTTCCTTTTCAATAGAAGGCAATAGGATGGGATTGATCCTCCTAAGCTTCTGCCTGAAAGGTTTTTGGTTTTATTTTATGGGGATAGTATGCTGTATGGTGCCGGGGTCATAGGATTTGAGGTCCTCATAACTGCAAGCAAAGACATCTTGGAATTCCTTTAACAGTTCAATGCAATTCACTTTTTCGGTAGGAGGTAAGGACTTTGAAAGTTTGATCAACTTTGGATTTTCCTTAGTGCCTATATTACAATCCTTTATATCAGATTTTAAGGGTTCCATCTTTGGTTTTCTAGGGACATCATTTGAATCAAACAAGTCTTCCAAAGGGGTTAATCCTTTGGGAAAAAAGTTGTCTTTGAGATTAATGATTTCAGAGTCTTCGTTAATTATCTCATCAATTTCAACTTGCTTTAGGTTTTGTACATCTAATTTTGTAAATTTAGTGGGATGGAATCTATCTATCTTTTCATATTCTATCTCATTAATTCCTCTTTCATCTTGGAAATCAGGATCTAATGTTATGTCAGTATCTATATTACTATTTACAAATTCCTCCTCTAAGGTTAAAAAATACGTGCTAGTTTTTAAAGTTATATGGGATAGCAAGTCTATGCCTGACCTCAGCAGTGTACTGATGGTTAGATTGAAATGGTAACTTACAAGTGCTGGCAAGCATTGCTAAACTATGAGCTTTCATATTATGCTTCCTAGGAATTACAACAACTTTGGTTTCTAGGAAAGTGTTTAGTATTTCTATAATGGTTCCTCTGTAACAACTTAATCTAGGGTCTTGGGTTATATATACAACTTTAATTTGATTTATTACCAATTCAGAATCTCCCATGATAGAAACTCTTATAGCTCCTAAATTATAGCTAATTTAAGACCTAAAAAAAGTGATTCATACTCAGCCATGTTGTTATTGCATTTGTAATTTAGTCTATAAGCATGGCCCTCTAAGTGATCATTCTCCAAATTATATATCCACATTCCTGCTTCTGCTCCTAACTTATTCACTGATCCATCAAATTCAACGTGCCATAGTATCTGATGTTCATAATTTTCACTGTCAGGGGGAAGAAAAATTTCCTTGTTTGAGGTGTTTCGATCATCTTATTTATTCGAAATATCTTGAGTTTGGACGGTTTATTTTTTAGTTGTAACTGCAATTTCTTTTGGTTCTAAAATAATACTATTTGAAGTGGTTTGTTGTGTTTTTTCAGCATTATAAAAAATAAAAGAATCAATGTCCGAACGCAAGGAGTAGATAGGGAAGTTTTGAGGTCTGTCTCGGCTACTCACCACATATTCCATTAGGGTCTCTCTATATAGCTTTTTAGGTTGTCCAAAGATTGATATTGTGGCATATGACATGTCAAGTTGGAAAAATTCTTGGAGTTTAGCCCCCCATGATCTAGACAATAACATGCCATATTTAGGTGGGATGTCAGCCACAATTATATCCATGAGAATAGTCTTAGCTGGATATTGTATGAAGGAAACACATAGGTATTTGATTAACCCTAGACACTTTACTTGACTTGAATCAAATGAAAATAAGTCCTTGTAAGGTCTAGTAATGCCCAAGTTTAATTTTTCCATAACTGATTTAGGCATTAAATTTTGTGAAGCTCTTGAATCTAACATTGCATTGTGTAAGATTTTATCATGAATGCTAAGGCTAATATAAAAGGGTGGTATTCCTCCTTCTAGTGGTTTTCCATTAACATCAGGACCAAATATAAGCTCAGGTTGATCATCAAACAAGTTGACAGAGTCTTCATTCTCAACAAAGTTTAAGGTTTTGTTTATTTGAGACTTATAGGTTTCATTTTTAATCATCTCTGTTAAGGGAACTGAAATTTTTAGTTTAGTTACTTCTGCTCCCAAACTGAAAGGAAAAGGGGCTTTCTCTATTTGAGTGTTTGGAATTTTTATAGCAAGATTTGGAGTAGGTTGCTCTTCTTTTTTTGCATTTGAAGTCTTTTTCTGTGGATTTTCGAATACGGTGTTTGGAGACTTCTCTACTGTCTCCTTGGAGGGGATTGAAGTGGATGGTTGATCACCAGGGGTTTGGTCATGGGTTATATCTACAATGGTGGGACCAGAAGGGTTCTGATTTGGTCTAGGGAAGATTTGGAGAGTCTTAGTAATTGGAGCTGTTTTGATTTTCTTATGTTGATTTGGCACTGTTTTCTTGGCCTCGTTAGGAGTATCAGAATTTTTTTTACTCCTCAAGTCATTTGTTTATGTACTTCAAAAATGGCAGAATCATACCCTTTCTTGTAATCAAATGATTCTCCGGATTGGGTTTGCAATTGTTGCAGCATATGTAGTTCCTGCTCATCTTGGGTCAAAAGGATAGTTTCCTCATCATCTAATCCCATCAATTTAATGTGTGTTTCTTTTTTAGGGTCATCTGAATGGGATGTTTCAGCATAGTTTTCTTGAAAGGGAGGCCTAATATCCTGATTGGGTCCATTCTTTCTAGTATTTTGATTTTGATTCTTTCTAAAGTTGGGATTTCTCACTGGAGGTGCCTGTTGATTATCCCAATGGGGATTCCTCTCAATTTTCTCTATCCTATCCATTAGTTTTTCTATACCCTTGGTTAGAACATCTATTTTAAGGTCAAAGGGTGAGGCTTCATCTTTCACAGGTCCTCTCCTTTCATTCGTAACCTTAGCTCTTTCTGCTAGCAAGTTAGCTTCTACACTAACTGCCACACTCTACATGTCTTCTAAAGTTGGAGGATTTCTCTCTCTGAGTTGGAAGGCCATATCAGTATCAAACCCATCAGGGAACTTTATCAGAGCTAAGCCAGGTGGGGGTCTAAGATTGGTTGGTATTGCATTGTATATATTGTTAAATCTGGTACAGTAATCCTACACTGTTTCATTTGGTCCTCTCCTGATGTTTTCATATTCTGAAAGGATCTGTAGAGGGTTCATTTTCTTTTCCCATCTATTTAAAAATTGCTGATAAAATATTTCTAAAGTATCTATGCTATTAGCAGGTAAAGCTCTAAACCATGTTCTTACATCACTAGCTAGAGTCTGAGCAAAAAGTCTCTTCTGAACATCTCCAATATCAATTTCATGCAATTCAAAGTAGTCTGTCATTTCGTTTACATGATGTTCTGTTGTATAAGGTCCTATGCCTTCAAATTTGACAATTTTGTTCTGTTAATCTTGTGGCATGGGACTAAGTGGGGTAGGTAACACAAGAGGATCATACCTATTTTCAATGGCTCTAAGTTGGGCAGGGCTAAGAAGTGGGGTTGGGGTACCAGGAGATGATACAGTAGTTGATGGAGAACTAGAAGTAATAGGTGATTAACGGGTAATGATAGGTTGGTAGGTAAGTGAAGGTATAAATGGAGGTGAGGAATGAACTTTAGAGGTGGAAGGGAATAATTGTGAACTAACGGTAGTTGACACTGGTTCAGAAAGCTTAGGGATCTTAGTAGTAGTAAGGGATGACTGAGGGGAATTTAGAATATACTCATCAATTAATTGATTTTCCTTTTGGACTTCGAGGTATGCAATAAACTCTGGATCTAGAACTATGTCATCAAGTGCACTTTCAAACCTAGTTTTGAATAGGGAAATGTCAAATGACTCGTCAAAGGGTAGGTCTTCTAAAAACAACCACTCATCAAGGCATGAATCTGCTTTGATTGAAGGTGTTGGACTTACTGAACTTTCTTTTCTTCTGGATCTTCTCAAAATCAAGTTGGGATTATCCACTACTGGGGCAGGATTTGGATCTGGATTGGCCCTCATATGATGAGTTCCCCTTGAAGCCAGAGTTTCAAGCTTTTCTAATTACTTTCTTTTTGTGAAATTTTGTAAATAAATTCTAATAAACCCTTCAAAAGGCTTGAAATAAAGATTTGAAATTTTCTCAAAGGTTTATTAAGACTGATGATTTGAGTTCCCCAGTATGGTTGCCACTATGTTATCACTCAGACATTTTCCCTAGAATTTATCAGAAGAAGGAATCATATGAGGTAACCACAAACCAATATTTTAGGCTTAGGCTCTAGCCAACCTAAGTCTAGAGAGGGCTCTCTCTTTATAATTTAGCTTTGTTTTATGAGATTTTAGGCTAGTTCTTAGTGTGCATGAGATTTTGTTTTGAATTGAGGGTTGGGTGGTGGAATTCTTAGAGGAGATCGATAGAGCTAGGTCTTCAAGCCATTGGGCTATGGAGTCAATCAATGGATAACATAACTAGACCAGATCATTAAAGGGAATGTTCATAGGGCAGGCTAGCAAAGCAAAGTCAAATCTTCAGGTCTAATGGATGAAATGATTCTAACCAAGGTGAAAGGGAAATGAAGAATCATTGGACTGGGATCAGAATGGAGAACAGAGGGTGATCATGAACAAAGGGAAACTAAGAATCCTTTGTTATAGACCAGGGAAGAAACTATGGAAGCTAAGCAGCAATTAAGAATTCCCTAACTAAGACAGTTTTACAGAAAACATTTAGAATGTAAACAGTCAAGACACAGTGCATTCAAGCAATTTATGAAATATCATTCCTTGTTATACATTTAGATTTTATAGAAACAGATGAGATTATGAAGAAACATAAGAAAAACAACAATAAACGTGAGATAATACTTATTTGTATTTCGCTTTACAAAAGAATCCTGTAAAATATCTAATCTTTATTCCTTGATCCAACAACTAGCCAATCCTGTCATTGATACAATAGAATTTGATTTGAGAGAAAAAGTCTATAGAAATGTCTTGGAATCCATCCTACATGCTTTGAAATGTGAATAATTTATACAAAAAATAATTACAAAATATCTCATAACAGTTTGAGATTTAATCTAGGAAATAAAATATCTTCATGCATGAAGATAGAGACAGATGTGAAACTGCTTCTTGTTGTCCCTTTTATTGTGGTGTTGCTGGTTGTTTCTGTTGAGTTTTAAGCCCTTTAAGCTGGCTGATGGTTGTGGTATTTCCATGCTCGAGTATTCTTTACTTTGATCTTTCACTGATACTCTTTGACTCTGTCACTCTTTAACCCTGCTTTTCTGTCTTCCACCTGTTTCACCTGGCTGCCTTCAGATTTACTGTGGTAACGTTCTATTGTAAAACCTTTTCAAAGTAAATCTGCCATTTTATCCCACCATTCTCCTTCAGGAAATCTCACCTTTAACATTCTCTTGTAAATTTCGTTTGCCTCTATATATTTTGAAAAATTAGGCTTGGTGAGAAACAGATGTTTCACCTCATGTTTTAAGAAAAAGAGGTTCTCTAATGTATCATACAACACTTTTCTAGTGGGAAAAGATTTAATGCCTAAAGTGCTGGCTTGTTCATTGGCCAACCTCCTTAGTCTATCACTATAGTCCAATTGGGTCATGAGTTTATCATTGATGACCATAGGACTGGAAGGCCTTTGTCCCTCAAAATTTGAAATTTGGACCATAAACCTGTCAATGGCCACCTACATGTTGTGACATTTTTCTTCCAAGTTGAGCATACGATTTCTTTTGGACAGAACCTTTTGATTTCTATGATGGCTTCAGTCCTATCTTCTACACCAAGCTCATGGAGCTCATACCTGTTCTTACTCTTTAGGAGGTGGATGAGTCGATTTGCATCTTGTGGTTGGTCTCCTAATTCTTTTGTTAATTTCTGGATAGCCTCAGTGGCTACCTTCACCAATTTAGTTTGCTCAAATATAACTTGAATTGATGGTCAAATATCATTGACAGAGTCAATGATATTGGCGCAAAGCATTTCTTTAGTCTGTCTTAGTGGCTTCTGCAATGTCAAATCTTTCTCTAGGACTTTGATTTTCTCACCCATCCTTAGGGTTTTCTGTGTTTCCTCTCTTTGCTATTTTTGGGCAAGTTTACAGTCATTTTCTAAACTTTCCACTTTCTTCTTTAATCCTTTAAGCTCTGTAGCTTGGATGGACATCTCCTCCATAGCTTTTACCAGTTCTGATATTTTTTCAGTTGAAGTGTCTGCTGCTGTAGAGGATTCTGTTGTTATTGGCAGTGTTGTGGCAGGTGGAACTATTGGTGCCAATGATGCTCCCAATGTGGAAGGAATTGCTGTTGTCACTATGGGAATGTTACTTGTGGAAGTTGTTGACAAGTCACTTTTCTTGGATTGAATCAAAATTTCCAACTCCATTTCTGCTTCTTTAAGCTGATCATTGAGCTTTAGGACTAGGTCCATAAGCTCTTCATATCCTTTTTGTGCTTCTAGGACTTCCATGGTTTGAGGGTGATGCAGCTGAGGAATTTGAGCTGCTTCTTCAGTGCAGCAATGTCATCATTCTTCTTTTTGATCAGCTGCTCCATTGCTTTTACATCCACGGGATCATGTCCTAATCCTATCACTAAGTCCTCTAAGGACTTGATTCTTGTATCTTTGGCCTATGAATAGGCCTTCTCCAACTGAAACTGAGCCGACATATTATTTAGAGAGTTATGCAATTGCTGGGCTGCAATGGCCCTCCCTGTCAGTGTAGAATAAATCATCTCACCTATTTGTTTATGCAGCTCAATCTGGTCAATGGGATGAATATCCCTTGCTAGTACATGAAAATCCACTCTTTTGAAATCTGTTGCTGCCCTTGGCTGCTGAGTGGTTGTCTTGATGAGGGCCATTTGCATCTTCCCCTCTTTGACATCATAGGCTGACATGAGCCTTGATTGATTGGTAGGGGTCATTTTTAGGTACTGTGCATATGTATGGGCTTTCAACCTCTCATTTCTAGCCTTTATCTCTTTGTATCTCTCTTTTATGTCTTGATCTTTATTTGATGGCATTATGAAAGAGGATACCTCAACAATCTATTGCCTTTCCAACATTTGAGTGTGTGATGTGGAAGGTTCTAGGATGCCTCCAAATGGAGTGGCCTGCTTACTCCTATCTCTTTCTGTGCTGGTAACCTTAGCTGTCTCTTCTGTATATTCCTGCTCAAAGATAGGATTCATTCTTTGTCTCTTTTCTTATCTTGTCTCTACATAGGCTTGAGGTGTTGTTCTTCCTGAAGGAGTGGCTCCTTCTCTATTTCTCTTGAGGTTTTTCTCCTCATTTAGAGGAGTCTGTAAGACTAGGGGGGTACTCATAGTGGCCTCTCGTCTGTCTATTTTCTCTGATTGTTTTGGTATATCTGATTGGTTTGGTGCTTTTGATTCTTCTTGTGCCTGTGACTCTTATTGTGTCTGTGATTCTTCTTGGACTTGTGATTCTCCTGGGACCTGCAGGAAAGAACCCTCATCAACCTGTTTCTCTAGATCAATTAAAATTTTTTCCACAACAACTTCAGTGCTATCCCTATCTTCTAAAGTGCTTTCCACACATTCCAGTTGGTTGGCATACTTTTCTATTTCAGGGATTCAGTGATGAATGTAGGGAGCCATCTTGTTTTTCTATCTTCTGTTGCAAATGAAATTGAAAGGATCATACGTCCATATGAAGCTCTCTTTTAGATTTAATCTTTGAAGGATTTCGTCTACCTCCTTTCCAACTCCTCAGCTATTACAAATAAAGGGGCCTCATTGGTCTTTGATTCTAAGCTGGGCCTTCTTTTTGGCTTTGATAAAATGTACCTCATCTAAATTCATTATCTGCCTGTAGTACTCCAGAGGAAATAACCTCATTGGGAGGTATTTGGGTAGTTTATAATGGGCCATCTCACAGCCATAAATTCTAATCTCAGTACAGTTTTGGTACAAGTACCAATCCTCCACATTGGATTGTTTTCAGAGCTGCAGGATCCTCCTTATATCTAAACTGATTCTTGGAGGAGGGCTGCCTATCAACATTGTCACAATGGGATGCACAAATAGGTCTTTGAAGTTAGTATATGAATATGGAGAGTCACATTTGTGGATCAGTGGAGTCTAGAAAATTATTGATCTAGGGTGACCTTTTGTGTGAATCTTTTGAAGAGTAAATGGGAACTTATCAGCTTGGTAGTATAAAAGGGGGTGATACAAAACTGAGAAGTACTTGAAGACACACCCATTACTCATCCTAAGGAATTGGCCAGACATTCTATCAGCTATAAACTTGGCATAATCATAAATAATAGCAGGAGGCCATCCTGGAGTGTTTATGGACATGAAAGCCAAGATGATCTCCTCTATATACTCACAGGTGGTATAACCTAGGACACTGGATATCATTGACAAAATGTCTTGCCCAAATGGGGAAAATATGTTAGACACATATGGAGGAGGTTCCTTGGGGGTATACTTCTCTTATACAATATAAGTTTGGATTATCTGAGCCAATCTTGTAGGGCTAAGCTTGGGAAATAAGTCCAATAGATCTCCAATGGAAAGTGGAGTCAAGTTTTGGCCAGGTTGAAGTTGCAACATCTCATTTATTGATTTAGCAGTGATGGTGAAAAGTATAGTCTGGTTGGGGAACATCACTGCTCTTTGGCTGGGGATATAGTTTGCATGGCAGTAATGGACAATTTCTGGGAAAATGTGAACTTCAAGGAATTGGTACTTGGGCAAATTGGACTCCCAAAAACCAATTTTATCAGCATGGTTCAGGTATTGGTCTCTATATCGGCAGTATAGTTTGAGAGGGGATTCAATGACAGAGGTGTCCTCTATATAGAATTCCTTGTCTACCAAGGGGAGATGGTCTAAGTCTAGATGAGGAGTGGAAATAGGTCTCACATCCATGGCAATTGGGGCAGCCATTCTCAGTTCTTGTGGATTTGAGAATGGGGGAGTTGATTTTCAGTTTTTTAGGGCAAAGGTGGTTGAGTATAGTGTAAGCTTAAGTTACTTGAGTTCCCTTAATGAAATTGAGAGGTTTTCCAGTGAATTTTGATTTAAATACCTGGAATTAGGGAGAACTGGCTCTGAATAGGTTGGCTGGCAACTGTGAACAGTTAAAAAGGTTTTGAGTAGGTTGGAGAGCAAATTGGGTGCTTTGTGGTGTCTTTGGGGTGCAATTGGACATTGGTTGACAACTTCGACGTTCGCAGGTGCATGCATGGGGCTTTTCAGTTGAAAAACGATAAAACAAATGATTTGGTGATATTTTGGCTTTATGCGCAAAAAGTCAATTTTGGCGGGTACAGGTGAATAGTGGTCGTTTGTCATGTAGCGGGGTGAACACTGGCTTTTTTAGCATGTAGCGGGTAGGCGATAAGTGGTTTCCATCGCACCACTTTTGGGCGCTCGGTGGTATTGGGGGGTGGCCACCCAATTCCGTTAATTGAGCAACACGTAGCCTTAGGGGCCCAGTGGAAAACAACCCATTTTGGGCAGGTAATGTTCGAATGTCGGGGCCCATCCGAAATGGATGTGGGCCATCCGATGTGAAGGGGAGTGATCATGCGGTGATCGGGCAGTGGAGTTGCATGGAGGGTAGTGGGGGGCCCTGGCGGGTAATTAAGTGCAACAGTTTTAAGTTAATGAGGGATTAAGGCAGGGTTAAGGCGTCAGGGTCATTAGGGGAGGGTTTAATTAGGTTTTTAAATAACTTAATCGCAGATCGATTAGTTAGTGGGTTTGGGTAGAAAATCATAGTTTATATAATTAAACTGGGGCAGGGTTAATTAATATTTGTGGGAATTAAATATATATGGGAAAACAAGTTTTTGTTTGGGAATTTAATAAATAAACTAGTAATTAAGAAAATCAGCAGAAAGGGGCACAATACCCTGAGTATATGATATTTCATGTTTTAATGCTTTTCCAATAATAACATAAAAACTTAGGATATAGTGTTTTTTGTGGGTTGTTGATATGAAAATGAGTTATGTGGAGGAATGAATGTTTATGAGGGGGTTTTAGTACTTATGGCCTATAAGTCATTGAGCCGAGGGCCAAGTCCCTCCAAAAGTTAGAGAAATGCTCTGAGCCTCTTTGACTTAGGGTTCTTAAGTACTTTTGATCTTCATTGTGGGAAATTAGTTAAGTGAAAGGTGAAATGAATGAGGGAAATTAATTAATTGACTTTGATATCCATCTGCATGCTTGAGTTCCCATTCAAATTTGGAACTTTTATGATGAAAAAGATGATAAACATGCTTTTGTCTAACCAATCATCATACTTCTGTAACCTTTCTTCTACTTACCCATCTACTCATCGTACCATTTTCACTTCTCTTTATTAGGGTGCATTTGAGCTGGCAAACACTTATCAAACATTTTTCTTTCTTTTTACAATAGTAAACTAACTAAATATAACCTTATTACATCCAAGGGCTCAGATTAAACAATTGAGCTCCTTTTATTTACTCTACCTATCTAATTATCTGCCAAGATTAAATAGTTTGGTTAGATTTTTATTCTCTATCTATAGACATAAAATTGAAACATGAAATGGCCAAGTTTAAACATTTTGAATATCATGGATTATGGCAAAGATTACAAACTGCACACAATCATTTATTATGCACAATAAGTAAATAGTAGTGGAATTTCGACTTGCACACTTTCATGGTCCTTTTCTTTTATTGGGGTTCATATTTTTCATATTTTTTGACCTTTTTATTCTTTTTGTCCATTGATTATTATTTTAGGACATACATTCTTTACATTTTGTTAATTTTTTGAATATGGAAAACATTTGCAGAAAGCAAAGGTATGTACATATTACAGGTTTAATCTCAGCCATTCAAAAAGTATGACTCCTATTGGTATAGGAAGCTAACAGGTATAAGAAATAACCAAATATATCTACCAAAATCGTACAATGCAAAGCCATGACATGGAATGATAAATGCATGGACATGAAGGAACAATATGTCCATACTATCAAGAAAGAGATCATAGCCATGAACAATTACAATATGGGTCTATGCCACATTATACATCAATGGGACATTGAGCACATAGAAGAAAGGTTCCCTAGAGTGGTCATTCAAGTTTATGATATGGCACCTACTCCATCATGCTTGGGAGATGTGAACCCAAGGTCTTCATCCCAACCCTAATATTATGAATGCACGTCATGTAAATAAATGAGTTGATGTAAAGAATGCTACAAATTACCTAATTACCGATCATTGAGGTATATCATTAACAAACACAATTGGATCAACCAGTGATGAAAATGGACTTGAAGGTACCTAGCACAATCCACATAGCATGAATAGATGAGATGTCAAATAGTCATTGACTTAACTGATTAGGGATCAATGAAGAAAACCTATGATTGATCATGACAATGCATGTTGCTAAGGGTTGCAAGATCTAAGGTACTACTAGTTTCTAGACTCCACTAATGAGTTGACACCGATAGGAGGAAATCCACTGAATGAGGGCCTTGATGTATCCTCCATCAATAAACACACAACAAACTAGGAGATGATGTGAATAGATGAAGTTACCAAGTACAAGTGAAATAGGGATAGTTGAAACAAAAGATCAATAGGGGTTGTAGATGGTCAACTAAGGTTTAGAACTACCTTGAACATATAGTGGCATGACATAAGATTGATTTGGAAATATTAACTAATGAGAACCATCTGATATCATGCAACAACATAGGAGGCATTCAAGCAAGCTCCATAGCAACTGGAGCAGTAACCATCTCGAGGAGTAAAAATATTCATACATATCATACAACTCCTAGGCAAGCTATAACCCATATGTAGGATAATGAGGAAAACAATTTCCATTTTCAAGGGGAATGCAACTGAAACTTCCATTTTTTTTCTATAATATTAAAGAATACCCACCGTGTTCTTTTCCGTATGTCCTTCATAGATTAATGAGTACAAAAAAGGAGACAAGTACAATTGATATTATCCTTTTTGTTTAGTTTTAACAAGGCCAAAAATAAATAAACAGATAGTTGCTAGGGTGTCTTTTTTGTAAGATCTTAAAAATCCCAAGGTAAAAATATACCCAAGGAATTATATTCACTAGGGTTTAGCAAGGTCAAAGAAGTTATAGTATCATGTTAAATTCCCTTCTCATTATTTTAATGAGTAAGTCAAATGAAGGAGAGTAAGCTAGTTGTCTCATTAATTATCGAGTATGAAAGGAACAAAAAGGAATCTCATCCTCAAGAACCAAGTAGTGTAGAAGGGAAGCATATAGTTTTGCGCTGAAAAAACCTCCCTATTCATGATGAGGAAAATATGTTCACAAGGTAAATCCACTCATTGCAACAGTCTCTCAAATAAAGGTAAGGTAACCAAGCGAAGGCAAGTGATGAAGTGAATGGAAAGGGGTCAACTGTGACTGCATTGGCTATAAGAAAAGTAAGGAAAACACAATACATGCATAAGGTATTTCTGGTACTAAGAATTTGTTATCGTAAGGTAACATAATGATGATCCAATTTCTCTATGAGGTATGGAAAAAATCTTGTAGAAGAGAGAGAAACGAGGCTCAATTCAATTCATGGAAAGTCTAATCTCGAACCTAGAGAAAGATATGACATGGACACCAAAATGGGAATTTGTTGTTATTCTAAGGCATCCATGAAAAGGTATGCTCCATTGCAAAAGTAACAACATGGAGTAAATAGATGATAATGTCACACCCTAGTGGGATTGAATCTAAGGTGCAATCCATATGGAGAAGACAATTAATAATGTAATGTTGTAGTGGAGAAATACCTACCTCTATATGATGACATCAAGAAAACACACCTAATATCTATTTTGTAGTAAAAAATCCACCTTATCTTGTAAAATTTGTCCTAAATAATTAGACCTATGGTTGAATCACCTAATGAAAGAAATAAAACATGGATTGGGTAAAATAAAGACTATGTATTATTTATTCTAGTTTTTTTTTGGAAATTTCAGATATAATGTACCATATGTGTTTATTTGGATTCATATGTGATTCAAAATCCGTGTTTTGTGGACATGCATGCTTATATAAATGTTCAATTATTGCAATAGTTGGAAACTTAACTAGGGGAATAATATATGAAACCTCTTGGTCTCACCATGGGTGTGCATATGACAATCCAAGAGTATGTGATTCAGAAATACAAATAAAACACTAATAATGATAAGGATTGAAAAAAACAACCCACACTGAAAAACAAGAAATGGTCACATCACACACCAAACCAAAACTAGAATACATTTGTATAAAGTGCAATGCAGTCTGAGAGGTTATGTGATGCAGTTCCCACTACAGGAAATATGACAAGGACTCTTATTTATGTGTATTAAATCATGCACTATTATCAAAATTTTATGGCACACCATACCAGGGCCATGCCACATAGAGTTGTATTTCCACATTCCTAAAGGTAGATTATTATATTAAAAGTATAGAATTATACCATTTGTAGGAACTACTTGAGGATATAAAACATGAGTGGTATCATGAGCTAGTACAACTCTTTGATGATGGCTATGAAGACAAAATGGAGGTAAAAGGAACTCATTAATGGGGGAGGGGCTTGTTTTGGAGAAGTTAGTGGCAAGTTCACTACTAGAAATGAAAGACATGAGTTAGTCCAAGAGTGGAACTTCATTGGATGACCTAGGAAATTCACCCTGATCTGATTCAATATTTCTTTTTCAAAGCTCTACCATCTCCAAGTCATAGAGAATAGATGCATTATTATGCATATCCTCCCTTACCTTATCAATTGAATTCATAACCCCCAAGATCACCTTTTGTGAAGGAAACATATTATCAAGGGAGTATTGGTGTGAAATAGGTGGAGTGATGTCAGTGGGAAAGGTATCCCAATCAAATTTCATACTGGGATGCATTTTTTGATCAATGACAAGAGGTGTTGATGAAAAACTAGAGAGGAAATATCTTCCACTAGAAGCGGCATGTTCTCGTCATACAAGTATAATTATGAAAGAGATGGCACCACCCAAGGGTGAATGGGCTCATGGGATCCAATAGTGATGGAAGAGACCATATTCATGGGAGAAATAATGGTAACAAGTGCATTAGGTAGGGGAATTGGAAAAATTCTCGCCAATGATGAGTTCCTAAATAGATCTACATTGACATTTGAAAATACTGAAGGGTTGTCACCAACAAATGACAACATGGTTCCTACAATGGTTCGTATAAGTCATGTAATATGAAAGATGATCAATTATAACTATATTTATTTCATGAGGAAATAAAAGAATATGGAATACCAATGACACAAAAGCGGTCATGGCATAGAACTAGATATGTAAGGAGTATAATTTACTCAAGTAGGGAATCAACTACCTCCACATCAACATCGATGTTTTTCCCCCAACCTCGATGGAAAATTCTAGGAGAACTCCCTTAGGTAAAAAGGGTATGGCCATAAGATACTTGCTTTGTGTTTTTTTAATAAATGAGCATTATAAAATCTATGTCTTTCCAATATGATGAGGGTATGATAAAATTGGAGGATCCTGATCCATTAATGAAAAAGGTATTATAGACGATGTGTGAATTCACTTATGTTACTTAGTGTAATGGATTGAAAAGATTGCGAATAACATAAACACATAAGCAATTTGAAAACACATTTAAACACTTCAACACAGCCAAATTTAATAAAGGAGTTCACCAAACTTTTTGGCTACATCTCCTGGGCCTTTTGCTTCCAATACTGACCTCATTATTTTGTCTTCAAAAAGATGTTACAGGCATGAGCTCAAAAATAGAGTCTCAAATAAAAAAATGGACATAACCACCGCGTCTAGCTCGAAATTTCAAGTGAAACGAGTATAAACTCGACCATATTTGGCCACAGAGACTTCCAGACCCCCTGGAAAGTCAAAAACCACCTCTATACCTGCAAAAACCGTCTATGCCTGCAAGAAAACCACTCTCTGCAATCAAAAACCGCTTTGGAAAGCACACTAGTGGTTTTGGTTGGTTTGACACCTGCATAAACATAAATAAACTTTGGGTGGCTTGAATACCAAGCTCCACGGCTTGGTATGCTGGCTAGTGGACTTGTATGAAAATGTTGTATATATATGTTTTGGGAGGTTGGAGGTTCGAAACCTTCACCCTACCCTTTTGCTGTAAGTTGAGTTATATGCATTGACACATATATTATATGCCATATATATGTTTATATTTGGTGCGATATGCTTATGATTTTGGTGCCATGAAATTTTATTAGTCTGGCGGTTATGATAGTAATAAATATTAAAGGTCCGACGGTCGTGGGGTTGACCCCGACTGTCGGGCCCTTTTCTGGAAATGAATCCTGTTCACCATAAATACCATATTTGCACCATTATAAACAGGCAACAATATAGCTCAATTAGTGAGCACAATCTGGCGAAATCTTAACCATTCTGGGAGGTCAGGGGTTTGATCCTCCCTGACCCCCAAATTTTGGGATTTCATGCCAATATTGGGCAAATCCGAGCTGCCACGTGTCAGCACTGGATTGGCCCGTATCAACCAATCAGATCAAAACACATCACCAACCTTGATGACATCCTCCTAAACATATGGCACAATCCCAGGACGACACATGTCTTGCTGACATCACCCTGGGTTGATTGTTGACCTTTGACTTTGAATTTCCCTCATTTTGCCCTAGTTCGCCTTAAAACTTTGACTGGCTTTAACTCCTTCATCCAGAATCGGATTTACCTGTTGTTCACACCATTGGAATCGTATCAACGAGCACTTAGGTTTGATTCAAATTTCAACTGAATTTGAAGACTTTGATCCAGAGGCAAAACTGAATCCATTTTGGATCACTCCTTCCAACTGGAAGCTTTTGGACCACCAAAAGTTGGTTTTAGTTGTCGAGTAAGTGAGGATAAATTTCCTTCACTTTTCCGATCTCTATCCATCGTGCTTTACTTGGATTTGTATCTTTGAGTCCAACTCGAAGATACTCAACATTTCCCCGTCATGAAGTTCTTATCCTCATGTCAAGAACTGTGTCCTCCTGTAGCTCAGGGAGATACTCGGGTAGAAGATCTTCAATGGAAGGTAGTTGACCTTGCTCTTTGGGATCTTCAATCAATGAAGGCTCATAAAATTGCAAGTTTTCAACATTTACGATGCAATAGATCTGTATATAAGTTGGTAGATCTAGGCGGAAAGCATTTTCACCAATTCTATCAAGTATTTTGGAAGGACCATGCCTAATAGGTTTCAACTTTTTACCTTCCCCTTATAGTCTTTCTTTACTGATGTACAACCATACTTGATCAACAACTTGAAAACTATGATCAACTCGATGCTTGTAATGTAGCACCTTATACTTTGCTTGGCTTCTTTTCAGCTGCTCCTGTACTGCCTGGTGAATTTCCTAGATTTGTTCAATGAACTTGGTTGCTTTATCCACATCACTGTGTCCATCAACTGTTATGTCTTTACCAAAGAGAAAATTCAAGGGAGACTTTGGTATAAAACCAAAACAAGTCTCAAAAGGAGATCTCTAAGTAGAAGAATGTTTTTCATGGTTCTAAGCATGCTGCACATAACACAAAAGCTCATCCCAAAGTTTGGGATTCTTGCTGCAATATCCTCGAAGCAACTGTATCACTATCACGTTGACCACCTTTGTCTTACCATCTGTTTGTGGATGAAATATCATGCTCTTCTTTAACTTTGTGTCCATTAACTCCCATAGACTTGACCAAAATTTCTCGACAAATCCAGAATCTCTATCGAATACAATAGAAGTGGGTAACCCAAAATGAACCCATACATTTTGAAAGAATAACTTTGCAGTTTATTCAGCTGTGACCTGTTTACTACATGGTGTCAAAAGACACATTTTACTAAACCTATACACAACTACATACAAATAATCATGACCCTTTCTATACTTTGGCAATCCCCCAACAAAATAAATGGAAACACTTTCCCAAGGATGAGAAGGAATTGGCAATGGAGTATACAAGCATAATTTTATATTACTTAGCTTGCTTGTAGCACATGTAATACATCATTTAATATATCTAGAAACTGTCTCATTCATCCGTGGCGAATAGCAGAATCTTTGTAATTGTGCAACTATTTTACTTACACCAAAATGACCTAATATGAGAGAAGTATGTGCTTCTCAAATTATATTAACTCTTTCAGTTTGTGGAATGCATAACTTTCCAAAATGATATAAGAGTTTGTCCTTTATGTAATAATCCAATTCTTCTACCTGCTTGCCATGACTTAAAGTTGCATATAAATCCTTAAAATCTGTGTCTTGAGCATATTGTTTAATGTAACTTTCATGAATTACTGAATTATGCTTAAGTATTGTGGATGCATTTATAATTGGTCTTGATAACATATATGCAAACGTATTATGTATCTCGTTCTTATATCTAATAATAAGATGAAATTGCTGTAGAAAACCCATCCACCTGTAATGTCGTGATTGCTGCAATTTAGTTTGTGAGTGTAAGTATTGTAGTGTTTGATGATTTTTATGCATGACTATTTCTTTACCCATTATGTAATGTTTCCGCTTTTTAACACTCTGAAATAATGCATATAATTCCTTATCATATGTAGGATAGTTAACTACTGCTGATGTGAATGTCTTCGAATGAAAGCATATAATATTTTCGTGATGCATAAACACTACCCCAATGGCATATTCACTTGCATTTGTCTCGATCTCAAATGGATGATGAAGATCTGGAAGTGCTAGTACTGGCACTGTATTGATCCTTTTTTCAATGTCTCGAAGGCTTTCTGTTGTTTTCCTCCCCACTGAAACACCTGTTTCACACTTGTCTAAGCATGTAAAGGAGCTGCAATCAAAGAAAAGTTAGAAATAAACTTTCCCCAATATTGCACTGCCCCTAAGAAACTTCTAACTTTTGTAGAAGTATTGGACTTAGGCCAAGTTACAATGACGTTGACCTTAGAGGGATCTAGCTTCAATTCACCACCCCCTACAATATAACCCAAATAATTTAAATATGTTCTGCCAAATTCACATTTTGACAGTTTTACATAAAGATTTTCTCTTTTCAAAACATCTAAAACCTCCTTTACATTCTTTACATGTTCATCCCATGTTCTATTGAAAACAAGAATATCATCTAAATAGACTATTACAAAATCATCAATGAATGGTCTAAATACATCATTCATGACTCGCATGAATGTGGCTAAAGAGTTAGTAAAGCCAAAAGGCATAACCAACCATTCATAGAGTCCTTGCTTCGTTTTGAAAGAAGTCTTCCATACATCTTGTTCTGCAACTCTGATCTGATGGTAGCCATTTCGCAAGTCCAATTTAGAGAAATAAACTGCATATTTTAACTGATATAGAAAATCATCAATACGAGGAAGAGGATAAATATTATTTATTGTGATTTTATTTAATGCTCTAAAATCAATGCACATTCTCCATGAAATGTCTTTATTTCGCACTAACACAATAGGTGATCTGCACGGTGATGTGATTGGTCGAATAAACCCTTGATTAAGCAACTCTTGTACCTGCTTCCTTATCTCTGCATTCACTAGAGCTGATAACCTTTTATACTTGTAGCTGTAATCGTTGTCTCGTCACCTAAATATGATCCCAAGTCCTTTTGAATAGCAGCAACATTCTTTCACTCTCTACTCCCGAACTTCTTAGGCTTCAATTCTGGATGCAAAGACCAACAATGTGCCTCATCATGTCCTTCCTTCTTACAATGAGTGCATGAAGTTTTATCTTTCTTCACAATTTTTGTTCTTCTCCTTCCATTTAAGTTTCTTCTTGCCTTTATTCTTGCTTTCAATAGGTTTGGATGATTTCCCAACATCTAGGGTTACATTTTTACCTCTAGCTTCTAGATGAGTTGCTTCAACTGATACATAATCTAAGCTAGTTGGATTAGACATAAGTATGGTATGCCTCAAATAAATATGAAGAGTACCTATGTATTTCAAGAATGTCTCTGGTGAGTCCAATGATATGCCTAATGCTAAATCTCTCTTATGGAATTCCTGAGTATAACTTTGAACACTTTGACCTTTTAATTGATGTAGTGTTTGCCAAATCATCATTGCTTGTTGCATATAAGCCAATGGATAAAATTGCTTTTTAATAGCATAAACAAATTCATTCCAAGTTGAAATGATTTTACCATGCTTTTGGATATATTCTTGTGTCTTGCCTTCCCACCATACAACTACAGTTCCTCCAAGTCGAAGGCTAGCAAGCTGGATCTTCTTTCTTTCTAAATCAACTTTCTGCACCATGCAATATACATCAATTTTCCTTATCCAATTATCAAGCTTTTCAGCATTAAGTTTTCCATCATAAATTGGAAAATCAAATTTTACATCTAATTTGATCAAAGAGGCTTTCTTTTTCTTCTTCTTAGAAGAACTAGTTTTATGAGAAGAAGACGATGATGATGACAATGATGGTGATGATGGAGGAGGCTTTTCTCCCTTTCCTTTATCTGGAGGAATAAAAAGAAAAGGTTCCTCTGCTCCTTTGTTTGGTTTAGGTGATGAAGTGCCTTCACCTTTACCCCTTTTAAACTGATGATACATCTCTTCCACCATGGCACGTATCATCATGAAAATATCCAAGAATTGGGATTCTGACCCAAGTGGAGTTTCATCTGCCATCCTTCTTTGTGAAAAGACCCTTCCAATCTCTAGATTCACCTCAACAAGCTCTCCTTCGCCTCGTTTGAGCCCCAACCTATTAAGCATCCAAATCTTCACACAAACTTGTCAAACCTTAAAAACCTTGAGCTCTGACACCACTTGATCCATTAATTGAAAAGGTATTATAGACTATGTGTGAATTCGCTTATGTTACTTAGTGCAACGGATAAAAAAGATTGCGAATAACATAAACACATAAACAATTTTAAAACACATTTAAACACTTGAACACAACCAAATTTAATAAAGGAGTTCACCAGAATTTCTATCTATGTCTCCTAGTCCTTTCACTTCCAGTGCTGACCTCTTTATTTTGTCTTCAAAAAGTTGTTACAGGCATGAGCTCAAAAACAGGGTCTCAAATCAGAAAATGGACATCACCACCATGTCTAGCTTGAAATTTTGAGTCAAACAAGTATAAACTCGACCATATTTGGCCACAGTGACTTCTAGTCCCCCTGGAAAGTCAAAAACCACCTGTGTACCTGCAAAAACCATCTCTGCCTACAAGAAAACCACTCTCTGCAAGCAAAAACCACTTTGGAAAGTGCACCAGTGGTTTTGGTTGGTTCGGCACCTACATAAACATAAATAAACTTTGGGTGGCTTGAATACCAAGCTCCACCACTTGGTATGTTGGCTAGCGGACTTGTGCGAAAACGTTGTATATATATGTTTTGGGAGGTTGGAGGTTCAAAACCTCTACCCTACCCTTCAGCCATTGGTTGAGTTATATGCATTGACACACATATTATATGCCATATATATGTTGATATTTGGTGCAGTATGCTTATGGTTTTGATGCCATGAAATTTTATCAGTATAGCGGTTATGATAGTAATAAATGTTAAGGGTCTGACGGTCATGGGGTTGACCCCGACCGTCTGGCCCTTTTTGGATAATGAATCCTATTCACCATAAATACCATATCTGCACCATTATAAAAAAATGACAATATAGCTCAATCGGTGAGCATAATCTGGAGAAATCTTAACCATTCCAGGAGGTCAGGGGTTCGATCCCCCCTGACCCCCAAATTTTGGGATTTCATGCCAATATTGTGCAAATCTGAGCTACCACGTGTTAGCACCAGATTGGCTCGTATCAACCAATCTGATCACGACACATCACCAACCTTGATGACATCATCTTGAACGTATGGCTCATTCTCGAGATGACATGCGTCCTATTGACATCACCCTAGGTTGACGGTTGACCTTTGACTTTGTTTGACTTTGACTTTCCCTCATTTTGCCCTAGTTTGCCTTCAAAATTTGGCTAGCTTTAACTCCTTCATACAGACTCAGATTTACGCGCCATTTTCACCATTGGAATCGTATCGACGAGCACTTAGATTTGATTCAAATTTCAATTGAATTTGAAGACTTTGATCTAAAGGAAAAAAATGAATACATTTTGGATCACTTCATCCACAAGAGTTCAACAAATATCCATATTAAGAAAATAAACCAAGATATGAAAGGTGACATTATGGGATAACTAGTAGCATCTCCAATCAATGTCAAACATAATGAACTTAGAATTTCAAGGATCATACCCTATAATAATGGTTAACAAGGCTCTACGTTGCATAGGAGAAATTTGAAAAACCTCCAAGCTAGACATGCCACATAGGGCCTAGGATAAACCCTCACAAATATTGTAGATTTATGTAGCCCTGGAAATGGGATTGTGTGTTTATTAATTATAACAACCTTAGGTGGATGGGTCACTGTCTCCAAAAGTGTATTTATCAAGATATCTCTATTATTTTGAGTGTGGGTGATCAAGTCCTTAGTAGAAGAACTACATTTTAGAGTCTCATATTTTTCAGTCTTGTAAGAATGTGCTATGGGTCTCCTTAAGTATTTATCCCTCCCATGCCCCAATTTTGACAAGCAAGGTAATTTAAAACCATTTTTTTTCATTTTTACGTTGTGGGTAGATTTGTTAATATAGGAGTTTATTGACTGGTGGGTTGCTATGCAAAGAAATAATAAATCTCGTCCATACATGGGAATGCATGAGTAAGATTACCTCCCATAAAATATTTCAAGGGAATTTTACCTTTATTTTCTTATCATTTATGCCCCGACTCATGTTGGCTTGGGCTTGTTGTGTCTCTTGAGAAATTGTTAGAAGTATTATTTTTCTTATTTTTCTTCATTTTAATGTTAGGTTGCAAAGGGTTCATTGGTTGCATGGGCTACATTTTATGCACCTTGGCAGTGTGCTTAGGAGACTTAGCTTGTTGATAACTAGGTACAAAAGGGGAGACTTGCAATGCGACAATAATTTGACCTATTTGAACAACTAATTGAATCAAAACTTTTGTGAATAAAAACCCTATAATTCCATCAACACATGGCCCTAATTTTGAGTGAGGTGGATTAGTTGATGCTCGAGGAGAATTGGGAATGATGTCATATAAATTATTGGCATGTGAGTAAATCATGTCAAGATGTTGGGCATGTAATATGGTTTTCTCCTTGGTAGAATACTTAATCATAGCAATATCCTTAGCAATTTGATGTAGAAAGAATAGAGTGAACTAATCGTTAAATGGTAGATCAAGAATTTTCATCCTAATAACCATATTATGCCAACTATAGTCATGAATGTGGTAGGAAATAAGGGTGAATGTATCTTTCCTAAATATAGAGAAGATATAGGCACCACTAATATCTTGCCAATAATGTAATTGGAAATGATTTAGGAATGTATACACCAAGGTGGCATAATTGTGATAGAATTTCTAGTCTAGATCAATATATCATTTTTCAATGTCATAAAGTCAAGGTTCAATGGAAGAGACACAACCAAATACTATCACTCACTAAACTGTTGGATCAACACGATAAGTGGATCCTCAAACCATGTTCATTATGTCTCTCCTAGTAACCTTCACACCAATCTTTGATGCGGGGAAGGGATTTTATGAGCACAAAGGTGATATTATCTGTTAGGCCCCTATACTACTAGTGTAACCCCTTATTGTTATTAGTACAAGCCCCTTATTGTATTTTTGTACCCATGTAGTCCCCATATTATTACTATTGTGCCCCATAGAAGCCCACTATTGTTATTATTGTGCCCTTACATTATTATTGTTATGTTGGCTCTGATTATATTATGACTCCTTAGATTCCTATATATAGAAAGGAGGTCTTGTCATTTGTGTCATAGAAGAATTGTTCATTTATGTAATGTAAAGGAGGTTTCCCCCTCGAAGAGGCTGAATTCTAAGGTGTTGATATATCTTTTCTATCTTTTTCTTGAGCTGGTTTCATAACATTTGGTATCGGAGCTTCGGATTCTAGGGTTTCACTGCTCCAAACAGGTCATCGTGGAATTTTCGCTATAACTTTTTTTCTGTGATGTTTCAGAAGCTAAAAAAAACCCATTTGAGATGACATTGCACTAAATCTCGGATCCGAATTACAAAGCTTTTCGCACTATATTTGTAGAGATATGATCTGAGGAAGTTGGTCTTTTTGCAGACTCCTGAATTACATTCCAAATAGGTGACCTGGGGAAAATCATCATAACTTTCTCTCTGAGCATCAGATTGAAATTTTGTAAGAAGTTACAGAAAGAGGATGGACTGTAGTTTCTTTTACATATTTTTTCAGAGACAAATGTCAAAACAGTGACACGTGGTACTTCATACAAGTTCGCTCTTCTGGAAAGGTCTATAATCAGGTCATCCTGGGAGATTATGCATAACTCTTCCTTGGAGAATCCAATTTGGATCAGATTTGTGGCATTGGAAAGAGGACACATATGGCTACTGCAGGTCGTAATTTCAGAACTAGAAGATATGAAATTACAGAGTTACAATCATTTCAAGATCGAGATCCTAAAATCAAGAAAAAGTGAGATGAGGAAGTTTGATGGCAAGGATCCGGTAAATTGGATACTACAGATGGGGAAATATTTTGATCTACATGGTGTACCACTATTACAAAAGGTATGTATTGCATCTTTATATTTAGAACCGGATCAACTTTTATGGTATAAAGGGCTTTGTTCTCGTAAACCACTTGTTACGTGGTCAATTTTCATGGAGGAAATGATAGCACATTATGAGGATACAAAGCGAAACACCTTGCTTAGCCAATTGATAAATCTCAAACATAAGTGTTCAATGGAAGAACACATTGAGGACTTTCAAAAATTGAATATAAGGGTAAATGATATTCCAGAGAAGCAAAGGATTGATGTCTTCATAGGTACTTTAAAGAATAACATTCAACATGAGCTTCGTCTTTGGGAACCTGATTCATTGGAGAAAGCATTCAAGTGGGCAAGAAAAATTGAAAGTGAAATTATGGAAACAAGGAATCAAACCACTCACAACTATAATTATGGAAGTTTTTCTTCTCCTAGCCTTCCACAACCTACAAGGGTGACACCACAACAATTGGAAGAAAAAAGAGAAAAGGTGCTTTGTTACAATTGTGATAGCAAATGCACTAAAGGTCATAAGTGTGCTGAGAAGAAATTGTTTTACATAGATTATGGAGAGGAGGAATAAAAGGATCAAGAAACATCAAAAGAAGAGTATATACACCAGGAACCAACCCAGAGAAAAAAGAAATGAATCTGACCATATCTTGTAAAGCGTTGGCAAGAATTACCACTCCTCAAACTCTCAAGATAAAAGGACATATCAAGAAGAAAAAGGTTCAAGAAGTGAAAGATCACATCGAGAAAGAAGAAATGAATCAAACCATAACTTGTAATGCATTGGCTGGAATTACCACTCCTAAAATTATCAAGATAGAAGGACATATCAAGAAGAAAAATGTTCAAGAAGTGAAAGATCACATCGAGCATCAAGAACTGAATCCGGCCATATCTTGTAAAACATTGGAAGAAATTACCACTCCTCAAACCCTAAAGCTAGAAGGACATATCAAGAAGAAAAAGGTTCAAGCAGTGAAAGATCACATTGAGCATCAAAAACAAGTTCTCCAGCTTTTAAAGGATAATGCCACTTTGGTGCAGAATCGAATGAAACAACTGGTAGATCAACATCGCAGTGAAATTTTTTTTGATGCAGGTGATTGGGTATTTTTATGGCTACATCTCAAGCAAGCTATTTATGAGAAGGAAATGTCGGCAATACTACATGCACTTAAGAAATCGCGACCTTACCCAATGGGAAGACACTTAAAGGTAAAAATGGATCATGATAGTCTTAAATACTTTTTAGAACATATATTATCTATAGAAGAACAGAAAAAATGGGTCACAAATATATTGGGTTATGAGTTTGACATCATTTATAGAAAAGGGAAGCAAAATTTTGTTGCAGATTCACTCTCAAGAAAGGACGAGGATGTGGAAGAATTGTTTTGTGCTATTTCTGTTATCCAACTAGATTGGATAAACGAAGCAAGGGATGAATGGAAGAAGGACGAAGAAGTGTGGCCACTGATTCAAAAGTTGCAAAAGATCCCAATTCAAACAATATTTCCAGAACTTGAAGAGGAAGGAAAAATCATATTGGAACCTGGAGCAGTCACAGAAACAAGAACCCGATAGGTACAAAATCGATCAATTTCAGAGTATCTCATCAAGTGGAAGAACTTACCCGATGAAGATTCCACATGGGAGGACAAGAATATTCTACAGAAGCATCAAGAACTACTCAAGCAGTGAGGACAACACTTTTTGAAGGAGAGAGGCATGTTAGGCCCCTATACTACTAGTGTAACCCCTTATTGTTATTAGTACAAGCCCCGTATTATATTGTTGTACCCATGTAGTCCCCAAATTGTTACTATTGTGCCCCATAGAAGCCCACTATTGTTATTATTGTGCCCTTACATTATTATTGTTATGTTAGCTCTGATTATATTATGACTCCTTAGACTCATATATATAGAACGGAGGTCTTGTCATTTGTATCATCGAAGAATTGTTCATTTATCTAATGTAAAGGAGTTTGCCCCCTCGAAGAGGCTGAATTCTAAGGCGTTGATCTATCTTTTCTATCTTTTTCTTGAGCTGGTCTCATAACATTCTCATTATCCCTCTAATAGATTTAACCATTTCTCAAAAGTATATAAATCTATTTGGCCTTTGAATGAGTGGATATTAAAGTTAACTTATACCTCAAAGGGTGTCACACTTCCAAAACTGTGGCTTGTAGAAGGTGCCCTAGTCGCTATTGGTAGTCATGAAAGTATCTATGAAAAACTTTCCCTCATCTCATTCCTCTATCACATTAGCACTTCCTCTAACAGAAACTTGATAAGATCTCTTGCTCCATCATCTCTCTTTTCTTCCACAATGGGAGGTGTTATGTGGGATTTTTGATTGCAGATAGAAATATCTCCCCTAGATCTGGTGGCTAACCTAGAACAACAAAATGACAAAGGACCCAATGTTTTCCTTAAATTAAGTAGATGAGAGGATGAAATCTACTTGTAATCTATTGTATGTTTCACTCCTTCCGATGCAGGAGCATTCAGCTCAGAAATTTCATTGTATTTTAGTAGACATAGGGGGACTTATGTTTTCAAGGAAGTTGGATTCCTATGTATCAAATTAATGTAATTATTAAGGTTTTGAGTGATTTTAATGAGAGAAACTAGAATAGGGATTAATTAAGTATTGTGAGGCATATTTGTAAATGTTCTCGAATGTTGGGGAACATGAGAGAATTAGGACAGTTGAGAATTCATAGGGATTGATAGGTCTGGAAATTAATTGTAAAATTTTAGATTAGGAAATAGTTGATGATTTTGTGGATTAGAGAGGATCCTTAGAGATAAAGAAGACATTTTAGGATTTCATTGAGAAGGTTATGGATCTAAACCAGGAATTGGTTATAGAATCCTTTTGTATAAATGTAATCCTAAAAGGCATAGAAGAGGGTTAGCTAAATAGGAGTTAGAGAGGGAGTAGTTAGATATGGTTGATTGTAAGCCTATGGGCAGGAAAGGAAAAGGCCACTGATAGTACTGATCAGGCTAGAATGGAATCCTTTTGTAATGATTTGTTTATTAATATAGATAACTCAATTTATAAGTTTGTGTGGTGTGAATGGAGTAATTAAATCAATTGTGTGTGAATTAGAAGTAATTCTGCATAACATAGAGTTGCAGGTGTGCAGAACTAGAGATCAAGTGTAGGGAAGAGTGTATCGGGTTTACACACAGACAGTGTTGGAGGAAACCTTTAATGTTACAGTGAAGGTATATTGTAAGGTTCTTAAAACCTAAGGAGTTACGCAATGGAAGTGTAAAAGTGTGAAGGAATGAAGAATGAAGTTGAAGAGCGGAATCAGAATAGTTGAAGACCGGAAGGCGAGAACAAAGACACAGGCAGAAACTCGAACAAATGGACTATTACACAGTATAGACAAAAGAATGTAGCAGCAGAGAATAGTCCTTGGATCAGTCCGATCAATGAACAGGATTGATGGAGATAGACGACCAAGATTAAGTCGTGTAGAATAAAGTTAAGAAGATGGATGGCGGAGATTAAAACCACGTGCAGAATAGTGGATCAATCTACAGAAACAGTAAGTGGTATTTCACATGCCCTCAAAGTGGTAAATGATATTTCTATGAGTTCACGTGATTAACCTTAGTGAGTGACATGTAGCACAAGGAGGAAAGAGAAAAGCACTTTTCTCGCGTGCTCTCGGGATAATATCAGTCATGCATGTAATCTGCGCGAGATTACGCGATCACCATTAGATTGAGATAGGAGAGATAAATGGTGGAGATCTCTCGGGTAAGTTGATGATCAGGTGATGCAATGACCGTCAGATTAAGGAATGAGATCGATGGCGGAGGTTGAACGTGCTAAAGGTTGAGTGTTGGGAAATGTGTAAAGTCATGTGAATTAATAGAAAGGTAAGGTTTAAGTATTATATGAAATATTTTTATTATACAAGAGTTATAATATAAATAAGAGGAATAATGTATTATGGTCTAAGTTGAGTTAACCAAAGTCTAAAGACCATGGTATGGTTGATAAGTGCGGGTGATTAAAACCAAAGTTAAAAGGGTATAGTTAATATGTGTGGGTAATAAGAATTAACCAAAGCTTATGAAAGGTTATAAAGGGTTCTGCTAAAGAGTTATTAAATTTTAGACTTTGAAGAGTCAAATGAAATATTTATGCTTAAGGAATTAACCTTTGATAAAGTGGTTTTTCATCAGATATTATATTTCCACTTGTTAAACCTTGTTTTGTGAAGGTTTCCATAAGTATGGAATTTTAGAATTCCTCGGACATAGTGATGACATGCAATTTTATTGGCATAATGTGGGCATATGCGGCTTAGGCTACATCATTATGGTGTTTGAAGCTTAGGTTGGCATCAATTTGGTATTGGAGCAGAAAAAGGGAATTCTGTGTGTAAAAATTCTTTGAGAAATTTTAGAACAAAGTTATGTTTTGAAGGTGTGTATACAGGTGAATGGTGATGAAAGCAGGCAAGAGGAGATAATATTTTAAATCTTACAAATAGTAGCCACACAGAGATAAAGTGTAGCAGAATATTGGGAGAATTTGCAGATGCAAAGAAACATAGAATAATTCATTCAAAGTGCAGGTGAATGGTAGAACAAGATCATGCAGAGGTCTTGAAGATAGCAGGTGAGAAGATTGCAACAAGCTAGACCAATTGGTGCTCAATTGGTTCCAAAGGAAAGAACAAGAGAGATGCGAAAAGATTGAGCTCAGAGGAGAGAATATTTGTGAGGTATCATTTAGCAAGAGAGACTTGTTACTGCAGAGGTTTTGTTGCAGCTCACAGGAAGATCATAAAGGAAATTCCACAGAGGATGTGGGTAGAATTTCTAAGGGATGAAGGAAGCTGGTAAGAGTTTCTAAATGAAATCAAAATGTGGTAGAACCTTGAAGAATTCTAACAGAGGTTGGATAAAGAGGACAATTGTGTTCTTAAAAAGTGCATATGAGGTGAAGCATAGAAGGAGTAGAGATAAGTTCTCAAAGAGGTTCCAAAGATAGAGAACCAAGTGCTTGCCAAAAGACCAAGCACAGAGGAAAGATTGGTGAGGTAAGTGGCAGCAGGAAGGACTTGTTGTGCAGAGGCTTTAGTGCAGCTCATAGTAAGTGAGTTGGGAATTCATGAAGATAGAGAAGGAGATGACTAATGATAGTCATAACAGAGGTAATAGAGGTTCTGAGGAAGAACACAATAGAAGACAAGTGAAGAAGGAGGATGCCAAGGTAAATGGCAAGAGAATGAGTCAATAGGGGCTTGACAAGGAGATTGCAGAGTTAAAAGAACAATTATATGTATTAAGGATGCTACTAGAGGAAAACCAAAGACAAGGTTGGGCCTTCAGGAAAAAGGCAATGAAGTGGCATAAGTTACAGAGAAGGCTACAATAGAGGTAACTGAAGTGGCTGGTTGAAAAACTCAGAGAAACTGAGTTGGAAATGGAAGTTTCTATTTGTGAAGCAGAACAGGGTGAAGTTCTGGGTGAAGATGAAGAATGGAGATCAGTGAACTATTGTGATAGCTCAAGGTAGCAGAATAGGCTATAAAACCTTATATTTTTTAATCTAATAGTTTTGGTATGTTTGCAGGTTCTACAGAGGATTAGAAGTCTTATGAAGCTGTCATAAAAATTGATAAAAGTCACCAGAGTTTAGAGGAGAACTTGGATCAACATACTGATGTGCTGACAGAGGATGAAGGGTACTTCTCAGAAGATAAGTATTATAGAGCACAGAATGATGAAGAATGCCTCTTGAATGAGGAAAATATTGAATTGATGCAGCAGAAAGAAATTATTGATGAATTGATATTTGGAGCTGTTAAAAAACAAGGACAATTCCTTGTGGAAGAAGGATATGAACTTCAGTTTGAAGAGCTGATATGTGAAACATTAGTTGAGGCTGTTGACCCTTACATTTTTCAAACTGACAATTGTTGTATGAATACAAGGATTATAAGTGTTGAAGGAGGACAATTCTCAAATACTATTATACAACATGGAGTTGATGAAGTATTGATCTTTGAAAACATAAGGAGAGAACAAGAACTTATTTTTGTGAAGATAAATGAGACAGAATTGTCTATGGAAGACAATCCGATTGAATCATTGAGCAATAGTGACCATGTAAAGGATGAAGCTGGAAGTGAAGAGCATTGCGATAAGACACTTGCTAAATGTAAAGAGAAAATTGAATTGTCGGAGAAGTTTCTAGGAGGAAATGGCAATATAAAAGAAATGGTTACAATAGTACTTGATAGTAGCAGAGAGTCTCTAAAAGACATGGAGACAGAAGAGTGTTTTAATTCACAAAACAATAATTTGTTTGCGGGAACAATGAATAGAATGACTGAGTGTGATGTTGTGATCGAATAAATTGAACATAGGTTATTTGGAGATGAGATGGAAGTTCAGAAGCAACAAGACGGTAAGGATGTAAGGGTGGTAGTAAGGATCAAACAACTACAAAGTGAAGGTAACCAACAGAAGATTAAAGGAAAACTTGAAGAAGGGACTGTGTTAGCTGAAAACATAGTAAAGGATCATCATTCCATCATGATTATAGGCACAATGTAGATAACCAGGGAAGTCGTTGAGACAATTAATAAATAAGAATGACTAAACTCTCATCAAAGGATCAGTGAATGGGAAAAAGAATTAGAGCTACTTGAGAAATGGCTGAAAGCACCAGTAGGGAAGAAAGAATCTAATGAATATTGCAAAGGATATGTAAGAGAGGAAGAGGAAAAAGACAAAAAAAGAAATAAGTTGGACATAGAAATTGAATTGATGATGGAATTGATGAGAAAAGTGTCTCACTAGGAGAAGACAACATCAAGAAAGCAAAGAAGTAGCAAGAAAAAGACAGCACCAGAATATGAGAGAATAGCTAGTGGGGCAATGTAGCATAAAGTGTGGAGACCTAGAGAACAACAACAGACAACAACAACAACCAAAGACAGACTACAAAACAAAGTATGGGATCCAGGAGGACAAAGATCGAAAGCACATGATCAGGAGATCATGATTATTTTAACCTTGGGAGTCTGACGCAGGAGCATTCAACTTAGAAATTTCATTGTATTTTAGTAGACATAGGGGGTCTTGTGTTTTCAAGGAAGTTGGCTTCCTATGTATCAAATTAATGTAATTATTAAGGTTATGAGTGATTTTAATGAGGGAAACTAGATTAGGGATTAATTAAATATTTTGAGGCATATTTGTAAATGTTCTCGAATGTTGGGGAACATGAGGAAATTAGGACAGTTGAGAGTTCATAGGGATTGATAGGTCTAGAAATTAATTGTAAAATCTTAGATTAGGAATTAGTTAATGATTTTGTGGATTAGAGAGGATCCTTAGAGATAAAGAAGATATTTTAGGATTTTGTTGAGAAGGTTATGGATCTAAACTAGGAATTGATTATAGAATCCTTTTGTATAAATGTAAGCCTAAAAGGCATAGAAGAGGGTTAGCTAACTAGGAGTTAGAGAGTGAGTAGTTAGATAGGGTTGATTGTAAGCCTACGAGCAAGAAAGGAAAAGGCCAATGATAGTGAATATCAGGCCAGAAAGGAATCCTTTTGTAATTATCTATTTATTAATACAGATAACTCGATTTCTAAGTTTATGTTGTGTGAATGGAGTAATTGAATGAATTGTGTGTGAATTAGAAGTAATTCTGCTTAACATAGAGTTGCAGATGTGCAGAACTAGAGATCAAGTGCAGGGAAGAGTGTATCAAGTTTACACATAGACAGTGTTGGAGGAAACCTTTAATGTTACAGTGAAAGTATACTGTAAGGTTCTTAAAACCTAAGGAGATACGCAGTGGAAGCATAAAGTGACAAGGAATGAAGAACGAAGCTGAAGATCAGAATCATAATAGTTGAAGATCGGAAGGTGAGAACAAAGGCATAGGCAGAAACCTGAACAAATGGAAAATTACACAGTATAGACAAAAGAACGTAGCAACGGAGCACAGTCATTGGATCAGTCAAATCAACAAATGGGAGTGATGGAGATAGACGGCCATGATTAAGTCACGTAGAATAAAGTTAAGAAGATGGATGGCAGAGATTAAAACCACATGCTGAATAATGGAGCAGTGTATGGAAACAGTAAGTGTTATCTCGCGTGCCCTCAAAGTGGTAATGATATTTCTATGAGTTCACATGATTAGAGTTAGTGAGTGACACGTAGCACACAAAGGAAAGAGAAAATTACTTTTCTGGCATGCTCTTGGGCTAATATCGGTCATGCATGTAATCCGCACAAGATTACGCGATCATCGTCAGATTGAGATAGGAGAGATAAACAGTGGATATTGTTTGGGTAAGTTGATGATTGGGTGACATGATGACCATCAGATTAAGGAATGAGATTGACAGTGGAGGTTGAACGTGCTAAAGGTTGAGCATCGGGAAATGTGTAAATTGATCTGAATTAATGGAAAGGTAAGGTTTAAGTATTATATGAAATATTTCTATTATACAAGAGTTATAATAGAAATAAGCGGAATAATGTATTATGGTCTAAGTTAAGTTAACCAAAATCTAAAGACCATGGTATGGTTGATAAGCGTGGGTGTTTAAAACCAGAGTTACAAGGGTATAGTTAATATGCACGGGTAATAAGACTTAACCAAAGCTTATGAAAGGTTATGAAGGGTTATGCTAAAGAGTTATTAAATTTTAGACTTTGGAGATTCAAATGAAATATTTCCACCTAAGGAGTTAACCTTTGATAAATTTGGTTTTCATCAGATATTATATTTCCGCTGGTTAAACCTTGATTTGTGAAGGTTTCCCTAAGTATGGAATTTTAGAATTCCTGGGACATAGTGATGACATGCAATTTTATTGGCATAATGTGGGTATATGTAGCTTAGGCTGCATCATTATGGCTTGAATAATCCAATCCTAGCTCCAACTGCCAAAATTAGAACCTACACAACTAGACAACACAAGCCAAGAAACTATGAGATCTACTTGATTCAAAAAATCAACATAGTATTGAAATAAACTAAATAACGACATCACAAAGAACTCTTTGTATTGATATAACTGGAGTGAGTTACAACCATAAATAGGTGTTAACCTAGTAGGAGGGCTCCTCCAAGTTGTTGACTTTTCCTTCCTTTGTCACAAAGCAAACCTCCAATCACCCTAAATGCATGAAAGGATAACTCTCACAACAACAACATAAGGGTAGAATCACTCCCCGAAAGCCAGCCACTTGCACATGGAAGGTTGTAAATATAGAGAGAAGTGAGGTAAGTTTAGAGTTCTTATCCTTTTACAAACCATAGGATTGAGATCCACTCTTGATAGGAGGGTGAGATCTAAGGATAAGGGATGCAAATTCCAAGGTAGGATAAGATAGGAATCGAAAGTTTTATATGAGGTAGATGGTTACAACAGATCCTAGAAGCTTATGGAAATGGAGGCTTCAAAATTCTCTCTCTTTTTCCTAAATTTCTAGAACCAACACAGTGTAAAGGGGAGCAACCTATAGGTGATCAACACAGGACACAATGGAGCAACCTATAGGTGAACGCTATCCAACAAGAGCCTAGGGTGCATTGGTCCTAAAACTGGCTCAAAGGATGCAATTTAGGGTAGGAACTTTAGGGAATGAGAGAGCTATGTATAGGTATTTGCGCAATGATGGTGTAAATGGGAAATAGGATGTGAATGATCCCATTAGGAGGCTGATTGATCAGATGTGAAAAAATAACCTATAACAAGAGGTCACTTGGGATGGTGAGAGTGGTTTTCCTCAAGTGAAACTAGCTTAAGATTAAACTCTCTATAAATTGACCTTGTTGGGGACATGCATTTGGAAATGATGAGTATATTGCTCTAATACCACTAATATGGGTTGTGAGAGGAGTGAAACATAATTTTGATAATACATTATGTCACACACATGGGGAAAATAATGTAGAGAAATATTGATAATAGAATACATCACAAGTGCATAAAATAATAATATAACAAATAAAACCATATGAAAATAGCTTAATTCCTTTTATTAAATGATAAAAATGTGATAAGATTACTGTTGGGCCTCACAATTATCATGATTCCCATACCCTATTCCTTATTTTTAATGTTGTTTTCTTGTCTTTTTCTTATAATTATGATATATTAACTCATATAATATAAGCCATAGAAGGAATTAGTTTACTTTTACTATTTCTCCTTTTTGATGTACTCTTTTGATTACAAAAGTGTTTTTTATTCATGATTTAATATTTACTTTGAACATAGGTTTTGAGATATAATAGGGGCATTTGGAATTTGATTTTGTTTCTTGAGTTGTTTGTGCTAAAATTAAAATAGTGTTGTCTCAACAAATTTTAGCAGATCAAGCGAGCTTGATTCTTATCTAGGTAAATTTGTTATGGACAAAGCCCTTATTTTTCTCATCTGGATGATATTAAGACTCTTTATAACTAAAAGTGAGAATCTTGAGAATATTTAGATTCTCACGATTACTCTCTGTTAAAATATTTACTATTTTTATGTCCCTGGACTATGGTATAAAGATGGGGGCTTATGTCATGAATGAGAGCCCTTTTTATAACGTTTTCATACATTTTATAGACTCGCTGAAAGAATTGACTATAATCGTTCTTTCATAATACTATGCAAGTTTTTACTATTAAGAATTAATCCACTATTTTGATATTTTCTACAAGGTAGTCTGATTATGTTAGTTTGGGCCCACTTCTCAATGAGGTGTTGCCTTCATTTGTATTACTAAATTTGTATTTTATCTCTTTATATAGATCATCCATTTGTTAGATTAATTGTGAGTTGTGTGCTCTATTTTGAGTAGAGATAATATTAGTAGTCGTGATATTGATTTGCAAGGATTATTCTTTAGATAGTTGATTTATAATTTTTGTTTCTTTACTTCTGTTTCCTAGAGGTTATCTCTTGATCGTTGATGCTTTTGTAGTAGTTTCACCTCTCCTCCTGCTATTTTTGCCTTTCCATTTCACAAGTATAGTGTTCCAACATTGTTCCTTCGATTTTGTAATTGTTGTTTCTTAAGTAGCAGCTTAACATTCGATTTCTTTCCTTGTTGTTTCCTATGAAGAGTTATCATAATTTTATAATTTTGAATGGTTTATAGAGAATATAGTTTATCTAAAAGTTGGATCGTTTGAATGTGTGTTTCAAGTTAGGAATTGATTCTTCATTATATTTAATTTTCTTGCTGTAAGATAATTAGCTACTGTTACTTTTAGAACCATCTCTTGTATATAATTTGCAGAAAACCTTGAAATAACCAGATGAATCCTCGGGTTGACAATTTAATGTGTGGTAGTTAGTTGATTATTTATAACAATAATTGTCCCAACATTTTGGTGTCGTTGTCAGGGAGGCTGTCAAAACAGATTACTACTATATTTAGTTACATAATTAACTCTCTGAGGGTTGAATATTAAAGATGAAAGGTGAGACTCTGCACACACACCCTGGTAAAAACAAACCTGTGGTGGTGTTTGCCCTCGGTTGATAGATTCAGGCTATTTAGTATGCACAAATAAGAAGAAAATTAGAGGTAGTAACTCTGTAGAAATAGATCAAAAATCCACTTCAAAAGGTACTAAAATCCAGGGTCAAGTTGGCCTCAGACGAGCAACCTTTATAGAAAAAATGATTCAAAGGGAAAAATCTCAAGCCTCGATAGGATCCTAGATAGTATATGGGAAGGGCTCTACTGTTATTCACCCCCGCCCCCCAAGTAGTAGAATATTTTTCTTCAGCTAATACTGAGATTCATGACAAAACTATAGGATCTGAGTAGAACTTTCAAGACTTACTAAGGCATCTCAATCACTTTAGCAAGAGTGAGGGGCATTCTTGCTATTTAAAGGAAGGAAGAGGTGAAACGAGTGATCCACACCCTCAACATCCCAAGAAGGTGCCTCTTGTGACACTGATTATGAAAGAGGGAATGAAAATTCCTAATTCAAGTAGTGTTGTAAGACCTAAACATGGTTCATAGTCTTGCCATCATATTAGTATTTTTTAGTTAGTAGCTCCCAATTTTGGTATTTCTAAGGGTTAATGGTAGATTTTTAATCAAATGGGAGGGTAGGTATCAAGCACAAAAGCTTCGACCATAGAGTACGCTATCATTGATCCACAAGGAAACACACCCATAAAGGTTAAACCACTTCAAAATCTTACAAATGTTCATGAAATTGCCTCCGAAGACCCAGATGAATTCTTAATTGAATTCAATGTTCTACGTCGGGGATATGACTACAATACTGACCCCCATAGACTAAAGTTTTTTCCTTCCACCTTAAAAGGAGAATCACTATGTTGGTTCATGGGATTAGGGGGAAGTACTATTAACTCATGGGACCAGATGAAACAGGCATTCCTTACCAAATTTGAAGATTATTTCCGATCTAGAGATTTAAAGGAAGAAATATTCAAAATTACATTTAAGGAAGATGAGACCTTAAAAGAATATATGGAGAGGTTCCAATACAACTTTCAAAAATCACCATACACTATATACCTAAAGAAGTACTCAAAACTATCTTTATTAGAGGAATGAAGGATGAATGGATAAAAACGATTAAGCTAATGGTGTAGGGTGATATTTACAAAGAAGGGTATGATGATATTATGTATCAGGTGTTCGTTTGGGAGCACACAAACTAAGCTTCGAACTTGTGATCCACTCAACAGAACTTGTAGGACTACAGGCGAAGGAGTCATGCATGAAAAATTTGTCATTTATTGGAAAAAATTTATAACTGATATATTAAGCACACTGACTACAAAATTGGATGTCTTGTGATAAAGCAGAAGTAGGAAGAAGCATTAAAGTCATTAACAATTTTCTACCCTCATTTCCAATGGAAGCATGGTTGTAAGGAGTGCCCACTGGATACAGTTGAAATATGTGCTATATATACCAAATAACTCTCAACTGATCGATGACTTCTCTCCCTAGGTTGAAGGTCATATTTAAGGGAGTTGAGGAAGATCCAGAACCTACATATTTCATGGCACAACAGTGACAATGGCTAAATCGTCCCACAGGTGTAGTTCAGGACCCCTCAATGTTTTTTTTTAACAACATACACTAGTACAAAATGGCTAATTAGTTACTAAAAAAGGGACCAAAATTTGCATATATATGACTATTTTTCAGTCAGTGACCAATAGTAGCTAATTTACAGTATCTTATAAGGCGACTAACTTTTAGTCGTTTTTAGTGTAGTCATTGATTGGTTGTCTCAATTTTATCATTTAGTAATATATTTAGTCATAAATTTGGTCATTAATTTAGTCATTAATTGCCACAATTAATAACAAAATATATTACTCTATGATCATCTGAGAAAATTAATTAATGACCAATGAAATATGTCCAAAATGTTGGTTGTGTTATAAGATACTGTAAATCAGCTACTAATAGTCATATATATGCAAATTTTAGTCATCATTTGAAAACAATTAATGACCAAAGAAATATGACTAAATTTTTTTCGTGTTATAAGATACTGCAAATTAGCTACTAATAGTCATATATATGAAAAATTTAGTCGTCATTTATAATCACAAATTTTTCATTTGCAGTAGTCATTTATCATTTTTTGGTAGTTTCATATTTATGATATAAACACCTAATTTAGTAGTTTTAGATTGATTTTGTGTTCATTATTAATCAACATAAATTACTTAGTATGATTTTGTGACTAAATTAAAAAAATTCATACAATGTGCAATGTGTATGTTCATATAATATGAAAATGCAAAGTTACATATGTTAATTACAATACCAAACAATATCAAGTGCAACTATAAATAATTTCAACCAAATATAAAATGTAAAGTATCACAATATGAGTTTCCAACTTAATATTTGTTGGACTACAATTTACACATGAAATGTTGTTTCATCACCTCAGAACATTATCATTGTGTTTTCAAAGCATTGCAAGTGAATTCACGAACTCTGAAGACTTGACCATTAGTATCTATGTGTGTCTTATGTAGGATATTGGCTCTAAGGGTATCATGAGACAGGTTCTCTTCTCTCTCTCTTTTTTCATTTATCGCTCCAACGTTATTGTTCTCCTCTTTCTTCAATTCCTGCTTACCATCAATACTGAGTTCCCTTTCTGGAAATAAAAGAATTCACAATGGAGAGTGTAAGACATGAAAGACGATGAGCACTAGAATATAAAATAAAGTAGACTATAAAGGATTTATACAACATATACCTCAACATCAGCAATGTCAAAGCCATTTTTCCCCATAAAAGAAAGAAACGCGAAAATGTTTTCTTCAGTTGGGCGATAGTGGCCACTATGTGGCCAAATGACCTGTATAGAAAAAACAAATAAAAAGTCACCAGAGAAAATAACAACTTAGTAACTTAGTATTCAACCTTCAGGGAACACTCAGGAACAATCATGTCAACTAAGTTACATGCTAAAAAGCTCAAGTTGTAGATAATTTATGAAAATAAATATTATAAGGTGTGACGTCTAATCCTTGTTGTTTTATTCGCAACAAAATTTCATTCTCTAACACATGAAATTCATCAAGTATATAAACAACATGTGCTCAAATAACAACATGAAAGTAAAATTTTCTAATAGTCATGAAAATATTTTAACACAAATAGTTAAAAGGATTTCAATCAATATCGTGTAATATTAATTTCATCTTCAAGCTTCAGTGGTTGTTTAAATGGACATGATACCAAGTATTTTTAGTTTCATAGTTAAAGGACAAAACAAAATCAAGAGAAACATACAAAATACAGTCAAACAATAAAGAGAGGACATCATGCAATGGAAATTGCAATTATAATTTTTTTTTTTACTTGTCCACCGATGTCTTGTCTGGAATTCCTAAACTATTTTCTTGCCCAAAATAACCATGAGGTGAAAGAATCACAACATTATAAACCATAGGAATCCCTACTAGAAACATTTCCAAATTTGATGGCTCAGGTGCCTGAAGGATCTCTAACATCAAATGAATCATATCCAAGACATGCTTTGCATTCTCTTCCCATCCTTTTTCCAATCATATTTCCTATAACCTGCCCACACCAGAGTCAAGTAACAATCAAACAAAGGCATTGCAATTTTTTTTATCTTTTATATCTATAAACTTTGAATCTGATTTGTTTCAGGAACATATTAATTCATATATAAAGCCTTCCTATCATGAGAAGCTATCAAAGTAGGAAATTAGAAAAATCGAGTTTAATGAGGTCCTCAAACAATTTTTACACTATCAATATTTTTCTTGCTGTGATATCTTAGGTATAAAAAATAACATATCTGCAAAAAAAAACCAAATATTACTTATGTTCAAACTCTATATATGGTGTATTCTTTCAAGTTTTTAAGATGTTCCTCTAACTTTACCAAAGCGGACTATAGCTTAGTTAAACTTTGTATCCTTTCATTCAGGATCAATTTCTGAAAGACAAATGTCACGCATTATTATTTCCCATTTCTCAACATGATACATATGATAAATTGAAAGTCACATAAAACCAAGAGAAAACCCTTTTCTAACCAAAACAAACAAACAAACAATGCCTCTAATAAAATTTCACACCTCAGAAATTACTCTGCCATGTGCTTAGGCTAAAGGTGAGATTCTTTGAATCATCTTTAAGTCATATTTAATTGGATATTCACATGTTTACAGTGATGTCAATTTGGTGTTAAAAGAAATATATAAATCTGGGTTATTCTCAGTGAAATTCAAGTATAATTCAGAAAAATAACATCATTGCAACATAGTGGAGAGAGAAACATATTCATAATTATGCTTCTCTATTTTAGTTTGATTTGAGTTGAGTTTGTATTTGAATATATTGTTTTCTCTAAAGAAGTGAAATAGAAAGATGATAATTGAAATAGCCCTATGAATTTTTAATCAATTCATATTATATATCTCTAAAACATCTAGGTCATCCTTCTCTACTATTTGATAAAGATTTATTGTGCATAGGAAAATAATGAATTATCTATCAAACACAATGATTCAATATATTAACCAAGGAAAGAAAATGACATGGTTTTGATATTTGTGTGCTCGAAGGAAATCCAACAATGGTTGCATGCTTTCTTTATCATTAAATAGTCTTGAAGACAAATGTCTATTCAAAAATTGAAATCCATTATCAATGAAAGATGGTCATGTTGGGAAATGAAAGGATGCATTAAAGGGCTCAAGGTCTAGCTCCAATACATAGTTATCCTTGTCACTACAAAATACAAAGTTGTCATCATTTTCTTATCCAGGTAAAAAGAAGAGTGAGTTTGTATTTGTGCACCTATGATAGTATATGGAAAAGAGAGCACTAGTGTACCCTAGAGCACCATACTTCTCTCCTCCACAAATACTAGTGTATCCTACTCCCAATGCTCCAAAACATAATTAAAATGGTTGTCATGGTTGTGGTAGCTCTTGTTGTGAAGAAAATGCATGATAGGTAGAGGCTTCTTACAAGAAAAAAAAAAACTAAGACAACAAATTTTGATGTCAGTGATAGACTGAATTGAATTCATTTCTAGATGAATGATTGAACAACATAAAGACATCTTAACCTTAGATTTATTAAGCTTGGAGAGATAGAAAAACAAAATACAAATCTTCTAATACTTAATACATCTCTCTCTCTCTCTCTCTCTCTCTCTCTCTCTCTCTCTCTCTCTCTCTCTCTCTATATATATATATATATATATATATATATATATATATATATATATATATATATATATATATCTATCTATCTATCTATCTATTATTACTATTATTTATTTGTTTATTTCTTGTGGGAGGATTGGCTTCAATAATTTTTTTGTTTTCTTTATTTATAAGCTTTAACCAGTGACATATCTTAGCAACATTGGCCATAGCATGTATCTATCCTCTTTAACTCAGTTATAGAACCCTCACCTAGTTACATCTTTCATCAAAATTGAGTTGTAATGAGGGCCTAGCTACTCTAGGTGAAATTATAGATCCTTCATCAGAGATAACTAACATTTGACAAGGGAAAAGGCTAACCTGTATAAAGGCACCTCTTGTGTCACAAATGTAGCAGTACAACTCACCATTATGTACTATATTCTTTTATGCACATATCCATCAGAACTGACCATTCATGTTATACTCTTTCATAAGTCTATGCATTTTTTCAATTTCAGCAACTTCTTCTCTGTCATTAGACTTTGATGGGTCAATATCACCAGCAACCACAACAAGGTTCAAAAAATTGGAGTACTACAACTTTAGGTAAAATGTAAAGACAAAGATTAAAATTCACAGTGAATGAGGAATAATATAATCTGATCATATTATTGATATGGCATCAAGATGTGATAATAATTGTTTTGCATGCACAATTCTGACTGCATTATCCTTTGCCAAATTATCATTCAATGGAAAATTGTCTAAAACTTCTTTGAAACTTATATAGCAAGAGAAAGAATCCATTCACAAGGAAAAAATGAATGAGAATGTAAGGGAAGTAAATCCAATACAAATTATACATCAAATTTAGTATTTATTACTATGAAATAGATGTTATTTCTACAACCAACAACTATTTAAAATCTACGCATAATAAGACTTGAAAGTTAACTATTAGTCATTAAACTGATTCAAATATGTCTACATACAAAGTAAATGATCTCATTGTGGATTTTTCAACATAATTGTTGCATTTTCTCTGTAGCCTATCTCAGCATCTTAGGAAAGTTTAAAATATACCATGTTTCCAAATCAGAGGTGAAACAAAGAGCTAAAAAGAAGCAACATGGGAGTTTTTGTCTGTGTGGGTTGTAGAGTAAAATTGCCAGGAATTACTAGGTTCAAACCCAAAGCAACTTCAAAACAAAAGAAGATGAAAAATAGCTTTGGAAATAATCAAATATTATGAGAAGAAAACATAAAAATCTAGATGCAATTAATATATGAAATTACTTAGTCTCCCATTAATCTATTATTAAAGTGCAAACTTAGACAAAGTATCCTACTTCTCCTAGCAAAGGAAATACAATCTACCATCGTCCATAATTTCTTTGATAATTAGATGGAAATAAATCAAACCTTTTGTATTAAACTACACCATGTTTTCTTATTAGAGGGAAAACAAAGAGCTAATGAGAAGAAACATGGTAGTCATTGTCTGTGTGGTTTGTGGAATATGATTGCCAAGAAGTTCTAGGTTCAAAACCAAAGCAAGTTCACAACAATAGAAAATGAGAGATAGGTTTGGAAATAACATTATTTGAGGAAACATGAAAGTTCGTATGAAATTAAGCTATGAAATTATGTTGGGTCCCTATAATACTAGTGATTACCCCATTACTATTGTAGTTATACCCCTTATTTATATTGTTGTGCCCCCATTGCCCCCATATTGTTATTAATGTGCCCATAGAATCCCTCTATTGTTATTTTTGTGGCTTTATATTATTATTGTTAGGTCGGCTGGATTATATTGTGACTCCTTAGACTCCTATATATAGAAAGGAGGTTTTTTCATTTGAATCATCCAAGAATTGTTCATTTATGTAATGTAAAGGAGGTTGCCCCCTCGAAGAGGCTGAATTCTAAGGCGTTGATCTATCTTTTATATCTTTTCTTGAGCTGGTTTCATAACATTTGGTATCAGAGCTTTGGATTCTAGGGTTTCGCTGCTCCAAACAGGTCATCGTGGAATTTTCGCTATAACTTTGTTTCTGTGACTTTTCAGAAGTCGCAAAAAAAACCCATTTGAGAAGAAATCGCTCTGAACCTTGGGTCCAAATTTCAGAGCTTTTCGCATGATATTTTCGGAGATACGATCTGAAGAAGTTGGTCTTTTTGCAGACTCCTGAATTACACGCAAAACAGGTGACCTGGGGAAAATCGTCATAACTTTCTTTCTGAGCATCGGATTGAAATTTCGTAAGAAGATATAGAAAGAGGACGGACAGTAGTTGTTTTTATATATTTTTCAGAGTCAAAGGTTGAAACAGTGACACGTGGCACTTCATACAAGTTCGCTCTACTGAACTAGTCTATAATCAGGTCACTGCGGGAGATTGTGCATAACGCTTTCTTGGAGAATTCAATTTGGATCAGACTAGTGGCATTGGAAAGAGGACATAGAAGTCTACTACAGGTCACAATTTCAGAACTTGATGATTCAAAATTACAGAGATACATCAGATTCAATATCAGGCTTCTACAAAGTAAAAAAAGGTGTGTAGTTATTTTTTTAAATTTTTGCATAAGCTTGGTTTGAAGGAATTCAAAGGGCATAGTAAAGCATTATTATCGGTAACTGATGCCCCGAGGAAAGAAAATGCAAACACCTAGTAAGGAACCTGAAAGCTCTAGCATGACTCATGAAGAAGAGGAAGAAATGCTACATGATATATCAAAATTACAAGAACAAGTGCAACAAATGTCACGCTCACAAAAGCTAACAGATGCTAAGATAAATGGCGTGGAATCTATGATAAAGGGCATGGAAGCTAAGATGGATGATCTGAAGGCAGATTTGAGGACAGATTTGAAGACAGACATGGCAGATTTGAAGACAGGTTTGACAAATTTTCTACAAGAAATACTTACTAATGGTGAAAAGGTTGTAAAGGAAACTCATGATGTGAACAAAAGAAATGTTAATCATGATTCCATAGACTCTAATGTTGGATCGAAGACCCACCATATTCCAAAAATCGATATGAGGAAGTTTGATGGCAAGGATCCCGCCACATGGATATTACAGATGGAGCAGTTCTTCGATCTCAATAATGTGCAAAACACACAAAAGGTACGTATGGCAACTTTATATTTGGAACCAAATCAGTTTGTATGGTATCAATGGCTTTGCTCTCGTAAACAATTTATCACTTGGGCAATTTTTATGGAAGAATTGATAGCACATTATGAGGATACAAAAAGCAACACTTTTTTTAGCCAATTGATAAGTCTCAAACAAAAGGGTTCAATAATGGAGCACATTGAGGAGTTCCAAAAATTGAACATAAGGGTAAAAGATATTCCAGAGGAGCATAGGATTGATGTGTTCATAGGGTCTTTAAAGGATAATATCCAACATGATGTTCGACTTTGGGAACCTGATTCATTAGAGAAGGCATTCAGGTTAGCAAGAAAAATGGAAAGCAAAATTATGGCAACCAGGAAGCATACCACTCACAACTATAAAGACGGAAGTGTTGTTGCCCCTAGTCTTCCACAACCTATAAGGTTGACACCACAACAATTGGAAGAAAAAAGAGAAAAAAGGCTTTGTTACAATTGTGATAGCAAATACACTAAAGGTCATAAGTGTGCTGAGAAGAAATTATTCTACATAGATTGTGAAGAGGAAGAAGAAAAGGAGCAAGAAAGGTCAAAAGAAGAGGATATACTCCAGGAACAAAGCCTAGATGAAGAAAAAATAAATCCGACCATATCTTGTAATGCATTGGCGGGAATTACCACTCCTCAAACCATCAAGATAGAAGGACAAATCAAGAAGAAAAAGGTAATAGTGTTGATTGATTCAGGAAGCACCCACAATTTTATTCATTGTAGGGTAGCAAAAGAATTGAATTGCTTCCTATATCCAGCACCAGAGTGTCAAGTGATGATTGCAAATGGAGGAACAATAAATTTATCTGGAAAGTGCCATAATATCAAGCTATCCATGGGAGAATATGTATTGACTAGCCCAATGCTTTCCATTCCAATGGGAGGTGCTGATGTTGTACTAGGAGTCCAATGGCTACAATCCTTGGGTACAATAGCTTTTAATTTTCAAGAACTTTTCATCAAATTTTCTACGGAAGGAAAGGAAGTTGAATTAAGGGGTATTGCAGGGAAACCAGGAAAGATAATCAGCTCTAATGGTATGACAAAGCTTCTAAAAAAGGAGCAAAGAGGTGTAATTGCACAATTATGTTCGCTAGATGTTTCCACATTAGAATCATCTATTTCTCCAGATCTCCAAAAAGTCCTGGACAATCATTCCAAGGTATTTGAGACTCCCAAAGGTCTCCCACCTATGCGTGATCATGATCATGCTATTCATCTGATTCCAGGAAGTGTTCCTCCAAACATCAGGCCGTACAGATATCCCTATGTCCAAAAAAGTGAAATTGAACGTATGGTTGCAGAAATGCTAGAGGCTGGTATAATTCAACCGAGTCAAAGTTCTTTCTCTGCTCCAGTAGTATTGGTGCACAAGAAGGATGGATCATGGCGCATGTGTCCGGATTATAGGGAGCTCAACAAGCTCACTATTAAAGATAAGTTCCCCATTCCTGTCATTGATGAATTACTGGATGAATTGCATGGATCAATTTACTTCACCAAGTTGGATCTTCGTTCAGGATATCATCAAATCAGAATGAAGATTGAAGACATTCCGAAAACGGCATTTAGAACTCATGAGGGTCATTATGAATTTTTGGTCATGCCTTTTGGCCTTACCAATGCACCTTCAACATTTCAAGGTTTGATGAATTCAATTTTCAAACCATTCCTTAGAAAATTTGTGTTAGTATTTTTTGATGATATACTAATCTACAGCAAGTCTTGGAAGGATCATGTTGAACATGTTGACAGGGTGCTACAACTATTGGAGGAGAAACAATTATATGCAAAAAGATCCAAATGTTTTTTTGGAGTCCAGGAGGTGGAATATTTGGGTCATATTGTATCTCATGAAGGAGTTAAGGTAGACCCTAGCAAAATTAAAGCCATTAAGGAATGGAAAATCCCCACATCCATAAAGCATCTGCGAGGATTTCTTGGGTTGACAGGGTATTATCGCAAGTTTGTTAAGAATTATGGGAGAATAGCAGCACCTCTAACAACATTATTGAAGAAAGATGCATTTTCATGGACTCCGGAAGCAACAAAGGCCTTTGAACATCTTAAAGAGGCAATGTGCCAAGCACCGGTCTTAGCTACACCGGACTTCACAAAAACCTTTATTGTGGAATGTGATGCTTCAGGAAATGGAATTGGTGTTGTTCTAATGCAAGATGAAAGACCCATTGCTTTTGAAAGTCGTCCAATCAAGGGAAAGTTTTTAAGAAAAGCTATTTATGAGAAGGAAATGTTGGCAATACTCCATGCACTTAAGAAATGGCGACCCTACCTAATGGGAAGACACTTCAAGGTAAAAACGGATCATGATAGCCTTAAATACTTTTTAGAACAAAGATTATCCTCTGAAGAGCAACAAAAGTGGGTCACAAAGATGTTGGGTTATGACTTTGAAATCATCTACAAAAAAGGGAAGCAAAATGTGGTGGCAGATGCACTCTCAAGAAAGGATGAGGATGTGGAAGCATTGTTGTGCACTATTTCTATTATCCAACCAGATTGGATAAATGAAGCAAGGGAGGAATGGAAGAATGACGAAGAAGTGTGGGCACTTATTCGAAAGCTACAACAAGATTCCAGTACGTCTGATACATTTAGCTGGAAAAATGATTCGTTATGGTACAAAGATCGCTTATACCTCTGTAAGAATTCCCAGCTAAAACAAAAGATTCTTATGGAATTGCACACTTCTCCCTTAGGAGGGCACTCAGGATTTTTAAAAACTTACCACAGGGTTAAGAAGGAATTTTTTTGGGATGGCCTTAAATCAGATATTCAAAAGTTTGTGGCAGAATGTTTGGTTTGCCAACAAAATAAAGTTGAAACAATTAAGACACCGGGTCTATTACAACCTTTATCCATTCCAAGCCAACGTTGGGAGGAGGTTTCAATGGATTTTATCACAGGTTTACCCAAGTCTGAGGGAAAGAGTGTCATCATGGTGGTAGTTGACAGACTTACCAAGTATGCACACTTTTGTGCATTATCACATCCATTTAAAGCCAGTACAGTTTCTACTGCATTTATGGAAACAATTCAAAAGCTACATGGAAACCCAAAGATTATTGTAAGTGACAGAGATCCCATTTTCACTGGAAATTTTTGGACAGAATTATTTTCTTGTCTTGGTACTCAGTTAGCTCATAGCTCATCTTATCATCCTCAATCTGATGGGAAAACTGAGATAGTAAACAAATGTTTGGAAGGATATCTTCGTTGCTTTGTATCTGATAAAAAAACACAATGGGTCAAATGGTTGCCTCTGGCTGAATGGTGGTATAACACTTCCTTTCATACAGCAACAAAAATGACCCCATTTATGGCACTTTATGGGTATCAACCACCATCCATCACATCATATTTAAGAGAAAATTCTAAGGTTCAGGCAGTGGAACATCACATCGAACATCAACAACAAGTCCTCCAACTCTTAAAGGATAACCTCGTGTTGGCACATAATAGAATGAAACAAAGGCAGATCAACATCGCAGTGAAAGAAGTTTTGATGTAGGTGATTGGGTATTCCTACGGCTACAACCATATAAGCAAATGTCCCTCAAGCAAGCTAAGAAGGATAATAAATTATCACCAAAGTATTATGGTCCGTACAAGGTGTTGCAAAAGATTGGTACTATGGCATACAAATTGGAGCTTCCTGCAGCTTCTCGATTGCACCCAGTTTTCCATGTTTCATGTTTAAAGAAGGTTATAGGTGACAAGCTCCCAGTTCAAACAATATTGCCAGAACTTGACGAGGAAGGAAAAATTATATTGGAACCAAAAGCAGTTATAGAAACAAGAACTCGACAGCTACGAAATCGATCAATTTCAGAGTACCTTATCAAGTGGAAGAACTTATCCACTGAAGATTCCACATGGGAGGATGAGAATTTTATGCAGAAATATCCAGAACTACTCAAGCGTTGAGGACAACACTTTTTTTAAGGAGAGGGGCATGTTGGGTCCCTATAATACTAGTGATTACCCCATTACTATTGTAGTTATACCCCTTATTTATATTGTTGTGCCCCCATTGCCCCCATATTGTTATTAATGTGCCCATAGAATCCCTCTATTGTTATTTTTGTGGCTTTATATTATTATTGTTAGGTCGGCTGGATTATATTGTGACTCCTTAGACTCCTATATATAGAAAGGAGGTTTTGTCATTTGAATCATCCAAGAATTGTTCATTTATGTAATGTAAAGGAGGTTTCCCCCTCGAAGAGGCTGAATTCTAAGGCATTGATCTATCTTTTCTATCTTTTCTTGAGCCGGTTTCATAACAAATTACCTTGGTCTCCTATTAATCTATTCTTAAAAGTGGAAACTTATAAATTATCCCAATTCTCCTAGCAAAGAGGCAATTACAATCTTCCATTGTCCATAATTTTCTTTGATAAATTAGATAGGAATACTTCAAACCTTTTGTATCAATAGGATGATCTGGTATGTACTCCACCAAAGGTTGTTGAAGTCCTAAGGTTACTTGCATGATCAAACCAAGAAATAAAGTCAATGGGTCCTTGGTTCAATGGTGAGGTCAACAAGTATTAAGTTGTAGTGAGATTTTCTAGAAAACCCTCATCCTCAAAGTCCACCAGGGTTCCAATCTTGTTGTGGTTTAGCCCACCAAAATTTCCCGAGTTTTGAAAAGGTGATGTCGGGTGAATGTGCAAAAAATTGTAGCATAATAGCTACCCCTTAAACCTGGCACCTAAGCCGCCCCTCAGGGCATGTTTCTTGGAGTAGTTTAAACAAAAAAGGGGAAAAACAAGCAGTAAATCTTAAAGGAATAATGCTAACACCCAAGACTCATTATTTGATATAAAAACATCACTATTTGTTGCAGGATGACTTTCTGGACATATCAAGACCGTCAAAATTGGATTTGACCATCTTATTGAGAAGGTGAAGGCCCAGATCTCAAAGTTTGTCTCATGTTCCTGCACTCATTTTTAGATAAATTGAGTGGCTTAGTGGATAAATTGTCCAAACAGGTAATGGATGGCCAAGAAATATCACTGAGATCGACACCATCTTTCCTACTAAATAGTTGTTCATATAATCATCAACGAATTCTCTAGTTTGTTTCTAGATTTTTTGGTGGTTTATGGATGGACAATTTGGGAAGGGATTTTAGATTTTATGTTTTTATTCTCCTAAAAGAGATTATGGATGTTGCATACAATTTTACGAAAACCAAATTTTCAGAATGTTTGTAATAGTTGAGAAGAGGTTGTAGTGCTGCCTTTACTTGAACTTCAGTTTTTAGGAGTGCTAACAACTCTAGACACTTTATAAATGTAATGAAATAATTTCATCTAGAAATAAATATATTAGGACTTTTTCCTTGAAAAATAAAAAAGGAATTCATATAATCATTAATCATTGATGTGTTCCATGTAACATGGCTTTCCTGTGGCCTGAAACTCGATTTGTATGTGCATTCTCCCAACCTTCATCACTAAAACGAGTATAATGAGGAATGTCGAGAAGCATTTAACCATAAACAAGTAACTAAATACATCACATGGACAACTGACTTCATCAAATGGATTGGGACCAATACTCATTCAAGAAAGTTAAGTCCTATAAATCAAAGAAAAGGCATATCATGCAAGGGCAGAGAAGTTTGCTGAAAAGGGAGAGGTGTCTATTGGGAATTTTAAGATGGGCAAGTCACCAAGAACACCACCCTTGATAGTGAGGATAGAGAAATATGTAGGAATATTGACCCGGGACTTCTTGCAATGAATGAGCATTCAAATAACCATTCAAATGATCACCCAAGTGAGATTCAAGGAATCAACAAAATGAAGCTTGTTGAAATACAAAAAAATCCTCCATGTCTTGCAAAACCACCTCCTAAACCAACACTTTCTTCTTCCCCTAGGAAAGTCACCAAGAACATCGCCCCAGATAGTGAGGATAGAGAATCCTGTAGGAAAATTTACCATGGGACTTCTTGCAATGAATGAGCATTCAAATAACCATTCAAAGGATCACCCAAGTGAGATTTAAGAAATCAGCAAAATGAAGCTTGCTGAAATACAAAAAAGCCTCCACGTCTTGCAAAACCACCTCCTAAGCCAACATTTTTTTCTTCGGCTAGGTCTAATATTGTAAAAGATACTAGTGGCATACCCATGCCCCCACCTCGTCCACCACCTCCACCTCTTGGAGGCATGCTAAAATCGCAAGGGCATGAAGAAATAAAGTGCATAGGGCTCTAGAGCTTGTCAAATTATATCAATCTTTGATGAATTGAGAAGCTAAGAAATAGGTTGCTACTATGGCATTCGTAGCATTTGATGTTTCATATGTTTGGAATAACATGATTGGAGAGATATAAAACTGACCTACATTCCTCCTACTTGTAAGTGTCACATTTGGAGTTACTACAGAAAATAAATAGATTCATTTGTGCATACCCTTAGAAAAGTACCTGTCTTTTAAAGCTCGAACTGCATGATAAGAGATATGTAAAATTATGCATGAAGATAAACATGAGGAATGGAATGTATTATTACCTTAGCTAACATATTCTTGGTCTTTCAGGAATGCATTATTACCTTTCAAGAAATCAACAAAGCTCCCAACGTTCCTCTGTTCTCGGCACTTGAAAACCTAAGATTCCAGGCCCTCTTATAATGCACCTGTGGGTTCTTTAGGACTTCCTTAACTCAACCTTGACAAAAATCATATAAGTCGGTGGTTACCCTTCTTCTAGACCCATCACACCTGTGCATTAGCATGAGGGAACTCTGCCCTTATACTAGCATCTAAACACATTATTGTTCAACTGATTTAGGGATTTGGCCCTCCTTTATTATCTCAGATAAATTCGGCCTAGTTTAATAGAATTTTGTACCATCAATTTTGCACAAAACCCGCCCAGAATAAACCTCATTTCTTTTCTGCCAACTCTCTTTTATTTAGCCCAACAGTCACTAGAAGAACCATGTTGAATAGATATCCTTCTTATCTTTTCTAAAAATTCTTTAGCTTTGTCTCAATCACAAATATGTTTCTTCTTAGGATGAACCAATCAATGTTCAATAATTGTACCCAATGTTAGTGCTCAAATCCGCCTTAGGCTGAGGAAGGCAAAACTCGAGGCAACATCAAACCAAGCTCAGCCTCGTAGCTAGCCCTACGAGGACAGGAGAGGGCTCTCTCCGGGTCTATCTCGGCAGACAAGTTTTCAAAGGGGCTGAGATGACTCAAATTTAATACTGATTTTAGGCTAGTAAAGAGATAGGAAAGTTTGTTTTAGATTTTTGAGTTTTTTGTTGGAGAAATGGGAAAACCAATTTTGGGTGCGGGGATTGAGGTCAGATCTTTGCAGAAATCGAGTTGGGGCGAGGTAGGCAATAGTCTTGATGCCTTTGATCAGGTGTATGGACGGATCAGAATGACAAGGAGTTGAAGAGGGCAAAAGAGAATATGGATCCTCTTCAAACTGACGAAAACATGGAAAATCAAACAAACTTAAAGGCAGAGCATAACAATCTATGGATTCTACCTTAACACTTCATTTGTTCAATTGCAGAAGATGAAAGAAGGAAAATGATACACATTAACAACTTACAATTACAGAAAGAAACACACCATCAACACCCAAAGCCACAAGGATCCCAACAGGTGCTGCAAAATCTCTGATCTTTCCTTAGCCAAAATATGAAAAAATATGTACAATAGTGTCCAAAATCTTCCCAAGAGTCCAACCTCTGCTACTGAATGAAAATTTACATATATAGATCAAGCTAACCTCATTCCCTAACCTCTAGGGGTCGAGCTCCTCCTTCTAAGAGTAGTTTCAACAAATTCTAAACATGGAGCAGGAATCTAGGTGACCAAAACAACCTGCTTCTAAAAAGAAGGAAACTGATTCATTACATTAATTGTTTGCTAATTTGTGAATGAATCATCTAGAAGAAGGTAGATAGGTGCCATGTTACCTTAAATACATCAAATTACATCATGTTGGGTCAAAAATCGCATCAAGGAGTGAAACTGGGGAAAACTGGCCGAATTTCTGAGCTGGAGGATGAAAACTGGACCAAAAACCCCAATGCGTAGCGCCCTGATCCCAATGCGTAGCGCACCTTTCAGCCTGATTTTGGGGCACTTCCTGACATCCAAATTGAGCTCATGATAGCTCATGGGAAAGCCCTGGATGTCTACTTTCCAACCCAAGTGGCATTTTCTAATTTGGAGCTCATTTGCCCCTCCAAAACTGCATTTTCCCAGAAGTACTTCCTGTTGTTGCAAAAGGTGGCAACAAGGTGGTTTTCATGGTGTTTTTAGGACTTTTGATCATCCAGAATTTGATGAAATGCCTTGGAAATAACTGAGCATGTATATTTCATCATGAAAAACCCAAAAATATACGGTTTTTCTCCAGCAAGTGCCCCAATCAAAAGCGAGCGCGCGGGCGCGCTACCCATTGAGCGGAAAAAACTGGTTTTTGAGACCAAAATTTCAAAATGACAAAATTTTCTCCAAATTTTCTCAAATTCTGAGCGAAGACCCTCCATCATGTGTCATGCTCAGCCAGAGAAGCCTCGGCCAAAACTCGAAGCAGATCTAGCCTCTTTCGCCGTTTTAGTGCTTTGCTCAACCTCCTTTGCAAAATCTTCTTTTTTGCTTTGCCAACATGCATGCGAGCCCAATAATGATTCTTCATGTGACGAAGCAAGTCTTTGTCTCTATTGGCGTTCGCCAACAACTCCTCCAAATGTCGATTGACTTTCTCAAGAAAAAATTGCCGAGCAACAGGTGTCAAATCACCTGGTCTTTTACGGGCCAACCTTCGGTCTTCACGGATTCGTTGCAGCTCTATAAGTGTGTGCTCGTCCTCTAACTGTTTATTGCGCTGCTCCAAGTATTTGATTAGACATTCTGCCTTTAGCAACTTCTCATTCAAGCTATCAATCTCAATCTTTTTCTCTTGGATGATCTCTTTCAGCTTCGAGCTAGGAGAGATCCTATCCACATCACCCAATGCATCAGTAATATCATGACAACCTGAATGGCCCTCCTCATAAATTGGCCCCTTGCCTTTGTCCTGAACCTGTACCTGTACTGAAGAAGAAGGCGAGACCCCTTCCACACCATGTGGAGATAATACTCACCGTGTAGCTGCAAATAAGGCCCTGTGGCCTCGCTGATATGTCACACATGCTGGAGCACTGACATGCTCGGTCTCAGGAATGTCAAACTGATGTGAAGGCCCTCCATCATCATGAACTATCTCGGGAGGTGGCTGTGGCATTGTGAAAAAGTTACGAGAAATGAAATCCTCCCAAGTAATGCCTTGCTGTGCCAACTGATGAACCACTATGATCTTGATCAACGCATAATGATAAATACTCATGTGATGCTGTGCTGGGGTCTTCCTTTGTACTAATACAACCATCCTCTCTATGTTGTGAAACATGAAGTATGGAATGTTCATCAGACGTATCCTTGTAAAATGCATCAACAAACGGACATGGTATGCATAAAGACGAGAGAATCTGCCCTCACAACTGAAATACCGAATGATGAGCTTCATCAAGGGTGCAAACTGATCATTCAGGTACTGGAAAGGAAAAACTCTGCTCAAGTGCCTCATATACCCAGGTTTGATGTATGGCTCATAATAGGATTTCTCTAGCTGCTGACGCTTATTCCATTGCTCTCCAATATTTGGTATCCCAGTGGCCTCTGCAATAGTTTATGGTGACAAAATGAAATTAACGCCGGCAAGGTTTACATGGCCATCATGTATATGTAGAACAAACAAGCAAGCTAATTCACGATGATGCTGAATTTGTGAAATTAGCTCACAATAGTGATAGCATCACTGGTGGCGAAAATAATCCATTGCAAGCGGGCAAGCTTGCAATTGAGCTAAAGAAGTGGGCTCTTCTCTGAGATGCTTTCCACCTTTGCCACCTCTGCGAGGCCTCCGAGGCACATTACCCTCTGTTGTGGAATCACTGTCATTCTCCTGCTCATAAACTGAATTTGTGTCAGACATGGCTTTGAAAACACAATGATTGCAATATATAGGAGGTCTACAATATGTAGGTTGTTTGCGATATGTATGTTGTAGGTGTGGTGAAATCGCAATGTCAATACATACTCAAAGGCCAACCGAAACATCATAAGACTTATGCCATAATGGACATTCTGTTTTAATGTATTGGGTATAAAACAGTCATAAGGACAGTTTGTCAAATGGACAAAGGTATGAAGTGTTGTTGGCTCAAAGCTTACAAATGGGTATGAGGCTATGTTTCGCCAAGGGAGAGGAGAAAAATCTTCACCAATCATCCATAAACACCCTTAAGGAAGATTTTGGTGGGGCCTAGGGTTTCATTTGTTTTTTACACCCAACACATCACACCTCTCTTCAAACACACTATAAACAATATCAAATTGATTGAATCGGTCATAGAACACCTACTTGCAGATTTGGAGGCGATTAGACACGATCTGGGCGCATGAATATAAACAAATTTTTTGCTGGACTGAGTTTGTAGCGTGCTATCCCAGTGCATAGCGCACAGCCTGATGCGTAGCGCCTGTGTATTTTTACACTGGCCGCGCTAACCCAATGCGTAGCGCACTATCTAGTGCGTAGCGCACACCTCCAACATGTAGCGCACACCTCCATTGCTGCCCACGGGGTATGTAATCACTGTTTCGGCCTTCTAACACTTAAACACAATTTCACCTTGGGAATTTGTGACCAAATGGACTTATTTTCCCTTTTATATGCAAACAAAATATCTCTCCAAATCTGATTTGATTTAAAACCCACTTTGTAATTTTTGGCACTTTTTCACTTTTGGTCTTTTAATACAACACTGCTTTTTGATTTTCTCATGCTTTTTTGAGGTTTGGACTGATCACCTTTTGTTGATTTTTGCAGGGATCTTGCAATTTGGCTTTGGAAAAGATCAGAGGCTTGCTCTGAAACTCTTTGAGATAAAACAAATACAATTATTTACATCAACAATTTTTAAGTCCAAAACAGGGTTTTGAACTAAAAATGTTTTAAAATGCTTTATGAAAAACTCATTACATAAGAATCTATTGATATCAACCTCATGACCTATAGGCTCACATTATGTATATGCAAAGGACTAACAACCCTAGACTCTAGGACTTTTTTAATGAAACAAAACTTTTATGAAAATGAGTGCATGATTATGGACTTCAGTGATTTTTGAGAAAATTTGTTTTTTCACTAACCCTGCAGGTACAAACATGAGGAGACACAGGACAACCAAACCCCCTCGTCAGTCAATGGCATGCCCCTAGTGGAATGCAATGAAGTGGAACAAGCGAGACACCTAAAATGATATGCAAAGGAAAAAAGATCTCTGACGGAGGGATGTAAGGACCGACTCTAACACCCAATTCTACTCCCTCTCTCCCTTGAAAACATTCACTTCTGCTCTCCAAAAATACCTTGGATCTGAGAAACAATTTCAGTGGAACTTGGCCCTGATTAGGGCATCCTGTACCTGCATAAAACATAGAAATACCACACCTACATACCTCCTTTACTTGCGTTTCACCTCTAAAGTGAATGTGGCTTGGTCTTGACAACTTACGAGGCTACTCGGCCTCCCAAAATGCAGACTTCCTTCCACCTATGCAACACAATTTCTTGGCCTGATCAGAAAGAGATTGACCTTGTTCTCATGCACAAAATTTACACACAAACACTCGGCCTATCCTTCTAGAAAACTTCCTCTCCTTCGCTACCTTAATCTTCCCAGATCATACCCAAAACAATCATGAGATAAACCTCAGATAACATCTTCTTCTCTTCTTCATTCAGGTTACTAGGGCTGTGACTTTCTGAAGTATTCTTGGCCTCCTATTTTAGTCTACACATGAGAGAGAATGCCTTGATTGAATGATTTAGTTGAAGGAACAAGTCCTCCTTGAGTACTATCCCTTAACTTTCAAGATCAACTTTCTCATGGACTATATCTTAGAAAGAACTTGAATTGATGTCAAAGAATGACACACATCATTAGAGTAGTTTATGTCATAGTCATGCATTGCCTTTGGAATAGACAACACATATTATTGTAGAGATAGGGTTACCTACCTTCCATATAAAACCATGCCACTGTAATTCAATATCATTGTATCATTGCTACTAATCAGATTGTATCATTCTACTATTGGTTGATTGCATTCACATATTTGTAGGAGCTCAGATCATGTACATCGTAACTTCTAAAGATACTTACTTGGGTTTATATCCTATATCATTGGTATTACTTCACTTTCCTCCACAGTAATTTGGATTGTATTTTCTTGTATGACTATAGAAACTTCACATTGCTATACTTCATAATTCTCATTTCTGTTGAAATATTTTGAAATTGAATGCTAGCCAGGATCTGGTATGCCACTACTCCTTTCTGCCATTGATGGAGGAACTGTTGTAAAGGGTATTTTTATTTTATTCCAACATCAGTGATTTTCAAGTCTCCTTCTATTAACCATAGCTCTGATACCATGTTGGAAAATCAAGATGGATGAATATTATAGTTGATTTTCCTTAGCATGATAATTACTTGTGAACTATGTTGGCTTTTTATTAAATTATTTCTGTTCTCTTTTCATCAAGAAATTATCAAAATGTAAACATGAATATCACTAATATTTTCCTAATTAACCCCAAAGTTATAGCATAGGAGTTTGTGCCCTAATAGGAAGGGATTCAAAATCTTTATGGAAAACAATGAATTTTCCCTTAACAAGCAAAGCCAGTTCTTGTTTGAAAAGCCTCAATTCCCTTGAGCTTAAGAGGGGATGGTTCCTCAAGAAAAGTATCCTTACATTGATATTTCCACAGAAAACCAATAGCAGAGAGTTCTATTGTTTGCCATAAATATTTGCAACTGTCCCTATTCGTCCAAGTGTCTTGAAGGGGAGTACCTTTCCAAGAAATTGGGGTGGTAAGAAAATAGTTAAACTTAGCTTCAAATCATGCCCCAAGTGTCTTGGAATATGGGCGCATGTGCTTTGGTTTAACCACTTCACCCATTGCTTAATAAATTAGATAAATTAAGCCCCAGACTTTTGGATCTTAGTGAAACAATGTCATTTGAGGTGTTTAGATAATTCGATGAACCAACACCATTTGCATTTGTAGATGAAGGCATGGGTGATGAATTCGAAGGATTCCATGAGAGTAAGAGAATCTTCCCCTTTTCTCCTGAATATCAAAAATAAATCAGACATAGAAGCATCATGACATGGACATTTCTTTATATGGGGGGCATGATGACTCGTACATTGTTCTTCTCCCAATTCTATAATGAAAATGGAAATTTCTCAATTGGTAGAGTTGGTGATAAGCATAACATGAGAATTTAGCCATGTGTCTATTTACATGGGATGTGACTACTCATTTATATGTTGTCAATAATTCAAGACATTATAAAATACAAACTTGAATCCAATGAAGTACCTGGTGGAAGAGGACTAGATCTTTTGGATGATGTTAAAACGTTAACAACTAGATCTTGGTCCATTTTTATGATTTTCACTTAAAAATATAAGGAACAATAATTAAAATTTCATTTCTTATTGTATAATAAATAAAAATTATAATAAAGGTGACTGAGATTATATGAAAAACCCAAGTCAAATGTTCCAAGACAAGCTTGTGATTAGATGATTCTTCTAGAAGTCTTGCTACCTCTAAAGTAACTTCCAGATGATCATATGTCAGACCACTTGAATCCTTCCCTCTTTTCCACATAACAGAAGACCCTTGCAAAGGTATTGTCAAATTTCTCTGTGCTATGATTCACCATATGTCCAATGCTCATTGTTGTAATCCTTTACTTGCATACAAGAATGCAAGTGTTCGTAAATTCCCAGACTCTTCTAGCAAAGCTTCTAGTTCCTCCTGCACTATCCATTCAAGCCACATGGTCATCCTTCTTGCAACCTTCTTATAATAGTCTCCATGCCTTTGCAACATGCATGGTTTCTAAATTCTAGAACCCCACTTCTTTCCAAGGTATGCACAGGACACATGATCTTAAGGCCTCTAGTCACTAAGCTGGACTACGAAACTAGAATGCAAGATGACATACATTGGCCTCTGTTGACAATGTGCAAATGAATACATAGTTTAACCTAAAAAAATATTATGTATTAAAGCAACATAATACATTACAATGAAAGTTACATACCACAACACAACTACTTTTAGAGGATGCAAGTTGCTCCATTTCATATTTAAGTCCAAGAACTTTGTAAAGGTACATCAAAATTGTATCAACACCCTCCTCCATTAAATGAGCTAGATCCTTGTTTTAGGAAGCCCTGAGATACCTGGAGTTGTATAAACAACACAATATTGCATATAAAAAATAATTTGTGTTAGAAAAATGCTTAGCTTTGGGGGAAAGAAAATCAGAAACTCAGATTATTGTGTTTGGTAGGCATAGACAACAAGAATATATTCCCATGCTACTAGAAAGTCTATGCCAAAAGAAATAGGGACTATTGCTGACAAATTAATACACAAGCGCTTCACATTTTTCTAAGTCTCTATCAATAGCATTGATATATTTCAAGTTCTGTGATGACAAAGGTCCTTATAGGTAGTTTGAGTGCTTCTTTGGAGAGATTGTTTGTCGTAGTATTTAATTCTCTGAGAATGTGAGTGAAGGATAACCAGTCGAAGGTGGAGAGAGAAGCCCTAATGTCTTGTAGGATAGGTTGTAGATAGATGTTTTCAATAGAGATCTCCTTGTTTTCCTAGTCGATCACAAGTTTTGGGTCCCCCATTATTTCTAGAGATTTGAGATTTTTGTGAGGAGATATTTCCAAGAGAGTGTAGAGGGAAAGAAATTCATCTTGGTTGTTTATGCCATACCCAAGGGCATAGTGAACCTGAACACTAGAAAACTGTGTGAGGAATAAAACCACACAAACTTTACACTGGAGTAGGTATCCTTGTGATGTGCCATCAAAGAAACCCCAAGGGTGTCCCGAGGTGAGGGGAAGCATGATAGTCATGTGACGCTTCTGGGCTTTTGGGTCGACTTTATATTCCAGGCATAACTTTTAAACCACTCCTAAAGTGACCTCAATGGGGATGTCTTGAGAACTAAATATGTTGTGTTCCGAACCCACCCGAGGTTTCTTATGAGGATACATGGAATTCCTTTGAATGAATATGTAGCTTTATTATGAAACCATGTTTTGAAGCATTCTTCCAAACCTGTGTGGGACAAGGACCTCTAAATGTCCAACTCGACTAGGACTGTTGAGATGACTTGCATTATGTAGGAACAAGAAATGAAGAGGTGTGAGGCACTTTCACATGAAGATTTTCACAAGGGACATGAACTAGTGACCTACCAACCCCTCTTGTTGAGATTTTCCCAAGTGAGAAGCTTGTTGGATATTGCCAGCCAGGATGTGAGTTTGCATTTTAGGGGGGGGCATGGAGTTCTAGAGCGAGTCCCACCACCACCTTTTTGCTTCAGAGAAATGTAGTTCTGTGTAGGCTTCATATCCCAATTTTGCAATAAAAGCCTCGTTGCTTGGATTTTTTTGACCAAATTCATCCTTTATATCCTCTCTCATCCCATTCGATCACTTCTTGTCTTGGGAGGCCTAGATCAACAATTGTTTTCCATCCTACCAGACCCCATTCCTAGGAGGATTGGACCTTTGCATTTGCCAACATCTAGATACCAGATTGGTGAAGGTGATCTATGAGGTTATATGACAGAGTGTAATCTTCACCTAAGACGAGCCATGGGTCTAGACTCTAGGCCCAACTTTACTTGTTGGCCATTACTAATGGGCCAAACTATCTAGTTTCTAATGAGTGGGAAGGAAAGAACTGAGGCTTTCCATGTGTTGGAGCCTTTTGTGGATTTTCTTGGCTGGAAGAACCAGTTTGAGAAAGAAATGGAGGGAATATATTTGGCTTTAAATGTCCTTTCCCCATAGGGAGGTGTTGTGCATAAGATGCCATAGACTTTGAGCCATAAGGGCTTTTCTGAAGGTGTATATGTTTTTGAATCCCCGACTTCCTAGGGATTTTGGAAGAGATATTTTTTTTCCATTTAACCAAAGGAATTTTGTCAATGCATTTTTTCCCTGACCAAAGGAATTGGAAACATGATTTTCTGATCTTTGTTAAGATGCATTTTGGAAAATATGCTATGGAACACCAATACACTGAAATTCTTTCGAGGAACTCCTTGATAAGAATGACTCTATCCCCTCAGGATAGTAGTTTATTTGCCCAAAAAATTATTCAAGATTCGATTTTCTAGTGTAGCCATAGCTAGTCTGCAAAACAATACCCTAGGGGCTTGAGGAAGAATCCAAGGTACTTGAAGCCCAACTTAAAGGAAGAATGAGGGAAAGGGAAGTATTTTTCAACAAGGGAATTTTCCAGGCTTGGCAGTAGGTTGGGAATGTAGTTAATATTTATTTGGGTTAATCAACATTCTTGTGGCACTTGAATAGTAAGTCCATTGCCAACTAGCCTTGAGTGCTTAGAGATATATCAGCAATATTGTGTTGAGACAAGAAGAAAAGGAAGGGACTTGATAATATTTTGAATCGCCAACTCCATTAAGATACTTCTACTTGAGGAACTTGGAAACAAGGTCTCACAAACTGTAAATGGTGCAGTTGCAACAAATTTAGCATAAACCATGGGATAACACTGCCAGAGAAAAAATATGATGTGGTAGGAAGAGTAAAGGGATAAAAAATGAATGGAGTTTTTTGACAAGAACCGTTTCATATCGTTGTATCAACAACCACTTCTGAAAATCAGATTAACCTAGAGAAGTTTCCCACTCTAAAATGTTATTGAAAGTTAAAATTGAATATTCATAAACATGGAGAAACCTAACCAAAAGTAAGAAACCTTCTGCAACAATAAGGAAAATTTTTCATGGAGGAAAAATCATAAGAGAAAGCACACATACCAAAGGTGACCAGCGATTTGGATCGGGCATTATAAATGGAAAAATCTCTGATGGTTGCATCACTTCTAATTGCAAGAAATGGTCTACTGCTTTCTCAAACTACAGATCAAATAGCAACAGAAAACCAACCTGTGCATGGACAAAAGAAAGCCTCTCCTTAGCATGCTCCTCTTCCCCCCTATTTATGCACTCCTCTGCTAGATAGACTACCTCATCATAGCTCTTTTTCCTCAAGAGTTCCTTTAATTGTTCTTCTATAGATACTTGTTGCAAGAAGCTTACCTAATAAAAGCTTTAATTAGCACTACGTTGCGAGGAATTATGCAGGAAAACTACACTATTTTGGAGTCATCAATCCACAACATAACAATGGTTAGGTTGTAAAGGATGATTTCTTGAGTGAATTACTAAACTACATCCAATCATGTGTTTTCAGCTATAGTCAACTTGATTTCAGAAACATGTTTAAGAAAGGATTCCTCTCGAGCAAAAGATGCGATAGGTTAAGATAATTTTATTCATATCCATCAAAGGTCCACGAAAGTAGGTCAATGGGACTAAAAACAATAAATCTAGTGTAAATACAATATGGGAGAGATAAGAAAAACCTGGTCCCAATTTTGATATTTCTTAGGTTAACTGTATTCTTGTTCCAGCATATTGTTTTCCAGAAGTAAACATTAAAAAACAAGTACCTTTAATTCAATGGCGACAATTACAAACCACATACGAACCACAACCACATACGAACCACTTTTCCCAACTGAATCGAGATAGTATTTGAAAAGTAGACTCCCCGCAGTTAGCTGACTTGCACCATTCACAACAATCTTGACACTGTAGACTAGGAGAAGCAACTCGATATCTCTAGGGATACATTTTAACAAGGGGGGGCTTGACGAATCCAGAAGCAAAAAAACCGGTGTTGAATGCCCATCTATGATAGAAATTACTGAATAGACATTAACTGTACCAACTATTATCGAATTGTCAAGCCGTGTCATGGTTAGCATACCTGCTATCCCTAGAAGCTCTTTGACTTTCATGTTCCCAGAAAGATCAAAATCATTCATGACCATGCTTGATTGTTTATGCTTAATTACTTCTTTCATTTTACTATCTGTACCAATTGAAAGGATCTCACAAAGAAATGATATTTTTAAGTTCAATTGAAGTTGTGTCGGTTTTCTCCTTAACCATATGTGCTTTTCATAGGGACGATCCCTTGATTTTGAGATCAAATTCATAAGGCTTGGAGAAACACGAAATGACTTTGGGACCCTACTAGCCTTCACTTTAACAAAAAGTGGAGAAGCTGATACCAGGTCATGGAAGGACTGTTGATGAAACCTAAGAGACACTTAAATCATCATAATTATGCTATTACAGTGTCTCAAATCAATGATGAATAAAATTACATAGTAAAATCTACATCCATTCTAATTTCCTCAAGATTTGAAATGTTTATATTGCATAGGTTAAAGGTTAAAGAGAGTAGGGTCTTATGGATTCATAAGGTGGAACCAACTATCCTCCCTGAACACTGAGTACCAAAATTTAAACATTAGATGATAAGTGTAATGAAATTGGAAAGGGTTGTTACTGGTCTTCTTTGTTAGATCTTCCCTCTAGAGCTACATCCACCCACATGGGGACATCTAGTTCCACCTGCAACTGTTCACATTGTCCAATAAAAAAATTGTATAAATATTTAAAAACACAAGGTCCTGTAATAATGATAGAATACGTAATAATGATTGATTAATAATAACTATATATATTTCCATGAATGCCCAGGAATGGGACGATCCCGAGTTGCTCTTACTAGTTGATTGACATATTTTGACAATCTTCAATGCCATATATTTTTTGATATTTCTAATGTTTGAAATTACCTCCAATTGTTTTTTTGCTTTCCAGTGTATGATGTTATTTGTAAAAAACATTTCCTATTAAATTCATTAGCAGTTTCACCATGGAATTTCCACGACAATGTGGATATGTAGATTTTGAATGTAATTTTTATGAAAACAAAATTTAGTAATATTTTTGGGTTTGGAAAAGCAGAAAAATTGAATTGGGGATTTAAAAACACTATTGATCATATGACATCGGTCTAAAACTGGTCTACGAGCTTTGAAAATTGGAACTGATTTGACAGTTTTGGGGAGTGAAAAATTATCTCATGGCAGGAGATTTTGGTTCCATGAAGCTTTGATATTTGATTTGTATTTGTTTTATTTTTTTATTTAGATTCTTTCATTAAGAATGAGACACATTTCGAATATTTTTATTTATTTAATGTAAATTATTTGGTAAAAAATAATAATATAGATATATAAATTCATGTGGGAATTTAGATGAATTTTACTTTTATAAATGTTTAATAGTAGATTAATGTTAATGTAAATTTAAATAAAGGGATGGATTTAAAAGTAAAAGTGAGAAGTTTATTATTATAGAAAAAGTTTGATTTAATGATAAAATGTTGAGGAAATTTTCATCATTGAGTAATGTTTAATTTCGTTGAGGGTTGTTGTTAGGGCCTAAGTTGGGTGTGCCTTTAATCAAGGCAAGGTGACATCCTCATTGCACCATTTTTTATGTTTATATCACAAATAATCCAATGTTATGGAGGAGTTGGTAGAGGGTTGAGCAGTGGGCCAAGGCTTCAACGAAACCAAGACGATAGGAAAAAAAACCAAGATTTGGAGTTTCCACTTGGGTGCATTGGTTTTGCACAAGGATGGCTTGGTGAACGAGTGCCATGAAGGGTGTGACACGACCAACCATCCCAAATTTCCCAAGCGAGGAAGAACCAAGGTGGGTGAGAGCACACATTAGGTCGCAGGCGACATGAGTGCCACAAAGGCATGGCACAACTAAGGAGCACACCCCCAACAACGAGTCCAAACGAGTTGACGAGAGTTCCAATGGATCTAATGCAAGGTGAAGTTGGTGTGGTTGGACCGACAAGGGTGGATGAACATGGAACGAGTTGAACATTGGAGGTCCCCCCAAACCAAAGTAGTGTTGTGGAAGAGACACTCATAGAGACAAGATGACCCAACTGAATGGAAGGGTCACAAGGCATAAGCTAACCAAAAGGGGTGAAGTCGCATATATATAAAGGACACACATGATGGATGGGGAGAAGAACAACACATCAAATATACAAGTCAAGGGACAATTGGGAAAGTCGTAAGGTAAAGAGGAGTAGCCAAGCATTAAGAGGCAAAGACGAGTCAAGGTAGAAAAACCAAGAGCAAGGGAGCTTAGGTGAGTTTGCACTTGGTAGACAAAAAAACCAAGTTGAGAAGGAACTAAAGGGAGCCATGAGTAGGGTAGAGATGACTCATTGGGTCAGTTAAGCCGAGTGGGATAGGTTTCTAGGAAAGTAAAAGTTTTGTTGGCTTATTTGTTGTATTAAGGGTTAAGCCTTTGTATTGGACCCTCATGTAAAGAAGTTTTACATTGTTTAATAAAAGTAGAAGGTTGAAGGGTTGTTTCATGCAAATTGTGTATTGTGATGATGATGTTGTTAATAATGTAAATTATTTACATTTATTGCACATGAATGTAAGTTAATTGAAGTATTGTGACAATAATTTAAAATATTAGGGGAAAAGTAATGAAAACTTCAATTACTATAGGGAATTTGCTAGATAATAAACCTAACAGAGATGAATCATGTATTGACTCATAGGAAAATTGTATTCCCATTTCTTGAGGGAAATGATACACACTAATTATTTATTAACAAATTGATTGACTCTAACCATTATGGTCTCGGACACATAATGAAAAAAATACATAAAAATGGTCTTAAATTGTTATCTTTGGACAAAAAATATATCAACAGTCACATAGCGTCATCAAAAACTCAGTTGAATGATCAATGATGACGAACATTTTTTGATCATCATCAAAAGTAACAAAAAAAAGCATTGTGAGGGTCAATAAAATATCGTCACTATAAGTGTCACCAAAGAGAGAATTAGTGATGGGACTTTAACAACCCTCACCAAAAATGTCATTGAAAATGGCTTTGGCCGGAAGATTAAATCCATCAAACATTGGACATCACCCAAGAAGATTTGAAAGGTGAGATAGTTAATGGGTTTACCTAGTTACCACATGATATTCATTTGGTTTCTATAATATTGTACATTCAATTATTTCATTGCAACAAAAATGAGTATAAACTAAATGGACTGCAAATTTTAAAGATAATTCTCAATAGGTAAAATATTTATTAACCAATGCACCTATTATAAAGAATGCAGATCCAAATGAAGACATTTTTGTCTGCATAAATGCATGTAAAGGATTTGGTGGACCCCTTATGCAAGATAGGAATGTCATATGCATTGAAGAAAATAAAAGAACATGAAATAAATTATTCTACCCATGACTTGGAGCTTAAAACTATTATCCATGCATTGAAAATGTGAAGAAATTATCTTAGGTGATGAAATTTTGAGTCGAAAATAGACCATAGAGGTTTTAAATACTCACATAGACAAATTAGATGGTTGGAATGCCCTTGTGAATCTAACTTTGACTTCAACAACATTAAGGAAAAATAGAATAAATATCTTAATGCACTCAACAAGAGGGTTCATGTAATATATGTTATAGCTATTAGCATATACAACATAGACTTAAAAAGAATAATTTTGGAAGATTAGGATCAAGCTAACACTTTTTACAAATTAAAGAAGGCTTACAACAAGGTAATTCACACCAAAAATTTAAATATTGCATGCTAGAAGAGGATGGAATCATCTTGCAAAGGAACACAAGTTTATGTTGTTGATTCTCAAGAATTGATAAATTTAGTGATAAGAGAAATGTGTGATTCACCATATGTTGGACACTTAGGGTACCAGAAAAGTATTGTAGGTATAATAATCCATTATTTTTGACTTAGTATGAAAAAACATGTGGTTGATTACATAGCCAAATGCATGTAATGTTAGAAGGTAAAGGCTAAACATAGACATCCAACATGATTTATATATCCATTGTCCATTCCTAAATGCAAATGATAGATTGTTACCATAAATTTCATCACCAAGTTACCAAGGATAATAAGGTGAGACGATTCCATCATGGTAGTGATGAAAAAGATTATGAAAGGAACACATATTATTTCAATTAAGTTGATTGCTAAGGAATCCAATATTGTGGAAATTTATATAAAAAGAAAATTGTGAAGTTATATTTTGAGTTGGGATAACCTGGAAAACAAAGTGATTGTTGGGCTAATATATATTCTAAAAGAGATGTAAGAACATATGTTAAAGATAAGGAAAAACATAAAGGATATATAACATAGGTAGAAAGTTGCGCAAGCAAAGGAAAAATGCATAGATAATTTAGATTGGTTGGGCATGTGTTTTTCAAAGTGAAGGCTAAAAAGAGCTCACTAAAATTGGGAAGTTACCCAAAATAGGTAGCACAATATTGTGGGCCATTTGAAATCATAGATAGGATAAGATTAGTTATAGACTTTCTTTCATTACTTTCATCCATGAATATTCATAAAAGTGTTTCATGTATCTTTATTGAAAATGTATGTGCCTAATCCTAACCTTGTGATTGATTAGACTATGGTTTGGGTGGAGCACAAAATGTCTTAGACTCAAAAGTCAAAGTTCTCGTATGCAAAGCTATTATCTTGGTAAAGGTCTAGTGGACCTACTCCAATCCTGAAGATACCACATGGGAGCATGATGAGGCTATGTGGGAGGACTACCCATAGCTTTTTGCATATTTTGAGAAAATAGGAATGTGCATTTGTTTATAAATGCTTAAAGACTCCATGTTTTTATAGATAGGATTAATAAATTCAATATCTTGGATATTTCATGTCTGACCAGTGGTTGAGCCCTCAAAGGTAAGTGAGATAGCCTAAAGGATTGTGATCGAGAGAAGGGACTACTCTTCCTTGGATTATGTAGGTTGAGGGGAGTGAGAGTTGGGCATTTGGAATTTCTATAGGAGTTGCTAAATTGTCAAATTATATAATTCTAAGATGTAATTTTTTTATGTATCTACATGTAAAACCTATACGGTGATGTGCACCAAAGATAGTGAAAAAATGTAGGGGGTGAAAATGTAACACCCCAGTTTTGATCGCTAGATTAGAAATGTATATTTTTAAATATGATGAATGTCTGAATGACAAGATATATAATATTTAAAAATGTAGCCAAATATCACTAGCATGACTGGATTTCAAAGGTTTCATTATGTAATATGACCAATGTGTGAAACTCGCAATAGTCGATAGGAGACACCAAAAAAAATTATCCATGATAAGGGTTGGTGTTGTCTAGGCATAGTGTGATCGTCAAGTGGTTTTGATGGCTTAGATGCCCTAGGTTATGGTTTCTTAGATCACATGCTAGTCCGACAAGTCATGGACACAATATCCAAAAAAAGTTATATGTAAACATTTATATCAAAAATAATAATATGAAGTACATCACTGGTTATAAAATGGACAAGAACATATTCATGGAGGACCTATCATTTCATAAAAGAGGGGGATAAAAATGGTTCAAAGTGTAAATCACACATGCCTAAAATCCAATGTTATTAGAATAAATTAATTTTTGTTACCATATAATCCTGATTTGACAAGTTATTAAGACCAGTGATTGAATGCATTTTTGAGGTTGGTTGAAGACTCATATCAATTAGTTGTTGGAGCATGGGCTAAGTAAACTAATGAGGGGAGTGGTTTTATTGAATGCATGTAAGAGGTGGGTGAGAGAGGCATATCACTTAGAAGTCAGAACATGTGATCAGTAAAATTATCTTTTGAATCGTCTGAGTCAAAACATGCATAAGAAAAAGAATTTGACTAGAGGAGATAACTAACTTTCAAAAAGCAAGAGGACAAAAAAACTAGAGTTTTGGTGCATGTTTAAATGTTGCTGTGCATGATTAATTCATATACATTCTTGAATTTTAAAATATAGTCACATGATCCTATATTTCAAACAATATACATTCATTTTTTTCAAAATGGTATTAGATTTGGATTTATGGTAACATGCCTTAGACTAAGGGTATAGGTATGTCACTCATCATCTTATTTGTATGTTGTCAAAGCCTAGAAACTTTTCAAGTAGAAGAATAATTGTGATTAGGTTTAATGATATTTATCTCAAACATCCACAAATAAATGCAAAAATATACTTAGAGAATAGAGAAAGTAAATCATAAATGAATCCCAAAGAAAAATTATAGTCCTCATTCATTTGGAAATGGATTTTGTTATAGTTTTACAAAGAGAGCATCAACTGAAGAGGCAGTCCTTAAATTGGCATGCATACAAAATAAAGGCTAGAAGAAAAAACAAAATATGCAACTGACTAACAAAATAGCATTTAAGATGTAAAAATGGGTCCTTCATGGGAGGTGAACTACTAGTGATGATATTGCTTGACGATCATGGCCTAATGTGTTACATTAGGTCCTCCCAGCTTAGATGGATATTTTCTCCACTTTCTTCTTAACTTAGAGATGGAGCTATGTATGTGAAATTTCTTCTAGATAGGTTATCACTAAACTTGCGAGCACTACTAAAAATGATATGATGATCAAGGTTACAATGATGTGCACGATCATATGAATAAAACCCTAATTAATGTGCAGATGCAAGAAACTATGCTATGAAAAAAAATGAAAAATATGTTGTTGTTGTAAACTACCAAACACAACTAAAATCATAGAATTCTAATATATAAAAACTCATTGTGTCAAGTATCTCACTCTTACATCTCAAAATATTTAAGCTCTTAAAATATTTTGATCTCCAAAATGATCAACATGCATATTTTTGTGACATTTCACAATGAAAAAAATTATTACTTTCCACACCATTTAAAAAAACAAATGTCCAGAAGAAAAAAATGTTGAAAACCTTCAAATAAATTTAACGCATATTGCTCAAAATTGAGCGCCTTCAAATATATTTTATAATGAGCTAATTCTTGCCCAAACAAACAAAGTAACACCAAATTGAGCGTGTTCTTAAATGTGTTTTATGAGCTAATTCCCACCCAAGAAAACTTTACCATGAGGTAATTCCCACCCAAACAAACAAAGTAACACCAAATTCAGCGCGTTCTTAAATGTATTTTACGTTGGGCTAATTCCCACCCAAAAAAAAAAAATAGCACTCAATTGACATAACCACGACTCCAAATCTGACTCTGCGTAGAGGGGAAGGCATAATCAATGATGAACAAGCTTTAAAGCCTAGCCCTCCCACTAAAGCCCAAGATGTCACACCCCACAACATCGATCATGCCATCTGCCTTTTTAAGTGCCCATGTAACTAGGATGGTGTGCAAAAATATTGTCAGACAAAGCCACGCTAAATTATTTGTGATTAGAGAATCCAGATGCTTCAAAAATTATAGCTCAGCACCTAGATTACACAAATTGCTGTCAGCCGTTTCCTTTTTCAGGTGTTTTGAAAATTGGATTTTCAATAATAATGTATACTAATGATTACACAAATTGTTGTCAGTCGTTTTGTTTTTTAGGTGTTTTGAAAATTAGGTTTTCAAAAATAATGTGTACCAATGAATGTTGGAGAGTTGTAAAAATGGAAAGGCGAGAACAATAGTTTGTTCCGACTCCACGTCAAGATCGGTCTCCAATATTCCATGGATTTTCCTTCACTCCAACAAAAAATTACCTAATTGATTGTGAGGCATCAAGAAACACCACCGTTGAAGGATATATCTTTGAGGCAGATTCCTACTCATCTCCCTTCTTTCCACAAGCCAAGATATCCTAGCCACTATTCAAAGCACCAACATTCCTTCAGATCTCTATTTGACAGCCCAAATCTTTACTCAATGCTCCTCTTACACCTTCCAAATTAATCAGCAAGGCAGTCACTAGGTACATCTGTATTTCTATCCTGTTCCACATGGTAGCTATGATCTTAAATCTACAATATTTTCTATTACAATAGATAAATTCGTTCTCTTGCATATATGGAAATAGGTACAGGTCACTGGATCGATCTTTAGAATCTCTAGATTGATTCCTATTCTTCGAATTGATTGAAATATGATGCCTTAGTTGCATATTTGTTCTACATTTTCACAAGAAATGCGGTAGTGATTCATCGAAAGTTAGGAATTCAGGGTTGAATTTGGATACATTGGGGGATCTCTTTAATAGCTCACCCCTGCTAGCGGAGAAAGATAAGGATCGATGGATGTAGGAGGATCTCATCAATAGCTCGAGTTGAGACCCTTTCCAATACAAAACTGGAGATATTGAATTCAAGGAAGAAACCATATAGATGAGCTTAATGACTTCTCCTGCTAATTTTTTTTATATAAAAAGTCCTTATTCTATTTAAGGAATTTCTAACGAAATCAATATTGAACTTGAAAAGAGGAGGGAACCACCATTAGAAACCATTGATGTATATTAAGCATCAGTATACTTTGCATCTTCCCTCACACCTCCATCAACACCATCACCAATAGAACCATCGGTGGAACCCTTAGTAGAGCAAGCAACAATAGGGGTAGGCCAGAGGTAGAGGAAGCTAGAGAAACAGAGACAACGGTAGCATCGAAGGACACAGATCGAGATTGGGATGAAAGGTCGGGTGTTCAAAGAGGATATTATTATGTTTTGGATCGAAAATAAGAGCCTAAGTGTAGTGGTCGGGACAAAGAGTGGGATGCTTGAGCTGAAGAGCCTGATGCGAGTCTGATGCTCCTAGGCGAGATGAATATTCCTCTGTGAGTGGTAGAGGGATAGATTTGGATGTTCGTGATAAATATTGAGATTCTCAAAAGGAAATGAAAAGCCCTGCTTTTACTTTGCTAGAAAACATCGATTTGTTATTTTGGTGAAGAGAAGTGGCTGACGAGATAACCCTACATTATGCTCTACTCATTTCTCTCTTATTTGATTTGATAGACTCAGCCAAAACATAATTAATTTTGACTATTATTATTTTTTACTATTCTCATGACATAGGACATGGTTACAGTCAATTATTCATGGACATTTATTGACATAAATTCTTATGAAGCTCTAGATATGAGTGTCACAGATGAATAATTGGAGGTGCGTGCATTGATTTCCCTGACACAAATCTACTATATCACTGATTCCTTCTACTCAGAGCTGTGCACATTGATTTCCATGACAGAAATCTACTATATCACTGATTCCTTCTACTACACTTCTCCGTTCATGCCTTTGGACGAGCCAATTTTCATAAAATCCATACATTAGATGGGCCAATTTTCATAAAATCTATACATTAGTGCCTAAAGAAGGAATAACTTCTGTCTGGTAAGTTCATAAGATTCTAGGAATTTTCTTTTGGAATTTACGTTTCAAAACTTAATGTATTTTGATTTTATGTGAAATTTATGTTCTTGTTGAAGATAAAGAAGATTACAAGGAATATTGGCTTGTAAGAGTTTCTGCCTGTTTACTTGATTGATACCTTTAAATGACTTCATAGAAGTACCCATCCTTTAATAAATACAATATAAAATTGGTACTCATTGGTCATTGGATTAAATTTATTTGAAACACATTTATATATGTGGGCTACATTCAAATGCCTCCTCCACCATGCTTGGAATATTCCCTTAGAGATGTTTTGGGGAAGTACAATTGTGCTTAGCTGCTTATGATGAAGAAAGTGTTATAAGGGACATATGTGCAAATTTTTGCAATGCCTATGGTCTCCTTAGTTCTTGTTTTGTATGAAGCATGTTGACCATCAAGCCTAGAATGGATGCAGTGGGCATCAAAGACTACAATTGGAACATAACCTGTTATTTTGATAAGTGTTGGAGGCCAACATGCAATCTAAACATTTCATGAATTTAGGCTCCAACAAAAATAGAAACTCTACATTCTAATCAATTCCAAGTAGCTAAATCATTTACAATATTGTCACATTGTAACTCTCTTTAGGCTTATTTCTAAAACCCTAAACTCCTTGAACACATGAGGAGGTTGAACTCGATTATATATTTCAGTGAGAATCTAGAGAGAATGAACTTTTTATTCTCCTCATATTTTGCATTGTTGTGATGGTGGCACAACCTATTTTCCATCCCTTTTTTTTTTGTGGCATGACCCATGCCTTATTGCATAAGTTACATTATTCAATAAGCATATTCAAAAATAAAATTAGTGGCTTAAATGATAATTCCAATAGGCCATGTTTTCTGACTACTTATGTATTTTCATTGTATTCTCTCTTTCTCCAAATCCAGGTGATAATTGGGAGACAACCAAAACCCCGCTATATGTTGTATAAATTTCCTTTGGAAGAGTAGTGTCATTCGGGTAAGAGGAGGGAAACATAATTATTCTTATAGTTATTTGAAGTTTCTAAATAGAAATAGAAAGTACCAAAGTGAGGCCTACAAGAAAACCATCAAGTCAATATAGATTCGTATTCAAGACTAAGGTTATGATCATCATCATCATGTCTCAACATGATTTCTTTGACTACCATTTTAACTTTGGAGGGGATGGGATTAATATTCCTACAACCTTCACATACTTGGGGCTTAGGTCTTAGGAGTCTAATTTAGATTGATGCATGCTTTCTATCCCCAACTTAATAAGGAATATGTCTTTCTTGTGTCAAGAGATAGTGTTGTAGGGCATCTCGTTCAAGATGCACCACTTTGGACATGATCATCAAAGCCATAACCCTTTATGGCTTCAAGGTGTGGGGACCTAGCCTGATTTGGGTTAATTGCGTTTGGATAAAAAGATTCTAAACCATTATGTTACAATGCTTCATCTCCTAAAAACATGTAGTTCCTTAGTCTATCATATAGGTGGAGTTCATGGTATTTCTTCAATAGATCCCCCCCACTTGGTGTAATTTTTGTGGGCTCTTCTTAATTTCTTCAGTTATTGGTCATTTCTATCAATTGACTTGCCCTTTCTAGGTAATATTTAGACACTCTAAATGAGCTCTTACTATCTAAATAGGACTCGAACTAAGAGATTAGAGAGGATATCTCCAAGCTACATCTAAATCACTTAGATTTCCCTACTCAAGGGCGTTAGCTTGAATATCTCATTTTATTATTTTGAGTGCTTTATGTAGCTAAGTGACCCTTATTGTTAGGCCTATCTTTGATAATAGACATTGGATGCACAACATTATGGTTCCCCTTGGTTCATTCAGAGTGGGCTCCCACTAGCTTTGGTTTGACATAGCTCACCACACCACACACCTCAAAAGGAATTTTTAGCTATGTCACTTACAAGAGATAAAGTTGGAGGATCACATTGTCTTCGATTGTTCCATCTATTAGGAGTTAACATTGTTACATATTTATTTGATCTATTATTCACTGATAACACTTGTTGTTTGGTTGTTTTCTCATGACTCACATCTTATTCACAAGTTTTCAAGCTTTTTTTGTTGCCTAGAGTCTATAGCCCAGGGACTAGGCACTAGGTCTTGCTTAGATTTCCATTTTAAATCTTAAAATAAAAAAAAATATCATTGTGAAAATCTATTTTTTTAGCATTTAAAGGACAGTTTTGTAGGCTTCTCAGGGATTCCTCCCTTATGTTGGAGGAGAGCCGACCTTAAGTGAGAAGGATGATCACCAAGGTGACAATGGGTGACATCCTCAAGTAACTTTGGGGTTTGTAGTTGATAAGTGAACTTATTTTTTGAAGCACAGGTTTTAGAGGTAACATTGAAGTGCTTTTCTCCTTGGATTGATGGAATGACTTTAAGCACTTACTCCATTTCTTAACAAACAATCCTTTAGATGATATTATGACTCTTTTTATTTTGAGAAAGAAGCTTCCACGAGCGATTTGAAATCTTCTGTGGTTGCATCAAAGGCTAGATTAGAGGACGAGAGGGAAAACAGTGGCAAACAACTATGACTCGAAGGATTTATATTCACTAGCATTTCCCTTTCTGAAAATGCTTGTTTTTCACCTTACTTTTTTTCCTTAAATTTCATTTTTGACATATTCTTAGAACTATGTGTGGGCCCCATGGCATGAAACTAGAAATAAAGTTCAAAAAAAATAAATTAAGCAACTATATTTTTATGTGAAAGAAAACTATCTTCAAAAATGACTATGTTCTACCTTATTTCTTGTCATATCATATAAAATTGATTTCTGGTCTTTGATTGAACAAAAAACTATATTTTCCCCCATTTTTTCTGGGAACTGCCATGAACCTTGCCAATGAAGCCAGTAAACTCTAATGATAATATTCATCAGATTTTGTTAAGTCATGACATATAGATGGAACTATGGCTAATATGTGTGTATACATACACACAATTTCCTTGTTTCTTAGGTATTTGAAAATATATTTTAATTGGTATCTTCTGGGAATCTAGATTGTGCATCTATTTCCACATTCTAGGTGGTAGGATTGAATTAACCAATAAGTGGTCTAGTTTTTTATATATGCTAAATAGCTTATCAACTTCTTAAAAACTCAAATTTAAATCGATTTCAAATTGATGAGTTCTATAACCCTAGAATTCCACTACCATGATTTTGGCCCAATCCTTAGCATGTAACCACTACTTACACATCTTCAAGTGAGTTAGTTCTAACAATAAATATAGAAACCTGATTCCAAAATGTGAATGTTTCACTTGGGAAAATCTTTAACAATATCTGCTCTAGTCCTCTTAGCCACCTCAGGATCTTTGTAGATAATTAGTCGCTTATCTTCAAAATTAAGTAAATAGTACTCATCATAATATTCCATGCTTATGCATATGCCAAAGCATGCAAATGCAAGTTGAGTTTGTCCTATCTCTTGACAACTCTCTTCTTGATTTGATTAGTGGGCTATAATATCTGATGATCTATTGAAATCTTTTGAGTCTGTTATCGCTGTCCTTATAAACATCTCCATACAAGACACATTTGTTTCAAGGAATCAAATCATACCCACTACTTGCTCCCAAAAAGAGAAATGACAATAACACTCAACAATAATTGTGTTTAAAGGCTTCGCTAAAACACAAACCATCTATCTTGAAAAGTCTCATGTTTGTTGTGAGATCAGTCTAGCACAATTATAAGGTAGTTCCTATTTGACTTTCTAAATATGTTAGATAACAAGTTCTTATTTAAATTATTTGCAAATTTCTAAATAAGAATACAAATGAAGAAGATCTGTAGGTTTGACTATAATGATCAATCATTTATTTCTTTGAGTTGTATGAAAAGGAGTTTTATGTACATGTTTCTTTCTGAAGTTTGTAGCTAACTTCCCAGTGAGATTGTGAACTTCAACCGTTGCTATAGGATGTTGAATTTTGATGAAACATTTGTATTTTTTATATTCTCACCTTTTTCACATCAATTGTTGTTGTTTTTTTTTCCTAGTTAAGACTAACCTAAGTACCCACAGGGGATTTGAACCGGTGACCTATCGCAAGGAGTGCCTTAACAGCGCACCCATTCACCATCAATCCAAAGCCCCTTGGGAAATAATGTAACTTGTATATATTAAATTATGTTGTTTAACTACTCGAGCCCCCATCCCCAAGTCAACTCACAAGCCCATGCACCAACGTTCGCCAAGCAATAATTACCAAGTCAATACACAGTCAAGCACAGGTGACAAGCCATGAGAACAAAGGAGCATAGTGTTGCACAACGTGCCCATCAATTGTTAATATCGGGGTTCTATAGATTTTTCTATCATATATGAGAGTTGAATTTAATAGATCTTTTATTATTAAATGATCTCAGATTCTCAGGCTTTAGTTAGCTTTGTACTTGCAGGGGAACTACCCTCGAGATTGTTTTCCTTGGTTACAGAAGAGGTATTGTTGTTTGAATATATTAGTGCATTCTTTGAGATTGCAATGATGTTTTTTTTCCAAATGTTTGACTATGGCAAGGAAAAGTTTTCATATTTCTATTAAAAAGAAGAACAATTATGTTATTTTTTTTAGTCAGCATACAAAGTGTAGTTTTTTTAGGATGCAAATAATATACTTATATCTATGTATTGCTATTAGGATTCAGGAGATTTACAAAAGAATGATGCACAATATATGGTGGAATGCATTACAACACTTGTAAATTAAAACATTTGTAATGATGGTACCTATTATATTTCTCCATTACCAACAGGAGATGTGCTTCCAATGATAGATAGAGTAAATCTAAAGGAGGGCCCCATGGTTGGCACTAGGTTTTAGAACCCATTGAAGGGAGAAAGGGACAAGAGAATGTGATAGGCACCTACAATGTGTTTTATCCAGACTATAAGTCCTTACCTTTTCTTTTGTAAATGTGGTTGCAGATTTTCTCTTGGTTACCAAACCAACTTTTCTCTTCCTGTCTACCTGTTGTTTGTTCCCTTCCTATCTCTATTTTTTTATGTTGTAGGAAGAAACCTTGTAGTCACTATATGAAATGTTCATACCTTTGTTAGTTTTTATTATTTAAGTTGCACTAATTTCCTATGAATCAATGTCTACTATATGTTTCCTACTTGCATCAACTAATCAACCTGAATAGATCCATTGCAACTATGGATTTTTAAGGACTAGGTGGGATTAAAAAGGATTTAAAATGCAAATCTCTTTGCGCTTCAAAGATCTAGAGTTAAGATGGATCTGTGATAGAATCTATCTCTCTATATATTAGTTTTTAATAGTAGTCCAAAACAACTTGGGCTTCGTTAGCTTGGATGAGTTGATTGCCGACCATATCAACTTGGCCCTATATTTAGTTTGGAGGTCCAATTGGTGTCGAACTAGTCAGAGCATGGCTCATCTAGTCTAGGAACAAACTGACCCTAGTCAACCAAGTAAAGAGACTTGCCCCACCCCTCCATTTGCATCAGACCTCCCTTAATGAACATGTGGAGTTTTGGAGCAACATTGAAGAGCAGTGATCTGTCCCAGCTAGGTATACCCTAAGTTTCATACTTTCAACCCATTACCAATTTGAACTTTAAAGTTTTCAATACGAAATTTTCATAATTAGAAGTTAAGATAGGGTTTTCAATGTTGCATATTTGAATTTGCAGATTGGAATTTTACCATGCCCCCAAGAGTCAAAGACCTTGCATGGATCCATGTTGATCTTGCCAATGAGTATTTTATTGCAATAAATGCATTGGTAGGTGGGGGAGACTAGTCGCAAGAATTCTTGGCTAGTATAAGAGGCTAAGTTTCCCCAGGCATCGCCCCATTAGAGATGTTTGGAAAAATTAGATTGGAGCTACAAAATCAACTTGTGAAATTTAATGAAGACAAGGCTAGGAAAAAAGAGATGGATGTAGTATGTTTTTCAGATTTTAGAGTCTAGAGGGAATTTAGAGCCCCATTCATCAATAATTATGTATTTTTTGTTGACATGTATTGTGCTCAGTGCCATTTTGAAATCTTGTGAGATATTCAAACTCTATATGGTATGTGCATGAAAAAACTTTATATATTTTTTCTCTAATGGCTTGGAATCTTTAAAAATGATTTTTAATCAATACCTAAGTATTTTAAGTATTTTTTAGTAGACCAAGTCATTGAAATCAAATCAGCTTGAGTCAATTTGAGTCTGAGTGGGAGTCCAAGTTGACCCATGATTGATTCCAAGTCTGAGTCTGAGTTGGAGTCCAAGTTGACACTTGACCAATTCTGAGTTTGAAAACATTGATCTATACACACACATAAATATATTTTTTGTATTTTATTTAAATTTTCTTTTTTACTTTATGAATTTTAATTTTATTTTTTGTTTTAATTTACATGTGTTTCCCATGGATTTTATAATCTCATACGCACTGGGCTCTAGAATGCACGTAACTTCTCCCAGTGTTATAATTCATTTCTAGTGAAGCTTCTACAATTGGTGTACATTTCTTATTCCATTTTTCAGCATACTGCAATATTTGAGCCATTCCACATTTCCAACACTTTTTCATGTTACAGTCTTTTGCAATTTTGATTAATTAGACCAGCCTATTTTGCAGATTTATTAGAGGAGACCAATATGGTGTATCTTTGGGCTTATTGGATGAAGGAAAAGTTATTTGGGTGTGTTGGCCTGCCTAAATTTTCCCTGGACATCTGTTAGCATTAGTGCTCAGCCTTCAAATGATCCAATTTGTTTTCTTTTTTTCTACAAGAAAAGCAACTAGCACTACTTTGCAATCATTGGATGGTTCTATACAGCCTAAAAGGGTGTGTAACACTTCCATTTTTAGCCAAGAATAATCTTTTGTTGGGATTGATATTAACACCATATTTGATATATTTAGCTTTAATTCCATCTGATATTCAAAGTTGATTTAATGTACTTTTGCATAGGTTTATGTAAGTACCATAGAAAAGTCTAAAAAAAAATATTTCTTTGAATCATACAAGGCAACACATTCAATGCATGACTTGACAACTGCAATAACGAAGGTATTTTTCCATCAAGTTCAAGATCTTATGATATTCCTTTTTGCAGTTGGCTAATGGAACTTTGTTAATGAGTTGGGATCTACCTTTTCTTAGAGGCCATGATGAAGAGGTATCTCTTCCACTAAATTCATCCAATACTTACATCTTCCCTCCTTTGTTGAGATAGGCCACAACCATGGGTCATCAAAGTTGCTAGGACTGCCACCCACTTTTGGATGGGGTAGATAACTCCATTGGCCACATTAATCAGTAACATGTCTTTGGGTAGTTTTGAACATGGTTTTGTGCACTACAAGTTCTTTGATTTAGCAACTTGACCATAACCCACCTGAGAGGATTTTGAGTAGTTTCCTTCAATTGTAATATAGAGTTTAGCAATTTATTTACTGTATAAAATGTGAGATTCCTATGAAAATATCCTTGAAAGATCCTAGGTGTAAAAGTACCACCAGTTAGAGTAGTTAGTCAGGAGGAAAAATATGGATCAATGATAAGGGGTGATGGAGCAATATATCTTCACTTTCCCAATCTAGGCTATAGTGAAAAGATTTGGGATCATGCAGTTGGTTGCATTGTAATCCAAGGTGATTCTAGAAATTTTATTCTTTTTAGGAATTTTTTGAATTGTTCTTTTTCAGCTACTTATCCCGATGTGGTACGTTCAGATTGAAACCATGTTTTTTTCCAAATGTTTGCCTATGGTAAGGAAAAGTGTTCATATTTATATTAAAAAGAAGAACAATTATCTTATTTTCTTTAGTCAACATACAAACTATAATTTTTTTTAAGTTGCAAATGATATACCTAAAATCTGTGTATTTCTATTAGGATTTAGGAGATTTACCGAAGAATGATGCACAAGATATGGTGGAACACATTACAACACTTGTAAATTAAAAATTTTATAATGATGGTACCTATGACATTTCTCCATTAACAACAAGAGATGTGCTTGCAATGATAGATGTAGGTAAATCTAAAGGAGGTCCACATGGTTGGCACTAGGTCTTAGACCCCATTGATGGGACAAATGGGTAGGCCATGAGAATGTGATAGGTACCTATAATGTTATTTGTCTAGATTGTATGTCCTTACCTTTTATTTTGTAAATGTGGTTGCAAGTTTTCTCTTGGTCACCAAACCAGCTTTTCTCTTCATGTCTACCTGCTTTATGTTCTGTTCTTGTCTCTATTTTTCTATGTTACATGGAGAAACCTTGTAGTCACTATATGAAATTTTCATTCCTTTGTTAGTTGTTATTATTCAAGTTGCACAAATTTCCTATGAATCAATGTCTAATATATGTTGCCTACTTGCATCAACTAATCAACCTGCATATATCCATATTAACTCTGGATTGTTAAGGAGTAGGTGGGGCCAGAAATATTTTAAAATGAAAATCACTTTGTGCTTCAAAGACCTAGAGTTAAGATGGATTTGTGCTAGAATATATCTCTCTATATATCATTTTTTAAAATAAGTAAAAGTCAACTCAAACTTGGTTAACTTGGATGAGTTGATTTCCAACCATATCAACTTAGCGATATATTTATTTTGGAGGCCCATTTGGTGCCGAACCATTCAAAGCATGGCTAAGCCAGTCTGGCAGAAAACTGACCCTAGTAAACCAAGTAAAGAGACCTTCCCCACCCCTCCATTTGCATCAGACCTCTATTATTGATCATGTGGAGTTTTGGAGCAACGTTGAAGAGCAATTATTTGTCCTAGCTAGGTATACCCTAAGTTTCATAGTTTCAACCCATTACCAATTTGAACTTTAAAGTTGTAAGTATGAAATGTGCATAATTAGAAGTTAATATAGGGTTTTCAATGTTGCATATTTGAATTTTCATATTGGAATTTTACCATGCCCCCAAGAGTCAAAGACCCTGCATGGATCCATGCTGATCTTGTTGATGAGTATTTTATCACAATAAATGCATTTGGGGGGTTGGGGTGGGGGAGACTAGTTGCAAGAATTCTTGGCTAGTATAGGAGGCCAAGTTTCCCTAGGCATAGCCCCATTAGAGGAGACTGAACAAATTATATTGGAACTATAAAATAAACTTGTGAAATTTAAGGAAGAAAAGACTAGGAAAACAGAGATGGATGTAGTATGTTTTTCAGATTTTAGAGTATAGAGGGAATTTAGAGCCCCATTCATCAATAATGATGTATTTTGTTGTTGACATGTATTTTGATTAGTGTCATTTTGAAATTTTTTGAGATATTCAAACTTTATATGTTATGTGCATGAGAAAACTTTATATATTTTTTTATCTAATGGCTTGGAATCTTTAAAAATGATTTTTAATCAGTACCTAAATATTTTAATTATTTTTTAGTAAACCAAGTCAATTAAATTAGGTTAGCTTGAGTCAATCTAAGTTTGAGTGGGAGTCCAAGTTGACCCACGACTGGATCCAAGTTCGAGTCTAAGTTGGAGTCCAAGTTGACACTTGACTGATTATGAGTTTGAGAACATTGGTCTATACACCCGCATAAATATATTTTTGGTATTTAATGTAAATTTTCTTTTTGACATTATGAATTTTAATTTTATGTTTTGTTTTAATTTATATGTGTTACCCATGGATGTTATAATCTCACACACACTGGCTTGTAGAATGCACCTAGCTTCTCATACTATTGTAATCCATTTTTAGTGAAGCTTTTACAATTGGTCTACATTTCTTGTTCCAGTTTCTAGTGTACTGCAATATGTCAGCCATTGCACATTTCTGACACTTTTTCATGTTACAATTTTTTCTATTTTGATTAAGGAGACCAACCTATTTTGAATATTTCTTAGAGGAGACCAATATGCTGTAGCCTTGGGCTTATTGGATGAAGGAAAAGTTATTTTGGGTGTGTTGGCCTGCCCAAATTTTCTCTGGACATCTGTTAGCATCAATTCTCACCCTTCAAATGATCCAATTGGTTTTCTTTTTTATCTACAGGAAAAGGATATGGAACTACTGTGAAATCATTGGATGGTTCTATACAACCTAAAAGGGTGTGTAACATTTTCATTTTTAGCCAAGAATAATCTTTTGTTGGGGCTGATATCAACACCATAGTTGATATTTTAGCTTTATTTCCATTTTATATTCAAATTTGATTTAATGTGATTTTTCATAGGTGTATGTAAGTGCCATAGAAAAGTCTGGAGAAGCATCTGTCTTTCAATCATATGAGGAAACACATTCCATGCATGACTTGACAACTACGATAGTGAAGGTATGTTTGCATCATGTTCAGGATCTTGTGATATTCCTTTTTGAAATTGGATAATGGCCCTTTGTTAATGAGTTGGGATCTACCTTTTCTTAGAGGCCATGACCAAGGGGCATCTCTTCCATTAAATTCATCCAATACTTGCATCTTTCCTCTTCTGTTGAGTTAGGACACAACCATGGGCCATCAATGTTGCTAGGACTTCCACCCACATTTGGATGGGGTCGATAACTCCATTGGCCACATTAATTCAGTAATATGTCTTCAAGTACTTTTGAACCTAGTTTTGTGCACTGAAAGTTCTTTGATTTAACCACATGACCACAACCTGCCTGAGAGGATTTTGAATCATTTTCTTCAATTTGTTTTAATATAGAGTTTAGCAGCTTATTTAATGGATGAAATGTGAGATTCCTATGAAAATATCCTTGACAAATCCTGCGTGTAAAAGCACCATCAATTAGAATAGATAGTCCATAAAAAAATGGAGCAATGACAAGGGGTGATGGAGAATTATATCTTCACTTTCCCAATCCAGGCTATAGTGAAAATATTTGTGATCATGTAGTTGGTTGAATTATAATCTAAGGTGATTCTATAATTTTTATTCTTTCTAGGCATTTTTAAATTTTTTCTTTTCCAACTACTTATTCCCATGCGGTACTTTCATTAAATGATAATTGTGTTCTATGATTTTCTTTATTTTAGCATGATTGGATCAAATTTTTAAAATGATATACATTTTAAGCAAATAAATATGCTATTATGATGAATGCTTATTGTTATTGTGTAAGGTTAGATGACAAATCTGTTTCATGTAATTATTGATTAATGATGAAATTATTGGGTATTTCTATCTACCAACTCATAAATTATGTAATCTTTTTAACAATGTGATATGAATTAATATTGACATGTGTTTATTGATATTGTGTTCCATGTTATTGTTCCTTGGCCAGGCTATAAGCCCCTATCTACTGTGGTAGTATTGGTAAGTTTTGTGAGAGTGTATTGTGTTTCTCAAGGGGACTATAAGGCCATGTGCACCATGTAATATTTCCAAGCTTTATCATTATGTTAGTAGGAGATTTACTTCCTCTAGACCCTAAGGATAATTACATACTAGGGTATGTTACCCACCTACTTGTACAGGTAACCATAGGAGATTTTTTCTTCTATGATGCAATTTTCTAGCTAGTTGTCATACATTATTTATTATATGTTGTCTTTTTGCTTCCACTTTTTTTCACAAGTTATCTACAACTTGAGTTTTTTAGCATGTAACTTAGTTGGCATGATTGTTCCTAGGATTTTCTTGAAGGTTGAATACTAATTTCCTAAGATGTTCTTTTCTATGGTGACATTTTATTTTCTTTGTTTATACAGGTCTTCTGGTCACATAATGGTCACTATTACCCAACTGAAGAAACATGTTCAAATTTCTTGTATTTATGGGGAAAAATTGTGGACATTGTCGATGTTGAGGTATATTTGTATAAATCCTATATATTCTACTTTGGTTTATATTTCATCGTTCATCACATTGTATCTTATACTCTCCATTGTATCTTCTTTCATTTTCAGAAGAGGAACTCAATATTGATGGTAAGTGGGAATTGAAGAAAGAGGAGAACAATAGCACTGGAGTGACAAATATAGAAAGAGAGAGAGAAGAGAACCAGTCTAGTGATACCCTTAAAGCCAATAAACCGCCTGAGACACAGACATACAAATTGATGGTCAAGTCTTTAGAGCTAGTGAATTCACCTACAATGGCTTGGAAACATAATGATAATGTTTTGAAGTGATGAACCAATATTTTATGTGTAAATGGTTGTCCAACCAATATTAAGTTGGAAACTCATATTGTAATACTTGATATTTCATATAATATAATTTGTGGTTGAAATTATTTATAGTTTTTCTTGTAGATATCATTCAATATTGTAAAAGATATGTAACTTTGTGTTTCATATTAGATGAATATGCACATTGTATGACATTTATTTTTTAATTTAGTCGCAAAATCATACCAATGAATTTATGTCGATTAATAATGAACACATAAAATCAATCTAAAACTACTAAATTAGTAGTTCATATTGATTAATGACGAATACAAATAAAATGAAAATATGACTAAATTAGGCGTTTATAATGATTATTAATGAAAGTAAATGGAATGAATATAAATTACTAAATCAGTCATATATATAATGAATATGAAGCTACCAAGAAAATATAAATGACTGCTGTGAATGATAAATTTGTGATTACAAATGACGATTAAATTTTGCATATGTATGACTATTAGTGGCTAATTTACATTATCTTATATGTGGCTAATTTACTCTTTACTCAAGCTAACACCATTTCTTAAATCAAAATAAAAAAGGTTAATTCAAATCAAAGAATCGAAATTCCTACTCCAAAATATTTTAATACCTCTTTTAATTAAATATTTGTAAAATGAATCTTGAAAAGGAAAAACCATATATATAAATTTGAGATAGTTTTATAAATTTTGTTATTAGGCTATGTAAAAAATAACATTAAATCTAATATTGATTTTAAAATATTAATATTATATTAATATTATTAAATTTAATAACTTTTGATTTTATAATTAACTCTAGATATATATGGAGGGAAGAACAAAGACATAGAGTGATAGAATTGGAGACATAGAGAGAGTGGCAAGGGAGAGATGAAGATACAATGAAGGAGAGGGGAGAGGAGTAATGAAGAGAGAGAGAAAGAGAGGAGTGAGAGAGGGAGAGAAGGGCAAGATAGAGAGGGGGGGACATAAATATGAAGGGGGGAGAGAGGATGAGAGAGTGATAACATTGGAGGGAAGAGAGAGAGAGAGAGAGAGATGAGAGAGATGGGGGGAGAGAGAAGGAGGTAGGAGAGAAAGGGAGAGAAGGGAAGGACCAGAGGGAGGAACTGAGAGGGAGGTACAAAGAGATGGAGGTGGAGGGGGAGAGAGGGAGTGAATAATAAATACGTAGAGAGAGAGAAAAGTGGAGAGAGATAGAGAAGGAGTGACAAGGGAGAGATGGAGAGAGAGTCTATATGTTTTGGGGTGATATAGAAAGACAAAGGAGAGATGGAAGGAAGTGAAGAGAGAAGGAGAGAGGGAGCGAGATAATGATTGAGTTGGAGGGTGAAGAGAGAGAGAGAGAGAGGGAGAGAGAGAGAGAAGAGGGGGAGAGAGATGGAGGTGGGAGAAAAAGGGAGAGAGTGGACGTGAGAGAGAGAAGAAGAGAGGGAGGTAAGAAGAAATAAATCGAGAGAGAAAGGTGGAGAGAGATAAAGAGAGTAATAAGGGAGATAGAGAGAGAGGGAGAGAGGAGATAATGAGGGGAGAGAGATAGAAGGGGGAGAGAGGGAGAGACGGGGAGGGAGATGAAGATGGAGGGAGAGATAGATAGATATGGAAAAAAAGTGTGTATGTTTTGGGGGTGATATAGAGAGACAATGTAGAGGAAGAAGGAGATATAGATATAGATGGGAGGTGAAGAAAGGGAAGAAGAGAGAAATAGAGAGAGGTAGGTAGAGATAGATAGATATGGAGAGAGAGATCATGTGCATTCTGGGGGGTGGAGATAGAGAGACAAAGAAGGATAGATGGAGGGAGATATAGATATATATGGAGGGGGGAGAGATGGAAGAATATTTTTTGCACTAGATGCATTTATTTCAATATAGATAATACTATTTGATTGCTTTCACTAGATGCATTAATTTCAGTGTAGATGATGATTTCTAATGCTATTTGATTGCTTTCACTAGATGCACTGATTTTTAGTGTATATGTTCATTTCTAATCCTATATGATTTCTTTCTCTAGATACATTTATTTCAGTGTATATGGTGTTTTCTAATCCTATTTGATTGCTTGCACTAGATACATTGATTTCAACATAGATTTTGATTACAGTGAAAAGGAAATACCCTTTTGTATTATAATTGAATGAAAAGGAGAGATACAATATATCCTTGGCATTGAGAAATCTCCTTCCAATAGTCTTGAATACTCCCTTAAATCACAAGCTTCCACCCTCAAATTTATAGCATAAATTTACATCAAAAGTCAACCCCTTCCCCTATAGTTTGTAGTGAATTTATAAGACAAGAGAAGAGGGTTATGTATCCTCTTTCTAAGGATAAAATCCACAAATATGGGGATTAAAATTCCATAATGAGAGGGAATACATTCATGAACTATGGGATGAGGTCAAAATAGGTAGAGGCTTGAGTCCTTCTTGTTGGTATAATATTCCCCAACAAGGCTTCTAGAAATTGCTTTTTATTTTTACCCATGTTAAAAGGTTGTCACACTTTTTAATGGAAAATAGAGTGAAAGATTACATAGGTCACAATTATTGGAACTATGTTTGCTAAAATAGTTTCTAGGAAAAGTTTGAAACTTCTTGAAAATAGGTTTTTTAGCAATTTAACCTAAGATTCATGTTGTTTTAAGAATGGTCTTGCTTCCAACATTGTAGGGGATTGCTTGTAGGATTTCATTGGATAGTGAGAGTTATTGATTTGCGATGATTTTCCTAATGGTGATAAAATTTTGTGTAACAATTAGAGGCATCAAATGGGTTTGTCATTAATTGAGAAGAACTTTCAGATTCAACCTTCAATTCCTAACTCTTTAATCTGATTGTGATTACTCCTATTTACATTATAAAATGTATCTATAGAATGTGACAATGAAGTGCTAGAACCACAACAAACTTCCTCATTTGTAGATTAATTCCAACTTTTTACATTACCAACAAAAGTATGGCGTTAAACCATAAGAAAATAGTTCTTGTGCACCAAGGCATTGCTCCATTAGTTCAACACTAATTGTAGGGTAAAATATGGATTCCATAGGCTAATATAGAATGTTTGTGGATTATTTATATTTTCAAATAATATGAAATGTGTAGAATTAATTTCATCGATTTGGAATTAGTTTAAGTGTGGTGGAAAATATTATTTAGGAAAGGCTCTAATTTAGACAATGGTTGGAGGATGGTTGGTACATGTTTCAACCTAGGACTATAATAGAAGGAACCAGCCATATCACATGATATGGGAAAAAAGCCATGTTTCCTAATTTATTCAAGAGAAATGTTGTAATCTTATTTTGACATTTGTTTGACCACAAGCTCATACTTTCCTTGTCTAACTTGGGAGACATCTAACCAACATTGAACCATCTCAACATGCCTAGCAACAAACCCCAAATTGAAATTTTTTCCCTAGGTTGTGCATTGGTATGCTAGTTCTTAATGATGGTTATCTAATCTACATAAAGGTTAATAAATGTTTTAACCATATATAGAAATTATTTACAAACAAATTATTAAGAAAATAGAAAATATACAATGGTACGAACAAAACATATACATAAAGAATTTTCTCCTAGAACCCAAAACTGGGAAAAACAAATTTTTTTTTCATTTGTTCATTTTAACGTTAAAATATATTATATATATTCCCAAAAATTTATAAAACCAAAATCCATTAAACATAGCTTAGAACATAATCATATTCCCCTTAACTAGATCTACAAAATTTCAAGGGAAAAACCATCATGCCCAAAACCATGTCCAAAACCATGGGTAGGTATGCCTATTATCCTTAGGTCTGCCCAACCATCCTTGGGTCCATATTAAAAAAATATTTATATTTCTGCCCTAAACTCCATGCACGACAACTATCGAGCCCTCCAAACCCACTAACAGGGGGGCTACCACCCCCGTGTGAACCCCCTATTGTGCCCATTGCAACATAACAAATCCTAGTGCTAGTAATGCAAAGAATATAACACATAACCAAAATTATCGCACTTGTTGTTTTCTTTTCTCAATGCTCAGAGACTTTGTCAATGCATCTGCAACATTCTTCAAAGTGTCCACCTTTACTAGCAACACCTTTATTTCTTTGGTCATATCCCTCACAATGTGATATCAAACATCAATATGTTTTTCCTTTGAAGGATAAGTAGTGTTATTTGCAAACAAAATTGCACTTTTCTATCACAATCTATCCTTATAGCTCATTGCATGAACCCATAACTGAACACTATCTGTGCAACCAAATTTCTTTGTTGCTTGAATGTGTGGTTGTCATGTATTCAACTTCCATAGTTAAAAGTGCCTCTATATGTTGTCTCATGTTCATCGAACTAATTTCTCCTCCAAAATAGGTTAAACACATATCCACTTGTAGGTCTTCTCTGATTGAAATATCCAACCTAGCCTGCATCACCAAAGCCACATATTACCAACACTTTTTCCAATTCTAGTCTTCCTTGGTAGCATAAACCATAATCACTAGTTCCACACAGATACCTGAACCCCACTTTACTACTGCCTAATGCTCCTACCCTATGTATGACATAAATGTTGGGTTGTGTTATATTCTTTCCACGACTAGCCGACGTAGTTAACTGGAGGTTAGAGGGGGGGAGGTCACAGGGGGTTTGAGGGGTACCCGTAACCCCACTCTATAGGGTTCGGGGCAGAGCCTTGGAAAATTTTGGTTTTGGACCCTATGTTAGGTTGGGCAGACCCACCTATGGTTTTGTGCATGATTTTGGCACATGGTTTGGGACGTGATGGTTTTCGGTCCATGGTATTGGATGCTTAGACATGTATAAATATGTATTCTAACATTGAAAGGAACATAATGAAAAATCAAGCTAGCAGTCTTGGTTCTGGGATCTAGGGAAAAATCTTTGTGCATATGTGTTTTATGTGTTATGCTCTTGCATAGTTTATTTTATGTGTTTTAGAATTCGTATGTAGGTAATTTCTGTATGGGGTTAAAACCTACATTTGGTATCAGAGTTGTCTTGGCTTCAAGGGGGTGCCTTTGTTGCTGAGGGGTTTCGCTCAGGCCTGTGGTAGACCCTATTCAGTGGGAGATCTGCGAGATCGATTCTGGTGGTGAAAGAATATGGTGAGCAGTGGAAAGATAGAGATCAAGAAATTTAATGGTCAGAGTTTTGAGTTGTGGAAACTCAAGATGGAGGATCTATTGGTGGATAAAAGATCAGTGGATCGTGGTAGATTCGGGTACTAAACCAATGGGAGTTTCCGATGAAGAATGGAAGAAATTGGATCGGAAGGAAAAGAGAACAATACGATTGTGTGTCTCAGATTCAGTATTGTTGAATGTATCAGGGGAAGCAAAGGTGAAGGCTTTGTGGGACAAGTTAGGGACTTTGTACCAATCTAATTCTCTGGTGAATAAATTGTTCCTGTGGAAAAAGCTGTATAACCTGAGGATGAAAGATGGAGACTTGGTGACAGAGCATCTGAATGCATTTAATACTGTGGTAAGTCAATTAGCATCTGTTGATATTAAAATTTTAGATGAAGATAAGTGCATCAGTTTTTTGTGTTCTCTACCAGACTCGTGGGATAGTCTGGTTATTGCAATAGGTAGCAATGCAACTGCCTTACATTTTGATGAAATAGTCTCATCCTTGTTGACAGAGGAGATGAGACGGAAAAATATGGAGAGCCAAAATGGTGATGCCTTGTCTGTATGAGGGCGAACCTAGAACATATACAAAAATAAGTCATCAAGTGGGAGATCTAAATCTAGAGGGAGATCTAAATCTCCAGGAAAACCTGTAAAGGTGGTGTGCTAGAAATGCAGAAAGGTAGGGCACTACAAAAGGGATTGTAAATCTAAAGCTCCTAAGAAAGGAAAGGGATCTGATGATGCTCCTTCTACAGAGGTGGAAACCACCTCAGATGAAGGTGGGGATGTGTACTTGGCTTCTTCAAGTACACATGTAGATCATGAGGCATGGTTGATTGACTCAGGTGCATCCTTTCACTTCACTCCCCATAGAGAGTGGTTTTGTGAGTATGAGAAATATGATGGTGGTGATGTCTTTTTGGGGAATGATAGGAAGGCTAGAATCATTGGTCGTGGAAAAGTAAAGTTGAAGCTGCAAGGTGGAAGGACTAGTAAGGACTAGTAAGAAACCCTCTTGTCCAAGGTGGATGTGATGCATATGTACATGTTCCAAAGGAGAAAAGAACCAAGTTGGATAGTAAATCTGAAAAGTGCATCTTTATTGGGTATAAGGATGGTTTAAAGTGTTATAAGCTTTGGAACCCAGTAACAAGGAAGGTTGTGTACAACTGAGATGTGGTGTTCATAGAGGTGAAATATGTTATTAAACATGAAGTCCAACCAAAGGAACCTAAGAAGATAGAGTTTGAGCTAAAGGAGGAAGAATCAGACTCTACAACAGAGGAGGAATCAGAAGATGAAGAGCCACAAACTCCGGCTGTGAGAAGATCAGTTCGAGAAAGAAGGTAGCTAGAAAGGTATAGTCCATCTGCTTTTTGTTCAAATTTTTCTTTGTTTATTACTAATGATGATCCCAAAACTGTGAAGGATGCAGTGGATTCAGAAGATGGAAAACTATGGAAAGAGGCCATGGTTGATGAAATGGGATCTTTGTACAAAAATGAGGCGTGGGATCTGGTGGAGTTGCCATCCGAAAGGAAACCCATTGGCAACAAATGGTTGTTCAAAAAGAATACAAATGCAGAACGAAAAGTGGAGAAATACAAAGCTCGGTTGGTAGCAAAAGGTTATTCCCAGGTGTTGGGAATTGATTTCGGTGATATTTTTTCTCTTGTTGCCAAGGTAATTTCTATTATATTACTTTGATTTGTTGTTGCTGCTTTTGATTTTGAGGTAGAACAAATGGATGTGAAGACAATGTTTCTTCACGGGGATCTGGAAGAGGAGGTTTACATGAAGCAACCTGACGGCTTTGTGGTGAAGGGTAAGAAAGAACTGGTATGCAAGTTAAAGAAGTCTCTGTATGAGTTAAAATGGTCACCAAGGATGTGGTATCAGAAATTTGATACATTTATACGGGGACTTGGCTTCACCAAAAGCAATTCAGATCACTGTGTGTATTTTAAATTAATTGGTGACCATGTTATTTATCTGGTCTTGTATGTGGATGATATGTTGCTGGTTGGAAATGAAAAAGAAATTATCCAGGATTTGAAGACCCATTTGTCCTCTAAATTCGACATGAAAGATCTTGGTGCTGCAAACTATATTTTGGGCATGGAAATTAAAAGAGATCGGACAAAGAGGAAGCTCTGGTTAAACCAGAGGAAGTATGTTGAGACAATATTGTAGAGGTTTAATATGCGGGATAGTAAACCGGTGAAGGTTCCTATTCCTGTAGGTGTGAGGTTATCTGCTGAATAGTGTCCTAAGACACAAGAAGAGGAAGAGGACATGTCCCGTGTTCCATATGCAAGTGCAGTCTGTAGCTTGATGTATGTAATGGTCTGTACTAGACCAGACATTGCACATGTAGTGGGAGTATTGAGTAGGTTTATGTCAAAACCAGGGAAGGAGCATTGGATAACACTAAAGCATGTTTTCAGGTATTTGCGTGGCACTAGTGATTATGGTTTGTGTTACCAGGGAAGACCAGGATTGGACAGGGTGTTGGATATTCGTGGCTTTGTTGATGGAGACTGGGTTGGAGATCTGGATCAGAGAAGATCTACAAGTGGGATGTGTTTAACCTATTTGGAGGTGCAGTCAGTTGGATGAGTAAGGAACAATTTGTAGTGGCACTATCAACTACAAAGGCAAAATACATGGCAGCCACTCATGCAAGCAAGGAAGCAGTTTGGTTGCAGAGATTGTGTTAAAGTATGGGGTTAGTACAGGAAGCTATAAGGATAGATTGTGACAGCCAAAGTGCAATTTTCTTGGCAAAGAACCCTGCATATCATTCAAAGACAAAGCACATTGATATTCAGTATCACTTTGTGAGGGATATGATAGAAGACACAAAGGTGTTGCTGGTAAAGGTGGATACTTTGAAGAATACTGTAGATGTATTGAAAAAATCTCTGAGCTCTGATAAGTTCTCATGGTGTAGAAAAGTAATGGGCATTGCAAGGCTGGATAAATGACTAAGCTCTCTTGTGGCCCCCTGTCGAAAGAAAATAACAAGTGGGAGAATGTTGTGTTGTGTTATATTCCTTCCATGACTATCCCATGTAGTTAACCGGGGGTTAGAGGGGGGGAGGTCACAGGGGGTTTGAGGGGTACCCGTAACCCCACTCTATGGGGTTCGAGGCATCACCCCAGAAAATTTTGGTTTTGGACCCTATGTTAGGTTGGGCGGACCCACCTATGGTTTTGTCCATGATTTTCGCACATGGTTTTGGATGCGATGGCTTTCGGTCCATGGTATTGGATGCTTCGGCATGTATAAATATGTATTGTAACATTGAAAGGAACATAATGAAAAATCAAGCTAGTAGTCCTGATTTTGGGATCCAGGGAAAAATCTCTGTGTATATGTGTTTTATGTGTTATGATCTCGCATGGTTTATTTTATGTGTTTTAGAATTCGTATGCAGGTAATTTCTGTATGGGGTTAAAACATACAATAAAATTCTCAATAATCCCATTACATGTGCAATGATTGGTCTATTCCAGACCATTTCATAGATTAAACTACCAACTACTCTTGCATATGGAGCATGGGCCATGCCCTCTTCCTCTTCCTATGCCTTGGGACAATATTTACAAATAAATTTACCCTTACAAGAATATGAACCTTCACCGATTTAGTGCCTTTCATATTCAACCTTTGCAATATTTTATTAACCGACATCCTTTCATTTAACCATAGCATTCTCTTTTCCTGATCTTGTTTAATTTCCATGCCCAAAATGAAATTTGTAGCATCAAGATCCTTCATGTTGAATTTAGAGGATAATTTGATCTTCACATATTGGATAAATTCTCTGTCATTTCCAAACAACATCATATCATTCAAATGTAATACCAAATAAATAAAATGATCACACAGTGATTCATTTTGCTCCTTTTGAAGACAAGTCCATGTATATATGTATCAAATTTTTGATAACACATCCTTGGTGATTACTTTAGTCCATACAAAGATTTCTTTAACCTACACACTGGTTATTTCTTACCCTTCACTGCAAATCCTTCCAGTTGCTTCATGTAGATATCTTCTTCCAGATCCACATGTAGTAATGATGTCTTCTCATCCATCTATTCTACCTCACAATCAAAAGCCACAACAAAAAATAAAACCAATCTAATATAATCTAACTTGGCAATAGGAGAAAAAATATAATAAAAATCAATTCCCGACACCTTGGAATTACCATTCACTACCAACTAAACTTTTTATTTCTCAACGTTTCCTTATGGATTCATATTCTTCCTAAACACCCATTTTATACCAATGGGTTTTCTTCAAGACAACAAATCTACTAGATCCCAAGCCTCATTTCTATCCAAAGTTTCCATTTCCTCAACCATGGTCTTCTTCTAGAGTTTTCCATCCTCTAAATAAACTTCCTCTTTGATAGTTTTGGGATCATCATCAATAATAAATAAATCAAAAATTGAACAAAAATTAAATGGACTATATCTCTCTAATTGCCTTCTTTCCTAAACCGATCTCCTAAAAAATGGAGTGTGTGGTTCTTCTTCATATAATTCATTCTTCATATACAACTCTAGCTTATTTGGTTCCTTTTACCTTGGTAGGACTTAATTTTTCATGGCATCCTTCACTTCTCTAAACACCACATCTCGAATGAATAAAACCTTCCTTGTTTCTGGGTTCAAAAACTTGTAATCTTTTAAACAATATGTATACCTAATAAAGATGCACCTTTTATATTTTCTATCCAACTTGGTTCTTTTCTCCTTTGGAACATGTACATATGCATCACAACCAAAAACCCTGAGATGTGAGAGAGAGGGTTTCTTTCCAATTCGTATCTCATGTTGGGTCTTACCCTCCAATATTGATGATGGTGATTTGTAAGGAAAATTTTAGGATTTACTATTCACCCATGGGCTAATTTTCTATACTTTTTCCGAAAAAAAGATTCACTAATTTCCCTTTTTTTGTAAAAATGATTCGCCCAAATTTTATAAAATGAAATTATTTTACCCTAAAAATCACCAAAAAATTATATATAAACTATATAAAAATATTATAAAGTTGAATATTTCTACAAAAATATCTCCAAACATTTTATAGATTTCATCTTATGGGCTAGTGGGATTCGCCAAGGTTTCTAAACTTTAAGATAAATTTCCATCCTTAAAATTTTCCCTGGTGATTTGTTAAACAGTTAAGATGCAATATCCACTAACTTTGCCCATAATTTGTTAGGTTCATATAATACTAGTGTATCCCCCTTATTCTTATTGTGAGTGTAGCCCCCTATTATTATTTTTGTGCCTATGTCCCCCCATGTTTTTATTGTTGTGCCCCATATAAGCGCACTATTGTTATTGTTGGGCCCTTATATTATTATTGTTATGTAGGCTTTGATTATATTGTGACCCCTTAGACTCCTATACATACCAAGAAGGTCCTATAATTTGTATAATCAAATAATTATCATTTATGTGATGTAAGGGAAGTCTCCCCCTTGAAGAGGCTATTTTTCAATTCGTTGATCTATATTTCCTTCTATTTTGTGAGCTAGTTGTAAAACATTTGGTATCATAGCTTTGGATTCTAGGGTTTCGCTTCTTATAATGAGTCATATTGAAATTTCCACGACAACTTGTTTTCTACGAGGAATCAGAAGCTACAATTGCAACCACGTGGAGCCAAACTATTGGTGAACTTCATGTACAAATTTCAGATCTTGGTTTGCTATATTTTCGGAGATATGATCAAATGAAGTTATCATTTTTGTAGGCTCCAGAATTCCATCTCAAACAGGTGACCTAGGGAAAACCATCATAACTTTATCTCCTAGTATCATATTTGAATTTTGTAAAAAGTTAATTAAAGTGCACAAAATGTATCTTTTTGTGTATCATGTTTAGGGTTTAAGGTCGAAATAGTGACATGTGGAACTCCGTACAAGTTCGCTTTACTGAACTAGTCCATAATGAAGCCATCGTGGGAGATTTGGAATAAATTTATATTAAAGAATCCAATATTGGTCTGACTTGTGGCGTTGGAAAGAAAACTGAGAGTGCTACCACGAAACCGAATTTTATACCTTCGAGAAATGAAATTATAGAGATAAAATAGTTTCAATATCGAGCTCCTAAAAAGACATGTATTTTTTAAAATTTTGCATAAATTTTGTTTGAAAAATTAGTTTGAAGTGATTCAAAGGGCATAGTGAAGCATAGATATCATTGTTTAATTCTAAAATTCCTCAAAACAAAAATATGGATACACTTAGTAAGAAACCAAAAAGATCTACTATGATTCATGAAAAAGAGGAATAAATGCAACATGATATATCAAAATTACAAGACCAAGTGCATCAAATTTCACTCTCACAAAGAGTAACAAAAAATGAACTAGAAGCTACGATGGATGCTTTAGAAGAAAAAATAAAAGGAAATATGGAAGTTTTGAAGGATGGATTAAAAACAGACATGGAAGCTAATATGCATGGTTTAAAGAATGGTTTAAAAGCAAACATGGAAGGTTTGAAGGAAGGTTTGCCAAAATTGCTACAAGAAATGCTTCCCAATGGAGATAAGGTATTCCCTCGAACTCATGATTAGAATAAAAGGAATCCTAATAATTATTTTAAAGACTCTAACTTTGAATTCAAGACCAACCACATTCCAAACAATACAACATAAAAAGGTCATTGATGAGGGTTATGCCTGTGACGGACCTTTAAGGTGTATCACCAATGTCACATATGGTGATAGTCCTTAAAAAAACGTTGTTGTAAGTGCATTTAGTGATGGTCCTTAAAGGTTTGTCACTAAAGCCATTTTTAGTGACACTTTTGGTGAGTGTTGTTAAAGGTCTGTCACTAACTCTCTCTTTAGTGACACTTCTAGTGATGATATTTTACTAACCATCACCAATTCTCTTTTTGGTTACTTTTGGTGACGGTCAAAAAATGTTTGTCATCATTGATCATTCCAATGACTTTTTGATGATGCAATGTGCATGATACTATAGATTTTGTAAAAAAAATGATTTACGACCATTTTTGTGGATTCCTTTTCATTATGTGTCCATGGCCATAGTGTTTAGACTCAGTCAATTTGTTAAAGAGTAATTATTGTGCTATCAAGTAATGAGAATATAATTTTCCTGTGAGTCAACACATGATTCATCTCTATTAGATTTATTATCTAACAAATTCCCTTTAGATAAAGTTCCATTAGTGTGTGTACAATCTATATTGTTTAATACATAATCAAGATTTGTCAATTATATTAATGAGATAGGCCTAGCACTCCTCAACACTCTTGCCAAATCTTAACTTTTTTTGGCCCACACTAACATTCCTTAGCATCTCGCATGTCTTGGAACATCTTTGTACCTAGAAAATCTTGTCATGACTACGACACCCAAGCACATGTTGGCAGGCCCTAGAATAGCATAGCACTCTCCTAACATGTGTTGACATGCCCTCTATTCCTTAGAAGAATACTTTGGCATGCATTAAGATACACTAGCAATTGGCACACATTGGCACTTGGCATGTATTGGAACCTACTATTAGTGTGCCTAGCATGCCCCTTTTGAAAAATATAAAGTATTGAATTATTAACCCTCTTATGTGTTCATTTCCTTGCATTATATCTTGATTATTCATTATGTTTCCTTACCATGACACATATTGGCATACCCTGACACCCTGCACATCCTAGCATGCCTTAGCATATGTCATGTCTTGGCATGACTTGGCACTATTTGGCACATTTTAACACACATTGGAACTCCCTAACACACTGTGGCACTTCTTAACATGCCCTGATATTCCCTAGCATGCCTTACCAATGCTCAGCATACCTTGTCACTCCCTCCTTGGCATGCCAGCTAACACTCATTGACACACCCTAGCACACCCTCATATTCATTCACTTCCATGCATTTTGACCTAGTGCTCCATTGTGTTTCCATAGTACTCCCTAAAACTCCTCAGCATGCATTAGCACTCTCTAGCATACCTTAGCACTCTTCGACATGCCCTCCCACTTCATAGAAATATGTGTATCACTCCCTAACACACATTGGCACTTGGGACATGTTGGTGCTTGGAAAGTCTTAGCATGTCTAACATTCGTTGAGATGCCTTGGTATGCTTTGGCATGGTTTAATATTAAAGTTATTTGAGATCAACTATTGGAAAGTAAATGAGAAGTAATAGAAGAATATTTGGCACTTAGAATTCTCTAACACTTGGCACCTATTGGCACCTAGTATTGGTGTGCCTAGCATGACCCTCTTGGAAAAGGTAAATTGATGACTTATTTACTCTCTTATGTGTTCATTTACTTGTAGTTTAACTTGTTTCTTCTATTTGTTTCCTTAATAGTCCCTGCCATATATTGTGACATCCTTGTACATCTTGGCATTCCTTAGAACTTGGCACATCTTAGCCTATTTGACATGCCCTCACACTATCTGGCACATGTTAGCATTCCTTAGCACACCTTGGCACTCACACCCTCACAACTAGCCTTATATTTTTTCATGACTTGGGAACCCAGTCAAGTCCTTAGCTACTGCAGTTCATTTGACATTGGTCTTCTTCGGTTGTTAAAAATTGACCAATTGCACCTAATACAAGTAGATTTTGCCTTGTTCACCTAAGAATTGCCTATAACTCATCTTAGGGAACTCATGTCCAAGCTCAACTTATCCCACATAATAACTGACCAAGATGAGGATCGATCTAGCCATGGACATAAAAGAACTAAGCAACATAGCTTACACAAACAATAATTCACATGTATGTCCAGTTCTTATAAAAAATATAGCATTAACTAAGAGTTTGCAAGAATCACAAGATTCATAGGACACACATGATATAAGCCGATAGAAGTTGAGTGTCCTAAAACGTATACACAATAATGAATAATATGAAACTGTATAAAATATTTTAAAACATGAGAATTTGGCCAAAATGTGCCACATGTCATATACAAATAATAGCTAAAAAAAACATAGTGTTGTGCCTAGGAAAAAGTTTCCCTTTGTCCAAAACTGCTCTGTCAAGCCCCTTATCGCAAACGTAGGCTTGTATCTTGAAAATATTATTATGAACTTCTCCTAACACACTTCATCCCTGGCACGCTTGAACTCATTGGCACTCCTTGGAAAACACTCTTATTTGTTCATTTCCATTCATTTTTACCTAGTTCTCCCTTGTGATGCCTCAACATTCACTAATACTCCTCAACATGAATTGATATTGTCTGACATGTGTTAGAGTGCCTTTTCATTCCTTGTCATGCCGTGACCATCCCTAGCTATCATGCCCTCACAACTACCCTTACTTAATTTTCAACTTGGGAACCTAACCAAGTCCTTTCTTGACTACAGGAGCTTGAAAAAGTTATGATTACTATAACTAGACTATGTTGTTGAATTGTGCAGCTTGGGTTTGTGTGAGGTTGGTCACAAAAGGTTTTGTGGGAAAATAATTCAAGTGAAGGGGTTTTAGAGCAAAGATGGGGCTTTAAAAATCTAAATGAAAATTAAAAAGGAAAATTAATATTTCCTAAGGTCTAAGTGGACAAAAATTGTAAGTTATAGAGGGTTCCTAAGAGGCTTAGCTAGGAAAATTTATTTAAGGAGGAATTAGTATGAAGGCAATAACATCAAGTGAGAAGGAGCTCATTTGATCAAGGAGGCCAAGAGAGATGTAGTCCTAAAGTAGGCTAAGTTGGAGGGATGAGTAAGGGTTGCTAAAGGGAGGCCAACATCAACCACCAAGAGCAAGATCATCATGCGAGGGTTTAATTTTTTTTGCATACCTTAGTGGGTTCGAGCTAAGAAGTAGGATGGCATATTGTTGTTTCTCTTCTGGTAGATTGAGCTCAAGAGAGGCGGGTCATGATAATTTAGGCATGTTATTTCAGTGATGTTTTTGTGTGAAGGCCACATCAAATTTTGAAATAGATGAGAGGGTTGAGACCCTTTCTTATGGTGGTTCATACATTGCAAGGTGTGTGATAAAGACCAACACAAATGGAGGAGGGCTTGCACTAGAATTTAGGGCCAAAACATAAGTAGTTGTAGGTGTAATATTGACTAAGGTAATTGTTTTTTTTTTGTAAACTGTGGTGGTACTTCTTTCTATTATCATAAACCAAAATATTACAGTGTCATGGTGGCCTCACCCCGCCCTTATGGGAAACCGGGTATCTTAGCCACCTTAAGTCTTTCATTGCCAGCCAAAAATAATAAGTCCAGATTATGTTTGTCCAAGCTAAATAAACTAAACAGTCTTTACACTTACTCTTACTACTTAAATGCATATAACATGTTTCCCTATCTATAACAGTGAGGATCTTAGATTTAACTACTCTTTGAAAACTCATCAAAAATAATGCATATCTGTTTTCATGGAACTCCAGCTGCTGGGTGCTGATCAGCTTCTCGGTTGACTCCTTGGTGTCCTTCCTTGATCATCGCCTGAATTTCCTCCATCTTTTTATTTTGCATCTCCAAAGTAATCTGCATTATTCTCAATTCTTTCCTTAAATTTGGACCTCCCTGCGCCAATTCCGCCATTTCTGTTGCTGCTTGTTCCAAAGCTTTTGCCAGCAGTCTCTTCATTACCCAATATACATGTATAGACTGCTTAAACAGAGACATCCTACCCCTTGTATCGCCCGGGTCTGGAAGAAGGAACTCCCAGTCTTCCATCTCAGAATCTGATTGAGCTTGGATGGCCTCTTCTTCCATGTGTTGTATTATCCTCCTGATTTTTGGGTTGGTGTTCTTGTTGTAGGCTCTTTCTGCATGTTGGATTTTCCTATCTAGAGATCTTTTTGACTTTCTACAATATCTCCCTGTTCTCCCTCTGCCCCTTCCTTGCGGGCTCTGCCCTCTTTTTCTTTCTCCTCTGTTTCTGTACTGTCCCCTGCCACCCCTATTTCCCCTGCCTGGCGTGCTACTTTCGCCTCTGCCTCGCTTGCGTCCACGGACATGCTGTTCTTCACTTCCTAAATTCTCCAGCTGCTCTTCAATCATCCTTTTCCTGCTTTTCCTGCCTGCCTCGCATCTTAGGTTGTCCTTTTCCCTATCTACCTCGTACCTTTCCTCCTCCTCTTCAGTATCATCCTGAATCTCATAATTTTCCTCCGCATTTTCCTCCTTCGCCAGACTCTTACCTTTACTCTCCCGGGTTCTGCGCTCCATTTCCTCCGTGTCTTCTTCGAAATTTATATTCCATCTGGTTTCCATACTGATCCTCCTCTTGCAGTTATTTACTTTGTTTGGTGCAGTGCTCTCATCGTTACCGCAGGTCGTCACCTTCTTCCTACGCGGATCTTTTCGCATTACAACATATCTCTTCTGCCTTCTCCCGTCTTGTCCCCGCTCTTTAATAGGTCTCCTTGCCTCGTTCCACCTATCCTTCAGTTTAAATTTACCGTGCCACCTGTTATTTTTCTTGCCGCCATCTACTTCCTCTGTTTCCCAATTATCATTTCCACTTTTGGTTTCTGACATGCCGTCCTTTGCTCCTTTCCTCGCCATCTTTTCTCTGCTATTGCGGTGGGATATTTTCTTATTTTTATTACTCGTACGTGCCTGATTTAATGTCCTCTGCTCATTGCCTAGATTTCTTCTTTGCCACTCCCAACACTCATTTATTAACCTGTTTCGACCGTCCATCATATCCATTAATTGTTTAGGGTAATTATGTCTGTTATGAGGATTTCACATGGTCTTGATTTATGGTCATTGCCAGTTCCTCCCATTTCTTATTATTGATAACTAACGGCCATTTACTGTCAACCCTGCTGTCCTTGTTCGTACTTCCCCAGTTGGCGAGAAAATCCGCCGCTTGATTTCCTTTGCGTCTGACATGGCTAAAAATTTTGTAGTCTATCCTTCTCATCAGTTTTGCCAAATCCTGCACTATCCCGGCCGTTCGCCAACTTACTGCTACTTGTTCCCATTTTTTTCCATTATTGAGTTTTCTCAACATTTCTATAACCAGCTGAGAGTCCCCTTCAATTTCTAAATTTCTGTAGCTATTTCTTATAGCGATTCTCAGGCCCTGGTGAACTGCCCATAGCTCCGCTTCATTATTTGTCATCTCACCTCCCCATTCCGCGAAAATCCATCTAGTGGTTTTCTCGCTATCCTAGAAAATTCCCCCAAATCCTGTATTTCCTGGATTCCCTTTCGAAGCCCCGTCAAAGTTCAGTTTGATAAATCGCCCTCTTGGGAAGCAAAATTGATCTGAACTCTGGACGGTCTTATTATTTCTTTTTCCCCTTCTGTTATATACCATTTCATATTTCAGGTTTAGTTTTGCTAGAATTTGCTCTTCATACCGATCTGCTTTCCACTCCTCCTCCTCCCATTCTTCAGCTAGGATTGTTTCCCTTAGGGAACTTAAGACTCTTTTCCATACTACTTCTGTATTTTTATTTTTATCTTGGAACGTTATTCAGTTTCTTTCTTTCCACACCAACCAGATCACAAAGCCAACCGTGAGTCTCCATGCCCTTTGTACTACCTTGCATTGAAATTTCTCTTTATGCCACTGGAATATGGTTTGTTTGATGTCTCTAGGGTTTCTTTGAGATTTACCATATAGGTTCCTTGTTTCTGCCCATAAGTTCTTTACATAAACACAGTTGTTCAACAAGTGCTCTTGATTTTCTACCTCTATATTACACATACTGCATCTTGATGGGCCGCTAAAACCTTTCTTTTGAATTCTATCCCAGGTCAAAATCCTTTCTTTTGCCACTAACCAGGCGAATAGAGTTATTTTTGGCCACCACTTATTGTCCCATATTGTCTTCCATTCTATATTTTCCTTTGTTCTTTCCTGTTGATCCATCAAGTAATAAGCCTCTTTGACTGTGAATTCTCCTTTCATTGAATTGCCCCATCTGAGAATATCTTTGCCGATTCTAACCTTTATTTTCCTTGATTCAATTTCTCTCATATATGCTTTTTGTTGTTCTTGGTCTATGTCTGTATCCCATTCTTCTGGCGTTTTCCACTGGCGCCATATTTCATCTGTTTCCTCTGTTTTTCAGTAGTCTTTCACATGTTGCCAATTATTTCTTAAAGCTGTTTGTTGTATGCTCAAAAAGGAGTGTATATTACTCAGTTTTTCTCGCTGTTGCCATTTCTCATCCCAGAATCTGGCTTCATTTCCTCCACGAATCTCCCAGAAAGCATGGTTATTTATTAGGTTTCTGTTCTGTCTTGCTAGATCCCAGATGGTAGATCCTCTCAGCGTTTCTTCCAAGTGAAGGATTTCCTCCATCTTCCTTGGCATATTATACTTATACCTCCATATTTCCTTCCAAAGGTCGTTGCCTCCCCTCATCCATCTCCACCATAATTTTGCTCCAAGCACCTTGTTTAGTTTCTCAGGGTCTCTCAATCCCAGTCCCCCTTCCTCCTTTCTTTTTGATAGGTTTTTCCAGGACACTAAAGCCCATTTCCTTTGTTGATTCGGGCCTCCCCAGAGGAATTTCCCAAAAATTTCTCTTATCTTTGAGTAGGCTTTTTGGGGTGCCACCATAATTGATAATGGATAGATGGGTATTGCTTGTAGTACTGATTTCAGTAGCACTATCCTTCCAGCTATATTTAACGATCTGAATGCCCAATTAGCCATCTTGTTTTGAAGTTTTTCTATAATTCCTCGCCAATTCTTCCACCTTTTGGGATTAATGTCAATCATGTTTCCCAGGTATTTTGTTGGGAGTTCCCCTTGCTTGAATCCCAAAGTCCTGGTTAGGTGTCTTTTGATAGGATCTATTGTATTGAAGATGAATGTACATGATTTCTCCTTGTTGATTTCCATTCCTGAAGCTTCTGCAAATAGATCTAGGATTTTTTTCAGGTTCCTCACTTCTTTTATAGATGCTTCCCCAAATAGCATAATGTCGTCTACAAATTGTTGATGGGTTATAGGCAAATTATTTCCCCATAATCGCAGCCCTTTGATTTTGTTTTCTCCTAATTCCTTCTTTATGTACCTGCCCAGACCCTCTGCTGCCAATATAAATAAAAACGGGGATATGGGATCACCTTGCATTATTCCTCTGTTTGCATTGAAGGTTGCTGAAGGGGTAACATTTACTAATATAGAATAATTTGGAGTTTCTATAAGGTTGAATATCCAGTTTATCCATCTGTTGTTGAAACCAAAACTTTCCAATACCTTTTCCAAATATTTCTAGTTTAATCGATCATAAGCCTTTGAAAGGTCAAGTTTGATCAGCATTCCCTGCTGTTTTTTTGTCTTCAAGGAGTGTATAACTTCTTGCGTGACAACTAATCCATCCAGGATCTGCCTACCCTCTACAAATCCTGTATGTGCTGGGGAGATTAAACTGGCCAGTAGGGGCTTTAGCTTTTTAGCAATTAGGGTTGAGATTATTTTGTAAATGACGTTACATAGTGCTATAGGTCGGAAGCCTTGAGCCTCTTCTGATTTGGTATTTTTCGGAATCAAGGTAAAGAAAGTAGAATTCAGAGTTGGCCATACCTTTTAATTTATTCTGGATTCTTCTACGAGCTCTAGCACCTCTTTTCCCAGGAAGTGCCATCCTACTTGATAGAATTCTATTGTATATCCATCAGGCCCCGGTGTTGTACCTTTCTTCATGCTCATCACAATTTCCTCTACCTCTTCCAAGGTTGCTGTTCTCATCAAGGCTTTATTCTAATCCTCTGTTATGATTTTAGGAATTACCTTACAAATCTTTTCTATGGCTTCTAATCTATCAGTGTGGGGTTCCATCAAAATTCCTTTATGATAGTATACCACTACCTTCTCAATTTCTTCTTGTTCCACAATCCTTTCCCCATCCTCATTTTTGATAGAATGAATTATGTTCCTCTGCCTGTGTTGTATCATGGCTTGATGGAAAAACTTGGTGTTTCTTTCTCCTTCCCTTAACCATCTAATTCTGGCTTTCTGTCTCCATAACACTTCTTCCTGCTTTCTTCTCTCCTCCAATTTACCGAGTATAACCCCTTCCTTTTTGCTGCTTTCCTCTGATCTACCTTCAGTAATGATTTTCTGTTGTAATTCTTCCATATCTCTTTCTAATTTTTGTTTCTCTTCCGTTATGTTTCCAAATTCTTCTTTGTTCCACTGCTTTATCTTACCCTTTACTTATTTGAGTTTTAATTGAAAGGTATGCATCTTTCCTTTTCCTTGAGCCGTGCTTTGAGACCACCATTCCTTGACTTTTTCCATAAACTTCGGTTCTCTTAACCAAAAGGCCTCAAATCTGAAAGGTCTTTTCCCTGAGTTTTTTTTAATGTCTATTTCCAGTCTGACCGGCCAGTGATCTGAACCTAAAGTTGGCATAATTTTCGCTTCTATAAAGACATCTCTATTCATGATTGATTCTGAGACTAGGAAGTGGTCTAATCTGGAAGATATCTGATTCTTCCCACCTCTTCGGTTATTCCATGTATATACCCCATTAATAGTTAATATATCTACCAGTCTTTGTTCATTTATCATTTCATTAAACATTTCCATATACTGGTCAGGTTTCCTTATTCCTCCTTTTTTTTCCTCCATCGTCCTGATCATGTTAAAATCTCCCCCTACTATCCATGGTAGATCTGGGCATATCCTTCTGGCTGCTTGCACATTTCTCAGAAACCTTTCTCTTTCCCCCGGTACATGAGGTCCATAGACTCCTGTAATAAGAACTCTTTCCTTTGTCCCTAGAATCCTACCTAGACCGGTGAGAATTCTGGGCATACTTAGCCAGTTTTCAAAAACTACTTCGTCAGGGTTCCATAATATTGCAATGCCTCCCGCTGATCCAATTGCATCTTGTCCCATGACTTCATATTGTATTTTGTTATTTTTTATAATTTTTTCCATACTCTGCATACTGATCTTAGTTTCTTGTATTATTATAATCCCTGGTTTATCTCTCCTTAGCTTCTCCTTCAGGTATCTCTGCTTTCCCTTATTATTGAGACCCCTGATGTTCCAACTGATAATTATCATTTTAAACTTTGGGTGTTTGGTAAAATACCTCTGACAGAGGTATCACTTTGCCTGAATTTGAACCAACAATTTGGATAGTTTCGTTCAACGTTTTCCTGCCTCTCTTTCTGCTGCCTTTACCAGTGCTATCCACTCCCATCAAACTATTTTCCTGCGCCCCTGCTATGCCTGTGTGCTTATCCATAGTTTTTCCTTTTTTTTCCTTATATTTTTGAAATGCTTCTTTGTATATTTGCTTCTGTGTTTCTGGTATGAATCTTTCATCAATGCTTTTCCATTCCTGAATCAGTTTTTTCATGATTCTTTCTTCCTCTACTTCATTTTCTTTTGGCATTTCCATCTCCATTTGGATTTGTTCAGATACTACCTCTACTCCGTCTCCTGCTTCTTCTCCAGATTCTACTGTTGTTTCAGGGTCTTTGTCTTTTGTTTCTCTGACTATTTCCATTGGTTCATCTGTTAAACCATTTTCTTCTACCAATTTTTCTTCATTTTCTTCGTTCTCCTGCTGCAGGATTTGGAATTTGTTTTGACTCTCTATAGTTATTGATTTCGTTTGTATTTGACTTTTTGTTCCTTCCTTAGCAGTTTTCTTTTTTCTACCAACCTGTTGGAAGCCCTTTTCCATCTCCTATGTTTTTTCTGTCTTCCTTTTTTCTTCTTCCTTTTGACTGAGGGTTTCCTCTTCTTTACTCAATGGGCATTGCTTGTATAGGTGTCCATATTCATAATATTGACTAAGGTAATTGTTGTTTGAGGGTTGTATAGATATAAATTTTAGGTCAATATTTAGTAAAATAAATTCCCATAATCTATGGATCCATATGATCTAGGTCGAGTCTCTTATGGAGGAAATAGTTGTTGTTTTTTCTATGGGTGGATAGGATTTGTTCTAAAGAAATTAGAATATAAGTATAATTCCCTAGTTAGGGCGGTTTCCTAGCATGTTCATTCCATAAGGTATGCCCTTAAGATTGTGACAAATCTGCGTAGAAGAAGAGGGGTCATGACCCTTAGAGTGAGGATTATCTCTACAATATAGACCACAGATATGGAAGATGGTTTGTAGAAGTATGTGTGTAGATAGAAGATCCAAAGGAGGGTGGAACCTGATTAGAAGATTGAACAGAAGAAATGTGCCATATGAAGAATGGATTGACATGAAGAGGAGTTGATTTTGGTGGACTTTCCATAGAGTTTTGGATAGAGATTTGAAGCAGCCTATAAACAATTAGTCAATGGACTGTTAGTGGATGATTTGTGACCCTAGTTTAGTCATCTATAGATTGTTAGAAGGATGATAAGAGGAGTAGTTCAAATTTTTTCATATATTGGATAATAAAGAAATTGGTACACTATAATAGTGATTTTGAGAGGACTAAAATAGCTATTAGGTGGAAAACTCGAGGAGCCCCAGATGAGGGTGGTGTTGTGAGCACTACATCAATGAGAGAATCGACTGTGGTTGGGAAAATTGATGGCAGTCCTAGTACAGTTGGAGGGTTGTTAGGTGACTATCAAAGAAGATAACTAATTATTGTACTTATGAAGGAAAATAATACTAGTAGAAGGGTAGGTTTATTGGGCCTAAGGACGTGCATAATTTCCAGGACTAAAGTAACAGTCAAGTGGTCTAGCCAACTAGCCCTCGTTCACTGTATTCTAGAGATTGATTCAATGGGAAGAAGGGTGGCCTCCATAGCCCTAGACTTGTCATCTTATACCAACAGTATGGAGAAAATGGGTAGACCAAAGGGTTGTTCACAAACGGAGTTGTGAACAATTGATTGAAGACCCTAAGTGTTGCAGATCTTGAAGGAAAAAGGAGGTAGCTAGAGAGAAAATTTTTTTGAGTCGATTTCAGTAACCTAAAGGAGTTGAGTTCATTGATAGAGGAAGATTGAGGAGTTGTAGAATGGGAGGCAAGAGGACCTACTAGATGTGTTCTAGACATGTGGATTGAAAGGGTTGTGTGTGGCCACCATCAACAAGTAGGTCAAGTGTTGTCTTGTTCAATGTAGATTGGTTGTCAAAGGACTAACACCAATCCCTAGTTGTATTCCTTATATCAATGAGATTTTAAAGGGCCATGATCCCTAGTATGGGAGCTCTAGCATGTTCTATTATAGTTTGTAATATAACAAAGAAGGGTTTGAAAAAGTTAAAAATTGTCATGTGCACTAGTTGATTCCCTGATGTGTGTAGATTTTGTTGTGAAAAGTAGATGTGTTGTGGCACTTGAGTGTGTTTGCATCAAATATTCCAAGACCAAACCCATATTCTCATGTGTCGTGGGAATTCAACATATGTCCTTTTCACCTAAGAATTACATGTAACTCATCTTCAGCCACTCATGTCCAATCGAAACTAATCCCACTTAACAAGTTACAAAGGCAAGGCTCATCACATCCAACCATGGCCATAAAAAACTAAGAAACATAGTTTAAATATTGACATGCCATAACACTTGACATGCATTAGAATACATTAGCATTATGTGGCATGTGTTAACATCCCCTACATTCCTTGGCATGCTTTGGTACTCCTTAGTGCACCCTAGCACTTCCTAACATACCTTGGTAGTTTATCATACCTCGAAACAACCTAGAATATAACATTTTCACTCCCTCCTTAACACACCTAGAACTCATTGACACTCCCTGTCACACACTCTTATTCATTCATTTCCATGAAATTTAACCTGGTGCTTCCTTGTGTTTCCCTGACACTCCCTAACATGCATTGGCACACCCTAGCACCTGGCACATCTTGGCATGTCAGCCTAGCACTCTCTCATTCCTTGGAACTGCCTAGCATACCTTGTAACTCTCTATTAATGAGAGATACCTAACACTCCTCAACAGTCCTGGCACACCTTAACATGCTTTGGCACACACTAACATTCCTTGGCACCTCACACATCTTGGAACATCTTTGTACATAGAACATCTTTCCATGACTAGGATGCCCAAGCACATTTTAGCATGCCCTAGCATAGCATAGCACTCTCCTAGCATGTGTTGGCATGCCCTCTAGTCCCTAACATTCCCTAGAACACCTGTGCATGCATTAACATACATTAGCTCTTGACACACATTGGCACTTGGCATGTATTATAACCTACTATTAGTGAGCCTAGCATGCCCCTTTTGAAGAAGATAAAGTATCAACTTATTAACCCTCTTATGTGTTCATTTCCTTGCATTTTAGCTTGGTTCTTCCTTTTATTTCCTTGGAACTACTTAACACATATTGGAATACCGTAGTGTTATGAAGATTAATCACAAGTGTGTACACAAGCAATCTCCCTAGGTTTCTGACAAAACCTAGTAGCAAGCAAACAATGAAGATAATTCCTTCCCTAAATCTATCTTTACTTGAGTCTTAAGATAACAAGGTGAGAAAAGGAAATTCATATTCATACCTTATTATGACATGCTTGATAAGGATACCCCTTTTTGCTTCAATGCAACTGCTCCATGCTTGAATCTAGACATGTACACATGGAAACAACACAGGATCAAAGGCATATGCAACATAAATGATTCAATAATTCAAACTAGTGATCAAGAAGACTAGTAACAAACATCATTCCAATGTAAAAATAGAAATAACATAAACTGCCGATGAAATTAATTAACTAATCCACTAAACAATGCAGTGAGAAGAAACACTTGTTTGTATTAATTTCATAAACATAAAAGAGCTACAAAACTTGATCCTTGATGTTGTGAAACTCATCCCATTGATCTCAATCCTCTCTAATAATGATAAGTTCTCCAACCTAATTCCTCCATCATAAACTTACTCTCAACATCCTCTCTCAAATCCCCTACCTATGGCTTGATTAATAAGAAAAAATTAAATAGTTTGAGATCCTTAGTCGAAGGATAAGATCCACTAAAATAAGAATGATGGATCCTTGGAGAATTCAGATTAGATCCATAAAACATGAGGTTAGGCTTGAACAAAACATGAGTTCGAGGCTTCCTATTGGGAATGATTCACCCAATCATGCTTCTAGATATCACTTTTTATTTTTACTTTTTATTGAGTCATGTATGCACTTTTTAGTGGAAGACAGAGCACACATCTGCACAGGGATCAATGCCAATAACTACTTAAGCGCAGAAACTAACTAGGAAACTATGCAAGAGACTAAAAGTGGGTTTGTGGACCACGTTTCCCAAAATTTACACTTTATTCGAGGTATATACGTTGTTTGACTTGCAAGGGAGTGCTTCATGACACTTGAAAGGATGACGAGAGATCCAATTTGATGATCATTTGTCATGGTGACAAAATGAAGTGTAACACATGGAATCATGCACATCCTAGCATGCCTTAGAACCTGGCATGTCTTGGCATGCCTAGGCACTATTTGGCACATGTGAACTCCCTAGCACTCTCTATAACTTCTTGAAATTCCCTGATATTCCCTAGCATGCCTTACCAATTCTTAACATACCTTGTCACTCCCTTCTTGGCATGACAAATAACACTCATTGACACTCCATGGAACACCCTCATATTCATTCACTTCCATGCATTTTGACATAGTTCTCCCTTGTGTTGTTCTAGTACTCCATAACACTCCATATCATGCATTAGCACTCTCTAACACACCTTAGCACTCTCTGGAATGCCCTACCACTTCGTAGCATGCATAAAACTCCCTGAAACACATTGAAACTTAGAACGTGTTGGCGCTTGGCAAGTCTAATTAGCATGTTTGGCATGCATTTAGATTCCTTGGTATGATTTGGCATGGTTTAATATTAAATTTATTTGAGATCAATTATTGGAAAGTAGATGAGAAGCAACAGATGAAGATTTCACACTTAGAATGCACTAAGACTTCGAACTTGGCACCTATTAGCACCTAGTGTTGGTGTGCCTAACATGCCCAGCTTGGAAAATTTAAATTGATGACTTATTTACCCAGTTATGTGTTCATTTCCTTGTAGTTTAACTTTTTTCTTCCTTTTTTTCCTTCTTAGTCCTTGGCACGCATTTTCACACCCTTGCACATCTTGGCATGCCTTATCACCTGACACATATTAGCATGTTTGACATTCCTTCACACAATCTAACACATGTTAGCATTCCCTAGAATTCCCTATCTCGCCTTGTCACTCATTCCCTCACAACTTTCCTTACATTTTTTGATGACTTGGGAACCCAATCAAATCCTTGGATACTGTAGTTCATGTGACATTGGCCTACTTCAATCACAAAAACTTGACCAATTACACCTACCACAAGTAGATAGTGCCTTGTTCACCTAAGAACTGCCTATAACACATCTTATGCCACTCATGTCCGAGCTCAACTTGTCCCACTTAACTAGTTACCAAGACAAGGATCACATCTAGCCATGGACATAAAACAACTAAGTAACATAACTTACATAGGCAATATTTCACATGTATGTTCAATTCATATAAACAATACAACATTAAATGAGAGTTTGAAAGAACCACATGATACAAAAGACGCAAAAGATATAAGCTGACTCAAGTCGAGTTCCCAAAAACTTATACACAACAATGTACAATATGACATTATCTAGAATAGTTTAAAACATGAGCATCCAACTAAAGTGTGCCACATCTCATATAAAAATAATACCTAAAATAAAATCAATGTTGTGCCTAACACAAAGTCTCCCCTTGTCTAAAGTTTCTATGTCGAGCTCCTTATCACAATCGTAGGCTTGCCTCCTACAAATCCTATTATGAACTTTTCCTAACACACTTCATCCTTGGCACACTTTAATTTGCTGACACTCCGTGGCACACACTCTTATTCATTCCTTTCCATTCATTTTTACCTAGTTCTCCCTTGTGATGCCCTGACACTTCCTAACATTCCTTAGCATGAATTGACATTGTTTGACATGTGTTAGAACACATTTTTATTCCTTGGCATGCCTTGACCGTCCCTAGCTATCATGCCCTCACAACTACCCTTAGTTGGTAACTTGGGAACCCAACCAAGTCCTCACTTGACTACAAGATCTTGACCAAGTTATGATTACTACAACTAGACTATGTTTTTGAATTGTGTAGCTTGGGAGGTAGTCCACAAGCTTAGTGAGATGGGTTTGCGTGAGTTTGGTCACAAAAGGATTTGTGGGAAAATAAACCAAGTGAAGGGGTTTAAAATCTAAAATAAAATTAAAAAGGAAAATTAATATTTTTAAGGTCTAAGTGGATAAAACCTGTAAATTGTAGAGGGTTCCTAAGAGATCTAGGAAAATCTATTTGAGGAGGCCTTAGGATGAACGCAACAACATCAAATGAGAAGGATCTCATTTGATTAAGGAGGCCATGAAATATGTAGTCCTAAAGTAGGCTTAGTTAGAGGTTTGATTAAGGGTTGCTAAAGGGAGGCCATGATCATCCACTAAGAGCAATATCATCATGTGAGGGTTCACAAGAATACCATATACCTTAATGGGTTCAAGCTAGGAGGTAGGATGGAATATTTTTGGTTCTCTTTTGGAAGATTGAGGTTGAGAGAGGTTTCTCATGAGAATCCATGCATGTGAGTTTAGTGGTGTCCCTGTGTGAAGGCCGCATCAAATTCTGAAATAGCAGAGAGTGTTGAGACCCTGTCTTGTGGTGGTTAGTAGGTTGCAAGTTCCGTGATAAATGCCAACACAAATGGAGGAGCGTCTGCACTAGAATTTAGGGTCATAACAGAAGTAGTTGTAGGCATAATATTGACTGAGGTAACCCTAGTTTGAGGGTTGTATAGATCTAAAGTTCATGTCACAATTTAGTCAAAGAAATGCCCATAATCTATGGATGAATATGAGCTAGGCTGAGTATCTTATGGATGTAAGATTTGTTGTTTTTACTATGGGTGGATATGATTTGTTCTAATGAAATTATAATAGAAGTATAATTCCCTAGTTAGTTCAGTTTCCTAGCATGCTTATTCCATATGGTATGCCCTTAAAACTATGACAAATTTGTGTAGAAGAAGAGGGGTTGTGACCCTTAGAGCAAGGTTTATCTTTGCAATAAACACCACATATATGGAAGATGGTTTGTAGAAGTATGTGCGGAGGAAACATATCCAAAGGAGGGTGGAACCTGAGTAGAAGAATGAGTAGAAGAAATGTGCCATATGAGGAATGGATTGAAATGAAGAGGAGTTGATTTTTTTGGATTGTCCATAGAGTTTTGGATGAATATCTGAAGCATTCTATAAAAAATTATTCATGAATGAAAGGATGTCTGCTAAAAAAAACAAATTATTCAAGGATATAGATGGCACAAAAATAATTCCCACTGTGATGAGGAATTTATTGGGCAAAAAGGAGAATTATGCTAAATTATAATTATGTGAACATATCTCTTACATCATGCCCATGTCAAGACTAAGAACATAGGAAAAAAAATGAGGCAGTATGGCCCAGTTCACATGCATATTGGAGACAAGGTGGTCTCTGGATTAATGGAAACATGGTGATATGCCATGAGAGACAAAGGGGTCCCTGGATTAATGGAAACATGGTGATATGCCATGAGAGACAAGGTGGCCTATGAATTAATGGCAACATGGTGATATGCCATGAGAGACAATGTGGTATTTGGATTATTGTGATATTGTGTACTATGACATGTGATCTGTATATGTGTTTCTGTTGTACATACACATGTGTTGCGTAGGGGAATGGAAAAAAATATATTGTGCTATACATGTGTTATGTCATACCATGTATATAAGTGTGCATTTTTTAATGTGTTCAAGTCAAGCAGGTATGGGACTGTTTGGACCTGTCTGTTGTGTTTATTTGTTTAGGACATGCAAGTATGGGACAACCTCGGCCTGTGTGTTGTGTATGTGAAAAAGTGTTTAGACAAGCATGGAACTATCTCAGGCCTTGTATTTTGTAGTGATACACACAAGTAGGTATGGGACTACCTAGACCTACACAGGTGTGAAACAAACTTACATTCATGTCTATAGAAGACTACCTGGTTTGGTAGTGCCCATAATTGTTAGATTGTGATTGGGCGTAAGTGCTCATTTTAAGGCAAATGAATCACTTAGTAAATTTTAAATCAAAGAGAAGAGAACAGAATGAACTAGATGCTTTTCGATGGGAAACCAATCTGGTGTGTGTATGTGGTCAAAGTGAAGAGAAGTCACTGGATTCTTTTTGATGGGAAACCAATCTGCTATGTACATGGTCAAAGTGAAGAGAAGGCACTGGATGCTTTCTGATAGGAAAACAATCTGGTGTGTGTATGTGGTCAAAGTGAAGAGAAGGAACTAGATGCTTGCCGATGGGAACCAAATCTATTGTGTGTACATGGTTAAAGTGAAGAGAAGGCACTGTGTGTTTGCCCAAATGGCTATTGATTCAGTGTATGTAAATAAAGAAACAAGAAGAAAACCAAGATAAGTATCAATATTTCATAACTTCTTATTTATTTTTTATGAATCTAAATTCAATCATATAATCTATGATGGTTTGGGTTATGAGCTAACCTGACTTACCATGATAGGAATTAAAGGATAATTCCAAGTTCAATTCATGAATGAACTTTTGGTGAGGTATTATTTAAAATTATTACATTTCCTTAATGATGGAACTTATGGAGGCATATGTGATATGATCCAGGAAAGCATGAAATTTCCTAGTTGGGTGGATTAACTTGGCTACAAGATAAATAGTTGCAGTTGAAAGATATCAAATGTGGAGAGGCACATAGATTAAAGATTTCAAGAATGGGGATATTGTGGTAGAGTAATGCTAATGATGTAATTTTATTTCCATGAAGCAAGTTATGACCCTTATAATTGTAATAAGGTGGGACAATGTTTGTTTTAGACCCTTCCACTATGAGGAATCCTTACTAAGAGATGGGTCACCCGAGGGACTGAGAAGCAATGAAAGGGATCCCTGAACCTGCAAGGTGAGTGACTCCACGAAGAGGTGGGTAATTGGATTTCACGAGGGGCTGAGAAGGGAAGTTAAAAATATAAAATTTGGGTTTCTTGGCCATGAGCATAACTGATTGGAATTAAAAGAACATTGGGGTTATATCGGGAGGCATTGAGTTGGGAACTATTCTCTGATGGAACAAGAGTGAAAAGAAATATAATGTTGGATATTAGAGGCATACTACTCTCTAGAAAAATGATATAATCCAAGCTGAATTTGGTGCAGCAAAATCACCAGGAAATTGCAAAGAACCACATAAAGTGGCTAATTTGATTAAAATTTTCTTTTATAATTGTTAGTCATTGGGCAGAAAATTGTGAAGGTGTGACATGTAAATATAGGTAAATGTTGTAAAGAGTTGTAAATATAAATATCCAAAGACAATAATTTGTTGTTTCTATATTTAGTATATTTCCTCTATGTATATGGATAGTTGAATAATAAGGGTCATGTTCCCTCAAGGGGGAGGGGATTGTGATATCCCCACAAATGGTCCTCTCATGAAATACATTGTAAACAATTATGCAATATGAGAAGTCTAAAAATGTGGATTGATTCAAAGGGACACAGATTCCAAAGTTAGGGAGGAGGTTTTTTGCTTGGGATGTTGAGGTTTCTTATGCAGAGAAAGAAACCTAGATTGCAGGAAAACCATTAAAGGCTCATTGGTGCATGAATTCAAGGGATTGATTCTGAACTTAAATGGGATAAAAGAGAAATTTCTTAGGCCAATGTTGCTTTAAAAATAAAATAAAAAGAAAAGAGGAAAAAATATTTATGAAAGGGACTTCACATTGTCAGGCAATAAGGATGAAACATTAAATGTTGGTTGAGAAAGAGGCCAAGGAAAAAAGCACAAGGGAAAATGCAACAACATGAATTCATAAGAAGTCAAGATAGAGGTGGACACAGAAGGAAATGGATTCAAACATCCAACAAAAGTAATAAGTAGGCAACACATAAGAGAAGAGAAGAGAAAAGAAGACAGGAGAAGGGGATTGGTTATTCAGGTCCCTAGAGGTTGTGGGTTGAGACAAGGTCTCTAGAGACCTATAAAAAATTGGGTCCCTTGAGGCTGTGGGTTGAGACAAGGTCTCTAGAGACCTATAAAAAATTGGGTCCCTTGAGGCTGTGGGTTGAGACAAGATATCTAGAGCCCTATAACAACTTGGGTCCTTGGAGGCTATGGGTTGGGATGGAATTTTTGGAGCCCTGTAACAACTTGGGTCCCTTGGAGGCTAGGGGTTGAGATAACAAACTATGCAACCTCGTAATAGCTTGGGAGAAGCCATCTTGAAGCATTATCTAAGGAAGACATGATTGACGACTTTTAGCTACTACATTATTGTTACAATGGAATATGGACTCCCTAGAAGGGGGTGAATCAATATGTGAGCACTTGGGTTGAGGTAGATAACCTATAAACTCCCCGTGTTGACAAAAGAAGTGGAAATCAATTGGTGTGATTGAGGAAGGAGACCCTATGGAGTCCCTATTTCAGTTGGTAGATGGTATTCAAGTCCCTTAAGCAAGCATCCCCCTTAGAATTTTGAATATGACTTGGGGGTGGTAGCTGCAAGTAAGTGTGGTTGCAACTGTCTATGGTTGGATGGAGATTCCTTATCCTAAACTTAGTTACCTTGCAAATTCAAAGATAAGTATATTCTCATGCTTGTTTATTTGTTGATGAATCATTATTCTTTTTTAATTGTAATAGTGTTATCAATGCTTGAACATGTGCTTACACCTCTGTGGGGATATGACAATGATGGATATGTTAAATATATGTGTGTGTGTTGTTACTCTGAAATGAATGACATTGATAAATAAATTAATTAAGCATGAGCTTTTGACCTAGAAATAAAATTTTGTGTGAATAACTTGTCGGTGTTAATCACAGAATATCTAATGCACAACTGTGTCATTAACCACATGATAATAAGGACTAAGCTATAATGTTGAGAAGAAGTTTGTTTTGGATAAAATGTTAAATTGTGTGGGAAACAATGCTTAAATAAAAAATATATACGAATCAGGCCATGTTACAGGCTGTATAAGAAGCCATGAGAACTTGGAATGAAACTTGGAAACTGTAGGCCCATAGGCCCTTTTTATAAATATGAAACAATTACAAGGAGGACCACCTGCTTAGCAGGGTCTGAATTTACTTACATTAACTTATTTTCTTGAGTTATAATTTGATGTGCCAAATGGCAAGCATTGCATTAGTGTTGAACTATTGCACTATTATTAAGAATACTTCCTCTAATTCTTATTGTTCCTCCATCAGTAAGCTTACTACTAGGCGGAATTTAACCATTATTATCAATATAGTGTAATGTTACATAATTGTATTTAAGAAGCATAAGGGGTGGGGTTGGTACAAGGCCAACTTTGCTATCTTCTTGCCATGTCCACTACTAGGTTCTCATCCTACCTAAATACTTGGGATACATTTGTTGGCCTTAGGGTATGGTTTCCCATTAGTTCATTTTATTCCTTCTCATTCACAATCTCATTCTACATTGCATCCAACCTATCACTTTGTAATCACATATCTCTCATAACCCCACCCTAGTGTGTTCATCATACCTCATTGAGTTGCCTTGAACAATACTCCATATTGAGCTATACTTTATCATCAACCCTTTGTTTCATAACCATCCATTGATAAACTTACCTTTCCCATTCAAATTCTCCAACTCTCTCATCCTCACTTCACTACTCCCCTCCTCACTAATCTCCTTTTGAAACTTCTCTTAGCCTTCTTCATTTTCTCACATCTAGTTCAACCACCACTAGATAGTTATTTGTACTTCATAAAATCTTGTTCAACTTTCTCTTTAACTTTTGCATCCTCCATGGTCATTTGGTCCTTTGAGCTCTAATCTTTTCTAACCTCATTGTAACCCATTCCATAATTCAAGGTTTTACACCACCATGCTCAGTGGGTTAGTAGGAAACAACTTTTCCTTCACTAACAACATTTTTATCCTTGTAGGGTTTCTGTTCACCAATATCTCTCAAAACCCCTTATGAAACTAATCCTTAGATTTTTAGTACAACTAGTATAATTCTACTACAAACTAGACACAATGTATCCTTCCATTGCCTTCTCCCCCAAAAAGTAAATTTCTTGATTAACTAAGTGATCACAATGCTCCAAAGTTATTGGATTTAAGATTCGACTTGTCTTCTTGTCTCCTCAATGGTGATGTGGGGCTTCATCAAGCACATGCAACCATTCACACAAACTCACTAGAAAACTCTATCCATAAAATTTCAAAGATGTCTTCATACATGAATGTCTCCTTGAATTTCCATTCTCCAACAAAGAAGTGAGGCTTCCTCACTAACAAATATTTAGTTATATTATCAAAACAATCTTCCACTTGTGGTTTAGCCAATCGTTTCTTCATTTTTCTAAGGCCTCAACATCATGTTGTGGTCCCAAAAACATAACCACTTTTGGGCTCTAAGTGGTAAACTAGGGTCCACTTAAGTGTCAAACAAACATTTTACTAGTCTAGCATTAGCATTATCAATTCCTAAAGGAAGGAAGTTCTCACTTGAGGAGTGTTACTATTGGCTTATTGGGCCCTGACCTGGGTTCGGAAGAGTTATTATCCAAACAAATCCTGCAGCTACTGGCCCTTTCGGCAATAGTCCATGGAGCGTGGGCTGAGGTCTCACTTGAGGTAGTAGGGGAGGGTGCTCGAACCAAGTTTCCACACCCTTGGGATGTCTTGATGTGGTCTGGAGGGGTCATAAACCATTTTGCAGCCTTGCGCCACTCTGTACTGTTGTCAGGCTTCTACGTAGATCCACATAGGTGCGTTTTCTTATTATGAATTTATTAATGATCTGATATACTTCTTAAGGTCTTTAAGCAAACATTTAACATTAACAACTAGTGTGCACAATCATAAACGTGCATAAATTCAGAAAATAAGAAACAAATAGATTTACAATAAAAAACACAATGATTCAAACATTCTTATCTTTATCGATCCCCTTTCCAATAAAACTAGATCCGCCTTGTGCACTCAGCTGCAGGGGTTCATGCACACAGATGCAGACTCTACCAGGCCTCTATGCACACAACTGCAAAACCTCTATCTATCTACCAACACCCTTGACTCGGACTTACATACGTTGAGAGAATATTGCCTTCATAAACCCATAACATTAAGATACAAAACAGAAACTAACTTCTAGCCATAGAGACATGCTCTATTTATACATTTCCATGGTCCGCGAAACATGGGCAGGCCGACTCACTTTCTGTTTTCTTACATTATTTTCAGGTGGGCAACCCTTTGACTTGACTCATTACAATTCGCGCTCCATGGACTTTGCCGAGTCTTTACCATACTTTACCCAAAATTGTGGGCTTTGAGCCCCAAAACTATTACGGGGGGCCTCTGCTACCCAACATGCGCCCAACACAATCAACGTGACGCGTCCCGAGTCACTCGGCTCATACAGTAATCTTCGCGCGGAGGTCATTCAACAACGTCTGTGCTTCGCTTACACTTGCAACAGAATCTTCCACCATCTGCTATACCCATTCTACGCAAACCACCATTGTATTAGTATCTGTTTCAGTTGCTTGTCCGGGCTCATATACGGTCTTCATGTATGCTAACCTTCCCTCGATGGTGGTGGAAACCTCGAATTCCTCATCAAGCCAAGGCTGGATGCATTCTTTAAGCATTGCTTCCTTCTTTTGAGCAACGTCAACTTGTATATTAAGAGCCTAAGCCTCCCTTGCCTTGGCCAAGCGTTGCGTAATAGCAACTATCTACGTAATCCCCCTGACATTATAATAGGCTTGTTGTAGCTCCCTTGCCTTTGTTTCCAACCTTTTTAAGGTTGGCTCTTCTTGTAGTGAAGTGAGTGTAATAAGTGACTGATCCAACAAGTCGGCGCACTCTTGTATAGCCCATGCTATAGTTGCATGCCTGGATTGAATAATGCCTTTCTGCTACTTTGTGACCTCCGGTGGTGTAGAGGGCTATGATTTCAGTTTTAGCTCTACGATTTACAAGTAGAGAGCCAACTGGATCCTCGCGGCTTCGTCCCTTGCTTCCCATAACCCACTGGCCAACTTGTGGATCTAGATGCCTACCGGTAACTCTATTGTGATCTCGAGTTTAGGGGTGCGGCAACGTGCTTCATGCAGAATTTGCTCCAACTATTGATTCTGTGCTATTTCTTCATCTCTTTGGAGGCTCAACTACTCGATGTTAATTCATTGCTCACTGAGTAGCTAGATTGCACGACCTTCCCTTACATGGAGCTCCGTCGTTGTGCCATCCTGTAGTCGGTATAAAAACTCTCACAGAAGGGCAGCCAAGTTTAGTCCAAGTAACAAAATTCAGCCTACCATGGCTCGATCTTCCGCATTATCTGTTGTCAATGCTCCGACCGGAAGTGTGATGGTATTAGCCATTTTGGCTTGCAGTAGCTACTCAGTCGTGGCCATACCTATAGCTCCATGGGTAACTATCACAGTCAGCTGTGGGACCCTTGTTTGAAGTTCCTGCATCTATGTCATGAGTTCCCCCAACACAGTCTGTTGCTCTGTCATGGCTTCATCAAGCACCTCCTGGGTAGCCTCGCGTACTATATCCCCAATGCCACCTAGGTCACCCTTAGTCAGTGTGCTAGGATCCGCATCCAGCTTGGATGCCTTGGCCTTCTTCCTTGACTTTGTATGCTCTGTTACGTGCGGTCGTTTGAAGGGTGCACCAGTGGTGCTAGGCTCCGCACCTTTTGTCACAATATCCATTTCCAGATCTGTAGTTACATGTGTGCCGCTGTCATCTTTTGTTGTTGCAGCCTCTCGTGTTGTCGCCTTGTTTGTGGCAGCCCACGCTACTTCTCGAGATGCCCATACTTCCTCAACAAGCTGTTCATTTCGCTTCTACTGTGCTAGGGATTTGGCAACAACATTCTGCTTTTGGATGGCAGCCTCATCACGTCCTACCGCATTTGGTCCATGCCATTCTAGCGGCTAGGTATCAAGCACTGCATAAACAACATCATCAATAACGATGAATGGAAGTGTGGTCCATGTCTTCTCTAGATCCTTGCATGCCCTGATATATACGTGGTGCATATCCACCTTAAAGTCAACAATACTTTTCACAGTTTCATATACTTTGGTAGTTATGTGGGGTTACTTGTTGATCCATTTTCGTATGCTTGCATCCATTAGTATCAAGAAAATCTTGACTTCGCGGATTCTGGTGGCATCCTTGGTTGCCCATAGTGACGCGTATCTAGCTGCCTCTAGCCAATCCTGGTCTAAGGGAGGAAACTGACTATCTTCGGGCAATTCGGTTGTAACCAGTAGTATGGATAAGAGTAACCACGCATAGTGGAAGGTCTTACCCTCCTCCTGGGCCTCCTGGTAGTTCGTTAGGAATTCGTTGCGGAGGAACTACACCCAATTAAATTGTACCCATTCCATGCATTTCTCAACTAACGCGATGACTGTTGCCGGTACCTCACTGCCTCGACACTTTCTCGTTACCTTCCCGGCTAGAAATTGGGTAGCAGTGTAGACCCCTGTGTTTTGAATGTTAGTGATAAGATACCCTCACTGTTTTTTCTCCAAGTTGTATTTATTCTTCATAGTTTCTACAATTGTCAAGTCACCGCCTGTGCACACAATTTCCGTGGGGTCCCTTCCCTCGCCGGGAAGTCAAGAGATCTTATGAATGACTTCCAATGTGATGGGGATGGGTTTGCCGAGCCATAAGTACCCATCGTGCAGTAGGCAGAGGAATTGCCTAATGACCAATATTGTAATTAGAGGCTAATGAAAATGCGGAATCGCAAGGAGGTGAAGTAGCCCGGCCTCCTTCACCTTTACCATCCCTTCCTTAGGTTGTAGTGTTGTGATGACCCCCTCCATTCTTAGGCCCATCAATTCGCTAGTTTCCAAATGAGGGAACTTATCAGTATCCACAAGGTCCTAGTCCTCAAATTTCATAGAGGGGATGCGGCCAAACTCCGATCCTTCAAGCAGAACCCCTTTGGGGAGGGACGGGGTTATGAGCTTGCTCTGAACAACATCCAAATATTTAGGTACCCGGACCTTTCCTTTTCGTGGAGGGACATACTTGGGTCATTTTACGGGGCCCGACACTGGTGGAATATCTTCCTCTATTTCTTCCTCAGGTTCCATTTATTTGACATATGTTAGAGGGTACTCTTCCTCATCGTCTCTTTCAATAGTAACAACTTTCCCTTTTCTTCCATTGATAACTTGCCAAATTGTAGATTCTGCGACAACATCCTTACTAGTCCTAGTACCTGGGGGTCCTTCTTTGTCTGCACCATCCTGGGTGATTTAGGGATTTCGATTGTTCCTCCCACCTGTGGTGTAGGATTCTGTGTAACATCCTTGGTGGTGGTTATCGACCTAAGTAATGACTCTTGTAGTCCCTTTGGCAATTCCTGAAACCACGGGCTTTCTTTCAATAGCTTTTCATTCATCTTGCTCCTATCATTTTGAACCCAGAATGTCATAATCTTCGAACGACCAAACTTTGTTTTGTGACACTCCATTTGTTTCTTGTATACTATTTTGAATTCAAATTCGGCCTTTTTCCCTATTCGTGGCTCATTAATGCGATTTTGGCAGTTAACCCTATGTCTTAATTACCCACCTTCCACTCCTCGGTAAAAGGGACATCTTGTCATGACCAATGTCTCCAATGGTCACCTTCCATCCTTCCCACATAGTAGCGCACACCCCCATATGCAGACGCGTTCGATACCACATACTGACCCTACACGCCGCGTCCGCACTGCACAACCTCCCTATAGGCTTCTTTATAGTATTGCGCCCTCTTCCAACTATGTGGGACACTGAGACTGGGCCTCCTACGGATAGTTAGGCGGTTGCACCCCCTGTGCGAGGCCTCCATTTTCCTGCTAGCTCGGGCTGCGGGCACCTTTCATGTACCTTTGAATTTAGTAGCATGTCACATTCGGTGCTCCTCCATTCAGTAGGGTACGGTTGCAAGCATGATAGCAGGGTCATAGTTCGTTCTAGTATCATAGGAGAGCCAGCCAAGTCCGGTTCCCTTTTCCTCAGATTCACATAGCCTGTCTGTGCAACTCCACTTTGTATTTTGCTAATTTCTTCGTTCAACCTCGCATCTTTCCTCCTCAGCCTTGCCCATTCCTTATTAAGTTCGTGAAGTCTCAAGCTGCCGTGCCAAATAGCTTCATGCAATTGCTTAATGCCTTCACCCAGGTTAGTCCGATCTACTGGGGTAATGCGCAGGGAAATTTTCTCTGCCTTCCTAGTTTCACCTAATTTGGGTGTGGATATGGTCATCTTCACACACTTTGCCTTGTTTACGGTCCTAACTGCCCATCGAACCCTTGGTACACATGGGTTTAGTCATAGCAGTGGTTGCACAACACGTAGCTACATCCTTCGTCGAAATTCAGCACCCAAACCACTCTGCCCTGGCTGCCCAACCCGCGGTCGACTCTGAGGACCTCCCTCCTATACCTGCAACCGCCTTTTATGTTCACGCTTGTTCTCCGTAATCTTCCTTTGTGCACGCCACCCTGGTGTGATTGCCGTGTGCAGTGCTTCTTCTGTCGCACCATTCCACTTCTGCTCTATGATTGAAGTTCCACAGAGGTTGACAAAATCCTCATCCTTTTTTGCATTGTTGTCTGCTGGCTGTTGTCGTAACTTGGTTGTCATGCATCGTAGTGATCTAATCATCATGTTACAATTGAGTGTTGTGACTTCATGCAATCAGTTCTACCATCGTTCGATCTCTTCACCTGAATCCAAGGTGAAGGAACTATCGTGCTCCCATGAGATTCTCTCATCCGCTGTGGGATTAACCCGATCCTGGTCTTGCACTGTTATCTGGTAGATGCAGTCCAGTTCATCGTCATTGTCCTTGTCGCGCACCGGTTCGGTGTAGTGCGCTCCTTCGGCTGGGTCTAGCGGAACTATACATGGAGTGACCTTTTCTCAAATGTCATCTTTCGTCCTTTTAAGTTGATGACCCCATTCATGTCCATGGCCCATTCTATTCCTAGCAATGCAGGGTATGGGTTACTGTCATCGACAATTTCTATTACCTCAAAGTCTATCGACATACTTATGCCTTCAATGTTCACTATCACCCCTTGCAGACTTCGCATCGATAAGATCGTTTGCTGGTTGGCCATTGGTAGTTGAATAGGAGACCACTGTAGTGTGGGCCTCCCCATGCATTCCCACGTTTGCTTAGGCAACACATTCGCATCCGACCCCAAATCCAGGATGACCTGATCCATCTCATACTCACCGATTTGTGCCGTCATTCGCATCTCCCACCCGGTGCACAGAGCATGTTTTCCTAGTTTTCAGACTACACGTGGCTCCCCTGATCCTGTGCACCTAGTGATTAGCTCTTGTAGTCCTTTAACTGCCTTATTGTCGCGTAGCAGCTTCATACATGTCTCTAAAAAGGTAGTAAGCATAGAGGGATCCATTCCCGGCTCAATTGGATCCCTACTACCTGGAGTAGAGACTTCCGTGAAGCTCTTCTGAGCTTCCTTAGACGTCCCCTTCACCTATTCCACCACAAAGTCAGGTTCCTTTGTAGGATCATTGTGACCCTTCCCATCTTCTCTGGGCTGTTTCCTCGCCTCTCCTCCTGTGGTTGCACCACTTCTTAGTACCATGTTTACGATGGGGTCCTCTTCACGTGGTTTAGATCTCATCATTTGGACATTTTGAGTTGGTGTAGGCTGTAGTACCCCCTTTTCGCACATTTGGGCAATCAGCGTTAGACAATCTACCATTTCATGGTCAAACTGCTCACAGTATGGACAAGATATTCTTGTCGGGTTAGTATTGTCATGAGTGTAGTGCCCTGGCCCTTTGTAATTATAACAGATCAGCTGTCCGCACCCTAGTCCAGGCCCCATTCCTCCTCTTCCTTGCTTGGGTCCTTGGAATCCACCGTGTGGCCCTGCGGCTGGGTCGAAACCCCCTGCCTTAGTCTGCTTTTTATAGGCTAGGGTCCTCTCCATCATTAGCTCATAGGTTCGACACGTTCGCTCATCGTGACCCGCTGATCTACATAAGTTGTAGTACAGCTGCTATGGAGTTTGGGTATACTTCTGCAACAGGTGATAGTTGTTTGTTGCGTGCTTTCCTCCTACTTGACAAATTGCACACCATAGCACGAGCACCGCACTTGGTCCTGCTTATAACTCTAGCCTTAATGGCATCGGCCCCCCTCGCACCAGATAGTTTGCGAATATGGGACAATGATCCTTATCGTGACCTTGACCTTTGCATTTGATAAACCCCACTTCTGTATGCGCCTCCAGTCAGGGCACCCTTTCTTGCTTCAAACTTTGCATTTCTAAGCATAGGTTTTGTAGTTCCACGTGGATTCTTTGAACTCCCAACCCCGGATCCTGTATTGGAGTTTCATACAAACTCATTGTTGTCTCTAATGCCTCAACTTGATTTGAGATATTTTGTTGTGACAACGTCGTCCTCAGCTGTGGTGTCAAAGATGCCACAAACCGTGTGAAGTGTTGCGCATCCATCAAAATCATGTTAGCCTCGCAGATTGTACTTTTCAATCTCTGGTCCAGATCCCACGGGGTTTCACCAGGTAGCATTGTGATCTCCTTGAACCCGATGATCGATTGCATCTCTGGCTTTGGCCGACTAAATTCTTTGTTCAATGCATCCTGGATGGCCACTATTCCCACATTCAGGTGATCGCTAGAGTACTTTATATGCCACGTCAGCGCACGATCTTGCAACGCGCTTACCAGAGTAGCCTTTTTGATATTGTCATCCATTACACCTTGGGCTTCCCATACCGCATTTACCAGAAACCATAACTGATCTGATTCCTCATTTCCTATGCCTCTAAAAATCGACAACTTGATCGCGCTCGCCATTCCAATCCTCAGTGGTGGTGGAGGTGTGGTAGGTGAATATGGGTTCGATGTAGGTGAATTGGCGATGGCATGGATGGCGGTGGTACCCGAGGAATGTGCTACTTTATCAATCATACTAGAAGAAAAAGGGTCATTGGTGAGGGTCATGCCAGTGATGGACCTTTAAGGTCCGTCACCAATGTGACATATGGTGACGATGTTTAAAAAAGCGTTGTTGTAAGTGTATATAGTGATGGTACTTTAAGTTTTGTCACCAAAGCCATTTTCAGTGACACTTTTGGTGAGTTTCATTAAAGGTTCGTCACTAATTCTATCTTTGGTGACACTTTTGGTGAGGGTTGTTAAATGCCCATCAATAATTCTCTCTTCGCTGACACTTCTAGTGATGATATTTTATCGACCGTCACCAATGCTATTTTTGGTTACTTTTGGTGATGGTCAATAAATGTTCGTAATCATTGATCATTCCAATGAGTTTTTAATGATGCTTCATGCCTGTGATGGACCTTTAAGGTCCGTTACCAATGTCACATATGGTGATGGTCTTTAAAAAATCATTGTTGTAAGTGTAGATAGTGATGGTCCTTTAGGGTTTGTCACCAAATCCATTTTCAATGACACTTTTGGTGAGGGTCATTAAAGGCCTGTCATTAATTTTCTCCTTGGTGACACTTTTGGTGAGGGTCGTTAAAGGCCCATCACTAATTCTCTTTTTGGTGACACTTCTAGTGACGATATTTTATTGACCCTCACCAATGCTCTTTTTGGTTACTTTTGGTTACGGTCAAAAAATGTTCATCATCATTGATCATTCCAATGAGTTTTTGATGAAGCTATGTACTTGTTACCATATTTTTTGTCAAAAGATAACGATTTAAGACCATTGTTGTGGAGTCTTTTTTATTATGTGTCCAAGGTCATAGTGGTTATAATATTCATTCAATTTGTTAAGAATTAATTAGTGTGTATCGTTTCCCTCAAGTTATAACAATATAGTTTTCCTATGAGTCAACACATGATTCATCTCTATTAGGTTTATTATCTAGCAAATTTCCTTTAAATAAAGTTCCATTACTGTGTGTAGGAAAAATATTATTTAATACATAATCAAGCTCTATCAATTCTATTAATGAGAGAGAGCTATCAATCTTCAACACTCATGGCACACCTTAACATGCTTTGGAATTGTACACTAACATTCCTTGGCACCTCGCATGTCTTGGAACATCTTTGTACCTAGAACATCTTTCCATGAGTAGGATGGCCAAGCACATGTTGGCATGCCCTAACATGGCATAACACTCACCTATCATGTGCTGGCATGCATTGGATCACCTTGGCAAAATATTGCATTGAAAAACATTAGAACTTGGCACACATTGGCACTTGGCATGTATTCAAACATATTATAAGTGTGCCTATCATGCCCCTTTTGAAAACGATAAAGCCCTGACTTATTAACCCTCTTATGTGTTCATTTCCTTGCATTTTAGCTTGTTTATTCCTTTTTTTTCCATGAACCTCCTTGACGCATATTGGCATACTATAGCACCATGCACATCCTAGCATATCTTAGCACCTGGAATGCCTTGGAACTATTTGGCACATGCTAGAACACCCCAAAAATACCTAGCACACTCTAGAACTTCTTGACATTCCTAATATTACCTGGCATGCCTTACCCGTGCTTAGCATACCTTGTCACTCCCTCCTTGGCATGACAATTGGCACTCATTAACACTCCCCGATGCACCCTTATATTCATTCACTTCAATGCATTTTGACCTTGTGCTCCCTTGTGTTGTCCTAGTACTCCTTAACACTACTCAACATGCATTGGCACTCTCTACCACACCTTAGCACTCTTCGATATGCTCTTCCACTTCATAGCATGCATCACACTCCCTGACACACATTGGCACTTGGCACGTGTTGGCACTTGGCAAGTATTAGCTTGTGTCGCATACGTTGAGATGGCTTGGTATGATTTGGCATGGTTTAATATTAAATTTATTTGAGATCAATTATTGGAAACTATATGAGAAGAAACAGAGGAAGATTTGGAACCTATTGGCACCTAATGTTGGTTTTCCTAGCATGACCCTCATGGAAATGGTAAATTGATGACTTATTAACCCTATTATGTGATCATTTACTTGTAGTTTAACTTGTTCCTCTCTTTTGTTCCCTTGACAATCCCTGGCATGCATTGTCACACCCTTGTACATCTTGGCATGCCATCGCACTTGGCACATCTTATCTTGTTTGACATGTCTTCGTACTATCTGGCACATGTTATCATGCCCTAGCATTCCCTAACACACCTTGGCAATCATGACCTTACAACTAGCATTACATTTTTCCATGACTTGGTAACATTACATTCACTAGAACACCTTGGCACTCCCTAGTTTTCATGCCCTCTGTTATCCTCCACAATGTCCTAGGCTAATGAGGAGATTGACGAAGGTAATCACAGACCAAGATTTTAGTTTGGTAGCTAGCCCTACCAAACCAAAGAGCGCTCTCTTTATGAAATAACAACAAAGAGATGACTAGAATGTAAAGGATTTTAGGCTAGATAGCTAGGTTCAAGTGGGTTTTGGAAAATTTAGGGTTTTGTTGTTGGATAAGGGAGAAAAACCAGGTAGCTAGGTCAGAGGATCAAAGGGTTACAACAAAAAATACAAAAAGGAGAAAGGTAGCATTACTTTTGTGATGGATCTTAGGGTTTTTCAGTGTAGTGTAGTGTTTAGAAGAAGTGAAAGGTATTAATGAGCATGAAACATGAATTCATTAAGCAAGAAATAAAGTAAGACATAATGATTTTTCCATCAAAACATAGCTTTATGCAAGGAATTTTATTTATAAAATGTAAAGAAAAGCATTGAACAATTGATGAATGGAAAGAGAAGATTAATATCTTTTATATAAAGCTATAATAGAGAAAAAATAACATCACAAACTTACTGCACATGAATTCCTAGATAATAGTTGCAAATTGTGTCCTTTGATTTCGAGAAAATGTCCAAGTACAAGCTACAATAGTTCTCCCCTCTGAAATCCAACGCATTTTGTCACTGAGAAACTGATATTTAAATACCAAAAAAACAGCTCCCCACAACTATCAAATAGTTATTTGTATTTTGTCCAATTGAATTTCATAATATTAATTTGTTAATAAATCCATGTTATTAGGTATTTATTAGGTATTGGCCAGTAAAAACACTGCTAGTGTGGAATACCTACAATAGTATCCTATAATCCTCAACTAATATTGTATTTTGTGTATATCAGATGACAATTATAAGATACCACTGAAGGTATTCACCACTAAAAGAGGTTAATAATGTAAATTTCAATAGGGAAAAATACACAGAGTTTTAGATCATTATTAAACATGACTCTAGGAACTGTTCCATGAGGTGTTCTAACCAAACCCTAATGTTTAGGAAAGTTAAAAACGTCTTCTAAAATTAACTTTGACTCCAACCTCTCTCATAAATGAGGTAAAATTTACATCAAAACAAATTACAAATACTAACCACCCATTATTTACATTTACTTTTACCACTCACACTCATCTACTTCACCCTTTTGACTTTTACCAGAGTCAAGCTAGGAATTACAAAAAATTACACAGTGAAAATTTTACAAAAATCTCATAAATTTCCATCTGTATAGTGAGCTGTTGGAGGCCATTTTTGAGTGCATTTCTGAAGTCCAAATCCATATCGAAATTCTTTTCTAGAAATATGGGAGATTTTAGATGTTTTTAGAGTATTGTTTCACTCAAAATGACCAATTTTTGGCTAAGATATGGCCATTATCCCAAGGTGTCTCCCGGTGCACAACGAAATGGAAAGAGAGGGGCAGAAAGGTGATTTTTGGCCTCTTTTTTGCAAATTTCTCAAAATCTAAGCCCCAGACTAGGAACGTTAGCAAATGGGGTTTGCGATGGGGTCATAAGCTTTCCAAAAATGATGATTTTACATCATTTGGAGCCTGAGGAAGAAGCAAAGCGTGAGCTCGCTGTGCTGCTAGACAAAAAATTGCCAAAAAATTCAAGTTTGCACCAAAACACAAAATTTCCTCCAAACCCTCCAAAAATTTGTCCAGAGATGCCTCCTTAGCACACCCAGAACTTGCTAACACTCCCTATCATACACTATTATTCATTCACTTCCATGCAATTGAAACTAGTCCTTCCTTGTGTTTCCCTGACACTACCTAACATACCTGGTAATGCCTTAACACACCCAGAACTTGTTAACACTCCCTATCACACACTATTATTCATTCATTTACATGCAATTGAAACTAGTCCTCCATTGTGTTTCCCTGGCACTCCCTAGCATGCGTTGGTGCCACACCCTAGCACCTAACACCTCTTGGCATGCCTTAGCACTTGGTATGTCTTGGAATGACTAGCATGCCTTGGAACTTTCTAGCATGTGTTATCACTCCCTGGCATTCCTTGCACACCTTGGCACTCCCTAGTTGTCATGCCCTCATAGATAGCCTTACTTTTTTTGTGACTTTGGAACCCAACCAAGTCATTGAAAAAATATTATTGTCCCTAGACAAAAGTATCCCTTTGTCTATAATTACTTTTTCCATCCCCTTATCGTAATCGTAGGCTTACCTATTGTAAGTAATATTATGAAATTATCCTAATACACTTCATCCTTGGGACACCTAGAAGACACTCGTATTCGTTTGTTTCCATGCACTTTGACCTAGTTCTCCCTTGTGATGCCTTCACACTCCCCAACACTCCTCGACATGCATTGACATTTTCTGGCATGTGTTATCATGCTTTTTCAATCCTTGGCATGCCCTGGCACTCCCTAGCTATCATGCCCTCATAACTACCCTTATTGGATTTAAGACTTAGGAACCAACTAAGTCCTACCTCGACTACAACATCTTGACCAAGTTATAGTTACTACAACTATACTAGCCCTTGTAACCTAAGAATGGCCTATAACTCATCTTAGGCTACTCATGCCCAATCTTAGCTAAACTCACTTAAGAAGTTACCAAGTCAAGGCTCATGTCTAACCATGGCCATAAAACAACTAAGCAGCATAGTTTACATCTTGACATGGCATAGCACCTGGCATGTCTAACAATCCCTTGGCACTATGTGGCACATGTTGGCACTCTCTGCATGCCATGGCATGCTTTAGCACTCCCTATCATATCGCACCACTCCTTGACATGTCATGGCACTCTTACATGTCTTGGAACTACTTAGCATATAACTTTGTCACTCCCTCCTGAACACACTTGGAATTCACTAACACTCCCTATCATACACTCTTATTCATTCATTTCCATGCATTTTTAACTAGTTTTCCTTTGTGTTTATGTCGTACTCCCTAACACTCCCTGACACACATTGGCACACACTAACACGCATTGGCACACCTTGATAGGCATTGGCATACCCTAGCATGTCGCCCTAACACTCTAGCATTTCTTGGCACCACCTAACATACCTTGTTGTCCCCTCCTTAGCACACCTAGAACTTGATGACACTCCTTGTCACACACTCTTAGTCATTCATTTCCATGCATTTGAAACTAGTTCTCCCTTATGTTTCTATGACACTCCATAACACTTTGTGGCATGCATTGGCACACCCTATCACCTAACACATCTTGGCATGTTTCCCTGGCTTCTAATATGCCTTAACACTGCTTAACATACCTTATCACTCCCTCCTTAGCACACCTGGAACTCACTAACACTTCCTGCCACAAAATCTTAATCGTTCATTTGCATGCATTATTTTCACCTACTGTTCCCTTGTGTTCCCCTTAACACTCCTTAACACTTCCTAGCACGTGTTTTTGATGGAAAAAACACTATATATAGGGATCTCATCCTCCATTTGTGGACAAGTAAATTTGGTTAAGTAAGTGTGAATATAACCAACCAAGAGAAGGAAACAAAGAGAGAATATTTTGGTGTTGCTTATGGGCCTGTTTTAGGGCTAATAGATCCACAGGTGCGAAGGAAGGAAGAACTATCTACTGCAGAAAAGGTTGAAGATCTTGTTACTATCCAAGAAGTCGAATCAAGGAAGAAGATAAGCAAGGTTACACACTGAATTATAATAAGAGTTCATACCATCCAAGTGAAGAAGATCAAGGTTCAAAAGGTTGGTCAACCACACGTTCTAGGGTTTATGCAAGAGGGCCAAGAACTACAGATCTAATGCATGGAACTGGAATTTGAAGGATAGTTGAGTTATTGAAGGAAGAAGCCTAATCATCATTGACTCAAGGAAAGAAAAGGAAGTTTAATCAAGGAGGCTTGTGACTTGGTCTTGGAGAGGTCATTGAGTCAAGGTTCCAAACCATGGTCTTGGTATTCGTCAAATGAAGTCTATATAAGAATAAGATCTTGTTTGGATTTTCCTCTCATGTTGGAGAGGTTTTGGCCCTGGTTGATCGCATATTCTATGTTTCTCTTGTCTCGTCATTGTTTATGCATTGGTAGATGTTTGATGAAGAATATTGTTTTGAGCATTGTTTGTTATTGTGGATTAGTCTTGAATGTGTTTGTGTATGAAAAATTGGTTGGGTTTGTAAACTATGAGCAGTGTTTTATTGATGCATGCTTCATACAATAAAATGTGTCTCTTACTTAAACAATTAATTTATTGGAAACATGGGTATTTGGACAATTATTTTGGAATTTATGCACCTTACAAGTACATCAACTCATATAATGCATAAATGTAATGGAAAGTTGTAACGTGTTGCATCATAGAAAGGATGTTGATAAAATACAATAGCTTAAATGTACATGATAGATTAGAAAGGTGGGGAATAACTCTTATTTAGTCATAGGTAGCCTAATCAATTCCTTTATTACTATTTAAATGTCCATGATGATTTTGAAAGTAGGTGGGTAGCAATTCTTACACATGTCATAGATAGCCTAACAGGTACTTTTCTCTATCTAGAATGATACTAGATACAAAACTTTTTTGTATTGTGTACTTCTTCAATTTTTTTTATAATATATCATGCTATAAAAACTTTAAAATAAGCTTCTCACTTTGGTTCTTGCATTTGTGGTAAATTCTAAACCCATCTTCTGAAAGTAGTGTTATTTTAGAGGATACCAACAATATTTTTCACTGCATAAAGGTTTTAACCTATCTTTAGTCTTTGATGAGTTTTTCTGGATGATTGTACTTTAAAAATAAAGATGCATATGCAGTTTTCTCACTTGCTAATTTAGAATCAATGAAAAAAATCAAAATAATTACTTAAACTTATTTGTAGAGTTTACCTGAAATTGATGGAGCATGGTGATTACATCAAATGAGTGTGAAATTGAATTTTGAAAATTTATGAATGTCCTCAATGCTTGGAAAATGTAATGGGATCAGATGATAAGTTAACATGTAAGGTATTTAGTGAGACATTGCTTCTCTTCTAAGAAAGTATATCTAAACTAAGTGCAATACCAGGGAGAGAGAGGATTATGTAGTGTGCAAAGCTTAGTTGTGTGGGTTTGGGGCTAAGGCATAGTTGCTCCATTTAACTAAAGTAAAATGAGAGGAAATGAGGTAATGCATACTTTGTAAATCTTAGCTATGAGGATTTGGGGTTCAAGGCTTAGTCACTTCACAATTGAAATAAAATGAGATCAAATGAGACAAGGACTTGCAAATGATTAGTTATATGTAATGACATTAAAGTGGGTAAACACAGAGTATCAAAATTCGAACCCTTGTGTATGAAAATTTAGTCAAGAATTATTTTATGGCTGAATTCCCCCTCAAACATACATTTGATTAATGAAAAAGCTTAGAAAAACACATCTATGTAATCGAGCTATCCCTCTTAGATGCAAAATCCTTTCCCCTTAGATTCCCATTGACTTTGAGGTTGTGTTCCCCTACACTCTTATATGCTTACTAGGGATACTACACTCCAACATGACAGATTTTAAGATATATTGTGATAGGGGGATGAGGGTTTCATAAATTCTTGTTGCCACAGGAAAGACTTTCCATGTTTAGTTCAACAATACGAAAGAAAAATTCTCATGTAGAAGGATTTATGGTGCTTTTTCAGTTGTGGGAAATATAAATTCCATATATTATGGTGTTTCTTGGTACAATATTACCGATTCATGGAGAAAGATCAATGGTTCCTTGGGTGGAACTATACCAATGTGTGGGTGGGACCACGCTGATGAGATTCATTTTTTACTACCATCACAATGAACTACAACCAAATTGACTTATGAGATTCATTTTTTTACTGCCATAACAATGAACTACATCCAAATTGGTTATAAAAGACTCAATTGTTAAAAGTTATTTTTTAGCTTTAAAGTTTGACATAATAATTATAAAACCAAATCTCATTTGTTTAAATAACATGGAAACCCATAATATTATTATTAGAAAATTAAACATTAATAAGAAAATTATTTATAGTTTTTTTGTTTAATTATATAAAATCAAAATCTGAATTTGTTTAAAATAACAACTTACAACATGGTTAATTATTTTGTAATTTTGAAAAATAAAAAATATATTTTTTTGAATTGTGTATACAATAAGATAAGAAAATATACATTCCATACATTTTGATATATTCATAAAATATAATGTTTTTAAAATTTATAAAAAAAATAATTATAATTAAGAAATTTAATGATCATCCAAATTAAAAATTTAATTTTTGCCGCATTTTCTTTCCCGCCTTAGTGTATTCAAATGAATGTTGAGTAGTTGAAAAAAAAGGAAGTGTTTTCTTCCCCCCTTTAGTGTATTCGAATGAATGTTGAGTAGTTGAAAAAAGAGGAAGACCATTATGTCGTGTTTTCTTCCCCGCCTTAGTGTATTCGAATGAATGTTGAGTAGTTGAAAAAAAATTAAAGACCAGAACAAGTTTTCTTCCCCACCTTAGTGTATTCGAATGAATGTTGAGTAGTTGAAAAGAAAAGGATTTCTTCCCCACCTTAGTGTATTCGAATGAATGTTGAGTAGTTGAAAAGAAAAGGAAATACCATGGGCACAGTACAATCTGATTTGTCGCTATATGGAAACAGGTACAGGTCGCTAGATCAATCTTTAGGGTTTCTACATCGATGGTCATTCCTAGAATTAATTTGTATGTTGAGTAGTTGAAAAAAAAAGGAAAGAATATGGGTACAGTACAATCTGATCCGTGGCTATATGGAAATAGGTACAGGTAGTTGGATCAATTTTTAGGGCTTTTATATTGATGGCCATTCCTAGAATTGATTTGCAAATTTGTCTTATATTTATATGGAAACAGGTATAGGTCGTTGGATCAATTTTTAGGGTTTATATATGGATGGACATTTTTAGAATTGATTTGATTTTTTTTTTCATATTTTCACATGAAATGATGTAGTAATTCACTGACAGTTATTGTTTCATGGTTGAATTTGGATGTGTTGAGAAATAAGATTGAGGAGGATCTCTTCAATGGCTTGCTCACAAAACATGGATCTATTTTCACTGGGAAAATTTGGACCATGATGGAAGTATCAGAAGCCTTGGTCTTCTTTCAAGAGCCCAAGAAAATACTTGCACAGGTACCCTTTCTCTCCTTTAATTCCTTCCTTGATTTCAATTGCTTCAAACAATCTACTAACATTTTCACCTAAAATTAGGTTATTTGGGTTTTGTTTTTTTAAGAATTTAGCTTCAAATGAACTAGACCCACAATTACTATATTGGCAATGAAATTTATATTAAATATACGTTGAACCCTTATAGTAGTTTGGTAGTATACCACAGCAGAAATTACAAAAATAGTAGTTTGGTAGTATACCACACCAGAAAACAATGGAAAAAACAACATAGACTTCTGAGGGTAACTCCCTGCCCTCCCTCATTTCAATGCAACACGAAAAGATTTTCTTGCTCTCTTTCCATTTCACGGCAGTTCTTAATCAGAAATCTCAATTTCAAGCTCTGTTACCAGAAATGGAATGGAAGTATTCATTTATGAAAAAAAGAGTATAAAAGATGGAACTGGATGGAAAAAAGTGTTTTATACGGTAGTTTTTGTTTTTTAATGCAAGAAATTCGGTTTTCCAAAAACTGTTTGTTTCTTCAAACTATTTTCCAAAAACGTTTTGTTTCTTCAAACTACTTTATGGAAAAGGTTAATCTGGTTCATTTGCAATACGGATCTCTTCCCGATTGGACGTTGACATAAATCATAAAAAGCATTGTTTTAAGGATAATTTTTGAAGGCATTTTCATAGTCTATGGTTAAAAGTCGACCATATATAGCTTAGGTGCTAACAGAACAAGTTTGTTGCAAATAGGTTGGGTGTTCTACCTAGTGACAACACCTTGCAATAGTGCTTAATATACCTTTAACAATGTTGACTATTTAGGGATTTTATTAGTTAAAGTTATGTTATTTTTTTAATTGTAGCCATTGTATGGTTAAGTTTTTACAATTTTTTTTTGTTATTTTTGTGTTGATTTTATTTAAAAGTGGATTTAGAGATTGTATCTAATATTTAAAATGTTTATTTTTATTATAAAATTATAAATTTAAATGTATAAGGTTTATATATATATATATATATATATATATATATATATTTTTATAAATTAGTAATGTATATAGATATTTTATATCTATTTTTATAAATTAGTAGTTAAATAATTTAGTTAATTTTTCTAGTTAATTAATTATTTTATATAAACATTGGGACACAATATTTTTTTTTTGCCATTGGTCTGGTTTATAACCTCTCAAATGATTGGAAAATGATTTTGATAAAACCATCCTATAGAAATTTTTATCAACTATTAGACTATCTATAATATTAAATATCATCAACCAAAGACATTAATGTAATATATAAAAAATAATAATTATCTATTATCCATCCCATTAATAGTTTTATCCCATTAATACTTTTTTCATCAATGATAAGAGAAATTATGTTAGGTAATTTTCAATAATAAATCTTAAGAGAAACAAGCTATTGATTAATATGTCTATAATACAAACATAATTTAAACTATGATAAATGTGGAAAGTTTCATAATTACATAAAAATAGTGATAGAAATAATTGTAAATTTATAAAAATAAACAAGTCTCAAAAATCAAAATACAAAATAGAAATCCATCATTTAATAAATTTTAAATACAAAACAAATAGGATGACTACTACAATAAAGTACTCCTCTTCATTTATAAATAACCAGCGTAGATCTATCTCTCTCGAGCATCAAGAGAGATCAAATCTCTCTCTTTCTCTCCCTCTCAAGCTACAAACCTCTTTAAGTGAAGAGATTTGATCCTCTCAACACTTGATCCACAGTTAAAATGGATCTAGGTTTCTTTAGTTATTAGCCTTTGAATAGGCTACATTGCCGAAAAATACCATGAACAAAAACCATGGGTTAGGAGTACCATGGGAAAAAACCATGGGCAAGAAAAAACTATGCACTGGAGAGTTTTATGTTTTTTAATTTTTTTATTTGATTTGATTTTGTTTTATTTTGACTGAGTTAAAATGCCAAATATTATAACATATTCCCTAGGTGGAAATGGTCTCTTGGCACAAAAATCTAACAACCAAAAATATATTAAGAGGGGCCTAGAATAAAATACCTAGATTATGACATTTCTTTTCAAGACATCAAGGCCTCTCTCGCTTGTTTTAATTTATGAAAGAAAATTGATGAGAAAAATCCAATAAATTAAATAAATATTAAATACAGAACCATGGAATCTAACAAAACCATGTGCAAAAACTAGCAAATTAAATGAATATAAAGTACAAAACCATGGAATATAACAAAACTATTGGCCATAACATTTTTTCAAAAGTTATTTTAACATAAATAAATCTAGGGACTAAAAAAGAATGGTTTGGTAAGTTCTAACCATGGGTGAAAACAATTTTTTTTTAAGTTATTTTAACATAATGATATTTAACAACTAAAAATGAATGGTTTGGTATGTTATAACCACAAGTGATATTTACAGATAATATTTAACTAAGTAGAAATTAAAAAAATCACAATTTAATAATTTGTTTCATTTATTTATATTGATCAACCACATTTGTTAATTGGAAATATTGCCTCACATAACAAATTTTAATGGATCCAACAGAATAAAATGAAAATTAATAAAAAATAACTAATATCAAGAAAGAATATCTAAATTTAACTATTAAAATTTAACACAAAAATAAATTTACTATACAAAACCATATATATGATGCACTAAAATAATTAATATAAAACATGACTACATATAATAATCATTTAATCAGTGCAAATACAAATATGAAATATCCATTATACACTTTAACAATAATTATGGTAAATAATATATACTAGCCTAGATCCATCTTAATTTTGGATATACCAACACCCTAAAGGGATCAAATCTCTTTTATAAATTAGTAATGTGTATAGATATTTTTATAAATTAGTAGTTAAATAATTTAGTTAATTTTTTTTCTCACAAACTAGCAATTTAATATCTAGTTCAACTATACTTTTAAAATATATTATTTTTATTATTATAAAGATTAGTTTTCTATTATAATGGATTAAAGATAAATTTTTGAAAATTTTCTCTTTATATTTTGTCTGAAAGTGGCAATAGTTTGAGACAACCCTCTATTTTTGGCTCTATATCTAATGGAGATCAACTCAATCTCCACCATCTTGTTACCCAACCATGAAAAAAATAACCCAATAATTGTGTGGAAAATGATACAATAGATCCCAAATTTGAGGTCCACTCATGTCACATCCAAGAATATATACAATTTATGTGGGATCATGTACTCATTTGGAAAATGCAAAGGCTAAATCAAACTTGAATTCGGTGCCAAGTGTTTCTTCACTATTGTATTTGCCAGCCTAGAGGATCAAACATGGGTATTCAAGAATGGATTATGTGAGAAATGGAAGCTTTGTTGATCACTATAAGTATTAAGGAATGACCAATGTGAGCAACTAAAGCCTATGAGAAACTACCTATGAACCATAGTATTCGAGAATGTTAATGATGAATGCTTGGTTTTATGTTTCATATTTTTCTTGTTTTTTCTCTCTCCTTGTTTCTTGAATGTGAAACAAATGCTTGGTTGTATGTTTCATATTTGTCTTGTTTTTCTCTCTCCTCATTTCTTGAATGTGAAATCTCCAAACTCCGTTTCTCTTCTCATTGTCGTTTCTTGTTTCGTTTCCCCTTTCTGGTTTCTAGTAACATAGATTTCAAGCCCTTCCTTCTAGCTTTGGTTGAATTTCTGCATTTCTCTCAACTCCAAAAGCAGGTGATAGAAGGGATGGGTAGAAAGCTTGGTACTCGAGATAGAGTTAAAGAGGAAGAAACATTGAGTCAGACATTGCAAGATTCCTTTCGTGGGGTAAAAGGATCACAAAAAGGCCACAGTAAGGCCCCAAGAGAGAACGAAGATGCTACCGCATACAGTGGTAACAATCAGAGTATGGTGTAGCTACATATATTAAGTTCCACCAATGACATCATACTAGCAAAAATTTAAGCATGAAAATAAATTGAAACAAAAACAAAAGGGAAACCCTCACTAACTCGTCAGGCCCTTACTCAATAATCGGGCAACATTTGGGTATGAAAAATCAGGGATCCCTTCTTCAAATTTCCTATTTGCTTTTATAGATCTCTTCATATTGATGGATGGCTTCAACCCTCCTCGAATGGACATTGGATTAGTGTTGTGCAGTTGCATCCATTAAACTTCCTGGCAACTATTTCAAATTATTTTAATTTAACACTTTTATACAGAACTTTGACTTTCGCATTTTGTAATTTGGTGCATATGTTTTCTGCTCATGCCACATTTGTTTAAATAGACTACATATTTATTTTCTTTTGATTACATTTCTCAACTATGGCCGTGGATTTATCCTGGACAAGTAATGGAAATAAGATATGTTCCAGGGAGTTGAACATATGTTTTTTCATCACTTGTATCGATATACTTTGGCAGCACGGGCATGGAAACCCAAACCCATCACTTCATCGCACTATGGCCGATAGAGACTTTCCTAGTTGTTGAGCACAACACATATCCCATATCATTCGAAGGTATACTAGTGTTATTCTTTCACCTTGAGATGGATATGTATTTGTTTTATTGGAGCAGGGAAACAACCGCTACATTACAATATATCAACTATACTCAAAGGCAACTATTTTTCCTGTACGACCATGTTGAGAGTAATAAATATCTTCCCATGTGTCATCATAGCAATAGATTCCATTTTTCTAATTCATTGTGTGTCTCATTCTAGTGGCCGCCATTATTGTGCAAGTTTCTCCTGTCACTTTTTTCCTCCATGAAAGTTGATAAGAAAATGCTAAGACAATGCTAAATGTCAAATTTTAGCAGACATTCTGAAAACCTTTTTGATGCATTTTCTAAAACGGTCCACAATTTTCTTTGATAGTACTACGATGTATCTCTTCCAAAACTTGACAGTCTTTCATAGTTGGACAACTAATTTGATAAATGATCTCTTTAAATCTATCTTGGACTCGAACGTTTTTGGATGTTCTTGAAGATGGGCCAAGTGTTCACCGAAAATGTCCAAACATATCAATAACAACACATAGCGTAATAGAAATATTCATCCTCATCCAATTATTAAATGTGGAAATATTCCTATAAAAGCATGGATTTCACATACATTGTGGCTATTACTTATATAACCCCTGGTTTTAGTTTCTATTGCATGTTTGGCGATTCAGCTGGAATATGTCAAAATATAGAGTTCCTTGATGTCTTCACTCCAATTTCTTGGATGCCATCTCAAAGAAAGGCTCAAGGGATATTCCAAATATTATCTTTAGAGGTGGCCATTTCGACCCGAAAGGCTGATTATCCATGCCATCAGTTACACCCTTCTATTCATGTGTACATTACCAAGCAATTTATCATCAATAAACATTGTTGCAAGACAATAATTGTTCAAATACATTTTTGAGACATTCTGGATATCTAAAGAGATTTCCTTATAAAGCTCAAGTTCAGCAAAGCATCCAACATATGAATCATGAAACAGTGGATCCTCACACTAATATATTCACCATGGGACCAAGACAAAGATATACAAATTGTAAACTCCCTCAAGTAGATGAGAAAGTGGTGTTGGAAACTCTCCATGTTAGATTGACATTCTTACCATATTCAAATGGTGTCCTTCCTGAATGTAAACAATTCTTCAATAATATGGCCACTCTCCCACATGTGTCACTTCTCCCAATCCTCACGCCTAATTTGCACACTACACCTATGCATTTCATTTGACAATGCATATGTCTTGGTACTTTATACCCACTATAGTGGGAATTCATCCCTCTTCTATTACAAAGAAGACTTCTTAGGGTAGGGGAAATCACAAATCCCTGCCTTCCCTCATTTCAATGCAACATGAAAATATTTTCTTGCTCTCTTTCCATTTCATGGTAGTTCTTCACTCAGAAATCTCAATTTCAATCCCTTCCTTCCATATTTGGTTGAATATTTTCATTTCTAACAACTCCAAAAGCAGGTGATAGAAAGGATGGGTAGAAGGCTTGGTACCCAGGCTAGAGTTAAAGAGGGAGAAACATTGAGTCAGACACTGGAAGATTCCTCTTGTGGGGTAAAAGGATCACAAAAATGCGATAGTAAGCCCCTGAGAGAGAAAGACGATGCTACTGCATGCAATGGTAAGAATCAGAGTATGGTGCAACACTGTATATTAAGGTACCATTGTCATCCCCTCAAGACTTCTATTACTAAGGAGAGAGAAAATATTTTAAAAGTAGAATTTGGCAAATTTGAGGCTATAATTAGCAAAGTCGAAAGCTTGCACAATTTTGTTTAGAGACCTTGTGAGCAAGTTACAGATGCTGATACACTCTCCGATCTCACATCCACACTCCTCACAACTGTTAACATATCACTAAACAATCATGGTGATACTCCAGTTGATTTTATTAGTATTAATATTCTAAGAAATTATAGTGACCAGGCATATGGAAGTAGGTCTTTGGAGTGAAATGATGATCAAACCCAAATATCATGGAGAAATATTGGGCTTTTAGCTGCTTCTATTTTCCATCATGTCACAGGAATTTGCAATATGCTTGGACCAATGGATAATGAACCCAAGCACAGGAAAGCTATAGTACAGAGAAAACAGACTAAGTCGACATAAAGAACTCGACCTGAAGCAGTGAAAGAGTCCCTGGAAGATGAACAATCAGAAATAGACAAGAATATGGCAAGCCTATTTAACATTTTGTGAAAACAAAAGCAAGTCAGATTAGAGAATTTGGTTCTAAATTGAATATCATTTTCCCAGAAAGTAGAAAACATCTTTGCGTTATCATTTCTAGTAAAGGATGGTAGAGTTGAAATAAATGTTGATGAAAATGGAAAACATTTTGTTTTCCCCAAAAATGCTCCCAGAGCTACAGAAATGGCATATGGAGAAGCTTCTTACAGCCAATTTGTTTTTCGGTTTGATTTTAAGAACTAGAAGTTGATGATGGAAGTTGTTGAAGGTGGTGAGGAGTTGATTGCTCACAAAACCAATCCACTTATGGTTCCTTTTTTTGATAAGGCTGCAGAGACTCCTATCAAAGAGATTTCAAGAAATAGGGGCAGAGTGGTACCTGCAACTCTTGAGGTGCAAGAGGATGAATGTGCAAGTGATGATGGTGGTGGAGGTCTTCAAAGACCAACACCGAAGAAGTGAAATAAGTGTCTCCTATGACTTTTGTTGCTTTTTTGGGTGCTTTTTATTGGAAACTATCTCTGTTTCTATGAGTGCACTATAATTCATACAGGAAGCTAATCTTTAATTTAAGAAATATGGTATATAAAAATGTTATCTTGTTCTCATAATTACTTATAATTAAGTTTACTGGCAGTGTAAACCCCCAGTCATGTAGTACACCCCTTTAGGCATGGTTAAAAGGCCTGGGCAGAAGACTGGCATCACATAAAAGAAAATTGTTAATGTAAGATATCAAGTTTGATCTGTTAAACCATGATTAGTCTCCTTGTGATAATATGTTGTAATTTTATGTTTGAAAAGTATTTTGAGATACCACACAAGAACAAAGTTTCCGATTGTGTAGTTGGTTTAATTTGAGAGTACATAGAGATGAGAGTAGGGTAAGGCTAGGCGAATATAGATGTAAATGCAAAGGTTCAAAAAACTAGCTAGGAACCCTTACCATACCCAAACCCTTTTACTAGCACTTAAGGGATAGAGTGATCCACCTAGAGGAGTGTGGAGAATAAGTAGGGATATGCATGCTGTGGATTGACTAATTGCTTGAGCCTAGCTCAAGTAGGCTCAACTAGTCAATGGAAAGAGATTGGGAATACATATCTATTAAGTATGTGTATATGAAATTCATTATGTCCCCTTTTTATTTTCAAGGTGGGAGGAATGGAATGGAGAAAGGGAGATCGTATTTGTCTGCTATATCCCACCTATTAGGACACTAGGATAAGTCCCAATAATAAGAGTTCGGTTCACTCATAAGTATGTGATTGTAAATAGCCATCATGAACTTTATTAAGCTAAGTCATCCTTTAGCGGAGTTTCATCCTTTAGTCTTCCTGGAATAGCTATAGAACAAACCTATTCAACCCACATTGAATGCCTCTTCTTGTTGTGATCTTAAACTTCAAACTTTGGCCCTTCTCCCTACAAGAGTACCCAAGAACAACACTCAAAACAACCTCTCTTTCACACGTTGTACCTACAGAAAAACATAAGACTTCCACGTTGCTTATATGCCTTCTTTCTTGTTGTCTTATGGATCCTTCTTGCACTGGATAGGGTCTCCATTTGACTGCATCTAGGGCCTCTCTGAGTGTTGATTTAGACCTTCCTTGACTACGGCTATATGCTTCTTCTTGATGACTGATAAGGGCCTCCATCTTGCTACAGAATAAGGCCACCTTTGATGTGGATAAGAGCCTTCCTTTTGTTGCATATCTGGCCTCTCTTGACTATGTATTTATGCCTCTCTTGACTGCATCTTAGGCCTATCTTTAGACTGCATATTACACCTCTCTCGTGTTGTGGCTAAGCCTCCTTTTGACTGTGGTTAGGGTTGCCTTTTACTGCAGCTAGGGCTTCCTTTTTGACTATGGCTAGAGCCCCTTCAAGACTGCGTCTAGTTCTCCCTTCATGAATGCAGCTAGGGCTCCTTTGTGACTATAACTAGGGCTCCCACTATTGCAGCCTGCTAGCCTCATGCTGCCCGGGGACACCTACACTATAGAACTCTCTGCTTCTTCATTCGCATCCATTTCTACCCACATCTGGCAGTCTTGCTACTCTCTCTTTGGGGCTCCTGTATAAAGGTATAATCCAAGAGGTTGGGTACCTCAAGTATCTACTCCTCATCGCTTGTAGTCCTCCTGAATACAACTCGATGTCTCCCCACCTCTTCTCTAGATGTACATGAGCACTCCCTGTAGTCCCTAGCATGCCCTAGGACACTATGACATTAGCACTAGTGCATTAAATGTGCTAAAAGGTCACTTTCTTGTTAATTTGACCATGAATATCTCTTCTACAATGAAATATTTCATAGCTTTGTTTACGTTAGTGGTTTGATAAGAACATTTCTACAGTCTCTTCACTAAATTTCTTAAAGTTTTTACATTTATGATTTTTGACAAGAAAGGGCTAACATTTTACCCTAGCTAAGTAAGGATTCTTTAAATAAACTTCTAGCTTGGTTCCTTTTTGTTCCATCTAAGCTTGGAAAAGTGTCATGAATTTACATTGAACAATGTAAGAATCTAGTCTTCTCCAAAAACAATCAAGCCAACTCTTTCATTTTTCAAATTACCTACCAGTTCTAGACATATTCTTTGAAATTTATATGCTGAAGGTGTTGGATTTAGGTAAGTGATATAGAATGCACACCTACAATTTTATTGTTCACCTATTAGGCTAGTGAAAATTATAGGAAAAATTGGAAGGGTTGGACATGAATGTTCCAAACATACTCTTATTGTCCTGTAGTACATATATTCATAACACATACCTACAATACTATTAGACACCTATTCTACTAATGCATATTGTAGGCAAACTGTTAATTTTGAAGTTCATTGTCTCAAGTTCACACACCAACGCTAAAGATGCAACATATTGTGTGCATCCTTAGATATGTTTGACATTGCAAGCTAACTGTTTAAATAATTGTATGTATAAAACTTCTATATTAGCAAAATAACCATCAATATCTTTTTCTAGCATTTTGGGCTGAATTCACAATAGTATGCTAAAAGGTGTCATTTCAATGTCTAGAAATTAGGATATATAAATGTGAGATATATACTCTACATCTTTGGGTTATCCCCTTTTCAAATCTGAGTTTTTTTAGGCTACATGTTAATTGTTTGAACTTTGAACTTTAAATAAATTCCTGAGTGGACTTCGTAAGTACTCAAATGAATGGACTTCATAAGGCAGTGGTACCATAAATTGTGTTATTTCAAAGATTTGACTTCCATATTTTCACAAAATACAATGTCCTAAATAAATACTTATATGTATAGATACTTATGTTTAGGATTATATATGTGTTGGGGTTGTTCCTTTATATTTTACTATAATCCTGATGTTGACAAGCTTTAGCTGACCTTTTTCATCAATTGTTCATAGAATATGCAAAAGATTTCATTGTCAAAATGTGGCAAAAATTACATTTCTCCTGATTTATTTTTTTATTGTTCATGACAAGATAATCATGTTGTAGGAATGAGGTATCCTATAGTCTGTTTCAATTTGTGGATATTTTTTTTCCTCCCATTTTTTACAAGGAGGTAGATTTGATTTTCATGTTGATGGTTTTTGCATGTATCTTATCTAGCCCCAAATGCTGGTAATGGAGCGGATCTTTAGAAGTAGTCATGGAAACAGACTATCAGAGGTTAACGTTACAATACCACTTCCACCTAGTATAATTTTTTTTTAATGGTAAGTGACATAAAGAAGAGTTATTTAACGACAGGGTTGAAAGGGCAACCTCATGTCTTAGTTCTGAGTCATTTATTTGTGTTTCTTAGCTCTAAGTCATCTTTTCTTGAGCTTTACCATATCAATTATTTTACTAATACAATATGTATGGATTGTATTTCTCACCCGATGTTAGTTACTTGACATGGTTGATATAACATTCAATTCCAGGCCACTTTTATTTTAATTCAGAGATTTTATTGATTAAAAGGATGTTCATATTTTGATTGGTTTACTTGGAGCTTCATTTAATTTTTTTTTTCTAAATTCCACATGGATTTTATCTTTTCAGGGTTAGCTCTTTGCACTAGTAAGGTCATATGAGTCTTAGAAGATAGGTGTACAACAAGAACATCTTTGGCCTTTGTTGTGTATTTGTTATTATTTATATCATTGATGGATGGTTATTGATTATGTAAAACAGAGGATGGGAAGGTCTTGCCAATTCTCTTGATGAAACAAAATAAAATGGAGTGGTAGAATTGTGTTTTAAATGGTGAGCCAGAAATTACTACTTGAAGGTATAACTTGAGAATGGCAAGCTATCTAATCTAGATCTAGAGACACAATAGACCGTGGAAAAAAAATGATGGTATTGACGAGTCTTCCCAGAAAATAAGCTCTAATTGTTAGACCACTACCCAAATTTCAGTTATCTACAATGGAAATAGTGACTCTAGCTTTACTTGTATGAATAATGACTTTGGCCATTGTCCTATTCATTCCGTATGAATGATTTTTATTTTCAAACTCCAACTAGTTTGTTGTTAAATTAAGTAAAGCTTTCATGACAAACTTATAGTTTTCAAATCTCTTTTCTAAATCTATTTTCTTGAGCAAATTTCTTTTTTTACTTTAGGTAATGTAGATTGCTACTGTGTGACATATGCTGTGCTATAATTGTCTGGATAAATAGACAGAAGTGTTGTACAACATAGTCTTTTTTAAATCTAAAGAAACAGTATTCCCAAATACAAAGTTTAATAATTAAGAAGATATTCTAGACTTCTTTGCTAAGTTATGATTATATTTCGGTAGGGGATTTTGTGTACGCTGATATTGTGTTGTCTCTTTTGTTTTTTTAGGTAACAATGGTTAATAAGGAATGTGTTCTTAAGCAGCAGGCACATATCTTATTCTACTATCAATAGGAAACTCCATGGTTTTCAGGCATGGCAACAAAAACATAGATGTTAGTGGGATATCCAAAGTTTGTGTTGGATGAATTTAATACTAGTGATGATTTTGATTCCTTGTCAGATAAAAAATGTCATGAGTCAAATTCAAATAGACAGAAGCAGCTCAAGAATGAAGGTGAAGCTATTGCTTTCTGTCCAAGTCAATTTCTTTTATTTGTTGGTCGTTGTCATGTTTTGTGTGTGGACTTGTGAAATTCCAAATTGCAAGTTGGTTTATGTAAAGGGGATATATATATATATATATATATATATATATATATATATATATATATATATATATATATATATATATATATATATATATATATATATATATATATATATATATATATATATATATATATATTTTTTTTTTTTATCATATCTCGTTCATGCTTTCTGGAGATCCGTGTTACATTTGCACAAAAGTTTAGATAACATTTAGAAATCTAAACACCAAAAAAAAACAACATTGAGATTTTTCTTTCACTCATCCTATAACATATTGCATCTATCTTCATCAGTGTCCTTCTTCCATATGTTATCAACTTGTGACATTTCCTTCGCAGTATTTGGTGCATTTTCTAGTTATAGGTCATTTATAGATTAAAAATGTCTTTAGAATTTCACTTCTAATTGAGTATTCAATTGAACATATTGATTCTCTTATACATAATATTCTTTCCCACCACCCACTTTTCATAACTTCCATAACCATTAGGTAGGGACCTGCAGCTTCGATGTTGCTTTGCTTGTTTAGTAAAATATTTTCGAGACTTTAATTTATTGAAAGTTGTAGAATTTACAATTTATGAAGTTTCGAGGTCTAATTTTAAAAGTCTAATTCTTTAAAGGGTGCTAGCTCAATCGAAGAGCACCTGCTTTACAACCAGGAGGTTGGTGGTTCGATTCCATTATGCCCTGACATGATCCATATGGAATGAGCTTTTGACCATCACCAATGAGCTTTGGTGACATTTTTCAACCGTTTCCAAAATATGAAATGGTTACGGTCAATGAACGCCACCATATATATGCATCAATAATGGCAAACCTCAAAGGTCTGTAATCATAAATCATTGTTGTTGATATGAAATGGTGATGGTCAATGTCTGTCATTATAGTCATTATTCGTGATGGACCTTGAATGTTACCAAAACACCTATACTTATGGAAATGCAGCTTTTGGTGAGGGTCAACGAACGACACCATATATATGCACCAATAGTGACAGCCATGGAAGATCCATCACAATAAATCATTGTTGTTCATATGAAATGGTGACGGTCACTATCTGTCATTATAATCAATATTCATGACGAACCTTTAATGTCACCATAACAACTATACTTTTGGTGATGCCACCTTTGGTGATGTCCAGTTTTTTGTGACAGAGGCTATGGTCCATCACCATTGCTCATATGAAATGGTGACGGTCATTATCTGTCATTATAAATCATTATTGGTGATGAACTTTGAATGTCACTACAACACCTATACTTTTGGCGATGCCACCATTGGTGATGTCCAGTTTTTGGTGATGGAGGCTATGGTCTGTCACCATTGCTCATATGAAATGGTGACAGTCACTATCTATCATTATAAATCATTATTAGTGACGGACTTGGAATGTCACTACAACACATATACTTTTGGTGACGCCACTTTTGGTCACGTTCAGTTTTTGGTGACAAAGGCTCTTTTAACCGTCACTAATTAGCTTATGGTGACATTTTTCGCCCCTCACCAGTGTCCTTTTTCTTATAGTGTCGGGTTGCGCTTCTCGAAGAGAACCCTGCAAGCTCCTATTCAATTTCTCGCGAAATAGAAATCAAAGGACTATTTTCTAATCCTTCAGTCCCTCAGTAGCCTCTTCTACTCCGCGTTACCCCAGACATCAATGGATGCACATAACCCGTCTCTCACATAACATCATTTTTATCCAAGTGTTCAACAATTTGATGTACTTACCCTGTGGTCCTTGGAGAAAGTGCCTTTCTACTTCGCTATAACTCACAGTTGTGTCTATCGCAAACTTGGTGATAAATCCTCCTATTATTCAATCCAACCAATCATCTACTGCCCGTGCAATTTTACCTTTAGATGCATCTAGCCTGTGCACCAACTCTGGAGTCCATACGATGGGTTGATCCAGTCTACACCTTCCCTAACTGTCAGCTATCCTCGTGATCCACTCATACAGCTCGATCGAAAAGGACGCGAAGAAGATCTCATGGATTTCTGTTTATATGTAGCGATCTAGCCACCTCTCCTCGGATATCCACGGATTTCTATTTTCTTGCACAACAAACTCTTGAAACTCCTAATCCAACCAATCTTCAAGTTCTTTCTTCGTAGGGTTCCAGTGTTCTAACATCAGACATCCCTTAGGCAGATCTCGGTCCCGATAACAGAACCATTTGTTGGCTTGTTGGGCCCTGACCCAGGTTCGGAAGACTTATTAGCCAAAGAAATCCCGCAGCTACCAGCCCTTTCAACGATAATGCATGGAGTGTGGGCTGAGGTCTCACCCGAGGTAGTAGGGGAGGGTGCTGGAACAAGGTTTCCACACCCTTGGGATGTCTTTATGTGGTCTGGAGGGGTCGCGAACCGTTCTGCAGCCTCGCGCCACTTTGTACTATTGTTGGGATTCCACATAGATCTGCACAGGTGAGTTTTCTTATTAATGAATTTATTATAGATTTGATCTACTTCTTAAGGTCTTTAAGCAAACATTTAACAGTAACAACTAGTGCGCGCAATCATAAATATGCATAAATTTAGAACACAAGCAACAAATAGATTCACGATAAAACGCACAATGATTAAGAAATTCTTATCTTTATCGATCCCCTTTTCAGTACAACCAGATCCACCCTACGCACTCAGCTACAGGGGTCCGTGCACATAGCTACGGACTCTACCAAGCCTCTACGCACATAGTTGCAGAGCCTCTATCTATCTACCAACACCCTTGACTCAGACTTACAGACGCTGAGAGAATATTTCCGTCATAAACCCATAACATTAAGATCCAAAACAAAAACTAACTTCTAGCCATAGAGCCCTGCTCTATTTATACATTCCCATGGTCCACAGACCATGGGCAGGCCGACTCACTTTCTATTTTCTTACATTATTTTCGTGCAAACAACCCTTTGACTTGACTCATTACGATTTGTGCTCTGTGCACTTCGCAGAGTCTTTACCATACTTTTACCCAGAATTGTGGGCTTTGAGGCCCAAAACCATTGCACGGGGCCTTCGCTACCCAATAGTTACCAAGGCGTTGGATAGGTGGGGAGCTCTACATAGTGAAGTTATCATGTTGTGATGTAATGCTTTCAAGTAACATTCCATATACATTCATTTAACACTATGAAATCCAACAACAACCATAATTTTTCATCTAGCTATGGTATGACATTAAATTAGATTGTTGTAATTGATATTAATAATGGAGAGAGATTCAAGCATTAATTTAAATGTAAATCATAACAACATAACATATATATAAATAATTGTGGAGCTTATCAATCCAAATTTGAATATAGCTACTTAGACTATGATTTAGACTCAGCTAGTTGTTAGGCTCGACAAACAAAGCCTAAGAGTAGGAAGTGAGTTTAGGATTAGGATTTGATCTGTGATTATGACTATGATCATCTTTGAGCTCATGATCAAGAACCATTTTTTAAAATAAAAGTTTCAACCTATACCTCCTATTAAACTTTCAAAATAAATTTCTACCTCATTAATAATATTTATGTAATATATGGTGACCATCAAATCATTTTTCAATCACATTTGTAATATCCATTTTCAACATATTTTTTTGAATCCAGAATTATGATTTTTATAAATAATTTTGACCTAGATTTTGATGGGTTCTTTGACATATATTATATTTTTTTTTTGGACTATCAACCTATTTTGTGACCCCTATCTAAAATATGGGTGGATAATAAAGTCAGACAATAGGTTGAACGAACCTTTTCGTAGGTAATTTAAAGGTGCATTTGAGACATAAAAAAGGGTTTATGGTTGTAGTGCTTGCTACATTCTCTTCTACTAATAATTAACCATAAATATGAATATGATAAAATCAACACCATGAAAGGGGAATTGGTTGTCCTTGGTGAAGAGATAGAGATATTGTAGATGAGCAAAGAGTTTGGGAAACTAAAAAAGATTTCGTCCATTAGTTATAATTGTTCTTTGGTTGTTTGACAAACACATTTTAATATTACGAGTTACTCCTATAAATAATTCAAGAAATTGGACTATTTCAACATACACTAAAGAGAATTGGAAGGGAATAAAATCCATAAGGCACTATCAAGCATAGTAGGGGAAGATCTTTCTTATGTTGTGTAAGGAAGTGGAACAAAGTGCCATTGATAGTTGCAGGTTAGAATATATGTGCAATTATTTGTAATGAGTGAATTAGCTATTCCATGAGAGCGATCTATTGGGTTGAGTGAGTGGGAGCCTATATCTTACATTTATTTTCCCTAGTGACCTCATAACCCAACATGGGGATGGAATTTATAGTGCATGCCTACAACTAGGAGGGAAATTTCTCATATGCAACTACTTTCCTTGGACCATCCTTAGTTAAAAAATAAGTGTCTATGAAATGTGATTGAATATTATTTATTGTAATAAATTTACATCGATTAAGCATGTTATGTGAGGTCAAGTTTAATTTAAACATATATTCTTGGTTTCTACTAAATTTTAACGAATGCTTGTTTAATCCCATTACATGTTTATTACTACACCTTATGTGTGCTATTGGGACAGGGTCCCCTAAGGTCAATTTTGGGGCAAAAGCCCAAGTTTTTGTATATAAAATGTGAAGTCTCTGCAAGTTGTGGCTGCGGAGTGCGTAGATATAAAGTGTCATAAAGGGATTTTCCCTTCTTTTATGTAAGTTGTGTTGACTTGTATAGACCTACCCATGGCCTGTGGACCATGGGATTGTATAAAAATGAGTCATAGAGAGTCTGAGACAAGTTTTGGTAGCAAAGAATGAATGTAATGGGTCAGTATAAGTGATGAGAGAAGAGTCTTAGAGTAGAAGAGAGGCTCTACAGCTGTGTGTGCAGAGGCCTAGAGTAGAGTCCGCAGCTGAGTGCGCAGGTTAGTTTTGAGTCTATAAGCAAATCTGAATTACCAATAAAGAGACTTTTCTAGAAATATCTATGTTTTATCCAATTACACCTGTTATGAATGAATGCATTTATGTTATGATGAATAATGGGTTTATGATTTAATGTTGTGTTGATGCACGAATATATATGATTTACATTGTTATATTAACGCAAGTCATAATATCTGTTTACGCGAAGAGTATCTTAGTGCATGTTAAAATTATCAGACATTTAAGCTGATCTGGGTAAATACAAAAGTAGAAGCAATCTCAGAAGCACATAAGTAGTTGATTCGTATGTTTAAGGTCCATGAAAGACAATAGTAGACCTTTGTGAAGGTCTAGAGGCTGGTAAGAGAAAGTCACATTGATAAGCCTTAAGGGCTTATTAATCTGTGCGAAGGCAAGGTTAGGACATAAAATGACACCATAACCATCTCTGGGTGTGGGAACATGGTTCCAACATCCCCCCATAGGGATTTTTTTGGAAAAATTAACTCCGAACCTGGGTCAGGACCCACTAAGCCAACAAATGGTTCCATTGAAGAGATCGGATCTGCATAGAGAGATATGTGATGTCGTTTCACTGGAATCCAAATAAGAAGGAAATTAAGGATTGGTTGGATAGAAAGATCCATGAATTCATGGTGCAAGAGAACAAGAATTCATGATTGACGAAAGAAGAGTGGTTGGACAGATATCTATACATAGAGATACATGAAATTTTCTTTTGTTCCTTCCCGGTCAAATTATACGAGTGGATCGCTAAATTGGCAAACGACCAAGGAAAGTGGAGGCTTGATGGTCTGGTAGTGTGGACCCTGGAGTTAGTGTAGAGATTGGAAGCCTCTAAAGATAAGATCGCATGCGTTGTCAATCACTGGATTGATTGTATTATAGGAGGATTTGTGACAAAGTTCATGGTCGATACCTCAGTTAGCTATGGAAAAGAAGAAAGAGGCTTCTTCAAAGGACCGCAAGTTAAGTATTTAAGGTCTCTGAATACTTGGATTAAAATGTTGTTGTGTGAAAAGTGGGTTATGAAATTATCGTGATGTTTGGAGCTACGCAAAGTGGAGAGTTATTCAAGGATGGAAAGGGAACAAGACTTGAATATAGCCTGCTGATTGAGCCTCCTCTGACTGACGGCGAAGAAGCGGCACAAGATTCTCCACAGAGTGCTCTCCAGTTAATAAGGCAGGGGTTCTCGTGAATACCACATCCACCCACACCACCTCCATCACATAAACCTTCGCCCACACCGCCACCACGTCGACCACCATTCAATATGCCAAATTCAGTAAAATTTTCCATTTTCAAGGGCTTGGTGAATGAGGACCTAGACTAGTTTTGGTTCATTGCGAAGGTTGTGTGGGAAGCCCAGGGCATTACAGATGATCAGATTAAGAAATAAATGTTGGTTACTACTTTGCAGGAATGCGCTCTAGCATGGTACATTAAGTATTGCACTGATAACTCGATGGTTGCATTGGAAGACATTCAAACTGAATTGAATAAGGAATTCAGTAGGCCCAAGTCTGAAGCGCAATCAATGTTTGGATTCAAGGAGATCATGATGAAGCCTAGTGAGACACCGTGGGAGTTATATTAGAGATTGAAGTGCATGATCCACAAAGCTAACATGAATCTTACGGATGGGAAGCATTGAGAATGTTTTGTGGCCTCGTTCTTGTGTCATCTGAGGGTTTCTTTATCACAACAAAAGATTGGGATCCAGGCAGAGGCCTTGGATATTGCGATGAGATTGCATGAGACACCAATTCAAGATGCTTCTTTGGGAGTTCAATAGATTCATGCGGAGTTTTAGGACCTTTGCCTAGAATTCCAAGTGTGAAGAAGGATAGAGTGGCTCCGCCAGAGGTGCATGAAGAGGTTTGGTGTTTGAAATGTAACAGTTAAGGGCATGATAAAGATCATTTCCATGTCTTCACGAATTATGTTGTAGGATGAGGGTCGATGCCTCTGAGGCCGAAATCTTAAGCAGGGCCAAGTGCAGGGCCTGCACTGTGGTGTGATATCTGTCAGGTAGCTGGAAAACATGTGACAGATAATTGCCAGTTGTTGCAGAAATTTGTACAAAAACCGCAACATCTCTTCTGCAACTTCTGCCAATCAGTAGGCCATGATGGGCACAATTCTCATAGTTATGAGTTAATGGTGGAAAGAACGCTCGCATACCGAATGTAAATAGAAACTCGGCCTCTGGATGAAGGTGTTGGGTGACCGCAAGGAGGATATCAGGGGCACAGATGAGACCGAAGCAGAGGAGGACCTACGAGAGGTCAGGGGCAAGTTATTTTCTACAATTTTGGATGTCGAGGACACTATGCACAAGAATTCATGAACACAACACTCCTGTCATGCTAATACTGTACTTAGTTTTACCACATGACAGAAGACAACCCTATATTAATAACTAAGATGCGGGAAAAGGGGACGCAGCCTCAGCAACCTACACAGAACCTGCAGATGATGAGGTTTGAACCCCGCAAAGATGACCCCATTGTGAATATTGTGCTGTGAAGTGGAATGAAAACTAGCATAGATAAGGGAAAGCGGCCTGAAGAAGGTTAATGGGTCTGCAAAGCTCCATAAAAGGAGGTTGGATTTGATTTGTAGCATGTGAATGAAACCTTCATGGAAGCAAAGAAAAACATCGTTGAAGCTTCTACCTGAGGAAGTCGAGATAAGAACTATAATGAAATGGACCCATCCATGCTTACTACCCTTTTGGAGACCTGTATGAAGTTTCTACTCGATAGCAAGGTCGTAAAGGGATTATAGGAGTTGATCAATAAATGTGTTGATAATTCTCCTAAGGGACTGTGCATGGTTAGGAAAATTGGTAAGCATAAGGCAAGAATAGGGCATGAGATGAGGCTCACTGCGTAAATAGGAGATTATGGAATGGACCAAGTTATTTTGGATCTTGGATGAGATGCGAATGTTTTGCTGAAACAAACATAGGAGAGAATATGGAGACTTGCACTGCAGTGGTATCCTATTTAGTTTAGGATGATGAATTATAAAAATATTATCCCCATGGGACGATTACAGGGAGTGACAGTCGATATTGAAGGCACAACTGCATTGGCAGATTTCGAAGTAATAGAGATTGTCGATGACAGGAATCCCTACCTCATGCTCCTTGGGATCGATTGGGCTATCGACATGAATGGGGTGATCAATTTGAATAAGCGGACAATGTCATTTGAAAGAAAATCACTTTGTGTAGTAGTACCTTTGGACCCTGGAGAAGTACTGCGCTATACTAAATTGGTCCGCGATTACGAAAGTGACTATGATTTCGACCAGATTTATAAGATAACGTCACGAGATCAATAATGGGTGAATCTGATAACAAATGGATGTATTTCATGGTATTGTGAAAGCTCCTTCACATTAGATTCATATGAGGAAGTGGAACATTGTAAGAATAGATTTCACGAAGTGTCTATGCTACGATGTAACATAATGACAAAATCGTTGCGCTGCGTATCATCAGAGGTAGGAAGTCTGCCTTATTATGATGGTTTAACCGACGTTGATAAATTTCTAGATGCATTTGAAAGGTAAGTGCCAGAGAAGCATCACTTCCAAGCCTTGGACCTGGCACTACGTGCTATGCCTGCAAAATGGTTGGGTACACATAAAGACAATTTTGATGGATGGCACGAATACAAAAGACTAATGAGGGTGCGATTTGGTTTCACAAAGGTGTGATTGATAGAAAATTATGATGGGAGGAGTGATCCAAATTGACCGATTCTTATGGAGCAGAACCACAACTGGAGCTGGTGCATTTGTTCTATCACACCTTGGATATAATACCTATGAATTGGTATTTGGAGAAAGAGCTCCACCATGGCATGGACGAATGAGATATTTTGAGACAGGGATTCTTAATGAAATTCATCCTTGAGGATGGATTTGAGTGCATTGATGAAGCAGTACACGAGGTCAAGGCAGTGATCTTCCGAATCCCACAGGATTCCTTGGATTTGATTCAACTAGATTGGACCACCCAGCTGCACCATGTGTTGGAGTGTTACAATGTGACTGCTGAAGAAGAAGAGGAGGATCCAAGGAACATTAACATCCAAGAGACAGAAGGTCACCTCGAAGTTGAGGGGCCGTAGATAGAGAATCTAAATATCTCCACACCACTGAAAATGTGACAAGTGAACATTGGGACAGAGGTGATGCCAAAGTTTGCGAAGATAGGGGACTACTAGGATGTTTCTACGCTGGATAAGGTCGTTGAGTTGCTCCACGTGTACCAGGATTTGTTCCTTACATTTTTTTCAGACTTGAAAGGGATAATAGGTGATTTAGGAGTGATGAGGATAACATTGAAACCAAACGTGAAGCCTGTGAAAGAGAGGCTATATCGCCTCAATCCTAAGTACAAAGAAAGGGTCCACTTAGAATTGGAAAAAATGTTGGCAACAGGAATCATAGAACCAGTGGAGGAATCTGATTGGGTCCATCCTATGGTATTTCAGGAAAAGAAGCAGAAGGATGAAATAAGGATATGCGTAGATATCAGGAAGCTAAATGACACTTGCATGCATGATCCTTTTCCAACTTTGTTCAACGATGAAGTGTTAGATAATGTAGGAGGACAAGAAACATATTCATTCACTGATGGGTTCTCTATGTACCATCAGATCAATATTGTGTCGGAAGAAATTAGTAAGACAAATTCGCCACTGAATGGGGATGCTTTCAGTATACTATAATGCCTTTTGGACTAAAGAATGCGTCAACGATCATTTTGCGCGTAGTCATCGCGGAATTCAAGGACTTCATTCAAAAGTTCTTGGAGGTATACTTTGATGTTTGGACAATGTTTGGGCTGGTAAGACACCATGTAACTAGTCTACTCTTGACATTGGATACATGCCAAAGGTATCAGATCATGCTAAATTTGAAGAAATGCTTGTTCTGTGTTCCCTCTAGAATCTTGCTCAGTCGTGTAGTATGCAGACAAGGATTAATGGTGGATCCAGCTAAGATCACAGTAATAATCAATTTGGAGGTGCCAAGAAGTGTCAAATAGCTGCGCACAATGCTGGGGCACAGTGGTTATTACTGAAAGTTCATCAAGAGTTATGCCCAGATTGTTGTGCCAATGGAAAAATTATTGAAGAATGATGCTACATTCTATTGGAATGAAGAATGTCAGCAGAGCTTGGATGTGTTAAAAGAAAAGATGGTCATTGCACCAATCCTAGTCTTCTCGGATTGGAAGAAGGAATTTCATGTGCATGTGGTTGCGTCATGTATTGTGCTAGGAGAAGTACTAACACAGGCTGATGAGGGAGAGTTGGATCACCCTATCGTTTTTGTAAGTAGGAAGTTATCTAAGGTTGAGAAGAATTATAAGACAATAGAGCGCAAAGGTTTGGCTATGGTCTATGCACTCAAAAAGTTTAGAAACTACTTGCTAGGAAAACACTTTAGCATATATATAGACCATTGTCCATTAAAGTACCTGGTCAACAAGCTTGTGTTGGGGGGGGGGGGATATGCAGATGGCTATTGTTGTTTCAGGAATATGATTTCAAAGTCATTGTGAACCCAGGGTGATTGAATGTAGGACCAAATCATTTGTCACGCATTGAAATAGGTGAGGAGCTCACTAACTTGGAGGAAGGACTGCATGACAGATAGCTATTTGCAGTACACGTAGAAAATAATCATTTTTTGTAGACATCATAAAATTTCTGGCTATAGGAACGTTTCGAGAAGGGTACACTAGTCAACAGAGGAAGGAATTGGTGCTGCACGCAACAGATTTTTCTATTATTGGAGGTCACTTGTATAAGATGGGAACATATGAGATATTACAACATTATGTGCCTGAGTTTGAACGAAGCAGAATCCTAGCTGAATCTCATGGGGGGGGGGGGGGTTGCGGGAGGCCATTATGCAGGAAAAGAAACAACACAGAAGACTTTACGCACTGAGTTGTGGTGGCCAACAGTGCATAAGGATTCGAAAGAATATTGTAGGGCATGCGATGCATGCTAGCGGATGGGTAGGCCATCACGGAGGGATGAGCTACCTTTGAATCTGAAGGTGTCATTGAAACCATTTGAAAAATGAGCAATTGATTTTGTAGGACCAATTCAACCTCCAGGAAAGAAGACAGGTGCGTGGTATATCATGACCGTGCCTAAGTATTAAACCAATGGGCAGAGGCACAACCTATAAAGGATTGTATAAGGGAAACAATAACGAAGTTCTTATTTGAATATGTGTTGACTAGGTTTGGTTGTCTAAAGATTTTGATGAGCGATCATGATACACATTTCCTTAATGAATCGATCAGCACACTGACAGAGGAATTCCATGTTTATCATCAAAAGAGCATGCCATATCACCCTCAGGCTAATGAGGCAGTGGAAGCATTTAATAATATATTGGAGAATGTGTTGGCAAAGGTTTGCAATGTGCAGAGGAATGATTGGGACTTGCACGTACCAGTGGTGTTATGGGCTTATAGAACTACTTGTAAAAAGCTGACTGGAAGACTCCTTTTCGACTAGTCTATGGCATAGAAGCTGTGATGCCGATGGAATACATTGTACCTAGCCTACACATAGCGACGTTCATAGGAATGACAGACTCTGAGCCTTAGAAGAAAGGCTCACACTGCTGACAGAGCTAGAGGAAGATAAATTCTTAGCTGGATTACATCAACAAGTTTAAAAGGAACACGAATAGGCGTGGCATGATTGACACATCAAACTGCGCACCTTCAAGGTAAATGATTTAGTTTTGTTATATGACATCAAGTTTGATAAATTTCGAGGAAAATTCCAGATGCATTGGCTGGGGCCATATGTGATCAATGAGATTATCGATGGTGGAGCAGTTCAACTGGTGAAATTGAATGGAGATCCATTTCCCAGAAAGGTAAATGGCAACCGATTGAAGCCATACACTAGGGATCCAACCAAATGACTATATGATGGTAGCATAGTCTTGGCACTCCAGACAACTGTAAGGAGGCATGGAACTATTAACTACGCTGTCTGGGTTGTATAGTTGCCCAATGTGGGGTCTACATAGGATAGACAAGTGTCACAGTGTCAGCAGACGCATGAAAGGGACTGCACTACAAGATGAGAGACCGTGCAACATAGCCAGAGAGTGACTGTTATCATCACTGTTCATGATTTGAAAGTGAGAAAACAGTTAAGAGAAGTGGGTAGACAACATTTAAGGCTGAATTTAAGAGCGAGATCTTTGAAAATATGCTGCCAATCTAACATTTACGAGCGAATTTTGGGGGGAACGAATGAATTTGTAGTATACTGAGGGGGGATAGAATGGGGTACAAAGGGAGGTACCCAAGGGAATAATTTAATAATAATATGGGCCATAGTTAATAAATAAAGTGGTTAACCCATATCATGTAAGGGACCAAAAGTAGTTAGCAATAATGTAATAAGCCCATTCTATTAGATATATGGTATTGAGAGAACCGTAGTAATGACTCATGGTATTGTATGTATGAAGCCTATATAGAGGCTAGAGACTCCCCAATTAGGGATGTTAAGAATTATTGTACTGGCAATCATATGACTTGTGGAGTGTTCTCCTTCCTTTAGGAGTGATTGTATGTTGTTGCCCTACCTTAAGGGTTTTGGTAAATAAAGAAACATTTCTATGTTTTGTTTTTGTTTACAGTTATTGGGTATATTGGCATCATTTCATATATTGTAGGTCATATATCTTACAAGGAGTACCAGAGCACTTTCTTGGGCAAACAGAGAGATATTATTTTTTACAGAATTGTTTTGGGGTGGCGAGTTTGAAGATCAGATCTTAAAACATTTGGCACAAAATGTATAGAATATAATTGTATATCTGGATCCTTTGCAAAAAATACCCAAATAAAAAAAAAAATTGGCCGAATCAGAGTCCATCTGAGGGAGATATCGTTGATTTAAAAATCAGCTATGTTGCAGAAATGTTTTGACGAAAATTCGTGGACGACAGATATCTAGTTAATTTTTGTTGTTTTTGTGAGGAATTTTGAGAAAATAATTCAATATTTGAGATCATCTTGAAACACTATCCAAATTAGAAAAAAAAATCAGTCGAATTGGAGTCAGAATGAGGGAGATATCGCTGATTTAAAATCATCTCTTTTTTTCAAAATTGTTTGTGACGGCAAGACAGTTGCAGTGCGAATCTGAAATTCCAGTGTGCCTAGATCAGGATTTCTATCACACGAGAAGATGCAGAATGGCTGTTCCATTTCCGAAAATAGGTCATAATAAGGATTCTGAGAAATATTTACCGAATTGTGGCCATTTTAAATTTTTGCCAAGTAAGTGGTTTGTTTTCAAAACCCTTTTCATGGCTTCTAGCAATATGTTTTTTACAGGAAAAAATGATCTGCCGACTATTGAAAATTTTATAGAATCTCAGAAGTCTAACTTCCCATGGTTTTGGAAGGACAAAATGGGGTATTATATGAAAGATGAGGCTGCTATATGGTGGAAATCACTTGACAGTGAGGTTCCCAAGCTATGTCGTGCTAACGAAATTGGAAAACTATTTTTGGGAAAATGGTCTCATACTCGAAAGAAGAAAACCAAAATACCTAGCAAATATTTTATGTTTACACGAAAAGGTGATGGCCCTACTATTGAAGAATTCATACAATAGGCAAAGTCTGAAGTTTGGCAATTTTGGCGACCTTTGGCATGGTTTAACTTTAAAGGTGAGGTTGTCATATGGTGGAAATCACCTGACTGCTAGAAGCATTTAAGCCTTCCTGATGAAGGGTTTTAAAAAGTCCTTTTAAACAAATGGTCTCATGCTAAAAATAGGAGAATGAGACATCCAAGGGGTTATTTTATGATGGTAACTCCTTATTACAGGTTCATGGATGTATTCAAAAAGAGAAGATAATTGTGTCTATCAATCCTAATAGAAAGAATAATTTTATTAATGTTCATTTGGATAAAAGATTGCAAGTACTAGCCAAACAAATCGAGCACACACAGGTTAATAATGAGGAGGTGCAAGTGTATAAAGTTTTGGAGATTTCTATGGACAAGTATGTATTGCATTCTGATTTTTATGCTTCAGATATGGCTAATGTGAATGTTGTTTTTGGATACCATTGGATGGAATCAGTTGGTATTATCAGTGAGCAAAAAATCAACAAAAAACATATATTTGTTGAGAAGATAGCCATGCTAGAATCCTGGATGAAGGTTCAAGAGAAGAATGAGCACACCGTAGTAGTAGTAGCCAAAGCATGCTGAACCGTTTCATAACTGCATATTCCAGAAGAAGCGTCGGTGGAAGCCAAGATTTAGAAGTTGGCTGCATGTGTGCGCAATGTGAAAACCAAAATGGCCAAGGTTTAGTTTGAGCTGAACCTAAATATTACAGAGCTTGATTTGAAGACATAACCTTCAACTCCACTAGAGGTCAAAGAACAGCATGAAGCTGCTGTGAGGGATGGAGTCGTTGCAGTAGATGTCGCGGTGGCGAAATGCACGGCGCTCTTCGAGTAGTCTATGGAGCTAATCACGAGTCTACAGGAAGATCCTAACCTATAGAGGTTGAACAAAGAGGCCCAGGAACTGCAACAGTAGTATGACAAAGCAAAGGCGATAGTGCACATTGTTGCTGTCATGTAGAGATTGGAAAAGTTGTAGGAGGAAAAACATCTGTAAGAACAGGTGGAAGTAGCACAAAGAAAAGGGGTAGTACGCAAGGCTAGATTGGGGCCTTAGATAGAGGAGGCCTATGTGATCTCCGCCACCATTGGGGAGAAATTGGCCAGCTTACAGAGAACACAACAAAAGATCTAGGAAGATAGTGCAGGACCAGTAACCGAGCAGCTGGGGCAACATGTCAAGCAGGCGGCTATGTAGTGCATAGCTGAAGTTGCAGTGGTGCATGCGGAGCATGGAGGTCTTAGCAGTAAGATCTTTGTGCCAATAGAGTGACTCGATGGTGAGTCACGATATTTGTGTTGGAGGCCTATTGGGACAGGGTCCCCGATGGTTAATTTTGGGGTGAAAGCCCAAGTTTTTGTATATAAAATGTAAAGTCTTCGCAAGTTGTGGCTGCAGAGCGCATAGATGTAAAGTGTCATAAAGGGGTTTTCCCTTCTTTTATGTAAGTTTTGTCGGCTTGTATAGACCTACCTGTGGTCCACGGACCATGGGATTGTATAAAAAGGAGAGTCTTAGAGATTCTAAGGCAAGTTGTGGTAGCAAAGAATGAATTTAATCGGTCGGTAGAAGTGGTGAGAGAAGAGTCTTAGAGTAGAAGAGAGGCTCTGTAGTTGTTTGCGTAGAGGCCTAGAGTAGAGTCTGTAGCTGAGTGCACAGGGTAGTTTTGAGTTTGTAAGCAAATATGAAGTATCAATAAAGAGAGTGTTATCGAAATATTTTTTTTTATCCAATTACTCTAGTTATGAATGAATGCGTTTATGTTATGATGAGTAATGGGTTTATGATTTAATGATGTGTTGATGTGTGAATCTATATGCTTTACATTGTTATACGAATGCAAGTCATAATATCTATTTACGCGAAGAGTATCTTTATGCATGTTAAAATTATCAAACACTTAAGCTGATCTCGGTAAATACAAAAGTAGAAGCAATCTCAGAAGTGCATAAGTAGTTGATTCTGCTACTTAAGGTTCGCAAAAGACAGTCATAGACCTTCGTAAAGGTCTAGAGGCTGGTAAGAGAAAGTCATATCGATAAGCCTTAAGGGCTTATTAATCTATGCGAAGGTACGGTTAGGGCATAAAATGACATCATAACCATCTCTCGGTGCAGAAACTTAGTTCCAGCATCCCCCCATATTGCTTTAGATGAGGCTTTATTCTACGCTCTGCGTGTTAGTACTCAGAATGAACCTCAAGGCGAAGAAAAGGCAATTCCGAGGTAACCACAGATCAAGCTTTCTATCTGGCATCTAGCCCCGCTAGACCAGAGAGGGCTCTCTCTTTTCCAAAAAAACGTGTCTGCGATAACTGAATCTTAGGCTAGCTATGAAGTGTGGGATTTGTTTGAAAGTTGTGGGTTGAAAATAGAAAGAGAAAGGACCATTGGGATATGGATTAAAGGTTAGCTTCCACCGGAAAACTTGGGGAAAGGTGTTGGCATTACGACACAGGTTCGGCACTATGACATAGGTGTTGTCCTTGATGGCAACTCACTCAGATGGAAGATCACAGTTCAGGTTCTTAGAGTGAAAGAAAAAGAGACATACGCAGTTTCCTCTTAACCAGGCTGCCTATACACGTAGGTTCATCGATCAAAAGGCGCGTATGCATATACACGCACTTTCATGCATGGAAAAGCACGCACATGTGGGAAAACTCATTTTTAGTCCATGGTATTTTGTCCTTGGTATTTGGACCTATGGTTGTAGACCATGGTATTTCATCCGAAGTGTTGAACCCAGGTATTGGGTCCCAAGTATTGGTTCTAAGTGGTTTTGGACCGTGGTATTGAGTAAGGCCTAAGACTATAAAAGGGGAAGGAGATCATTAGGCAAAGAAATACACTCAAGCATTGATTATCTGATGAAGAGAAAGATCCAGAATACTGGTCATTGCGTCATGGTGCATATATGGATCTAAATCAAGGAGGAACCTGAGCACTAGAAGAAGGATAAGTTCTATTGATGCGTCAGATATTAAGGCTTGAATGGTAGTATCTTTGTGTGATTTTGATCTAGTATATTTGGCGCATGACTTGATCTATAAATATGATAATCTGGGTATAACTGATGTCTGAGTAAGTGAAAAAGGTAAATTATCTTTTATAGATCTGTACGCAGGTTCAGCACAGCAAAGGCGTGTATACACGCTGGTTCATTAATTCAAAACTGCGTATACGCAGGTTTCCCTTAATACATCAGCGTATTCATGCAGGTTATGCATATTGAAGTAGCGTATGTCTCATGAAATATGTTTTAGCTAATTCTGTTTATTGTTGTAGTGTTCTAGGTTCAAGATTGGTTCTAGTTACTTTCACTGTATTCTGGTTACAGCTTTCTAAGAAGTGATTATTGATTCAGTATTGGTTTTTACAAAGGAGATTGGTTGATGTAGATATACTTGATGTTTGATTGATGTTATCATGGATCTAGTTTGAAAATTTATGAAACGTGGTCTCTAGAAGAAAAGAGAAGGTTGTAGCCTTCTGTAGGTTAGCACCTATGTACTAGTATCTCAGCTAGTACAAGAGCTAAGGGGGTTGTAGCTCCCTTCCAGGAGAACCTGGAGAACAAGAGAAGGTTGTAGCCTTCTGTAGGTCAACATCTACGTACTAGTATCTCAGCTAGTACAAGAGCTAAGGGGCTTGTAGCTCCATTCCAGGAGAAGCAGGAGAATTAGAGAAGGTTGTAGCCTTCTACATGTAGTAGCCTACATATTGGTATAAGACTGCACCAGTACAGAAACATTGTGAAAAGAAGTTTCTAGTTGAAATAAGATAGAGACGAATTGTAGCAAGTGGTTTTCACCCACACTGGGTTTCCACCTTATATCTTGTGTTCTTGTGTGTGATTGTATGATCTGTCTTACTGTTCCTGGTTACTGTTTGTATGGTTCTGACACACAGATTAATGATCAACATCTGAAGAATAAATTAAATTACAAGTCTGTAAGTTATACGCAAGTTTCCTTAACTGTAGTTGCGTATATACACCATTTACACTAACTGAAGTAGCGTATGAAAATCTGATTATGAAATGACAAATAATTGACTTGATAATACTAATTCACCCCTCCCTCTCAGTATTATTTCCAACAATTGGTATCAGAGCAGATCCTTCAGAATAATCTTGATAGCTTGAAGGAAGATCTATCATCATGAGCAACTACGAAAAAGAGGCATCGATCAAGCCACCAATTTTTGATGGGAGCAACTTCGTCTATTGGAAGGTAAGAATCATAGCCTATCTTCAATCCCTTGGTACAGAAGTTTGGGATATTATGGAAGCAAGATACACATTTCCATCAACAACGGCTACAGATACGGCTGGTAAAAAGCAGTATGAAACAAATGAAAAGGCTGTCAATACTCTATTAGGGAGTTTATCTCAATCAGAATTTGTCAAGGTTATGCAGCTCAAAATCGCAAAAGAAATATGGGACAAGATCATTCTGAGCTATGAAAGAGACGATCAAGTAAAACGTGCAAAACTACAAACTCTCAGAATTCAATATGAAAATCTCAGAATGTACAATGATGAAAGTGTGGCTAATTATTTCTTACGTATAGATGAGATTGTTAATCATATGAAAAACTTGGGTGAAGAGATAGAAGAAGTTACTTTGGTTGAAAAAGTTCTAAGATCCTTGTCTTCTAATTTTGGATCAAAAGTCTCTACCATAGAAGAAAAATAGGATCTACAGAGTATTACCATGTCACAACTGCACGTAATCCGAACTATTTTCGAAATGAGAAAAGGGGGACCATTAGACAGGAGAGAAGCCACATTCAAAGCTTTAGGAAAAGGAGATTACAATAAGTCAGGACATATGTCAAAAGGAGAGGAAGAATCAAACTTTGTCAAGAACCTTCAACAAGGTTCTGGAAGATTCAGAGGTAAGCTACCTTTCAAATTATTTGCTTGTGGAAGAGTCGGTCACTATGCAGCCAAGTGTCCTCATAAAGATAAGCTTGATAAATGTAAGGAACCAGCTAGATCGAAGAGAAAACAAAATGTAAGTAAGAATAGCTATTATAGACATGAAGATAGTGATGGATTTTCAATTAGTGATGAAGATGAACAATGTAATGATTATAGACTTTTTATGGCTTTTGAAGATGATGATTTCTTGGATGCTATAGATGAAAATGATCTCCATGAAGAAATTTCTAAACTTAAAATATGTTTAGAAGAAAAGAGTATGATCATAGATACTCTGACATTCCAACTTGCAAAAAAGGAAAAACACAATGAAAAGTTAGAAGGTGAAATTTTGGGACTTAGAAAAAATATTGAGAAAACAAAAGTTCTTAATCTTAGATTTGCTAAAGGATCTGAAACTTTAGATGGGATTATCAAATTGTAGCGTTCTCCACTAATCAAGACAGGTCTTGGATATACTGAAGAAGCATCTCAAGCACATAAGCCATACACCTCCAAAAGTTATATTGATGCAGCAAGGAGAAGTGATCACGTTGACAATTGACAACAAAGGCATAAAGCAGATCACCAAGTAAATCAAGGTCAATTTACCTCAAGGATGAACAGAGATCAGCAAGTACATCAAGGACAGTCTACTTCAAGGATGAACAAAAGCTACAATCAACCGCAGGTAAATCATTATTAATGTGCCTCAAGAATGAATGTCTATGGAAACCACAATCACCTGGATGGAAGGTTTGATAATCGCAAAAATTTATTCAATGGCCAATGTTTCTCTTGTCATAATTTTCGACACAAAGCAGCTCAATGTGTTGCCTACAAGACCATCGTGACCAGAGAAGCATGAAATCAAAGGAGTGTGAATGGAATCATGAAAAGAACCTACAATAACCTTTTTGCTCTTGAAAATGAAATAGAATGTTCTATTTGTAACAACTTTGGTCATGAAGATTCTGAATGCAGGAGTAGGTTTCAGCAAAAAACTCAGAAGTAGCAAGCTTCATTGAGTCCCAAAACATGGAAAAAGAAAGAACCGCAACCAAAAAAAGATGTGGTATAGCCTTATATGCGGAAGGACAGGAAAATTAGTGGTACATCAATAGTGGATGCTTGAAACATATGACAGGTGATAAAGAAAAACTTCAGTCATATAGTGCCTTCGAAGAGGAAAGGAAGGTATCATTTGGAAATGACACCCTTGCGTTCATAAAAGGTAAAGGTTCTGTTATTTTGAAAGAAAAAGTCAAAGCTGGAAATGTTATGTATGTTGATGGCTTAAAGCATAATCTATTGAGTGTCAGTCAAATGTGTGATCAAGGAAATGAGGTAATATTGTGATCAAATGGATGTATTTTTCATGAGATTGATACAGGAGAAACAATGATCAAAGGCATAAGAACTCCAAATAATTTATACATACTCAAGGGAGGACAACAAAAATTCCATCTAAGCAAGAATGATGAACACTGGCTATGGCACAGAAGATTGGGGCATCTAAGCTTCTCTCAGATAAGGAAAGCATGCAAATATCAGGCAGTTCGTGGTCTCCCTAACATCAGAATTCTAGACAATACAATATGAAAATCATGTCAATTTGGTAAGTAAACTAGAACTAATCTCCCTGAGAAGGAAGGATTAGCAAGTAATCCACTTGAACTTGTCCATACAGATGTATGTGGTCCATCCAGGAAAAGGTCACCTCGAGGAGAAGAATACTTCATATTGTTCATTGACGACTTTTCTAGGATGTGTTGGATAGGACTTCTGAAGCATAAAGATGAAGCTTTCGAAAAGTTCAAAGCATTCAAAGCCTTGGTTGAAAACGAATCAGATCACAAAATCAAATGCCTCAGGTCTGATCGAGGAGGGGAATTTACCTCAGATGAATTTTTCGATTTTTGTGAAGAACATGGAATAAGAAGGGAATTCTCTACTCCAAGGACTCCTCAGCAAAATGGAGTAGTAGAAAGGATGAACAGAATGGTTCAACAAATGGCTCATGCCATGTTTGATGAGTTTGGTACTCCTGAACCTTTTGGGGTGAAGCTGCATTTGCTGTAGTTACTATTCTCAACAAGACAAACGTCCGAGTAAACAACACTCAAACTCCTCATGAACTTTGGTATGGTAAGACTCCCACGGTAAAATATTTCAAAATTTTTGGAAGCAAATGTTACATCAAAAGGACTGATGAAAACCTTGGCAAGTTTGAACCTAGAGCAGATGAAGGCATTCTCCTTGGTTACTCTCCCCACAACAAAGGATATAAGTGTTACAATAAAAGACTTAGAAAAATTGTTGAAAGTATTGATGTAGTGGTTGATGAAGAAGGAAACATTCCTAGGCAGGTAAAATCCAAAGATTTCGAAGATGATGAGGACTATCCGTCAATAGCAAATCAGACTTATGATGAAGAAGAAACCCATGAGGCACCAGAAGAACAGATAAGGATAGAAGAAAAGACTCCATCAAGGTACATTCATAAGAATCATCCAGAAACTCGAATTTTGGGGCAGAAAGAGGCAGGTGCACAAACAAGAAGAACTATCTCAGAAGCTTCAAGCTATCTAGCATTACATTCCTCCACTGATCCACAAAATGTAAGTGAAGCATGCAAAGATGAATGCTGGGTCAAGGCCATGAATGAAGAAATTGAGCAGATTGAAAAGAATAATACTTGGGAGTTGCTTCCTAGACCAAATGATAAGAATGTCATAGGGACAAAATGGATATTCAAAAACAAGCTGAATGAAAATGGAGATGTTATTAGAAACAAGGCCAGACTTGTTTGTAAAGGGTATGCTCAACAAGAAGGTATAGACTTTGAAGAAACTTTTGTACTGGTTGCCAGAATTGAAGCCATAAGAATGTTTCTTGCTCTTTCTAGATTTTAGAAGTTCAAAGTATATCAAATGGATGTGAAATCTGCCTTTCTGAATGGAGACTTGGAAGAAGAAGTGTATATTGAGCAACCAAATGGGTTTACCCTTGGAAATGATCCAAAACTTGTATGCAGACTCAAAAAGGCTCTCTATGGCCTTAAACAAGCTCCAAGGGCTTGGTGTTATCGTTTGGATAAGTACCTCCATCAACAAGGTTTTACAAAATGATCAACAAATAGCAATCTATATATTAAAATTGACAATGATAAGTTGCTAATACTTGTTGTGTATGTTGATGGTATCATCTTTGGTAGCAATGAAGAAGACATGAGTCAAAAATTTTCCTTGGTGATGCAAAAATAATTTGAAATGTCTCTGCTTGGTGAGCTCACATATTTTCTTGGTTTACAAGTCCAACAAAACAAAGATGGTATTTTTCTATCACAAACCAAGTACCTCAAGCAAATCTTGAAGAAATATGGGATGGGGGATTTGAAACCAGTTTGTACCCCTATGGTAATAGGACGCAGCCTTAGTGCAAATGATGAATTAGTAGTAGTACATCAACCAACCTAAAGATCCATGATTGGTAGTTTGCTCTATCTAATAGGTACCCGACCAGACATCATGCATGCAGTGGGAATAGTTGGAAGATTCTAGGAAAATCCAAAAGAAGCACACCTTCAATGGTTAAAAGGATTTTCAAATATTTTCAAGGAACACAAAACTATGGCTTATGGTATCCTAGAGATAAAAATCTCACACTTCATGCATATATAGATGCAGATTGGGCAGGAAGCGTGGATGAGAGAAAAAGCACTAGTGGTGGTGCATTCTTTATGGGTTCCAGATTAGTATCTTGGTTCAGCAAGAAACAAAGTTTATTTTCTTTATCTATAGCTGAAGTAGAATATGTGGCTGCTGCATCTTGCTGCACACAACTCCTTTGAATGATGCAAACATTGCAAGACATTCAAATCACTTGTACTCCACCTATCTCCATTTTTGTGATAATACAAGTGAAATGAGTATTTCCAAGAATCCTGTCATGCATTCAAAAACCAAGCACATACCTATCAAATATCATTTTCTTCGGGAACAAGTGCTTGAACAAAAGGTCAAATTGGAGTATGTTCCCTCCAAGGAATAGGTTGCTGATATACTCACCAAACCACTGCCCAGGGAGACATTTGAATACCTAAGACAGAAGCTGGGAGTAGTTGATGCATCGACTTGTTGTTGAAACTTATCTGTTTCAGAAAAAAGTGGTTGTACGTGAGTTTTATGAGGATCATCTGCATATATACGCCAGTTTCTGTGGATACAGTCACGTATATGTTGGTTTGAAGGAAATCAGTGGGTCAGACTCAGGATGAAAAGAGTATGATATGGGTCTGACAAAGACCATTTGGCACAGGTTCAGGGGGAGCATATACTTCTAATAATGCATTGTTGGCATTATCTTAGAAGATCTTGGTTCAATTTCACAGTTGTTTTTGGTTTCAGGTGGAACAGGTGATGAGGAAGAACATGGTTGCTGCTCTGAATGATGATTGACATATGCTACTAATGATAGTTGTTGATGACTATCATAGTGTTGTGGTAGATATTTCATCTCGATGTCATGTATTTCTTTTCTTGTCAAGGTCATGTAACAACCTACTTTGGTTTCCCCACTATGCCTAGGATGGATGATGTAATGTTCTTGTTTTTTCTGGTGTAAACTTTTGGTGTATCCCCACTTGGTTGAGAGGATGAGTCAATATAGGTATATCCCCACTTGGTTGGGAGATGGATGTATGTATGAGGATTTGGTGATAGGAAGGTCATTTATGATGTATAAAGTCATGTATCTTCTTACAGAACATCTTCTTGCAGACCTTGCCTACAGTCAGGGGGAGCATGGATAGCACAGGAAAGAAGAGATTTCAGTATGTATTCAGGGGGAGCAGAACCCTTTGTCCTTGATGTCAAAGGGGGAGAATTATTTTGAGTGACTTGGGGTTGCCATCAAGTCTAAAGGGGGATATTGTTGGCATTAGGACATAGGTTTGGCACTATGACATGGGTGTTGTCCTTGATGGCAACTCACTCAGATGGCAGATCACAGTTGACGTTCTCAGAATGAAAGAAAAAGAGACATACACAGTTTCCTCTTAACCAAGCTGCGTATACATGTGGGTTCATCGATCAAAAGGCACGTATGTGTATACACGCACTTTCATGCATGGAAAAGCGTGTACATGTGGGAAAACTCATTTTTAGTCAATGGTATTTGGTCCTTGGTATTTGGACCTATGGTTGTAGACCATGGTATTGCATCCGAAGTGTTGAACCTAGGTATTGGGTCCAAAGTATTGGTTCTAAGTGGTTTTGGACCGTGGTATTGAGTAAGGCCTAAGACTATAAAAGGGAAAGGAGATCATTAGGCAAAGACATACACTCAAGCATTGAAAATCTGATGAAGAGAAAGATATAGAATACTGGTCATTGGGTCATGGTGCATAGATGGATCTAAATCAAGGAGGAACCTGAGCACGGGAAGAAGGATAAGTTCTATTGATGGGTCAAGATCTTAAGGCTTGAATGGTAGTATCTTTGTGTGATTTTGATCTGTTATATTTGGCGCATGACTTGATCTATAAATCTGATAATCTGGGTACAATTGATGTCTAAATAAGTGAAAAAGGTAAATTATCTTTTATATATCTGTACGCAAGTTCAACACAGCAAAGGTGCATATACATGCTGGTTCATTAATTCAAAACAACGTATGCACATAGGTTATGCATATTTAAGTAGCGTATGTATCATGAAATATTTTTTAGCTACTTCTATTTATTGCTGCAGTGTTCTAGGTTCAGGATTGGTTCTGGTTACTGTCATTGTATTTTGGTTACAACTTTCTGCGAAGTGATTGGTTGATTCAGTATTGGTTTGTACAGAGGAGATTGGTTGACACAGATATACTTTATGATTGATTGATGTTATTCATGGATCTAGTCTGAAAATTTAGGAAATGCGGTCCCTGGAAGAAAAGAGAAGGTTGTAGCCTTCTGTAGGTCAGCACCTACATACTAGTATCTCAGCTAGTACAAGAGCTAAGGGGGTTGTAGCTCCCTTCCAGGAGAAGCTAGAGAATGAGAGAAGGTTGTAGCCTTCTGCAGGTAGCAGCCTGTGTACTGGTATAAGACTGCACTAGTACAAAAACATTGTAAAAAGAAGTTTCTAATTGAAAGAAGATAGAGACGAATTACAGCAGGTGGTTTTCACCCACATTGGGTTTCCACCTTATATCTTGTGTTCTTGTGTGTGGCTGTCTTATCTGTTTTACTATTCTTTGTTACTGTTTGTATGGTTCTGACACACATATTAATGATCAACATCTAAAGAATAAATTAAATTACAAGTCTGCAAGTTATATGCGAGTTTCCTTAACTGTAGTTGTGTATATACGCCGTTTACACTAACTGAAGTAGCGTATGAAAATCTAATTCTGAAATGAAAAATAATTAACTTGATAATACCAATTCACCCCCCCTTCTCAGTATTATTTCCAACACAAAGTAAGTGCAATGTTCAGCTAGATAAAGGATTGCAAATGAGAGAAGAAAAGAGGAGAAAACCCACTACCCTGCAGGCATCAATTAGGGGATGGACCTATAGTGACAACTTTAGGAGAAAGAGAAACATAGGATTACTCAACAAAGCATCTAACAGAGGATGGATTCTAAAAAGATAACCACTACGTTAAACAACATTATCATTGTGAAAGGAGCATCATGCGTGGATGATTTCCTAAAAATTCCTTGAGAGAATGATGTAACAAAATTAGCAGAAAAAACAAAGCATGGAAATGAATTTACAAGAAAAACATGCTGCACACTAAACACCATAATGGATCCTAGATCTAAAGGGTAGAAACTACTTCATTAAAATAATATTCAAGAAAAACTTTACACAATCCCAAGCAGCCCCTCTCTGCTACCAAAATCCAACCCTTATACTCTGAAATTCATAAAATATATACAATTTTCTCATCCCTGTACTAAGGGAATTGAGCTCAACCATCTTCTTCAAAATAGAATCAATTACAATAAATTTGGACCAAATTTCCGAAATTAGGTGTCAAAGATGAAATCGTATCTCCTGAATCATAGCACCAGTTACAAAAATGAAAGAATATTTTGTAGATAAGGTCATTTTTGAGAAAAACCTCTCTCAAAGTTTGGAAATTCGTTTCCATTTGCGCGGAATCTGTGCCACAAAATCATCTATAAAACATAAAATCATTAAAAATTTAAATCTGTAAAAATAAGTTGTAAAGATCTAGTAAAATATTGCAATTCATGATACATGTGAATAAACTGAAAGAGGTTTCTTTTACATGGCTCATATTTAACAGAAACCTCTTTGGGTTTCTCAAAATTACTTTCCATCTGTTATAAAATGGCACCGCACTAAAATGTCTAAAACAGTAAAATAAATGCAAAATTTGTTTTGTTTTAATGTAGGCTTCAAATAGCACTGCATATCTCCCACATAGTAACACTTGGGCATAAACTGAAGGAGGTTTTTATTATTTGGTATGTGATGAAAAAAAACCTCATTCACTTTTGTAAAATTCCTGTCCAAACTGAGTTTCTTGTAAACTTGTCCCTATGTGCAACAACTGACCTCAAAACATGCATAACCAAGAATCAATCATTCATTTCAATCATATCTTTTGATCCATAAACCAGTTATGGGAGTATGATATACCATTGGAAATATTTTTCCGAGTTCATTTTGATGGACATACTTATGATATGATTTGCACTGAAACTCATGTTCAAAACATCTCTAAAAGCCAGACATAGCAAGAGCTCATTTGATCCTTGGTAATAGGTTGCAAAGACTGGAACTAAAATTGGCCTTATTGGGGATGGCAGCTCCTTGGAGGTATCAAGAACACTATAGACCAAGTGACTCATCCATTGGGAAATATGGTCACAAAGAACTGCAAATTGAACAACTTATTCCTACAAAGAAAAAACACATATTGCAACCTGTACATTAGGAAACTAAAACAAATTTCGAAAACTAAAATGATGCTTTGGGCAACTTATTTATGTACAAACCCTACCCTACTTTGCTTCAAATTACTAGATCAAGTGATGTTGTAATGCTAAATTAACTAATCAAGCAACTGTAGCAATGATGATGCTTGGCAGTGCTTGAAACAGAACATAAATGTAAATGCTGACAACCATACATTCACAAAATGAGTGTGGTTGTGTAAAAGGAAATCTGGCGTGTTATTCAATCTGAATTTTTTTTTCATATATGCTACAATAGGATCAAAGAAGCCAGACTCTGTTTGCTGCCCCAACTCCTCAATACATGCTTCCAGGTGCAAACCATCAATACAAATATCCATGGGTATCCTTACCTTCTCTTCCTTCTACTGAAAAAGGTCCCCAAAGAATGGGACTCAACAGTCCAGATCCTAGGACTGTATTTGGGTCTCCAATTCAGTTATATCTTCTTCAATTTTGATGGCAAAATCCTGGAAAAAATTGAGCTTAACTTGATGGCTACATCAACAAGACTTCAAATAATAAGAAAGAGATGAAGCAATGTTCTCATCTACCTCATCATCCATGCACATATCTTCCCATTCTCTAAATCCTTGAATAGAGGTTGCCTCTATTTCAAATTCTTCCTCTTTCTCCATCCATGTTTCAAGAAATATATGCCAAAAATCTGCAAAGGACTTAATAGATCTAATAGGAAAACCTTCAATCCATCTTCTACATTTTCCTTGAAACGAATCAAAGAACAATCTGATGAAGACATCGTCCTTTTTTACTCTACGAATTTTCAGAAATGTTTTAAAATGTTCTATATGTTCAAGAGTTAAAGTCAGATCTTCCCCATTGAATTTAGGGCCATCTCAAAATATATGCATCCTTTGGTAATTGATTAGGAAAACCAGGAATATTAGAAAAACCGATACATGAATACCTTGAACAAATAGAAACAACATCTGAGTCCTTCATTTAGCCAGTGAAGCCACCATCAATACTTTGAAACTCAAGATTTCGAATAGTAGAGTCTCCAAGTAGATGATTTCAGCCTTCATATGTGTCTGAGTATTGTCGACCATAATCATATCTGCAACTTGAATGATCTTTCCAGGAGAAGATTTGTCACCTCGTACCCGGCAATGGCGCCAATATGTTAGCATTCAGAATGAACCTCAAGGCTGATAAAAGGCAATTTCGAGGTAACCAAAAACCAAGCTTTCAATTTAGCATCTAGCCCTGCCAGACCAGAGAGGGCTATCTCTTTGCCAACAAAACATGGCTATGATAACTGAATCTTAGGCTAGCTATGAAGCGCGGGGATTTGTTTGAAAGTTGTGGGTTGAAAATAGCAAGAGAAAGGACCATTGGGCTATGGATTCGAGGCTAGTTTCCACCAGTAAACTTGGGGTAAAGTAAGTGAAATGTTTAGCTAGATAAAATATTGCAAATGAGAGAAGGAAAGAGGAGAAAGCCCGCTGCCCTGCAGGCATCAATCAGGGGATGGATATATAGTGGAAAATTTAGGAGAAAGAGAAACACAAGATTACTCGACAGAACATCTAATAGAGGATGGATTCTGAAAAGATAACCACTACATTAAACAACATAATCATTGTGAAAGGAGCATCATGCATGGATTAATTCCTAACACTTCCCTTAGAGAATGTTGTAACAAAATTAGCAAAAACAAAACATGGAAATGAATTTACAAGAAAAACATGCTACACATTAAACACCATAATGGATCCCAGATCTAAAGGGCAGAAACTACTTCATTAAAATAATATTCAAGAAAAACTTTACACAATACCAAGCAGCCCCTCTCTACTGCCAAAATCCAACCCTTACACTCTGAAATTCATAAAATATACACAATTTTCTCATCCCTGTACTAAAGAATTGAGCTCAACCATCTTCTTCAAAATAGAATCAGTTACATTAAATTTGGACCGCATTTCTGAAATTAGGTGTCAAATATGAACTCGTATCTCCTGAATCATAGCACCTGTTACAAAAATGAAAGAGGTTTTTGTAGATAAGGTCATTTTTGAGAAAAATCTCTCTCAAATGTTGCAAATTCATTTCCATTTGCTCAGAATCTATGCCACAAAATCATCTCTAAAACAGAAAATCATTAAAAATTTAAATCTATAAAAATAAGATATAAAGATCTAGTAAAATATTCCAATTCACGACACCTGTGAATAAAGTAAAGGGTGTTTTTGTTCTATGCATCATGGTTAACAAACACCTCTTTGGGTTTCTCAAAATTACTTTGCATCTGTTGTAAAATGGCACCACACTAAAATGACTAAAAAGGTAAAATAAATGCAAAATTTGTTTTGTTTTAATGTAGGCTTCAAATATCACTACATATCTCCCACATAGTAATACTTGGGCATACGATGAAGGAGGTTTTTGTTATTTGGCATGTTATGGACAAAATCCTCTTTCAGTTTTGTAAAATTCCTGTCCAAACTAATTTTGTTGTAAACTTGTTCCTCTGTGCAACAATTGACCTCAAAACATGCATAACCAAGAATCAATCATTCATTTCGATCATATCTGCTGATCCAAAAACCGGTTACAGGAGTGTGATATACCATTGGAAATATTTTTCCAAGCTCATTTTGATGGACATACTTAGGATATGATTTGCACTGAAACTCATGTGCAAAAGATGTCTGAAAACTAGACATAGTAAGAGCTCATTTTGATCCCTGGTAATAGGCTGTGAAGACTAGAGCTAACACCGTAGATTGATGCCGAAAGGGCTAGTAGTGTAGGGATTTGTTTGGAAAACTTAATTCTGAACCTGGGTTAGGGTCCATTAAGCCAACATGTGTATTTAAATAAATTTCAGACCTCCCTAAGAAAACCATATTTGTTTTATAATGGTGAAAGGGTCCTTTAAGGGAGGAAATTTTGATGGCCTATAAGTGTTTGTGCATCCATGGTTGAAAATGCATAAGATGGAGATGCCATATCACTTTTGCTACCCCTTAAAATTTTTGACTTCTTACTAATGTCTAAATTCCACTTTAACTAGTGCAACCAATTTCTTTAGTAGGCTTACCATTTCATTTTTGAAGTTATCTTGCATGTTTGCATTCCATTCATCCCATTATAGAGTAGTCTCCAAAATACACAAACAACATAAATATGAAATATCCATAATCTTGAGTTTTATTAGTCATTCATGATCCAAAATGAGATGAATTGACATAATTTTGTTGTAGCTCCATGGATAATTGAAATTATTTGTTTGACTCAAACATTTTATTAGGTTTAGCATCAAATACTACAATTTTTTTTGTTCAAGGCTTGAATGTTCTACCAAATTTGATTGTGATTACATTGGATTAAGTGGCAGATAATGAAAATAGAGCAATTAAAACCATGATATTTTTGTCATTCCAACTTAAATAAAAGATGCTTAGTTTAATGAGAAAAGAGTGCAAGAGAAGATGGTGAGATAATCTATGTGCGCATTTAAGTGATCCCATTACCAATCCAATGTATCACATTGAAGCACACACCCTTTTAATGCTAGGAAAGTGTCCCATCTATGTTGCAAAAAAATAAAGAGGAGAAAGTTAATATAATTCAAGAAACTTAGAGAAATCAACATTCAACTTCTCTTTCTTCATAAAAATGAGTAATCTGGTATAAATAAAGGCAAACATATTGATTTTAAAAAATGTTACTTAAATCTACCAATGTAACAACCTTATTAATTAATATACTCTTAATAACCTTATTCATTAATATATTCTTTATATTTTATTTTTAAATTAAAATATTAATAAGTATCAAAATTACTTACCAAAATTTGACAGGGAGACATTTTAAAGAAATATTCATACTAATATTAAAAATTCAACGTAAGAAATTTAGCTACATGGTAATTAAGAATCAAAAGGTAAAATTTCAATGTAAGTCATGGTCCAAAATAATTCCTATGCACTATTAAAACTCAACATGCAGACATTTGCACCTCTCCCACATCATGGAATTTGAATTCTATTCCCTTTTTCTTCCTCCATTTCCATTTTGTAAATACTCACAAGATGTTCGCTTGGTGCATTCTTCAAACCACTTGTAACCACATGTCAGACCACTTGAATCCTTCCCTCTTTTCCACATAACAAAAGATGCTTGCAAAGGTATTACCAAATTTCTCTATGCCGTGATTCACCATATGTCTAATGCTCATTTTTCTAATCCTTTACTTGCATACAAGAATGCAAATGTTCGTAAATTCCCAGACTCTTCTAGGAAAGCTTCTAGTTCCTCCTGTACTATCCATTCAAGCCACAGGGTCATCCTTCTTGCAACCTTCTTATAATAGTCTCCATGCCTTTGCAACATGTATGGTTTCTAAATTCTAGAACCCCACTTCTTTCCAAGGTATGCACAGGACACATGATCTTAAGGCCTTTAGTCACTAAGCTGGACTATGAAACTAGAATGCAAGATGACATACATTGGCCTCTGTTGACAATGTGCAAATGAATACATAGTTTAACCTAAAAAAATATTATGTATTAAAGAAACATAATACATTACAATGAAAGTTACATACCACAACACAACTATTTTTAGAGGATGCAAGTTGCTCCATTTCATCTGTAAGTCCAAGAACTCTGTAAAGGTACATCAAAAGTGTATCAACACCCTCCTTCATTAAAGGAGCCAGATCCTTGTTTCAGGAAGCCCTGAGATACCTGGAGTTGTATAAACAACACAATAATGCATACAGAAAATAATTTGTGTTAGAAAAATTCTTAGATTTGTGGGAAAGAAAATTAGAAACTCGGATTATTATGTTTGGTAGGCATAGACAACAAGAATATATTCCCATGCTACTAGAAAGTCTATGCCAAAAGAAATAGGGACTATTGTTGACAAATTAATACACAAGCGCTTCACATTTTTCTCAGTCTCTATCAATATCATTGATATTTTTCAAGTTCTGCGATGACAAAGGTCCTTGTAGGTAGTTTGAGTGCTTCTATGGAGAGATTGTTTGTCGTAGTATTTAAATCTCTGAGAATGTGAGTGAAGGATAACTAGTCGAAGGTGGAGAGAGCAACCCTAATGTCCTGTAGGATAGGTTATAGATAGATGTTCTCAATAGAGATGTCCTTCTTTGCCTAGTCGATCACAAGTTTTGGGTCCCCCATTATTTCTAGAGATTTGACATTTTTGTGAGGAGCTATTTCCAAGAGAGTGCAGAGGGAAAGAAATTCATCTTGGTTGTTTATGCCATACCCAGGGGCATAGTGAACCTGAACACTAGCAAACTGTGTGAGGAACAGAACCAAGGCAAATTTACATTGGAGAAGGTATCCTTGTGATGTGCCATCAAGGAAAACCCAAGGGTTTCCCGAGGTGAGGGGAAGCATGATAATCATGTGACACTTCTGGGCTTTTGGGTAGACTTTATATTCTAGGCATAACTTTTAAACCACTCCTAAAGTGACCTCAATGGGGATGTGTTGAGAACTAAATATGTTGTGTTCCCATCCCACCCGAGGTTTCTTATGAGGATACACATAATTCCTTTGAATGAATATGTAGCTTTATTATGAAACCATGTTTTGAAGCATTCCTCCAAACCTATGTGTGCAAATGACCTCTAAATGTCCAACTTGAATTTGATTGTCGAGATGACTTTCATTATGTAGGAACAAGAAATGAAGCGGTGTGAGGCACTTTCACATGAAAATTTGCATAAGGGACATGATCTAGTGACCTACCAACCCCTCTTGTTGAGACTTTCCCAAGTGAGAATCTTGTTGGATATTTCCAGTGAGGATGTGAGTTTGCATTTTAGGGGGGGCATGGAGTTCCAGAACGAGTCCCACCACCACCTTTTTGCTTCAGAGAAATGTAGTTCTGTGTAGGGTTCATATCCCATTTTTGAAATAAAAGACCTGTTGCTTGGATTTTTTTTAAACAAATTCATCCTTTATATCCTCTCTCATCCTATTTGATCACTTCTTGTCTTGGGAGGCCTAGATCAACAATTGTTTTCCATCCTACTAGACCCCATTCCTAGGAGGACTGGACCTTTGCATCTGCCAACATGTAGATACCAGATTGGTGAAGGTGATCTATGAGGTTATATGACAGAGTGTAATCTTCACCAATGACGAGCCATGGGTCTAGACTCTAGGCCTAACCTTACTTGTTGGCCATTACTAATGGGCAAAACCATCTAGTTTTTAATGAGTGGGAAGGAAAAAATTGAGGCTTTCCATGTGTTGGAGCCTTTTGTGGATTTTCTTGGTTGGAAGAACCAGTTTGAGAAAGAAATGGAGGGAATATATTTGGCTTTAAATGTCCTTTCCCCATAGGGAGGTGTTGTGCATAAGATACCATAGACTTCGAGCCATAAGGGCTTTCCTGAAGGTGTATATGTTTTTGAATCCCTGACTTTCAATGGATTTTAGAAGAGATATTTTTTTTCCATTTAACCAAGGAATGTTGTCAATGCATATTTTCCCTCACCAAAGGAATTGGAAACATGATTTTCTGATCTTTGTTAAGGTGCATTTTGGAAAATATTCTATGGAACACAAATAAATTGAAATTCTTTCGAGGAAATCCTTGATAGGAATGACTCTATCCCCTTAGGACAGTAGTTTATTTGCCCAAAATTTATTCAAGGTTTGAATTTCTAGTGTAGACATAGCTAGTCTGCAAAAAAATACCCTAGGGGCTTGAGGAAGAATCCAAGGTACTTGAAGCCCAACTTAAAGGAAGAATGAGGGAAAGGGAAGTATTGTTCAACAAGGGACCTTTCTAGGCTTGGAAGTAGGTTGGGAATGTAGTTAAGATTTATTTGGGTTAATCAACATTCCTGTGGCACTTGAAAAGTAAGTCCATTGCCAACTAGCCTTGAGTGCTTCGGGATATATCAACAATATTGTGTTGAGACAAGAAGAAAAAGAAAGGGACCTGATAATATTTTGAATCGCCAACTCCAGTAAGATACTTCTACTTGAAGAACTTGGAAACATGGTCTCACACACTGTAAATGGCCCAGTTGCAACAAATTTAGCATAAACCATGGGATAACACTGCCAAAGAACAACTTTGATGTGGTAGGAAGAGTAAAGGGAAAAAAAATGAATGGATTTGTTTGACAAGAACCGTGTCATATCATTGTATCAACAACCACTTCTCAAAATCAGATTATCCTAGAGAAGTTTCCCACTCTAAAATGTTATTGAAAGTTAAAATTGAAATATTCATAAACATGGAGAAACCTAACCAAAAGTAAGAAACCTTCTGCAACAGTAAGGAAAATTTTTCAAGGAGGAAAAATCATAAGATAAAGCACACATACCAAAGGTGACCATTGATTTGGATCGAGCATTATAAATGGAACAGTCTCTGATGGTTGCATCACTTCTAATTGCAAGAAATGGTCTACTCCTTTCTCAAACTACAGATCAAATAGCAACAAAAAACCAACCTGTGCATGCACAAAAGGAAGCCTCTCCTTAGCATGCTCCTCTTCCCACCTATTTATGCACTCCTCTGCCAGATAGACTGCCTCATCATAACTCTTTTTCCTCAAGAGTTCCTTTAATTGTTCTTCTATAGATACTTGTTGCAAGAAACTTACCTGATAAAAGCTTCAATTAGCACTACGTTGCGAGGAATTATGCAGGAAAACTACACTATTTTGGAGTCATCAATCCACAACATAACAATGGCTAGGTTGCAAAGGATGCTTTCTCGAGTGAATTACTGAACTACATCCAATCATGTGTGTTTTCAGGTATAGTCGACCTGATTTCATAAACATGTTTAAGAAAGGATTCCTCTCGAGCAACAGATGAGATAGGTTAAGATAATTTTATTCATATCCATCAAAGGTCCACAAAAGTAGGTCAATGGGACTAAAAACGATAAATCCAGTGTAAATTCAATATGGGAGAGATATGAAAAACCTGGCCCCAATTTTGATATTGCTTATGTTAACTGTATTCTTGTTCCAACATATTGTTTTCCAGAAGTAAACATAAAAAAACAAGTACCTTTAATTCAATGGCAACAATTACAAAGTTCCCCTCGTTCTCAACTGCAATAATAGAATTCCATGTAGTTGTGAAAGAAATAGACTGAACTCAGAAGTTTGTCACCTTGTGGTAAGGTTCAAACTTCCCATGTTTAGCCACAACCACATACGAACCACTTTTCCCAACTGAATCGAGATAGTATTTGAAAAGTAGACTCCCCACAGTTAGCTGACTTGCACCATTCACAACAATCTTGACACTGTAGACCAGGAGAAGCAACTCGACATCTCTAGGGATACATTTTAACAAGGGGGCGCTTGACGAATCCAGAAGCAAAAAAACTGGTTTTGAATGGCCATCTGTGATAGAAATTACTGAATAGACATTAACTATACCAACTATTATCGAATTGTCAAGCCATGACATGGTTAGCATACCTTCTATCCCTAGAAGCTCTTTGACTTTCATGTTCCCAAAAAGATCAAAGTCATTCATGACCATGCTTGATTGTTTATGCTTAATTACTTCTTTCATTTTACTATCTATACCAGTTGAAAGGATCTCACAAAGAAATATTATTTTTAAGTTCAATTGAAGTTGTGTCGGTTTTCTCCTTAACCATATGTGGTTTTCACAGGGATGACCCCTTGATTTTGAGATCAAATTCATAAGGCTTGGAGAAACACGAAATGACTTTGGGACCCTGCCCTTCACTTTAACAAAAAGTGGAGAAGCCGATACCAGGTCACGGAAGGATTGTTGATGAAACCTGAGAGAAAATTAAATCATCATAATTATGCTATTATAATGTCTCAAATCAACACTGAATACAATTACATAGTAAAATCTACATCCATTCTAATTTCCTCAAGATTTAAAATGTTTATATTGCATAGGTTAAAGGTTAAAGAGAGTAGGGTCTTACGGATGCATAGAGTGGAACCAACTATCCTCCCTGAACATTGAGTACCAAAATTTAAACGGTAGATGATAATTGTAATGAAATTGAAAAGGGTTTTTACTGGTCTTCTTTGTTGGATCTTCCCTCTAGAGCTAAATCCACCCACATGGGGGCCTCTATTTCCACCTGCAACAGTTCACATTGTCCAATAAAAAAATTGTATAAATATTTAAAAACACAAGGTCATGTAATAATGATAGAATATGTAATAATGATTGATTAAGAATAATTATATACATTACCATGAATGCCCAGGAATGGGACGATCCCGAGTTGCCCTTACTAGTTGATTGACATGCTTTGGCAATCTTCAATGCCATAGATTTTTGGATATTTCTAATGTTTGAAATTACCTCCAATTATTTTGTGGCTTTCCAGTGTATGATGTTATTTGTAAAAAACATTTCCCATTAAATTCATTAGCAGTTCCACCATGGATTTTCCACGAAAATGTGGATATCTAGATTTTGAATGTAATTTTTATGAAAACAAAATTTAGTAATATTTTTGGGTTTGGAAAAGCAGAAAAATTGAATGGGGGATTTGAAAGCACTATTGATCATATGGCATTGGTCTAAAACTTGTCTACTAGCTTTGAAAATTGGAACTGATTTGACAATTTTGGGGAGTGAAAAATTATATCATGGCTGGAGATTTTGGTTCCGTGAAGATTTGGTATTTGATGTGTATTTGTTTTATTCTTTTGTTTAGATTCTTTCATTAAGAATGAGACACATTTCGATTTTTTTTTATATATTTTATGTAAATTATTTGGTAAAAAATAATAATATATATATATATAAATTCATGTGGCAATTTAGATGAATTTTACTTATAAAAACGTTTAATAGTATATTAATGTAAATGTAAATTTAAATAAAGGGATGGATTTAAAAGTAAAAGTGAGAAGTTTATTATTATAGAAAAATTTCGATTTAATGATAAAATGTTCAGGAAATTTTCATCATTGAGTAATGTTTAATTTCGTTGAGGGTTGTTGTTAGGGCCTAAGTTGGGTGTGCCTTTAATCAAGGCAAGGTGACATCCTCATTGCATAATTGTTTATGTTTATATAAAAAAAAATCAAATGTTATGGAGGAGTTGGTGTAGGGTTGAGCAGTGGGCCAAGGATTCAACGAAACCAAGACGATAGGAAAAAAAATCAAGATTTGGGGTTTCCACTTGGGTGCATTGGTTTTGCACAAGGATGGCTTGGTGAACGAGTGCCATGAAGGGGGTGACACAACCAACCATCCCAAATTTCCCAAGCGAGGAAGAATCAAGGTGGGTGAGAGCACACATGAGCTTGCAGGTGGCACGAGCGCCACAAAGGCGTGGCACAACTAAGGAGCACACCCCCAACAACAAGTCCAAACGAGTTGACCAGAGTGCCAATGGATCTAATGCAAGGTGAAGTTGGTGTGGTTGGACTGACAAGGGTGGATGAACATGGAACAAGTTGAACATTGGAGGTCCCCCCAAACCAAAGTAGTGTTGTGGAAGAGACACTTGTAGAGACAAGATGACCCAATTGAATGGAAGGGTCACAAGGCATAAGCTAACAAAAAGGGGTGAAGTCGCATATATATAAAGGACACACATGATGGATGGGAAGAAGAAAAACACATCAAATATAAAAGTCAAGGGACAATTGCGAAATTCATAAGGAAAAGAGGAGTAGCCAAGCATAAGAGGCAAAGACGAGTCAAGGTAGAAAAACTAAGAGCAAGGGAGCTCAGGTGAGTTTGAACTTGGTAGACAAAAAAACCAAGTTGAGAAGGAACTAAAGGGGCCATGCGTAGGGTAGAGATGACTCATTGGGTGAGTTAAGCCGAGTGGGATAGGTTTCAAGGAAAGTAAAAGTTTTGTTGGCTTATGTGTTGTATTAAGGGTTAAGCCTTTGTATTGGACGTTCATGCAAAGAAGTTTTACATTGTTTAAAAGAAGTAGAAGGTTGAAGGGTTTTTTCATGCAAATTGTGTATTGTGATGATGATGTTGTTAATAATGTAAATTATTTACATTTATTGCACATGAATGTAAGTTGATTGAAGTATTGTGAAAATAATTTAAAATATTAGGGGAAAAGTAATGAAAACCTCAATTACTATAGGAAATTTTCTAGATAGTAAACCTAACAAAGATGAATCATGTATTGACTCATAGGAAAATTGTATTCCCATTTCTTGAGGGGAATGATACACACTAATTATTTATTAACAAATTGATTGAATCTAACCATTATGGTCTCGGACAGATAATGAAAAAAATACATAAAAATGGTCTTAAATTGTTATTTTTGGACAAAAAATATATCAACAGTCACATAGCGTCATCAAAAACTCAGTTGAATGATCAATGATGATGAACATTTTTTGATCATCATCAAAAGTAACAAAAAAAAGCATTGGTGAGGGTCAATAAAATATCATCACTAGAAGTGTCACCAAAGAGAGAATTAGTGATGGGACTTTAACAACCCTCACCAAAAGTGTCATTGAAAATGGCTTTGGCCAGAAGATTAAATCCATCAAACATCGGACATCACCAAAGAATATTTGAAAGGTGAGATAGTTAATGGGTTTACCTAGTTACCACATGATATTCATTTGGTTTCTATAATATTGTACATTCAATTATTCCATTGCAACAAAAATTAGTATAAACTAAATGGACTGCAAATTTTAAAGATAATTCTCAATAGGTAAATAATTTATTAACCAATGCACCTATTCTAAAGAACGCAGATCCAAATGAAGACATTTTTGTCAGCATAAATGCATGTAAAGGACTTGGTGGACCCCTTATGCAAGATAGTAATGTCATATGAATTGAAGAAAATAAAAGAACACGAAATAAATTATTCTACCCATGACTTGGAGCTTACAACTATTATCCATGTATTGAAAATGTGAAGAAATTATCTTAGGTGATGAAATTTTGAGTCGAAAATAGACCATAGAGGTTTTAAATACTCACCTAGACAAATTAGATGGTTGGAATGCCCTAGTGAATCTAACTTTGACTTCAACAACATTAAGGGAAAATAGAATAAATGTCTTAATGCACTCAACGAGAGGGTCCATGTAATATATGTTATAGCTATTAGCATATACAACATAGACTTAAAAAGAATAATTTTGGAAGATTAGGATCAAGCTAACACTTTTTACAAATTAAAAAAGGCTTACAACAAGGTAATTCACACCAAAAAGTTAAAGATTGCATGCTAGAAGAGGATGGAATCATCTTGCAAAGGAACACAATTTTATGTTGCTGATTCTCAAGATTTGATAAATTTAGTGATAAGAGAAATGTGTGATTCACCATATGTTGGACACCTAGGGTACCAGAAAACTATTGTAGGTATAATAATCCATTATTTTTGACTTAGTATGAAAAAACATGTGGTTGATTACATAGCCAAATGCATGTAATTTTAGAAGGTAACGGCTAAACATAGACATCCAACATGATTTATATATCCATTGTCAATTCCTAAATGCAAATGATAGATTGTTACCATAAATTTCATCACCAAGTTACCAAGGATAATAAGGTGAGATGATTCCATATGGCAGTGATGAACACGATTATGAAAGGAACACATATTATTTCAATTAAGTTGATTGATAAGGAATCCAATATTGTGGAAATTTATATAAAAAGAAAATTGTGAAGTTATATTTTGAGTTGGAATAACCTAGAAAACAAAGTGATTGTTGGGCTAATATATATTCTAAAAGAGATGGAAGAACATATGTTAAAGATAAGGAAAAACATAAAGGATATATAACATAGGTAGAAGGTTGCGCAAGCAAAGGAAAAATGCATAGATAATTTAGATTGGTTGGGCATGTGTTTTTCAAAGTGAAGGCTAAAAAGAGCTCAATATAATTGGGAAGTTACCCAAAATAGGTAGCACAATATTGTGGGTCATTTGAAATCATAGATAGGATAAGATTGGTTATAGACTTTCTTTCATTACTTGCATCCATGAATATTCATAAAAGTGTTTCATGTAGCTTTATTGAAAATGTATGTGCCTAATCTTAACCTTGTGATTGATTAGACTATGGTTTGGGTGGAGCACAAATTGTCTTAGACTCAAAAGTCAAAGTTCTCCTATGCAAAGCTATTATCTTGGTAAAGTTCTAGTGGACCAACTCCAATCCTGAAGGTACCACATGGGAGCATGATGAGGCTATGTGGGAGGACTACCCATAGCTTTTTGCATATTTTGAGAAAATATGAATGTACATTTGTTTATAAATGATTAAAGACTCCATTTTTTATAGATAGGATTGATAAATTCAATATCTTGGATATTTCATGTCCGACCAGTGGTTGATCCCTCAAAGTTAAGTGAGATAGCCTAAAGGATTGTGATGGAGAGAAGGGACTACTCTTCCTTGGATTATGTAGGTTGAGGCGAGTGAGAGTTGGGCATTTGGAATTTCTATAGGAGTTGCTAAATTGTCAAATTATATAATTCTAAGATGTAATTTTTTTATGTATCTACATGTAAAACCTATATGGTGATGTGCACCAAAGATAGTGAAAAAATGTAGGGGGTGAAAATGTAACACCCCAGTTTTGATTTCTAGATTAGAAATGTATATTTTTAAATATGATGGATGTCTAAATGCCAAGATATATAATATTTAAAAATGTAGCCAAATATCGCTAGCATGACTAGATTTCGAAGGTTTCATTATGTAATATGACCAATGTGTGAAACTCACAATAGTCGAGAGGAGACACCAAAAAAAATTATCCATGATAAGGGTTGGTGTTGTCTAGGCCTAGTGTGATCGTCAAGTGATTTTGATGGCTTAGATGCCCTAGGTTATGGTTTCTTAGATCACATGCTAGTACGACAAGTCATGGACACAATATCAAAAAAAAAATATATGTAAACATTTATATAAAAAATAATAATATGAAGTACATCATTGGTTATAAAATGGACAAGAACATATTCGTGGAGGACCTATCATTTCATAAAAGAGGGGGATAAAAATGGTTCGAAGTGTAAATCACACATGCCTAAAATCCAATGTTATTAGAATAAATTAATTTTTGTTACCATATAATCCTGATTTGACAAGTTATTAAAACCAATGATTGAATGAATTTTTGAGGTTGGTTGAAGACTCATATCAATTAGTTGTTGAAGCATGGGCTAAGTAAACTCATGAGGGGAGTGGTTTTATTGAATGCATGTAAGAGGTGGGTGAGAGAGTCATATCACTTAGAAGTGAGAACATGTGATGAGTAAAATTATCTTTTGAATCGTCTGAGTCAAAACATGCATAAGAAAAGGAATTTGACTAGAGGAGATAACTAACTTTCAAAAAGCAAGAGGACAAAAAAACTAGAGTTTTGGTGCATGTTTAAATGTTGCTGTGCATGATTAATTCATATACATTCTTGAATTTTAAAATATAGTCACATGATCCTATATGTCAAACAACATACATTCATTTTTTTCAAAATGGTATTAGATTTGGATTTATGGTAACATGCCTTAGACTAAGGGTATAGGTATGTCACTCATCATCTTATTTGTATGTTGTCAAAGCCTAGAAATTTTTCAAGTAGAAGAATAATTGTGATTAGGTTTAATGATATTTATCTCAAACATCCACAAATAAATGCAAAAATATACTTAGAGAATAGAGAAAGTAAATCATAAATGAATCCCAAAGAAAAATTATAGTCCTCATTCATTTGGCAATGGATTTTGTTATAGTTTTACAAAGAGAGCATCAACTGAAGAGGCAATCCTTAAATTGGCATGCATACAAAATAAAGGCTAGAAGAAACAACAAAATATGCAAATAACTAACAAAATAGCATTTAAGATGTAAAAATGGGTCCTCCATGGGAGGTGAACTACTAGTGATGATGCTGCTTGGCGATCATGGCCTAATGTGTCACATTAGGTCCTCCCAGCTTAGATGGATATATTCTCCACTTTCTTCTTAACTTAGAGATGGAGCTATGTATGTGACATTTCTTCTAGATAGGTTATCACTAAACTTGCGATCACTACTAAAAATGATATGATGATCAAGGTTACAATGATGTGCATGAGCATATGAATAAAACCCTAATTAATGTGCAGATGCAAGAAACTATGCTATGAAAAAAGATGAAAAATATGTTGTTGTTGTAAACTACCAAACACTACTAAAATCATAGTGTGCCCATCATAAAATTCTAATATATAAAATGAAACAAAGATCTTATCCAAAATGTAAAAACTCATTGTGTCAAGTATCTCACTCTTACATCTCAAAATATTTAAGCTCTTAAAATATTTTGATCTCCAAAATGATCAACATGCATACTTTTGTGACATTTCACAATGAAGAAAAATTATTACTTTCCACACCATTTAAAAAAAACAAATGTCCAGAAGAAAAAAATGTCGAAAACCTTCAAATAAATTTAACGCATATTGCTAAAAATTGAGCGCCTTCAAATATATTTTATAATGAGCTAATTCTTGCCCAAACAAACAAAGTAACACCAAATTGAGCGTGTTCTTAAATGTGCTTTATGAGCTAATTCCCACCCAAGAAAACTTTACCATGAGCTAATTCCCACCCAAACAAACAAAGTAACACTAAATTCAGCACGTTCTTAAATGTATTTTACGTTGGGCTAATTCCCACCCAAAAAAACAAAATAGCACTCAATTGACATAACCATGAATCCAAATTTGACTCTGTGTAGAGGGGAAGGCATAATCAATGATGAACAAGCTGTAAAGTATAGCCCTCCCACTAAAGCCTAAGATGTCACACCCCACAACATCAATCATGCCATTTGCCTTTTTAAGTGCCCATGTAACTAGGACGGTGTGCAAAAATATTGTCAGACAAAGCCATGCTGAATTATTTGTGATTTGAGAATCCATATGCTTCAAAAATTATAGCTCAACACCTAGATTACAGAAATTGCTGTCATCTATTTCCTTTTTCAGATGTTTTGAAAATTCGATTTTCAATAATAATGTATACTAATGATTACAAAAATTGTTGTCAGTCGTTTTGTTTTTTAGGTGTTTTGAAAATTAGGTTTTCAAAAATAAGGTGTACCAATGAATGTTGGAGAGTTGTAAAAATGGAAAGGCGAGAACAATAGTTTGTTCCGACTCCACATCAAGATCGGTCTCCAATATTCCATGGATTTGCCTTCACTCCAACAAAAAATTACTTAATTGATTGTGAGGCATCAATAAACACCACCGTTGAAGGATATATCGGATTCCTACTCATCATCCCTTCTTTCCACAAGCCAAGATATCCTGGCCACTATTCAAAGCACCAAGTTCCTTCAGATCTCTATTTGACAGCCCAAATCTTTACTCAATGCTCCTCTTACACCTTCCAAATTAATCAGAAGGGAAATCACTGGGTACATCTGTATTTCTATCGTGTTCCACACGGTAGCTATGATCTTAAATCTTCAATATTTTCTATTACAATAGATAAATTCGTTATCTAGCATATATCGAAATAGGTACAGGTCATTGGATCGATCTTTAGAATCTCTAGATCGATTCCTATTCTTCGAATTGATTGAAATATGATGCCTTAGTTGCATATTTGTTCTACGTTTTCACAAGAAATGCGGTAGTGATTCACCGAAAGTTAGGAATTCAGGGTTGAATTTGGATACATTGGGGGATCTCTTCAATAGCTCACCCTTGCTAGCAGAGAAAGATAAGGATCGATGGATGGAGGAGGATCTCATCAATAGCTCGAGTTGAGACCCTTTCCAACAGAAAACTGCAGATATTGAATTCAAGGAAGAAACCATATGGATTGGCTTAATGACTTCTTCTGCTAATTTTTTATATATAAAAAGTCCTTATTCTATTTAAGGAATTGCTAAGAAATCGATATTGAACTTGAAAAGAGGAGGGAACCACCACTAGCAACCATTGATGTATATTAAGCATCAGTATACTTTGCATCTTCTCTCACACCTCCATCAACACCATCACCAATAGAACCATCGGTGGAACCCTTAGAAGAGCAAGCAACAATAGGGGTAGGCCAGAGGTAGAGGAAGCTAGAGAAACATAGACAACGGTAGCATCGAAGGACGCAGATCGAGATTGGGATGAAAGGTCGGGTGTTCAAAGGGGATATTATTATGTTCTGGATCGAAAATAAGAGCCTAAGTGTAGTGGTCGGGACAAAGAGTGGGATGCTTGAGCTGAAGAGCCTGATGCGAGTCTGATGCTCCTAAGCGAGATGAATATTCTTATGCAAGTGGTAGAGGGCCAGATTTGGATGTTCATCATAAATATTGAGATTCTCAAAAGGAAATGGAAAGCCTTGCTTTTGCTTTGCTAGAAAACATCGATTTGTTATTTTGGTGAAGAGAAGTGGCTGACGAGATAACCCTACATTATGCTCTACTCATTTCTCTCTTATTCGATTTGATAGACTCAGCCAAAACATAATTAATTTTGACTATTATTATTTTTTACTATTCTCATGACATAATACATGGTTACAGTCAATTACTCATGGACATTTATTGACATAAATTCTTATGAAGCTCTAGATATCAGTGTCACAGATGAATAATTGGAGGTGCGTGCATTGATTTCCATGACACACATCTACTATATCACTGATTCCTTCTACTACACTGCTCTGTTCATGCCTTTGGACGAGCCAATTTTCATAAAATCCATACATTAGATGGGCCAATTTTCATAAAATCTATACATTAGTGCCTAAAGAAGGAATAACTTCTGTCTGGTAAGTTCATAAAATTCTAGGAATTTTCTTTTGGCATTTACGTTTCAAAACTTAATGTATTTTGATTTTATGTGAAATTTATGTTCTTGTTGAAGATAGAGTAGATTACAAGGAATATTGGCTTGTAAGAGTTTCTGCCTATTTACTTGATTGATACCTTTAAATGACTTCATGGAAGTACCCATCCTTTAATAAATACAATATAAAATTGGTACTCATTGGTCATTGGATTAAATTTAATTGAAACATGTTTATATATGTGGGCTATATTCAAATGCCTCCTCCACCATGCTTGGAAGATTCCATTAGAGATGTTTTGGGGAAGTACCATTGGGCTTAGCTGCTTATGATGAAGAAAGTGTTATAAGGGACATATGGGTAAATTTTTGCAATGCGTACTATCTCCTTGGTTCTTGTTTTGTATGAAGCATGTTGACCATCAATCCTAGAATGGATGCAGTAGGCATCAAAAACTACAATGGGAACATAACATATTGTTTTGATAAGTGTTGGAGGCCAACATGCAATCTAAACATTGCATGAATTTAGGCTCCAACAAAAATAGAAACTCTACATTCTAATCTATTCCAAGTAGGTAAACCGTTTACAATATTGTCACATTGTAACTCTCTTTAAGCTTATTTCTAAAACCCTAAACTCCTTGAACACATGAGGAGGTTGACCTCGATTATATATTTCAGTGAGAATCTAGAGAGAATGAACTTTTTATTCTCCCCATATTTTGCATTGTTGTGATGGTGGCACAAACTATTTTCCATGCCTATCTTTTTTGTGGCATGACCCATGCCTTATTGCATAAGTTACATTATTCAATAAGCACATTCAAAAATAAAACTAGTGGCATAAATCATAATTCCAATAGGCCATGTTTTCTGACTACTTATGTATTTTCATTGTATTCTCTCTTTCTCCAGATCCATCTGATAATTGGGAGACAACCAAAACCCAGCTATATGTTGTATAATTTTCCTTTGAAAGAGTAGTGTCATTCCGGCAAGAGGAGGGAAACATAATTATTCTTATAGTTATTTAAGGTTTCTAAATAGAAATAGAAAGTACCAAAGTGAGGCCTACAAGAAAACCATCAAGTCAATATAGATTCATATTCAAGACTAAGGTTATGATCATCATCATCATGTCTCAACATGATTTCTTTGACTACCATTTTAACTTTGGAGGGGATGGGATTAAGATTCCTACAACCTTCACATACTTGGGGCTTAGGTCTTAGGAGTCTAATTTAGATTGATGCATGCTTTCTATCCCCAACTTAATAAGGAATATGTCTTTCTTTTCTCAAGAGATAGTGTTGTAGGGCATCTCGTTCAAGATGCACCACTTTGGACATGATCATCAAAGCCATAACCCTTTATGGCTTCATGGTGTGGGGACCTAGCCTGATTTGGGTTAATTGGGTTTGGATAAAGAGATTCTAAACCATTATATTACAATGCTTCATCTTCTAAAAACATGCAGTTCCTTAGTCTACCATATAGGTGGAGTTCATGGTATTTCTTCAATAGACCGCCCCCCACTTGGTGTAATTGTTATGGGCTCTTCTTAATTTCTTCAGTTAGTGGCCATTTCTACCAATTGACTTGCCCTTTTTAGGTAATATTTAGACACTCTAGATGAGCTCTTACTATCTAAATAAGACTCGAACTAAGAGATTAGAGAGGATATCTCCAAGCTACATCCAAATCACTTGGATTTCCCTACTTGAGGGCATTAGCTTGAATATCTCATTTTATTATTTTGAGTGCTTTATGTAGCTAAGTGACCCTTATTGTCAGGCATATCTATGATAATAGACATTGGATGCACAACATTATGGTTCCCCTTGGTTCATTCAGAGTGGGCTCCCACTAGCTTTGGTTTGACATAGCTCACCACACCACACACCTCAAAAGGAATTTTTAGCTATGTCACTTACAAGAGATAAAGTTGGAGGATCACATTGTCTTCGATTGTTCCATCTATTAGGAGTTAACATTGTTACATATTTATTTGATCTATTATTCACTAATAACACTTGTTGTTTGGTTGTTTTCTCATGACTCACATCTTATTAATAAGTTTTCAAGTTTTTTTTGTTGCCTAGAGTCTATATCCCAAGGACTAGGCACTAGGTCTTGCTTAGATTTCCATTTTAAATCTTAAAATACAAAAACAATATCATTGTGAAAATCTATTTTCTTAGCATTTAAAGGACAGTTTTGTAGGCTTCTCAGGGATTCCTCCCTTATGTTGGAGGAGAGCCGATCTTAAGTGAGAAGGATGATCACCAAGGTGACAATGGGTGACATCCTCAAGTAACTTTGGGGTTTGTAGTTGATAATTGAACTTATTTTTTGAAGCACAAGTTTCAAAGGTAACAATGAAGTGCTTTTCTCCTTGGATTGATGGAATGACTTTAAGCACTTACTCCATTTCTTAACAAACAATCCTTTGGATGATGTTATGACTCTTTTTATTTTGAGAAAGAAGCTTCCACGAGAGATTTGAAATCTTCTGTGGCTGCATCAAAGGCTGGATTAGAGGACGAGAGGGAGCCACCCTTCCTCAGGGAAGTCATGGTTGTCCCTAAGAAAAGAGAACTTGAGAGAGAGACCCTATTTGTATAATGAGGTCATCTGTATTAATTGTAGGATTTGAACAATCAAATCTAGCTTTAACAAGATATTCTATATCATTTTTGAACATGCTCAATACTCCCAGGTGTAGGTAGGAATTATCCCCTTGAAAAGTCATGGGCCTACTTTTCCAAGGGAAAACAATGGCACACAACTATGACTCCAAGGATTTATATTCACTAGCATTTCCCTTTATGAAAATTCTTGTTTTTCACCTTACTTTTTTTCCTTAAATCTCATTTTTGACGTATTCTTAGAACTGTGTGTGGGCCCCATGGCATGAAACTAGAAATAAAGTTCAAAAAAAAAAGTTAAGCAACTATATTTTTAAGTGAAAGAAAACTATCTTCAAAAATGACTATGTTCTACCTTATTTCTTGTCATATCATATAAAATTGATTTTTGGTCTTTGATTGAACAAAAAACTATATTTCCCCCCATTTTTTCTGGGAGCTGCCATGAACCTTGCCATTGAAGCCACTAAACTCTAATGATAATATTCATCAGATTTTGTTAAGTCATATGACATATAGATGGAACTATGGGTAATATGTGTGTATACATACACACAATTTCCTTGTTTCTTGGGTATTTGAAAATATATTTTAATTTGTATCTTCTGGGAATCTAGATTGTGCATCTATTTCCACATTCTAGGTGGTAGGATTGAATTAACCAATAAGTGGTCTAATTTTTTTATATATGCTAAATAGCTTATCAACTTCCTAAAAACTCAAATTTAAATCAATTTCAAATTGATGAGTTCTATAACCCTAGAATTCCACTACCATGATTTTGGCCCAATCCTTACCATGTAACCACTACTTACACATCTTCAAGTGAGTTAGTTCTAACAATAAATATAGAAACCTGATTCCAAAATGTGAATGTTTCACTTGGGACAATCTTTAACAATATCTGTTCTAGCTCTCTTAGCCACCTCAGGATCTTTGTAGATAATTAGACGCTTATCTTCAAAATTAAGTAAATAGTACTCATCATAATATGCCATGCTTATGCATATGCAAAAGTATGCAAATGAAAGTTGAGTTTGTCCTATCTCTTGACAACTCTCTTCTTGATTTGATTAGTGGGCTATAATATCTGATGATCTATTGAACTCTTTTGAGTCTGTTATCCCTGTCCTTATAAACATCTCCATACAAGACACATTTGTTTCAAGGAATCAAATCATACCCACTACTTGCTCCCAAAAAGAAAAATGAAAATAACACTCAACAATAATTGTGTTTAAAGGCTTTGCTAAAACACAAACCATCTATCTTGAAAAGTCTCATGTTTGTTGTGAGATCAGTCTAGCACAGTTAGAAGCTAGTTCCTATTTGACTTTCTCAATATGCTAGATAACAAGTTCTTATTTAAATTCTTTGCAAATTTCTAAATAAGAATACAAATGAAGAAGATCTGTAGTTTGAATATAATGATCAATCATTTATTTCTTTGAGTTGTATGAAAAGGAGTTTTATGTACATGTTTCTTTCTGAAGTTTGTAGCTAACTTCCTATTGAGATTGTGAACTTCAACCGTTGCTATAGGATGTTGAATTTTGATGAAACATTTGTGTTTTTTATATTCTCACCTTTTTCACATCAATTGTTGTTGTTTTTTTTCCTAGTTAAGAGTAACTATTACCGGGAAAAGTGTCTATTTAGAACTGCTCTATCCCACTAAGGTGTGACAGCTGCCTTAGAAACAAACAGAGAAAACTACTTTTGTATCTCCTTTATGAACTATAAACAAAGAGGAATAGGAAGAACCAACTAGTCCTTTTATCCAATCTCTCTCCTCTTTGACAGCTTCCAGCTACCTGCTCCCTTACTTGCCCAGCTTCACCAAGTACCTGTAAGATCACAGAAGAAGAAAACTATACAAAGACATGGATTTATATTCATAAATAACTTAGGATCAGATTTAAGTTAGCCATTCAAATGTAACAAGCATCAATGATACAAAAGCATAGAGGAGAAACTCAAATAGTTTTTATTGATATACAAGAAGATCCAGGAGGAGTTACAACCGATGATTCCTGACCCAGCATCAACCTCCCAGCAGAGAAGCCCCTCTTCACCTCCAACAAAGCATAGATCACCCAATTCTCTGATATGTGTCTCAAAACCAACAACAATTCCTTACAATGTGCAAAATTCCAACCTCCGGATCTCTGGGATGAGGGATCCATATATAGATGTATGCAAGGAGGATGAGTCAGCTTGTAATTTGATTAGTGGCTTCTCTCTATCAGTTCTTGCTTCCACTTGGAGACTGAAGGCCTCTTACTCATCCTTGGTCGAATTCAGTGAGGCAGGTGTCATAGGAGAAGATTCTGAAAGCTTCCATTGTCTCTCCACCTCGCGGAATGACACTGCCATTTGTCATTTCCCGCTCAATGCACCCTGGTAGTGCATTTAGGTGTGTTGCAACGCACCTAGCCAGTGGATTTAGGTGCTATGAAACGCACTTAGCTAGTGGAGCAGCTGAAATGATCCTGTTTTGACTTATTCTGAGCAGTTTCTAGTGGAGAACTTCTGGGAGAAGCTGTAATTTGTTGACCTTGTTCCTTTAGGGGTTAGAACAACACTTTTAGGGACTTAGGAGCCCTTGGTTTATGGAGATTTCATGCTTGGAGCTTCAAGGCACAAAAATGTCTATAACAGTTGCCCCCTAAAGTATGAGGCCGTTTATCGGGTGAAATTCTTTATTATGAGGATCCGAAGTTCTTTCAATGCTGGGAGGAGACCTGTAATAAGATACAATACAATACATTATCTTCATACTGTTTTCATGATCTAGCTGAGGCAGGCATTCCCATGCTTAGCTTTATAAATTCATTTTCATGTACATAGGACAGACAATCGTCTGATGGTAGACTGATGATTCTGATAGAGCCATCATCCTTTTGGTAGGATGATTATCTGTGCTGCAATGCTGTACATTTGAATGTCTTTATTTCCCTGAATATATATCGCAGCCCGGATGGATGAAACTAGATCCGGGGTCTTCAATCTCGTCCGATCTTCACTCGAAGTACAAGTCGATCCATGTGAGAAATGTTTTGAAGTCGAACATGGAAAGACATCGCCTGATTACCAGTCAATGATGTAAACTGTTAACAAGCGCGAGAGGAATCACCGATAATGATAATGATCCTCAAGGTACTGCAGTACAATTCACATGGTGTGAATAAAGGACTTGGCGTCAAACACCATGCAAAATCTTTCGGTCGAAGGTCATTGATGTAAACCTGTCGCTGGAAGTGAGAAACTTGCCATTGAGGCATGCAAGCTTCAAAGTACTGAATGGGGTGTTCCTAGACCAACTTCTTGGATAATGAGCTGATGTCGACAAGAAGTGATCCGTCATAGGAGGGCCTTAATGAATCCCACATCAATGACACAGAATAGAGCAAATGATTTTCATAGAGGTGAAAACGATCTGATGATATATGGTTCAGGGTGGCGGTCATGAAAGAATGGAGTATAATGTATGGTAGTGGGTGGAACACAGGTGGCCTTTCTGGATGACTTCTCTTGAACATGTCGGCGACACTTATGTGATGGATTGGTAGCATTAACCCCAAATGTGGATGGTATGGCATGACCATGGCGATGTGACCGGTGAATGAAACAACCCAACCCGACTCGGGCACGGAGTGGAAGTGTCATGTTCAAGAGTGACTTGCTACCAATAAAGATTCTTTGAGTTTTCTTCCTATTTTTTCCCCAGTCATTGCTGACCAGTACCTATTTATTTTTGTCAAGCTTGAGGAGGATAACATATTCTTTTTCTATAATTTTCCCTTTGGGCAAACCCATCGCTATGTTTTAACGAGCCTAGCGATAGTGAAACTCGTTCTCCTCTAAAGACAAGTTTGTCATTATTAACCTTTTTAACGAGTTTAAAGGCAAAGATAACTCGGTCCTTTTCATTTTTAGAGAGTCTGAAAAGGTACGTAAAGGTAACTCCAAAATTCCTTTTTCATCATCTAATCCCTTAAGTCCGAAAAAGTATAAAACAATACAGAAGGGATGAATATTCGATAGCTTTAACGAGACGAACAAAACAAGCGCTCGATCTTTTTGTGTAATAATCCCTCAGGTCCAAAAAGATTAAAATATAGAGGAGGGATAGCACTTCCTGTCCCTTTAACGAGCTGGAGAGGCCAATGGCTCGGCAATCTTTTCATATTTTACGAGTCAGTTGAAAAGAGCTTAAAGAAGACTCGTCTTTTGAGGAACGAGTGATAAAATGGGTAGCAGCTGATTCCAGGTAAGGTTTGGAATTTTCCAATCACGGAAATGTCACAAGGATGGCTAGTGAAATCACTCTTCACAGCTGTTCCTCAAAATGTGTAAACAATCAAATGGAGGTGAATGATCGGCCAATGAAAAAGTGGAGGTGACGGTGCAAACACGACCAAGGCTTTAATGGCTGAAGTACTACATTCACGGTGGTTATTTACCAGGGAATAGTTCATTTTTTAACGAGCTTAAACGCGGGTGGAAACATTTGCTCGGTCCGGGTTTATTTTTTAACGAGCTTGAACCTCGCGGTAACACTGCTCGATTAATCTAGTCATATGATAAGAATGTCTCATATAAAAACGACAATTTTTAGAGTTTTGCCCCACATCCTTTCTTTATGCAAGTTAGGAAACGACTAATCCAAAAAACAGATAAATAATTGCTCTTTGCTTACACTCCAAAAGGTTTGCATGCCCCCAGGTATAAAACAGAGTTTCAAGGTTACCTCTACTTCTTTCTGCCAAAACATTTGTTTTACCGAGAGAGGCCTACCTCTTACAGGTTACCCAAAGATTGTTCTATTCACACTGCAAACAAAACACTTCTTCGGCGATGTCTATCGAAACAAACAAAGGTGAGCGATGATGCCCGCCAACTTAAATAACTTTGACAAGAGAATCCTGTACTAGAATAACCCCCTCTTCCAATAATGGACGGGGGTACTGTCATGCGGAAAGAGTCAATTTTGCGGACAAAACCGACCTCCCTAGAAGTTAAGGATTTCTAGTGACAAACAAGACAATTAAACACTATCTTTCCCTAAATATGCATTTAGAATACAAGTAATCAGGTGTTTATAACATACCTTTAGTCCAACGCTTTGTAGCAGTCCAGCCTCGCTGATCCAGATGAGCTCCTCCTTCTCTTCGAAACCTGCATTCATTAACAAGCAAACGATTACATAACACCTGAATAACTCATAAAATAAAACATATTCATCATAAAGACCAAGGAGTATATGAAACAAATTATGTATAACAACTTGTTGAGAAAAATGAGCTTAATTGTATTAAGTGGAAACAAAAGAAACCATTACAACCATTGCCTTGGTGTTGTGCAGGTCCCTCCCAGGGTCCAGCAAGAGTTCTCCTTTACTTTGATCAGCTCACCCACTTCCAAATGAAGCTAAGAAAGGATGGGAATCTCTCCTCTCAAACTCTATAAGGGAGTCCTAATTCCAGCACCATCTACCCTTATGAATGTTCAGCTTTCAACCTCCCCTACCTTTGGCTCAATGCCTGTATTTATAATTCTTTGGAGGAAGTTAATCAGGTCCACCATGAATGGGATAAGCCCCTCTTTCAATGGGATAGCTCCCCTCTTCATGGGATAAGTTCCTCTTTCTTTGGGATACATGAACCATCTGGAGGCGCTCAATACATGTCAAACCATCTTCTAGAATGCTCTAGATTTGACCACAAGTAACTTTTTTGAAGTAAAACGCGCGCCTTTTGACCTTTACAGGAGTACGCACCCACCCCTTTACAGACAGAGCGTACAGGTACGCAGGTATTGTGAACTTGAGGTGCGTACACGCAGGTAAGGCTAAGAGAAAATGCGTAACCAGAGTTAATTGACTTTTAAAGGACTTTCTCTCTTTCTTGGAGTTTGACATAAGGAGCAGAGGTATAAGACTTTCCAAGGAGGATAGTATGAAAGTTGATGGAGCCATACTAACTACAAATAGTCATGGTGACAAATTTTAGTGTAACAGATTGCCCCCTAAAGTGCGAAGCTTGTAGTAGATTAGGGTTTCATATCATCTAGGAAGGGTGAAGTACTTTATCATTTCAAGGATTATCTTGTGGAGAGCCCAGTCAGAACCTGAAAATATTCAACACAAAATATATAAGATCATATCATCGCTGAGGTAGGAATTCCCATACTCAGATTGAAAACTTTAACTAACAAACTAACTACTGCTCTGATATAGGAATGATTTCGTAGTACATCATAATCATAGACTCTTGTAGACACAGTATGGATGCAGCCATCTGTTTATGATTAGTCTACTGTACAATGAATATAAAACTCCTCGCAGCCTGGATGGTGGAAACTAGATCTAGGGTCTTCATTTCTACTTCCCGAAAAGGTACGATTCTATCCATGCGAATAAATGAGTTGATGTCGAACATGGTAGAAACCACTTGATTACCAGTTAATGATGTAAACTGTTAACAAGTGTGAGAGAGACCACCAGTGATGTCAATGGTTCTCAAAGTACCCAGTACAATCCATGAGATGTGAATGAACGAGTTGATGTCGAACATTTCACGGAATCCTTCGATCAAAAGTCAATGATGTAAACCGTCGTCAAAGGCGAGAAACCTGCCATTGATGCATGCAGATTTCAAGGTACTGATGATTTCTAGGTCATCTTTCTAGATAATGTGCTGATGTCGATAGAAAGCGACCCATTGCAGGCAAGACCACAACACGGAATCATAAATCAAGTTGAAGAAATGTAGCAGTAAGGACTGACTCAGGGATGGTCGAGATGGATGACAGGTATTTTGTAGATCAATGGTTTATTTGCAGTGACCTCTTGAACACATAACGACACGACAAATGGTTTGGTGACAATTGACCCAAAGTTAATACCCGGAATCGGTTGAAGATTTTCAAAGTGGTTTAATAAACTGTTAGGGAAAGGATTTCCCAACCCAGGTGAATGAAAAGTGTCGTGTTCAAGAGTGGTGATAAGGTTTCTTCTGAGACAAAGGATAACAAATAGGCTCATTTTTCTCTCTTTTCCCCCACCATTTCTGGCAAGTACCTCTTTATTTTTAAACAAGCTTGAGGAGGATAACATATGCTTGATTATAAGCTCATCCTTCGGATGAGTCCAACTTAATTTAGATTCGAACCCTAAGAAGGAGTGGTCCGTTCCTGTTTGTAATCGAACAGGTGCTTTACTGTGAAATTTTAACGAGTCCAGTATAGGAGAAACTCGGCGTTTTTCAATTTTACGGAGTCTGAAAAACTTAAGAAGACTCCAGGGTTGAACTTTTTCGTAAATTTGTGTCTCCCAAGCCCGAAAAAGTATAAAATAATACTTGAGAGAACCGCTTGATCTTGCGACCAAGGAGTACTTTCATGATTAGTGTCTTTGACCTGAAAAGTAAAAAGCGATCAAGGACACGTCGTTTTATTTCCAGTATCGAATTTGAAACGACAAAAATCCGGCAATCTTTTCCTGTTTTTACGGTCGGAAAAGGGCTATAAGGGGACCGTCTTTTAATTCCGTTTTAACGAGTGTAAAAGAAACGCTCGGCAATCTTATCATGTTTTAGGAGTCAGAAAAGGGCTTAAAAGATGACTCTGATGTTTTTGGATCGTAAAAGATGACAATTTTCCCTGAAAATCTTTTATCCTGCACAAAAACCAACACATTACTCATACCTGTTTAAAGATAGATAAAAATACTTTGAAAAATACCTTTTCATGGTGAAAAATAAACAAACTTACCATTTATTTACCCAAAAAACCTTTAAAAAGGGCTTTTACCAATTCATTTTTACCATTTTACTGTTGAGGAGAGAAAAAGGGCTTTTGGCAAGAAATTTCCCGTGGACATTGCGGAGAATCTGACCGTCGAAATCAAACGCCGTCTCTTTCAGGTATTCTAAAACATCCTCCTCTTCATTTTCATCCATTTAGAATTCATTTTTAGGCCCTAGTTTCATTTTTTGGAGGCTTTGGGGTTTCAAGGTCCGCTTTTCGGGGTGCGCAGGTGTTCCACTGGTGACCTGCTTACCCCGACATTTTCTCAGTTGGGAAAATGCCGGGCGTACGCAGCTTGCCTTAAGAGAACCTGCGTACATATGCTCTGTCTCTAAAGGCGGGCTGCGTACACCGCGGAGAGGATTTTCAAACCCCCATTTCTCCAAAATGGACCAAATTTTTTTAATTTTATGGACTCTAACAGATGTTTTATGGTGTAGATTTCCCACCATGCTTGATTGGCGCGAGAGAGAACACGAAGATGTTGATTTGGCTGCCGTTAATCACCAACCTTCCATTGATGCTTTGAAGGCATGCGGTCTTTACAAATACTGGGCCATACCTGGCATGAGGGCCCAGGTGCGCTTTCTAGAGTGGCTGGTTGAAAGGTGGAACATTCAGGATCAGTGCTTTTACATTGGAGGGCACCAGCTCAAGATAGAGACCTCAGACATTTATTTTCTCACTGGTTTACCCAAGACGGGCGAACAATTGACTCTGTACGGGAATAGGCCGGGTAGCCAGTCCATCACTAGTCTCCGTCTAGAGTGGTGCAATAATCAGAACCAGGAGAAGGCGATAGAGATCAAAACTATATCCCGACCTGAACTTATGGTAATTGCCTTTACAGTTATAAGAATTTGCGGGGCTGTCGCTTTGCACATTACCACTGGATCCCAGATGCGGATGGCGATTGATTGTTATCGAGGCACCATTTTCAACTGGTGTGAGGCTGTGTTGGCCAATTTAAAGGGCCAAGTGACTAGGGCAAAAAACGGGCAACTAAAGACTTTTGGTTATGGGCCTTTAGTTGTGAGTTTTGCTCTAGAGAGGGTTCCAATGCTGATCCCGCAGCATCTCACTGTTGAGGTTGGGCTTCCTCGAGAGCCTATGTTGATGCGATGGGTTGCGGTGATGGCCCGTCATCCTGACGAGGGAGCGGGAGTAGTCCGATTTTCTCCGGAGTACTTTCACTGGTTAGAGGACCAGGTCTTTTCGATACAGGATTTTCCTTATGCCGGAGTTAATTTTCATGGAGATCCGGACATGGTTCTTCCACCGGGAGAACAATGGAATGACACAGGTAATTCGTTTTTCACAAGTTTTTAAATTATCTATTTTTTGTTTTTATATCGTCTCAAAACTGACAGTAATAATTCTCAAAATGCAGATGTAGGCCCACGGCGTCCAACCAATCTCCGGCCTTTCGAGAGGAGACAACCAGTTGCACCGATACCGGTCCCACAGGACGAGGCTACAGAGACCTTAGCTGAGTTGGAACAAGACCTAGAGCGTCTGACGACAGATATACCAGAGACTACTATAGATGATATTCCTATCAGGCTTCAACGCTATGTAGTCGGAGTCCCAGGACCTTTTAGGAGGTTCTTGTGTAGGGTAGCCCGTGCAATGGTGTCATATAGGGAGCACCACCAGTGATTGGATGGTCATTTTTGTAGACACATGTGACATTTTGCTCTTTTGTACTTATCATTTTTGCCAATCACAAGGTGTTTTGCAACCTATGATCGAAGACGATGTATTTTTGACACACTCCTATCTATATATATATCATTATTACCGGCTTATTTTGTTAAACATGTGTGATGAAATGTTTGTAAATTTACATGTATGATTACTGCAAATGTCTATTTAACATTTGAGAAGCAATTGCATCTGCTAATGTATTTAAAGACCTTGGAATATGCTGATATTCAATGTAATCAAATTCACGTTCCAAGAGATGCACTCTCAAAAATAACCTTAATAACACTGGATTTCTAATGGCATAGACTCTATTAAGCTGTAATACAACGAGTTCAGAATCTAACCTCACTATCAAACTCCGAATCCCAAATGAAATAGATTCAGACAATAACTCAATCACTGCACTGTATTCTGCAATGTTGTTTGTTGTTTGACCGAGGCTCACCCCATGCGTGGAAACTAACTCGTCAGAGGGCGAATAGATAACCCAAGCTGCGGAAGAGATATTCCGTGTACTACGACAAGCACCATCAGCGAATCCAATATACGTTTGGAGAGGCGTGGACATCTGCAATATCAAGAGTAAAACCAAGATAAGCTAGAATAACGACGAAAAACACACTCTCTAAGCTAAGCACATTGTCTAAACTAACAAACACACCAGCTAGAAAGAAAAACCTAACCTAAATAAAATCTCCATACCCATCATTTAAGCATAATACCTCTTTAGGTAAAGTCCATTTCTGGGTTTACCCAAGGAGTATCCGTCAAAGTCTACCAGCTCATAGGCCCCTTTTGCTAGCTTTCGCTTAACAATATAGGGCCCATGCCACATAGGAATGAATTTTCCAGCACCTAATTTATCATTAGCTTGATCATATAATAACACTAGGTCTCCTTCCGAAAAATTTCGAAGGGTCACATTTCGATCATACTGAGCTTTCATACGTTTTGCGTGAGGCTCGATCGCCAATGCAGCATCACGTCGAGTCTCATCTAATTGAGCTAAGTATAATAAACGCTTCTCCTCTTCGGAAGTAGCTGGAAGTAATTCGATGGCCATTTGCAGTGACGGGATTTCGCATTCAATGGGCAGCACAGCTTCCAAACCATAAACTAGTTGGAAAGGAGTGAACCCTGTTGATGTTTTCACTAAGGTTTGGTATGCCCAAAGCACTGAAAATAACATGTTGTGCCAATTTGATCGATGAATACCAATGATTCGTCGGATCATGATAACTAAAACTTTGTTGATGGACTCAACCAGACCATTCGCTTGTGGATAATAAGGAGTTGAGCTATCGTGACGCAAACCAAGCTGGCCTGTAAGTTCTGTCATCATAATGTTTCGAAAATGGCGCCCATGGTCAGTGATTATCGCTTGTGGGACACCAAACCTAGCAATAATGTGATTGAATACGAAAATTGCAGCTGTCTTGCCGTCTGCCTCGAATGTAGGCATCGCCTTGGCCCACTTAGTAAAATAATCAACTGCAAGGATGATATACGCATGCCCCCAGCTGAGTGAGGGTTACATGTAATAAAATCGATACCCCCATTTGGCGAAAGAACCAATGACAATTATAGGGTGGAGAGGAGCAGGTGGCGCGCGCATCTTTCGATCAAATACTTGACAGTTGTGGCATTTTCGGACAGCAGTAATACAATCTTTAAATAAGGACGGCCAGAAGTAGCCAGCGCGCAATATCTTTTGGGCTGTGGCATACCTAGACATATGACCGCCACACACTCCAGAGTGACAGTCATTCAGAACCCTTTCAGCTTCCTCGTGAGTTAAGCAACGTCGAAAAACCAAATCCGCCCCACGACGATAAAGAGTATCTCCAATAATTTTGTATTGTTGGGACTGGAATCAAATTTTCCGACGTTCCGACTTTGAAACTTCGGGCCGAAAGGATTGGGTTTGGAGATAGATGACTATATCTCCATACCACGGATCTAAAGTGCTGATTAGAAACAAAGATTCGTCCGCAATGGGCTCCTCTGCCACAGTTTCCATGTCAGCACACGGGAAGTCACACATTAACTCTGCAAAGATTAAAGATTTCTTAGACTTAGATTTCTCAAACTCCAAGTCGAACTCCTGTAGGATAACTATCCATTTGGACTACTTGCCCCCTAGCAATTGTTTAGTCAAAATATAGATCATAGGGTTGCAATCCGAAATGACTGTAGTTTTACGGAGTAAAATGTAGTGACGAAATTGTTGGACAGCTTGAACGGCTGCCAGTGCCAATTTCTCCACATGTGAGTATTTTAGCTCAGTTGGATTTAACATCCAACTAAGGTAATATATCACATGTTCCATTCCGAATTCATCTTCCTGAACTAAGACCATTCCAATGGTGGAATGGGAGGCGACGAGATACAAAAAGTAATCCTGGTTGTAGTTGGGAGGGTGTAGCAATGGTGCATGGGTCAACGCGTGCTTGAGTGTATCAAAAGATTTCTGAGCTATCTCATCCCAAGAGAATTGAGTGTTCTGTTTCAACAACCGAGTGAAACCATTTGTAACCTCGGCGTAGTTAGGAATGAATCGGCGTAAAAAGTTTGCTTTCCCCTGCAAACTTTGGAGTTGGCGAAGACTCGAAGGAGGAGGCAATTTGATGATAGCTTCTACCTTCGAGGGATCAACGCGAATACCGGCTTTGGAAACTACAAATCCTAGCAATCGTCCCACTTCTATACAGAAGACACATTTGTGTGGGTTCAACCGAATTCGATAATGCCTACACCTCATAAAAATTGCTCGTAAATGGACAAGGTGATCAGCTCGACGTAAAGAATGAGCAGGCAAATCATTGAGATACGTTTGCACAATGTGTTTGATGTCATGAAATGCATAAGACATCGCCCTTTGAAAATTTTCTCCGACATTCTTAAGCCCAAAAGGTAATTTTCAATACGCAAATGTCCCCCATGGACAAATGAAAACCATTTTTGGTTGATCGGCAGGTAGAATATTGATTTGATTGTAACCGAAAAAACCGTCCATAAAGGAAAAAATTTCACTGCCGGCATAATCATCAATTATTTGATCGATATAGGGTGTTGGGTAGTTGTCTTTTGGACAAGCTCGATTTATATCCCTATAGTCGATGCATATTCTTATTTTTCCCTGTTTGTTGTTAACCGGAACAATATTCGATACCCAATTTGTTAACGGGATCGGATAAATGAAACCTGCTTTCAACAACTTCTCAACTTCTGCTTTAATTGCAGCCGCTTTTCGTGGGTGAATCTAACGCAAACGTTGCCGGACGGGTTTAGCGTCCGGGTAAGTCTTGATCTCATGGACAACAATGGAGGGATCAATTCCTGGCATTTCCTCATAGGACCAGGCAAACACGTCGCAGAATTCTTGAAATAGGGCCTTGTATGTTTGAATTTCGTCATCTGTACACGAGGCACCTATATGAATGTTCTCAACAATTCCGGGCTTGACTGAAATGTCAATGGGAATAGTTCGAGAAATGTTCCCCAAATTCAGCTCTGAATCAGGATGTTTCATTGGATTCTGAGCTTCTTTGACATATTCAGCTGTAAAAATTGATGAGAAATCATTTTCAAAACTATCATCCTCAGGTAAAAATGAAGATCTGTGATGGAGATCTTCCCATGGTAAATCGTTTACACATAGGACTTCACGAAGTTGCTCGTCTAGTGACACAACTTCGGGAAATGCTATTAACTCCGAGGTTGACGTGAAAAGTGATTCCTGACGGACCACACTCATTTGGTCGATTTTGGTTGAACGCGGGTCGGTAAAAGACTGCACGGCTTCATAGGCAATTTCATATGGACTTAAAGGCATAGCATCACCAAATGAGTCTATTTCAGATTCAGAAGGGACGATCCAAGGATCGTCATAGACAATAGACGATCCAATCATATGAATGGATGCAAATGAAGACATGGCATTGATTGGAGGAAAAGGAAAAGTTCCTAGTAAACTGGAATCTTTAACTAATCCTACTCCAACATCCTTATAAGGGATAGTCGTTTTACCGACATGCTGGATACTCTCTGAAGAGGCTGGGTCGGACGAAAAGTAAGCCAGCTAGTCTATTGTTACGATCTTGCCATTATGTGGAAACTTTATTACTCGGAAGACCGATGAAACGACCGCTGTCATAGCATAAGACCAACTTCGACCCAAGAGAAGGTTGTAGTCTAGAGGGGCATCAACCACCTCCACATCCAGACTAACGGTTTTCCCTTCAACCCCTATAGGCAAATCCTATAGAATGCCGAACGGATGAAACCCACGGCCATCAAAGGCCTTAAGAATTTTCGGGGATTGATTTAGTGAAGGAGAACCAAGCGATATCCAACACTGTATCGACATAATACACGTGGAAGCTCCCTCATCAATTACAGTCCGATGAATAGGCCTGTTTTTTACTGTCACTGGGATCTGGAAAGCCATCTGATGAGGCAAACACGGTGTACTATTTTCTAGATCAAAGATTATTAGGTTCGGGTCCTGAACATCAACAGCTCATATAGCCGACAAAAGTAATTTGCGTTGTGCTGGGCATGATTGTAGCACTTCCAAAGCCGACATTGCTGAGGGTGAAACAGCTAAGTCCTCAACAATGTTATAATTCTGGGCCGCTCTCGCATGAGGATTGAAAGCAGACTTTCGAAGTATACCCTTGGCGGGCGGTTTGATTACTAAGTCCGGGTTAGGTTTCTCGATCTGTAGTGAATCGGAACTAGGAGCTGAGGTTGATGGATTAGAATGAGAAGATTCTGCTTCTTTGCCATCAACAGGATGTTTACTACCATAATCTTGCGATCGAGTCGCAATCCGTACATGAGACATCATCAATATGGGTTCTTCACTGGCACTCGAGGAAGAACCTATCATCTTACTCTCCTGCTTTGGAAATGGATCTTTCAAAACAGCAGGAGTTGGGGAACCTTTGACGATTTTCACAACCTCTGCCCGATGAGGGCAATCTCTTGTAAAATGATCTTTTTCACAAATAAGACAAGGATAACGAGGTTTGCGCTTTTCGTCATTTCCGACTTTTCAGTTTTCTCCTTTGGAGTTTTGACTGCTTTATTCTTCTTCTTGCATTTCTTTTTCCCACTGTTTTTTGATTTAGCCGTAGATGACTCTATAGCATGAATATCGGCAGAAACTTCAGCAGAAGATTCTCCTGTCGGGGAGTCTGGTAAGGTTATAATCGGAGAAGAATTCTTTGAGGACTTCTTCTTACTTTAGTGTTCACCGTGCCAATCATGCCATCAGCAGCATGAGATCCCGAAGGAGCAGCAACGATTTGATTTGACTTAGGAAGATCTGGGATCTTTTCGTGTAACGTACCTGACTAAGTATAAACTAAGTCAAGGTACTGCGCTTGAGCAATCACTTGCTCCTCAGTAACTACTCCGGCCTTAGCTACGTCTTCAGTAATCTTTGGTAACAATGATTTAACAAACCATTCACCTAAGATTTGGTTCGGGATAAAAACTTTCACTAATCGTCTTCGACGTCTCCATTCATGAATATGATCGGAAATATAGGTGGACGTCGTTTGTTTTAATGAAGTTAGTAACTCCGTGCCATTATCATATCTGACCGGCAACTGAAAATGAGTTAGGAACGAGGTAGCTAACTGGCTAAAATTATAAAAAGAGGCCCATGGTAACTCAATGTACCACTTGGCCGCGAGACCAATGAGTGTACGCTGGAAAAGACGTAAGCGGATCGAATCATCTGAGATGGAATTAGAGGCACACCAGAGGTGGTAAGTCATCACATGATTTGACGGGTCCTCTCCAGACTTACCTTCGAACTTGGGTATGTCACTGGGCAAATTATTTGGCATTGGCAGCCAAAACGGAAGATAATTTATTGGATCGTTCGTTAGGCACGACAAGTATGGTAAATCCAAAGTTGCGATAAATGGTAATTGTCGATTAGGATCCCTAAAACTCTGGGTCACAAGACCAGTTCCAGGAGGAGGATATCTAGGATAACTAGGAATAGGAATCGCGTTCGGGATATTGTATCCTCCTGGAAAACTAGGATTAACCAGACCGTACTGGGGTTGTTGTGGTTGTTGATAAGTGTACCCAGGATACGGTTGATACTAGTAAACTGGCTGTTGGACAGCAGGACCGAATTGGTACTATCCCTGGTACGGTTGATAAGTGAATTGTGGTTGACTTGTGACAACCGTACTTAAACCAGGTTGTCCTACATGCATCTGAACCGTAGTTTGAACCGTAGATCCAGAAAATGGTAAAGATGTCTGAGGAGTAGTTACAGAGACAGTAGAAACCGGAGCTGTCGATACTCCAGAAGTAAGTGTGATAGACTGAACAGATGTCGCAGTAGTTGCAGCAGTCGTTTGAGATGGAGTACTAGGTGCAATAGGACCAGACTGAGAAACTACCGAAGGTACAGAAGTTTGAACATTAGACTGGACTGGTTGCTGGGGTGAACCAGAAACTAAGGGTTGTCCAGTTTGAGATGACAACTGTACACTTGGCTGCAATACCTGTTGAACTTGCGATGGATCCCACACTATGTTCATTCCGGGGTATTGACCCATGACAGGTTGAGGATATTGAGATCCGTAACTAGGTTGAGCGTAGGATTGATAATTGAAAGGTACATTTCCCATACCTTGAACATAAGATTGACCTTGGGGTGGTTGGTAACCTTGACTCGAGTACTGACCTTGGGGTAGATACCCTTGAGGTAAGTACTGATACTGGGGTTGACCTTGAGGTATAAATTGATACTGAGTTTGACCTTGGGGTACATATTGAGGCTGGGGTTGACCTTGAGGAATGTATTGCACCATGGGTACATACTGTCCTTGAGGTTGCCCCCCAGACGCAATTTGTGTACCTAGAGGTTGCCCCCCAGGCGTTAATTGAGGTTGCCCCCCAGGTGGTAACTGGCCACCTTGAGGTTGAGAACTGGGAATTGAACCTGACATCATGTAAATGTCTCCTACGCTCAACGGTTTATTACCATTGTTTCCAGTTAATAACCCATGTTCAATGGGTTGAGGAGATGCTCCTGCAAAAGTACCAGAAAGTGACTGATACCCAGAGGGAACAGAAGGACCGCCGTACAAAAAAGATTCAGGTGATTGAGTAAACATAGACGACTGACCAGACATATTTACAGGAGTATAAATACTTCCAGGTGGATAAGGAGTACGAGGTGGAGAAAAACTTGACCCTGAGTTGTCCAAATAATTAGTTAACGAAAGATACCAAGTAGTACTTCTAGGTGGACTGTAAAAAATGGATTCACGCTCCCTTAGATCAATAGTAGGTTGATCTTCAGGGATAGGGACACCTCTTTCTTCTTCTGGAGCAAGTTCTTCAATAGCTATCAAACCAGAAGGAAGATTTTCGGTGATGACTCTTTCTACCCTAGGTGAATCAGGAGCACTAGAAGTCGGAGTAACAGGTTCAGATATCTCAGGTTCTTCGCCTATATCACTAGTAGATGAAAAACTACCAGCAAGCTCGGAAACTTCAATAGCTTCAGGATTATAACCTATTTCTAGACTTTGGTAATCAGGATGAACTACCAACGAAGACTCTCCTTCTTCAGGTGAACCTACTTTACTGCCACTAGGAGTTACAAGGAATTTCAAACCTTCATAATGACCCAGAACTTCTTTAGGAGGTTGGCCTCGAAGTCTACGAGACCTCCTCAACAAATCAGCCACGGTTACAACCTCAGGAGACTGGCCCCGAATTCTAGGGGACTGTCTCGGTAATTCAGCCACAGTTAAAAACTTTTAACTACTGCACACGCAAACAAAGTAAAATCTCAAAGCAAACCACCTAAAGTCTCTAAAGAACCAAACAAATTTGAATCACATGCCTAAAGAATCTAGGGCGTCAAACCATGCACAAACAGTAACCTTTCTGACTGAAAACACTAGTTGGTGATGAAGCCCAACATCGCCGAATTCAGTACAGAAGTGGTGGGTGGAACAGTTACCCCGGCAGCCTGCTTAATGAATAGACTGGACCAAGTTCCTCCACTTTAACCGTCTCGAGTGAAGTGAACCCCCCATAAAATCCAAGTGAGTCTAGCCGACGTCTGCTCCAGGTACAGTGGGATCTTCCCTCCATCGTCACCTTGGATAGAACCCTAAAGATAATGGCTACTAAGGTCACCAACAGCAACAAATACACCTGGGGGAACAGTCTACGACCCGATAGCACGTAAGGGCAGAGTAACAAGCTCAATCCCCTTGCCGGCTCCTTGACAATAATCCAAGGTTTACCCACACGTGACCCTAGGCTCCTCGATAATAATCCGAGGTTTACCGTTTGTAGTACGTGCATATCTGGCGTCTTTCCCAATGAAGGAGGATTGATCCCCTCACTGGTTCAGACACGGTCTCATGCTTCTCCTTTAAGAGGAGCTTTCCCAGAGCATAAATGTAACAGTTGGATTTATCCTTCCACAAGATGAGCTACTTTTTTGGTTTTGTTGTCTTGGAGAGTTAATTACTCTCCTACTCCAAGACACTAGCCTGATCTATATTGGTGTTTCAGAGCCCTAGTAAATAAAAAGTTACTAAGTTAATTTTACTTTAAGCGTTAATTTTATGGCTTTTCTTTAGGACAAAAGGTAGTGGAGATGAAACTGATGGTGTGTAGACTTGACTCAAATCCACTAAAAAAATGCACCTAAGATGATTTAAACTATTTTTTCCTTTTTCAATGAATTCCCTAGCTAAGAGAGTTGGAGAATGCAAAATTTATAAAAACAACTTTCTTGGCAAAGACAATCAAAGAAACAATTTCTTTATCTTTTCCAAAGCATACAACACATGACCACTAATTATTTCACGAAAATTCCTTTCTCTTTCCAAAGATTTCAAACGCTACTAAAGCAAACTTTTTCAAAAGAGTTTTTTGTATTTTGTTTTTTCTATATTAACAAAGCATATAAAACTACTTTAACAAAAATCAAATTTAAAAAATATATGACAATCAAATCAATTTTACCTAAAAGCAAATCTAAGAGAAATTTACCTAAAAGCAAATCTAATGAGGAAAAAGCCTACAAAATATAATTCCAGGATGTTTTACTCAGTTACAATTCAACCAAGGACTAGTTCATGCAGAATCATAAACCAGTCAAAAACAAAAATCAAAATCTTTTGTTCTTTTTCTTAAGAATGAAATTCACAGCTTAACCAACAAACTTTCTCGAAATTCCGCAAAGAGACAACACAAAGGTAGGTTTCTCACAAAGGTGGATTTTATGAAAGGTCCGACTCCTAAGAAGACTGAAAAGACCAGGGATATCCGAGGTTTTTACAACTTCTAAAGCCAAAGTCACTACAAGACCAATTCAAAAATCAAACCTAGGGCTAGAACTTCTATGAATTTCACTAAAACCCTTGATGCTAACGAAACAAGCTTAGATGAAGATCTCTGACAGGTAACCAGTGGATCTGGCAGTAAAAACAAATTAAAAACAAAATCTAAGAGGCAACATGGAAAAAATTGGAATTTTATCAACTTTTGACAAGGTACATAGGCAACCTGTTTGCACAGGTGCGGCCACGCTCTATGCACAAAGCTGCAGTGCGTACAGGTATGCACTGTGCTTAACTCAGAGGGTGCGTACTGCTCTCAAAACCAAGAAAAACAAAAACTAACTTAACCCTAAGCTATTCCACCCAAATTCACAGTCAAATAGTAAAAAACCAGAAAGAAATCAACTTTTCTCAAATCAAAGCAGCAAACAAAAGAGAAATCAATCAAATCCATGGATTCCCCAGTGGAGTCGCCATTTTGTCATGCAGAAAGAGTCAATTTTGCAGAAAAAACTGACCTCCCTAGAAGTTAAGGCTTTAGAGTGACAAACAAGACAATTAAACACTATCTTTCCTTAAATATGCATTTAGAATACAAGTAATCAGGTGTTTATAACATACCTTTAGTCCAACGCTTTGTAGCAGTCCAGCCTCGCCGATCCAGATGAGCTCCTCCTTCTCTTCGAAACCTGTATTCACTAACAAGCAAACGATTACGTAGCACCTGAATAACTCATAAAATAAATCATATTCATCATAAAGACCAAGGAGTATATGAAACAAATTATGTATAACAACTTGTTGAGAAAAATGAGCTTAATTGTATTAAGTGGAAACAAAAGAAACCATTACAACCATTGCCTTGGTGTTGTGCAGGTCCCTCCCAGGGTCCAGCAAGAGTTCTCCTTTACTTTGATCAGCTCACCCAATTCCAAATGAAGCTAAGAAAGGATGGGAATCTCTCCTCTCAAGCTTTATAAGGGAGTCCTAATTCCAGCAACATCTACCCTTAAGAATGTTCAACTTTCAACCTCCCCTCCCTCTGGCCCAATGCCTGTATTTATAATGCTTTGGATGAAGTTAATCAGGTCCACCATGAATGGGATAAGTCCCTCTTTCAATGGGATAGCTCCCCTCTTCATGGGATAAGTTCCTCTTTCTTTGGGATACATGAACCATCTGGAGGCGCTCAATACACGTCAAACCATCTTCTAGAATGCTCTAGATTTGACCACAAGTAACTTTTTTGAAGTAAAACTCGCGCCTTTTGACCTTTGCAGGAGTACGCACCCACCCCTTTACAGACAGAGCGTACAGGTACATAGGTATTGTGAACTTGAGGTGCGTACACACAGGTAAGGCTAAGAGAAAATGCGTAACCAGAGTTAATTGACTTTTAAAGGACTTTCTCTCTTTCATGGAGTTTGACATAAGGAGCATAGGTATAAGACTTGCCAAGGAGGATAGTATGACAGTTGATGGAGCCATACTAATTGCAAATAGTCATGGTGAAAATTTTTAGTGTAACAGGTATAGACTAGGCATATTCTCCCGCGGAAACCTACTGTATACCCGAAGTTTTCCTGCCGAAGCAGACCAGGATGCATGCCCCCTGGGTTTCAGTCATATCCCTCCGAATTACTCGCGCTCATCGGGAGGATAGACTGGAGATCGAGACATTTCTTGCGTGAAAAGACCATTTAGGGATGGTATATGACTATTTGCTATGCGTGATCTGGGAAATGAAAGTTGATCTACGAGCTTGACCACTCTTCCTTCGTGCGGAAAACACATTACTCTAAAGAGTGAGGAGACAATTGCTTCCATGCAATAAATATAGTCTCGTCCAAGGAGTAGGTTATAATCCAAGGTTCCTTGAACTACCATTACGTTCATGCGAACTGTCTTCCTTCTCAATGTTATGGGCACATCGAGAAGGATCCCTAAAGGTCAACTGGTTCCTTTATCAAAACCTGTCAGATTTCTCATCTCAGGCAAAAGCGATGGCGAACCGAGCGCTTTCCAAGCAGTTGAGAAAAGGATACTCATAGAAGCCCCCTCATCTATGATGGTACCAGCTGTTAGCACTTGAAATTTCACCTCAGGCTGAAAAAGATAAACTCCAAGGCAACATCAAACCACTTAGCCTCGCAGCTAGCCCTACGGGGCAGGAGAGGGCTCTCTCCGGTCTATCTCGGTAAAGATCTTCAGCGGGCGAGATAACCAATAAGGAAACACTGATTTTAGGCTAGTAAACTGATAAAAAGGTTTGAATTGGGAAGTTTTAGGATTTTGGTGGAAAATCGGGGAAAGGCAATTTTGGGTGCGGGGATTGGACACTGTTTTTGCAAGGGGTTCTTTGGGGCAAGGTAGGAGACTGTATTGATGCCTTTGAATTAAGTGAATGGATAGGAATGACCGGTTAGGGGCTAAAGAGAGCAAGAAACCTTCAAGGGTTCTCTTTAGCCAGATGAAAACATAAATATTAAGCAAACTTAAAAGCAGAGCATGGCAATCATGAATTTTACTTTAACGCTTCATTTGCCTAATTTACAGAAGGAAAAGTAAGGAGATGATTCACATAACAAACTTACAAGTACAAAGAGAAACACACCAATACATGTAACCATAGGAATCCCAAAAAGGACTGCAAAACCCTGGTCTTTCTTCCTTTGCCAAAATTGCAGAGATACAATGAGTAATACAATAGAGCTTTCTCCCTCAAGAGTCCAACCATGAAAATGACCAAGAAAGTACATAATATAGGAAATATAACATCTTTCCTTGCCTCTAGGGGTCGAGCTCACTATCCTAGGAGCTGTTTCAACCAATTCTAAACTGAGCACTAAAAACTAGGCAGTCAAAACAACTTGCCTCTATAAGCTAGGAAACCAATTCATTCATTAAATTTTTGCCTATCTCATGAATGAATCTTCTAGAAGAGATAAATAAGTGTCAAAATATCATAAAATTACATCATTTACAACAAGGAAGATCAAAATCTACTCCAAAAAGTCAAATCCAGTAAAAACTGTGTTTTGCTGAGCTGTAGGTGAATTTCTGTGAAAACTGCCCAACACGTCGCGCCCTGATCCTGAAAACGTCATGCGCCTTTGGAGCTGCTTTTGAGGCACTTCCAGGTGTCCAAATGAGGCAAACGTGGGCTTGTTGGAAAGGTCTAGATGTCTAATTTCCAACCCAAGTGGAATTTCTAAATTTGGTTGCCATTTGTCCCTCCAAAATTGCAATCTCCCAAGACTGCTTCCTGTGTGTCAAAAAGGTGGCAGAAAGTCATTTTTTGCTTTTTTTTTTTACCTTCTGGAGGCTCAAAATTTGATGAAATCTCTTGGTAATTGCTGAGCAGGTGTATATTTGCATGAAAAATCCAAAAATGCTGAGTTTTCCCGAAATGGATTTGTCCATCGAAAAGGTCGCGCGCGACGCGCGATGTGTTGGTGGAGAAAACCTGTTTTTTGCCCAAAAATTCACAAGTGACCCAAAAATGCTCAAATTTTTTTGAAATTTGTGTTGGAGTTAAGTCATTTAGCATCATGCTCCTTCAAGGAAGCCTCAACCAAGATGTGGAGGGGATCGGGCCTTTTCCTTCATTTTAGTGCTTTGGCCAACCGTCTTTGGAGCACCTTCATTCTTGCTTTGCATACATGCATTTGGGCCCAATAGTGGTTCTTCATGTTCCAGAGCAGGTCCTTATCTTTGTTGGCCTTGGCCAGCAACCTCTCCAAATGAGCATTGACCTGGAGAAGCATAGCCTCTCGCTCAACAGGTACCAAATCACCGAGTCTCTTACGAGCCAAGTTGCGGTCTTCATGGATCCTCCGCAACTCATCAAGAGTGTGCTCATCTTCAAGTTGCTTGTTGTGCTGCTCTAAGTAGGTGATTGTCCAATTTTCCATTTCCAATCTTTGCTGCAATGAGTCATTTTCAGCCCTTAGGTGCTGGATGATCTCCTTTGGCTCTAGGCTAGGAGAACTGATATCAAGGTCAACAACATCTATGCCTGGATCACCTGATGGCCCCTCATCAATATTGGGCTTCTTGCCTCTCTCTTGTACCTGTGCTACTGTCGGAAGCGAGGCCCCTTCCACCTGGTGTGGAGATAACACTCGTGGTGCTGATGAAGAAGGTGAGACCCCTTCCACCTGGTGTGGAGAAAATACTCGCCTAGCTGATGCAAATAAGGCCCTGTGGCCTTTCTGATATGTGACCCATGGAGGGGAGCTGACATGTCTGGTCTCAGGAATATCATGCTGCTGTGAAGGCCCTCCCTCCTCATGAACAACCTCAGGGGGTGATGATGCTGGTGCTGTGAAAAAATCTCGAGAAATAAAATCCTCCCATGGGATACCCTGCTGAGCCAACTGATGTATGACCACAAGCTGGATCAAACCATAATGATAGATGCTCCTGTGTTGCTGTGCTGGGCTCTTTCTCTGCATCAAGGGCACCATCTTCTCAATATTCCGGCACATGAAAAATGGTATGTTCATCATCCGTACCCGTGTGAAATGCATCAACAAGCGAATATGGTACGAATACAAACATGAAAATCTGCCCTCACAGGTGAAATAGCGCATGATGAGCCTCATCAAGGGAGCACACTCATCCCTCAAAAATCTGAAAGGAAATACACCAGTCATGTACCTCATGTAGGCAGGTTTAATGTAGGGCTCATACTGAAATCTGTCCAATAGTTTGCGCTTGTTCCACTCTTCTCCCACATTGGGTATCCCTGTTGCTTGAGCAATAATTTCAGATGACAATATAAAATCCACCCCTGCAAGATTTACATGCCCATCATGCAGATGCAAAACAAACAAGCGGACCAATTCCCTATGGTGCTGAATTTGAGAAATCCTCTCGCAAAATTCATAACATGAGAGGTAGTGGAAACATGTGACTGCAAGTGGACAAGCCTGCAAATAGGTCAAAGAGGTGGGCTCCTCTCTCACATGGTGACCACTCTTACCACCCCTGTGAGGCCTCCTTTGTACCTCAACTTCTGGTGTTGACTCACGGTCATCACTTTGCTCATAGTCGGTTTCGGTTTCTGACATGGTTTCAAGAGCAAAGTGGCTGAAATGTACTGCTGCTTCTGCTCAAATGACCTGCTGTTTTTCCCTGTTTGAAATGTTGCTTCAAGGGGACAAATAACACAAGGGAGATGTTAGGGAAGGGAGACTTCTAAGGGGAATTAGGGAAAATACATGACAAAGGGAATTAAGGGAAGGAATCATGACATATACAACATCATACCATCATCATTTGCAAAGATTTTATGGGAAGTAGGGTTTAAGGTTATATTATTGGATTTTAGGAATATGGGTAGGGTGTTGGGCCTTTGATATTTTTTGGTAGGGAGATTAGGTAAAAATGATAAGGGAGATGGTTGGGATGTGGGGGAAAAAATGGGAGTGCAAGGGATGACCTTGAGAGCAGCAAAACAAAACCCTATCTCTACTTGCATTTTGACATTTTTAAAGCAAATATACATGAACTTCTCATTTCAACTTGATGGCATTAAAACACATTTCCCATGCTCATTTTTCTTTATCAAGCAAAATACTTTGATGATCAGAGGCCTACCTGCAATCTTGAAGAATTTTGGGATCGTTTGGCAGTTTACAGGCAATTTTTTGTGGATGAATTCCCAACACGTCGCGAGCTGGTCTTGACAGGTCGCGCGCACCCAACACATCACGCCAGTGTATTTTCCTAACTGCTAAGACCCCCCTGACACGTCGCGCCTGCCCAACACGTCGCGCGCAAGTCTTGACAAGTCGCGCGCGGGCTCTTTCTACAATTTCACCCAATTTCTCTCCAAATCATTTTTCACTATTGCTTTGAGGCAAATGATGATCAAATGGAGGGAGAGAGGGGCTTTATAGGCTTGATTCAAATTAATTTCCCCTCAAACCCTCTTTCTTTTTTTAACTTGACACTTTTTCAAAATTTAAATGCTGCTGACTTTATGGTTTCCTTTTGTCCTGAAACTGGTTTGAACTGATGCTTTTCCTTGAAAATTTTTGCAGGGATAGCTTCTAAGGAATCTTGGCAAAGGGGACCAGGGCTGCATGCTAACTTTCGAAGAGTTTTGAATTTTTACAACTTTTTACAAAAATGAGAAAATGACCTTGTCTTTAAAAACAGGTTTTTTAAATCCAAGGTAAAAATTAGCTGCACAAGATGAAATCTTTTGAAGAAATACTTTGATAGTCATCCCTCTGGCCTGCTGGGCATTTATTGACTTTTTAAAGACATGACCTCACAGACAAATTGGACCTAAACCCTAGACCTAGGACTTTTGACCTCAAGACAAGACAAGAAACCTTGAAAGAGTTTATTGACTGAAACAACTTGATCCAGCAGTGCCAAGAGGGGAATAAAGACACCAGCTCCTCCATCAGGGTTATGGCATGCCTAATGGAATGCAATGAGATGAAACTGATGAGACACCTACTTATGCAAATGCAAAGAGCTTTGATCGCTGATGGAGGGCTACTAGACTGACTCTAACACCAACCATAACCATTCTATATATTTGAACGATGATTCGGAATGGTACACTTGCTGGTAAACAGGGTCTGCATAGTTGATTCCAGTCGAAGGAGACAACTAGGTTGCTTGGAGGTGGGAACGAATAGACGGCCGGGTATGGCTCTGACGAACTTCCTTCATGCGGTAAAGGAATGGGTAAATTGCCCCCATGTTCGTCGGAGTCTGTGTTTATGAAGAGAATTTGGACGGTGTCATCCTTGTTCTCTTCAGTGGCTGTATCATCTGAAGATGAAACCTCTGAAGGCAAGACCGGGTCAACTGCCGCCTCGACCTTTTGACTTTCGTCTGGTATGGATCCAGATGGTTTATCTTCAATGATAGGTGCTTCAGCTGACCACCTGAGCGGGCCAGCCGGATTTTCAACTAATGACGGACTCGGCAAGAGTTTTTTATATCGAGGAGGAAGTCGTAACGGTGAAACCGGACGATCATCCAAAACTCTTTTAGCTTCGTCTAAGAAGGGACAACGGTGGACGGCATGATCGCCTTCGCACAGTTTACAAGGAAATCTACACTTCCCTTTTTGTCCTGGGGCTTCACTTTCACTAGTTGACGGTGTACTTTCAACTTGATCATTAGAGGTTGACGACACCGGGTTGTGCAAACGAGGAGACCAGTCCCTTAATATCCGAGGGATGCAAGGACAATCTTTGTGAAAATGGTCTCCTTTGCAAATGACACATGGCGATTTAGGCCTGGTCGGTGTAGTGTGTGGATTTTCGTTAGACGACACTCGTTTTCCCCCATTCGCCTTTGGCTCCTTCTTCTTCTTCTCTTTCTTCTTCTTTTCCTTTTTCTCCTTAGGAACTTGAGTTTTGGCTTTACCAGCCCCATCAAGCGAAGAGGAAGGAGGAGAGGAAGAATTAGAGGAAGTAGAAGGCTGGTGGGAAACTCTGGACTTGTCTAATTGCTAATTTGATTATTCAGGAATAGTGGTGTTCTGAACGACAGAGGTTGAGAAGAGCCATACTGGCAAACCAATTGTCAGCCCTGGAAGCGACAATGTGGCCATATGGGGTGCACCAACATCTCCCCAAGAGGAGAAGGGACTAGGATTTCCACCAAGGGGAATTCCCTGGTTGGTAGACTCCATTTTCTCAACCCAAGATCAACGTAGGAAAGGGGTATGAATATAAAAATAAATTCTTATACGCTTTGACACAACTTGTTTTTTCAGTTTTTAAGAGTTGAGAAAAAACAAAAGATGACTCTAGTCTCCTTCGATTTTTAATGAGCCTGAAGTGACAAGTTCTCAGATGGACCTTGTCCATTAAAGAGTCTGAAAAGGAACGAAAGGGACTGCTCTGGAGGTCTAGGTAGAGGGCGTACCAAACCAATCGTGAAACTGCAGAATACTTTTTACGGTACGGCAGTCAATCTTCCCGAATGTTGTGTTCAGTGCATTGCGATCAGTAGGGCGGCCGACACGGCTTCCTATGGATAAAGGATTTAAGCCTATAGGGGTCTCCCAAAATATACTCGACGGTACGTGGGAGCACAAGTCTGTACTGGCACTTATCGTCTCAAAGTGGAGGAATCACCCAACCATCAATGAGGACAATAGTTACCAGGCTTTACGACGCCGGAATACGTCTCTGGCCTAGACCTCTAAATGTTGTGCGTTAAGTTCCAAAGCGTTGTTAGATTCATTGAATTTATTTTAAGTTGATCTTTCTTATGAAGTTTGCCTTTTGGGTTCACCACGAGATGTAGATATAATTCCTAAAATGCAATCTAAAGATGATAAACAAACTTTTATCTCTTTTCAGCAATGAAAATCCTAGCTACTAGGGGAAAAGAAAGACACAATCTTTTCACAAAGAGCAAAGAGCACACTGTAAATGCACTTTCCTAAATCAAGCCAAACAGACTGTCTATATGCAAATGCACATGCATGTATTTGTTTTTCACTTTCTTAGTATTGATGCTAAAAAGAAAGTTGTTGTACAAATCTGAATTTGCTTCTAAGCAACAAACACAAACAAGCTTCTTTTTGAAATCAAAAGATAGAGACGATTACAACACTCTACGATTTTGAAATGAATACTCGTTTTGACACTAAAAAATCATAAATTCAGACCAAAGGCAATAGCAAACGCATAATCGACCATCAACAACAAATAAACTTTCTCCTATGATCAAAATCGACACTTGCGACAGATCTAAATCAAAGGACGACAGTACGATTATTATACTTTTGCAATGGAAAATTGTAAACGACTCAACAAACACACAAAAACATCTACAGTTCTTTTGTACAAATGAGGCGGAATATCGGTAAGGAAAAGGGGTTTGAAACAGTCATATACTGATCTCAGGCTGCAAAAATCAGAGACAAAACTGGAAATAATGAAGCACAAGAACCTCAGCTGCACAGGGCTAGGCTAATCAGCGCACCTGTTACACAGAGAAACTGCATTGCAGCGCAGGTTGCCCTTTCGGGAAGTGCGTTGAAATGCAGAACCTCTTCATAGTGCCTGCACTGGGGCAGAAACGAGAATTCTATCCGGGTTCTGAGTCACGGTTTGCAGTTTAGTATGTGGTTTTTGGCCGAGTAAAAGCAATCAGTAATGCACAATCAGGGGTAGATCTAAGGAGGGTCTAAGAGCTATCACAAGGGCAATCAGATAGTCTATGAATTAGCTGTTCAAATCATAAACAGATCCAGTGAATGGATTGAAGCAGCAGATGTCTACTTTGCATTTGATATGGCAAATGCAGTTCGAATGCTACTTATAAGTTTATGAAACAAACAACAAGAGATACACAAACAAACTAATTAGACAGTCGTCCCCAGCGGAGTCGCCATTTTGTTACCGGGAAAAGTGTCTATTTAGAACTGCTCTATCCCACTAAGGTGTGACAGCTGCGTTATTAACAAACAGAGAAAACTACTTTTGTATCTCCTTTATGAACTATAAACAAAGAGGAATAGGAAGAACCAACCTGTGTCTTGCGCTAGTCGTTTTATCCAATCTCTCTCCTCTTTGACAGCTTCCAGCTACCTGCTCCCTTACTTGCCCAGCTTCACCAAGTACCTGTAAGATCACAGAAGAAGAAAACTATACAAATACATGGATTTATATTCATAAATAACTTAGGATCAGATTTAAGTTAACCATACAAATGTAACAAGCATCAATGATACAAAAGCATAGAGGAGAAACTCAAATAGTTTTTATTGATATACAAGAAGATCCAGGGGGAGTTACAACCGATGATTCCTGACCCAGCATCAACCTCCCAGCAAAGAAGCCCCTCTTCACCTCCAACAAAGCATAGATCACCCAATTCTCTGATATGTGTCTCAAAACCAACAACAATTCCTTACAATGTGCAAAATTCTAGCCTCCGGATCTCTGGGATGAGGGATCCATATATAGATGTATGCAAGGAGGATGAGTCAGCTTGTGATTTGATTAGTGGCTTCTCTCTGTCAGTTCTTGCTTCCACTTGGAGAATGAAGGCCTCTTACTCATCCTTGGTCGAATTCAGTGAGGCAAGTGTCATAGGAGAAGATTCTGGAAGCTTCCATTGTCTCTCCACCTCGCGGAATGACACTGCCATTTGTCATTTCCCGCTCAATGCACCCTGGTAGTGCATTTAGGTGCATTGAAACGTACCTAACCAGTGGATTTAGGTGCTATGCAACGCACTTAGCTAGTGGAGCAGCTGAAATGATCCTGTTTTGACTTATTCTGAGCAGTTTCTGGTGGAGAACTTCTGGGAGAAGCTGTAATTTGTTGACCTTGTTCCTTTAGGGGTTAGAAAAACACTTTTAGGGACTTAGGAGCCCTTGGTTTATGGACATTTCATGCTTGGAGCTGCAAGGCACAAAAATGTCTATAACACTAACCTAAGTACCCACAGGGGATTTGAACCGGTGACCTATCGCAAGGAGTTCCTTAACAGCGCACCCATTCACCGTCAATCCAAATCCCCTTGGGAAATAATGTAACTTGTATATATTAAATTATGTTGTTTAACTACTCAAGCCCCAATCTGCAAGTCAACTCACAAGCCCATGCACCAACGTTCACCAAGCAATAATTACCAAGTCAATACACAGTCAAGCACAGGTGACAAGCCATGAGAGCAAAGGATCATAGTGTTGCACAATGTGCCCATCAATTGTTAATATCAGGGTTCTATAGATTTTTTATCACATATGAGAGTTGAATTTAAAAGATCTTTTATTATTAAATGATCTCATATTCTCAGGCTTTAGTTAGCTTTGTACTTGCAGGGGAAATACCCTCGAGATTGTTTTCCTTGGTTACAAAAGAGGTATTGTTGTTTGAATATATAGTGCATTATTTGAGATTGCAATGATGTTTTTTTCCAAATGTTTGACTATGGCAAGGAAAAGTTTTCATATTTCTATTAAAAAGAAGAACAATTATGTTATTTTCTTTAGTCAGCATACAAAGTGTAGTTTTTTTAGGATGCAAATAATATACTTATATCTATGTATTGCTATTAGGATTCAGGAGATTTACAAAAGAATGATGCACAATATATGGTGGAATGCATTACAACACTTGTAAATTAAAACATTTGTAATGATGGTACCTATTATATTTCTCCATTACCAATAGGAGATGTGATTCCAACGATAGATAGAGGTAAATCTAAAGGAGGGCCCCATGGTTGGCACTGGGTTTTAGAACCCATTGAAGGGAAAAAGGGACAAGAGAATGTGATAGGCACCTACAATGTGTTTTATCCAGACTATAAGTCCTTACCTTTTCTTTTGTAAATGTCGTTGCAAATTTTCTCTTGGTTACCAAACCAACTTTTCTCTTCCTGTCTACCTGTTGTTTGTTCCCTTTCTATCTCTATTTTTTTATGTTGTATGGAGAAACCTTGTAGTCACTATATGAAATGTTCATACCTTTGTTAGTTTTTATTATTTAAGTTGCACTAATTTCCTATGAATCAATGTCTACTATACGTTTCCTACTTGAATCAACTAATCAAGCTGAATAGATCCATTGCAACTGTGGATTTTTAAGGACTAGGTGGGATTAAAAAGGATTTAAAATGAAAATCTCTTTGCGCTTCAAAGATATGAGTTAAAATGGATCTGTGATAGAATCTCTCTCTCTATATATTAGTTTTTAAAAGTAGTCCAAAACAACTTGGGCTTCGTTAACTTGGATGAGTTGATTGTCGACCATATCAACTTGGCCCTATATTTAGTTTGGAGGCCCAATTGGTGTCGAACTGGTCAAAGCATGGCTCATCTAGTCTAGGAACAAACTGACACTAGTCAACCAAGTAAAGAGACTTGCCCCACCTCTCCATTTGCATTAGACCTCCCTTAATCAACATGTGGAGTTTTGGAGCAACATTGAAGAGCAATGATCTGTCCCAGCCAGGTATACCCTAAGTTTCATACTTTCAACCCATTACCAATTTGTACTTTAAAGTTTTCAGCACGAAATTTGCATAATTAGAAGTTAAGATAGGGTTTTCAATGTTGCATATTTGAATTTGCAGATTGGAATTTTACCATGCGGCCAAGACTCAAAGACCTTGCATGGATCCATGTTGATCTTGACAATGAGTATTTTATTGCAATAAATGCATTGGTAGGTGGGGTGTTGTTGGGAAAAGTATCCAATACGGAATGACCCTATCCCACTCTAAGGGTGATAGTACCTCAGCAACAACTGAATGCAAAGCTATTCAAGATTACTTCTTTATGAGATGAGAGAGAGAAAAGAAGGATGATCTACTAACCGTTATCTTGCGCTAATAGTCGATCCAATCCTCACTCCTTGCTGCTTGCTCCTAGCTCCTTGCTCTTTCACCGGCCCAGCTACGCAAAGATCCTGTAAAAGCACAAAGAAAGGAAACTACAAGAAGCATACATCCATAACTGATTCAAGGATTAGAATAAATCAAATATACAAGCATCAATTTGCCATAGAGACACATGCATATAGAAGAACCTCAAATACTTTATTAATAAAAGAAGTAAGGTTCTGAGAGGGTTACAACCATAATAGGCCCAATCCAGCAACACCTCCCAGCAGAAAGAAATCTCCTCTTCACCTCCTTCAAAGCAATCACCCAATAGTTCTATACTCAAACCAACAACACTTCCTTACTTGCACAAAATTCCAGCCTCCATAGACCTCATGAGAGAGCTCTATATATATGAGATTTGGAGAAAGGATGAGTCAGCTTGAGACTGACATGAAGCTGACTAGTGTCCTCTCCCACTTTAGTTAAACTTCAGTTCTTGAGTCCACTTGGAGATTCTTGCTTCCACTTGGAGATCAAGACCCTCTTACTCATCACAAGGCGAATTCCATGATCCAAGTGTCAGTTTGGAAGCTTCCTCGGCAATTGACACCTTGCAGAATGACTGTGCCACTTGGCCAATCTCGCCCAGTGCAGGTAGCCTTCATTAGTTTTGACGTTCAGCATAGGTACAGAGTGGAGCAGTTGACATTCAGCGCAGATGCTCAGTGGAGCAGTTGACATGATCCAGAAACAACTTGTTTTTGAGTGTTTTCAGGTGGAGAACTGATTTTCAGTGTTGTGGTTTGCTGACCTTGTTCCTCTAGGGGTAGGAACAACATGTTTAGGGACTTTGGATCCCTCAGATTATTGACATTTCATGCTCCATGCTGTTAGGCACAAAAATGTCTATAACAGTTGCCCCCTAAAGTATGAGGTCGTTTATCGGGTGAAATGCTTTATCAGGAGGATCCGAAGTTCATTCAATCGCTGAGAGGTGCCCTGTAATAAAATACAATACAATACATTATTTTTTCATTCTGCTTTCATGATCTAGCTGAGGCGGGCATTCCCATGCTCAACTTTATAAATTCATTTTGGTACATAGAACAGGCGATCGTCTGATGGTAGACTGATAATTCTCTGCTGAAATTATCATCCTTTGAGTAGGATGATCATCTGCTGCAATGATGTACATAACAAATGTCTTTATATCCTGAATATATATCGCAGCCCGGATGGATGAAACTAGATCCGGGGTCTTCAAACTCGTTCGATCTTCACTCTAAGTACAAGTCGATCCATGTGAGAATTGCGCTGAAGTCGAACATGGAAAGACATCGCTTGATTATCGGTCAATAATGTAAACCGTTAACAAGCGCGAGAGGAATCACCAATAATGACAATGACCCTCAAGGTACTGCAGTACAATTCACGTGGTGTGAATAAAGGACTTGGCGTTGAACACCACGCAAAATCTTCTGGTCGAAGGTCATTAATGTATACCTGTTGCCGAAAGTGAGAAACTTGCCATTGAGGCATGCAAGCTTCAAAGTACTGGGGGGTTTGTTCCTAGATCGACTTCTTGGATAATGATCTGAAGTCGACAAGAAGCGATCCGTCAAAGGAGGGCCTTAATGAATCCCACATCAGTGACACGGAACGGAGCTAATGATTTTAGTGGAGGTGAAAACAATCTGTGAAATATGATTCAGGGTGGCGATCATGGGTGGATGAAGGATAATGTATGGTAGTGGATGGGACAGGGTTGACTCTTTCTGAACACATCTCTTGAACATATAACGACACTGATGTGATGGATCGGTAGCATTACCCCAAATGTGGATGGTTTGGCGAGGACCATGGTGATGAGACCGGTGAATGAAACAACCCAACCCAATGTGATACGGAGGACAAAGTGTCATGTTCAAAAGCGACTTGCTACCATTAAAGCTTTGAGGTTCTCCTAATTTTTCCCCAGTCATTTCTGACCAGTACCTCTTTATTTTTGTCAAGCTTGAGGAGGATAACATATGCTTGTTCTATAACCTGCCCTTTGGGCAAGCCCATCGCTATGTTTTAACAAGCCTAGCGATAGGGAAACTCGTTCTCGTCTAAAGACAAGTTTGTCGCTATTTAATCATTTTAACGAGTCTAACGACAAGGAAAACTCGGTCCTTTTCAATTTTAGAGTGTTTGAAAAGGTACAGGAAGTTAACTCCAAAATTCCTTTTTCGTCATCTAATCCCTTAAGTCCGAAAAAGTATAAAACAATACAGAAGGGATGAGTTTTCGATAACTTTAACGAGCCGAATAAAACAAGCGCTCGACCTTTTTGTGTAATAATCCCTCAGGTCCAAAAAGATTAAAATCTAGAGGAGGGATAGCTCTTCCGGTCACTTTAATGAGCTGGAAGGCCAAAACTCGGCAAACTTTTCATATTTTACGAGTCAGGAGAAAAGAGCTCAAAGAAGACTCGTCTTTTGAGGAACGAGTGATAAATAGGGATAGCAGCAGATTCCAGGTACAGGTTGGAATTTTCCAATCACGGCAGTGTCACAAGGATGGCTAAGTGAAATCACTCTTCGCAGCTGTTCCTCAAAATGGGTAAACAATCATATGGAGGTGAACGATTGGCCAAATGAAATGGAGGTGGCAGGTGCAAAACACGACCAAGGCTTTTGTGGCTAATAAATTTACGATCACAATGGTTATTTACCGGAATAGGTTCATTTTTTAATGAGCTTGAACTCTGGGGGAAACTCTTGCTCAAAGCTTATGTTTATTTTTTAATGAGCATGAACTATGACGCTAAAACTGCTCGGATCTCGCTTTTCTATTTTTTAACGAGCATAAATTCCGCGGTAAAACTGCTCGAAATACCAGTCATAAGATAAGAAGTGTTTCCTATGAGATAGCTATTTTTTATGGAGCTTTATCTCACGAAGCTATGCTCCTCATTTGGCAAATTTTGACCTTTGCCCCACATCCTTTCTTTATGCAAGTTCGGAAACGACTAATCCAAAAAACAGATAAATAACCGCTCTTTGCTTGCACACCAAAAGGTTCGCATGCCCCTAGGTATAAAATACAATTTCAAGGCTGCCCCTACTTATCCTTCAAAACATTTGTTTTGATGGGTGAGTCTTGCCTCTTTCTGGTTACCCAAAGAATGGTTTTATTTGCTGCCGCAAATGAAACTCTTTCTTCGGCGATGTCTATCATTAGGTTACTCAAAGATGGTTACAATTTGTTGCATCAAAGGAATCTCTTTCTTTGGAGGCTGCCCCTACTTATCCTTTAAAACATTTGTTTTAACGGGTGAGGCTTGCCTTTTACCCAAACATGGTTACAATTTGCTGCCGCAAAGGACTCTCTTTGGCATTGCCTACCTATTTAGACAAAGTTGAATGACCTTTGTCAAACAAGTAACCTTGACAAAAGAATCCTGTTCTAGAACAACCCCTCTTCCTTCTTTCGGACGGGGTACGGACTAGTCATATTCTTTCGTGGAAATTTTACCTTATACCCAGGGTTTCTTCTGCCCGAAGCAGACCAGGATGCATGCCCCCTGGGTTCCAGTCCCATCTTTCCAAATCACTCGCACTCATCGGGAAGGAGGACTGGGGGTGGAGACATTTCTTGGGTGAATAGACCATTGAGGGTTGGTATTTGACTATTTGCGATGCGTGATCCAGGAAATGAAAGTTGGTCTACGAGCTTGACCATTCTTCCTTCGTGTGGAAAACACATTACTCGAAAGAGTGAGGAGACTATAGCTCCCATGCAATATATATAGTCTCGTCCAAGGAGTAGGTTATAATCCAAGGGTCCTTGAACGACCATCACGTTCATTTGAACGGTCTTCCCTTTCAATGTAACAGGCACATTGGGGAGGATCCCTAATGGTCGACTGGTTCCTTTATCAAAACCCGAGAGATTTCTCATCTCAGGCAAAAGCTCTGGGGAACCCAGTGCTTTCCAAGCAATAGAGGAAAGGATACTCACAGATGCCCCTTCATCAATGATAGTTCCAGCCATTACCATTCTGTAGATTTGGACCATGATTCTGAACGGTATACTGGCTGGTAACCGGGGTCTGCCTAGTTGGTTCCAATCAAAAGACACAACCAGGTTGCTTGGTGGTGGGACCGAATACACGGCCGGATACGATCCTGACGATGTTCCTTCCTGCGATAAAGGAATGGGTGCATTGCCCTGATGCTCATCAGAATCTGTGTTGATGAAAAGAATCTGGATGGTGTCATCCTTATTCTCTTCAGTGAGGGTGTCATTTGAAGATGAATCTTCAGTGACTGTGTCATTTGAGGATGAAACCTCTGAAGGAAGAACCGGGTCAACTGCCGTATCGACCTTTAGACTTTCGTCTGGTCTGGATTCAGTAGGTTCATTTTCAATGACCGACGCTTCAGTTGACCACTTGAGCAGGCCAGCTACATTTTCAACCAACGAAGGACTCGGCACGAGTTTTTTGTATCCAGGAGGAAGTATTACCGGTGAAACCGGACGATCTTCCAAAACTCTCTTCGCTTCGTCTAAGAAGGGACAACGGTGGATGGCGTGACCGCCTTCACACAGTCTGCAGGGGGATCTTGCTCCTCCTCTTCGTCTTGAACCTTCACTTTCGCTGGTTGACGGTAAGCAATCAACACGACTATCAGAGGTTGATGCTCCCGAATTGTGCAACCGAGGGGACCAGTCCCTTAGTATCCGGGGAATACAGGGACAATCTCTATGGAAGTGGTCTCCTCTACATATGACACATGGTGATTTAGGCCCGGTCTGTGCTGTGTGTGGGTTTTTGTCAGATATCTTTTGCTTGCCCCCAGTCGCCTTAGGCTCCTTCTTCTTCTTCTCCTTCTTTTCCATGGGGGCTTGGCTTTTGCCAGCCCTACCTTGTGAAGATGAAGGATTAGAGGAAGAGTTATAAGAAGTAGAAGGTTGGTGGGCAGCTCTAGACTGATCTAACTATTGACTCGACTGCTCAGGAACCATGGTGGTCTGAACTACATTAGTTGAGAATAGCCAAACAGGCAGGCCAATTGTCAGTCCTGGAAGCGACAATGTGGCCATGTGGGGTGCACCAACTTCTCCCCAAGAGGAGAATGGACTAGGATTTCCATCATGTGGAGTTCCTTGGTTGGGGCGTTCCATATTCTCAACTTTAAGATCAACGCGGGAATAGGAGGTGATTATGTTCCGTTTAAAATAAATTTTATAACGACGCTTAGACACAACTTGCTTTTTCACTTTTTAAGAGTCGAGAAAAAGCTAAAGATGACTCTAGTCTCCTTCGATGTTTTAACGAGCCCGAAGTGAAAAATGCTTGGATGGACTTTTTCAGTTATAGAGTTTGAAAAAGGCCAAAAGAAACTGCTCTGGAGTTCTAGGCAGAGGGTGTGCCAAACTTTTCGCAAAACCACAGAATACGTTTTACGGTACGAGTGGTCGATCTTCGTGAATGCTGCGTTCACTGCATTGCGATCAGTAGGGCGGCCGACACGGTTTCCTATTGGATAAAGGCTTTATTCCTATAGGGGTCTCCAAATATATACGCGACGGTACGTGGGAGCACAAGTCCGTATTGATACTTATCGCTTCACCGTGGAGGAATCACCCAACCACTCAACGCTAAGATATCACGTTTAACGACGCCGGAACACGTCTCTAGCTTAGACCTCTAGATGTTTGCGTTATTTTTCAATGCGTTGTTATGTAAATTCAATTTATTTTAAGGTTGATCTTGTTTAGCAGTTTGCCTTTATGGATCACCACGAGATGTATGATAACACTCCTAAATGCAGTCTAAGATGATAAGCAAGCTTTTCAATCTTTCAACTTTGAAAACCTTAACTACTGAGGGAAAAGAAAGATAACACCTTTTCACACAGATCATAGAACACACACTAATGCACTTTTTCCTAAATCAACATGCAAGTTGTCATAATGCACATGCACAATGCAAGTATTTCTTTTCTCTTTCTTAATGTTGGCGAAATGCAAAAAGAAAGCTGTTGTATAATTTTGAATTCAATTTCAAGTGAAAGCAAACAAGTTTGTCCAAAATCAAAAGACACCTTAAGATTTACTTGTTTCGACACTAGAAATACATAAACTCAAACCAAATGACGAAATCAAAAGCTCAATCAGCCATGAGCAGCAAATAAACTAACTCTTAAGATCAAAATGACACTTTATCACAGGTCTAGATCTAAGAGGCCACAACAAGACTAGTTCACTTTCGTTATGGGAAACTGTAAATGTACAAGAAATACACAAAGAACAAACACAGTCTCTTTATACAACTGAGGTGGAATAGTGACAAGGAAAGTTGGTTTCAGATAGGCCTACTGACTGGTAACAAACAGCAAAAAACAAGAGTGAAAACAGGGCAAGACACAGCAGGAAACCCCAGCAGCACAAGGCAGGACTGGTCCAGCGCAGGTGGAACACTGCCTGTTTGACCTTCAGCGTAGGTAGCCCCTTCGGGAACTGCGCTGAAATGCAAACAGCCTTTGTACAACCTGCACTGAAGAACGAAACTTTCGTTTCTGGTGGTTTCCGGGTCACAGATTGCTCAAAAATTCACAGTTTTCGCTCAAATCAGAAGCTATCAGTCAAGGACACACTAAGGGATGACAAGGAGGATGAAAAGCTATCACTAAGAGCTTATTAGAGTCCTTGTGGATCAGCTCTTCAAATCATAAACTTGCCCAGAAACTGAGCTAGAGTAGCTGCCCTCTACTTTGTATTTGAAAGATTCAAACACAGTTCGATTCGGTACTCCCTTTGTTTATAAAATGAATAGCAAAAAACACAAACAACCAACAAGATACGATCCCCAGCGGAGTCGCCAATTTGTTGTTGGGAAAAGTATCCAATACGGAATGACCCTATCCCACTCTAAGGGTGATAGTACCTCAGCAACAACTGAATGCAAAGCTATTCAAGATTACTTCTTTATGAGATGAGAGAGAGAAAAGAAGGATGATCTACTAACCGTTATCTTGCGCTAATAGTCGATCCAATCCTCACTCCTTGCTGCTTGCTCCTAGCTCCTTGCTCTTTCACCGGCCCAGCTACGCAAAGATCCTGTAAAAGCACAAAGAAAGGAAACTACAAGAAGCATACATCCATAACTGATTCAAGGATTAGAATAAATCAAATATACAAGCATCAATTTGCCATAGAGACACACGCATATAGAAGAACCTCAAATACTTTATTAATAGAAGAAGTAAAGTTCTGAGAGGGTTACAACCATAATAGGCCCAATCCAGCAACACCTCCCAGCAGAAAGAAATCTCCTCTTCACCTCCTTCAAAGCAATCACCCAATAGTTCTATACTCAAACCAACAGCACTTCCTTACTTGCACAAAATTCCAGCCTCCATAGACCTCATGAGAGAGCTCTATATATATGAGATTTGGAGAAAGGATGAGTCAGCTTGAGACTAACATGAAGCTGACTAGTGTCCTCTCCCACTTTAGTTAAACTTCAGTTCTTGAGTCCACTTGGAGATTCTTGCTTCCACTTGGAGATCAAGACCCTCTTACTCATCACAAGGCGAATTCCATGATCCAAGTGTCAGTTTGGAAGCTTCCTGGGCAATTGACACCTTGCAGAATGACTGTGCCACTTGGCCAATCTCGCCCAGTGCAGGTAGCCTTCATTAGTTTTGACGTTCAGCGCAGGTACAGAGTGGAGCAGTTGACATTCAGCGCAGATGCTCAGTGGAGCAGTCGACATGATCCAGAAACAGCTTGTTTTTGAGTGTTTTCAGGTGGAGAACTGATTTTCAGTGTTGTGGTTTGCTGACCTTGTTCCTCTAGGGGTAGGAACAACATGTTTAGGGACTTTGGATCCCTCAGATTATTGACATTTCATGCTCCATGCTGTTAGGCACAAAAATGTCTATAACAGTTGCCCCCTAAAGTATGAGGTCGTTTATCGGGTGAAATGCTTTATCAGGAGGATCCGAAGTTCATTCAATCGCTAAGAGGTGCCCTGTAATAAAATACAATACAATACATTATTTTTTCATTCTGCTTTCATGATCTAGCTGAGGCGGGCATTCCCATGCTCAACTTTATAAATTCATTTTGGTACATAGAACAGACGATCGTCTGATGGTAGACTGATAATTCTCTGCTGAAATTATCATCCTTTGAGTAGGATGATCATCTGCTGCAATGACGTACATAACAAATGTCTTTATATCCTGAATATATATCACAGCCCGGATGGATGAAACTAGATCCGGGGTCTTCAAACTCGTTCGATCTTCACTCTAAGTACAAGTCGATCCATGTGAGAATTGCGCTGAAGTCGAACATGGAAAGACATCGCTTGATTACCGGTCAATAATGTAAACCATTAACAAGCGCGAGAGGAATCACCAATAATGACAATGACCCTCAAGGTACTGCAGTACAATTCACGTGGTGTGAATAAAGGACTTGGCGTCGAACACCACGCAAAATATTCTGGTCGAAGGTCATTGATGTATACCTGTCGCCGGAAGTGAGAAACTTGCCATTGAGGCATGCAAGCTTCAAAGTACTGGGGGGTTTGTTCCTAGATCGACTTCTTGGATAATGAGCTGAAGTCGACAAGAAGCGATCCGTCAAAGGAGGGCCTTAATGAATCCCACATCAGTGACACGGAACGGAGCTAATGATTTTAGTGGAGGTGAAAACAATCTGTGAAATATGATTCAGGGTGGCGATCATGGGTGGATGAAGGATAATGTATGGCATTGGATGGGACACGGTTGACTCTTTCTGAACACATCTCTTGAACATATAACGACACTGATGTGATGGATTGGTAGCATTACCCCAAATGTGGATGGTTTGGCGAGGACCATGGTGATGAGACCGGTGAATGAAACAACCCAACCCGATGTGATACGGAGGACAAAGTGTTATGTTCAAGAGCGACTTGCTACAATTAAAGCTTTGAGGTTCTCCCAATTTTTCCCCAGTCATTTCTGACCAGTACCTCTTTATTTTTGTCAAGCTTGAGGAGGATAACATATGCTTGTTCTATAACCTGCCCTTCGGGCAAGCCCATTGCTATGTTTTAACGAGCCTAGCGATAGGGAAACTCGTTCTCGTCTAAAGACAAGTTTGTCGCTATTTAATCATTTTAACGAGTCTAACGACAAGGAAAACTCGGTCCTTTTCAATTTTAGAGAGTCTGAAAAGGTACAAAAAGTTAACTCCAAAATTCCTTTTTCGTCATCTAATCCCTTAAGTCCGAAAAAGTATAAAATAATACAGAAGGGATGAGTTTTCGATAACTTTAACGAGCCGAATAAAACAAGCGCTCGACCTTTTTGTGTAATAATTCCTCAGGTCCAAAAAATTAAAATCTAGAGGAGGGATAGCTCTTCCGGTCACTTTAACGAGCTGGAAGGCCAAAACTCGGCAAACTTTTCATATTTTACGAGTCAAGAGAAAAGAGCTCAAAGAAGACTCGTCTTTTGAGGAACGAGTGATAAACAGGGATAGCAGCAGATTCTAGGTACAGGTTGGAATTTTCCAATCACGGCAGTGTCACAAGGATGGCTAAGTGAAATCACTCTTCGTAGCTGTTCCTCAAAATGGGTAAACAATCATATGGAGGTGGCACGTGCAAAACACGACCAAGGCTTTTGTGGCTAATAAATTTACGATCACAATGGTTATTTACCGGAATAGGTTCATTTTTTAATGAGCTTGAACTCTGGGGGAAACTCTTGCTCAAAGCTTATGTTTATTTTTTAACGAGCATGAACTATGACGCTAAAACTACTCGGATCTCGCTTTTCTATTTTTTAACGAGCATAAATTCCGCGGTAAAACTGCTCGAAATACCAGTCATAAGATAAGAAGTGTTTCCTGTGAGATAGCTATCTTTTATGGAGCTTTATCTCACGAAGCTATGCTCCTCATTTGGCAAATTTTGACCTTTGCCCCACATCCTTTCTTTATGCAAGTTCGGAAACGAGTAATCCAAAAAACAGATAAATAACCGCTCTTTGCTTGCACACCAAAAGGTTCTCATGCCCCCAGGTATAAAATACAATTTCAAGGCTGCCCCTACTTATCCTTCAAAACATTTGTTTTTATGGGTGAGGCTCGCCTCTTTCAAGATCTTATGATGTTCCTTTTTGCAGTTGGCTAATGGAACTTTGTTAGTGAGTTGGGATCTACCTTTTCTTAGAGGCCATGATGAAGATGTATCTCTTCCACTAAATTCATCCAATACCTACATCTTCCCTCCTTTGTTGAGATAGGCCACAACCATGGGTCATAAAAGTTGCTAGGAATTCCACCCACTTTTGGATGGGGTAGATAACTCCATTGGCCACATTAATTCAGTAACATGTCTTTGGGTAGTTTTGAACATGGTTTTGTGCACTGCAAGTTCTTTGATTTAGCAGCTTGACCATAACCCACCTGAGAGGATTATGAGTAGTTTCCTTCAATTGTAATATAGAGTTTAGCAGTTTATTTACTGTATAAAATGTGAGATTCCTATGAAAATATCATTGAAAGATCCTAGGTGTAAAAGCACCACCAGTTAGAGTAGTTAGTCAGGAGGAAAAATATGAATCAATGACAAGGGGTGATGGAGCAATATATCTTCACTTTCCCAATCTAGGCTATAGTGAAAAGATTTGGGATCATGCAGTTGGTTGCATTGTGATCCAAGGTGATTCTAGAAATTTTATTCTTTTTAGGAATTTTTTGAATTGTTCTTTTTCAACTACTTACTCCGATGTGGTACGTTCAGATTGAAACCATGCTTTTTTCCAAATGTTTGCCTATGGTAAGGAAAAGTGTTCATATTTATATTAAAAATAAGAACAATTATCTTATTTTCTTTAGTCAACATACAAACTATAATTTTTTTTAAGTTGCAAATAATATACCTAAAATTTGTGTATTTCTATTAGGATTTAGGAGATTTACCGAAGAATGATGCACAAGATATGGTGGAACACATTACAACACTTGTAAATTAAAATTTTTATAATGATGGTACCTATGATATTTCTCCATTAACAACAAGAGATGTGCTTGCAATGATATATGTAGGTAAATCTAAAGGAGGGCCCCATGGTTGGCACTAGGTTTTAGACCCCATTGATGGGACAAATGGGTAGGCCATGAGAATGTGATAGGTACCTATAATGCTCTTTGTCTAGATTGTATGTCCTTACCTTTTATTTTGTAAATGTGGTTGCAAGTTTTCTCCTGGTCACCAAACCAGCTTTTCTCTTCATGTCTACCTGCTTTATGTTCTGTTCTTGTCTCTATTTTTCTATGTTACATGGAGAAACCTTGTAGTCACTATATGAAATTTTCATTCCTTTGTTAGTTGTTATTATTCAAGTTGCACAAATTTCCTATGAATCAATGTCTAATATATGTTGCCTACTTGCATCAACTAATCAACCTGCATATATCCATCTTAACTCTGGATTTTTAAGGAGTAGGTGGGGCCAAAAATGTTTTAAAATGAAAATCTCTTTGTGCTTCAAAGACCTAGAGTTAAGATGGATTTGTGCTAGAATCTATCTCTCTATATATCATTTTTTAAAAGAAGTACAATTCAACTCAAACTTGGTTAACTTGGATGAGTTGATTTCCAACCATATCAACTTAGTGATATATTTATTTTGGAGGCCCATTTGTTGCCAAACCATTCAAAGCATGGCTCAGCCAGTCTGGCAGAAAACTAACCCTAGTAAACCAAGTAAAGAGACCTTCCCCACCCCTCCATTTGCATCAGACCTCTCTTATTGATCATGTGGAGTTTTGGAGCAACGTTGAAGAGAAATTATTTGTCCTAGCTAGGTATACCCTAAGTTTCATGGTTTCAACCCATTACCAATTTGAACTTTAAAGTTGTAAGTATGAAATGTGCATAATTAGAAGTTAATATAGGGTTTTCAATGTTGCATATTTGAATTTTCGTATTGGAATTTTACCATGCCCCCAAGAGTCAAAGACCCTGCATGGATCCATGTTGATCTTGTCGATGAGTATTTTATCACAATAAATGCATTTGGAGGGGTGGGGTGGGGAGACTAGTTGCAAGAATTCTTGGCTAGTATAGGCGGCCATGTTTCCCCAGGCATAGCCCCATTAGAGGAGACCGAACAAATTATATTGGAACTATAAAATAAACTTGTGAAATTTAAGCAAGAAAAGACTAGGAAAACATAGATGGATGTAGTATGTTTTTCAGATTTTAGAGTATAGAGGGAATTTAGAGCCCCATTCATCAATAATGATGTATTTTGTTGTTGACATGTATTTTGATCAGTGTCATTTTGAAATTTTTTGAGATATTCAAACTTTACATTTTATGTGCATGAGAAAACTTTATATATATATTTTATCTAATGGCTTGGAATCTTTAAAAATGATTTTTAATCAGTACCTAAATATTTTAATTATTTTTTAGTAAACCAAGTCAATTAAATCAGATTAGCTTGAGTCAATCTAAGTTTGAGTGGGAGTCCAAGTTGACCCGCGACTGGATCCAAGTCCGAGTCTAAGTTGGAGTCCAAGTTTACACTTGACTGATTATGAGTTTGAAAACATTGGTCTATACACCCGCATAAATATATTTTTGGTATTTAATGTAAATTTTCTTCTTGACATTATGAATTTTAATTTTATGTTTTGTTTTAATTTATATGTGTTACCCATGGATGTTATAATCTCACACACATTGGGTTGTAGAATGCACCTAGCTTCTCGTACTATTATAATCCATTTTTAGTGACGATTTTACAATGGGTCTACATTTCTTATTCCAGTTTCTAGTGTACTGCAATATGTCAGCCATTGCACATTTCCGACACTTTTTCATGTTACAATTTTTTCTATTTTGATTAAGGAGACCAACCTATTTTGAATATTTCTTAGAGGAGACCAATATGTTGTAGCCTTGGGCTTATTGGACGAAGGAAAAGTTATTTTGGGTGTGTTGGCCTGCCCAAATTTTCTCTGGACATTTGTTAGCATCAATTCTCACCCTTCAAATGATTAATTGGTTTTCTTTTTTATCTACAAATAAAAGGATATGGTACTACTGTGCAATCATTGGATGGTTCTATACAACCTAAAAGTGTGTGTAACGTTTTCATTTTTAGCCAAGAATAATCTTTTGTTGGGGCTGATATCAACACCATAGTTGATATTTTAGCTTTATTTCCATTTTATATTCAAATTTGATTTAATGTGATTTTGCATAGGTGTATGTAAGTGCCATAGAAAAGTTTGGAGAAGCATGTGTCTTTCAATCATATGAGGAAACACATTCCATGCATGACTTGACAACTACAATAGTGAAGGTATTTTTGCATCATGTTCAAGATCTTGTGATATTCCTTTTTGAAATTGGATAATGACCCTTTGTTAATGAGTTGGGATCTACCTTTTCTTAGAGGCCATGACCAAGGGGCATCTCTTCCATTAAATTCATCCAATACTTGCATCTTTCCTCTTCTGTTGAGTTAGGCCACAACCATGGGCCACCAATGTTGCTAGGACTTCCACCCACATTTGGATGGGGTCGATAACTCCATTGGCCACATTAATTCAGTAACATGTCTTCAGGTAGTTTTGAACCTAGTTTTGTGCACTGAAAGTTCTTTGATTTAACCACATGACCACAACCTGCCTGAGAGGATTTTGAATCATTTCAATTTGTTTTAATATAGAGTTTAGCAGCTTATTTACTGGATGAAATGTGAGATTCCTATGAAAATATCCTTGACAAATCCTGCGTGTAAAAGCACCATCAATTAGAATAGATAGTCCGGAAAAATATGGAGCAATGACAAGGGGTGATGGAGAATTATATCTTCACTTTTCCAATCCAGGCTATAGTGAAAATATTTGGGATCATGTAGTTGGTTGCGTTATAATCTAAGGTGATTCTATAATTTTTATTCTTTCTAGGCATTTTAAAATTTTTTCTTTCCCAACTACTTATTCCCATGCGGTACTTTCGTTAAATGATAATTGTGTTCTATCATTTTCTTTATTTTAGTATGATTGGATCAAATTTTTTAAATGATATACATTTCAAGCAAATAAATATGCTATTATGATGAATGTTTTTTGTTATTGTGTAAGGTTAGATGACAAATCCGTTTCATGTAATTATTGATTAATGATGAAATTATTGGGTAGTTCTATCTACCAACTCATAAATTATGTAATATTTTTAACAATGTGATAGGAATTAATATTGACATGTGTTTATTGAGATTGTGTTCCATGTTATTGTTCCTTGGCCAGGCTATAAGCCCCTATCTACTGTGGTAGTATTGGCAAGTTTTGTGAGAGTGTATTGTGTTTCTCAAGGGGACTACAAGGCCCTGTGCACCATGTAATATTTCCAAGCTTTATCATTATGTTAGTAGGAGATTTACTTCCTCTAGACCCTAAGGATCATGACATACTAGGGCATGTTACCCACCCACATGTACAGGTAACCATAAGAGATTTTTTCTTCTATGATGCAATTTTCTAGCTAGTTGTCATACATTATTTATTATATGTTGTCTTTTTGTTTCCATTTTTTTCACAAGTTATCTACAACTTGAGTTTTTTAGCATGTAACTTAGTTGGCATGATTGTTCCTAGGATTTTCTTGAAGGTTGAATACTAATTTCCTAAGATGTTCTTTTCTATGGTGACATTTTATTTTCTTTGTTTATACAGGTCATCTGGTCACATAATGGTCACTATTACCCAACTGAAGAAACATGTTCAAATTTCTTGTATTTATGGGGAAAAATGGTGGACATTGTCGACGTTGAGGTATATTTGTATAAATCCTATATAGTCTACTTCAGTTTATATTTCATCGTTCATCACATTGTATCTTATACTCTCCATTGTATCTTCTTTCATTTTCAAAATAGGAACTCAGTATTGATGGTAAGCTGGAATTAAAGAAAGAGGAGAACAATAGCACTGGAGTGACAAATATAGAAAGAGAGAGAGAAGAGAACCAGTCTAGTGATACCCTTAAAGCCAATAAACTGCCTCAGACACAGGTATACAAATTGATGATCAAGTCTTTAGATTTAGTGAATTCACCTACAATGGTTTGGAAACATAATGATAATAATTTGAAGTGATGAACCAATATTTTATGTGTAAATGGTTGTCCAACCAATATTAAGTTGGAAACTCATATTGTAATACTTGATATTTCATATAATATAATTTGTGGTTGAAATTATTTTTAGTTTTTCTTGTAGATATCATTCAATATTGTAAAACATATGTAACTTTGTGTTTCATATTAGATGAACATGCACATTTTATGACATTTATTTTTTAATTTAGTCGCAAAATCGTACTAATGAATTTATGTCGATTAATAATGAACACATAAAATCGATCTAAAACTACTAAATTAGTAGTTCATATTGATTAATGACGAATACAAATAAAATGAACATATGACTAAATTAGGTGTTTACAATGATTATTAACGAAAGTAAATGGAATGAATATAAATTACTAAATCAGCCATATATATAATGAATATGAAGCTACCAAGAAAATATAAATGACTGCTGTGAATGATAAATTTGTGATTACAAACGACGATTAAATTTTTCATATGTATGACTATTAGTGGCTAATTTACATTATCTTATCTGTGGCTAATTTACTCTTTCCTCAAGCTAACACCATTTCTTAAATCAAAAGAAAAAAGGTTAATTCAACTCAAAGAATCGAAATTCCTACTCCAAAATATTTTAATACCTCTTTTAATTAAATATTTGTAAAATGAATCTTTAAAAGGAAAAACCATATATATAAATTTGAGATAGTTTTATAAATTTTGTTATTAGGCTATGTAAAAAATAACATTAAATCTAATATTGATATTAAAATATTAATATTATATTAATATTATTAAATTTAATAAGTTTTGATTTTATAATTAACTCTAGATATATATGGAGGGAAGAACAAAGACATAGAGTGATAGAGGTGGAGAGATAGAGAGAGTGACAAGGGAGAGATGGAGATAGAATGAAGGAGAGGGGAGAGGAGTAATGAAGAGAGAGAGAAGGAGAGGAGTGAGAGAGGGAGAGAAGGGAAAGATAGAGAGGGGGGGACATAAATATGAAGGGGGGAGAGAGGAGGAGAGAGTGATAACATTGGAGGGAAGAGAGAGAGAGAGAGAGAGAGAGAGAGATGAGAGAGATGGGGGGAGAGAGAAGGAGGTAGGAGAGAAAGGGAGAGAAGGGAAGGACCAAAGAGAGGAACTGAGAGGGAGGTACAAAGAGATGGAGGTGGAGGGGGAGAGAGGGAGTGAATAATAAATACGTAGAGAGAGAGAAAAGTGGAGAGAGAGAGAAGGAGTGACAAGGGAGAGATGGAGAGAGAGTCTGTATGTTTTGGGGTGAGATAGAAAGACAAAGGAGAGATGGAAGGAAGTGAAGAGAGAAGGAGAGAGGGAGGGAGATAGTGATTGAGTTGGAGGGTGAAGAGAGAGAGAGAGAGAGGAGGGGGAGAGAGAGGGAGGTGGGAGAAAAAGGGAGAGAGTGGGCGTGAGAGAGAGAAGAAGAAAGGGAGGTAAGAAGAAATAAATCGAGAGAGAAAGGTGGAGAGAGATAAAGAGAATAATAAGGGAGATAGAGAGAGAGGGAGAGAGGAGAGAATGAGGGGAGAGAGATAGAAGGGGGAGAGAGGGAGGGACGGGGAGGGAGATGAAGATGGAGGGAGAGATAGATAGATATGGAAAACAAGTGTGTATGTTTTGGGGGTGATATAGAGAGACAATGTAGAGGAAGAAGTTGATATAGATATAGATGGGAGGTGAAGAAAGGGAAGAAGAGAGAAATAGAGAGAGGGAGGTAGAGATAGATAGATATGGAGAGAGAGATCATGTGCATTCTGGGGGGGGGGAGATAGAGAGACAAAGAAGGAGAGATGGAGGGAGATATAGATATATATGGAGGGGGGAGAGATGGAAGAATATTTCTTGTACTAGATGCATTTATTCCAATATAGATAATACTATTTGATTGCTTTCACTAGATGCACTAATTTTTAGTATAGATGTTCATTTCTAATCCTATTTGATTGCTTTCTCTAGATACATTTATTTCAGTGTATATGGTGTTTTCTAATCCTATTTGATTTCTTGCAGTAGATACATTGATTTCAACATAGATTTTGATTACAGTGAAAAGGAAATACCTTTTTTTATTATAATTGAATGAAAAGGAGAGATACAATATATCCTTGGCATTGAGAAATCTCCTTCCAATAGTCTTGAATACTCCCTTAAATCACAAGCTTCCACCCTCAAATTGATAGCATAAGTTTGAATCCAAAGTCAACCCCTTCCCCTATAGTTTGTAGTGAATTTATAAGACAAGAGAAGAGGGTTATGTATCCTCTTTCTAAGGATAAAATCCACAAAGATGGGGATTAAAATTCCATAATGAGAGGGAATACATTCATGAACTATGGGATGAGGTAAAAATAGGTAGAGGCTCGAGTCCTTCTTGTTGGTATAATATTCCCCAACAAGGCTTCTAGAAATTGCTTTTTATTTTTACCCATGTTAAAAGGTTGTCACACTTTTTAATGGAAAATAGAGTGAAAGATTACATAGGTCACAATTATTGGAACTATGTTTGCTAAAACAGTTGCTAGGAAAAGTTTGAAACTTCTTGAAAATAGGTTTTTTAGCAATTTAACCTAAGATTCATGTTGTTTTAAGAATGGTTTTGCTTCCAACATTGTAGGGGATTGCTTGTAGGATTTCATTGGATAGTGAGAGTTATTGATTTGCGATGATTTTCCTAATGGTGATAAAATTTTGTGTAACAATTAGAGGCATCAAATGGGTTTGTCATTCATTGAGAAGAACTTTCAAATTCAACCTTCAATTCCTAACTCTTCAATCTGATTGTGATTACTCCTATTTACATTATAAAATGTATCTATAGAATGTGACAATGAAGTGCTAGAACCACAACAAACTTCCTCATTTGTAGATTAATTCCAACTTTTTACATTACAAATAAAAGTATGGCATTAAACCATAAGAAAATAGTTCTTGTGCACCAAGGCATTGCTCCACTAGTTCAACACTAATTGTAGGGCAAAATATGGATTCCATAGGCTAATATATAATGTTTGTGGATTATTTATATTTTCAAATAATATGAAATGTGTAGAATTAATTTCATCGATTTGGAATTAGTTTGTGTGGTGGAAAATCTTATTTAGGCAAGGCTCTAATTTAGACAATGGTTGGAGGATGGTTGGTACATGTTTCAACCTAGGAATGTAATAGAAGGAACCAACCATATCACATGATATGGGAAAAAAGCCATGTTTCCTAATTTATTCAAGATAAATGTTGTAATCTTATTTTGACATTTTCTTGACCACAAGCTCATACTTTCCTTGTCGAACTTGGGAGACATCTAACCAACATTGGACCATCTCAACATGCCTAGCAACAAACCCCAAATTGAAATTTTTTCCTAGGATGTGCATTGGTATGCTAGTTCTTAATGATGGTTATCTAATCTACATAAAGGTTAATAAATGTTTTAACCATATATAGAAATTATTTACAAACAAATTATTAAGAAAATAGAAAATATACAATGGTAGGAATAAAACATATACATAAAGAATTTTCTCCTAGAACCCAAAACTGGGAAAAACAAATTTATTTTTCATTTGTTCATTTTAACGTTAAAATATATTATATATATTCCCAAAAATTTATAAAACCAAAATCCATTAAACATAGCTTAGAACATAATCATATTCCCCTTAACTAGATCTACAAAATTTCAAGTGGACCCTACTAACACTCTCTTACTTGGGAACCTATGCCCTACTGCCTTTGGTGGGGTGGAAATAGACTTTGAAACTTATGTTTCATACCTACGCCTTGGGAACACCCTGACACTCTTCCTTAATAGTAAGTCAATGCACCTATGGGAAATAGAATCCGCTATAATTAGAATCTGCTAGGCTACTTCCGCTAATACGTATGAACTGGACTAGTTCAGTATTAGCCGGACTGCCTACACTTTCTTTCTTACTTGCCTTAAGGCCAGTCAATACTAACTATTAGCACCTAGCTTCCGTTAGCAGCTAGCTTCCTTCTTAAGCTTCTGAGTAGAACTACTATAGTTGTAGAGTAGTAGCTGTATAGTAGGTCTCTGGACACTACTCTATGCCCTTTGTCTATGCACTATAATAACTATGAAAGCTTACGAGTTCAGAAACATGTACTTGTTGCTTTCCGTCTTAGTTGTAGGTTCCATGGACACTAGCCGGACACTATTAGCCGTAGTAAGTTCATACGTGTTCATCTCTATACATTGAACTTAGACTCGCCTACGTGTCACTTTTCGCATCGAGACGTCCTCGCCCTCCTTATGTCAGGCGAGCCCTACGTCCTTGCCTAATAACGCTCGATATAGGTTTTGACCATAAGCCTGGAATAGAGGCCTGGACACACAAGAAAGTAAGGCATGATAAGACCAGGGACTAAGACTACTAGAGCTAGTCCATACCGTAGACAAGTGTCAATGACTAAACTTACACTCTATGGCTTTAACTCTCAGAAAGATTAGATAATAAGGTAGAAAAGAAGGTAGAGGCTAGAATAGATTCATTTATATTAAATAAGTTACGAAGACCTTAGATTGAGTTACCCGCCCCCATGGAGATAGACGGTTACCATCCAATGACAAACCTTCGGCATCAATACGTGGCATTCATTAGGATAGGTGGAGGAGACTTACCTTCCTTCGAGTGAGAGTGCTTGCCTACCACTTTATTTCATAAATATTCGGAGTTCCCAATAGAAAGTGCCTCGGATAATCTTCGGAGTTGCTTAGATAAAGTGCTTACACAAATGCCTTCGGCGAATAGCTCTAAAATTCCTTCGGGGAACATCTGTCTCCGGCAATAGATAGTGATCCCGAGTTAATGGTAGGCAACTGCCAAAGAGAATCTCAATTAGGACATGAGTGACGGGGGAGCTCCTGGCACATGCAAGGGCCACCTTTCTATTTATTCTACATGCCCAGCGGCCCCGGTTCTTTCTCGCTGAGTCAGCGCCGAACTTACTATTCCAACGATTATGCACATTTATATATGCTATTTGCTATGCTTGCTCTAGCTGAGGAGCCAACAGTTATCCCCCCGATCTATATGATACCCCCAATTGTCAACGTTTGCCCCGGACAGGAATGGACCCCCTTCCGCCACCCAAGAGCCAATCTGAAAAGAGGTTACCGATTACACAATGTTCTTCCAACAATTCCGCGATGTCTTTGCTTGGACATACTCCAAGATGCCAAGATTAGACCCCTCTATTGTCGAACATCATATCGACACATGGCCTGATGCCTCTCTAGTAATACAGAAGCAATTACCTTTACACCCCTATAAAGCCCCAACTATCAAAGCTGAAATTGAGAAACTCCGCCAAGCTAGGTTTATATATCCCATCACATACACATCATGGGTATCTAACCCGGTCCCTGTTAACAAAAAGCATGGTACCATTCGGGTATGCACCGACTTCAAGGATCTCAACCAAGCATGTCTCAAAGACAACTTCCCTACTCCTTTCATCGATCAAGTTGTCGATGCTTGCGTCGGTCATGAAGTCATGTCTTTCATGGATGGGTTTTCCGGTTATCATAAGATCTGAATCCGCCAACGGGACCAATATAAAACTGCCTTCATGACACCATGGGGCACCTTTGCCTACCGTGTGATGCCATTCGGTTTGAAAAATGTGGTCACTACCTTCCAGCGTGCTATGTCCTATGTGTTCCACAATCTGACTAGGATCATCCTGACCTACCTTGACGACCTCACGGCCAAGTCCCAAAAATGCACAGACCATTGACAAGATCTCTGCACCATCTTTTTACGCTGTTGGAAAGACAATATCTGCTTGAATCCACTCAAGTGCGTCTTCTGCATCACGGCTAGGTGCCTACTTGGATTCATCATCTCTTAGAAGGGCCGTCGATCCACTTAAAGTGAAAGCCATCCTCGAGCTGCCCCCTCCTATGAACCGGCGCCAGCTGCAAAGCATCCCCAAGGGAAAGCCAACTTTCTCTATCGGTTCATCCAAGATTACGCTACTGAAGCACACGGGTTATTACTTCTTTTACGGAAGGACATTATCTTCCAATGGGATGATCAAGCGCAACAGTCTTTCGATACACTTAAGAAAGTGTTTACATCCACCCCCCTCATCTCCCTACCCAACTTCAACCGTGACTTAATCCTATATATTTCAGCATCCATTTATGTCGTTGCAGACATGTTAGTCCAATAGGGAGAAGATCACCAAGAGCACATAATTTATGACATTAGTAAGACCTTGACAGGACCACCAATGAATTACAGCCATGACGAGAAGTTGGCCTTGGCTTAGACTGTCAGTCCAGAAACTTTGATACTACATTTTGCTTTGCAAAACCACATGAATGGAAAACTAAAACCCGATGTAGTACATACTCGGCCGACGACTTATCAACGGTAAGTTCGCACGATGGGTCATGATCCTCTAGGAATTCGATCTTGAGTTTGTAACCCCCAAAAGCAAGAAGGCCATGGATCTCACCGAGCTCATCACAGACCTTCCCACTGATCGAGCTAGCCCCCCCACTTAATGATCAATTCCCAGACAAATATCTCTTCATTTTCACTGCTAAAGACCCATGGCACAGAGACATCCTTACCTATCTTCGGACACAGAAGTTGGCTAATAAAGATTCATATGATAGAAATCTTTTCACTTTGTAAAAGGAAAGAGAAAGGGAATAAGTTGGAAAATCCCCTACCTTATGATGAACCAGAATAAATCCTCTCCCTTATGGTCGAGCCTGCTTACGCATCCTAGAGTACATCCCTTTGATAGGAATCCTAGTGGTCGCCAGACCCCCTTAAGAGTGCCCTACACCACCCACTGAAAAGAGGTAGCAGCTTGGCAATGCCTAGGGTTTCCCAAAGGTGAAATCATGGTGGGAAATGAGGATGCGCAAGCAGGGCTCGACCAACGGGAGAGGCTTTATATAGAAAATGTGTCATAAATAGATGATATCATATACAATATGTTATATATGTATTAACTGTATGAAAAGTGTCACAGGAATGACAAGGATAGTTATGTCTTGCCCCAATATATAGAATAAGTAGATGTGTAGAGTTTGTGTACTACCATAAAGGATCTGTCATTGACTGAGGACACTGCTTCATTAGTAGATAAGGTAGGTAAAACAAAGTATTTGGATGTTTCTAAGTCTTAAAAGAAGGCCATCTTTGGAAAAGGGTATGCAATAATGAAAATGATAGGATATTTAGTAGTCGGAGGAATTGGTAATCACGAGCAAGGGTCGTGGCAAGTTCCAAATGTTTGAAAGAAACCTAAGGGTTTGGGCATAGGTACTGACATGAAGAATCCTTCAGTAAGCCTCACTGATATACCCTCTAACTATGTGGGTCCTGTGATAGCCCAATAGACCACTTATTCAGTTGCTGAAGTAACAAAGGTCCCAATGGTAGAATATTTGTATATTACCATACACAATAAATGGGTTAACAAAGGCTCAGGAGAAGGCGGAATAACAAAAAGGGAAAACCCGCGAAAAGAAGTTCATTCCACTGATCCTCCAAGTGAGGGAGATAAACAACGGGTCACCTCCTCAGTAGGACATTCTCATCCCCCACCCGAGGAAGGATGGCTCACCTGAGGTAGGAAGGTGAGGAAGGAAATGAAAAAGAAAATGAAGAGGGTTATAAGAAAAGGAAAGATGAAAGTGAGCCCTCAAAAGAAGATATAGATCCTAAGAAGGCATGGAAAGAAGAAGAGTATAAACCATCAAGTTCAATTCCTCACCATATGAATAGTGAGTCCCTACCGGGCCTTTGGTCCCTTTGTTCACTTTGTTTAGGTAAACACAGAAAGGAAGGTGACTTCACGCCCCAACCATCACTTTCTTTAGGCATATGATTCTGGTGGACTTCCTCAGCATCACATTAGCCGCCCGGGCCCGCCATTTCTATATTTCCCGCCTTACTAAAAGACCCATTCCCTTCCCCTCACTCCGTTCTGGTTATTCCCACCACCACTTACATCCGTATCCCTCTCATGGTTCGGTCACAGTCAATCCCTCTCTTTGTTCGTTTCACCCGGCTAGCGTAGAGGAACAAGCGCAAGAACTAGCTAGCGAGGTGGGGATGATGGCCCAGGGGACTATTGTACAGGAATAAGCTTATAAGCCAAACTCTTATCGTAAAGGAGGGAGGGCTTATCAGCCCATCAATAGAAGTACGAGACGAGGTAGACCAGCCCAAGAACTATCACGAGGTAAGGATGCTTCCCAGCCCAAGAACTATCACGAGGTACAGGATACTGCTTATCAGCCCGACAACCATCTAGCGAGGGCAGTCCGAGGTTGACCAGCCCAGCTAGCGAGAATGCTTCCCAGCCCAACAACTAGCACGAGGTAAGTATGATAACCAGCCCAACTCGACTAGCACGAGTCCCGGTTGACAGATTATAACTAGACTATTTGGATGGGTTCGTTCCCAGTGATTCTACCAACTAGCTATTGGTTCAAGAGCTCCGGTTCTTATTCTTTTTCTTTTTCGTCTTCTCGTGACTAGACTATTAGTTCAGCGAGCAATAGATTGCCCATGGTTAAGCGAGCAACGGTTCGGCAATGGTTAAGCAAGCAACTGGTTCTTTCCTTAGCTGTCTCAGGTGCCCTTCCACCTGCCAGAGCCACCTAGGTAGGAATCCTAATAGAAAGGCCACTAAGCTACCTTCTTCATAGACACGTGCAATATCCTATGCCTTCAGCTTAAAGAAATGATCTAGGGGATCTTCCATCTAAAAGAGCAAGGTGCGAAGCCGCCAGAGAAGAAATAGGAGGGGCAAGGTGTCTCAATCAGATTTCCGGTCCTAGTCTTGGCACGTACCACCCCGAAAGGATGGGCCTATTGCTAAACGGGTTGTGACCGTGTCCGTTATAAAAGGATTTCAAGTTCCCTAAATGTCAAGCTCTATGTTTCAATGTAAATGGTTATGGGGAGTTATTTGGATGCCTAGCCCCCCCGATTTCTCTCTGTCCAGATAACCCTATGAGCCCTTCCTTCTTGGATGCCGCCACCCCCGCCTAGCGAGCCTCTGAACAGGTCTTAGGAGCCCTTGTTTACTCAGATGACCTAACTCATTGACTTGCTAGACGGTAGGTCCCATCAGACGTATATCCTATCGGTCAGTTGGTTCATTGAAGTATACCCACCAAATTGCTCCCGGTAGCAAACGATAGCCGAGCCGGGAGGGATGCCTTACCCCTATCTCCAAAATTCCCCTTTTATTTCGCGTTCGAGGTAAGTTATATATGAGCATGTGGCATGCATCATGTGATAGTTGAGATTCGCATAGCATCCATCTTCTGTTTAGATCTTCTGTTTAGGCATCTTGCTGTTTCAAGCTGTTTAGGTTAGGCATCCAAAGCTGTTTAGGCATCTTGCTGTTTAGAACTGTTTCTTGCTGGTGATAACTTGCTGTTTCAATTCGCATAGCATCCATCTTCGCTGCTGATCGATAGGTGGTTAAGTTAGAGCCTGCCATTTCTTTCGTTCGATCGAAGTTAAGGAGATAATAAATTAGGCAGGCTATGTCAGCCCAGCTATGTTAGCCCAGAAAGAAGTAAGTTATATAAAGGCAAAGTGATCAAGCGGTAAAGAAAGAGTGTTTCGTTTCCTTCCCAGCGTCGGCATACCTCCTAATATCCAGGTAGGCCCATGCATACCCAGGCAGGCATAAAACCTACCTAGACTCACCTACCCACCCTGATTCAAGGAAGGCATACCCATGCATACCCATGTACGCCCACCTAGCATGCATATCCAACTACCTCTTACCAAGCAAGAAGGATACTACCTCCCTCCCCTCCCCTTCTTGAAGTGGGAAGGCGTAGTTCTACTTACTTCCTTCTTTGGGAGTGGGAAGGCGTAGCACATGAGACAGTCAATTCATTACTTATTGGGCGCACAAACGGGTCCGCAGGCAGGATAGGCAAGAGTCCCACTTCCTGCCTGATTCTGGGGCCGATCATCAATCGTACGGACTTACATAATATTTGTTCCCGGCATTTTCTTTATAACTGGTGTACGTAGAGAGCAGTTTCATATTGCCTTCTATGTTATTAACCACGGAATGATTCAATTTGCCAATATTCCTGCAGTAGTCCCTACTTATCCTCTATTAGCTCCTTTACCTACCTTTTCTTAACCTAACCTACTATACGCCCCTTAGCTTTCACCATTAATGACCGAGATGGCCTATTTGGGGGAATTAGCCCTGTCCAAAACCATGGGTAGGTATGCCTATTATCCTTAGTTCTGCCCAACCATCCTTGGGTCCATATAAAAAGATATTTATATTCCTGCCCTAAACTCCACGCATGACAGCTATTGAGCCCTCCAAACCCACTAGCAGGGGGGCTACAACCCTCGTGTGAACCCCCTATTGTGCCCCTTGCAACATAACAAATCCTAGTGCTAGTAATGCAAAGAATATAACACATAACCAAAATTATCACACTTGTTGTTTTCTTTTGTCAATGCTCAGAGACTTTGTCAATGCATCTACAACATTTTTCAAAGTGTCCACCTTTACTAGCAACACCTTTATTTCTTTGGTCGTATCCCTCACAATGTGATATCAAACATCAGTATGTTTTTCCTTTGAAGGATAAGTAGTGTTATTTGCAAACAAAATTGCACTTTTCTATCACAATCTATCCTTATAGCTCATTGCATGAACCCATAACTGAACACTATCTATGAAACCAAATTTCTTTGTTGCTTGCATGTGTGGTTGTCATGTATTCAACCTCCATAGTTAAAAGTGCCACTATATATTCTCTCATGTTCATCGAACTGATTTCTCCTCCAAAATAGGTTAAACACATATCCACTTGTAGATCTTCTCTGATCGAAATATCCAACCTAGCCTGCATCACCAAAGCCACATATTTCCAACACTTTTTCCAATTCTAGTCTTCCTTGGTAGCATAAACCATAATCACTAGTTCCACATAGATACCTGAACCCCACTTTACTACTGCCTAATGCTCCTACCCTATGTATGACATAAATGTTGGGTTGTGTTATATTCTTTCCACGACTAGCCCATGTAGTTAACTGGAGGCTAGAGGGGGGGAGGTCACAGGGGGTTTGAGGGGTACCTATAACCCCACTCTATAGGGTTTAGGGCAGAGCCCCAGAAAATTTTGATTTTGGACCCTATGTTAGGTTTGACGGACCCACCTATGGTTTTGTGCATGATTTTCGCACATGGTTTGGGACGCGATGGTTTTCGGTCCATGGTATTGGATGCTTCGGCATGTATAAATATGTATTGTAACATTGAAAGGACCATAATGAAAAATCAAGCTGGTAGTCTTGGTTCTGGGATCTAGGGAAAAATTTCTGTGTATATGTGTTTTATGTGTTATGCTCTCGCATAGTTTATTTTATGTGTTTTAGAATTCGTATGTAGGTAATTTCTGTATGCGGTTAAAACCTACATTTGGTATCAGAGCTGTCTTGGCTTCAAGGGGATGCCTTTGTTGCTGAGGGGTTTCGCTCAAGCCTGTGGTAGGCCCTGTTCAGTGGGAGATCTGTGAGATCGATTCTGGTGGTGAAAGAAGATGGTGAGCAATGGAAAGATAGAGATCAAGAAATTTAATGGTCAGAGTTTTGAGTTGTGGAAACTCAATATGGAGGATCTGTTGGTGGATAAAAGATCAGTGGATCGTGGTAGATCTGGGTACTTAACCAATGGGAGTTTCTTATGAAGAATGGAAGAAGTTGGATCAAACGGAAAAGAGAACAATACGATTGTGTGTCTCAGATTCAGTATTGTTGAATGTATCAGGGGAAGCAAAGGTGAAGGCTTTGTGGGACAAGTTAGGGACTTTGTACCAATCTAAGTCTCTGGTGAATAAATTGTTCCTGCGGAAAAAGATGTATAACCTGAGGATGAAAGATGGAGACTCGGTGACAGAGCATCTGAATGCATTTAATACTGTGAGAAGTCAATTAGCATCTATTGATATTAAAATTTCAGATGAAGATAAGTGCATCAGTTTTTTGTGTTCTCTACCAGATTCATGGGATAGTCTGGTTATTGCAATAGGTAGCAATGCAACTGCCTTGCATTTTGATGAAATAGTCTCATCCTTGTTGACAGAGGAGATGAGACAGAAATATATGGAGAGCCAAAATGGTGATGCCTTGTCTGTATGAGGGCAGACCCAGAACAGAAACAAAAATAAGTCATCAAGTGGGAGATCTAAATCTAGAGGGAGATCTAAATCTCCAGGAAAAGCTGTAAAGGTGGTGTGCTAGAAATGCGAAAAGGTAGGACACTACAAAAGGGACTGTAAATATAAAGCTCCTGACAAAGGAAAGGGATCTGATGATTCTCCTTTTGTAGAGGTGGAAACCACCTCAGATGAAGGTGGGGATGTGTACTTGGCTTCTTCAAGTACACATGTAGATCATGAGGCATGGTTGATTGACTCAGGTGCATCCTTTCACTTCACTCCCCATAGAGAGTGGTTTTGTGAGTATGAGAAATATGATGGTGGTGATGTCTTCTTGGGGGATGATAGGAAGGCTAGAATCATTGGTCGTGGAAAAGTAAAGTTGAAGCTGCAAGGTGGAAGGGTTAGAAAACTTGCGGGTGTTTTGCATATTCCTGCATTAGCTAGAAATCTAATTTCTGTTAGCAAGCTAGATGATGCAGGTGTAAAAACAGTGTTTGAGAAGGATACCTACAAGATGGTTTGGGAAGCAATGGTATTGATGTGAGGAGTTCGGATTTGAACTCTGTACAAGTTTCAAGGTAGGACCATTATTGATGGGTGCAACAGTTCTGTGGTTCTTGAAAGTGGAGCAGAAAATAAAGTGGTCTCTGGAGAGAAGACCATGTTGTGGCATCAAAGGCTTGGACATATTGGAGAGAAGGGCCTTTAGATACTTCATGGTAAAGGTATGGTAGAAGGTATGAGTGATAGCTCTCTGGATTTTGATTTCTGTGAAAATTGTGTATACGGGAAGTAGAATCAGGTGAGTTTCCCCTCTGGTGGTAAGAGGGTGAAACATATATTAGAGCTTGTGCATAGTGATGTGTTTGGACCTGTGAAGGTTCCATCACTGGGTAAGTCTGTGTACTATGTATCATTTATAGATGACTTCCCAAGGAACACATGGATATATTTCCTTAAGAAGAAATTTGAAGTCTTTGACAGGTTTAAAGAATTTAAGGTTCTTGTGGAAAATCAAACAGAGAAGAAGATAAAGGTGTTGAGGACAGATAATGGTGGAGAGTTTTGCGGCAAGGAATTTGAAAAATTCTGTAAGAAGTGTGGTATAGCACGACATAAGACTACTCCATATACACCTCAGCAAAATGGAGTTGCAGAAAGAATGAACAAGACGTTGATGGAAAGGGAAGGAAGCAAGCTCAGTGGTGCCAGGTTAGGACAGGAATTCTGGGCAGAGGCAGTGGATACTGCATGTTACTTGGTCAACAGGTTAGCTTCATCAGTGTTGGAGGATAAGACTCCACAAGAGGTATGGACTAGTAAGAAACCCTCTTTTTCACATCTAAGGGTATTTGGATGTGATGCATATGTACATGTTCCATTGGAGAAAAGAACCAAGTTGGATAGTAAATCTGAAAAGTGCATATTTATTGGGTATAAGGATGGTTTAAAGGGTTATAAGATTTGGAACCCAGTAACAAGGAAGGTTGTGTACAACTGAGATGTGGTGTTCAGAGAGGTGAAAGATGTTATTAAACATGAACTCCAACCAAAGGAACCTAAGAAGATAGAGTTTGAGCTAAAGGAGGAAGAATCAGACTCTACAACAGAGGAGGAATCAGAAGATGAAGAGCCACAAACTCTGGTTGTGAGAAGATCAGTTTGAGAAAGAAGGTAGCTAGAAAGGTATAGTCCATCTGCTTTCTGTTCAAATTTTTCTTTGTCTATTACTAATGATGATCCCAGAACTGTGAAGGATGCAGTGGATTCAGAAGATGGAAAACTTTGGAAAGAGGCCATGGTTGATGGAATGGGATCTTTGTACAAAAATGAGGCTTGGGATCTGGTGGAGTTGCTGGCCGAAAGGAAACCCATTGACATCAAATGGGTGTTCAAAAAGAAGACAAATGCAGAAGGAAAAGTGGAGAAATACAAAGCTCGGTTGGTAGCAAAAGGTTATTCCCAGGTGTCGGGAATTGATTTCAGTGATATTTTTTCTCCTGTTGCCAAGGTAATTTCTATTAGATTACTTTGATCTGTTGTTGTTGCTTTTGATTTTGAGGTAGAACAAATGGATGTGAAGACAATGTTTCTTCACGGGGATCTAGAAGAGGAGATCTACATGAAGCAACCTGAAGGTTTTGTGGTGAAGGGTAAGAAAGAACTAGTATGCAAGTTAAAGAAGTCTCTGTATGAGTTAAAACAGTCACCAAGGATGTGGTATCAGAAATTTGATACATTTATACGGGGACTTGGCTTCACCAGAAGCAGTTCAGATCACTGTGTGTATTTTAAATTAATTGGTGACCGTGTTATTTATTTGGTCTTATATGTGGATCATATGTTGCTGGTTGGAAATGACAAAGAAATTATCCAGGATTTGAAGACCCATTTGTCCTCCAAATTCGACATGAAAGATCTTGGTGCTGCAAACTATATTTTGGGCATGGAAATTAAAAGAGATCGAACAAAGCAGAAGCTCTGGTTAAACTAGAGGAAGTATGTTGAGACAATATTGCAGAGTTTTAATATGCAGGATAGTAAACCGGTGAAGGTTCCTATTCTTGTGGATGTGAGGTTATCTGCTGAATAGTGTCCTAAGACACAAGAAGAGGAAGAGGACATGTCCCGTGTTCCATATGCAAGTGTAGTCGGTATCTTGATGTATGTAATGGTCTGTACTAGACCAGACATTGCACATGTAGTGGGAGTATTGAGCAAGTTTATGTCAAAACCAGGGAAGGAGCATTGGACAGCAGTGAAGTAGGTTTTCAGGTATTTGCGTGGCACTAGCGATTATGGTTTGTGCTACCAGGGAAGACCAGGATTGGAAAGAGTGTTGGATATTCATGGCTTTGTTGATGCAGACTGGGTTGGAGATCTGGATAAGAGAAGATCTACAAGTGGGTATGTGTTTAACCTATTTGGAGGTGTAGTGAGTTGGATGAGTAAGGAACAATTTGTAGTGGCACTATCAACTACAGAGGCAGAATACATGGCAGCCACTCATGCAAGAAAGGAAGAAGTTTGGTTGCAGAGATTGTGTTAAAGTATGGGGTTAGTACAGGAAGCTATAAGGACAGATTGTGACAGCCAAAGTGCAATTTTCTTGGCAAAGAACCCTGCATATCATTCAAAGACAAAGCACATTTATATTCAGTATCACTTTGTGAGGGATATGATAGAAGACAGAAAGGTGTTGCTAGTAAAGGTGGATACTTTGAAGAATATTGTAGATGCATTGAAAAAATTTGTGAGCTCTAAGAAGTTCTAATGGTGTAGAAAAGTAATGGGCATTGCAGGGCTAGATAAATGACTAAGCTCTCTTATGGCCCCCTGTCGAAAGAAAAAAACAAGTGGGAGAATGTTGTGTTGTGTTATATTCTTTCCACGACTATCCCATGTAGTTAACCGGGGGTTACAGGGGGGAGGTCACAGGGGGTTTGAGGGGTACCTGTAACCCCACTCTATGGGGTTCGGGGCATCGCCCCAGAAAATTTTGGTTTTGGACCCTATGTTAGGTTGGGCGGACCCACCTATGGTTTTGTCCATGATTTTCACACATGGTTTTGGATGCGATGGTTTTCAGTCCATGGTATTTAATGCTTTGGCATGTATAAATATGTATTGTAACATTGAAAGGAACATAATGAAAAATCAAGGTGGTAGTCCCGGTTTTGGGATCCAGGGAAAAATCTCTGTGTATATATGTTTTATGTGTTATGCTCTTGCATAGTTTATTTTATGTGTTTTATAATTCGTATGCAAGTAATTTCTGTATGGGGTTAAAACCTTCAATAGAATTCTCAATAATCCCATTGCATGTGCAATGACTGGTCTATTCCAGACCATTTCATAGATTAAACTACCAACTACTCTTGCATATGGAGCATGGGCCATGCCCTCTTCCTCTTCCTATGCCTTGGGACACTATTTACAAATAACTTTACCCTTACAAGAATATGAACCTTCACCGATTTAGTGCCTTCCTTATTCAACCTTTGCAATATTTTATTAACCGACATCCTTTCATTTAATCATAGCATTCTCTTTTCCTGATCTTGTTTAATTTCCATGCCCAAAATGAAATTTGTAGCATCAAGATCCTTCATGTTGAATTTAGAGGATAATTTGATCTTCACATCTTGGATAAATTCTCTGTCATTTCCAAACAACATCATATCATTCAAATGTAATACCAAATAAATAAAATGATCACACAGTGATTCACTGTGCTCCTTTCGAAGACAAGTCCATGTATATATGTATCAAATTTTTGATAACACATCCTTGGTGATTACTTTAGTCCATACAAAGATTTCTTTAACCTGCACACTGGTTATTTCTTACCCTTCACTGCAAATCCTTCCAGTTCCTTCATGTAGATATCTTCTTCTAGATCCGCGTGTAGTAATGATGTCTTCTCATCCATCTATTCTACCTCACAATCAAAAGCCACAACAAAAAATAAAACTAATCTAATATAATCTAACTTGGCAATAGGAGAAAAAATATAATAAAAATTAATTCTTGACACCTTGGAATTACCATTCACTACCAACTAAACCTTTTATTTCTCAACGTTTCCTTATGGATTCATATTCTTCCTAAACACCCATTTTATACCAATGGGTTTTCTTCAAGACAACAAATCTACTAGATCCCAAGCCCCATTTCTATCCAAAGTTTCCATTTCTTCAACCATGGTCTTCTTCTAGAGTTTTCCATCCTCTAAATAAACTTCCTCTTTGACAGTTTTGGGATCATCATCAATAATAAATAAATAAAAATTGAACAAAAATTAAATGGACTGTATCTCTCTAATTGCCTTCTTTCCTGAACTGATCTCCTAAAAAATGGAGTGTGTGGTTCTTCTTCATATAATTCATTCTTCATATACAACTCTAGCATATTTGGTTCCTTTTACCTTGGTAGGACTTAATTTTTCATGGCATCCTTCACTTCTCTAAATACCACATCTCGAATGAATAAAACCTTCCTTGTTTCTGGGTTCAAAAACTTGTAATCTTTTAAACAATATGTATACCTAATAAAGATGCACCTTTTATATTTTCTATCCAACTTGGTTCTTTTCTCCTTTGGAACATGTACATATGCATCACAACCAAAAACCCTGAGATGTGAGAGAGAGGGTTTCTTTCCAATCCATATCTCATGTTGGGTCTTACCCTCCAATATTGATGATGGTGATTTGTAAGGAAAATTTTAGGGTTTAATATTCACCCATGGGCTAATTTTCTATACTTTTTCCAAAAAAAAGATTCAATAATTTCTCTTTTTTTGTAAAAATGATTCGCCCAAATTTTATAAAATGAAATTATTTTACCCTAAAAATCACCAAAAAATTATATATAGACTATATAAAAATATTATAAAGTTGAATATTTTTACAAAAATATCTCCAAACATTTTATAGATTTCATCTTATGGACTAGTGGGATTCGCCAAGGTTTCTAAACTTTAAGATAAATTTCCATCCTTAAAATTTTCCCTGGTGATTTGTTAAACAGTTAAGATGCAATATCCACTAACTTTGCCCATAATTTGTTATGTTCATATAATACTAGTGTATCCCCCTTATTCTTATTGTGAGTGTAGCCCCCTATTATTATGGTGTGCCTATGTCCCCCCATGTTTTATTGTTTTGCCCCATATAAGCCCACTATTGTTATTGTTGGGCCCTTATATTATTATTGTTATGTAGGCTTTGATTATATTGTGACCCCTTAGACTCCTATACATACCAAGAAGGTCCTATAATTTGCATCATCAAAGAATTATCATTTATGTGATGTAAGGGAAGTCTCCCCCTTGAAGAGGCTATTTTTCAATTCATTGATCTATATTTCCTTCTATTTTGTGAGCTAGTTGTAAAACATTTGGTATCATAGCTTTGGATTCTAGGGTTTCGCTTCTTCAAATGATTCATCTTGAAATTTCCACGACAACTTGTTTTCTACGAGGAATCAGAAGCTACAATTGCAACCACGTGGAGCCAAACTATTGGTGAACTTCATGTACAAATTTCAGATCTTGTTTTGCTATATTTTTGGAGATATGATCAAAGGAAGTTATCATTTTTGTAGGCTCTAGAATTCCATCTCAAACAGGTGACCTAGGGAAAACCATCATAACTTTCTCTCCTAGTATCATATTTGAATTTTGTAAAAAGTTAATTAAGGTGCACAAAATGTATATTTTTGTGTATCATGTTTAGGGTTTAAGGTCGAAATAGTGACATGTGGAACTCCGTACAAGTTCGATCTACTGAACTAGTCCATAATGAAGCCATCGTGGGAGATTTGGAATAAATTTATATTAAAGAATCCAATATTGGTCTGACTTGTGGCGTTGGAAAGAAAACTGAGAGTGCTACCACGAAACCGAATTTTATACCTTCGAGAAATGAAATTATAGAGATAAAATAGTTTCAATATCGAGCTCCTAAAAAGACATGTATTTTCTAAAATTTTGCATAAATTTTGTTTGAAAAATTAGTTTGAAGTGATTCAAAGGGCTTAGTGAAGCATAGATATCATTGTTTAATTCTAAAATTCCTCAAAACAAAAATATGGATACACTTAGTAAGAAACCAAAAAGATCTACTATGATTCATGAAAAAGAGGAATAAATGCAACATGATATATCAAAATTACAAGACCAAGTGCATCAAATTTCACTCTCACAAAGAGTAACAAAAAATGAACTAAAAGCTACGATGGATGCTTTAGAAGAAAAAATAAAAGGAAATATGGAAGTTTTGAAGGATGGATTAAAAACAGACATGGAAGATAATATGCATGGTTTAAAAGAAAACATGGAAGGTTTGAAGGAAGGTTTGCCAAAATTGCTACAAGAAATGCTTCCCAATGGAGATAAGGTATTCCCTCGAACTCATGATGAGAATAAAAGGAATGCTAATAATTATTTTAAAGACTCTAACTTTGAATTCAAGACCAACCACATTCCAAACACTACAACATAAAAAGGTCATTGGTGAGGGTTATGCCTGTGACGGACCTTTAAGGTCTATCACCAATGTCACATATGGTGATAGTCCTTAAAAAAACGTTGTTGTAAGTGCATTTAGTGATGGTCCTTTAAGGTTTGTCACCAAAGCCATTTTTAGTGACACTTTTGGTGAGTGTTGTTAAAGGTCTGTCACTAACTCTCTCTTTAGTGACACTTCTAGTGACGATATTTTACTAGCCATCACCAATTCTCTTTTTGGTTACTTTTGGTGACGGTCAAAAAATGTTTGTCATCATTGATCATTCCAATGACTTTTTGATGACGCAATGTGCATGATACTATATATTTTGTAAAAAAAATGATATACGACCATTTTTGTGGATTCCTTTTCATTATGTGTCCATGGCCATAGTGTTTAGACTCAGTCAATTTGTTAAAGAGTAATTATTGTGCTATCAAGTAATGAGAATATAATTTTCCTATGAGTCAACACATGATTCATCTCGTTTAGATTTATTATCTAACAAATTCACTATAGATAAAGTTCCATTAGTGTGTGTACAAACTATATTGTTTAATACATAATCAAGATTTGTCAATTATATTAATGAGATAGACCTAGCACTCCTCAACACTCTTGCCAGATCTTAACATTTTTTGACCCACACTAACATTCCTTAGCACCTCTCATGCCTTGGAACATCTTTGTACCTAGAAAATCTTGTCATGACTACGACACCCAAGCACATGTTGGCAGGCCCTAGAATAGCATAGCACTCTCCTAACATGTGTTGACATGCCCTCTATTCCTTAGAAGAATACTTTGGCATGCATTAAGATACACTAGCAATTGGCACATATTGGCACTTGGCATGTATTGGAACCTATTATTAGTGTGCCTAGCATGCCCCTTTTGAAAAATATAAAGCATTGACTTATTAACCCTCTTATGTGTTCATTTCCTTGCATTTTATCTTGATTATTCATTATGTTTCCTTACCATGACACATATTGGCATACCCTGACACCCTGCACATTCTAGCATGCCTTAGCATATGTCATGTCTTGGCATGAATTGGCACTATTTGGCACATTTTAACATACATTGGAACTCCCTAACACACTATGGCACTTCTTAACATGCCCTAATATTCTCTAGCATGCCTTATCAATGCTCAGCATACCTTGTCACTCCCTCCTTGGCATGCCATCTAACACTCATTGACAAACCCTAGCATACCTTCATATTTATTCACTTCCATGCATTTTGATCTAGTGCTCCATTGTGTTTCCATAGTACTCCCTAAAACTCCTCATCATGCATTAGCACTCTCTAGCATACGTTAACACTCTTTGACATGCCCTTCCACTTCATAAAAATATGTGTATCACTTCCTAACACACATTGGCACTTGGTACATGTTGGTGCTTGGAAAGTCTTAGCATGTCTAACATTCCTTTGATGCCTTGGTATGCTTTGGTATGGTTTAATATTAAAGTTATTTGAGATCAACTATTGGGAAGTAAATGAGAAGTAATAGAAGAATATTTGGCACTTAGAATTCTCTAACACTTGGCACATATTGGAACCTAGCATTGGTGTGCCTAAAATGACCTTGCTGGAAAAGGTAAATTCATGACTTATTTACTCTCTTATGTGTTCATTTACTTGTAGTTTAACTTGTTTCTTCTATTTGTTTCCTTAACAGTCCCTGCCATATATTGTGACATCCTTGTACATCTTGGCATTCCTTAGCACTCGGCACATCTTAGCCTATTTGACATGCCCTCACACTATCTGGCACATGTTAGCAGTCCTTAGCACACATTGGCACTCACACCCTCACAACTAGCCTTATATTTTTTCATGACTTGGGAACCTAGTCAAGTCCTTAGCTACTGCAGTTCATTTGACATTGGTCTTCTTCGGTTGTAAAAAATTGACCAATTGCACCTAATACAAGTAGATTTTGCCTTGTTCACCTAAGAATTTCCTTTAACTCATCTTAGGGAACTCATGTCCAAGCTCAACTTATCCCACATAAGAACTGACCAAGATGAGGATTGCATCTAGCCATGGACATAAAAGAACTAAGCAACATAGCTTACACAAACAATAACTCACATCTATGTCCAGTTCATATAAAAAATATAGCATTAACTAAGAGTTTGCAAGAATCAAAAGATTCATAGGACACACATGATATAAGCTGATAGAAGTTGAGTGCCCCAAAACTTATACACAATAATGGATAATATGAAACTGTATAAAATATTTTAAAACATGAGAATTTGGCCAAAATGTGCCACATGTCATATACAAATTATAGCTAACAAAACATAGTGTTGTGCCTAGGAAAAAGTTTCCCTTTGTCCAAAACTGCTCTGTCAAGCCCCTTATCACAAACGTAGGCTTGTATCTTGAAAATACTATTATGAACTTCTCCTAACACACTTCATCCTTGGCACACTTGAATTCATTGGCACTCCTTGGCACACACTCTTATTTGTTCATTTCCATGCATTTTGACCTAGTTCTCCCTTGTGATGCCTCAACATTCACTAACACTCCTCAACATGAATTGATATTGTATGACATGTGTTAGAGTGCCTTTTCATTCCTTGTCATGCCGTGACCATCCCTAGCTATCATGCCCTCACAACTACCCTTACTTAATTTTCAACTTGGGAACCCAACCAAGTCCTTTCTTGACTACAGGAACTTGAACAAGTTATGATTACTATAACTAGACTATGTTGTTGAATTGTGCAGCTTGGGACGTACTCCACAAGCCTAGTGAGATGGGTTTGTGTGAGTTTGGTCACAAAAGGTTATGTGGGAAAATAATTCAAGTGAAGGGGTTTTAGAGCAAAGATGGGGGTTTAAAATCTAAATGAAAATTAAAAAGGAAAATTAATATTTCCTAAGGTCTAATTGGACAAATATTGTAAGTTATAGAGGGTTCCTAAGAGGCTTAGCTAGGAAAAGTTATTTAAGGAGGAATTAGTATGAAGGCAATAACATGAAGTGAGAAGGAGCTCATTTGATCAAGGAGGCCAGGAGAGATGTAGTCCTAAAGTAGGCTAAGTTGGAGGGATGAGTAAGGGTTGCTAAAGGGAGACCAACATCAACCACCAAGAGCAAGATCATCATGCGAGGGTTCAATTTTTTTTGCATACCTTAGTGGGTTCGAGCTAAGAAGTAGGATGGCATATTGTTGTTTCTCTTCTGGTAGATTGAGCTCAAGAGAGGCGGGTCATGATAATTTAAGCATGTTATTTTAGTGGTGTTTTTGTGTGAAGGCCACATCAAATTCTGAAATAGATGAGAGGGTTGAGACCCTTTCTTATGGTGGTTCATACATTGCAAGGTGTGCGATAAAGACCAACACAAATGGAGGAGGGCTTGCACTAGAATTTAGGGCCAAAACATAAGTAGTTGTAGGTGTAATATTGACTAAGGTAATTTTTGTTTGAGGGTTGTATAGATATAAATTTTAGGTCAATATTTAGTAAAATAAATTCCCATAATTTATGGATCCATATGATCTAGGTCGATTCTCTTATGGAGGCAATAGTTGTTGTTTGTTCTATGGGTGGATAGGATTTATTCTAAAGAAATTAGAATATAAGTATAATTCCCTAGTTAGGGCAGTTTCCTAGCATGTTCATTCCATAAGGTATGCCCTTAAGACTGCGACAAATCTGTGTAGAAGAAGAGGGGTCATGACCCTTAGAGTGTTGGAAATAATACTGAGAGGGGGGGTGAATCAGTATTATCAAGTTCTTTTTGTAAATCTTCCTTATTTATACTTTGAATTATTTTTGCATGTGAGTACCATAAAATAATGAGCATGAACAAAAAACAGATAGTCACACCAAAGAACACCAGATGTAAGGTGGAAACCCAATGTGGGTGAAAACCACCTACTGCAATATGTCTCTATCTTCTTTCAAATTAGAAACTCCTTTTACAATGGTTTTGTACTGGTGCAGTCCTTTACCAGTACACGGGCTACAACCTGCAGAGAGCTACAACTCTCTCTCGTTTTCCAGTCTCTCCTGGAAGGGAGCTACAACCCCCTACTTCTTTTCTTTCAAGGACCACTTTTCATAAATTTTCAAACTGGATCCATAAACATCAAGAGATCATCAAGTACAAGTAAATCACCCAGTCAACTGCAGTAACCAGATCAACAATAACAGTAAACTAAACCCAGAACAACTTATCAACAGAGAAAAGTCAGCCAACAAGAGATCTTAAAACAGATACGCAATTTTTCTTTATCTGGCCTGCGTGCGTATGCACTTCACCTTCTGCTCCCCTGCGTATACCCGCAGAGACCCTTCTACTGCATCGCATACCCACGCACTGTTTCTTCAATCGCGTTGCGTACTGTTACTATAGGCACACACCCACAGATACTATCGCGCCATGTAGTAGCCATGCACCCACAGATGCTATCGCGTCGTGTACCTACGCACCGCGGCTTCTGGAGCGCCACGTACTTTCCCTGTGCCTACGCACCTGATCCTCTGTCACGCTACGTGCCCACGCACTGCGCCTTCTTCTGCTCTGCGTACCCATGCAGTGCGCCTTCTTCTGCTCTGCGTACCCACGCAGTTGCACTGTTAATCACTTGCGTACCTCTGGTTAGGGCTGAATTGGCAGTCCACCAGTGTGCTAAAGATCGTCAGATGCCCAGATCTGATCATGCACTCGAGAGATCACCCTTCATAGATTCGCTTTCAACTTCACTTTTATATAGATCAAGCTTTTAAAACAATAACCCAATATTTCAGATCTTAAGATATTCAATTTGCAAAAGATGCTTAGCCAAGTGATCTCCTTTGCTTTATATAGGCAAGCTCTTCCTAAAATCATGGATCAATACCATAGATAACCAATACAAGGGGCCCAAAAACATGGGGCTCAATAATAATAATAATAATATAAAACAATACCACGGGCCAAAACCATAGAATCAAGAATGGTGGGCTAAATACCACGGGCCAAACATAAGAAACCCCATGTGAGCGCGCTTCTCTGCCTTGAAGTAAGTGCACTGGGGGTACGCACCTCATGCACGGGTGACCTGCGTGTATGACCGCAGTCCCTTCACGGTGTATCTGTGTGTATGCACCTTTTCAACTATTCTCCTGCGTACCTCTTAATTTTCAACATTTTGAGAGCCTGATTAGAGCATTGCCACTTGAGGGTGTTTCCATCGAGTACAACATCTGTAACATAGAGCCATACCAGAATCATAATGCCAACAATCTCCCCCTTTGGACTTGATGGCAACCTCAAAAATCTTCAACGTCATTCTCCCCCTTTGACATCAAGGGCAAAGGGTTATGCTCCCCTTAAGAACATGGTCCCCCTGAATATGAACCAGATCTGCAACGAAGAACCATAAACACCATAAATGACCATGAAAGAGATAGAGACATATTGCAACAATATTCAAACCAGCATCCATGATCTCCTTTTGTACGTCCTCCATAATGCCAACAATGCATTATATGCTCCCCCTGAACCTGTGCCATTCGATCTTCAACCAATCCGCAATCCAACCATCAGAAGAGATTCAACAAGATGATGCATCAACAACCCCCAGCTTTTGCCTGAGGTATTCAAAGGTCTCTCTGGGCAATGGTTTGGTGAGTATATCAGCAACTTGTTCCTTGGAAGGAACATACTCCAACTTGACCTTTTGTTCAAGTACTTGCTCCCGGAGAAAATGATACTTGATCGGTATGTGCTTGGTCTTTGAATGCATGACTGGGTTCTTTGAAATGCTGATTGCACTTGTGTTATCACATAAGATGGAGATAGGTGGTGTACAAGTGATTTTAAAGTCCTGCAAGGTCTGCATCATCCAAAGGAGTTGAGTGCAGCAAGATGCAACAGCAACATATTCTGCTTCAGCTGTAGACAAGGCAATTGAACTCTGTTTCTTGCTGAACCAAGATATTAATATGGAACCCATAAAGAACGCACCACCACTTGTGCTCTTCCTGTCATCCACGCTTCCTGACCAATCTGCATCTGTATAAGCATGAAGTGTGAGATCTGTATCTGTAGGATACCATAAGCAATAATTTTGAGTCCCTTGAAGATATTTAAAGATTCTCTTCACTTCCTGAAGATGAGTTTCCTTCGGATTTGCTTGAAATCTTCCAACTATTCCCATTGCATGCATAATGTCTGGTCGGGTACCTGTCAAATAAAGTAGACTTCCAATCATAGATCTATAGGTTGGTTGATGCACTGCTACTGAGTCATCATTTTCACTGAGGCTACATCCTGTGACCATGGGTGTACATACTGGTTTTGCATCTTCCATGCCATATTTCTTCAAAATCTGCTTGAGATACTTGGTTTGAGACAAAAAGATCCCTCCTTCCTTTTGTTGGATTTGCAAACCAAGAAAATATGTCAGTTCTCCCAGCAAGGACATTTCAAATTCTTTCTGCATTACCAAGGCAAAGCTTTGACTCATAGCTTCTTCATTGCTCCCAAAGATAATGTCATCTACATACACAACAAGTATTAGCAATTTGTCGTCTTCAACTTTTATATAAAGATTGTTATCTGTTGATCCTTTTGAAAAACCTTGTTGATGAAGATATTTTTCCAAGCGATAGTACCAAGCCCTTGGAGCTTGTTTGAGACCATAGAGAGCCGTTTTCAATCTGCATACAAGATTTGGATCATTTCCAAGAATAAAACCATCTGGCTGCTTAATGTATACTTCTTTTTCCAAGTCTCCATTCAGAAAGGCTGATTTCACGTCCATTTGAAATACTTTGAAGTTTTGAAAGCTTGAGAGAGCAAGGAACATTCGGATGGCCTCAAGTCTTGCAATAGGAGCAAAGGTTTCTTCAAAATCTATTCCTTCTTGCTGCGCATACCCTTTACAAACAAGTCTGGCCTTGTTTCTAATTACTTCTCCATTTTCATTCAATTTATTTTTGAAGACCCATTTTGTCCCTATAACGTTCTTATCCTTTGGTCTAGGAACCAGCTCCCAAGTGTTGTTCTTTTCGATTTGCTCAAGTTCTTCATCCATTTCTTTCACCCAACATTCATCTTTGCATGCCTCTTTCACATTTTGTGGTTCAGTGGAAGAGAGTAATGCCAAATAGCTTGAAGCTTCTGCAACTGTTCTTCTTGTTTGTACACCTGCTTCTTTCTGCCCCAAAATCTGAGATTCTGGATGATTCTTCTGAACATATCTGGATGGGGTCTTCTCTTCTATCCTTATCTGCTCCTCTGGTTCTTCTTGAGGTTCTTCATCATTCTGTCTTTGAGGGTAGTCTTCATCTTCTTCGATATCTTCATGATTTACTTGCCTAGGAATGTATCCCTTCTCATCAACCACTACATCAATGCTGTCAACAATTCTTCCAAGTCTTTTATTGTAGCACTTGTATGCTTTACTGTGTGGAGAATAACCAAGAAGAATGCGTTCATCTGCTCTAGGTTCAAGTTTGCCGAGTTGCTCATCAGTATTCTTAATATAGAATTTGCTCCCAAAGATTTTGAAGTGCTTTACTGAAGGAGTCTCACCATACCAGAGCTCATGAGGAGTTTGAGTGCTGTTCACCCGAACATTTGTTTTGCTGAGAATAACCACCGCAGCATATGCAACTTCACCCCAGAAAGTTGCGGGAGTTCCAGACTCATCAAGCATAGCACGAGCCATTTGTTGGACTGTTCTGTTCATTCTTTCCACTACTCCATTTTCTGAGGAGTTCTAGCTGTAGAGAATTCTCTTCTTATCCCATGTTCTTCACAGAAATCGAAAAATTCATTTGAGGTAAATTCCCCACCTCTGTCGGATCTGAGGCACTTAATTTTGTATCCTGATTCATTTTCAACCAAGGCTTTAAAGGATTTGAATTTTTCGAATGCTTCATCTTTGTGCTTCATAAGTCCTAACCAGACAAACCTGGAGAAATCGTCAATGAATAATATCAAGTATTCTTCTCCTCGAGGTGTCCTTTTCCTGAATGGTCCACATACATCTGTATGTACAAGCTCAAGAGGCATGCTAGCTGATCCTTCCTTCTCTGGAAAGTTAGTTTTGGTTTTCTTTCCAAACTGACATGATTTGCATATGGTGTTGTCTGGAAGTTTGGTATCTGGAAGACCACGAACTGCCTAATATTTGCACGCTTTCCTTATCTATGAAAAGCTTAGATGCCCCAGCGTCTGGTGCCATAACCAATGTTCATCATCCTTGCTTAGATAGCATTGTTGTTGTCCTTCTTCAAATATGTATAGATTATTTGGAGTTCTTTTACCTTTGATCACCGTTTTACCTGTATCAAGATCACGAACAAAACATCCATTTGTTCTAAATATCACCTCGGTTCCTTGATCACACATCTGGCTGACACTTAGAAGATTATGTTTAAATCCATCAACATACAAAACATTTCCAGCTTTGACCTTTTCTTTTAACTAAGCAGTGCCTTTTCCTTTTATAGCTGTAGGAGTATCATTTCCAAAAGAAACTTTCTTTCCCTTTTCTAGAGCAGAATATGATTCAAGTTTTTCTTTATCACCTGTCATATGCTTCCAACATCCACTATCAATGTACCATAGATTTTCCTATCCCTCTACATAAAATGCTATTCCACATCTTTCTGTTTGCGGTTCCTTTATTCTCCATGTTTTAGTGCTTGAGGCTTGTTCCTTTGTCTGCTGAAACCTGCCCCTGCATTCAGAATCTTCATGACCAAAGTTATTGCAAATAGAACATTCAACTTCATTTTCAAGAACCGAAAAGTTGTTATAGGTCCTTTTTGTAATCCCGGTCATACTTCTTTGTTTTTGAGCTTCTCTAGTCATGATAGTTTTATATGCAACACATTGAGCTGCTTTGTGACCAAAGTTATGGCAAGAAAAGCATTGTCCATTGAAGAAACTTCTGCGGTTATCCAATCTTCCGAACAAACGATTGTAATTTCTATCGTCATTCATTCTTGAAGCAAATTGAGAGGATTTTACCTGTGGCTGGTGATGAGCCCCAAATTTGGTAACATTTTGGGCTCATTTGGCCTAACTACCCTTGCTCAACCCTTCATTTTTCATGACTTATGCATCATTTTTTAGTATATTTATGTCATTTGTACGAATGAGGGAAGTCACTATTCCTAGGTGGCTAACACATGCTTATTTCAGGTTTTTTGACATATTAATGGAGCAAAACCACGAAGATGAGGGCTAGGAGACAACCAAGATGGAATTGAGATTTTGTAGGAAGGTTGTCCACAGCATTGAATGGCCTTCCTCGTGATCTTCACCCCCAACTCCGAGCTCCAACAGCCACCACCACCGAGTTAGAAGGCAGCCAAACGGATTTTGAGGAAGCAGCAGATCACTCTTAGTTTGGTCAGCCAAATCCCACTTATTTAGGAGGCCAGCTTGGCCCTCGTAATGTATAAATGATGAGGATGTAGCCTTCGAAGAGGACATTTGAAACCTGGTTGCATATTCTGAACTACGAGCTGATAGCTCTGTTTTGCTCTTTGTAAGCCATTTTTGGCATGTTATTTGACTTATGACTATTATCTTTTAATGAAAAGCAGGCAGATTTGAGTTCAGTTCTGAGTTCTTAAAGGAGCCATAGCTCTCGGGGTTGGGCCCAACCTGAGAGCCTAAGGCTTCCTTCCTTTGTATCGTTACCTTTCTTTCAGTATTGTATTTCTTTTCCTTTACATGCATTTGGAAACACAGTTTGCTGAGTAAAATTTCTTGGTGTGGTTAAGTAGGTTAGTTTTATGAACAGAGTTGCTTCAGTAGTTTAGATTAGAGTAAGGAGATTGGAGTTAATCAGAGTTCCAAAAAGGGTTGACTGCACACTCACTTTCACCTCTGTTTAGGGGCTGGAATTGCAGACCGTGCCACCCACCAAAAACACTGTTTTACATGTTCATGCAAGCTTTGATGCAATGTTCTCGTTTGTAGCAGCGTCCATGCGTTCAGATCTTGTGGAATGATTCTTTGCTTCAGTACCATGCATGATTTTCCTTAAAAAATCACGTTGCTGTTCTTTGGTTTTATAAAAACAGTTAGAATAGGTTGATGAAATTTCGGTTATGTGCAAGACATGGATGATTTGTTTCATTTACACTGTGCAGTACTACTCCCTCACTCCCTTATCCTTCTAAGCCGTGCCTAGGCCATCTACTCATCTCCCAGTTAGACCACTTGCCTCCCAATTCTTCTATTACCCACGTTATTCTACCTTTTCGGCCTTCCATTCCCTCTACCCTCCTCTAGACCAACCAGCTTTGCACACCCCCTCTTCATCTCATCTCTCTGTCCATAGGCCATCACAAGCTCCCCTCCTACCTCCCTATCCATCCATACAGCCTCTTCCACTCATCCATCACCCAAAAATCCGATTGCAGAACATCCTGTAGGAATTACTGAACTTCCTGTAGAAATCCTGAACATCCTGTAGAACCCCTGCAGACTTCCTATAGAAGCTCATAAACACAGTTGCTTGGCATCGAGACTTGGTGAACCTGTCTGAAACGATGTTAGGGACTCCTTAGACCCTCTCTGAGCCTTCCTGACCTCTTCCAAGCATTCCTCTCCTTGATCTATCCCTGCACAGTCAAGACCCAGTTAGAAGCACATGCATAATAATTCCAACAAACTTGAGCAAAAATACAAAAATATGTTCTCTTCAAATCAAAGTAGTCTAGACACATGCATCTCACCTTAATAGAAGTAATGGCATCACTTTCAGTAGTTGCATTCCCACCGTTGCATCAGAAGGACTAGCTGGTAGAATTAGGGTTTGCTAGGGTTTTCATTGCTTGTTGGGTTCCAGTTCATTTTTGCAAAGTAGGTTAATTTCCTTTGAGTTAGCTTTTGTTCATCAGTTAAAAAGTTTCTTCTGAGAGCTCATAGAAGTTGGCTTGAGCCCTAGCGGACTTGTGCCAGCTGACCAAGTGACAGCTGCAACAAGAGCTAGTACATGTGCATACAGCACCGTCGCTTCCAAGTTTGTTACGAACTACTGGGTTGATAAAATTAGAGAACGAAGCTCCAGGAGTTGTAGCATTATTGCTACAATACTGGAGCCCACCATCTTTTTGGCGCCATTGCCGGGGAAGCGTCAGAGTATTAGTAATTGTTGCTTTTCTTCTATTTTCCTACTCTCTCCTTCTGCTAAGTAATTTATTTCATTTCCATTCTGCAAAAGTAGCATAGACATTTCCTGCTTTCATAGATTAACATTTCAATTCCGCAATTTCATTTTTGCAAGCGTAGATTAGCATTTCAATTCTGCAAGCGTAGACTAGCATTTCAATTCTTGCAATTTCATTTGAGCAAAGTAGATTAGTTCTTTCCTGATTTCATTTCAATTCTGCATTTTCATTTCAGCAAGATAGTTAGTTGTAGATCAATCTGTTTCAGTTTTTGCAGGTACCAGAGAAAAAAACAAAAGCTATCAAAAGTCTTTCCATTTCATGCCTCGTAGGAATCGAGATAAAACCGGCAAATTCTTACCCAACACCCCCACCACATCACTGAGTCACCCTTCTCTCTTCTTTGGTGACAGTGATCCAAAAGAACCTATAGGTGAACCTCCTGAGATATACAAAGATCCTATAGCAGAAGAAGAGTTAGAGACCATTCCATCTAAAGCTATGGCTGACAATAGGGGAGAAGGTGAGAGAATAAAAGGTGCCTTCCCCATCCGAGAGACCAATGGAGACATGAAAATGAAGAACATAAGCCCTTGTGCTTTACCTCACTTCCATGGACTGACTACCGAAGATCCTGATACCTTCCTGTTTGAGTTTGATGTCCTTTGTCGAACATATGACTATAGTGAAGATGAGCAGAAGCTGAAACTCTTCCCCTCAACCCTTAAGGATTCAGCATTACACTGGTTCATGGGCTTACCTAGGAACAGTATCACCACTTGGGCTCAGATGCAGCAAGCTTTCAATACCAAATACCGGGACTACTGTAGGTCCAAGGAAACCAAGGGAGAAATCTTTCGGATGACCATGGGAAATGATGAGTCCTTAGAGGATTACGAGGAAAGGTTCCAACTTAGCTATAAACGGGCCAGATGCACACTTGACCCTGAATCCCTCAAGTTGGTTCTGCTCCGTGGAGTCCCTGAAGACATCTTAGATACCCTTCACATGTTAGCTGGAGGAGATATTTACCAACTGTCTTATGAGGACATAAAGACTGTGTTTAGAAACCACTCTAGGGCAGCCCGGAAACGAGGTAGAGGAAACCTCCTCTCAGCTGGTATTCCGTTCTCCAAACATGAGTTCGCAAATCAATTAGAGGATCTCAAGAGTGAGTTGAGACAGACCATTGCCATGCAACTTGATACATTCAGGATCCAACAGAAGAAAGAAGAAGCTGAGAGGGCCTTGGCTATCTTCTGCCCTAGGTGTACAAGGAAACACCCTAAGAACGAATGCCCATTACATTTGGTTGAAGTATGTTTTGTTTGTGAGGAGGACCACCCCACAAACCAATGTCCAACCTTACCTGGGCTTAAAGCCATGTATCAAGGGACAAAAGCCCCCACCAAACCTCTCTATTTCCGCAACCAAAGGAGGCCACAAGGACCTATACCTTACCAGCAGGGGATGCAAGGGGCACCCCAAGCTTATTACAGCCCCAACCAATCCACTCCTATGCCTTCCTGGGGTCCCCCTGCTCATCCTTCCTGGTCTATGCCTCCTCCATGGTCTTACCCACCGCAGTACGATACTCAACCCACTACTCATTCGTATCACTCACATGCCCAGCCACAGCCTCAGTGGAATGCACCTCAATCGGGGTGGAGGCCCTAGTACAACACTACTCCCGCCATTTTGCCTCCACCACCAGTTGAACCACAACCATTACCTCCTGCTCCTCCAAGGCAACCTCAAATGCCTGCTCAACTGAACCCAAACCCCAACAACAGATAGGCCCAATAGGGATATACTGGGGAAACATCATGCCCTACCTATGTTGTGGAGATCCAGGAGATCAATCTGCGATCTGGAAAGACTCTTTCGGATCGCCAACCTCCTCCCCCAGAGGACGAGGAAGATAAACAGGAAAGTGAACCAAAGGCTATTCCACCCTTTCCTGAGAGACTAACAGCCACCACACAACCCAACCCAGAGGAGGACGAGCTTCTGGGAGAACTCAAACAGTTGTGTGTGAAAATACCACTTCTCCAAGCCATCAAAGATGTACCAATATACAAAAAACTGGTTAAGGAAAAGTGTTTCAGACACCCATGCAGGCGAAAGAGAGATGCTTCAACCATCAATGTCATAGGACAACTGTCTGATCTTATGTTGGGACAAGTCATCTGCCCAAAGTATCTATATCCTGGGAGTCTTGTAGTAGTTGTCCACATCAATGGCACCATCATACCTCACACCTTGATTGATCTGGGGGCTGCCATTAATGTGATGACCAGAGATACCATGCTCAAACTCAACCTTCAGGGTTCCTTGAGGAAGACCTCGACAGCCCTACAACTAGCAGATCGCTCCACCTTGACTCCCGAAGGGATTGTGGAGGATGTCTTGGTCTCTGTTGACTCTTGGGAATACCCCGCAGATTTCTTGGTTCTGCAACCAAAGGCAAAGCTCACTAGATATCCTCTTATTTTGGGAAGGCCTTGGCTAGTCACTGCAGATGCTTACATAAGCTGCCGTGCAGGAAACATGACCATCAAAAATGGTCCTATGTCCAAGCAGCTAGTCCTATACCCTCCTGCCCAACCCTCATTAGAGCAGGACTTACCACTTTGGTTGGACGAAGGAGAAGAGGATGAGGTGTACTCAGCACCTTTTTGCACCCTAGACACCACTAGGGGAGATCCCCCAACCGAGGATGATTTGATTGAGACCTTGATCCAGAATCCACCTCCCAGTGCACTATCCTTAGAGGAATTGGTGGAGGATGCCCAAGCCAGCACCTTAGTGGAACTTTGTGCGACCAATCCTGTCACTCCCAGAGTAAAAAATGTGGAGTTCGGCCCTGAGAGAACGTTAAAGATCAGTTCCTCCCTATCTCCTTCCCAGGAAAAGGAGTTGTGTAGTCTGTTGGCCAGTCATCTAGATGCTTTTGCTTGGAGCTATAAGGAGATGAAAGGAGTCCATCCTTCAGTCTGTACTCATCACATCTACATCAAAGAGGATTGTAAACCGGTTAGGCAACCCCAGAGGAGAATGAATCCAGCCCTTAAGGACATCGTCAAGGAAGAATTGCAAAAACTGTTGGATGCTGGATTCATTTACCCCATCTCGGATAGCGAATGGGTGTCCCCTCTGGTGTTGGTTCCCAAGAAAAATGGGAAGTGGAGAATCTGTGTGGACTACCGAGAACTGAACAAAGCTACCAAGAAAGACCATTTTCCTCTACCTTTCATAGATCAAGTGTTGGATGGACTAGCAGGAATGAAGTTTTTCTCTTTCCTAGATGGGTTTAGCGGGTACCTTTGCTTACCGAGTTCTTCCCTTTGGACTATGCAATGCTCCTGCCACCTTCCAGAGAGCCGTCTTGAGCATCGTTTCTGAGCTGGTCGATGATGCAGTGGAAATATATATGGATGACTTCACTCCTTATGGGTCCAATTTCCAGGAAGCATTGTCCAATCTGGGAAAAGTCCTAACCAAATGCATTGAGATGAACCTGTCCCTTAGTCCTGAAAAATGTGAATTCTTGATGACTGAAGGGACTGTGCTAGGCCATACCATTTCTTGCCAAGGGTTACAGGTGGATCCTAACAAAATTGCTCTCATCAAGAAGGTTCCACCTCCTCAAAAGGTAAGGGATGTTCGGAGTTTCTTAGGATTAGTAGGGTATTACAGGAGATTCATTAAAGACTTCAGCAAAATAGCCTCGCCATTGTTTGGCCTCTTGGAAAAAGATGTGGAGTTTAAATCGACTGACGATTGTCAGAGGGCTCTGAATGAATTAAAGGACAAGTTGGTGTCTGCCCCAATCTTGAGAGGTCCAAACTGGGCCCTACCTTTCCACATCCACACTGATGCCTTGAACAAAGCCATAGGGGCAGCCTTAGGACAAGTTGAACAAAAACTTCCATATGCCATTTACTTTGTTAGCAAAAACTTATCCAAAGCAGAACTGAACTACACTGTAACTGAGAAAGAATTCTTGGCCGTGGTCCATGCACTGAACAAGTTCTAACATTATATCACTGGCTATCAAACCTTTGTACATACTGATCATGCTGCAATTAGATATTTAATGAATAAACCAGATGTGAATGCTCATATTATTAGATGGTTACTTTTGTTGCAGCAGTTTGATTTGACTATCGTTGACAAACCGGGTAAAGAAAATGTTCTTGCTGACTTTTTATCTAGATTGGATTTATCTGCAGATGAGGATGGAACGATGGATGACCAGATGCCCGATGAACATCTGTTTGCTATTTCAGTACTCTCTCCATGGTTTGATGATATAGCAAACTACCTTGTTTCAACACAGTTCCCTCCACACCTATCCTCAAGAGAGAAGAGCAGAATCGTCAGAAAAAAGTGCCTCATTCACTTGGATCGGGGGCAACCTGTTCAAGCTTGGCCCTGATCAGATCTTAAGGCATTGTGTAAGGGAGGAGGAAGTCTTTGATATCCTCCTCACCTGTCATGATGGGCCTTGTGGAGGACACTTTGTAGCAAAGAGGACTGCCTTCAAAATCCTGCAGGTAGGTTACTATTGGCCCACACTTCATCAAGATATCAGAAGGTATATCAGCCAATGTGACCGATGCCAAAGGATGGGGAAACCGACTCAAAGGGATGAGATGCCTCTCCAACCTCAAGTGACTCTTGAGCCATTTGAGAAGTGGGGTATGGATTTTGTGGGTCCAATCAACCCTCCTTCGAGGCAAAGGTCTTACATCGTTGTGTGCACATACTACCTGATAAAGTGGGTAGAAACTAAGGAAATCAAAGCAGCGACAGAAGAAAAGGTGGCTGAGTTCTTAAGAGAAAACATCTTCTACAAATTTGGCTACCCAAGAGAGCTAGTCACCGATCAAGGAAGCCAGTTCACATCCAACTTAATTGAAGACCTACTAGCTCATCACAAAATCAAGCATAGGACTTCCACCCCCTATCATCCTCAGGCAAATGGGCAAGTGGAAGTCACCAATAGAGCATTGGAAGGGATCTTGACTAAGGTGGTGAGCAGCAGTAGGAAAGATTGGGCAGATCGCCTGGTTGAGGCCACATGGGCTTACAACACCACTTGGAATACCACAACCGGCTTCACACCTTATGAGCTGGTCTATGGGAAGAGAGCTTTGCTGTCAATTGAATTTGAATACAACACTTTGAGGATGGCAGCTCAGCTGGACTTAGATCTCAGCCATGCCCAACAATAAAGGTTATTGCAACTGAATGGATTGGACGAGCACCGAATGCAGGCCCTTCTTCACTCAGAAGTAGTTCAACTTCATAGAAAGGTGTGGCATGACCAACACCTCAATGAAAAGCAATTTTAGCCAGGAGATTGGGCGCTGTTGTATGATTCCAGGCATAAATATTTCAAGGGGAAGCTGAGAACCAGATGGCTGGGACCATATGGAGTGGAAAAATGTCATGACAATGGATCTGTTCTTATTCGTACCATTGATGAGGAGGCCATCCCCATGCTTGTCAATGGGCATCGACTGAAAATCTACAGGAAACCTTTCTCAAGACAAGAATTCATCAAAATTGTGGAGAAATCAGTGTTGGTCATAGAGAAGGGTTCTACCTCTGTTTTGGGCATACCTTGAAGATCTTAAAAAATAAAAAATAAAAATAAATAAAAATAAATAAATAAAGATCCTTGGGTGAAAACCTCATTGAGGTGCCCCAGCTGTCTTTCAAAAAATAAAAAAAAGGTTTTGAAAAAGACCCTTGAGTGAAAACCTCTCTGAGGCGCTTAAGGCAGATGGCAAGGGTGAAAACCTCATTGAGGCGCCCCTGCTGTCTTTCCGAAAAAAAAAAAAAAAAAAAAAAAGGGACAGCAAGTTCACAATGTGGCAATTCATGCAGGTTGCAGGTATGTTATGAAGGAAGAAGAGGTCACTCAACTCAAGGACAAGGGTCCTTATTATGCTGCCAGGTGACCTGACCAGCACCTCCTCCGAAAACACTCATCTTCTCCAAGGTATGGGCACAATTTCATCACAGCTTAGTCTTCTACAGGAAGCTACAGACTTTCTACAAGAAGTTCTGTATTTCTACAGGAAACTTCCTGTAGAAGTTTTGGACAGCCCAGAACTAATTGTGTGGGGAGATCCAATGACCAAGGTTCGACATGGAGGCATGCAAGCTACTATTTTCTCCATCGCACACTGCTGTCACCTCCTTCTACCACCCCAGTTGACATGCAATGAAAGTACCTGCACAATCAAGACAGATCATTGAATTATCAAGAGGAAGCGATTCTTAAATGAAAAAAGATGCCGAGATGCCATGCAATACTCATCACAGCTATCCAAGGGCCCTGCGAGCGTGATCGTGATGCCACTGTCTTCACCGTTCAGCATGCACCTGAGGAGGAAAAACTGCTACAAGACATCCTACAGGAATCCCGTAGCAGTTCAGCCAACTAGAGTGTACACCATTCAATCGCCTGCAACATGCAATAATAAAGTGGGCACATGCAGCCGAGTCACAAGATTAATCATCAGTAGCATGTGAAAAGGAAGGACCTCCGTGCCTGCGCAAATAGCAGCAGCAAGAAAATCTAGTCATCGTCGTCCTGAAGCCTGGAAAATCATGTCGCAGCCGCACAGGTAAGTGCCTCACCCTTTCTTTCGTCGAATTACATGAATACTACTTTGAAATGTTTGCAAGTATGAAATGAACGGGTTGAGCAGTCGTATGGCCATTCAACTGGCCACGTAGACCAGTCGGATGGTCTAGTCGGATGTGCAGAATGGTGGTCGTGGCAAAAAGAACGGGTAGTGGACACGTGAGAACCGTCCAGTCGGGGAGAAGCGTGCTTTAACAGAAATGGCGGTGGCGGATCTGCGGAGAATGATGCAACAGTCAGGGAACTTGCAGTGGAATGAGTAGATGACGTCGTCCAACGATCCGGTAGGGACAGCTCACCCCCGCGCCACGGATTCCGCCGGATTCAAATCTGTCGGCTAGATTGCCACCCCACGCATTTATCATCAGCCGTTTAGAAGTCAAGTGAGCATCTGAACTCCTCTGAAGCTCGACACTCCAAGTCTTCAGCCTGTTCGAACGTTTGATAGTAGCACAGAAGGCACAGAACCACTACAGTGCTCTCCAGAACCCGTGCGCTGCTTCTACAGGAAAGCTCCGCTATAGGAAGCTCACTGCCACGAGGAAAATTGGTCTCTTCACGTCAAAGGTGGCGAATTAAAAAGGTAAGCCTGAACCTGTGCCCCCATGCCATTGGTTTCGAGGGAGGCGGAGTCAACGTTCTACAGTCTGATCATAAAAATTACAAGTGTTGTCCTCCATTTGCATGAATTGTCGTCGAAGTGTATGTAAGGTTTTCTACAAGAGGTGATTTTTAAAGCTCATCTGTAGATAGTCTTCGTGAATTGTGTGCGTGGCAGAAGCGTAATTCTACGCTCTGTCCCAAAAGGCTAATCTTTGAGTACGCATCCGCCACCTCCAGTTGACGTAGCAGGTCTTCACCATGCCGGGTGGGTTCATCAGAAAGGAACCAACCGACTCAAAGAAATTAAGGGAGAATCCTGAGGTGGTAGAGCTGTTCACTCGCGCGCAATGGATGTCGTTCTGCAACAAATTACAAGGATATGATGATGAGGTGGCAGAGGAGTTCTTGCGAGCTCTGAAGCCAAAATCAAAAACATTGGCCTTCGTCAATTTCAGGGGTTTGAGTCTCATACTCACCCCACAATTCATCAGCCGAGTTACTGAGCTCCCAATGGGGGTACCATGGGACAAAGAAGAGAGGAAATTAGGCCAGAAGGCTAAGAAGGAATTCTTTCCACTAGAGGAGAAATTCTCAGAAGATAAGAACGGGGTTCGCAGAACCAGCTTACTGCCACTTTGGAGCGAAGTCAACCTCCAAATTATGAAATACATCACCTGCGAAGGACAGTTTAGCATTGTGTATGGGTACAATTTTCAGCTACTCACAGAATTAAGGCATCAGATGGACCTACCTGCAGAGAACAAACTAAGTATTCCCTACTTTCTACTGCAGTCTATGACTGAATGTGCCACCAAGTTGAGAGAAGGCACACCAGACTAGGTAGCTCATCACGGGCTCATTAAGCTCCTCGTGGAGGATGCACATCACACATACAAACTCCCTCTCTCGTGGGAAGCCTTCCGAAATTTGACTAAGGATGGCGATATAAAAATGTTGACCGAAGAGCTTGGTTCCTCCAGCAGCGAGGAGAAGGAGTCAGTACTCGCAGAGAAGAAAGAAAAAGGCCAGAGACCCACGGCCAAAGCACCGAAGAAAGAGCAAAAGGAGAAACAAGAGAAAAGGGTGCCAAAGAGAAGGATGACACACCCATGTTGACGGCTAGAGAGAAAAGATTACAAAGTAGGGTGGACAAGACTGAGCAGGTCCACGTCAGCAAAGGCACCTCGACAGCAGCCTCGACCAAGTCAAAAAGCAAAACACCCTCAGCAAAGCAAACTAAAGCGGTGCCACCTGTTTCTACAGGAAAACCAAAACCGGCTTCTATAGGAAGCCAGAAATCAGCTGAAAAAGGGCCTTATATAGGAAGCCCTGAGAAAGGAAAACCCAAGGAAAAGAAAGCTGACATTCTTGCAAGGGAGGCAGCAGCCGTGCTCGCCGCCCTCAGTACACCTCCTAAGCCAAAGGAAAGGAGAAAGAGGGAGGCCCCTCTATATTTTAAAGCTAGGAGAAGTGTGAGAATAAAAACGGGCAAGCCACAACCTCCATCCAGCAGCCCAATCACTATAGAGGATGCCCCTACTTCGCCCAGGGAGAGGTCCCCCTCAAAGATATCAGTCACCTATGAGAGGGGGAGCCCGAAAACAACTACTTGGAAAGAGAGGTTGGACCAGTTGGCCTCAAAATCCCGGCTATAGGATGCTAAGGCTGCTCTACAGGAAACCTTAGCCCGGCTTAAGGAAACATAGAGGATGGAAGGAGAAGCACCCTCATCACCACCGAGGGAGGACGAAGTAGAGCCACCAAGAGAGGAAGAGAAAGAGCATATTCCGAAGCCTAGCCCTCAGCTAAGTCTGAGCTCATATTATAACTTCTTAGAAGCTGGCAAAATTATACCACAGAAATTCACTGTGCCACTGTTCTTTGCATTGGAGGAAGAGAGAGTACGAACCCACACGTGGATGAAAATAGCCAAATCAAAAGGTGTGGTGGACATAGGCCCCTTGGAGGAGCAACTCAAGGAGGCAAGAAAGGAATTAGCTATGGCTAAACACGTGGCAAATTGCCAGCGGGTGTTCCTATAGGAAGAAAACAAAAAACTTAGACTGTAGCTACAGGAGCTGAGGAGAGGAACAGGCACATCCTCAAGGGACATCACAGCAGAACAGCAAGGCAGAAAGGAATTGCAAATCGGTCTTGGGGAGCCAACCACACATCTATAGGAAACAGAACTGCAAGCACAAATTGAGGTGCAAGCTCTCACACAACAGCTGCAGCAGAAAGAGGCACAATTGGCCTGCATGGCCAGTTGGGCCATGGATGCTATACAATGCAGACAGCCGGCCAAATCCTATGGCCTGTACCTGAGAGACCAATGGCTACAATTTCAAATCAATACCTTGGCGCAAAGGGGTATCTCTCAGCTCCAAGACCCGCAGCAGTTCACTGAATTATGCAATACCAGTTCATCAGAGGATAAGGCCAAACTATCGGAGTTCTACCTCCATAATTTGGCCCTTCCTAATGTGACTTCATGGGATCCCAACACAGTCTTAGGGGATATGCAGTTAATGGCATTTGCCTCATGGTTGAACCATGAAGACAAAAGAGCAGCAGAAGCCAAAGCGGTCATGAACCGAGAGCTGAATGAGCCATTACTAATTAGAGCAGAACCAGGGGATCCAACTGCATTAATATCAGCACACCAACACTTATCCACCGACCCTCAAGCTTCATTGAAATATATGGATCAGCAGGCCCAGGCCATAGCGCATTTGGAGGATATGGAGAGACTGTTAGGGGACAACTGTTTTCAAGATTGCACCCGCCGATGGAACACATTGGCCCACAGTCTAAAAATCAGAGAATATCACACTCCAACTCGAATGAGGGAAGCTCTAGTACGGGTGCCCCTCTATAAGAAATCTATGCAGAACCACCAGGCCAGCTGGATTGGCCTCAAGCTAAGCCCACCTCTGTTGTTAGGATTGATGGAAGGCAGCACAGAGAAAGATGAGCATGAACAGTGGGAAGAGGTGGAAAGAAAGGCTGGGTTCCATGTCAGTAAGGAGGACACTACTGCAGAAGCTTGGGATGTGAGGGTGGCAGTAAACGCAATGAAGGATGAGGAGCTGGATTAGTTACTCAAGGATGAGCAATCATTTTAGCTGGGGGGTGATGATGAGCCCCAAATTTGGTAACATTTTGGGCTCATTTGGCCTAACTACCCTTGCTCAACCCTTCATTTTTCATGACTTATGCATCATTTTTTAGTATATTTATGTCATTTATACGAATGAGGGCAGTCACTATTCCTAGGTGGCTAACACGTGCTTATTTCAGGTTTTTTGACATATTAATGGAGCAAAACCACGAAGATGAGGGCTAGGAGATAGCCAAGATGGGATTGAGATTTTGTAGGAAGGTTTTAGACAGCATTGAATGGCCTTCCTCGTGATCTTCACCCCCAACTCCGAGCTCCAACAGCCACCACCACCGAGTTAGAAGGCAGCCAAACGGATTTTGAGGAAGCAGCAGATCACTCTTAGTTTGGTCAGCCAAATCCCACTAATTTAGGAGGCCAGCTTGGCCCTCGTAATGTATAAATGATGAGGCTGTAGCCTTCGAAGAGGACTTTTGAAACCTGGTTGCATATTCTGAACTACGAGCTAATAGCTCTGTTTTGCTCTTTGTAAGCCATTTTTGGCATGTTATTTGACTTATGACTATTATCTTTTAATGAAAAGCAGGCAGATTTGAGTTCAGTTCTGAGTTCTTAAAGGAGCCATAGCTCTCGGGGTTGGGCCCAACCTGAGAGCCTAAGGCTTCCTTCCTTTGTATCGTTACCTTTCTTTCAGCATTGTATTTCTTTTCCTTTACATGCATTTGGAAACACAATTTGCTGAGTTAACTTTCTTGGTGTGGTTAAGTAGGTTAGTTTTATGAACAGTGTTGCTTCAGTAGTTTAGATTAGAGTAAGGAGATTGGAGTTAATCAGAGTTCCAAAAAGGGTTGACTGCACACTCACTTTCACCTCTGTTTAAGGGCTGGAATTGCAGACCGTGCCACCCACCAAAAACACTGTTTTACATGTTCATGCAAGCTTTGATGCAATGTTCTCGTTTGTAGCAGCGTCCATGCATTCAGATCTTGTGGAATGATTCTTTGCTTCAGTACCATGCATGATTTTCCTTAAAAAATCACGTTGCTGTTCTTTGGTTTTATAAAAACAGTTAGAATAGGTTGATGAAATTTCGGTTATGTGCAAGACATGGATGATTTGTTTCATTTACACTATGTCGTACTACTCCCTCACTCCCTTATCGTTCTAAGCCATGCCTAGGCCATCTACTCATCTCCCAGTTAGACCACTTGCCTCCCAATTCTTCTATTACCCATGTTATTCTACCTTTTCGGCCTTCCATTCCCTCTACCCTCCTCTAGACCAACCAGCTTTGCACACCCCCTCTTCATCTCGTCTCTCTGTCCATAGGCCATCACAAGCTCCCCTCCTACTTCCCTATCCATCCATACAACCTCTTCCACTCATCCATCACCCAAAAATCCGATTGCAGAACATCCTGTAGGAATTACTGAACTTCCTGTAGAAATCCTGAAAATCCTGTAGAACCCCTGCAGACTTCCTGTAGAAGCTCATAAACACAGTTTCTTGGCATCCAGACTTGGTGAACCTCTCTGAAAGGATGTTAGGGACTCCTTAGACCCTCTCTGAGCCTTCCTGACCTCTTCCAAGCATTCCTCTCCTTGATCTATCCCTGCACAGTCAAGACCAAGTTAGAAGCACATGCATAATAATTCAAACAAACTTGAGCAAAAATACAAAAATATGTTCTCTTCAGATGAAAGTAGTCTAGACACATGCATATCACCTTAATAGAAGTAATGGCATCACTTTCAGTAGTTTCATTCCCACCGTTGCATCAGAAGGACTGGCTGGTAGAATTAGGGTTTGCTAGGGTTTTCATTGCTTGTTGGCTTCCAGTTCATTTTTGCAAAGTAGGTTAACTTCCTTTGAGTTAGCTTTCGTTCATCAATTAAAAAGCTTCTTCTGAGAGCTCATAGAAGTTGGCTTGAGCCCTAGCGGACTTGTGCCAGCTGACCAAGTGACAGCTGCGACAAGAGCTAGTACTTGTGCATACAGCACCGTCGCTTCGAAGTTTGTTACGAACTATCGGGTTGATAAAATTAGAGAAGGAAGCTCGAGGAGTTGTAGCATTATTGCTACAATACTGGAACCCACCAGCTGGTTGTAGCTTTTGTTCATCTTTAAGACGGATTGCCCCTGATTTGCCTGATAGTCTTTGTTTGTAATTGGTCCCTGCTTTACCTGGTGATCTCCATTGTGCTTTTGCTCATTCCTTCTTGCTGCATCAAGATAACTCTTTGAAGTGGATGCTTGAGAAGTTTCTCCATTATAGCCCAGACCTGTCTTGTTTAGAGGAGAACGCTGTACATTGATGATCTCATCCAGAGTTTCAGATCCTTTGAAAAACTTAATATTAATAGCCTTTGTTTTCTCAATCTCTTTTCTAAGACCAACAATTTCACCTTCTAACTTTTCAAGATATTTTTCTTTTTTCATCAATTTGAAGTTGTAGGGTATCAATGATCCTATTCTTTTCTTCTATACATGTATTGAGCCTAGAAATTTCTTCATAAAAGCTATCCACATCTATAGCATCCATGTAATCATCATCTTCAAATGCCATTAAAAGTTTATAGTCATTACCTCGTTCATCTTCATCACTATTTGATAGACCATCACTATCTTCATGAGTGTAGTAGCTTTTCTTATTTGCAATCTGTTTCTTGTTCCATCTAGTAGGTTCCTTTCCTTTATCCTTATAAGGACATTTCGCAGCATAATGACCTACTCTTCCACAAGCAAAGCATTTAAAAGGTAACTTACCTCTGAATCTTCCAGTACCCCTTTGAATATTTCTGACAAAATTTGATTCTTCTTCTTCTTCTTCTGGCATGTGACCTGCTTCATAATAGTCTCCTTTGCCTGAAGCCTTGAAAGCAGCTTCTCTTCTATCTGATGGACCTCCCTTTCTCATTTCATAAGCAATTAGAATTCCGTGTAGCTGAGACATAGTAAGAATTCATAGATTTTCCTTTTCTTCTATTGCAGACACTTTAGATTCAAACTTGGGGGACAATGATCTTAGAACGTTTTCAACCACAATGGCCTCTTTTATTTCTTCACCCAAGTTTTTCATGCAATTAACAATCTCATCTAACCGAAGAAAATAGTTAGCCACACTTTCATCATTATACATTCTGAGATTCTCATACTGAATCCTGAGGGTTTGAAGTTTAGCACGCTTTACCTGTTCATCTCCTTCATAGCTCAAGACAATCTTGTCCCATATTTCCTTTGCGGATTTATATTGCATAACCTTCACAAATCCTGTTCGATATAAGCATCCTAGCAGAGTATTGACTACTTTAGCATTTATTTCATATTTCTTCTTCTCGGCCGAATCTGTAGGAGTAGCTGAAGGAAAAGTGTAGCCTATATCTATGATATCCCAAACTTCTGTACCAAGAGATTGAAGATAGGCAGTAACTCTTACCTTCCAATAATTGAAGTTTGTCCCATCAAAGATTGGTGGCCTGATTGATGCTTCCCTCTCGTAGTTGCTCATGATGAATGATCTTCCTCCAAGCGATCAAGCTTCTCTGAAGGACTTGCTCTGATACCAATTGTTGGAAATAATACTGAGAGGGGGGGTGAATCAGTATTATCAAGTTCTTTTTGTAAATCTTCCTTATTTATACTTTGAATTATTTTTGCATGTGAGTACCATAAAATAATGAGCATGAACAAAAAACAGATAGTCGCACCAAAGAACACCAGATGTAAGGTGGAAACCCAATGTGAGTGAAAACCACCTGCTGCAATATGTCTCTATCTTCTTTCAAATTAGAAACTCCTTTTACAATGGTTTTGTACTGGTGCAGTCCTTTACCAGTACGCAGGCTGCAACCTGCAGAGAGCTACAACTCTCTCTCGTTTTCCAGTCTCTCCTGGAAGGGAGCTACAACCCCCTACTTCTTTTCTTTCAAGGACCACTTTTCATAAATTTTCAAACTGGATCCATAAACATCAAGAGATCATCAAGTACAAGTAAATCACCCAGTCAACTGCAGTAACCAGATCAACAATAACAGTAAACTAAACCCAGAACACCTTATCAACAGAGAAAAGTTAGCCAACAAGAGATCTTAAGACAGATACACAATTTTTCTTTATCTGGCCTGCGTGCATATGCACTTCACCTTCTGCTCCCCTGCGTATACCCGCAAAGGCCCTTCTGCTGCATCGCGTACCCACGCACTGTTTCTTCAATCGCGCTACGTACTGTTACTGTAGGCACGCACCCACAGATACTATCGCGCCGCGTAGTAGCCACACACCCACAGATGCTATCGCGCCGCGTACCTATGCACCACGGCTTCTAGAGCGCCGCGTACTTTCCCTGTGCCTACGCACTTGATCCTCTGTCGCGCTGCGTACCCACGCACTGCGCCTTCTTCTGCTCTGCGTACCGACGCAGTGCGCCTTCTTCTGCTCTGCGTACCCACGCAGTTTCACTGTTAATCACTTGCATACCTCTGGTTAGGGCCGAATTGGCAGTCCACCAGTGTGCTACAGATCGTTAGATGCCAGATCTGATCATGCGCTCGAGAGATCACCCTTCATAGATTCGTTTTCAACTTCACTTTTATATAGATCAAGCTTTTAAAACAATAACCCAATATTTCAGATCTTAAGATATTCAATTTGCAAAAGATGCTTAGCCAAGTGATCTCCTTTGCTTTATATAGGCAAGCTCTTCCTAAAATCATGGATCAATACCATAGATAACCAATACAAGGGGCCCAAAAACATGGGGCTCAATAATAATAATAATATAAAACAATACCACGGGCCAAAACCATAGAATCAAGAACGGCGGGCTAAATACCACGGGCCAAACATAAGAAACCCCACATGAGCGTGCTTCTCCGCCTTGAAGTAAGTGCACTGGGGGTACGCACCTCATGCATGGGTGACCTGCGTGTATGACCATAGTCCCTTCACGGTGTATCTGCGTGTCCACACCTTTTCAACTATTCTCCTGCGTACCTCTTAATTTTCAACATTTTGAGAGCCTGATCAGAGCATTGCCACTTGAGGGTGTTGCCATCAAGTACAACATCTGTAACATAGAGCCATACCAGAATCATAATGCCAACATAGAGTGAGGATTATCTCTACAATATAGACTACAGATATGGAAGATGGTTTGCAAAAGTATGTGTGTAAATAGAAGATCCAAAGGAGGGTGGAACCTGATTAGAAAATTGAATAGAAGAAATGTGACATATGAAGAATGGATTGACATGAAGAGGAGTTGATTTTCATGGACTTTCCATAGAGTTTTGGATAGAGATCTGAAGCAGCCTATAAACAATTAGTCAATGGACTCTTAGTGGATGATTTGTGACCCTAGTTTAGTCATCTATAGATTGTTAGAAGGATGATAAGGGGAGTAGTTAGAATTTTTTCATACATTGGGTAATAAAGAAATTGGTACACTAGAATATTGATTTTGAGAGGACTCAAATAGTTATTAGGTGGAAAACTTGAGGAGCCCTAGATGAGGGCGGTGTTGTGAGCACTAGATCAGTGAGAGAATCGACTATGGTTGGGAAAATTGATGGTAGTCCTAGTACAGTTGGAGGGTTGTTAGGTGACTATCAAAGAATTTAACTAATTATTGTACTTATGAAGGACAATAATACCTGTAGAAGGGTAGGTGTATTGGGCCTAGGACGTGCATAATTTCAAGGACTAAAGTAATAGTCAAGTGGTCTAGCCAACTAGCCCTCGTTCACTGTATTCTAGAGATTGATTCAATGAGTAGAAGGGTGGCCTCCATAGCCCTAGACTTGTCATCTTGGAGCAACAGTATGGAGAAAATGGGTAGACCAAAGGGTTGTTCACAAACGGAGTTGTGAACAATTGATTGAAGACCCTAAGTGTTTCATATCTTGAAGGAAAAAGGAGGTATCAAGAGAGAAAACGTTTTTGAGTCCAATTCGGTAACCTAAAGGAGTTGAGTTCAATGATAGAGGAAGATTGAGGAGTTGCAGAATGGGAGGCAAGAGGACCTGCTAGATGTGTTCTAGACATGTGGATTGAAAGGGTTGTGTGTGGCCACCATCAACAAGTAGGTCAAGTGTTGTCTTGTTCAATGTAGATTGGTTGTCAAAGGACTAACACCAATCCTTAGTTGTATTCCTTATATCAATGAGATTTTAAAGGGTCATGATCCCTAGTATGGGAGCTCTAGCATGTTATATTATAGTTTGTAATATAACAAAGAAGGGTTTTAAAAAGTTAAAAATTGTCATGTGCACTAGTTGATTCCCTGATATGTGTAGATTTTGTTGTGAAAAGTAGATGTGTTGTGGCACTTAAGTGTGTTTGCATCAAATATTCCAAGACCAAACCCATATTCTCAGGTGTCGTGGGAATTCAACATATGTCCTTTTCACCTAAGAATTACATGTAAATCATCTTCAGCCACTCATGTCCAATTGAAACTAATCCCACTTAACAAGTTACAAAGGCAAGGCTCATCACATCCAACCATGGCCATAAAAAACTAAGAAACATAGTTTAAATCTTGACATGCCATAACACTTGACATGCATTAGAATACCTTAGCACTATGTTGCATGTGTTAACATCCCCTACATTCCTTGGCATGCTTTGGTACTCCTTAGTGCACCCTAGCACTTCCTAACATGCCTTGGTAGTTTATCATACCTCGGAACAACCTAGAATATAACATTGTCACTCCCTCCTTAACACACCTAGAACTCATTGACACTGCCTGTCACACACTCTTATTCATTCATTTCCATGAAATTTATCCTAGTGCTTCCTTGTGTTTCCCTGACACTCGCTAAAATGCATTGGTACACCCTAGCACCTGGCACATCTTGGCATGTCAGCCTATCACTCTATCATTCCTTGGCACTGGCTAGCATACCTTGTAACTCTCTATTAATGAGAGATACCTAACACTCCTCAACAATCCTGGCACACCTTAACATGATTTGGCACACACTAACATTCCTTGGCACCTCACACATTTTGGAACATCTTTGTACATAGAACATCTTTCCATAACTAGGATGCCCACACACATTTTAGCATGCCCCAGGATAGCATAGTACTCTCCTAACCTATGTTTGCATGCCCCATAGTCCCTAACATTCCCTAGAACACTTGTGCATGCATTAACATACATTTGCGCTTGACACACATTGGCACTTGGCATGTATTAGAACCTACTATTAGTGAGCCTAGCATGCCCCTTTTGAAAAAGATAAAGTATCAACTTATTAACCCTCTTATGTGTTCATTTCCTTGCATTTTATCTTGGTTCTTCCTTTTGTTTCCTTGGCACTACTTAACACATATTGGAATACCGTAGTGTTATGAGGATTAATCACAAGTGCGTACACAAGCAATCTCCCTAGGTTTCTGACAAAACCTAGTAGCAAGCAAACAATCACGATAATTCTTTCCCTAAATCTATCTTTACTTGAGTCTTAAGATAACAAGGTGAGAAAAGGAAATTCATATTCATACCTTATTATGACATGCTTGATAAGGATCCCCCTTTTTGCTTCAATGCAACTGCTCCATGCTTGAATCTAGACCTGTACACATGGAAACAACATAGGATCAAAGGCATATGCAACATAAATGATTCAATAATTCAAACTAGTGATCAAGGAGACTAGTAACAAACATCATTCCAATGTAAAAATAGGAATAACATAAACTGCCGATGAAATTAATCAATTAATCCACTAAACAATGCAGTGAGAAGAAACACTTGTTTGTATTAATTTCATAAACATAAAAGAGCTACAAAACTTGATCCTTGATGTTGTGAAACTCATCCCATTGATCTCAATCCTCTCCAATAATGATAAGTTCTCCAACCTAATTCCTCCATCATAAACTTACTCTCAACATCCTCTCTCAAATCCCCCACCTATGGCTTCATTAATAAGAAAAAATGAAATAGTTTGAGATCCTTAGTCAAAGGATAAGATCCACTAAGATAAGAATGAGGGATCCTTGGAGAATTCGGATTAGATCCATAAAACATGAGGTTAGGCTTGAACAAAACATGAGTTCGAGGCTTCCTATTCGGAATGATTCACCCAACCATGCTTTTAGATATCACTTTTTATTTTTACTTTTTATTGAGTCATGTATGCACTTTTTAGTGGAAGACAGAGCACACATCTACACAGGGATCAATGCCAATAACTACTTAAGCATAGAAACTAACTAGGAAACTATGCAGGAGACTAAAAGTGGGTTTGTGGACCACGTTTCCCAGAATTTACACTTTATTCAAGGTATATACGTTGTTTAACTTGCAAGGGAGTGCTTCATGACACTTGAATGGATGACGAGAGATCCAATTTGATGATCATTTGTCATGGTGACAAAATGAAGTGTAACACATGGAATCGTGCACATCTTAGCATGCCTTAGAACCTGGCATGTCTTGGCATGCCTAGGCACTATTTGGCACATGCGAACTCCCTAGCACACTCTGTAACTTCTTGAAATTCCCCGATATTCCCTAGCATGCCTTACTAGTTCTTAACTTACCATGTCACTCCCTCCTTGGCCTGACAAATAACACTCATTGACACTCCATGGAACACCCTCATATTTATTCACTTCCATGCATTTTGACATAGTTCTCCCTTGTGTTGTTCTAGTACTCCATAACACTCCTTATCATGCATTAGCACTATCTAACACACCTTAGCACTCTCTGGAATGCCCTGCCACTTCATAGCATGCATAAAACTCCCTGAAACAGATTGACACTTAGAACGTGTTGGCGCTTGGCAAGTCTAATTAGCATGTTTGGCATGCATTTCAATTCCTTGGTATGATTTGGCATGGTTTAATATTAAATTTATTTGAGATCAATTATTGGAAAGTAGATGAGAAGCAGCAGATGAAGATTTGACACTTAGAATGCACTAAGACTTGGAACTTGGCACCTATTAGCACCTAGTGTTGGTGTGCCTAGCATGCCCAGCTTGGAAAATTTAAATTGATGACTTATTTACCGTCTTATGTGTTCATTTCCTTGTAGTTTAAATTTTTTCTTCCTTTTTTTCCTTCTTAATCCTTGGCACGCATTTTCACACCCTTGCACATCTTGGCATGCCTTATCACCTGACACATATTAGCATGTTTGACATTCCTTCACACAATCTAACACATGTTAGCATTCCCTAGAATTCCCTAGCTCGCCTTGTCATTCATGCCCTCACAACTTTCCTTACATTTTTTGATGACTTGGGAACCCAATCAAGTCCTTGGATACTATAGTTCATGTGACATTGGCTTGCTTCAGTCACAAAAACTTGACCAATTACACCTACTACAAGTAGATTGTGCCTTGTTCACCTAAGAACTGCCTATAACGCATCTTATGCCACTCATGTCCAAGCTCAACTTGTCCCACTTAACTAGTTACCAAGACAAGGATCACATCTAGCCATGGCCATAAAACAACTAAGCAACATAACTTACACATGAAATATTTCACATGTATGTTCAATTCATATAAACAATACAACATTAAATGAGAGTTTGTAAGAACCACATGATACAAAAGATATAAGCTGACTCAAGTCGAGTTCCCAAAAACTTATACACAACAATGTACAATATGGCATTATCTAGAATAGTTTAAAACATGAGCATCCAACTAAAGTGTGCCACATCTCATATAAAAATAATACCTAAAATAAAAACAATGTTGTGCCTAACACAAAGTCTCCCTTTGTCTAAAATTTCTATGTCGAGCTCCTTATCACAATCGTAGGCTTGCCTCCTACAAATACTATTATGAACTTATCCTAACACACTTCATCCTTGGCACACTTTAATTTTTTGACACTCCCTGGCACACACTCTTATTCATTCCTTTCCATGCATTTTGACCTAGTTCTCCCTTGTGATGCCCCGACACTTCCTAACATTCCTTAGCATGCATTGACATTGTCTGACATGTGTTAGAACACATTTTCATTCCTTGGCATGCCTTGACCCTCCCTAGCTATCATGCCCTCACAACTACCCTTAATTTGTAACTTGGGAACCCAACCAAGTCCTCACTTGACTACAAGAGCTTGACCAAGTTATGATTACTACAACTAGACTATGTTGTTGAATTGTGTAGCTTGGGAGGTAATCCACAAGCCTAGTGAGATGGGTTTGTGTGAGTTTGGTCACAAAAGGATTTGTGGGAAAAGAACCCAAGCGAAGGGGTTTAAAATCTAAAATAAAATTAAAAAGGAAAATTAATATTTTTAAGGTCTAAGTGGATAAAACCTGTAAGTTGTAGAGGGTTCCTAAGAGGTCTAGGAAAATCTATTTAAGGAGGCCTTAGGATGAAGGCAAGAACATCAAATGAGAAGGATCTCATTTGATTAAGGAGGCCATGAAATATGTAGTCCTAAAGTAGGCTAAGTTAGAGGGTCGATTAAGGGTTGCTAAAGGGAGGCCATGATCATCCACCAAGAGCAAGATCATCATGTGAGGGTTCACAAGAATGCCACATACCTTAATGGGTTCAAGCTAGGAGGTAGGATGGCATATTTTTGGTTCTCTTTTGGAAGATTGAGATTGAGAGAGGTTTCTCATGAGAATCCAGGCATGTGAATTCAGTGGTGTCCCTGTGTGAAGGCCGCATCAAATTCTGAAATAGCAGAGAGTATTGAGACCTTGTCTTGTGGTGGTTAGTAGGTTGCATGTTCCGTGATAAATGCCAACAAAAATGGAGAAGCATCTGCACTAGAATTTAGGGTCATAACAGAAGTAGTTGTAGCCATAATATTGACTGAGGTAACCCTAGTTTGAGGGTTGTATACATCTAAAGTTCATGTCACGATTTAGTCAAAGAAATGCCCATTATCTATGGATCAATATGAGCTAGGCTGAGTATCTTATTGGATGTAAGATTTGTTGTTTTTACTATGGGTCGATATGATTTGTTCTAAAGAAATTAGAATAGAAGTATAATTCCCTAGTTAGTTCAGTTTCCTAGCATGCTTATTCCATATGGTATGCCCTTAAAACTATGACAAATTTGTGTAGAAGAAGAGGGGTTGTGACCCTTAGAGCAAGGTTTATCTTTGCAATAAACACCACATATATGGAAGATGGTTTGTAGAAGTATGTGCGGAGGTAACATATCCAAAGGAGGGTGGAACTTGAGTAGAAGAATGAGTAGAAGAAATGTGCCATATGAGGAATGGATTGAAATGAAGAGGAGTTGATTTTTATGGATTGTCCATAGAGTTTTGGATGAAGATCTGAAGTATTCTATAAAAAATTATCCATGAATGAAAGGATGTCTGCTAAAAAAAACAAATTATTCAAGGATATAGATGGCACAAAAATAATTCCCACAGTGATGAGGAATTCATTGGGAAAAAAGGAGAGTTATGCTAAATTATAATTATGTGAACATATCTCTTACATCATGTCCATGTCAAGACTAAGAACATAGGAGAAAAAATGAGGTTGCATGGCCCAGTTCACATGCATATTGTAGACAAGGTGGTCTCTGGATTAATGGAAACATGGTGATATTCCATGAGAGACAAAGGGGTCTCTGGATTAATTGAAACATGGTGATATGCCATGAGAGACAAGGTGGTCTGTATATTAATGTCAACATGGTGATATGCCATGAGAGACAAGGTGGCCTATGAATTAATGGCAACATGGTGATATGACATGAGAGACAATGTGATATTTGGATTATTGTGATATTGTGTACTATGACATGTGATCTGTATATGTGTTTCTGTTGTGCATATGCATGTGTTGCGTAGGGGAATGGAAAAAAATATATTGTGCTATACGTGTGTTATGTCATACCATGTATATAAGTGTGCATTTTTTAATGTGTTCAAGTCAAATAGGTATGGGACTGTTTGGACCTATCTGTTGTGTTTATTCGTTTACGACAGGCAAGTATGGACAACCTCGACCTGTGTGTTGTGTATGTGAAAAAGTGTTTAGACAAGCATGGAACTATCTCAGGCCTTGTATTTTGTAGTGCTACACACAGGTAGGTATGGGACTACCTGGACCTACACAGGTGTGAAACAAACTTACATTCATGTCTATAGAAGACTACCTGGTTTGGTAGTGCCCATAATTGTTAGATTGTGATTGGGCTTAAGTGCTCATTTTAAGGCAAATGAGTCACTTAGTAAATTTTAAATCAAAGAGAATAGAAGAGAATGAACTAGATGCTTTTCAATGGGAAACCAATCTGGTGTGTATATGTGGTCAAAGTGAAGAGAAGTCACTGGATTCTTTTTGATGGGAAACCAATCTGCTATGTACATGGTCAAAGTGAAGAGAAGGCACTGGATGCTTTCAGATAGGAAAACAATCTGGTGTGTGTATGTGGTCAAAGTGAAGAGAAGGAACTAGATGCTTGCTGATGGGAACCAAATCTATTGCGTGTACATGGTTAAAGTGAAGAGAAGGCACTGTGTGTTTGCCCAAATGGCTATTGATTCGGTGTATGTAAATAAAGAAACAAGAAGAAAAAAAAGATAAGTATCAATATTTCATAACTTTTTATTTATTTTTTGTGAATCTAAATTCAATCATATAATCTATGATGGTTTGGGTTATGAGCTGATTTGACTTACCATGATAGGAATTAAAGGAGAATTCCAAGTTCAATTCATGAATGAACTTTTGGTGATGTATTATTTAAAACTATTACATTTCCTTAATGGTGGATGTTATTCAGGCATATGTGATATGATCTAGGAAAGCATGAAATTTCCTAGTTGGGTGGATTAACTTGGCTACAAGATAAATAGTTGCAGTTAAAAGATATCAAATGTGCAGAGGCACATAGATTAAAGATTTCAAGAATGGGGATATTGTGGTAGACTAATGCTAATGATGTAAATTTATTTCCATGAAGCAAGCTATGACCCTTATAATTGTAATAAGGCGGGACAATGTTTGTTTTAGACCCTTCCACTACGAGGAAGCCTTACTAAGAGATGGGTCACCCGAGGGACTGAGAAGCAATGAAAGGGATCCTTGAACCTGCAAGTTGAGTGACTCCACGAAGAGGTGGGTAATTGGATTTCCTGAGGGGTTGAGAAGGGAAGTTCAAAATATAAAATTTGGGTTTCTTGGCCATGAGCATAACTGATTGGAATCAAAAGCACATTGGGGTTATATTAGGAAGCATTGAGTTGGGAACTGTTCTCTGATGGAACAAGAGTGAAAAGAAATATAATGTTGGATATTAGAGGCATACTACTCTCCAGAAAAAGGATATAATCCAAGCTGAATTTGGTGCAGCAAAAGCAGCAGGAAATTGTAAAGAACCACATAAAGTGGCTAATTTGATTAAAATTTTCTTTTATAATTGTTAGTCATTGGGCAAAAAATTGTGAAGGTGTGACATATAAATATAGGTAAATGTTGTAAAGAGTTGTAAATATAAATATCCAAAGACAATAATTTGTTGTTTCTATATTTAGTATATTTCCTCTGTGTAGATGGATAGTTGAATAATAAGGGTCATGTTCCCTCAAGGGGGAGGGGATTGTGATATCCCCACAAATGGTCCTCTCATGAAATACATTGTAAAAAATTATGCAATATGAGAAGTCTAAAAAGGTGGATTGATTCAAAGGGACACAGATTCCAAAGTTAGGGAGGAGGTTTCTTGCTTGGGATGTTGAGGTTTCTTATGCAGAGAAAGAAACCTAGATTGCAGGAAAACCATTAAAGGCTCGTTGGTGCATGAATTCAAGGGATTGATTATGAAATTAAATGGGATAAAAGAGAAATTGCTTAGGCCAATGTTGATTTAAAAAAAAAAAAAAAAAAAAAAGAGGAAAAAATATTTATGAAAGGGACTTCACATTGTCAGGCAATAAGGATGAAACATTAAATGTTGGTTGAGAAAGAGGCCAAGGAAAAAAGCATAAGGGAAAATGCAACAACCTGAATTCATAAGAAGTCAAGATAGAGGTGGCCACAGAAGGAAAGGGATTCAAACATCCAACAAAAGTAATCAGTAGGCAACACATAAGAGAAGAGAAGAGAAAAGAAGACAAGAGAAGGGGATTGGTTGTTCAGGTCCCCAGAGGTTGTGGGTTTAGACAAGGTCTCTGGAGACCTATAAAAACTTGGGTCCCTTGAGGCTATGGGTTGAGACAAGGTCTCTAGAGACCTATAAAAAATTGGGTCCCTTGAGGCTGTGGGTTCAGACAAGGTATCTGGAGCCCTATAACAACTTGGGTCCTTGGAGGCTATGGGTTGGGATGGAATTTTTGGAACCCTGTAACAACTTGGGTCCCTTGGAGGCTGGGGGTTGAGATAAAAAACTATGCAACCTCGTAATAGCTTGGGAGAAGCCATCTTGAAGCATTATCTAAGGAATACATGATTGAAGACTTTTAGCTACTACATTATTGTTACAATGGAATATGGACTCCCTAGAAGGGGGTGAATCACTATGTGAGCACTTGGATTGAGGTAGATAACCTCTAAACTCCCCGTGTTGACAAAAGAAATGGAAATCAATTGGTGGGATTGAGGAAGGAGATCATATGGAGTCCCTATTTCAGTTGGTAGATGGTATTCAAGTCCCTTAAGCAAGCATCCCCCTTAGACTTTTGAATCTGACTTGGGGGTGGTAGCTGCAAGTAAGTGTGGTTGCAACTGTCTATGGTTGGATGGAGATTCCTTATCCTAAACTTAGTTACCTTGCAAATTCAAAGATAAGTATATTCTCATGCCTGTTTATTTGTTGATGAACCATTATTCTTTTCTAATTGTAATAGTGTTATCAGTGCTTGAACATGTGCTTACACCTCTGTGGGGATATGAAAATGATGGATAAGCTAAATATATGTGTGTGTGTTGTTACTCTGAAATGAATGACATTGATAAATAAATTAAGTAAGCATGAGTTTTTGACCTAGAAATAAAATGTTGTGTGAATAACTTGTTGGGGTTAGTCACAGAATATCTAATGCACAACTGTGTCATAAACCACATGATAATAAGGACTAAGCTATAACGTTGAGAAGAAATTTGTTTTGGATAAAATGTTAAATTGTGTGGGAAACAATGCTTAAATAAAAAATATATACGAATCAGGCCATGTTACAGGCTGTCTAAGAAGCCATAAGAACTTGGAATGAAACTTGGAAACTGTAGGCTCATAGGCCCTTTCTATAAATATGGAATAATTACAAGGAGGACCACCTGCTTAGCAGGGTCTACATTTACTTACATTAACTTACTTTCTTCAGTTATAATTTGATGTGCCACATGGCAAGAATTGCATTAGTGTTGAACTATTGCACTATTGTTAAGAATACTTCCTCTAATTCTTATTGTTCCTCCATAAGTAAGCTTACTACTAGGTGGACTTTAACCATTATTATCAATATAGTGTAATGTTACATAATTGTATTTAAGAAGCATAAGGGGTGGGGTTGGTACGAGGCCAACTTTGCTATCTTCTTGCCATGTCCACTACTAGGTTCTCATCCTACCTAAATAGTTGGGATACATTTTTTGGCCTTAGGATATGGTTTCCCATTAGTTCATTTGATTCTTTCTCATCCACAATCTTATTCTACATTGCATCCAACCTATCACTTTGTAATCACATATCTCTCATAACCCCACCCTAGTGTGTTCATCATACCTCATTGAGGTGCCTTGAATAATACTCCATATTGAGCTATATTTTATCATCAACCCTTTGTTTCATAACCATTCATTGATCAACTTACCTTTCCCATTCAAATTCTCCAACTCTCTCATCCTCACTTCACTACTCCCTTCCTCGCTAATCTCCTTTTGAAACTCCTCTTAGCCTTCTTCATTTGCTCACATCTAGTTCAACCACCACTGGATAGTTATTTGTACTTCCTAAAAGATTGTTCAACTTTCTCTTTAACTTTTGTGTCCTCCATGGTCATTTGGTCCTTTGAGCTCTCATCTTTTCTAACCTCATTGTAACCCATTCCATAATGCAAGGTTTTACACCACCATGCTCAGTGGGTTAGTAGGAAACAAATTTTCCTTCACCAACAACATTTTTATCCTTGTATGGTTTCTGTTCACCAATATCTCTCAAAACCCCTTATGAAATTGATCCTTATCTTTTTAGTACAACTAGTATAATTCTACTACAAACTAGACACAATGTATCCTTCCATTGCCTTCTCCCCCAAAAAGTAAATTTCTTTATTAACTAAGTGATATCAATGCTCCAAAGTTACTGGATTGAAGATTCGACTTGTCTTCTTGTCTCCTAAATGGTGATGTGGGGCTTCATCACTCACATGCAGCGATTCACACAAACTCACTAGAAAACTCTATCCATAAAATTTCAAAGATGTCTTCATACATGAATGTCTCCTTGAATTTCCATTCTCCAACAAAGAAGTGAGGCTTCCTCACTAACAAATATTTAGTTATATTATCAAAAAAATCTTCCACTTGTGGTTTAGCCAATCGTTTCTTCATTTTTCTAAGGCCTCAGAATCATGTTGTGGTCCCAAAAACATAACCACTTTTGGGCTCTAAGTGGTAAACTAGGGTCCACTTAAGTGTCAAACAAACATTGTACTAGTCTAGCATTAGCATTATGAATTCCTAAAGCAAGGAAGTTCTCACTTGAGGAGTGTTACTGTTGGCTTATTGGGCCTTGACCTAGGTTCGGAAGAGTTATTAGCCAAACAAATCCTGCAGCTACCGACCCTTTCGGCAATAGTCCATGGAGTGCGGGCTGAGGTCTCACCCGAGGTAGCATGGGAGGGTGCTAGAACCAGGTTTCCACACCCTTGGGATGTCTTGATGTGGTATGGACGGGTCATAAACTATTCTGCAGCCTTGCGCCACTCTGTACTATTGTCAGGCTTCTGCGTAGATCCACATAGGTGTGTTTTCTTATTATGAATTTATTATAGATATGATCTACTTCTTAAGGTCATTAAGCAAATATTTAACATTAACAACTAGTTCACACAATCATAAACATGCACAAATTCAGAACATAAGCAACAAATAGATTCACAATAAAAAACACAATGATTCAAAAATTCTTATCTTTATCGATCCCCTTTCCAATACAACTAGATCCGCCTTACGCACTCAGGTGTAGGGGTTTGCGCACACAGCTGCGGACTCTACCAGGCCTCTGTGCACACAACTGCAAAACCTATATCTATCTACCAACATCCTTGACTCGGACTTACATACGTTGAGAGAATATTGCCTTCATAAACCCATAACATTAAGATACCAAACAAAAACTAACTTCTAGCCATAGAGACTTGCTCTATTTATACATTTCCATGTCCGCGAAACATGGGCAGGCCAACTCACTTTCTATTTTCTTACATTATTTTCGGGTGGAAAACCCTTTGACTTGACTCATTACAATTCGTGCTCCATGGACTTTGTGGAGTCTTTACCGTACTTTTACCCAAAATTATGGGCTTTGAGCCCCAAAACTATTATGCGGGGCCTCTACTACCCAACATGCCCCCAGCACAATCAACGTGACTCGTCCCGAGTCACTCGGCTGGTACAATAATCTTCACGCGGAGGTCATTCAACAACGTTTGTTCTTCGCTTACACTTGCAACAAAATCTTCCACCATCTGCTATACCTATTCTACCCAAACCACCATTGTATTAGTATATGTTTCAGTTGCTTGTCCGGGTTCATATACGGTCTTCATGTATGCTAACTTTCCCTCGATGGTGGTGGAAACCTTGAATGCCTCATCAAGCCAAGGCTGGATGCATTCTTTAAGCACTGCTTCCTTCTTTTGAGCAACGTCAGCTTGTATATTAAGAACCTAAGCCTCCCTTGTCTTGGCCAAGCGTTGCATAATAGCAACTATCTACGTAATCCCCCTGACATTATAATAGGCTTTTTGTAGCTCCCTTGCCTCTGTTTCCAACCTTTGTAAGGTTGGCTCTTCCTATAGTGAAGTGAGTGTAATAAGTGACTGATCCAACAACTCGACGCACTCGTGTATAGCCCATGCTATTGTTTCCTGCATGGATTGAATAATGCCTTTCTGCTACTTTGTGACCTCTGGTGGTGTAGAGGGCTATGATTTCAGTTTTAGCTCTGCGATCTACAAGTAGAGAGCCAACTGGATCCTCGCGGCTTCGTCCTTTGCTTCGCATAACCCACTAGCCAACTTGTGGATCTAGATGCCTACCGGTAACTCTATTGTGATCTCGAGTTTAGGGGTGTGGCAACATGCTTCATGCACAATTTTCTCCAACTATTGATTCTATGCTATTGCTTCATCTCTTGGAAGGCTCAACTACTCGATGTTAATTCATTGCTCACTGAGTAGCTAGACTGCACGGCCTTCCTTTGCGTGGAGCTCCCTCATTGTACCATCCTGTAGTCGGTATAAAACCTCTCACGGAAAGGCAGCCAAGTTTAGTCCAAGTAACAAAATTCAGCCTACCATGGCTCGATCTTCCACATTATCTGTTGTCAATGCTCTGACCGGAAGTGTGATGGTATTAGCCATTTTGGCTTGCAATAGCTACTCAGTCGCGGCCGTACCTATAGCTCCATGGGTAACTATCATAGTCAGCTGTGGGACCCTTGTTTGAAGTTCCTGCAGCTACGTCATGAGTGCCCCCAACACAGTCTATTGCTCTATCATGGCTTCATCGAGCACCTCCTGGGTAGCCTCACGTACTATATCCCCAATTTCACCTAGGTCACCCTTAGTCAGTGTGCTAGGATCCACATCCAGCTTGGATGCCTTGGCCTTCTTCCTTGACTTTGTCTACTCTATTACGTGCGGTCGTTTGAAGGGTGCACCAGTGGTGCTAGGCTCCACACCTTCTATCACAATATCCATTTCCGGCTCTGTAGTTACATGTGAGCCACTGTCATCTTTTGTTGTTGCATCCTCTCCTGTTGTCGCCTTGTTTGTGGCAGCCCACGCTGCTTCTCAAGACGCTCATACTTCCTTAGCAAGCTGTTCATTTCGCTTCTGCTGTGCTAGGGATTTGGCGGCAGCCTTCTGCTTTTGGATGGCAGCCTCATCACGTCCTACCGCATCTGGTCCATGCCATTCTAGTGGCTAGGTATCAAGTACTGCATAAACAACATCATCGATAACGATGAATGGAACCGTGGTCCATGTCTGTTATAGATCCTTGCGTGCCCTGATATATACGTGGTGCATATCCGCCTTAAAGTCAAAAATACTTTTCACACTTTCATATACTTTGGTAGTTATGTGGGGTTACTGGTGGATCCATTGTCGTATGCTTGCGTCCATTAGTATCAAGAAAATCTTGACTTCGCGGATTCTGGTGGCATCCTTGGTTGCCCATAGTGACGCGTATCTAGTTGCCTCTGGCCAATCCTGGTCTAAGGGAGGAAACTGACTATCTTCGGGCAATTCGGTTGTAACTAATAGTGTGGATAAGAGTAACCATGCATAGTGGAAGGTCTTACCCTCCTCCCGGGCCTCCTGGTAGTTTGTTAGGAATTCGTTGCGGAGGAACTACGCCCAATTAAATCGTACCCATTCCATCCATTTCTCAACTAACGTGCTGACTGTCGCCGGTACCTCACTACCTCGACACTTTCTCGTTACCTTCCTATCTAGCAATAGGGTAGCAATGCAGACCCCTGTGTTTTGAATGTTAGTGATAAGATACCCTCACTGCTTTTTCTCCAAGTTGTATTTCTTCTTCATAGTTTCTACAATTGTCAAGTCACCGCCTGTGCGCACAATTTCCATGGGTCCCTTCCCTCGCAGTGAAGTCGAGAGATCCTATGAATGAGTTCCAATGTGATGGGGATGGGTTTTCCGAGCCATAAGTACCCATCATGTAGAAGGCAGAGCAATTTCCTAATGACCAATATTGTAATTAGAGGCTGATGAAATGTGGAATCGCGAGGAGGTGAAGTAGCCCAGCATCCTCCACCTTTCCCAGCCCTTCCTTCGGTTGTACTGTTGTGATGCCCCCCTCCGTTCTTAGGCCCATCAATTCGCTAGTTTCCAAATGAGGGAACTTCTTAGTATCCGCAAGGTCTCAGTCCTCAAATTTCATAGACGGGATGCGACCAAACTCCGATCCTTCAAGCGGAACCCCTTTGGGGAGGGACGGTGTTATGAGCTTGCTCTGAACAACATCCAAATCTTTAGGTACCCGGACCTTTCCTTTTTGTGGAGGGACATACTTGGGTCGTTTTATGGGGCCCAACACTGGTGGCATATCTTCCTCTAGTTCTTCCTCACGTTCCATTTCTTTGACATATGTCAGAGGGTACTCTTCCTCATCGTCTCTTTCAATAGTAACAATTCCCTTTTCTTCCATTGATAACTTGCCAAATTGTAGATTCTGCGGCAACATCCTTACTAGTCCTAGTACCTGGGGGTCCTTCTTTGTCTGTACCATCCTGGGTGATTTAGGGATTTCGGTTGTTCCTCCCGCCTGTGGTGTAGGATTCTGTGTAACGTCCTTGGTGGCGGTTATCGACCTAAGTAATGACCCTTGCAGTCCCTTTGGCAATTCCTGAAACCACGGGCTTTCTTTCAATAGCTTTTCATTCATCTTGCTCCTATCATTTTGAACCCAGAATGTCCTAATCTTCGAATGACGAAACTTTGTTTTGTGACACTCCATTTGTTTCTTGTATACTATTTTGAATTCAAATTCGGCCTTTTTCCCTATTCGTGGCTCATTAATGCGATTTTTGCGGTTAACACTATGTCTTAATTACCCGCCTTCCACTCCTCGGTAAAAGGGACATCTTGTCATGACCAATGTCTCCAACGGTCACCTTCCATCCTTCCCACGCAGTAGCGCAGACCCTCGTACGTAGACACGTTCGATACCGCATACTGACCCTACGCACCACGTTTGCACTGCACAACCTCCCTATAGGCTTCTTTATAGTATTGCGCCCTCTTCCAACTATGTGGTACACTAAGACTAGGCCTCCTACGGATAGTCAGGTGGTTGCACCCCCTGTGCGAGGCTTCCACTTTCCTGCTAGCTCGGGCTGCGGGCACCTTTCGTGTACCTTTGAATTTAGTAGCATGTCACATTCGGTGCTCCTCCATTCAAAAGGGTATGGTTGCAAGCATGATAACAGGGTCACAGTTCGTTCTAGTATCATAGGAGAGCCAGCCAAGTCCGGTTCCCTTTTCCTTAGATTCACACTGCCCGTCTGTGAAACTCCACTTTTTATTTTGCAAATTTCTTCGTTCAACCTTGCATCTTTCCTCCTCAGCCTTGCCCATTCCTTATTAAGTTTGTGAAGTCTTAAGATACCGTGCCAAATAGCTTCATGCAATTGCTTAATGCCTTCACCCAGGTTAGTCCGATCTACTGGGGTAATGCGTAGGGAAATTTTCTATACCTTCCTAGTTACACCTAATTTGGGTGTGGATATGGTCATCTTCACACACTTTGACTTGTTTCCGGTCCTAACTAACCATCGAACCCTTGTTACACATGGGTTTAGTCGTAGCAGTGGTTGCACAACACGCAGCTGCATCCTTCGTCGAAAATCAGCACCCAAACCACTCCGCCCTGGCTGCCCAACCCATAGTTGACGCTGAGGACCTCCCTCCTATACCTGCAACCGCCTTTTAAATTCACGCTTGTTCTCCCTAATCTTCCTTGGTGCACACCACCCTCGTGTGATTGCCGTGTGCAGTGCTTCTTCTGTCGCACCATGCCACTTCTGCTCTATGATTGAAGTTCCACAGAGGTTGAAAAAATCCTCATCCTTTTTTGCGTTGTTGTCCGCTATCTGTTGTCGTACCTTGATTGTCATGCATCGTAGTGATCTAATCATCATGTTACAGTTAAGTGTTGTGACTTCATGCAATCAGTTCTCCCATCATTTGATCTCTTCATCTGAATCCGAGGTGAAGGAACTATCGTGCTCCCATGAGATTCTCCCGTCCGCTGTGGGATACACCCGATCCTAGTCTTGCACTATTGTCTGGTAGATGCAGTCCAGTTCATCATCATTGTCCTCGTTGCGCATCGGTTCGGTGTAGTGCGCTCCTTCAGCTGGGTCTAGTGGAACTATACATGGAGTGACTTTTTCTCGAATGTCATCTTTCGTCTTTTTAAGTTGATGACCCCATTCATGTCCATGGCCCAATCTATTCCTAGCAATGCAGGGTATGGGTTGCTGTCATTGACAATTTCTATTACCTCAAAGTCTATCAACATACTTACGCCTTCAATGTTCACTATCACCCCTTGCAATCTTCCCATCGGTAAGATCTTTTGCTGGTTGGTCGTTCGTTGTTGAATAGGAGACCACCGTAGTGCGGGCCTGCCCATGCATTCCCACATTTTCCTAGGAAACACTTTTGCATCCGACCCCAAATCCAGGATGACCTGATCCATCTCATACTCACCTATTTGTGCCATCAGTCACATCTCCCACCCGGTGTACAGAGCATGTTTTCCCAGTTTTCAGACTACGCGTGGCTCCCCTGATCCTGCGCACCTAGTGATCAGCTCTTGTAGTCCTTTAACTGCCTTGTTGTCACGTAGCAGCTTCATACATGTCTCTAAAAAGGTAGTAAGCATAGAGGAATCAATTCCTGGCTCAATTGGATCCTTACTACCTGGAGTAGAGACTTCCATGAAGCTCTTTGGAGCTTCCTTAGACGTCCCCTTCACCTATTCCACCACAAAGTCAGGTTCCTTTGTAGGATCATTGTGACCCTTCCCATCTTCTCTGGGTTGTTTCCTCGCCTCTACTCCCGTGGTTGCACCGCTTCTTAGTACCATGTTTACGATGGGGTCCTCTTCACGTGGTTTAGATCTCATCATTTGGACATTTTGAGTTGGTGTAGGTTGTAGTACCCCCTTTTCGCACATTTGGGCAATCAGTGTCAGACAATCTACCATTTCACTGTCAAAATGCTCACAGTATGGACAAGATATTCTTGTCGGATTAGTATAGTCATGAGTGTAGTGCCCTAGCCCTTTGCAATTATAACAGATCAGCTGTCTGCACCCTAGTCCAGGCCCCATTCCTCCTCTTCCTTGCTTGGGTCCTTGGAATCCACCACGTGGCCCTATAGCTGGGTCGAAACTCCCCGCCTCAGTCAGCTTTTGATAGGCTAGGGTCCTCTCCATCATTAGCTCATAGCTTCGACACGTTCGCTCATCGTGACCCACTGATCTACATAAGTTGTAGTACAGCTGCTGTGGAGTCTGGGTATACTTCTGCAACATGTGATAGTTGTCTGTTGTGTGCTTTCCTCCTACTTGACAGATTGCACACCATAGCACGAGCACCACACTTGGCCCTGCTTATACCTCTAGCCTTAATGGCATCGACCCCCCTCACACCAGATAGTTTGCGAATACGGGACAATGATCCTTATCGTGACCTTGACCTTTGCATTTGATACACCCCACTTCTGTACGCACCTCCAGTCAGGGCACCCTTTCTTGCTTCAAAATTTGCATTTCTAAGCATAGGTTTTGTAGTTCCACGTGGATTTTTTAATTCCCAACCCTGGATCCTGTATTGGAGTTTCATACAACCTCATTGTTGTCTCTAATGACTCAGCTTGATTTGAGATCTTTTGTTGTGATAGCGTCGTCCTCAGATGTGGTGTGCAAGACGCCACAAACCATGTGCAGTGTTGCGCATCCATCAGCATCATGTTAACCTCGTAGATTGTACTTTTCAATACTTGATCCAGATCCCACGGGGTGTCACCAGGTAGCATTGTGATCTCCTTGAACCCGATGATCGATTGCGTCTCTGATTTTGCCAGCTAAATTCTTTGTTCAATGCATCCTGGATCGCCACTATTCCCACATTCAGGTGATCACTAGAGTACTTTATATACCACGTCAGCACACGATCTTGCAACACACTTACCAGAGTAGCATTTTGATATTGTAATCCATTACACCTTGGGCTTCCCATACCGCATTTACTAGAAACCATAACTGATCTGATTCCTCATTTCCTATGCCTCTAAAAATCGGCAACTTGATCGCGCTCGCCATTCCAATCCTCAGTGGTGGCATAGGTGGGGTAGGTGAAGATGGTTTCGATGTAGGTGAAGTGGGTGATGGCGTGGATGGTGGTGGTACCAGAGGAATGTGCTGCTTTATAAACCATACTAGAAGAAAAGGGGTCATTGGTGAGGGTCATGCCAATGATGGACCTTTAAGGTCCGTCACCAATGTGACATATGGTGACGATGTTTAAAAAAGCGTTGTTGTAAGTGTATATAGTGATGGTACTTTAAGTTTTGTCACCAAAGCCATTTTCAATGACACTTTTGGTCAGGTTCATTAAAGGTTCATCACTAATTCTATCTTTGGTGACACTTTTGGTGAGGGTCGTTAACTGCCCATCAATAATTCTCTCTTTGCTGACACTTCTAGTGACGATATTTTATCGACCCTCACCAATGCTATTTTTGGTTACTTTTGGTGATGGTCAATAAATGTTCGTCATCATTGATCATTCCAATGAGTTTTTTATGATGCTTCATGCCTCTGATGGACCTTTAAGGTCCGTCACGAATGTCACATATGGTGACGGTCTTTAAAAAATCGTTGTTGTAAGTGTAGATGGTGATGGTCCTTTAAGGTTTGTCACCATATCCATTTTCAATGACACTTTTGGTGAGGGTCATTAACGGCCTGTCATTAATTTTCTCTTTGGTGACACTTTTGGTGAGGTTCGTTAAAGGCCCATCACTAATTCTCTTTTTGGTGACACTTCTAGTGACAATGTTTTATTGACCCTCACCAATGCTCTTTTTGGTTACTTTTGGTTACGGTAAAAAAATGTTCATCATCATTGATCATTCCAATGAGTTTTTGATTAAGCTATGTACTTGTTACCATATTTTTGTAAAAAAATAACGGTTTAAGACCATTGTTGTGGAATCTTTTTTATTATGTGTCCAAGGTCATAGTGGTTATAATAGTCATTCAATTTGTTAAGAATTAATTAGTGTGTATCATTTCCCTCAAGTCATAAGAATATAGTTTTCCTACGAGTCAACACATGATTCATATCTATTAGGTTTATTAGCAAATTTCCTTTAAATAAAGTTCCATTAGTGTGTGTAGGAACAATACTATTTAATACATACTCAAGCTCTATCAATTCTATTAATGAGAGAGAGCTATCAATCTTCAAAACTCATGGCACACCTTAACATGCCTTGGAATAGTACACTAACATTCCTTTGGCACCTCACATGTCTTGGAACATCTTTGTACCTAGAACATCTTTCCATGAGTAGGATGGCCAAACACATGTTTGCATGCCCTAACATAGCATAGCACTCACCTATCATGTGCTGGCATGCCTTGGATCACCTTGGCAAAATATTGCATTGAAAAACATTAGAACTTGGCACACATTGGCACTTGGCATGTATTCAAACATATTATAAGTATGCATATCATGCCTCTTTTGAAAAAGATAAAGCCCTGACTTATTAACCCTCTTATGTGTTCATTTCCTTGCATTTTAGCTTTTTTATTCCTTTTTTTTCCTTGAAACTCCTTGACGCATATTGGCATACTATGGCACCATGCACATCCTATCATATCTTAGCACCTGAAATGCCTTGGAACTATTTGGCACATGCCAGAACACCCCAAAAATACCTAGCACACTCTAGAACTTCTTGACATTCCCTAATATTACCTGGCGTGCCTTACCCATGCTTAGCATACCTTGTCACTCCCTCCTTGGCATGACAACTGGCACTCATTAACACTCCCCGATGCACCCTTATATTCATTCACTTCCATGCATTTTGACCTAGCGCTCCCTTGTGTTGTCCTAGTACTCCCTAACACTACTCAACATGGATTGGCACTCTCTAGCACACCTTAGAACTCTTCGATATGCTCTTCCACTTCATAGCACGCATCACACTCCCTGACACACATTGGGACTTGGCACGTGTTGGCACTTGGAAAGTATTAGCATGTGTGGCATGCGTTGAGATGACTTGGTATGATTTGGCATGGTTTAATATTGAATTTATTTGAGATCAATTATTGGAAACTATATGAGAAGAAACAGAGGAAGATTTGGCACCTATTGGCACCTAATGTTGGTTTTCCTAGCATGACCCTCATGGAAATGGTAAATTGATGACTTATTAACCCTATTATGTGATCATTTACTTGTAGTTTAACTTGTTCCTCTCTTTTGTTCCCTTGACAATCCCTGGCATGGATTTTCATACCCTTGTACATCTTGGCATGCCTTCGCACTTGGCACATCTTATCTTGTTTGACATGTCTTCGTACTATTTGGCACATGTTATCATGCCCTAGCATTCCCTAACACACCTTGGCAATCATGACCTTACAACTAGCATTACATTTTTCCATGACTTGGGAACATTACATTCACTAGAACACCTTGGCACTCCCTAGTTTTCATGCCCTTTGTTATCCTCCACAATGTCCCAAGCTGATGAGGAGATTGATGGAGGTAATCACAGACCAAGCTTTTAGTTTGGTAGCTAGCCCTACCAAACCAAAGAGCGCTCTCTTTATGAAATAACAACAAAGAGATGACTAGAATGTAAAGGATTTTAGGCTAGATAGCTAGGTTCAAGTGGGTTTTGGAAAATTTAGGGTTTCGTTGTTGGATAAGGGAGAAAAACCAGGTAGCTAGGTCAGAGGGTCAAAGGGTTACAACAAAAAATACAAAAAAGAGAAAGGTAGCATTGCTTTTGTGATGGATCTTAGGGTTTTTCAGTGTAGTGTAGTGTTTAGAAGAAGCGAAAGGTATTAATGAGCATGAAACATGAATTCATTAAGCAAGAAATAAAGTAACATATAATGATTTTTCCATCAAAACAGAGCTTTATGCAAAGAATTTTGTTTATAAAATGTAAGGAAAACCATTGAATAATTGATGAATGGAGAGAGAAGATTAATATCTTTTATATAAAGCTATAATAGAGAAAAAGTAACATCACAAACTTACTGCACATGAATTCCTAGATAATAGTTGCAAATTGTGTCCTTTGATTTCGTGAAAATGTCCAAGTACAAGCTACAATAGTTCTCTCCTCTGAAATCCAACGCATTCTGTCACTGAGAAACTGATACATAAATACCAAAAAAACGTCTCCCCACTCTTAGGGATTGAATCAATGACTCTAGGAACTGTTCCATGAGGTGTTCTAATCAAACCCTAATGTCTAGGAAAGTTAAAAATGTCTTCTACAATTAACTTTGACTCCAACCTCTCTCATAAATCAGGTCAAATTTACATCAAAACAACTTATAAATACCAAACACCCATTATTTACATTTACTTTTACCCCTCACACTCATCTACTTCACCCTTTTGACTTTTACCAGAGTCAAGCTAGGAATTACAAAAAATTACACAATGAAAATTTTACAAAAATCTCAGAAATTTCCATGTGTATAGTGAGCTGTTGGAGGCCATTTTTGAGTGCATTTCTGAAGTAGAAATCCATATTGAAAGCCTCTCCTAGAAATATGGTAGATTTTAGATGTTTCTAGAGTATTGTTTCACTCAAAATGACCAATTTTTGGCTAAGATATGGTCATTCTCCCAAGGTCTCTCCCGCTGCACAACGAAATGGAAAGAGAGGGGCAGAAAGGTGATTTTTGGCCTCTTTTTTGCAAATTTCTCAAAATATGAACCCCAAACTAGGAAAGTTGGAAAATGGGGTTTGCGATGGGGTCATAAGCTTTCCAAAAATGATGATTTTACATCATTTGGAGCCATGAGGAAGAAGCAAAGCGTGAGCTCGCTGTGCTGCTAGACAAAAAATTGCCAAAAAATTCAAGTTTGCACCAAAACACAAAATTTGCTCCAAACCCTCCAAAAATTTGTCCAGAGATGCCTCCTTAGCACACCCAGAACTTGCTAACACTCCCTATCATACAGTATTATTCATTCACTTACATGCAATTGAAACTAGTCCTTCCTTGTGTTTCCCTGACACTACCTAACATACCTAGTAATGCCTTAGCACACCCACAACGTGTTAACATTCCCTATCACACACTCTTATTCATTCATTTACATGCAACTGAAACTAGTCCTCCATTGTGTTTCCCTGGCACTCCTTAGCATGCGTTGGTGCCACACCCTAGCACCTAACACCTCTTGGCATGCCTTAGCACTTGGTATGTCTTGGAATGACTAGCATGCCTTGGAACTTTCTAGCATGTGTTATCACTCCCTGGAATTCCTTGCAAACCTTGGCACTCCCTAGTTGTCATGCCCTCATAGATAGCCTTACTTTTTTTGTGACTTTGGAACCCAACCACGTCATTGAAAAAATATTATTGTCCCTAAACAAAAGTATCCCTTTGTCTAGAATTACTTTTTCCATCCCCTTATCGTAATCGTAGGCTTACATATTGTAAGTACTATTATGAAATTATCCTAATACACTTCATCCTTGGGACACATAGAAGACACTCTTATTCATTTGTTTCCATGCACTTTGACCTAGTTCTCCCTTGTGATGCCTCCACACTCCCCAACACTCCTCTACATGCATTGACATTGTCTGGCATGTGTTATCATGCTTTTTCAATCCTTGGCATGCCCTGGCACTCCTTAGCTATCATGCCCTCATAACTACCCTTATTGGATTTAAGACTTAGGAACCAACTAAGTCCTACCTCGACTACAAAATCTTGACCAAGTTATAGTTACTACAACTATACTAGCCCTTGTTAACCTAAGAATGGCCCATAAATCATCTTAGGCTACTCATGCCCAATCTTAGCTCAACTCACTTAAGAAGTTACCAAGTCAAGGCTCACGTCTAACCATGGCCATAAAACAACTAAGCAGCATAGTTTACATCTTGACATGGCATATCACCTGGCATGTCTAACAATCCCTTAGCACTATGTGGCACATGTTGGCATTCCCTGCATGCCATGGCATGCTTTAGCACTCCCTATCATATCGCACCACTCCTTGACATGTCATGGCACTCTTACATGTCTTGGAACTACTTAGCATATAACTTTGTCACTCCCTCTTGAACACACTTGGAATTCACTAACACTCCCTATCATACACTCTTATTCATTCATTTCCATGCATTTTGAACTAGTTTTCCTTTGTGTTTATGTCGGACTCCCTAACACTCCCTGACACACATTGGCACACACTAACATGCATTGGCACACCTTGATAGGCATTGGCATACCCTAGCATGTCGCCCTAACACTCTAGCATTTCTTGGTACCACCTAACATACCTTGTTGTCCCCTCCTTAGCACACCTAGAACTTGCTGACACTCCTTGTCACACACTCTTAGTCATTCATTTCCATGCATTTGAAACTAGTTCTCCCTTATGTTTCTGTGGCACTCCATACTACTTTGTGGCATGCATTGGCACACCATAGCACCTAACACATCTTGGCATGTTTCCCTGGCTTCTAATATGCCTTAACACTGACTAACATACCTTATAACTCCCTCCTTAGCACACCTAGAACTCACTAACACTTCCTGTCACAAAATCTTAATCGTTCATTTTCATGCGTTATTTTCACCTATTGCTCCCTTGTGTTCCACTAGAACTCCTTAACACTTCCTAGCACGTGTTTTTGATGGAAAAAAAACTATATATAGGGCATCTCATCCTCCATGTGTGGACAAGTAAATTTGTTTAAGTAAGTGTGAATATAACCAACCAAGAGAAGGAAACAAAGAGAGAAGATTTTGGTGTTGTTTATGGGCCTGTTTTAAGGCTAATAGATCCACATGTGTGAAGGAAGGAAGAACTACTGCAGAAAAGGTCGAAGATCTTGTTACTATCCAAGAAGTCGAATCAAGGAAGAAGATAAGCAAGGTTACACACTGAATTATAATAAGATTTCATAACATCCAAGTGAAGAGGATCAAGGTTCAAAAGGTTGGTCAACCACACATTCTAGCGTTTATGCAAGAGGGCCAAGAACTACAGATCTAATGCATGGAACTGGAATTTGAAGGATAGTTGAGTTATTGAAGGAAGAAGCCTAATCATCATTGACTCAAGGAAAGAAAAGGAAGTTTAATCAAGGAGGCTTGTGACTTGGTCTTGGAGAGGTCATTGAGTCAAGGGTCCAAGCCATGGTCTTGGTATTCGTCAAATGAAGCCTATATAAGAATAAGATCTTGCTTGGATTTTCCTCTCATGTTGGAGAGGTTTTGGCCCTATTGATCGCATATTCTATGTGTCTCTTGTCTCGTCATTGTTTATGCATTGGTAGATGTTTGATGAAGAATATTGTTTTGAGCATTGTTTGTTATTGTGGATTAGTCTTGAATGTGTTTGTGTATGAAAAATTGGTTGGGTTTGTAAACTATGAGTAGAGCAGTGATTTATTGATGCATGCTTCCTACAATAAAATGTGTCTCTTACTTAAACAATTAATTTAGTGGAAACATGGGTATTTGGACACTTATTTTGGAATTTATGCACATTACAAGTACATCAACTCATATAATGCATAAATGTAATGGAAAGTTGTAACGTGTTGCATCATAGAAAGGATGTTGATAAAATACGATATCTTAAATGTACATGATAGATTAGAAAGGTGGGGAATAACTCTTATTTAGTCATAGGTAGCCTAATCAATTCCTTTATTACTATTTAAATGTCCATGATGATTTTGAAAGTAGGTGGGTGGAAATTCCTACACATGTCATAGATAGCCTAACAGGTACTTTTCTCTATCTAGAATGATACTAGATACAAAACTTTTTTGTATTGTGTACTTCTTCAATTTTTTTTATAATATATCATGTTATAAAAACTTTAAAATAAGCTTCTCACTTTGGTTCTTGCATTTGTGGTAAATTCTGAACCCATATTCTGAAAGTAGTGTTATTTTGGAGGATACCAACAATATTTTTCACTCCATAAAGGCTTTAACCTATCTTTAGTCTTTGATGAGTTTTTTTGGATGATTGTACTTTAAAAATAAAGATGCATATGCAGTTTTCTCACTTGCTAATTTAGAATCAATGAAAAAATCAAAATAATTACTTAAACTTATTTGTAGAGTTTACCTGAAATTGATGGAGCATGGTGATTACATCAAATGAGTGTGAAATTGAATTTTGAAAATTTATTAATGTCCTCAATGCTTGGAAAATGTAATGGGATCAGATGATAAGTTAACATGTAAGGTATTTAGTGAGACATTGCTTCTCTTCTAAGAAAAGTATATCTAAACCAAGTGCAATACCAGGGAGAGAGAGGATTATGTAGTGTGCAAAGCTTAGTTGTGTGGGTTTGGGGCTAAGACATAGTTGCTCCATTTAACTAAAGTAAAATGAGAGGAAATGAGGTAATGCATACTTTGTAAATCTTAGCTATGAGGATTTGGGGTTCAAGGCTTAGTCACTTCACAATTGAAATAAAATGAGATCAAATAAGACAAGGACTTGCAGATTATTAGTTATATGTAATGACATTTAAGTGGGTAAACACAAAGTATCAAAATTCGAAGTAGAATCAACCTTTGTGTATGAAAATTTAGTCAAGAATTTTTTTATGGCTGAATTCCCCCTCAAATATACATTTGATTAATGCACAAGCGTAGAAACCCACATCTATGTAATCGAGGTATCCCTCTTAGATGCAAAAGCCTTTCCCCTTGGATTCCCATTGACTTTGAGGTTGTGTTCCCCTACACTCCTATATGCTTACTAGGGATACTACACTCCAACATGACGGATTCTAAGATATATTGCTTTTTAATGCAAGAAATTCAGTTTTCCAAAAATGATTTGTTTCTTGAAACTATTTTCCAAAAACGGTTTGTTTATTCAAACTATTTTATGGAAAACATTAATCTGGTTCATTTGCAATATGGATCTCTTCCCGATTGGACGTTGACATAAATCATAAAAAGCATTGTTTTATGGATAGTTTTTGAAGGAATTTTCATAATCTATGGTTAAAAGTCGACGATATATAGCTTAGGTGCTAACGGAACAAGTTTGTTGCAAATAGGTTGGGTGTTCTCCCTAGTGACAACACCTTGCAATAGTGCTTAATATATCTTTAACAATGTTGACTATTTAGGGATTTTATTAGTTAAAGTTATGTTATTTTTTTAATTGTAGCCATTGATGTGTAGCACTGTATGGTTAAGTTTTTACAATTTTTTTTTTTTTTAATTTTTGTCTTACTTTTATTTAAAAGTGAATTTAATGATTGTATCTAATATTTAAAATGTGTATTTTTATATAAAATTATAAATTTAAATATATAAGGTTTTTTTATATATATTTTTATAAATTAGTAAAGTATATAGATATTTTATATATATTTTTATAAATTAGTAGTTAAATAATTTAGTTAATTTTTCTAGTTAATTAATTATTTTATATAAACATTGGGACACAATTTTTTTTTTTTTTGTTTTGCCATTGGTCTGGTTTATAACCTCTCAAATGATTGGAAAATGATTTTGATAAAACCATCCTATAGAAACTTTTATCAACTATTAGACTATCTATAATATTAAATATCATCAACCAAAGACATTAATGTAATATATAAAAATAATAATTATCTATTATCCATCCCATTAATAGTTTTATCCCATTAATACTTTTTTCATCAATGATAAGAGAAATTATGTTAGGTAATTTTCAATAATAAATCTTAAGAGCAACAAGCTATTGATTAATATGTCTATAATACAAACATAATTTCAACTATGATAAATATGGAAAGTTTCATAATTACATAAAAGTATTGATAGAAATAATTGTAAATTTATAAAAACAAACAAGTCTCAAAAATCAAAATAAAAAATAGAAATCCATCATTTAATAAATTTTAAATACAAAACAAATAGGATTACTACTACAATAAAATACTCATCTTCATTTATAAATAACCAGCGTCTATCTCTCTCGAGCATCAAGAGAGATCAAATATCTCTCTTTCTCTCTCTCTCAAGCTACAAACCTCTTTAAGTGAAGAGATTTGATCCTCTCAACACTTTCCACACCTAAAATGGAACTAGGTTTCTTTAGTTATTAGCCTTTGAATAGGTTACATTGCCGAAAAATACCATGAACAAAAACCATGGGTTAGGAGTACCATGGGAAAAAACCATGGGCAAGAAAAAACTATGCACTGGAGAATTTTATGTTTTTTAATTTTTTTATTTGATTTGATTTTGTTTTATTTTGACTGAGTTAAAATGCCAAATATTATAACATATTCCCTAGGTGGAAAGGGTCTCTTGGCACAAAAATCTAACAACCAAAAATATATTAAGAGGGGCCTAGAATAAAATACCTATATTATGACATTTCTTTTCAAGACTTCAAGGTCTCTCTCACTTGTTTTAATTTATGAAAGAAAATTGATGAGAAAAAACTAATAAATTAAATAAATATTAAATACAGAACCATGGAATCTAACAAAACCATGTGCAAAAACTAGCAAATTAAATGAATATAAAGTAAAAAACCATGGAATATAACAAAACTATTGGCCATAACATTTTTTCAAAAGTTATTTTAACATAAACAAATCTAGGGACTAAAAAAGAATGGTTTGGTAAGTTCTAACCATGGGTGAAAACATTTTTTTTTAAGTTATTTTAACATAATCATATTTAACAACTAAAAATGAATGGTTTGGTATGTTATAACCACAAGTGATATTTACATATAATATTTAACTAAGTAGAAATTAAAAAAATCACAATTTAATAATTTGTTTCATTTATTTATATTGATCAACCACATTTGTTAATTGGAAATATTGCCTCACATAACAAATTTTAATGGATCCAACAGAATAAAATGAAAATTAATAAAAAATAACTAATCTCAAGAAAGAATATCTAAATTTAACTATTAAAATTTAACACAAAAATAAATTTACTATACAAAACCATATATATGATGCACTAAAATAATTAATATAAAACATGACTACATATAATAATCATTTAATCAGTGCAAATACAAATATGAAATAGCCATTATACACTTTAACAATAATTATGGTAAATAATATATACTAGTCTAGATCCATCTTAATTTCGGATATACCAACACCCTAAAGGGATCAAATCTCTTTTATAAATTAGTAATGTGTATAGATATTATATATATATTTTTATAAATTAGTAGTTAAATAATTTAGTTAATTTTTTTTCTCACAAACTAGCAATTTAATATCTAGTTCAACTATACTTTTAAAATATATTATTTTTATTATTATAAAGATTAGTTTTCTATTATAATGGATTAAAGATAAATTTTTGAAATTTTTCTCTTTAGATTTTGTCTGAAAGTGGCAATAGTTTGAGACAACCCTCTATTTTTGGCTCTATATCCAATGGAGATCAACTCAATCTCCACCATCTTGTTACCCAACCATGAAAAAAATAACCCAATAACTGTGTGGAAAATGATACAATAGATCCCAAATTTGAGGTCCACTCATGTCACATCCAAGAATATATACAATGTATGTGGGATCATGTACTCATCTGGAAAATGCAAAGGCTAAATCAAACTTGAATTCGGTGCCAAGTGTTTCTTCACTATTGTATTTGCCAGCCTAGAGGATCAAACATGGGTATTCAAGAATGGCTTATGTGAGAAATGGAAGCTTTGTTGATCACTATAAGTATTAAGGAATGGCCAATGTGAGCAGCTAAAGCCTATGAGAAACTACCTATGAACCATAGTATTCGAGAATGTTAATGATGAATGCTTGGTTTTATGTTTCATATTTTTCTTGGTTTTTCTCTCTCCTTGTTTCTTGAATGTGAAACAAATGCTTGGTTGTATGTTTCATATTTGTCTTGCTTTTCTCTCTCCTCATTTCTTGAATGTGAAATCTGCAAACTTTGTTTCTAGTCTCATTGTCGTTTCTTGTTTCGTTTCCCCTTTCTGGTTTCTAGTAACGTAGATTTCAAGCCCTTCCTTCTAGCTTTGGTTGAATTTATGCATTTCTCTCAACTCCAAAAGCAGGTGATAGAAGGGATGGGTAGAAAGCTTGGTACCCGAGATAGAGTTAAAGAGGAAGAAACATTGAGTCAGACACTGCAAGATTCCTTTCGTGGGGTAAAAGGATCACAAAAAGGCCACAGTAAGCCCCGAAGAGAGAACGAAGATGCTACCGCATGCAGTGGCAACAATCAGAGTATGGTGCAGCTACGTATATTAAGTTCCACCAATGACATCATATTAGCAAAAATTTAAGCATGAAAATAGATTGAAGCAAAAACAAAAGGGAAACCCTCACTAACTCGTCAGGCCCTTACTCAATAATCAGGCAACATTTGGGTATGAAAAATCAGGGATCCCTTCTTCAAAGTTCCTATTTTCTTTTATATATCTCTTCATATTGATGGATGGCTTCAACCCTCCTCGAATGGACATTGGATTAGTGTTGTGTAGTTGCATTCGTTAAACTTCCTGGCAACTATTTGAAATTTTTTTAATTTAAAACTTTTATACAGAACTTTGACTTTCGCATTTTGTAATTTGGTGCATATGTTTTCTGCTCATCCCACATTTGTTTAAATAGACTACATATTTATTTTCTTTTGATTACATTTCTCAACTATGGCCATGGATTTATCCTGGACAAGTAATGAAAATAAGATATGTTCCAGGGAGTTGAACGTATGTTTTTTCATCACTTGTATCGATATACTTTGACAGCATGGGCATGGAAACCCAAACCCATCACGTCATCGCACTATGGCTGATAGAGACTTTCCTAGTTTTTAAGCACAACACATAGCCCATATCATTCGAAGGTATACTCGTGTTATTCTTTCACCTTGAGATGGATATGTATTTGTTTTATTGCAGCAGGGAAACAACCGCTACATTACAATATATCAACTATACTCAAAGGCAACTATTTTTCCTATACAACCATGTTGAGAGTAATAAATATCTTCCCATGTGTCATCATAGCAATAGATTCCATTTTGCTAATTCATTGCGTGTCTCATTCTAGTGGTCACCATTATTGTGCAAGTTTCTCCTGTCACTTTTTTCCTCCATGAAGGTTGATAAGAAAATGCTAAGACAATGCTAAATGTCAAATTTTAGTAGACATTCTGAAAACCTTTTTGATGCATTTTCTAAAATGGTCCACAATTTTCTTTGATTGTACTAAGATGTATCTCTTCCAAAACTTGACAGCCTTTCATAGCTGGACAACTAATTTGATAAATGATCTCTTTAAATCTATCTTGTACTCGAACGTTTTTGGATGTTCTTGAAGATGGGCCAAGTGTTCACCCAAAATGTCCAAACATATCAATAACAACACATAGCGTAACAAAAAAAATTCATCCTCATCCAATTATTAAATGTGGAAATATTCCTCTAAAAGCCTGGATTTCACATACATTGGGGCTATTACTTATATAACCCCTGGTTTTAGTTTCTCTTGCATGTTTGGCGATTCAGTTGGAATATGTAAAAATATAGAGTTCCTTGATGTCTTCTCTCCAATTTCTTGGATGCCATCTCAAAGAAAGGCTCAAGGGATATTCCAAATATTATCTTTAGAGGTGGCCATTTCGACCCGAAAGGCCGAGTATCCATGCCATTAGTTACACCCTTCTATTCATGTGTACATTACCAAGCAATTTATCATCAATAAACATTGTTGCAAGACAATAATTGTTCAAATAATTTTTTGAGACATTCTGGATATCTAAAGAGATTTCCTTACAAAGCTCAAGTTCAGCAAAGCATCCAACATATGAATCATGAAACAGTGGATCCTCACACTAATATATTCACCATGGGACCAAGACAAAGATATACAAATTGTAAACTCCCTCAAGTAGATGAGAAAGTGGTGTTGGAAACTCTCCGTGTTAGAATTGACATTCTTACCATATTCAAATGGTGTCCTTCCTCAATGTAAACAATTCTTCAATAATATGGCCACTCTCCCACATGTGTCACTTCTCCCAATCCTCACGCCTAATTGGCACACTACACCTATGCATTTCATCCGACAATGCATATGCCTTGGTACTTTATATCCACTATAGTGGGCCTTCATCCCTCTTCTATTACAAAGAAGACTTCTTAGGGTAGGGGAAATCACAACTCCCTGCCTTCCCTCATTTCAATGCAACATGAAAATATTTTCTTGCTCTCTTTCCATTTCATGGTAGTTCTTCAATCAAAAATCTCAATTTCAAGCCCTTCCTTCCAGCTTTGGTTGAATATTTTCATTTCTAACAACTCCAAAAGCAGGTGATAGAAAGGATGGGTAGAAGGCCTGGTACCCAAGCTAGTGTTAAAGAGGGAGAAACATTGAGTCAAACACTGGAAGATTCCTCTTGTGGGGTGAAAGGATCACAAAAATACGACAGTAAGCCCCTGAGAGAGAAAGACGATGCTACTGCATGCAATGGTAACAATTACAGTATGGTGCAACACTGTATATTAAGGTACCATTATCATCCCCTCAAGACTTCTATTGTTGAGGAGAGAGAAAATATTTTAAAAGTAGAATCTGGCAAATTTGAGGTTATAATTAGCAAAGTCGAAAGCTTGCACAATTTTGTTTAGAGACCTCGTGAGCAAGTTACAGATGTTGATACACTCTCTAATCTCACATCCACACTCCTCACAACTGTTAACATATCACGAAACAATGATGGTGATACTCTAGTTGTTTTTATTAGTATTGATATTCTAAGAAACTATAGTGACTAGGCATATGGAAGTAGGTCTTTGGAGTGAAATGATGATCAAACCCAAATATCATGGAGAAATATTGGGCTTTTAGCTGCTTCTGTTTTCCATCATGTCACAGGAATTTGCAATATGCTTGGACTAACAGATAATGAACCCAAGCAAAGGAAAGCTATAGTACAGAGAAAATAGACTAAGTCGACATAAAGAACTCGACATGAAGCAGTGAAAGAGTCCCTGGAAGATGAAAAATTAGAAATAGACAAGAATATGGGAAGCATATTTAACATTTTGTGAAAACAAAAGCAAGCCAGATTAGAGAATTTGGTTCTAAATTGAATATCATTTTCCGAGACAGTAGAAAACATCTTTGCGTTATCATTTCTAGTAAAGGATGGTAGAGTTGAAATAAATGTCGATGAAAATGGAAAACATTTTGTTGTCCCCAAAAATGCTCCAAGAGCTACAGAAATGGCATCTGGAGAAGATTCTTACAGCCAATTTGTTTTTCGGTTTGATTTTAAAAACTGGAAGTTGATGATGGAAGCTGTTGAAAGTGGTGAGGAGTCGCTGCCTAACAAAACCAATCCACTTATGATTCCTTTTTTTGATAAGGCTGCAGAGACTCCTATCAAAGAGATTTCAAGAAATAGGGGCAGAGTGGTACCTGCAACCCTTGAGGTGCAAGAGGATGAATGTGGAAGTAATGATGGTGGTGGGGGTCTTCAAAGACTAGCACCGAAGGAGCGAAATAAGTGTCTCCTATGACTTTTGTTGCTTTTTTGGGTGCTTTTTGTTGGAAACTATCTCTGTTTCTATGAGTGCACTGTAATTCATACAGGAAGCTAATATTTAATTTAAGCAATCTGGTATATAAAAAATGTTATCTTGTTCTCATAATTACTTATAATTAAGTTTACTGGCAGTGTAAAGCCCCAGTCATGTAGTACACCCCTTTAGGCATGGTTCAAAGGCCTGGGCAGAAGACTGGCATCACATAAAAGGAAATTGTTAATGTAAGATATCAAGTTTGATCTGTTATACCATGATTAGTCTCCTTGTGACAATATGTTGTAATTTTATGTTTGAAAAGTATTTTGAGATACCACACAATAACAAAGTTTCTGATTGTGTAGTTGGTTTAATTTGAGAGTACATAGATATGAGAGTAGGGTAAGGCCAGGCGAATATAGATGTAAATGCAAAGGTTCAAAAAACTAGCTAGGAACCCTTACCATACCCAAACCCTTTTACTAGCACTTCAGGGATAGAGTGATCCACCTAGAGGAGTGTGGAGAATAAGTAGGGATATGCATGCTATGGATTGACTAATTGCTTGAGACTAGCTCAAGCAGGCACAACTAGTAGATGGAAAGAGATTTGGAATACATATCTATTAAGTATGTGTATATGAAATTCATTATGTCCCCTTTTGATTTTCAAGGTGGGAGGAATGGAATGGAGAAAGGGAGATCGTATTTGTCCGCTATATCCCACCTATGAGGACACTAGCATAAGTCCCAATAATAAGAGTTGGGTTCGCTCATAAGTATGTGATTGTAAATGCCCATCATGAATTTATTAAGCTATGTGATTCTTTAGCTGAGTTTCATCCTGTAGTCGAAGATTCAGGAGAGATACTCGGCCAGTTTTCAACCCTTTAGTCTTCCTGGAATAGCTAGAGAACAACCCTATTCAACCCACATTGAATGCCTCTTCTTGTTGTGATCTTGAACTTCAAACTTTGGCCCTTCTCCCTACAAGAGAACCCAATAACAACACTCAAAACAACCTCTCTTTCACACGTTGTACCTACAGAAAAACATAATACTTCCATGTTGCTTCTATGCCTTCTTTCTTGTTGTCTTATGGATCCTTCTTGCAATGGATAGGGTCTCCATTTGACTGCATCTAGGGCCTCTCTGAGTGCTGCTTTAGACCTTCCTTGACTATGGCTATATGCTTCTTCTTGATGACTGATAAGGGCCTCCATCTTGCTACAGAATAAGGCCACCTTTGATGTGGATAAAAGCCTTCCTTTTGTTGCGTATCTGGCCTCTTTTGACTATGTATTTATGCCTCTCTTGACTGCATCTTAGGCCTCTCTTTAGACTACATATTACGCCTGTCTCGTGTTGTGGCTAAGCCTCCTTTTGACTGTGGTTAGGGTTGCCTTTTATTGCAGCTAGGGCTTCCTTTTCGACTATGGCTAGAGCCCCTTCAAGACTGCGTCTAGTTCTCCCTTCATGAATGCAGCTAGGGCTCCTTTGTGACTACAACTAGGGCTCGTACTATTGCAGCCAGCTAGCCTCATGCTGCCCAGGGACTCCTGCACTATAGAACTCTCTACTTCTTCATTCGCATCCGTTTCTACCCACATCTGCTAGTCTTGCTACTCTCTCTTTGGGGCTCCTGTATAAAGGTATAATCCAAGAGGTTGGGTACCTCAAGTATCTAACCCTCATCACTTGTAGTCCTCCTGACTACAACTCAATGTCTCCCCACCTCTTCTCTAGATGTACGTGAGCACTCCCTGTAGTCCCTAGCATGCCCTGGGACACTATGACATGAGCACTAGTGCATTAAATGTGCTAAAAGGTCACTTTCTTGTTAATTTGACCATGAATATCTCTTCCACAAAGAAATATTTCTTAGCTTTGTTTATGTTAGTGGTTTGATAAGAACATTTCTACAGTCTCTTCACTGAATTTCTTAAAGTTTTTACATTTATGATTTTTGACAAGAAAGGGCTAACATTTTACCCTAGCTAAGTAAGGATTCTTTAAATAACCTTCTAGCTTGGTTCCTTTTTGTTCCATCTAAGCTTGGAAAAGTGTCATGAATTTACATTCAACAATGTAAGAATCTAGTCTTCTCCAAAAAAAATCAAGCCAAACCTTTCATTTTTCAAATTACCTACCAGTTCTAGACATATTCTTTGAAATTTATATGCTGAAGGTGCTGGATTTAGGTAAGTGATATAGAATGCACACCTACAATTCTATTGTTCACCTATTAGGCTAGTGAAAATTATAGGAAAAATTGGAAGGGTTGGACATGAATGTTCCAAACATACTCTTATTGTCCTGCAGTACATATATTCATAACACATACCTACAATACTATTAGACACCTGTTCTACTAATGCATATTGTAGGCAAACTATTAATTTTGGAGTTCATTGTCTCAAGTTCACACACCAACGCTAAAGATGCAACACATTGTGTGCATCCTTAGATATGTTTGACATTGCAAGCTATCTATTTAAATAAATGTATGTATAAAACTTCTATATTATCAAAATAACCATCAATATTTTTTTCTAGCATTTTGGGCTGAATTGACAATAGTATGCTAAAAGGTGTCATTTCAATGTCTAGAAATTAGTATATATAAATGTGAGATATATACTCTACATCTTTGGGTTATCTCCTTTTCAAATCTGAGTTTTTTTAGGCTACATGTTAATTGTTTGAACTTTAAATAAATTCCTGAATGGACTTCGTAAGTACTCAAATGAATGGACTTCATAAGGCAGTGGTACCATAAATTATGTTATTTCAAAGATTTGACTTCCATATTTTCACAAAATACAATGTCCTCAATAAATACTTATATGTATAAATACTTATGTTTAGGATTATATATGTGTTGGAGCGGTTCCTTTATATTTTACTATAATCCTGATGCTGACAAGCTTTAGCTGACTTTTTTCATCAATTGTTCATAGAATATGGAAAAGATTTCATTGTCAAAATGTGGCAAAAATTACATTTCTCCTGATTTATTTTTTTATTGTTCATGACAAGATAATCATGTTGCAGGAATGAGGTATCATATAGTCTGTTTCAATTTGTGGATATTTTTTTTCCTCCTATTTTTTTACAAGGAGGTAGATTTGATTTTCATGTTAATGGTTTTTGCATGTATCTTATCTAGCCCCAAATGCTGGTAATGGAGCAGATCTTTAGAAGTAGTCATGGAAACAAACTATCAGAGGTTAACGTTACAATACCACTTCCACCTAGTATAAAAAAAGTTTAATGGTAAGTGACATAAAGAAGAGTTATTTAACGACAGGGTTGAAAGGGCAACCTCATGTCTTAGTTCTGAGTCATTTATTAACGTTTCTTAGCTCTAAGTAATCTTTTTTTGAGCTTTACCATATCAATTATTTTACTAATCCAATATGTATGGATTGTATTTCTCACCCGATGTTAGTTACTTGACATGGTTGATATAACATTCAATTCTAGGCCACTTTTATTTTAATTCAGAGATTTTATTGATTAAAAGGATGTTCATATTTTGATTGGTTTACTTGGAGCTTCATTTATTTATTTTTCTAAATTCCACATGGATTTTATCTTTTCAGGGTTAGCTCTTTGCACTAGTAAGGTCAAAAGAGTCTTAGAACATAGGTATACAACAAGAACATCTTTGGCCTTTGTTGTGTATTTGTTATTATTTATATCATTGATGGATGGTTATTGATTATGTAAAACAGAGGATGGGAAGGTCTTGCCAATTCTCTTGACGAAACAAAATAAAATGGAGTGGTAGAATTGTGTTTTAAATGGTGAGCCAGAAATTACTACTTGAAAGTTATAACTTGAGAATGGCAAGCTATCTGATCTAGATCTAGAGACACAACAGACTGTGGAAAAAATGACGGTATTGACAAGTCTTCCTAGAAAATAAGCTCTAATTGCTAGACCACTGCCCAAATTTCAGCTATCTACAATGGAAATAGTGAGTCTAGCTTTATTTGTATGAATAATGACTTTGGCCATTGTCCTATTCATTTCGTATGAATGATTTTTATTTTCAAACTCCAACTAGTTTGTTGTTAAATTAAGTAAAGCTTTGATGACAACCTTATAGTTTTCAAATCTCTTTTCTAAATCTATTTTCTTAAGCAAATTTGTTTTTTTACTTTAGGTACTGTAGATTGCTACTGTGTGACATATGTTGTGGTATAATTGCCTGGATAAATAGACAGAAGTGTGGTACAACATAGTCTTTTTTAAATCTAAAGAAACGGTATTTCTAAATACAAAGTTTATTAATGAAGAAGATATTTTAGACTTCTTTGCTAAGTTATGATTATATTTCGGTATGGGATTTTGTGTACGCTGATATTGTGTTGTCTCTTTTGTTTTTTTCAGGTAACAATGGTTAATAAGGAATGTGTTCTTAAGCAGCAGGCACATATCTTATTCTACTATCAACAGGAAACTCCATGGTTTTCAGGCATGGCAACAAAAACATAGATGTTAGTGGGATATCCAAAGTTCGTGTCGGATGAATTTAATACTAGTGATGATTTTGATTCCTTGTCAGATAAAAAATGTCATGAGTCAAATTCAAATAAACAGAAGCAGCTCAAGAATGAAGGTGAAGTTATTGCTTTCTGTCCAAGTCAATTTCTTTTATTTGTTGGTTGTTGTCATGTTTTGAGTGTGGACTTGCGAAATTCCAAATTGCAAGTTGGTTTATGTAAAGGGGATATATATATATATATATATATATATATATATATAATTCTTTTTTATCATATGTCGTTCACGCTTTCTGGAGATCCGTGTTACATTTGCACAGAAGTTTAGATATCATTTAGAAATCTAAACACAAAACAACAACAACATTGAGATTTTTCTTTCAGTCATCCTATAACATATTGCATTTGTCTTCATCAATGTCGTTCTTCCATATGTTATCAACTTATGACATTTCCTTTGTAATATTTGGTGCATTTTCTAGTTATAGGTCATTTATAGATTACAAATGTCTTTAGAATTTCAGTTCTAATTGAGTATTCAACTGAACATATTGATTCTCTTATACATAATATTCTTTCCCACCACCCACTTTTCATAACTTCCATAACCATTAGGTAGGGACCTGCAGCTTCGATGTTGCTTTGTCTGTTTAGTAAAATATTGTCAAGACTTTAATTTATTGATAGTTGTAGAATTTACAATTTATGAAGTTTCGAGGTCTAATTTTAAAAGTCTAATTCTTTAAAGGGTGCTAGCTCAATGGAAGAGCACCTGCTTTACAACCAGGAGGTTGGTGGTTCGATTCCATTATGCCCTGACATGATCCATATGGAATGAGATTTTGACCATCACCAATGAGCTTTGGTGACATTTTTCAACCGTTTCCAAAATATGAAATGGTGATGGTCAATGAACGCCACCATATATATGCATCAATAATGGAAAACCTCAAAGGTCTGTAACCATAAATCATTGTTGTTGATATGAAATGGTGATGGTCAATGTCTATCATTATAGTCATTATTCGTGATGGATCTTGAATGTCACCACAACACCTATACTTATGGCAACGTAGCTTTTGGTGAGGGTCAATGAACGACACCATATATATGCACCAATAGTGACAGCCATGGAAGATCCATCACAATAAATCGTTGTTGTTCATATGAAATGGGATGGTCACTATCCGTCATTATAATCAATATTCATGACGAACTTTTAATGTCACCATAACACCTATACTTTTGGTGATGCCACCTTTGGTGATGTTAAGTTTTTTGTGACGGAGGCTATGGTCCATCACCATTGCTCATATGAAATGGTGACGGTCATTATCTGTCATTATAAATCATTATTGGTGATGGACTTTGAATGTCACTACAACATCTATACTTTTGGCGACGCCACCTTTGGTGATGTCCAGTTTTTGGTGACGGAGGCTATGGTCTGCCACCATTGCTCATATGAAATGGTGACAGTCACTATCTGTCATTATAAATCATTATTGGTGACAGACTTTGAATGCCACTACAACACATATACTTTTGGTGACGCCACGTTTGGTCACGTTCAGTTTTTGGTGACAAAGGCTCTTTTGACCATCACCAATGAGCTTATGGTGACATTTTTCACCCCTCACCAGTGTCCTTTTTCTTATAGTGTTGGGTTGCACTTCTCGAAGAGAACCCTGCAAGCTCCTCTTCAATTTCTCGCGAAATAGAAACGAAAGGACTATTTTCTAATCCTTCGGTCCCTTAGTAACCTCTTCTACTCCGTGTTACCCCAGACATCAATGGATGCACATAACCCGTCTCTCACATAACATCATTTTAATCCAAGTGTTTAAAAATTTGATGTACTTACCCCGCGGTCCTTGGAGAAAGTTCCTTTCTACTTCGCTATAACTCATAGTTGTGTCTTTCGCGAATTCGGTGATAAATCCTCCTATTATTCGATCCAACCAGTCATCTACTGCCCGTGCAATTTTACCTTTAGATGCATCTAGCCTGCGCACCAACTCTGGAGTCCATATGATGGGTTGATCCAGTCTGCACCTTCCCTAACTGTCAGCTATCCTCGCGATCCACTCATACAGCTCCATCGAAAAGGACGCGAAGAAGATGTCATGGATTTCTATATATATGTAGCGATCCAGCCACCTCTCCTCAGATATCCACGGATTTCTATTTTCTTGTACCACAAACTCGTGAAACTCCTAATCCAACCAATCTTCAAGTTCTTTCTTTGTAGGGTTCCAGTGTTCTGACATTAGACATCCCTTAGACAGATCTCGGTCCCGATAACGGAACCATTTGTTGGCTTGTTGGGCCCTGACCCAGGTTCGGAAGACTTATTAGCCAAACAAATCCCGCTGCTACCAACCCTTTCAGCGATAGTGCATGGAGTGCAGGCTGAGGTCTCACCCCAGGTAGTAGGGGAGGGTGCTAGAACAAGGTTTCCACACCCTTGGGATATCTTTATGTGGTCTGGAGGGGTCGCGAACCGTTCTACAGCCTCGTGCCACTTTGTACTGTTGTTGGGATTCCGCATAGATATGCAGAGGTGCTTTTTCTTATTAATGAATTTATTATATATTCGGATCTACTTCTTAAGGTCTTTAAGCAAACATTTAACAGTAACAACTAGTGTGCACAATCATAAATATGCATAAATTTAGAACACAAGCAACAGATAGATTCACGATAAAACACACAATGATTAAGAAATTCTTATCTTTATCCATCCCCTTTTTAGTATAACCAGATCCACCATGTGCACTCAGCTACAGGGGTCCATGCACATAGCTATGGACTCTACCAAGCCTTTGTGCACATAGTTGCAGAGCCTCTATCTGTCTACCAACACCCTTGACTCAGACTTACAGACGCTAAGAGAATATTGCCTTCATAAACCCATAACATTAAGATCCAAAACAAAAACTAACTTCTAGCCATAGAGCCTTGCTCTATTTATACATTTCCATGGTCTGCAGACCATGGGCAGGCCGACTCACTTTCTATTTTCTTAAATTATTTTCGTGCGGACAACCCTTTGACTTGACTCATTATGATTTGTGCTCTGTGCACTTCGCAAAGTCTTTACCATACTTTTACCCAAAATTGTGGGCTTTGAGCCCAAAAACCATTGCACGGGGCCTTCGCTACCCAATAGTTACCAAGGTGTTGGATAGGTGGGGAGCTCCACATAGTGAAGTTATCATGTTGTGATGTAACGATTTCAGTAACATTTCATATACATTATTTTAACACTATGAAATCCAACAACAACCATAATGTTTCATCTATCTATGGTATGACATTAAATTAGATTTTTTTAGTTGATATTAATAATGGAGAGAGATTCAAGCATTAATTTAAATGTAAATCATAACAACATAACATATATATATAAATAATTGTGGAGCTTACCAATCCAAAATTTAATATAGCTACTTAGACTATGGTTTAGACTCATCTAGTTATTTGGCTCGACAAAAAAAGCCTAAGAGTAGGAAGTGAGTTTAGAATTAGGATTTGATCTGTGACTATGACTATGATCATCTGCGAGCTCATGATCAAGAACCATTTCTTAAAATAAAAGTTTCAACCTATACCTCCTATTAAACTTTCAAAATAAATTTCTACCTTGTTAATAATATTTACGTAATATATGGTAAGGATCAAATCATTTTTCAATCACATTTGTAATATCCATTTTCAACGTATTTTTTTGAATCCAAAATTATGATTTTTATAAATAATTTTGACCTAGATTTTGATGGGTTCTTTGACATATATTATATATATTTTTTTGGACTATCAACCTATTTTGTGACCTCTATCTAAAATATGGGTGGATAATAAAGTCAGACAATAGGTTGAACAAACCTTTTCGTAGGTAATTTAAAGGTGCATTTGAGACATAAAAAAGGGGTTATGGTTGTAGTGCTTGCTACATTATCTTCTACTACTAATTAACCATAAATATGAATATGATCAAAATCAACACCATGAAAGGGGAATTGGTTGTCCTTGGTGAAGAGATAGAGAGATTGTAGATGAGCATAGAGTTTGGGAAACTAAAGAAGCTTTCATCCATTAGTTATAATTGTTCATTGGTTGTTTGAGAGACACATTTTAATATTCCAAGTTACTCCTAGAAATAATTCAACAAATTGGACTCTTTCTGCATACACTAAAGAGCATTGGAAGGGAAGAAAATCCCTAAGGCACTGTCAAGCATAGTAGGGGAAGATCTTCCTTATGTTGTGTAAGGAAGTGGAAGAGAGTGCCATTGATAGTTGCAGGTTAGATTATATGTGCAATTCTTTGTAATGAGTGAATTAGCCATTCCATGAGAGCGATGGGTTGGGTTGAGTGAGTGGGAGCCTATATCTTACATTGATTTTCCCTAGTGACCTCATAACCCAACATGGGGATGGCATCTATAGTGCATGCCTACGACTAGGAGGAAAATTGCTCATATGCAACTACTTTCCTTGGACCATCCTTAGTTAAAAAATAAGTGTCTATGAAATGTGATTGAATATTATTTATTGTAATAAATTTACATGGATTAAGCATGTTATGTGTGGTCAAGTTTAATTTAAACATATATTCTTCATTTCTATGAAATTTTAATGAATTCCTATTTAATCCCATTGCATGTTTATTACTACACCTTATGTGCGCTATTGGGACAGGGTCCCCTAAGGTCAATTTTGGGGCAAAAGCGCAAGTTTTTGTATATAAAATGTGAAGTCTCTGCAAGTTGTGGCTGCGGAGTGCGTAGATATAAAATGTCATAAAGGGATTTTCCCTTCTTTTATGTAAGTTGTGTTGACTTGTATAGACCTACCCATGGTCCGTGGACCATGGGATTGTATAAAAGGGAGAGTCATAGAGAGTCTAAGACAAGTTTTGGTAGCAAAGAATGAATGTAATAGGTCAGTATAAGTGATGAGAGAAGAGTCTTAGAGTAGAAGAGAGGCTCTACAGCTGTGTGTGCAGAGACCTAGAGTAGAGTCTGCAACTGAGTGCGCGGACCCCTGCAGCTGAGTGCGCAGGTTAGTTTTGAGTCTATAAGCAAATCTGAAGTACCAAAAAAGAGACTTTTCTAGAGATATCTATGTTTTATCCAATTACATATGTTATGAATGAATGCATTTATGTTATGATGAATAATGGGTTTATGACTTAATGTTGTGTTGATGCATGAATATATATGATTTACATTGTTATATGAACGCAAGTCATAATATCTGTTTACGTGAAGAGTATCTTAGTGCATGTTAAAATTATCAGACACTTAAGCTGATTTGGGTAAATACAAAAGTAGAAGAAATCTCAGAAGCACATAAGTAGTTGATTCGTATGTTTAAGGTCCATGAAAGACAATAGTAGACCTTTGTGAAGGTCTAGAGGTTGGTAAGAGAAAGTCATATTGATAAGCCTTAAGGGCTTATTAATCTGTGGAAGGCAAGGTTAGGACATAAAATGACACCATAACCATCTCTGGGTGTGGAAACATGGTTCCAACATCCCCCCATAGGGATTTTTTTTGGCAAAATTAACTCTGAACCTGGGTCAGGACCCGCTAAGCCAACAAATGGTTCCATTGAAGAGATCGGGATCTGCATAGAGAGATGTGTGTTGTCATTTCACTGGAATCCAACTAAGAAGGAAATTAAGGATTGGTTGGATAGAAAGGTCCACAAATTCATGGTGCAAGAGAAAAAGAATTCGTGATTGACGAAAGAAAAGTGGTTGGACAGATATCTATACATAGAGATACATGAAATTTTCTTTTGTTCCTTCCCAGTCAAATTATGCGAGTGGATCGCTAAATTGGCAAACGACCAAGGAAAGTGGAGGCTTGATGGCCTGGTAGTGTGGACCCTAGAGTTAGTGTAGAGATTGGAAGCCTCTGAAGATAAGATCGCATGCGTTGTCGATCACTGGATTGATTATATTATAGGAGGATTTGTGACATAGTTCATGGTCGATACCTCAGTTAGCTATGGAAAAGCAGAAAGAGGCTTCTTCAAAGGACTGCGAGTTAAGTATTTAAGGTATTCGAATACTTGGATTAAAATGTTGTTGTGTGAAATGTTGGTTATGAAATTACCGTGATGTTTGGAGCTACGCGAAGTGGAGAGTTATTCAGGGATAGAAAGGGAACAAGACCTGAATATAGCCTGTTGATTGAGCCTCCTGTGACTGATGATGAAGAAGCGGCACAAACTTCTCCGCAGAGTGCTCTCCAGTTAATAAGGCAAGGGTTCTCGTGAATACGACATCCACCCACACCACCTCCATCTTCACGTCCATCACATAAACCTTCGCCCACACTGCCACCACGTCGACCACCATTCAATATGCCAAATTCAGTAAAATTTCCCATTTTCAAGGGCTTGGGGAATGAGGACCTAGACTAGTTTTGGTTCATTGCGAAGGTTGTGTGGGAAGCCTAGGGAATTACAGATGATCAGATTAAGTAATAAATGTTGGTTACTACTTTGCAAGAATGCGCTCTAACATGGTACATTAAGTATTGCACTGATAACTCGATGGTTGCATTGGCAGACATTCAAACTGCATTGAATAAGGAATTCAATAGGCCCAAGTCTGAAGCGCAATCAATGTTTCGATTCAAGGAGATCATGATGAAGCCTAGTGAGACACCGTGGGAGTTAGATTAGAGATTGAAGTGCATGATCCAGAAAGCTAACATGAATCTTATGGATGGGAAGCATCGAGAATGTTTTGTGGCCTCGTTCTTGCGTCATCTGAGGGTTTCTTTATCACAACAAAAGATTGGGACCCGAGCGGAGGGCTTGGATATTGCGATGAGATTGCATGAGACACCAATTCAATATGCTTCTTTGGGAGTTCAATAGATTCATGCGGAGCTGCGGGACCTTTGCCTAGAATTCCAAGTGTGAAGAAGGATAGAGTGGCTCCGCCAGAGGTGCACGAAGAGGTTCGGTGTTTGAAATGCAACAGTCAAGGGCATGATAAAGATCATTGCCTTGTTTTTGTAAATTATGTTGCAGGAGGAGGGTCGATGCCTTTGAGGCTGAAGTCTTAATTAGGGCCAAGTGCAGGGCCTGCACTGTGGTGTGATATCTGCCAGGTAGCTGGAAAAAATGTGACAGATAATTGCCAGTTGTTGCAGAAATTTGTACAGAAATCGCAACATCTCTTTTGCAACTTCTTCCAATCAGTAGGCCATGATTGGCACAATTTCCATAGTTATGAGTTAATGGTGGAAATAACGCCCACATACCGAATGTAGACATAAACTCGGCCTCTGGATCAAGGTGTTGGGGGACCGCAAGGAGGATATTAGGGGCACAGATGAGACTGAAGCAGAGTTGGACCTACGAGAGGTTAGGGGAAAGTTATTTTCTACAATTTTGGACGTCTAGGACACTATGCACAAGAATTCACGAACACAACACTCCTGTCATGCTAATACTGTACTCAGGTTTACCACATGATAGAAGACTGCCCTGTATTAATAGCTAAGATGCGGTAAAAGGGGACATAGCCTCAGCAGCCTACACAGAACCTGCAGATGATGAGGTTTGAATCCCGCAAAGATGACCCCATTGTGAATATTGTGTTGTTAAGTGGAATGAAAACTAGCATAGATAAGGGAAAGCAGCCTGAAGAAGGTTAATGGGTCTGCAAAGCTCCCGAAAAGGAGGTTGGATTTGATTTGGAGCGTGTGAATGAAACCTTCATGGAAGCAAAGAAAAGCATCATTGAAGCTTCTACCTCAGGAAGTCGAGATAAGAAGTATAATGAAATGGACCCTCCATGCTTACTACCTTTTTGGAGACCTGTATGAAGCTGCTAATCGATAGAAAGGTCGTAAAGGGATTATAGGAGTTGATCAATAAATGTGTTGGTAATGCTCCTAAGGGACTGTGCATGGTTAGGAAAATTGGTAAGCATAAGGCAAGAATAGGGCATGAGATGAGGCTCACTGCGTAAACAGGAGATTATGAAATGGACCAAGTTATTCTGGATCTTGGATCAGATGCGAATGTTTTGCCAAAACAAACATAGAAGAGAATAGGGAGACTCGCGTTGTAGTGGTATCCTATTTAGTTGAGGATGATGAATTAGAAAAATATTATCCCCATGGGACGATTACAGGGAGTGAAAATCGACATTGAAGGCATGAGCGCATTGGCAGATTTCAAAGTAATAGAGATTGTTGATGACAGGAATCCCCACCTTGTGCTCCTTGCGATCGATTGGGCTATCGAAATGAATGGGGTGATCAATTTGAATAAGCGGACAATGTCATTTGAAAGAAAATCGCTTTGTGTAGTAGTACCTTTGGACCCTGTAGAAGGACTGCGCTATACTAAACTGGTCCGCGATTACGAAAGTGACTATGATTTGGACCAGATTTATAAGATAACGACACGAGATCAATAATGGGTGAATCTGATAGCAAATGGATGTATTTCATGGTAATGTGAAAGCTCCTGCGCATTAGATTCATATGAGGAAGTGGGATATTGTAAGAATAGATTGCACGAAGTGTCTATGCTACGATGTAACATAATGACCAAATCGTTGCGCTGCGTATCATCAGAGGTAGGAAGTCTACCTTATTATGATGGTTTAAATGACATTGATAAATTTCTAGATGCATTTGAAAGGTAAGTGCTAGAGAAGCATCACTTCCAAGCCTTGGACCTGGCACTGCGTGCTACGCCTGCAAAATGGTGGGGTACACATAAAGACAATTTTGATGGATGGCACAAATACAAAAGACTGATAAGGGTGTGATTTGGTTGCCCAAAGGTGTGATTGACAGAAAAATATGATGGGAGGAGTGATCCAAATGGACCGATTCTTATGGAGCAGAACCACAACTGGAGTGGGTGCATATGTTCTATCACACCTTGGATGTAATACCTATGAATTGGTATTTGGAGAAAGAGCTCCACCATGGCATAGACGAATGAGATATTTTTAGACAGGGATTCTTAATGAAATTCATCTTTGAGGATGGATTCGAGTGCATTGATGAAGCAGTACAGGAGGTCAAGGCAATGATCTTCCGAATCCCATAGGATTCCTTGGATTTGATTCAACTAGATTAGACCACCCAGCTTCGCCATGCGTTGGAGTGTTACAATGTGACTGTTGAAGAAGAAGAGGAGGATCCAAGGAACATTAACATCCCAGAGATAGAAGGTCACCTCGAAGTTGAGGGGTTGTAGACAGAGAATCCAGATATCTCCACACCACTGAAAATGAGACAAGTGAACATTGGGACAGAGGTGATGCCAAAGTTTGCGAAGATACGGGACTACTAGGATGTTGATACGCTGGATAAGGTCATTGAGTTGCTCCACGTGTGCCAGCATTTGTTCCTTACATTTTTTTCAGACTTGAAATGGATAATAGGTGATTTAGGAATGATGAGGATAACATTGAAACGAAATGTGAAGCCTGTGAAAGAGAGGCTATATCGCCTCAATCCTAAGTACAAAGAAACGGTCCACTTAGAATTGGAAAAAATGTTGGCAACAGGAATCATAAAACCGGTGGAGGAATCTGATTGGGTCCATCTTATGGTATTTCAGGAAAAGAAGCAGAAGGATGAAATAAGGATATGCGTAGATCGCAGGAAGTTGAATGACACTTGCATGCATGATCCTTTTCCAACTTCGTTCAACGATGAAGTGTTAGATAATGTAGGAGGACAAGAAACATATTCATTCACTGATGGGTTCTCTGGGTACCATCAGATCAAGATTTTGCCGGAAGAAAGGAGTAAGACAACTTCGCTACTGAATGGGGATGCTTTCAGTATACTATAATGCCTTTTGGACTAAAGAATGCGTCAACGATCATTTTGGGCGTAGTCATCACGGCATTCAAGGACTTCATTCACAAGTTCTTGGAGGTATACTTTGATGTTTGGACAATGTTTGGGCTGGTAAAACACCATGTAACTAGTCTACTCTTGACGTTGGATACATTCTGAAGGTATCATATCATGCTAAATTTGAAGAAATGTTTGTTCTGTGTTCCCTCCAGAATATTGCTCAGTTGTGCAGTATGCAGACAAGGATTAATGGTGGATCTAGCTAATATCACAGTAATAATCAATTTGGAGGCGCCAAGAAGTGTCAAATAGCTGCGCGCAATGCTGGGGCACACTGGTTATTATTGAAAGTTCATCAAGATTTATGCCCAGATTGTTGCGCTAATGGGAAAATTATTGAAGAATGATGCTACATTCTGTTGGAATGAAGAATGTCAGCGGAGCTTGGATGTGTTAAAAGAAAAGATGGTCATTGCACCAATCCTAGTCTTCTCGGATTGGAAGAAGGAATTTCATGTGCATGTGGTTGCGTCATGTATTGTGCAAGGAGCAGTACTGACATAGGCTGATGAGGGAGAGCTGGATCACCCTATCGTTTTTGTAAGTAGGAAGTTATCTAAGGTTGCGAAGAATTATTCGACAATAGAGTGCGAAGGTTTGGCTATGGTCTACGCACTCCAAAAGTTTAGAAACTACTTGCTAGGAAAACACTTTAGCATGTATACAAACCATTGTGCATTAAAGTACCTGGTCAACAAGCTTGTGTTGGAGGTGGGGATATGTAGATGACTGTTGTTGTTTCAGGAATATGATTTTGAAGTCATTGTGAAGCCAGGGTGATTGAATGTAGGACCAAATCATTTGTCGTGCATTGAAATAGGTGAGGAGCCCACTAATTTGGAGGAAGGACTGCATAACGCATAGCTATTTGCAGTACACGTAGCAAATAATCATTTCGTAGACATCATAAGCTTTCTGACTATAGGAACGTTTCCGGAAGGGTACATTAGTCAGCAGATGAAGGAATTGGTGGTGCGTGCAACAAATTTTTCTATTATTGTAGGTCACTTGTATAAAATGGGAACAGATGAGATATTACAACATTATGTGCCTGAGTTTGAACGAAGAAGCATCCTAGCTGAATCTCATGGGGGGGTTGCGGGAGGCAATTATGCAGGAAAAGAAACAACACAGAAGATTTTATGCACTGAGTTGTGGTGGCCAACAATGCATAAGGATTCGAAAGCATATTGTAGGGCATGCGATGCATGCTAGCGGATGGGCAGGCCATCATGGAGGGATGAGCTACCTTTGAATCCGAAGGTGTCATTGCAACCATTTGAAAAATGAGCAATTGATTTTGTAGGACCAATTCAACCTCCAGGAAAGAAGACAGGTGCGCGGTATATCATGACCGTGTCTAAGTATTCAACCAGATGGCCAGAGGCACAACCTATAAAGGATTGTATAGGGGAAACAATAGCGAAGTTCTTATTTGAATATGTGTTGACTAGGTTTGGTTGTCTGAAGATTTTGATGAGCGATCGTGATACACATTTCCTTAATGAATCGATTAGCACACTGACGGAGGAATTCCATGTTTATCATCAAAAGAGCATGCCATATCACCCTCAGGCTAATGAGGCAGTGGAAGCATTTAATAAGATATTGGAGAATGTGTTGGCAAAGGTTTGCAATGCGTAGAGGAATGATTGGGACTTGCACGTACCAGTGGTATTATGGGCTTATAGAACTACTTGTAAAAAGTTGACTCAAAGACTCCTTTTCGACTAGTCTATGGCATAGAAGTTGTGATGCCGATGGAATACATTGTACCTAGCCTACACATAGCGATGTTCATAGGAATGGCAGACCGTGAGCCTTAGAAGAAAGGCTCACACAGCTGACAGAGCTAGAGGAAGATAAATTCTTAGCTGGATTCCATGAACAAGTTTAAAAGGAACACGAATAGGTGTGGCATGATCGACACATCAAATTGCGCACCTTCAGGGTAAATGATTTAGTTTTATTATATGACATCAAGTTTTATAAATTTCGAGGAAAATTCCATATGCATTGGCTGGGGCCATATGTGATCAATGAGATTAACGATGGTGGAGCAGTTCAACTGGTGAAATTGAATGGAGATCCATTTCCCAGAAAATTAAATGGCAACCGATTGAAGCCATACACCAGGGATCCAACCAAATGACTATATTATGGTAGCATAGTCTTAGTGCTCCAGACAACTGCAAGGAGGCATGGGACTATTAACTACATTGTCTGGGTTGTATAGTTGCCCAATGTGGGGTCTGCATAGGATAGACAGGTGTCACAGTGTCAGCAGATGCATGAAAGGGGTTGCACTACAAGATGAGAGACCGTGCAGCATAGCCAGAGAGTGACTGTTATCATCACTGTTCATGATTTGAAAGTGAGAAAACAGTTAAGAGAAGTGGGCAGACAACATTTAAGGCTGAATTTAACAGCGAGATCTTTGAAAATATGCTGCCAATCTAACACTTATGAGCGAATTTTGGGGGGAACGACTGAATTTGTAGTATACCGAGGGGGATAGAATGGGGTACAGAGGGAGGTACCCAAGGGAATAATTTAATAATAATATGGGCCATAGTTAATAAATAAAGTGGTTAACCCATATCATGTGAGGGACCAAAAGTAGTTAGAAATAATGTAATAAGCCCATTCTATTAGATATATGGTATTGAGAGAACCATGGTAATGACTCATGGTATTGTATGTATGAAGCCTATATAGAGGCTAGAGACTCCCCAATTAGGGATGTTAAGAATTATTGTACTGGCAATCATATGACTTATGGAGTGTTCTCCTTTCTTTAGGAGTGATTGTATCGTTTTGCCCTACCTTAAGGGTTTTGGTAAATAAAGAAACATTTCTATATTTTGTTTTTGTTTACAATTATTGGGTATATTGGCATAATTTCATATATTGTAGGTCATATCTCTTACAAGTAGTATCAGAGCACTTTCTTGGGCAAACAGAGAGATATTTTTTTTTACAGAATTGTTTTGGGGTGGTGGGTTTGAAGAGCAGATCTGAAAACATTTGGCACAAAATGTATAGAATATAATTGTAGATCTGGATCCTTTGCAAAAAATACCCAAATTAAAAAAAAAAAAATTGGCCGAATCGGAGTCCATCTGAGGGAGATATCGTTGATTTAAAAATCAGCTATGTTGCAGAAATATTTTGACGGAAATTCATGGACGATGGATATCCAGTTAATTTTTGTAGTTTTTGTGAGGAATTTTGAGAAAATAATTCCATATTTGAGATCCTCTTGAAAAACTATCCAAATTCAAAAAAAATCAGTCGAATTGGAGTCAGAATGAGGGAGATATCGCTGATTTAAAATCAGATGTTTTTTTCAAAATTGTTTGTGACGGCAAGACAGTTGTAGCGCGAATCTGAAATTCTAGTGTGCCTAGATCGGGATTTCTATCACACGAGAAGATGCGGAATGTCTATTCCATTTCTGAAAATAGGTCATAATAAGGATTCTGAACAATATTGACCGAATTGTGGCCATTTTAAATTTTTGCCAAGTAAGTGATTTGTTTTCAAAACCCTTTTCATGGCTTCTAGCAAGATGTTTTTTACAGGAAAAAATGATGGGCCGACTATTGAAAATTTTATAGAATCTCAGAAGTGTGACTGCCCATGGTTTTGGAAGGACAAAATGGGGTATTATATGAAAGATGAGGCTGCTATATGGTGGAAATCACTTGACAGTGAGATTCCCAAGCTATGTTGTGCTAACGAAATTGAAAACTATTTTTGGGCAAATGGCCTCATACTCGAAAGAAGGAAACCAAAAAACCTAGCAAATATTTTATGTTTACACGAAAAGGTGATGGCCCTACTATTGAAGAATTCATACAATGAGCAAAGTCAGAAGCTGGGCAATTTGGGCGACCTTTGGCATGGTTTAACTTTAAAGGTGAGGTTGTCATATGGTGGGAATCACCTGACTGCTAGAAGCATTTAAGCCTTCCTGATGAAGAGTTTTAAAACGTCCTTTTAAACAAATGGTCTCATGCTAGAAAATAGGAGAATGAGACATCCAAGGGGTTATTTTCTGATGGTAACTCCTTATTACAGGTTCATGGATGTATTAAAAAAGAAAAGATAATTGTGTCTATCAATCCTAATAGAAAGCATAATTTTATTAATGTTCATTTGGATAAAAGATTGCAAGTACTAGCCAAACAAATGGAGCACACAAAGGTTAATAATGAGGAGGTGCAAGGGTATAATTTTTTGGAGATTTCTATGGACAAGTATGTATTGCATTTTGATTTTTATACTTCAGATATGGCTAATGTGAATGTTGTTTTTGGATACCCTTGGATGGAATTAGTTGGTACTATCAGTGAGCAAAATATCAACAACAAACATATATTTGTTGAGAATATAGCCATGCTAGAATCCTAGATGAAGGTTCAGGAGAAGAATGAGCACACTGTAGTAGTAGTAGCCAAAGCATGCTGAACCATTTCAGAACTGCATATTCCAGAAGAAGCGCCGGCGGAAGCCAAGATTCAGAAGTTGGCTGCATGTGTGCGCAATGTGAAAACCAAAATTGCCAACGTTTAGTTTGAGCTGAACCTGAAGATTACAGAGCTTGATTTGAAGACACAACCTTCAACTCCACTAGAGGTCAAAGAACAGCATGAAGCTGCTGTGAGGGATGGAGTCACTGCAGTAAATGTCACGGTGGCGGAATGCACTGCTCTCTTCGAGTAGTCTATGGAGCTAATCACGAGTCTACAGGAAGATCCTAACCTATGGAGGTTGAACACAGAGGCCCAGGAACTATAGCAGTAGTATGACGAAGCAAAGGCGATAGTGCACATTGTTGCTGTCATGAAGAGATTGGAAACGTTGTAGGAGGAAAAACATATGTAAGAACAAGTGGAAGTAGTGCAACGAAAAGAGGTAGTATGCAAGGCTAGATTGGGGCCTTAGATAGAAGAGGCCTATGTGATCTCCGCCACCATTGGGGAGAAATTGGCCAGCTTGCGGAGAACACAATAGAAGATCTAGGAAGATAGTGCAGGACCAGTAACCGAGCAACTGGTGGAGCATGTCAAGTAGGTAGCTATGTAGTGCATAGCTGAAGTTGCAGTGGCGCATGTGGAGCATGGATGTCTTAGCAGTAAGATCTTCATGCCAACAGAGTGACTCGATGGCGAGTCACGAATTTGTGTTGGAGGCCTATTGGGACAGGGTCCCCTAAGGTTAATTTTGGGGTGAAAGCCCAAGTTTTTGTATATAAAATGTAAAGTCTTCGCAAGTTGTGGCCGCAGAGTGCATAGATGTAAAGTGTCATAAAGGGGTTTTCCCTTCTTTTATGAAAGTTTTATCGGCTTGTATAGACCTACCCGTGGTCCATGGACCATGGGATTGTATAAAAAGGAGAGTCTTAGAGAGTTTAAGGCAAGTTTTGGTAGCAAAGAATGAATTTAATCGGTCGGTAGAAGTGGCGAGAGAAGAGTCTTAGAGTAGAAGAGAGGCTCTGTAGTTGTTTGTGTAGAGGCGTAGAGTAGAGTCTGTAGCTGAGTGCACAGGGTAGTTTTGAGTTTGTAAGCAAATACGAAGTATCAATAAAGAGAGTGTTATTGAAATATTTTTGTTTTATCCAATTACTTCAGTTATGAATGAATGCGTTTATGTTATGATGAGTAATGGGTTTATGATTTAATGATGTGTTGATGCGTGAATCTATATGCTTTACATTGTTATACAAATGTAAGTCATAATATCTATTTACACGAAGAGTATCTTTATGCATGTTAAAATTATCAGACACTTAAGCTGATCTCGGTAAATACAGAAGTAGAAGCAATCTCAGAAGTGCATAAGTAGTTGATTCCACTGCTTAAGGTTCGCAAAATATAGTCGTAGACCTTCGTAAAGGTCTAGAGGTTGGTAAGAGAAGGTCATATCGATAAGCCTTAAGGGCTTATTGATCTATGCGAAGGTACGGTTAGGGCATAAAACGACATCATAACCATCTCTAGGTGCAGAAACTTAGTTCTAGTGTCCTCCCATATTGCTTTAGGTGAGGCTTTATTCTACGCTCTGCGTGTTAGTACTTAGAATGAACCTCAAGGCAAAGAAAAGGCAATTCCGAGGTAACCACAGACCAAGCTTTCTATCTGACATCTAGCCCCGCTAGAATAGAGAGGGCTCTCTCTTTTCCAACAAAACGTGTCTGCGATAACTGAATCTTAGGCTAGCTATGAAGTGTGGGGATTTGTTTGAAAGTTGTGGGTTGAAAATAGAAAGAGAAAGGACCATTAGGCTATGGATTCGAGGCTAGCTTCCACTGGCAAACTTGGGGCAAAGTGTTGGCATTATGACACAGGTTTGGCACTATGAAACAGGTGTTGTCCTTGATGGCAACTCACTGAGATGGAAGATCACAGTTCAGGTTCTTAGAGTGAAAGAAAAAGAGACATACACAGTTTCCTCTTAACCAGGCTGCGTATACACGCAGGTTCATCTATCAAAACGCGCGTATGCATATACATGCACTTTCATGCATGGAAAAGCATGCACATGTGGGAAAACTCATTTTTAGTCCATGGTATTTGGTCCTTGGTATTTGGACCTATGGTTGTAGACAATGGTATTGCATCCGAAGTGTTGAACCCAGTTATTGGGTCCCAAGTATTGGTTCTAAGTGGTTTTGGACCGTGGTATTGAGTAAGGCCTAAGACTATAAAATGGAAAGGAGATCATTAGGCAAATAAATACACTCAAGCATTGATTATCTGATGAAGAGAAAGATCCAGAATACTGGTCATTGGGTCATGGTGCATATCTGGATCTGAATCAAGGAGGAACCTAAGCACTAGAAGAAGGATAAGTTCTATTGATGCGTCAAGATCTTAAGGCTTGAATGGTAGTATCTTTCTGTGATTTTGATCTAGTATATTTGGCACATGACTTGATATATAAATTTGATAATCTAGGCATAACTGATGTCTGAATAAGTGAAAAAGGTAAATTATCTTTTATAGATCTGTACGCAGGTTCAGCACAGCAAAGGCGTGTATACACGCTGGTTCATTAATTCAAAATAGTGTATACGCAGGTTGGCCTTAATACATCAGTGTATGCATGCAGGTTATGCATATTGAAGTAGTGTACATCTCATCAAATATGTTTTAGCTACTTCTGTTTATTGTTGTAGTGTTCTGGGTTCAGGATTGGTTCTGGTTACTTTCACTAAATTCTGGTTACAACTTTCTAAGAAGTGATTGTTAATTCAGTATTGGTTTTTACAAAGGCGATTGGTTGATGCAGATATACTTGATGTTTGATTGATGTTATTCATGGATCTAGTTTGAAAATTTATGAAACATTGTCACTAGAAGAAAAGCGAAGGTTGTAGCTTTCTGTAGGTCAGCACCTATGTACTAGTATCTTAGCTAGTACAAGAGATAAGGGGGTTGTAGCTCCCTTCCAGAGAACCTGGAGAACAAGAGAAGGTTGTAGCCTTTTGTAGGTCAGCACCTACGTACTAGTATCTCAGCTAGTACAAGAGTTAAGGGGCTTGTAGCTCCATTCCAGGAGAAGCAGGAGAATGAGAGAAGGTTGTAGCCTTCTGCAGGTAGTAGCCTACGTATTGGTATAAGACTACACCAGTACAAAAACATTGTGAAGAGAAGTTTCTAGTTGAAAGAAGATAGAGATGAATTACAGCATGAGGTTTTCACCCACATTGGGTTTCCACCTTATATATTGTGTTCTTGTGTGTGACTGTATGATCTATCTTACTGTTCCTAGTTACTATTTGTATGGTTTTGACACACGGATTAATGATCAACATATGAAGAATAAATTAAATTACAAGTCTGCAAGTTATACGCAAGTTTCCTTAACTGTAGTTGCGTATATACGCCATTTACACTAACTGAAGTAGCGTATGCAAATCTGATTATGAAATGAAAAATAATTGACTTGATAATACTAATTCACCCCCCCCCCCAAGTATTATTTCCAACAATTGGTATCAGAGCAGATCATTCAAAAGAATCTTGATAGCTTGAAGGAAGATCTATCATCATGACCAACTACGAAAAAGAGGCATCGATCAAGCCACCAATTTTTGATGGGAGCAACTTCGTCTATTGGAATGTAAGAATTGTTAGCTTCCTGTTGTAACAGGTGTTCATCTTTCATGATTGACAGTTTTACATGCCAAATATGTCATACTTTGCATCCTACAATGCTCCATATTTCTATAAAGAGGCCAAAGAAGGGACCATGAAAATGTGCCAGTCCAAATGCCACTGCTGTATTCCAATTTTGATGACTTAACCATTTTTGAAGAATGTTCTGTTAAGGGAAGTCCAAACAGCTTAATCTTGGCTTCCTTAGGTTTCAATTTCTTGTTTTAGAATGTAGAGAATTGATATCTGTCCAAACAGTTTAATCTTGGCAGATTTGTAGATAGGTAGAGAATCAAAGGAGCCCAACTGCTTAATCTGGGCCCTTGGCAGAAATAAGTGTAGATTTAGATAGGAGGGCAGTCAAAAGAAAAATTGTAAAGCAGGGTCTGCAAGTCTAAGTGCACCCAAACCAAAAAGAAGAAAAAATGCTAGGTAAGTAGGCTGGGTAGGTAGTTTTTGAGGTTGCAGAATGTTGATATGTGATCAGTTTTGTGTTTTAAAGTGATATTGTACTTCAGATCATAGGTACAAGGCAGTTTTTATTTGGAGGAGCTCAAACTGGACATCTCTAACCTCCCCTTCTTCCTCTTCCCCCAAATCACTCACTAATTTCCCTGAAGAGGTCAAGATCTGCTTCATTCCTCTTAGTTTCATCATTTTCCATATCATTTGCCTGGTGAAGATCTGCTTCACTCAAAGATTTCCATTCTTCCTCTATGAGTCACTTTTCCCCCTTTGATAGCCTAAGATCCACATACTTAGCACTTTCTTGTCATTTCCATATTAACTACTGACTCTATTATGTAAATCCCTATCTGTGTTCCCCTTCCCCTACTAAAATTATGTTATTAGCTCCCCTATATACTTATCCCCTCCCCCTGGTTGAAACATAACCATAAGTTCATTGGGAATTGCTAAGTTTATCTGAAACTCAGCAAGAACCCTCATCTCCACCCTCAAACTATCTCTTCATGCATATTACTCCATCACACACCATAAAATTCCTTTCATGTGTATAAAAACCATCTTATTTGACTTATTTTCATCCTCCCAAGGTATAAACCCCTTGTTTTTCCTTAAAACCCTTCTCAAACTGCATAAATCCATCTTTTTAGGCTTTCGGACCCCTTCCGATGCCTTTAAAAAATATGTTATAACCCATAAACCCACATTTATAATATTTAAAACCCCATCCATTTAATAAATCATTCAAATCGCGCCGCGGGCCCCGTCCCTAATCCTCCACCACCTCATCTTTGCCGCCAACCGTTAGATCTGGTGCGCCGCATATCAATGGTGGGCGGGTCCTTTCCCCAGCGAGGCCACCGAGGGTTAACGCCTGGGAGATCGGCGGTTTTTCCGTCGTACTCCTGCCACGCGTCACCCTCCCAACTGTGGCGGAGCCCCCTCTGCCGAAACCATCTACGCGGATAGGCGGTGCGCCCGAAACCAGATACTACTCTCTCCCCATTCCTACGTTAGCATGATGTCACCCTGCAGCATCACCATCCCACGCCGGCCTCCTGCCACCGTCTCCTTGCCATGTAGCTACCTTCGTACCGCCAAGTCACCTCCTCCGCCGTACCACCACGTCACCCGGCCATACTGCTGACGTCATCTGCTGACGTCATCCTACCACATCACCACCATACTGGGACCGACTTCTGACGTCATGCTGACATCATCGTCAAAAAGTTCGAAAGGCGCAAATCGCAGCCTAGGAAGCCCGGAATCAGAATCTGAGGCAATTTTTCATGCGCGATTATCGCCTAGTGCTAATCGCGCATGGCTACGGGAAATAGGCCAAAATGGAAAGCCCCTCACCGCGTGGCCCCCAGCAATCCCGAAAGGCGCAGAATGACCAGATTTTCTCCGCGAAGCATTCAGAAAGGGGCAAACACAGTTTTTAAAGCAACAGAGGGCCGAACAGCTGCCATGAAAGATCGATGGGATAGTCTAAACCACTCAGAAGACATTAAAGAGACCAGGTTCAATGACAAAGAGTATCAGAGGAAAGATGAAGCAGCAAAGAGTATCAGTTCAGCAACATCGAAGCAAGTGAAAATTAAAGACCTTCATCAAAGTCGGCAAAACAATTAAGGCCATTTAAAAGCCTATCTGGTAGGGATTAGTGCACATTAATTCCAGCAAACAACAACAAAATCAAGTTAGAGGTGGAGATAAAAGACAAATCATAGTTATTACAGGAGGACTGCACCGAGCCACCTAGGACAGACATTAACTCAGTTTGATATAGTTGCCCTCAGCGCAGCTCAAAGATATTTTCATGCATTTATTTTTGGATAATATTAGGTTAAAGTAATCATTCTCTTTCAGACCTGTTTAGGTCGGATGTAATAGATTAATTTTTGGATAATTTTCCCTATTTATACCGACCCTCTGTATTGTTTAAAGGGTTGGTACGTTGATAATTTTCATTAGGGACTCGCACTGGATATCTGAGATGTTTTACTTAATCAAAGATTGCTGAAATATTTGGGGAAACGACTGTCTGCTCTGTGTCGAATGGTTTGAAGAATTGAATGTGGAATTCTTGTGCTACAATATGAATCAATAAGTGTTCTTCACCTCTGTTATTTCAATTTCATTTACGCTGAAGTTGCAGAACGAAGGATTGGTTTAGAATTTGCTTAGCTGCACTCTATGCTCAGTTTTTGTGGCTTCTTAATGTTTTCTTCTTGATCTAGGCATAAATATGAATTCTGTTATGGCTCATGTTTGACCTATTTCACATATGGATGACTGTTATCTAGGAATTCTTAACTGCTCCTAGATAGGGCTCATTTATCTTCTTTCTGCTAACCTGAATGAGAGATTCTTAATTGCCCATCATTCCTTAGCCTTTAATCCATCTCTTTTACCTTAAATGATTGTTTCATATGCAGCTAGCTTGCTCCATATTCCTTCTTGTGACCAAGAAAATGCACCAGCAATCCTACTCCTTGACTCCACGCCCAATGGTTCTAAAACTTTCATGCTATCCCTGCCTCCTTACTTGAAAGCATCATCCTTCCCACCAAAAAACAAAACAAAAACCCTTGAACTCAATAACTATCCTAAAAACCTTATCAACAAAGCTAAATCAGAAAGAGAGATCCCTCTCTGATTGTAGGTGGGCTAGAACCTGCAGTCCAAATATTGGTCTGTGGTTACCTCGGTCGTATCCTTTCGAGCCGACCAGAAGGACAACCTGAGTGATAACATAATGGCGACTCCATTGGGTACTTCCTCGGTTATTTTCACAAATCAAGTCGGAAAACTCCATAGGAACAAAAATCAGTGTTGTCTATTCCTTAAAACTACAGATGAAGTCTGAATGTCGGCCAGGAAGCCTTTGAAACTGTTCTTGCTTTGCAGTTACAGGAGTAAATAAATGTTGCTTCAGTCAATCTTCATTCTAGTTTTAAACTACAGATAGTTGTCCCAGAAATTTGATCATTTCCTTGCTAATTCTAAAAACATTCATGGAAAATACCAAAACAAATTCAGAATCTGGCTCCCAAAAAGAATTCTCGTTATACTAGGTCAAATCTAGACCCAAATCCCCCAACTGCTTTTGAAAATCCAAACTTAATCCTAAAAATCCTTAGGAAGCAAGAACAAAGAGAAGATTTTGCTGATAATAGTCCTGAAGTAGTTCACCCAAGCAGTGTTCTAACCCTTGTCAAAGTTTTATTTCGTTCAACCCCTGTTTCCCCTTGTTCATCATCTAATTCCCAAAGCACTCCTTCCACACCTCCATTCACCGCACATACTACCATTACCACTACTGTTGTTCCAGTTGTCCCAGTTGTTCCACTTATCCCTGTTGTTTTGGTCGTCCCTGTAAACATGGCCAATAGATATGCACCCCTGCAATTACCTACAAACCCTGGGGCTATGCCTCAGGATTATCAAACTAAAATCACATATTTTGATGGAACTGGTACTTGAACAACCCTTCAGCATACAAATAAGATGCAAGACTACTTTGAGAACTACGAAATAGATGACGATAGTGTGAGAATGAAAATTTTTGTTCAAAGTTTAACAGGTGATGTAAGAACTTGGTTCAAATCACTTGCTGCAAATTTCATAACCACTCCGGATGAACTTTACCAATCCTTTACCAACAGATGGGAGAAAAAGAAAGACCCCTTGCACATACTTGCTGAATACGATACAATAAAAAGAGGCCCTCAAGAGTCTGTCCTAGATTACTATGCAAGATTCAATAATGTCTATAATGCAATACCACAGAACCTAAGACCTCCACCGGACCTTGCCTTGTATAAATTCCCTGATGGATTCGCCCCAGATATGGCCTACCAGTTAAAAAAAGAGCCCCTCAAACCCTTGTAGACATGCAAAATGTTGTTGTTAGCGTAGAGGCCAACCTAATTTCCAAAAGAAATAGAGCTAGAATGGAGAGAAGAACTGCTTTCAAAGAAGAACCCTCAACCTTAGATCAGAAACTTGATGTTATTATCAATGGCATGCAAAGTCTGGGAGACAGAGTAGAAAGTGTTGAGAGGAAATCATCATGGGAAGGACAATAGTCCAATACAATAAGGAACCCAAATTTCAGGAAAACGCAGAACACAATTGCTAGTAGGTCTAGTCCAGACGATGATATAAGAGCACCTTTTCATGAAAATTATGCGGAAGCCTCTACATCTAGTGAACCCCCAGAGGACACTCGCATAAACTTGGTGGATTCGAGGGCTGAGCAACAAATTTTCCTTACTCAACAAGACCAAGATGAGCATGACTTTAGTCAATTTCAGACTAAGTCTGGTGAGTCTTTTGATTTTAAACAAGGCTATGATACTGCTGTGTATGAGGTCCACAAACAATATAAGCTGAGAACTAGGACCATTGATATTTCTGAACCTAACCAACCAAACGATGGCAAACAACCCAACAAGATTAAAGGCAAGGCTGTCATAACAGAACCAGCTGATATACCTGTCCCAAACCCGCATCAAGTGACTGTAGAGGACATAACACAAATGCAACCTTCTATTGACCAGCCTTTGCCACCCCTTTCCTCGGAAAAGAACTCGAACAATGTTCCAAAAAGCTCTCCTAAAGCTGAAAAACTACAAGCAATCACTTCCCATAACACTGATAAACAAGACCAAATTGTTGATACTCCAATAGAAAAAGGGGAACCTGCCTCTCACAATACTAAAATGCAATCTGAAAAATCATTTGACTTAGAGGCAGAAATAGGTAAATTGAAGATATCCATCCCTTATCCAAACTGGCCAAACTTGATGTGTATAGGCAACAAATTCAAAGTTCACTTCAAATGCCAGAGGTAAAGGATAATGTGAATGTTCTTGATGATCAACCTGAGTTGCTATTCGGTCCAGAAGTTAATGGAAAATCAACATATGGACCTGTCTTACCCTTTTATGTCAGTTTACATATACATGACAAAGTCCTACACAATGCCATGTTTGATTCAAGTGCCTCACACAACCTTATGCCCAAAGCTATAATGGAAAAGCTTAACCTTGATGTTACAAGACCCTACAAAGATCTATTATCCTTTTACTCAAGTCAAGTCAAGTGTTTAGGCCTCATAAAAGACATGTGTGTCTCCTTAGTCCAATTTCCTAACAAGACAATCCTCATGGATGTGGTGGTTGCTGACATTCCACGAAAGTATGGCATGTTATTGTCAAGATCTTGGGGAGAAAAACTCCAAGGATCCCTCCAATTAGACCTCTATTATGCCACTATATCTGTCTTTGGGCAACCAAAGAGACTGTATAGAGAAACACTGATGAAATATGTGGTAACTAGTGAGAGCAAGCCTGAAAATTTTCCCATTTACTCAATCCATTCTGATATGGATACTTTTATTTTATTTAATGATGAAATAAGTCCTCCCATTGATGACAAGTTGTTGGCTTTAGAACTGAACGCAAACATCAATGAAGAATCGGTTGCCCATACTGATAAAACTGTCAAAACAATCAAGGAAACCAGCTTACAAGAAGAACCTCCCCAAACAAGAAAATTCAAATCTGTCCGCTGCAAGAATGACTGAAACTCTTGACACTAACCACAAGCAAGAAATCAGATGGTATTTAGAGTTTGATGGCTCTGTCAACAAGTTAGGAGCAGGGGCAGGTGTCTGGATTCACAATACACATAACAATCATGCAGAAGACCATGCCTACAGACTAAATTTCAAATGCACTAATAACATGGCAGAGTATGAGGCTCTCCTCTTAGGCCTTAAACTACTCAAAGCTCTAGGAGCTGCAAAAGTATCCATTTTAGGTGACTCTGATTTAACCATACAACAGATGAAAGGTAATTTTCTTATGAATGATAATAGAATGAGGGCCTATAGCACTGTTTCCACTACTATACTCAATACATTCACTGAATCCAAGCTTGCCAAAATTTCAAGAGAGCATAACATCCATGCACACAGCCTAGCCACTTTAGCTAGTACATGGAAGCTTCCCTTTGATCCAAATGATCATTTTACTACTGAGATAAAACACAGGCCCGTTGTCCCAAATAATGTTAAATATTGGCAAGTGTTCGAGAATGATGCCTAGATTAACAATTTCCTCACTCTTGAGCATGAGTTTTCAAATATTAACATTGACATGGATGCTATGACGGATGAAAAACAACAAACGAATGAAAATCAGCAGGCTGTAACACCTATAACGGCCAAACGAATGCTAAACCGAACTTTTTTTGATAATACAAATATAGAAGAGCTGAAACTGATGCATTTGGAGGAAATAGCCGAAACGGAGGCCGAGATCATTGATCTGAAAGATAACTTACTCCCTGCTGGCCTCACTCCATTGGAAGACATGTTCGATGCTAATTATGTTCCCAAGAAACCAAAAATGCAACCCCTAAACGATGTTATAGAAGAACATAACATCAGGACAGAAGAGAAGCCCAAAATGATCAAATTATCTAAAAATTTACCACCTGATCAGAAGCCCAAATATGTTGATTTTTTCAAAGAATTCCAAGATGTATTTGCTTGGAGTTATGAGGATTTGAAATCCTATGACACCTCAGTAATCCAACACACCATTCCCTTAAAACCAAACCAAAAGCCCTTCAAACAGAAACTAAGGAGAATCAATCCTATGCTTCTCCCTTTGATTGAAAAGGAAGTGAAAAGAATGTTTGAAGCAGGTATCATAGCACCCATCAGATTTTCTGAATGGGTATCCAATCTTGTTCCTAGAAGAAAAAAGAGAGGTGAGATTAGGCTATGTGTAGACCTAAGAAATTTAAACCAAGTCTCCCTAAAAGACCACTACCCATTGCCCAAAATGGATCATATTCTGCAAAGAGTAGTGGGATCATCTAGAATTTCTTTGCTAGATGGCTTTTCAGGTTTTAATCAAATATTGGTTCACCCGGATGACCAAGACAAGACAGATTTTACCACACCGTGGGGAACATTTAAGTATGTGAAGATGCCATTCGAACTTAAAAACGCTGGTGCTACCTTTCAAAGGGCAATGGATATTGCATTTGCCAAAGAAATACATGATTTCCTAGTTGTATATCTTGATGATCTAACCCCTTTCTCTAAATCTGATCAAGAGCACCTGAAACATTTGAGGCAAATATTCATGACATGTAGGAAATATGGCATTTCCTTGAACCCCAAGAAATCCCTCTTTGGCCTTGAAGAAGGCAAACTCCTTGGCCATATCATATCAAAGGATGGGATTAGAATTGACCCTGAAAGAATCCAAGCCATCCTCCAAATCCCATATCCAAGAAACATAAAAGAGTTGCAAGCATTCCTTGGTAAGATCAACTTCCTAAGGAGATTTATTACAAATCTAGTTGAGCTGATAAGACTGTTAAGCAACATGTTAAAAAAGGATGCCAAGGTAAGATGGTCTCTTGAAACGAAACAAGCCTTTGAGGGCATAAAATCTGCCTTAACCCAAGCCCCTGTCCTCACAAGTCCACAATTTGATAGGGACTTTGTCATATTTTCTTTTGCCTCTGATCACACCATAGCTGTTGTCCTTTTGCAAAAGGTTGATCCAGGAGATGAAAAGCCAATTGCATTTTTCAGCAGAGCCTTAAGAGATGCCCCTTTGAAATACCCAATCATGGAGAAGGAGGCCTATGCCGTGGTCAAAGCAATCAAAGATTTCCGAGTGTAAATTTTATATTCACATGTGATTGCCTATGTCCCAAATGTTGTTGTAAAACACATATTAACCCAAGAGGGATTAGAGGGAAAAAGAGGCAAATGGATTGCAAACATCCTTGATTATGACATAGAAATAAAACCAACCAAGCTCATAAAGGGACAAGGTTTAGCTAAATTGATGTCCGAAACAAATTTTCAATCCTTAGACATTAACCAATTGGACAATGAATAGGAGCTGGCGACTCCACAGATCAGTGAAACCTTTTTGCAATCCAGATGGTATGCTAATATATGCTTTGTATTGTTAAACCTGTTTGCTCCCCCAGGATTGTCCAGAACTAAGAAAAGATTTTTAAGAATGAAGGCTTCAAAGTTTTGTGTCATAGATGGTTCTTTATTTTGGAAAATCATGAAGGTATATTGCTTAATTTTTTAACCATGAACGAAACTAACAATGTCACGAAAGAAATTCATGCAGGTGACTGTGGAGGGCATCTATATTGGAAGTCCACTGCTGATAAAACTCTAAGGGCTGGTTTCTATTGGCCCTCTCTTTTTGCAGATGTAAAGAAGTTTCCCATTTCATGTCAGAAATGCTAAATCTTTGAGGGCAAAAGAAAGCTGTTGCCCCTACCCCTTAAACCCATTTCAACTAAAAAGCCTTTTCAACAATGGGGTCTTGACTTCATTGGAGAAATCCATCCCTCTTCCTCAGGCGAGCACAAATGGATTTTAATAGCCACCGACTATTTCACCAAGTGTGTTGAGGCCATCCCATGCAGACAAGCCAATGACACCATCATTATCCAATTCCTTGAGTGAAACATCCTTTCTAGATTTGGCTGCCCTGAGAAGATCATTACTGACAACGCCGCTGCTTTTAAATCCAAAAAAATGATCAATTTTTGCCATAAATTTCACATCACCTTGGGGCATTCCACAACCTATTACCCCCAAGGTAATGGCTTGGCTGAGTCATCTAATAAGAGCCTGATTAATATCATAAAGAAAGTGTTAGAAGAAAACAAGAAGAACTGGCATAGAAAGCTCACAAATGCCCTATGGGCAGACAGAGTTTCAACAAAAAAATCCATTGGGATGAGCCCTTATGAGCTAGTATATGTCATGGAAGCTAGGTTTCCTTCATCTATGGGCATCCCTACTATCAGACTGTTACAGGAGATTCAGGCTGAACTAAACGACATTCAACGAAGAATCAACCAAACCATTCATCTTCAGCAAACCAGAGAGCAAGTTTATGACAGAGCTCAGATTTTGCAAGAAAATCTAAAAAAGATGTTTGATAAGAGAGCTAAGGCTGAGGATTTCTACATTGGTGACAAAGTTCTAAGGTGGGATTCATGAAGAGAAGACAAGGGAAAACATGCAAAATTTGATTTTTTATGGAAAGCGCCATTCATTATTTCTGTTGTTCAGGGAAATAACACATATTTTCTCAAATCTGTAGAGGGCAGCACGGCTAAAGAAGGCCCTGTAAATGGCCGAATGCTGAAACATTACCATGATCCCTTTTAAAGGGATATAATCTAGCTCTGTACATATCTCTTTGTACATTGATATTTGTATATATCAGCGCTTTGTTTTTAGTTTTTGTATAAGCAGTCTGAGTGTTAGAGGAGTAGCAGAAATGTTTGTGAAGACACAGCCAATTTCCAGTATTCCATTTTTAAAGCTCTATCTCTACATTAATCTCGGTAAAACAACAATAGTAGCATTGTCATATCACAAAAATTCATGGTAAAAGAAAACAGTGGGCAGCTTGCAGTATTCAGTCAAGCAGTATCAATAAGAGAGGAGCATATTCTAATTTCACATCAGCAACTGTTTCTAGACCAGAGCTAAAGGAAACACATCAGTTTTGATCTATGTTTTTCAAAGGCACAATGCTCAAGCAATACTGTACATAACATCAAGCACGCAGAAGAAAGCAGGCGATGCTATACAATGCATAGTAATTCAGTTAAGGAGGGATTTGTTCATATTTCAAAGTTTCACACTTTAATAGCCAACATAAAGAAGTTTTTCCATCTACACAACAATAGAAGATCAAGGCAGTCTGATCTGCTGTTCTTGGATTTTCAAAAGGAAAAGCCATCCCCAAGTGGAGCCACTGTTAGCTTCCTGTTGCAATAGGTGTTCATCTTTCATGATTGACAGTTTTACATGCCAAATATGTCATACTTTGTGTCCTGCAATGCTCCATATTTCCAGAAAGAGGCCAAAGAAGGGACCATGAAAATGTGCCAGTCTAAATGCCACTGCTGTATTCCAATTTTGATGACTTAACCATTTTTGAAGAATGTTCTGTTAAGGGAAGTCCAAACAGCTTAATCTTGGCTTCCTTAGGTTTCAATTTCTTGTTTTAGAATGTAGAGAATTGATATCTGTCCAAACAGTTTAATCTTGGCAGATTTGTAGATAGGTAGAGAATCAAAGGAGCCCAACTGCTTAATCTGGGCCCTTCGCAGAAATAAGTCTAGATTTAGATAGGAGGGAAGCCAAAAGAAAAATTGTAAAGCAGGGTCTGCAAGTCTAAGTGCACCCAAACCAAAAAGAAGAAAAAATGCTAGGTAAGTAGGCTGGGTAGGTAGTTTTTGAGGTTGCAGAATGTTGATATGTGATCATTTTTGTGTTTTAAAGTGATATTGTACTTCAAATCACAGGTACAATGCAGTTTTTATTTGGAGGAGCTCAAATTGGACATCTCTAACCTCCCCTTCTTCCTCTTCCCCCAAATCACTCACTGTATTCCCTGAAGAGGTCAAGATCTGCTTCATTCCTCTTAGTTTCATCATTTTCCATATCATTTGCCTGGTGAAGATCTGCTTCACTCAAAGATTTCCATTCTTCCTCTATGAGTCACTTTTCCCCCTTTGATAACCTAACATCCACATACTTAGCGCTTTCTTGTCATTTCCATATTAACTACTGACTCTATTATGTAAATCCCTATCTGTGTTCCCCTTCCCCTACTAAAATTATGTTAATAACTCCCCTATATACTTATCCCCTCCCCCTGGTTGAAACATAACCTTAAGTTCATTGGGAATTGCTAAGCTTATCTGAAACTCAGCAAGAACCCTCATCTCCACCCTCAAACTATCTCTCCATGCATATTACTCCATCACATAGCATAAAATTCCTTTCATGTGTATAAAAACCATTTTATTTGACTTATTTTCACCCTCCCAAGGCATAAACCCCTTGTTTTGCCTTAAAACCCTTCTCAAACTGTATAAATCCATCTTTCTAGGCTTTTGGACCCCTTCTGATGCCTTTAAAAAATCTGTTATAACCCATAAACCCACATTTCTAATGTTTAAAACCCCCTCTGTTTAATAAATCATTTAAATCGTGCCGCAGTCCCCATCCCTAATCCTCCACCGCCTCATCTTTGCCGTCAACCGTTAGATCTGGCACGCCGTAGATCAACAGTGGGCGGGTCCTTTCCCCAGTGAAGCCGCCGAGGGTTAACGCTTGGGAGATCGGCGGTTTTGCCGTCGTACTCCCGCGACGCGTCACCCTCCTGACTATGGTGGAGCCGCCTCTGCCGAAACCACCTACGCGGATAGGTGGTGCACCCGAAACTGGATACCGCTTTCTCCCCCTTCCTGCGTAAGCATGACGTCACCCTACCGCATAACAATCCCGCGCCGACCTCCTGCCACCGTGTCCTTGCCACGTAGCTGCCTTTGTACCGCCAAGTCACCTCCTCCACCATATCGCCATGTCACCCAGCCATACAGCTGACATCATCTGTTGATGTCATCCTGCCACGTCACTGCCATACTGGGACCCACTGCTGACGTCATGCTCACGTCATCATAAAAAAGTGCGAAAGGCGCAAATCGCAACCTAAGAAGCCCGGAATCAGAATCTGAGGCAGTTTTTCATGCGCAATTAGTGCCTAGAACTAATCGGGCATGGATACGGGAAATAGGCCTAAATGGAAAGCCCCTCACCGCCCGCTCCCCAGTAAGCCCGAAAGGCGCAGAATGACCAGATTTTCTTCGCGAAGCATTCAGAAAGTGGCAAACACAATTTTTAAAGCAACAAAGGGCCGAACAGCTGCCATGAAAGATCGATGGGACAGTCTAAACCACTCAGAAGACATTAAAGAGGCCAGGTTCAGCGCCAAAGAGTATCAAAGGAAAGATGAAGCGGCAAAGAGTATCAGTTTAGCAACATCGAAGCAGGTGAAAATTAAAGACCTTCATCAAGGTCAGCAAAACAATTAAGGCCATTTAAAAGCATATCTGGTCGGGATTAGTGCACATTAATGCCAGCAAACAACAGAAAAACCAAGTTAGAGGTGGAGATAAAAGAAAAATCACAGTTATTACAGGAGGACTGCACCGAGCCACCCAGGAAAGACATTAACTTAGTTTGATACAGCTGCCCTCAGCGCAGCTCAAAGATATTTTCATGCATTTATTTCTGGATAAGATTAGGTTAAAGTAATCATTTTCTTTTAGACCTATTTATGTTGGCTGTAATAGATTAATTTTTGGATAATTTTCCCTATTTATACCAACCCTCTATATTGTTTAAAGGGTTGGTTGGTTGATAATCTTCATTAGAGACTCGCACTGGATATCTGAGATGTTTTACTTAATCAAAGATTGCTGAAATATTTGGGGAAACGACTGTCTGCTCTGTGTCTAATGGTTTGAAGAATTGAATGTGGAATTCTTGTGCTACAATATGAATCAATAATTGTTCTTCACCTCTGTTATTTCAATTTCATTTATGCTCAAGTTGTAGAACGAAGGATTGGTTTAGAATTTGCTTAGCTGCACTCTATGCTCAGTTTCTGTGGCTTCTTAACGTTTTCTTCTTGATCTAGGCACAAATATAAATTCTGTTATGGCTCATGTTTGACCTATTTCACATGTGGATGACTGTTATCTAGGAATTCTTAACTGCTCCTAGATAGGGCTCATTTATCTTCTTTCCGCTAACCTGAGTGAGAGATTCTTAATTGCCCCTCATTCCTTAGCCTTTAATCCATCTCTTTTACCTTAAATGATTGTTTCATATGCAGCGAGCTTGCTCCATATTGCTTCTTGTGACCAAGAAAATGCACCAGCAGTCCTACTCCTTGACTCCACGCCCAGTGGTTCTAAAACTTTCATGCTATCCCTGCCTCCTTACTTGAAAGCATCATCCTTCCCACCAAGAAACAAAACAAAACCCCTTGAACTCAATAACTACCCTAAAAACCTTATCAACAAAGCTAAATCAGAAAGAGAGAGCCCTCTCTAATTGCAGGTGGGCTAGAACCTACAGTCCAAAGATTGGTCTATGGTTACCTCGGCCATATACTTTTGAGCCGACCAGAAGGACAACCTGAGTGATAACAAGAATCATAGCCTACCTTCAATCCCTTGGTACAGAAGTTTGGGATATTATGGAGGCAAGATACAGATTTCCATCAACAACGCCTACAGATACGACTGGTAAGAAGCAGTATGAAACAAATGGAAAGGCTATTAATACTCTATTAGGGAGTTTATCTCAATTAGAATTTTTCAAGGTTATGCAGGTCAAAACCGCAAAAGAAATATGGGACAAGAACGTTCTGAGCTATGAAAGAGACGATCAGGTAAAACGTGCAAAACTACAAACTCTCAGAATTCAATATGAAAATCTCAGAATGTACAATGATGAAAGTGTGGCTAATTATTTCTTACGTATAGATGAGATTGTTAATCATATGAAAAACTTGGGTGAAGAGATAAAAGAAGTTACTTTGGTTGAAAAGGTTCTAAGATCCTTGTCTTCTAAGTTTGAATCAAAAGTCTCTACCATAGAAGAAAAATAGGATCTACAGAGTATTACCATGTCACAACTGCACGGAATCCTAACTATTTTCGAAATGAGAAAAGGGGGACCATCAGATAGGAGAGAAGCCACTTTCAAAGCTTTAGGAAAAGTAGATTACAATGAGTCAGGACATATGTCAGAAGGAGAGGAAGAATCAAACTTTGTCAAGAACCTTCAACAAGGTTCCGGAAGATTCAGAGGTAAGCTACCTTTCAAATTCTTTGCTTGTGGAAGAGTCGGTCACTATGTAGCCAAGTGTACTCATAAAGATAAGCTTGATAAAGGTAAGGAACCAAATAGATGGAACAGAAAACAGAATGTAAGTAAGAAGAACTATTATAGACAAGAAGACAGTGACGGATTTTCAATTAGTGATGAAGATGAACAATGTAATGATTATAGACTTTTGATGGCTTTTGAAGATGATGATTTCTTGGATGCTATAGATGAAAATGATCTCTATGAAGAAATTTCTAAACTTAAAATATGTTTAGAAGAAAAGAGTATGATCATAGATACTCTGACATTCTAGCTTGATAAAAAGGAAAAACACAATGAAAAGTTAGAAGGTGAAATTTTGGGACTTAGAAAAAATATTGAGAAAACAAAAGCTCTTAATCTTAGATTTGCTAAAGGATCTGAAACTTTAGATGAGGTTATCAAATTGTAGCATTCTCCACTAATCAAGACAGGTCTTGGATATACTGAAGAAGCATCTCAAGCATAGAAGCCATCCACCTCCAAAAGTTATATTGATGCAGCAAGGAGAAGTGGACACGTTGAAAATTGACAACAAAGGCATAAAGCAGATCACCAGGTAAATCAAGGTCAATTTACCTCAAGGATGAACAGAGATCACCAAGTACATCAAGGACAATCTACTTCAAGGATGAACAGAAGCTACAATCAACCGCAGGTAAATCATTCTCAATTTGCCTCAAGAATGAATGTCTATGGAAACTACAATCACCTGGATGGAAGGTTTGATAATCGCAGAAATTTCTTCAATGGCCAATGTTTCTCTTGTCATAATTTTGGACACAAAGCAGCTCAATGTGTTGCCTACAAGACCATCATGACCAGAGAAGCACGAAATCAAAGGAGTGTGAATGGAATCATGAAAAGAACCTACAATAACTTTTCTGCTCTTGAAAATGAAATAGAATGTTCTATTTGTAACAACTTTGGTCATGAAGATTCTGAATTCAGGATTATGTTTTAGCAAACAACTCAGAAGTAGAAAGCTTCATTGAGTCCCAAAACATGGAAAAAGAAAGAACCACAACCAAAAATATGTGGTATAGCCTTATATGCGGAAGGATAGGAAAATCTGTGGTACATCGACAGTGGATGCTTGAAAGATATGACATGTGATAAAGAAAAATTTCAGTCATATAGTGCCTTCGAAGAGGAAATGAAGGTCTCATTTGGAAAGGACACCCTTGCGTTCATAAAAGGTAAAGGTTCTATTATTTTGAAAGAAAAAGTCAAAGCTGGAAATTTTATGTATGTTGATGGCTTAAAGCATAATCTATTGAGTGTCAGTCAAATGTGTGATTAAGGAAATGAGGTAATATTTCGATCAAATGGATGTATTGTTCGTGAGATTGATACAGGAGAAACAATGATCAAAGGCATAAGAACTCCAAATAATTTATACATACTCAAGGGAGGACAACAAAAATGCCATCTAAGAAAGAATGATGAACACTGGCTATGGCACAGAAAATTGGGGCATCTAAGCTTCTCTCAGATAAGGAAAGCATGCAAATATCAGGCAGTTCGTGGTCTCCCTAACATCCGAATTCCAGACAATACAATATGAAAATCATGTTAATTTGGTAAGAAAACTATAACTAATCTCCCTGAGAAGAAAGTATTAGCAAGTAATCCAGTTGAACTTGTCCATATAGATGTATGTGGTCCATCCAGGAAAAGGTCACCTCGAGGAGAAGAATACTTCATATTGTTCGTTGACGACTTTTCTAGGATGTGTTGGATAAGACTTTTGAAGCATAAAGATGAAGCTTTTAAAAAGTTCAAAGCATTCAAAGCATTGGTTGAAAACGAATCAGATCGCAAAATCAAATGCCTCAGGTCTGATCGAGGAGGGGAATTTACCTCAGATGAATTTTTCGATTTTTGTGAAGAACATGGAATAAGAAGGGAATTCTCTACTCCAAGGACTCCTCAGCAAAATGGAGTAGTAGAAAGGATGAACAGAACAGTTCAACAAATGGCTCATGCTATGTTTGATGAGTTTGGAACTCCTGAACATTTTGGGGTGAAGCTGCATTTGCTGCAGTTACTATTCTCAACAAGACAAACGTCCGAGTAAACAACACTCAAACTCCTCATGAACTTTGGTCTGGTAAGACTTCCACGGTAAAATATTTCAAAATTTTTGGAAGCAAATGTTACATCAAAAGGACTGATGAAAACCTTGGCAAGTTTGAACCTAGAGGAGATGAAGGCATTCTCCTTGGTTACTCTCCCCACACCAAAGGATATAAGTGTTACAATAAAAGACTTAGAAAAATTGTTGAAAGTATTGATGTAGTGGTTGATGAAGAAGGAAACATTCCTGGGCAAGTAAAATCCAAAGATTTCGAAGAAGATGAGGACTATCCGTCAATAGAAAATCATACTTATGATGAAGAAGAAACCCATGAGGCACCAGAAGAACATATAAGGATAGAAGAAAAGACTTCATCAAGGTACGTTCAGAAGAATCATCCAGAAACTCAAATTTTGGGGCAGAAAGAGGCAGGTGTACAAACAAGAAGAACTATCTCAGAAGCTTCAAGCTATCTAGCATTGCTTTCCTCCAATGAACCACAAAATGTAAGTGAAGCATGCAAAGATGAATGCTGGGTCAAGGCCATGAATGAAGAACATGAGCAGATTGAAAAGAATAATACTTGGGAGTTGGTTCCTAGACCAAATGATAAGAATGTCATAGGGACAAAAAGGATATTCAAAAACAAGCTGAATGAAAATGGAGATGTTATTAGAAACAATGCCAGACTTGTTTGTAAAGGGTATGCTCAACAAGAAGGTATAGACTTTTAAGAAACTTTTGTACTGGTTTCCAGACTTGAAGCCATAAGAATGTTCCTTGCTCTTTGTAGCTTTTAGAAGTTCAAAGTATATCAAATGGATGTGAAATCTGCCTTTCTGAATGGAGACTTGGAAGAAGAAGTGTATATTGAGAAACCAAATGGGTTTATCCTTGGAAATGATCCAAAACTTGTATGCAGACTCAAAAAGGCTCTCTATGGCCTTAAACAAGCTCCAAGGGCTTGGTGTTATCGTTTGGATAAGTACCTCCATCAACAAGGTTTTACAAAAGGATCAACAGATAGCAATCTATATATTAAAATTGACAATGATAAGTTGCTAATACTTGTTGTGTATGTTGATGATATCATCTTTGGTAGCAATGAAGAAGACATGAGTCAAAACTTTGCCTTGGTGATGCAAAAAGAATTTGAAATGTCTTTGCTTGGTGAGCTCACATATTCTCTTGGTTTACAAGTACAACCAAACAAAGATGGTATTTTTCTATCACAAACCAAGTACCTCAAGCAGATCTTGAAGAAATATGGGATGGAGGATTCGAAACTAGTTTGTACCCCTATGGTAATAGGATGCAGCCTCAGTGCAAATGATGAATTAGTAGTAGTACATCAACCAACCTATAGATCCATGATTGGTAGTTTTCTCTATCTAATAGGTACCCGACCAGACATCATGAATGTAGTGGGAATAGTAGGAAGATTCCAGGCAAATCCAAAAGAAGCACACCTTCAATGGTTAAAAGGATTTTCAAATATCTTCAAGGAACACAAAACTATGGCTTATGGTATCCTAGAGATACAAATCTCACACTTCATGCATATATAGATGCAGATTGGGCAGGAAGCGTGGATGACAGAAAAAGCACTAGTAGTGGTGCATTCTTTATGGATTCCAGATTAGTATCTTGGTTCAGCAAGAAACAAAGTTTAATTGCTTTATCTATAGCTAAAGTAGAATATGTGGCTGTTGCATCTTGCTGCACACAACTCCTTTGAATGATGAAAACATTGCAAGAAATTCAAATCACTTGTACTCCACCTATCTCCATTTTTTGTGATAATACAAGTGCAATGAGTATTTCCAAGAATCATGTCATGCATTCAAATACCAAGCACATACCTATCAAATATCATTTTCTTCGGGAACAAGTGCTTGAACAAAAGGTCAACTTGGAGTATGTTCCCTCCAAGGAACAGGTTGCTGATATACTCACCAAACCACTACCCAGGGAGACATTTGAATACCTCAGATAGAAGCTGGGAGTAGTTGATGCATCATCTTGTTGTTGAAACTTATCTGTTTCAGATAAAAGTGGTTGTACGTGAGTTTTATGAGGATCATCCGCATATATACACCAGTTTCTGTGGATATAGGCGCGCATATGTTGGTTTGAAGGAAATCAGTGGGCCAGACTTAGGATGAAAAGAGTATGATATGGGTCTGATAGAGACCATCTGGCACAGGTTCAAGGGGAGCATATACTTCTAATAATGTATTGTTGGCATTATCTTAGAAGATCTTGGCTCAATTTCACAGTAGTTTTTGGTTTCAGGTGGAACAGATGATGAGGAAGAACATGGTTGCTGCTCTGAATGATGATTGACAAATGCTACTAATGATAGTTGTTGATGACTATCATAGTGTTATGGTAGATATTTCATCTCTATGTCATGTATTTCTTTTCTTGTCAAGGTCATGTAACGGTCTACTTTGGTTTCCCCACTATGCCTGGGATGGATGATGTAATGTTCTTGTTTTATCTTGTGTAAACTTTTGGTGTATCCCCATTTGGTTGAGTGGATGAGTCAATATAGTTATATCCCCACTTGCTTGGGAGATGGATGTATGTATGAGGCTTTGGTGATAGGAAGGTCATTTATGATGTATAAAGTCATGTATCTTCTTGTAGAACATCTTCTTGCAGACCTTGCCTACAGTCAGGGGGAGCATGGATAGCACAGGAAAGCAGAGATTTCAACATGTATTTAGGGGGAGCAGAACCCTTTGTCCTTGATGTCAAAGGGGGAGAATGATTTTAAGTGACTTGGGGTTGCCATCAAGTCTAAAGGGGGAGATTGTTGGCATTAGGACATAGGTTTGGCACTATGACACGGGTGTTGTCCTTGATGGCAACTCACTCAGATGGAAGATCACAGTTCAGGTTCTCAGAATGAAAGGAAAATGGACATACACAGTTTCCTCTTAACCAAGCTGCGTATACATGTGGGTTCATCGATCAAAAGGTGCGTATGTCTATACACGCACTTTCATGAATGGAAAAGCATGTACATGTGGGAAAACTCATTTTTAGTCCATGGTATTTGGTCCTTGGTATTTGGACCTATGGTTGTAGACCATGGTATTGCATCCGAAGTGTTGAACCTAGGTAATGGGTCCAAAGTATTGGTTCTAAGTGGTTTTAGACCGTGGTATTGAGTAAGGCCTAAGACTATAAAAGGGAAAGGAGATCATTAGGCAAAGACATACACTCAAGCATTGAATATCTGATGAAGAGCAAGATCTAGAATACTGGTCATTAGGTCATGGTGCATAGGTGGATCTAAATCAAGGAGGAACCTGAGCACTGGAAGAAGGATAAGTTCTATTGATGGGTCAATATATTAAGGCTTGAATGGTAGTATCTTTGTGTGATTTTGATCTGTTATTTTTGGTGCATGACTTGATCTATAAATCTGATAATCTGGGTATAACTGATGTCTAAATAAGTGAAAAAGGTAAATTCTCTTTTATAGATCTGTACGGAGGTTCAACACAGCCAAGGTGCGTATACACGCTGGTTCATTAATTCAAAACAACGTATGCACGTAGGTTATGCATATTTAAGTAGTGGATGTCTCATGAAATATTTTTTAGCTACTTCTGTTTATTGCTGCAGTGTTCTAGGTTCAGGATTGGTTCTGGTTACTGTCACTGTATTCTGGTTACAACTTTCTGAGAAGTGATTGGTTGATTCAGTATTGGTTTGTACAAAGGAGATTGGTTGATGCAGATATACTTGATGTTTGATTGATGTTATTCATGGATCTAGTCTGAAAATTTATGAAATGTGGTCCCTGGAAGAAAAGAGAAGGTTGTAGCCTTCTGTAGGTCAGCACCTACGTACTAGTATCTCAGCTAGTACAAGAGCTAAGGGGGTTGTAGCTCCCTTCCAGGAGAAGCTAGAGAATGAGAGAAGGTTGTAGCCTTCTGCAGGTAGCAGCCTGCGTACTGGTATAAGACTGCACCAGTACAGAAACATTGTAAAAAGAAGTTTCTAATTGAAAGAAGATAGAGACGAATTACAGCAGGTGGTTTTCACCCACATTGGGTTTCCACCTTATATCTTGTGTTCTTTTGTGCAACTATCTTATCTGTTTTACTATTCCTGGTTACTATTTGTATGGTTCTGATGCACAGATTAATGATCAACATCTGAAGAATAAATTAAATTACAAGTCTGCAAGTTATACGCGAGTTTCCTTAATTGTAGTTGCACATATACGCCGTTTACACTAACTGAAGTAGCGTATGCAAATCTAATTCTAAAATGAAAAATAATTAACTTGATAATACAAATTCACCCCCCCTTCTCAGTATTATTTCCAGCACAAAGTAAGTGCAATGTTTAGCTAGATAAAAGATTGCAAATGAGAGAAGAAAAGAGGAGAAATCCCACTACCCTACAGGCATGAATTAGGGGATGGATCTACAGTGACAACTTTAGGAGAAAGAGAAACATAGGATTACTCAACAAAGCATCTAACAGAGGGTGGATTCTGAAAAGATAACCACTACGTTAAACAACATCATCATTGTGAAAGGAGCATCATGCGTGGATGATTTCCTAAAAATTCCCTTAGAGAATGATGTAACAAAATTAGCAGAAAAAACAAAGCATGGAAATGAATTTACAAGAAAAACATGTTGCACATTAAACACCATAATGGATCCTAGATCTAAAGGGCAGAAAGTACTTCATTAAAATAATATTCAAGAAAAACTTTACACAATCCCAATCAGCCCCTCTCTACTACCAAAATCCAACCCTTACACTCTGAAATCCATAAAATATATACAATTTTCTCATCCCTGTACTAAGGGAATTGAGCTCAACCATCTTCTTCAAAATAGAATCAATTACAATAAATTTGGACCAAATTTCTGAAATTAGGTGTCAAAGATGAAATCGTATCTCCTGAATCATAGCACCAATTACAAAAATGAAAGAATTTTTTGTAGATAAGGTCATTTTTTTGAAAAACCTTTCTCAAAGTTTGGAAATTCGTTTCCAATTGCGCGGAATCTGTGCCACAAAATCATCTCTAAAACATAAAATCATTAAAAATTTAAATCTATAAAAATAAGCTGCAAAGATCTAGTAAAATATTCCAATTCATGATACGTGTGAATAACTGAAAGAGGTTTCTTTTACATGGCTCATATTTAACAGAAACCTCTTTGGGTTTCTCAAAATTACTTTCCATCTGTTATAAAATGGCACCGAACTAAAATGACTAAAACAGTGAAATAAATGCAAAATTTGTTTTGTTTTAATGTAGGCTTCAAATATCACTGCATATCTCCCACATAGTACCACTTGGGCATAAACTGAAGGAGGTTTTTGTTATTTGGTATGTGATGGAAAAAACCTCTTTCACTTTTGTAAAGTTCCTATCCAAACTGATTTTCTTGTAAACTTGTCCCTATGTGCAACAACTGACCTCAAAACATGTATAACCAAGAATCGATCATTCATTTCGATCATATCTTCTGATCCAGAAACCAGTTATGGGAGTATGATATACCGTTGGAAATATTTTTCCGAGCTCATTTTGATGGACATACCTTGGATGTGATTTGCACTGAAACTCACGTTCAAAACATCTCTGAAAAGCAGACCTAGCAAGAGCTCATTTTGATCCTTGGTAGTAGGTTGCGAAGACTGGAACTAAAATTGGCCTTATTGGGGATGGCAGCTCCTTGGAGGTATCAAGAACACTATAGACCAAGTGACTCATCCATTGGAAAATATGGTCACAAACAACTGCAATTGAACAACTTATTCCAACAAGGAAAACACACATATTGCAACCTGTACATTAGGAAACTAAAACAAATTCTGAAAACTAAAATGATGCTTTGGGCAACTTATTTATGTACAAACCCTACAATACTTTGCTGCAAATTACTAGATCAAGTGATGTTGTAATGCCAAATTAACTAATCAAGCAACTGTAGCAATGATGATGCTTAGCAATGCTTGAAATAGAACATAAACGTAAATGCTGACAACCATACATTCACAAAATGAGTGTGGTTGTGTAAAAGGAAATTTGGCTTGTTATTCAAACTGATTTTTTTTTCCATATATGCTACAATAGGATCAAAGAAGCCAGACTCTATTTTCTACCCCGACTCCTCAATACATGCTTCTAGGTGAAAACCATCAATGCAAATATCCATGGGTATCCTTACCTTCTCTTCCTTCTGCTGAAAAAGGTCCCCAAAGAATGGGACTCAACAGTCCAGATCCTAGGGCTGTTTTTGGGTCTCCAATTCAGTTATATCTTCTTCAATTTTGATGGAAAAATCTTGGAAAAAATTGAGCTTAACTTCATGGCTACATCAACAACACTTCAAATAATAAGAAAGAGATGAAGCAATGTTCTCATCTACCTCATCATCCATGCGCATATCTTCCCATTCTCTAAATCCTTGAATAGAGGTTGCCTATATTTCAAATTCTTCCTCTTTGTCCATCCATGTTTCAAGAAAGATATGCCAAAAATCTGCAAAGGACTTAATATATCTGATAGGAAAAACTTCAATCCATCTTCTACATTTTCCTTGAAACGAATCAAAGAACAATCTGATGAAGACGTCGTCCTTTTTTACTCTACGAATTTTCACAAATATTTTAAAATTTTCTATATGTTCAAGAGTTAAAGTCAGATCTTCCCCATTGAATTTAGGGCCATCTCAAAATATATGAATCCTTTGGTAATTGATTAGGAAAACCAAGAATATTAGAAAAATCGATACATGAATACCTTGAAGAAATAGAAACAACATCTGAGTCCTTCATTTAGCTAGTGAAGCCACCATCAATACTTTGAAACTCAAGATTTCGAACAGTAGAGTCTCCAGGTAGATGATTTCAGCGTTCATATGTGTCTGACAATTTTCGACCATCAGCAATCAGATATGAAACTTGAATGATCTTTCCAGGAGAAGACTTGTCACCTCGTACCCGGCAATGGCGCCAATAGGTTAGCATTCAGAATGAACCTTAAGGCTGACAAAAGGCAATTTCGAGGTAACCACAAACCAAGCTTTCAATTTAGCATCTAGCTCTGCCAGACTAGAGAGGGCTCTCTCTTTGCCAACAAAACATGGCTATGATAACTGAATCTTAGGCTAGCTATGAAGTGCGGGGATTTGTTTGAAAGTTGTTGGTTGAAAATAGCAAGAGAAAGGACCATTGGGCTATGGATTCGAGGCTAGTTTCCACCAGTAAACTTGGGGCAAAGTAAGTGAAATGTTTAGATAGATAAAATATTGCAAATGAGAGAAGAAAAGAGGAGAAAGCCCGCTGCCCTGCAGGCATCAATCAGGGGATGGATCTATAGTGGAAACTTTAGGAGAAAGAGAAACACAAGATTACTCAACAGAACATCTAATAGCGGATGGATTCTGAAAAGATAACCACTACATTAAACAACATAATCATTGTGAAAGGAGCATCATGCATGGATGAATTCCTAACACTTCCATTAGAGAATTCTGTAACCAAATTAGAAAAAAAAACAAAACATGGAAAAGAATTTACAAGAAAAACATGCTGCACATTAAACACCATAATGGATCTCAGATCTAAAGGGCAGAAACTACTTCATTAAAATAATATTCAAGAAAAACTTTACACAATCCCAAGCAGCCCCTCTCTACTGCCAAAATCCAACCCTTACACTATGAAATTCATAAAATATACACAATTTTCTCATCCCTGTACTAAAGAATTGAGCTCAACCATCTTCTTCAAAATAGAATCAGTTACATTAAATTTGGATCGTATTTCTGAAATTAGGTGTCAAATATGAACTCATATCTCCTGAATCATAGCACCTGTTACAAAACTGAAAGAGGTTTTTGTAGATAAGGTCATTTTTGAGAAAAAACGCTCTCAAATGTTGTAAATTCATTTCCATTTGCTCAGAATCTATGCCACAAAATCATCTATAAAACAGAAAATCATTAAAAATTTAAATCTATAAAAATAAGCTATAAAGATCTAGTCAAATATTCCAATTCACGATACCTGTGAATAAAGTAAAGGAGGTTTTTGGTCTATGGATCGTGGTTAAAAAACACCTCTTTGGGTTTCTCAAAATTACTTTGCATTTGTTGTAAAATGGCACCACACTAAAATGACTAAAACAGTAAAATAAATGCAAAATTTGTTTTGTTTTAATGTAGGCTTCAAATATCACTGCATATCTCCCACATAGTAATACTTGGGCATAAAATGAAGGATGTTTTTGTTATTTTGTATGTTATGGACAAAAGCCTCTTTCAGTTTTGTAAAATTCCTGTCCAAACTGATTTTGTTGTAAACTTGTTCCTGTGTGCAACAACTGACCTCAAAACATGCATAACCAAGAATCAATCATTCATTTCGATCATATCTTCTGATCCAGAAACTGGTTACAGGAGTGTGATATACCATTGGAAATATTTTTCCAAGCTCATTTTGATGGACATACTTAGGATATGATTTTCACTGAAACTCATGTGCAAAAGATGTCTGAAAACTAGACATAGTAAAAGCTCATTTTGATCCCTGGTAACAAGTTCTGAAGACTAGAGCTAACACCGCAGATTGATGCCGAAAGGGCTAGTAGTGTAGGGATTTGTTTGGAAAACTTAACTCTGAACCTGAGTTAGGACCCACTAAGCCAACATGTGTATTTAAATAAATTTTAGACCTCCCTAAGAAAACCATATTTGTTTTATAATGGTGAAATGGTCCTTGAAGGGATGAAATTTTGATGGCCTATAAGTGGTTGTCCATCCATGGCTGAAAATGCATAAGATGGAGATGCCATATCACTTTTGCTACCCCTTAAAATTTTTGACTTCTTACTAATGTCTAAATTCCACTTTAACTAGTGCAACCAATTTCTTTAGTAGGCTTACCATTTCGTTTTTGAAGTTATCTTGCATGTTTGCATTCCATTCATCCCATTATAGAGTCGTCTCCCAAATACACAAACAACATAAATATGACATATCCACAATCTTGAGTTTTATTAGTCATTCATGATCCAAAATGAGATGAATTGACATAATTTTGTTGTAGCTCCATGGATAATTGAAATTATTCCTTTGACTCAAACATGTTATTAGGTTTAGCTTCAAATACTACAATTATTTTTGTTCAAGGCTTGATTGTTCTACCAAATTTGATTGTGATTACATTGGATTAAGTGGTGGATAATGAAAATATAGCAATTAAAACCATGATTTTTTCGTCATTCCAACTTAAATAAAAGCTACTTAGTTTAATGAGCAAAGAGTGCAAGAGAAGATGGTGAGATAATCTATGTGCATGTTTAAGTGATCCCATTACCAATCCAATCTATTCCATTGAAGCACACACCCTTTTAATGCTAGGAAAGTGTCCCATCTATGTTGTAAAAAAATAAAGAGGAGAAAGTTAATATAATTCAAGAAACTTAGAAAAATCAACCTTCAACTTCTCTTTCTCCATAAAAATGAGTAATATGGTATGAATAAAGGCAAACATATTGATTTTAAAAAATGTTACTTAGGTCTATGACATTTAACAATCTTATCAATTAATATACTCTTAATAACCTTATTCACTAATATATTCTTTATATTTTATTTTTAAATTAAAATATTAATAAGTATCAAAATTACTTACCAAAATTTGACAGGGAGACATTTTAAAGAAATATTCATACTAATATTAAAAATTCAACATAAGAAATTTAGTTACATGGTAATTAAGAATCAGAAGGTAAAATTTCAATGTAAGTCATAGTCCAAAAGAATTCCTATGCACTATTAAAAATCAACATGCACACATTTGCACCTCTCCCACATCAGGGAATTTGAATTTTGTTCCCTTTTTCTTCCGCCATTTCCATTTTGTAAATTCTCACAAGATGTTCACTTGGCGCATTCTTCAAACTACCCCAAGGCTATTTCTCGGATTTCTCAGAGAGCCACATTACATGAAAGTGTTCGAGATTATGGACAAGCAACCATTGATCTACAAAAGCTTATAACACTCTTAGAGAGACAACAACGGAGCAAAGCAAGCCAACCAAGGAGATTGGTAAGCTCGAGAACTAGAAAAAAATATCTTAGACAAGCTCATGAACGACATGACAAAGCAGAAGAAGAAATGAAGAGACAAATTCCTTTGGATCATTATTTCATCTTAGGTGTTGAGGCTTCCAGTACTGTGGCTGAGATCAAGAAGGCTTACTGAAAAGCTGCTCTCAAAGACCATCCAGACAACGATGGGCAGTTTTCAGTATGAAGTGACAGTGGGGACGATGGGTATTTGAATGAACTTGGGGAGGAGGTTCCGAGAGATGTCGAGAGGATTTTTAAAATGATTGGAGAAGAATATGCAATTCTTTCAGAACCTGGCAAGAAGATGTGCTATGATGCTGAAGAAGAAGCGAGGAAACTTCGGACAAGAGGAAGTAGTGGGTCGGAAACTTTCTTAGAGGTATACCATTACCAACATGAGAACAACAGTAGGTGACATCGATATTAATGGGACTCGTGGAATGGATATACCGAATATAAATCTCTTTCAGACATGCGAGCTTCTAGATCTACATAGTAGAGCCTCAAATTTAGATTCCTATTCACCATTTATTTATGCTTTCTTATCACTGTAATTCTATAATGTGAATACATTTCACAAAGGAGGTGGGATACTATCACATGCAAACAACACTCTGTCCTCCCCCTTGCACCACATCACCTCACTTAAACCCTCTTCAAACCTAAATGCTAAATCTCACAGCTGCTAAATGCTTGGTCTCGTCTTGTTCTGGTATAGCCCACAACCAACAGGGTATGCACCCCCTATACCACTAATATCTATCCTAGTTACAGATCGATCTTGATAACAACATCAAGGATATTTTCTTCTACTACTCGATCCCCTCTACAAATAAATTCAAACATCCTTTATACAAGAGGCTTGGCCTCTTTTAGTTATAAATAGAATCAATATCCTTCACATTACAAAGATTTCAGATCTGAGCCTATTGTCCCCAAAATCAACCAAGCAGTGTTTTCCAAAATAACTAGCAGTTGAGATCATTAGCTAAGTCGAGGTCGAAGGATCCATATTCAAAAATAAAAATTGACCCACTATCTCTTCTGTTGTGCATTCTTAATTTCATCAAAAATCAAATCCTAACAAGAAGATACAAAATTAGCTATTGAAAATCTCGTCGTAGAACAATAAAATCAATTGCAATCATTGACAAAGAAAAATTGATACAAAAATAGCTTCAATATCCTTTTTCTAGCAATTGCAGTTTCAATGGTGCTTCTTCTAACTTTGCAACTTAGTTATGAAAACATAATTCTTTGGGCTTGCAATCTGATTTCGACAAAATCAAAACTCCCTTGCAAATCAATTACAAACAATTGTAGATTACAGTCGTGGAAATGGTGAATGAGATCAAGCAAATTATGAAAGAATGGAAGTTCGTATGGCTGTGTTGACCTCATTTCACATGGTGAATATTATTCGTAATGGCTTCCCTCGAAGGATGTGACAAAGAGGTGCAACTTCTCCATTTCATCATACTTGTGTTTCATGTTGACTTTAAAAGTCAACTCCCTCTTGAGAGGATGATAACCTATATCTTAGATTATGGCTCCCTCTAAATATCGGGGAAAATGATCTAGCTTAAAACATAGTCATCGAGTTTGTCTGCAATTCTGCTACTTTTCCTATATATTGGACCATGTTCCAAAGTCATATATTGTGCCAGGGATTCTATAGCTCCCTCTGAAGTCTTACCTCAGTTGATCATTCAGCCTTTGCTCCTCATCTTAAAGAGATATTAATATGTTGTATTGATAACCTCAATATTATAGGTACTCCTGGCTACATGGAGATTCCAGGAGACTTGCTCTAAGTTTTGCCTTGGAATGATCTGCTCCAAATCTGATTAAGTCAAGGTGACCAACCCTTATTAGTACTATTTCAAACATCTCCTGTCATGTTCTAGATGGACCAAAGAGGACCCAACCAATGCATATCATAGATTGAATTAAGTTACAGATTCCTTCAAAGATTCAGTGTTGTAGCAGAAGATTGTGGCAAGTAAACAATGTTAATAAAAAGCTAACTTCTGTCCTCAAGGGGCTGGTATTGTCATTGGAAAAGACCCTTACAACTATGCTTATTACCAGACTGAATCAAGACATCCTTCCACTAGACTTGCAACAATGGAGCAACTCTAAAAATGATGGGACTACTACTAGATAAAGCCCAAACTTGATGAAGATCTTCTTACTGTTGTACAAAAATATTGTAACCCTTCAAAACCTTTACTTGTTGAAAGTTTTCCTTAATAAAAACCCTCATTGTAGAGGATTTGTTTGATTTTGTCAAAATGCTAATAGTATTGCATGAGGAATATTTCTATTTGATCATCATCATCAAATACCCGTTTGGGATCTCCAAAAAACTTTCAAGTACTTATTCCTTAATCCCGAGTCACCTTTTTACCCAATAACAATGCGCCCATACTCGGGAGTCTTATTGGTATTCCCAAACCACAATATGCATATGGCATAGTCTCACCAAGGAAAGAAACAAGAACTATTCCAACCTTAGCCCGATTCTGCTCCATCAAAAGACATTGTCCATAATGGCTCTGAATCATCATCCAATGAATGAGCATCTTGAAGAGGTTGAATCTCTTCTTTGTCCGTAATGAAATAATTCTCCAAGTCTTCCTCCAAGTCACTTGGGTTATTAGTGGGATCATCCAAGTCCTGCACATTCTTTTTCCATAAAGAAAAAAACTTTTCCCACCAAATACTGGAATAGTAGCATAGGTGTCCATTTGAAGAGTACCTCAATTTAAGCGACCCATTTTATACTACCACATCCATTATCACTTCTTTTTTAGGATGAACATGAAGTTGTACCACTAGGTCCTTGATAAGCTCGATGACTGGTACTTATCTAGAATCTAGGGCAAGGATGTTTTCATAAGACCTGGTGTTAGTCAAGCCTTTCAGTAGTGTATATAGGATATTCATCTTGAGAAGTGAGCAAGGTAGTCAGAGCACCAGTTTCGAATTTCTTCTTAGCACCATCAAAGAAGAGGGTCCCAGTGTCAAGGCTAGGGATGAATGAAGGCTCAAATGAGGACCGCTCTTGCCCTCCATAAGTGAATTAATCCCTATTTTTAGAATAGAACAATATCTCATATTATTTCCTCCTTGTGAGAAGTTCTGGTGCGAGGGACATGTATGACATAAAGTTTCACAATCTTTGCATCTGTCAATACTAGAATGTCCTTTGAGGTTTTTTTGGTAAACCCTCTTTGTTTCAATATCATGATTGGATCTAGAAATTCAGGAGATAACATGCCCATAAAAATCAGGATTATGATTCAATTATGCTATCAGTTCAATTAATCATAAGAAAGAGGAAAAGGAGCGAAGTGTGACTAGTTTCATCTTGTGGATGTATATTACTACTAGATATATAGAATAGAAGAATTGTATGACTACAACTATATTACAGACAAAAGAAACTGAAATAGTTAGATACAAAAGGTAGTTATGGGTTGGGGTCGTGTCTCAATCCCTTTTAGAGGGGAAACCTAAACTCGTGCTATGACTGACATAATAGAAATCGGAGAGAACGAAGTGCAGTGAGTGCTCTTTAGGTGTGAATTCTATGGAAATATCCTTCGTCATGTTAGCTGAAGTGTTGACTGCCAGGTCAATCTTGGTGACTTCCCATATATCTGCTACACCTCTTGTTCGACCAAATCCACCATTGTTTATCTGAGATACAATGTACAATGAGATACACCAACAGACCTTCTTGAGTAGACACAAGTCAGTTCACAATTACATTTGTGAACTGAAAAAAATACAAGAGAGTTGTTATCTTTATATCACACCTACCATCAACGTTGTCAACACTATTATCATGGTTCTTGTCATGCATAAGACGCCTTACAACCATGAGATTTCAGCATGTATCTCAAAAATGCTATAGGATAGTGTGGATATCATTGACATTGCAATATATATATTCATGAAGCCATATGATCATGTCCAAAATACCATAGTAGGTACAACAAGCATATGCAGTTCCATGCCTATTACTATTTTGCAATTCATTAACACTATGCCAATACATATTCTGCAATACATAAACAATGTCATGCCAATACAACTATCTACATAGTTGAATGTTGTTGTGCCAACGTGAAGTTGTCATACTGCTATACCAATCTTACATTTCATATCATACAAATGGAGTCTAACAAGCATACTGTGTATTAAGGACATACCAAAGACTGTCATACAAATGTCTGAACCGTGTTATAGGGAAAATTGCCTCCAATTCGGATCAATCTTCAAGATATGTAGTCAGCTACAATGAATCACCTTTGAAGAAATTTTCAATGACAGCTGCAGGTTGTAGACATTGTCTATAATGATACGTCTTCATAGTAGCCTTAATGCAAGACTTGGATCTACTGCAAAAATTTGAGGCTAGAACAATAGCCTATCAGATTTCACTGCTTCAAAGGAAGAACCAAACAATTTCACTTGTCTCAGAGATAATAAGATAAGGGTCAAACCTCAGAGATATCAGCAACCCAAGATTCAAAAGAAGTTAGTCAAGACCTACCTGCCCAATGGATCTCCAAAAAAATACAAAAAAACTCTGAACACTGATCCTTCTCAAACCCTCATGATTGACCTTTGCCACTTTTTACTGACTTCACCTTTTGTATCCTTTCATAATTTTCTGCGAGATAAGCAATGTGCTAATACAAGGCCGAATAATGTTATAGAGATGAGCTTAAGGATTAGATTCATTGTTACAGATGCTAGGAACTTCATGTCACATACATAGCTTTAGATGTGTCTTCACATAAACCTGCAACAAGGAAGGAATTATGGGTGAGACACCATCTCCCAAAACAAATTCAATTCAAGGATGTTGATCCTAAAGCAAGCGAAGTAAAGAACCAAAACTTCCTAGCTACAGTCATGCACATAAAGCCTTAGATACAGTTCATTTGACCAACAATTTGAGAGGGAGCTTTGTCCTAGAGTTGCTTGATTGATGAAGCCTTGATCTCATTTTCTTGTTGGGATCTGCAACCTAGAATTTTTCAATAGGAGTTTGCAAGCGAGCCTTCTTGGTTCAATGCTTCAAGATGACTGATATTTGGAGAGGAAGGAGGTCATAAATAATTGTCAATGAACTTCTTTGTGATTGCTTTCTCCCTTGCTTGGGCTTGTCCTCACCTTAGCTCTGACACCATGTTAATTTTAATTAACATGTTCTTTGTTTGGGACAGTGACTTCAGTGATCTATAATAGCCCATTTATATTTCCATTTCATTTCTATTAGGAATCACATAACTCAATATCATATAGACAGTAACTGCTTCAAAGGAAGAACCAAACAATTTCACTTGTCTCAGAGATAATAAGATAAGGGTCGAACCTCAGAGATATCAGCAACCCAAGATTCAAAAGAAGTTAGTCAAGACCTACCTGCCCAATGGATCTCCAAACAAAATAAAAAAACTCTGAACATTGATCCTTCTCAAACCCTCATGATTGACCTTTTCCACATTTTACTGACTTCACCTTTTGTAGCCTTTCATACTTCTCTGTGAGACAAGCAATGCCCTAATACAAGGCCGAGTAATGTTATAGAGATGAGCTTAAGGATTAGATTCATTGTTACAGATGCTAGGAACTTCATGTCACATACATAGCTTCAGATGTGTCTTCACATAAACCTGCAACAAGGAAGGAATTCTGGGTGAGACACCATCTCCCAAAACAAATTCAATTCAAGGATGTTGATCCTAAAGCAAGCGAAGTAAAGAACCAAAACTTCCTAGCTACAGTCATGCACATAAAGCCTTAGATACAGTTCATTTGACCAACAATTTGACAGGGAGCTTTGTCCTAGAGTTGCTTGATTGATGAAGCCTTGATCTCATTTTCTTGTTGGGATCTGCAACCTAGAATTTTGCAATAGGATTTTGCAAGAAATCCTTCTTGGCTCAATGCTTAAATATGACTGGTATTTGGAGAGGAAGGAGGTCATAAATAATTGTCAATGAACTTCTTTGTGATTGCTTTCTCCCTTGCTTGGGCTTGTCCTCACCTTAGCTCTGATACCATGTTAATTTTAATTAACATGTTCTTTGCTTGGGACAGTTACTTCAGTGATCTATAATAGCCCATTTATCTTTCCATTTCATTTCTATTAGCAATCACATAACTCAATATCACATAGACAGTAACTGAAGAAAGAACATAAACGATAGATGCAAAAGACAAACCAAGATGAGAACACAAGGATATGGCTCAAACCAAGGAAAAACCCTTGATTAAATATTCTCATTATTAATATCAAATGTTCAACAAGGAGAAAGTACAAGAGGTAAAAGTCAAAATTGACTTGCCAATTTGGAAATCCAATATCACCACCCTTAGACAAATAGATGGTCCAAAATTTCAATTCAGGAGAAAACAAATTGTGCCCTATTAAACTGATGATATACTGTTGTAGAAGCTTGATATGGTTAGATTTACATTCCCTACATTGTTTTCTTATCTAACATCTCCAAAACACCTCCATTCAACTGCATCTCTTATAGCCAAACAAGATGTTTCCCTTCGCTGGCCCTTAGGGTTTGTCTGTACCCAAATTGGTTCTCTCACCCCCGTCATCTAGGCTTGTAAAAAATTTACCTCAAGTAATGTGGTTATCTTTCTGAAGTATCTCAGCCCCCTGATCAGCAAGATTAGGCCTGATGCCTTCTTGAGAAGAACACCTTGAAGCTGCAGCCTACCTAGGAGAGAGTCCCCATATCATAAATATTTGATGAGAAGCAATATTAAGTGCCATAAGTGCGAGTTCTGGACCAACAGAGATTGCAGAGACACAGTGTCATCGAACCACAGAGAAACAAGAGCCATCCTAAGGAAACCATAGAGAACACCATCCGAAATTCCTGAGGTAGTCGTCTGAAATTGCAGAACCAACTTCACACTTTTTTGAGGAGCACCTCAATCGGGTATATATAGTGCTTTGACATAGTTGAAAGGTCACATCTCTTGGGTGAGCCGACCTTGAAGCCAACCTTTAAATTTGAATTTTAAAAATAAAATATTTCCCTCCAATTACATATTGAAGCCGACTTTGAATGTCTTAGGCCGGAGGCATTAATAATCCAAATAGACACCTTCTTAATTATTTTCAAAGTAAAAAAAATTCCAATCAATTTGAACTTTCACTTTGGAAATTCTTCCCAAAGTTGCCTCATAAATTTAACAAATATCCTCAATCCCATGAGATTAGAAAGTAACCATTCACGTTTATGCATCATCGTAGAAAATTCTTAGCACCCAATAAAAATGGTGGGTAATAACTGGCTGGAGTTTGGCATGGTTTCACTTCTTGGGAGCACTTGAGAACCCTAGAATATCGTCAAAACTAGTGCCAAGAAAAATTATTAAGCCAATGTAACCACCTCATTATCTCCACTGTGCAGTGTCCTCTTCCTCTGTGCTTGATCATTACCTAGAACAGAGAGATGCTAAAATTCAGATGCTTGCATGTTGGTCTCTCCCTTACTAGGTTTCTATCCTTATTAGCAAGTTTTCCATGCTCTATAGAGGCATGTTATGTTGGAAATAATACTGAGAGGGGGGGGGGGGGGGGGGTGTAAAAGTAGAATAAAGCATCACACATAAGCAACAAACATAAACACCAAGATATAAGGTGGAAACCCAATGTGGGTGAAAACCACCTGCTGCAATTGTCTCTATATTATTTTAATAATAAGAAAATTTTGTTTACAATTTTTGTACTGGTGCAGCCTTATACCAGTACGTAGGCTTCTACTTGCAGAAGGCTACAATCTTCTCTCATTCTCCAACCTCTAATGGAAGGGAGCTACAACCCCCTAAATCTTGTACTAGATGATATGCTTACTAGTACGTAGGTGCTAGCCTATAGAAGGCTACAACCTTCTCCTTTCTTCCAGGGACCACGTTTCATAAATTTTCAACTGGGTCCATCAACAACATCATTCAATCATCAAATATATATCTTCATCAACCAATCTCCTATTGAACCAACCACAACCAAATCATTCAATCACTTTGACAACCCATCAATATGATCTTTTAGAATGCTATCACTAGAATACAGTAACCAGAACCCAAGCCAAAACCTAGAACACTGCAAAAACAAATAGTAGAAACTAAAACATAGATTATAAGGTATACACTACTTTCTTGTGCTGAACCTGTGTGTATACATGCTTTCCTCAAATCCAAGCAGCATATACATCTACAAATATTAATTCATAATTTTGCAGTTATACCAGACTTCAGTCGTACGTAGATCATATCATTTACAAAATAATATATGTGTCAGTATTCAGACCTAGAATATTCATGAGCAAAAACACATAATGATAGTTCACTTTATGCCTTAAGATCCTGATTCATCATTAGATCTTATACTCCATCAACCACTAAGGTTCCTCCTTGGTTCAGATATAGCAATGCACCATAACCCAATAACCTGCATACTGGATCTCATTCTTCATCAGATATTCAATACTTTAGTGCCTTGGCCTAATGATCTTCTCCTCTTTTTATAGTTTTAGGCCTTTCTCAATACCGTGGACCAAAACCACTTATGACCAATACCTTTGATCAAATACCTATGGTCAATACCTCGGACCCAATATCTTGGACCAATACCATGGACCAAATATCTCAGACCAAAAACTTAGTTTTCCAAGGTATACGTGCTTTTCCTTTTGTGAAAGTGTGTGTATGTATACGTGACTTGTATAAGTGAACCCGCATGTATACATGGCTTGGATAATGGTGAACCTGCATATACCTCTCTTTCTTCATTCTGTGAAGTCTGATCTATAATTCTGAGCTGTTAACCTGTTGTATTGTGATCTATCATCTGAGAGAGTTTCCATCAAGGAAAACACCTGCGTCATAATGCCATCAATCTCCCCCTTTGGACTTGATGGCAACAACCACACCAAGTCACTCTCCCCCTTTGACATCAAGGGCAAAGGGTCATGCTGCCCCTTAGTGCATGCTGAATTCTCTGATATGCTAAAGTGTGCGGATTAAGCTCCCATGATCGAGTCCATTCTCCCCCTGAGCACAAGCAAGGTCTGCAAAAATATGTTCTAAAATAAGAACATGACTCTATACATGCATCACAAATGACCTTCCTATCATCAATGACTCATACATACATCCATCTCCCAACAAAGTGGGGATATACCAAATTTGATTCATCCACCCAACCGAGTGGAGATATATCAATTGTTTATACATGTCAAAAAAAAAAAAAACATTACATCCTCCATCCCATGCATAGTGGGGTTACAAATTAGGTCTTTTTCATGACCGTTACATTAAAAGATATACATGACATATATAATAGAGACCAAATATCTTAAACAAGACCATGATAGTCATCAGCAACTATCATCAGCAACATCTGTCAATCAGCATCCAGACTAGCAACCATGTTCTCCCCCTGAACCTGTTCCACCTAAAACAAAATCTACACTGAGATCTTCTAAGATAATGCCAACAATGCATTATTAGAAGCATATGCTCCCCCTGAACCTGTGTCAGATGTTCACTGTCAGATTTGATCATTTCATATATCATAAGAGTTATCAAGGCATCATCATCAATTAGATATATATCAATTTATCAACAACTTGTGAGAGCCAAAATATTTCCACATGTCATTAACAGACTGTAACCATCATCAAGCAGAGTAGATAATTCACTGAACCATATCAGACCCCTTTCTCCTGAGTCTAGCCCACTGCTTTTCCTCAAACCAACATATATGCAACTGTATGCATAGAAACCAATGTATATATGCAACTACGCTTCATGAAACTCACGTATAACCACATTTCTATGAATAAAATAGGATTTAACAATAGGATGATGCAACATCTATTCCTAGCTTTTGTTTGAGATATTCAAATGTCTCTTTGGGCAGTGGTTTAGTGAATATATCAGCAACCTGTTCTTTGGAGGGAACATACTCCAATTTGACCTTTTTTTCAAGCACTTGTTCATGTAGAAAATGATATTTGATGGGTATGTGCTTGGTATTGGAGTGCATGACTGGATTCTTTGAAATACTGATGGAACTTTTATTATCACATAGAATGGATATGGGTGGAGTACATGTGATCTGAATGCTTTGCAAGGTTTGAATCATCTAAAGTAGTTGCGTGGAGCAAGATGCAGCAGCCACATATTCTGCTTCAAATGTAGATAATGCAATTGAAATTTGTTTCTTGCTGAACCAAGACACTAACCTAGAACCCATATTGAATGCACCACCACTGGTGTCTGTTCTGTCACCAACAGTTCCTACCAAATCTGCATCTCTATATGCATGAAGTGTAATATCTGTATCTCTAGGATACCATAAACCAGATTTTTTGGTTCCTTGAAGACATTTGAAAAATATTTTGACTGCTTGAAGGTGTGTTTCCTTAGGATTTGCTTGGAATCTTCCAACTATTCCCACTGCATGCATGATGTCTAGTCTTGTACCTGTTAGATAAAGAATACTGCCAATCATGGATCTGTAAGTTGGTTGATGTATTGTTGCTGATTGATCATTTGAGCTAAGATTGCATCCTATTACCATTGGGGTACATACTAGTTTAGAATCTTCCATGTTGTAATTTTTCACGATCTGTTTGAGATATTTTCTTTGTGAGAGAAAAATACCATCTTTATTTTGTTGAACTTGTAGACCAAGAAAGTAGGTAAGCTCACCAAGCAAGGACATTTCAAATTCTTGCTACATTACTAAGGCAAAATTCTGATTCATGGATTCTTCATTGATACCAAAAATGATATCATAAACATACACAATAGTTATTACCAATTTATCAGTGTCCATCTTTGTATATAGATTGTTATCCGCTAACCCCTTTGAAAAACCCTGTAGGTGGATATTTGTCAAGACAGTAATACCATGCCCTTGGAGCCTATTTTAGACCATAGAGAGATTTTATGAGTTTGCATACAATTTTTGCATCATTTCCAAGTATGAATCCTTCTGGTTGTTCAATATAGACTTCTTCTTCTAAGTCTCCATTAAGAAAGGCAGATTTTACATCCATTTGGTATACTTTGAATTTCTGAAAACTAGAAAGGGCAAGAAAAATTCTTATGGCTTCAAGTCTAGCAACAGGTGCAAAAGTTTCTTCAAAATCTATACCTTCTTTTTGAGCATATCCTTTACAAACAAGTTTGGCCCTTTTTCTAATAACTTCTCCATTTTCGTTCAGCTTGTTTTTGAATATCCATTTAGTTCCTATGATATTCTTATCATGAGGTCTAGGAACTAATTCCAAAATATTATTCTTTTCAATTTGCTCAAGTTCTTCATTCATGGCCTTGACCCAACATTCATCTTTGCATGCTTCATTTACATTTTGAGGTTTGGTGGAAGATAGTAATGCTAGATAGCTTGAGGCTTCGAAAATGGTTCTTCTTGTCTGCACCCCTGCCCCTTTTCCCCCAAAAATTTGAGTTTCCGGATGATTTTTCTGAACATACCTGGACGGAGTCTTTTCTTCTATCGTTATCTCTTCTTCCAGTGCTTCATTGGTTTCTTCTTCAGAATCAGTGTGATTTGATGTGGGAAAATGTTCCTCATCTTCTTCATTTTCATAACCTCCAGTTTTTACCTGTTTTGGATTTTTGCATGCTTCATCAACCACAACATAAATACTTTCAATAATTTTCCCAAGTCCGTTATTATAAAGTTTATATACTTTACTTCAGGATGAGTAGCCAAGAAGAATACCTTCATCTGCTCTGGGTTCGAAGTTACCAAGTTTTTCATTAGTCCTTTTGATGTAACAATTGCTTCCAAAAACTTTGTAGTATTTTACATTGGGAGTCTTACCATACCAAATTTCATGTGGAGTTTGAGTGCTTTTTGCTAGACATTTGCTTGGTTGAGAATAGTGACGGTGGCGAATGCAGTTTCACCCGAGAAGGTTGCAGGAGTTTCAGATTCATCTAGCATAGCACGAGCCATTTATTGAACAATTTTGTTCTGTTAGGTCCCTATAATACTAGTGATTACCCCATTACTATTGTAGTTGCATCCCTTATTAATATTGTTGTGCCCATATTGTCCCCATATTGTTATTACTGTGCCCCATAGTATCCCTCTATTGTTATTTTTTTGCATTTATATTATTATTGTTAGGTCGGCTGGGTTATATTGTGACTCCTTAGAATCCTATATATAGAAAGGATGTTTTTTCATTTGAATCATCAAGGAATCATTCATTTGTGTAATGTAATGGAGGTTTCTGCCTCCAAGAGGCTAAATTATAAGGCGTTGATCTATCCTTTCTATCTTTTTGTCAGTTGGTTTCATAACATTTGGTATCAGAGCTTTTGGATTTTAGGGTTTCATTGCGCCAAATAGGTCTCCATGGTATTTTTGCTATAACTTTTTTTCTACGAAATTTCAGAAGTGAAAAAAAACCCATTTGAAATGAAATTTCACTAATCCTTGGATCTAAATTTTAGATCTTTTCACGTTATATTTGCGTAAATATGATTTGAGGAAGTTGGTCTTTTTGCAGACCCCTGAATTACATTCCGAACAGGTGATCTAGGGAAAATCATCATAACTTTCTGAGCATCAAATTGAAATTTCGTAAGAAGGTATAGGAAGAGGACGGACTGTAGTTTCTTGTGTATATTTTTCAGAGCCAAAGGTCGAGACAGGGACACGTGGCATGTCGTAGAAGTTCGCTATACAAAACTAGTCTATAATTAGGTCACTGTCGGAGATTTGGCATAACTCTTCCTTGGAGAATCCAATTTGGATCAGACTGGTGGCATGGGAAAGAGGAAATAGAGGGCTACTTCAGGTCACAATTTCAAAACGAGAAGATCTAAAATTGCAGAGATACATCAGAGGCAATATCGAGCTCATACAAAGTGAAAAAAGGTGTATAGATTTTTTTAAATTCTTGCTTAAGCTTGGTTTGAAAAATTATTTTGAAGGAATGCAAAGGGCATAGTAGAGCATTATTATTGGTAACTGATGCCCCATAGAAAGAAAATGCAAACATCTAGTAAGAAAACTGAAAGCTCTAGCATGACTCATGAAGAAGAGGAAGAAATGCTACATGATATATCAAAATTACAAGACCAAGTGCAACAAATGTCACTCTCACAAAAGCTAACAAAAGCTAAGATAAATGGCATGGAAGCTAATATGAATGGCATGGAAGCTAAGATGGAAAATTTGAAGATAGATTTGAACACAAATTTGAAGACATGCATGGAAGATTTGAAGACAGATTTGACAAATGTTCTACAAGAAATACTTACTAATGGTGAAAGGGTAGTAAAGGAAACTCATGATGCGAACAAAAGAAATGTTAATCATGATTTCATAGACTCTAATGTTGGATCTAAGACCCACCATATTCCAAAAATCGAGATGAGGAAGTTTGGTGGCAAGGATCCCGCAACATGTATACTACAGATTGAGCAATTTTTCGATCTCAATAATGTGCAAAACACACAAAAGGTACGTATTGCAACTTTATATTTGGAACCAAATCAGTTTGTATGGTATCAATGGCTTTTCTCTTGTAAACAAATTATCACTTGGGTAATTTTTACGGAAGAATTGATAGCACATTATGAGGATACAAAAAGCAACACCTTTTTTAGCCAATTGATAAGTCTCAAACAAAAGGGTTCAATAATGGAGCACATTGAGGAGTTCCAAAAATTGAACATAAGGGTAAAAAATATTCCAGAGGAGCATAGGATTGATGTGTTCATAAGGACTTTAAAGGATAATATCCAATATGATGTTCGCCTTTGGGAACTTGATTCATTAGAGAAGGCATTCAGATTAGCAAGAAAAATGAAAAGCAAAATTATGGCAACCAGGAAGCATACCACTCACAACTATTAAGATGGAAGTGTTGTTGCGCCTAGTCTTGCACAACCTATAAGGTTGACACCACAACAATTGGAAGAAAAAAGAGCTAAAGGGATTTGTTACAGTTGTGATAGCAAATACACTAAAGGTCATAAGTGTGTTGAGAAGAAATTATTCTACATAGATTGTGACGAGGAAGAAGAAATGGAGCAAGAAAGGTCAAAAGAAGAGGATATACTCCAAGAACAAAACCTAGATAAAGAAAAAATGAGTCCGACCATATCTTGTAATGCATTGGCTAGAATTACCACTCCTCAAACCATCAAGATAGAAGGACAAATCAAGAAGAAAAAGGTAATAGTGTTGATTGATTCAGGAAGTACACACAATTTTATTCATTTTAAGGTAGCAAAAGAATTGAATTGCTTCCGATATCCAACACCAGAGTGTCAAGTGATGGTTGCAAATGGAGGAACAATAAATTGCTCTAGAAAGTTCCATAATATCAAGCTATCCATGGGAGAATGTGTACTGACTAGCCCAATGCTTTCCATTCCAATGGGAGGTGTTGATGTTCTACTAGGAGTTCAATGGATACAATCCTTGGGTACAATAGATTTTAATTTTCAAAAACGTTTCATGAAATTTTGTGTGGAAGGAAAGAAAGTTGAATTAAGGGGTATTGCAGGGAAACCGGGAAAAATAATCAGCTCTAATGGTATAACAAAGCTTCTAAAAAGTGAACAAAGAGTTGTAATTTCACAATTATGTTCGCTAGATGTTTCCACATCAAAATCATCTATTTCTCCAGATCTCCAAAAAGTCTTGGACAATCATTCCAAGGTATTTGAGACTCCCAAAGCTCTCCCACCTATTCATGATCATGATCATGCTATTCATTTGATTCCAGGAAGTGTTCCTCCAAACATCAGGGCGTACAAATATCCATATGCCCAAAAGAGTGAAATTGAATGTATGGTTGCAGAAAAGCTAGAGGCTAGTATAATTCAGCCTAGTCAAAGTTCTTTCTCTGCTCAAATAGTATTGGTTCACAATAAGGATGGATCATGGCGCATGTGTCCGGATTATAGGGAGCTCAACAAGCTCACTATTAAAGATAAGTTTCCCATTCCTATCATTGATGAATTACTAGATGAATTGCATGGATCAATTTACTTCACCAAGTTGGATCTTCGTTCAGGATATCATCAAATCAGAATGAAGACTGAAGACATTCCGAAAACAACATTTAGAACTCATGAGGGTCATTATGAATTTTTGGTCATGCCTTTTGGCCTTACCAATGCACCTTCTGCATTTCAAGGTTTGATGAATTCCATTTTCAAACCCTTCCTTAGAAAATTTGTGTTAGTATCTTTTGATGATATACTAATCTACAACAAGTCTTGGAAGGATCATGTTGAACATGTTGACAAGGTGCTACAACTATTGGAGGAGAAACAATTATATGCAGAAAGATCCAAATGTTTCTTTGGAGTACAAGAGGTGGAATATATGGATCATATTGTATCTCATGAAGGAGTTAAGGTAGACCCTAGCAAAATTAAAGCCATTAAGGAATGGAAAATCGCCACATCCATAAAGCATCTGCGAGGATTTCTCGGGTTGACAGGTTATTATCGTAAGTTTGTTAAGAACTATGGGAGAATTGCAGCACCTCTAACAACATTATTGAAGAAAGATGCATTTTCATGGACTCCAGAAGCAACAAAGGCCTTTGAACATCTTAAAGAGGCAATGTGCCAAGCACCAGTCTTAGCTACTCCAAACTTCACAAAAACCTTTATTGTGGAATGTGATGCTTCAGGAAATGGAATTGGTGTTGTTTTAATGCAAGATGAAAGACCCATTGCTTTTGAAAGTCGTCCAATCAAGGGAAAGTTTTTATACAAAGCTATTTATGAGAAGGAAATGTCGACAATACTACATGCACTTAAGAAATGGTGATCCTACCTAATGGGAAGACACTTCAAGGTAAAAATGGATCATGATAGCCTTAAATACTTTTTAGAACAAAGATTATCCTTTGAAGAGCAACAAAAGTGGGTCACAAAGATGTTGGGTTATGACTTTGAAATCATCTACAAAAAAGGGAAGCAAAATGTGGTGGCATATGCACTCTCAAGAAAGTATGAGGATGTGGAAGCATTGTTGTGCGCCATTTCTATTATCCAACAAGATTGGATAAACGAAGCAAGGGAGGAATGGAAGAATGATGACAAAGTGTGGGCACTTATTCGAAAGTTACAACAAGATTCCAGTGCGTCTAATACATTTAGCTAGAAAAATGATTCGTTATGGTACAATGATCGCTTATACCTCTGTAAGAATTCCCAACTCAAGCAAAAGATTCTTATGGAATTGCACATTTCTCCCTTAGGAGGGCACTCAGGATTTTTAAAAACTTACCATAGGGTTAAGAAGGAATTTTTTTGGGATGGCCTTAAATCGTATATTCAAAATTTTGTGGCAGAATGTTTGGTTTTCCAACAAAATAAAGTTGAAACAATTAAGACCCCGGGTCTATTACAACCTTTATCCATTCCAAGCCAACGTTGGGAGGAGGTTTAAATGGATTTTATCACAGGTTTTCCCAAGTCTGAGGGAAAGAGTGTCATCATGGTGGTAGTTGACAGACTTACCAAGTATGCACACTCTTGTGCATTATCACATCCATTTAAAGCCAGTATAGTTTCTATTACATTTATGGAAACAATTCAAAAGCTACATGGAAACCCAAAGATTATTGTAAGTGACAGAGATCCCATTTTCACTGGAAATTTTTGGACAGAATTATTTTCTTGTCTCAGTACTCAGTTAGCTCATAGCTCATCTTATCATCCTCATCTGATGGGAAAACTGAGATAGCAAAGAAATGTTTGGAAGGATATATTCATTGCTTTGTATCTGATAAACAGACACAATGGGTCAAATGGTTGCCTCTGGCTGAATGGTGGTATAACACGTCCTTCCATACACCAACAAAAATGGCCCCATTTATGGCACTTTATGGATATCATCCACCATCCATCACATCATATTTAAAAGAAAGTTCTAAGGTTCAAGCAGTGGAACATCACATCGAGCATCAACAAAAAGTCCTCCAACTCTTAAAGGATAACCTTGTGTTGGCACATAATATAATGAAACAACAGGCAAATCAACATCGCAACGAAAAAAGTTTTGATGTAGGTGATTGGGTATTCCTAGACTACAACCATATAAACAAATGTCCCTCAAGCAAGCTAAGAAGGATAATAAATTATCACCAAAGTATTATGGTCCGTACAAGGTGTTGTAAAAGATTGGTACTATGGCATACAAATTGGAGCTTCCTGTAGCTTCTCGAGTGCACCTAGTTTTCCATGTTTCATGTTTAAAGAAGGTTATAGGCGACAAGCTCCCAGTTCAAAAAATATTGCTAGAACTTGACAAAGAAGGAAAAATTATATTCGAACCGGAAGCAGTCACAGAAGCAAGAACTTGATAGCTACAAAATAGATCAATTTCAGAGTATCTCATGAAGTGGAAGAACTTATCCGCTGAGGATTCCACATGGGAGGATGAGAGTTTTATACATAAGCATCCAGAACTACTCAAGCGTTGAGGAAAACACTTTTTTGAAGGAGAGGGGCATGTTAGGTCCCTATAATACTAGTGATTACCCCATTACTATTGTAGTTTTATCCCTTATTAATAATATTGTGCCCCTATTGTCCCCATATTGTTATTACTATGCCCCATAGAATCCCTCTATTGTTATTTTTGTGCCTTTATATTATTATTGTTAGGTCGGCTGGGTTATATTGTGACTCCTTAGACTCCTATATATAGAAAGGAGGTTTTTTCATTTGAATCATCAAGGAATCATTCATTTATGTAATGTAACGGAGGTTTCCCCCTTGAAGAGGGTGGATTCTAAGGCATTGATCTATCTTTTCTATCTTTTTGTGAGCTGGTTTCATAACATGTTCATCCTTCCTACCACTCCATTTTGCTGAGGAGTCCGTGTGGTGGAGAACTTCCTTTTTATTCGATGTTGTTCACAAAAGTCAAAAAATTCATCCGAGGTAAATTCCCCTCCTCGATCAGATCTGAGGCATTTGATTTTGTGATCTAATCTATTTTCAACCAAAGCTTTGAAGGATTTGAACTTTTCAAATGCTTCATCTTTATGCTTTAGAAGACCTATCCAACACATTCTTGAAAAATCATCAATGAATAATATAAAGTATTCTTCTCCACAGCGTGACTTTTTCCTTGATGGTCCACATAAATCAGTATGAACAAGTTCAAGAGGCTTACTAGCTGACCCTTCCTTTTAGATGAAGTGAGATCTGGCTTGGTTACCAAATTGACATGATTTGTATATAGTATTTTCAGGAATGTTGATATTTGGAAGATCACGAATAGCTTGGAATCTGCATGCTTTTATTATTTGAGAAAAGCTTAGATGCCCCAATATTTTGTGCCATAGCCAGTTTTCATCATTTTTTCTTAGATAGCATTGTTGTTGTCCTCCCTTGAATATGTATATATTGTTTGGAGTTCTTGAACCTTTGATCATGGTTTCTCCTTTATCAAGCTCACGAACAACACATCCATTGGATCGAATCACTACTTCATTTCCTTGATCACACATTTGACTCACACTCGATATGTTATGCTTTAAGCCATCAACATACATAACATTCCCAGCTTTAACTTTTTCTTTCAAGAAAATAGAGCCTTTACCTTTTATGACAGCAAGAGTGTCGTTTCCAAATGAGACACTCTTTTTCTTTTCTAAGGCATTATATGAGTGTAGTTTTTCTTTGTCACCTATCATGTGTTTTGAGCATCCATTATCAATGTACCACTGGTTTTCTTGTCCTTCTGCATACAAGGCTATACCACATCTTTTTTTTCACGGTTCTTTCTTTCTCCATATTTTTGGGTTTAACGGAGTTTGCTCCTTTAGAGATATTTTCCAAAATTTACTCCTGCATTCAGATTCTTCATGGCCAAAGTTGTTACAGATTGAGCATTCTATTTCATTTTCAAGAAGAGAAAAGTTATTATAGGAACTTTTCTTGATCCCTGTCACATTCCTTTGATTTCGTGCTTCTCTAGTCATGATGGTTTTATAAACAACACATTGAGAAACTTTGTGTCCAAAATTATGACATAAGAAACATTGACCATTAAAGAAGTTCCTGCGATTATCGAATCTACTGACCTGGTGATTGTCGTTTCTACTGATATTTGTCTTTGAAGCAAATTGAGTACAATTTACTTGTGCTTGATTGTGGCTTCTGTTCATCCTTGAAGTAAATTGAGCCTGATTTACCTGGTGATCTGCTTTATGCCTCTGCTGACGATTGTAAAACTGTTCATTGCTCTTTGTTGCATCAAGATAGCTTTTAGTGGAGGTTGATAACTTCTGTGATTGAGATGCTTCTTTAGTATATCCAAGACATGTCTTTATCAGAGGAGAACACTGCACTTTGATAATTTCTTTTAAGTTTTTTGATCCTTCAACAAATCGAATATTGAGAGCTTTTGTTTTCTCAAGATCTTTCTTAGTCCCACAATTTCACATTCTAGTTTTTCATTATGTTTTTCTCTTTCAACAAGTTGGTATGTCAAGGTATATATAATAATATTCTTTTCTTCTAAACAGATTTTGGGTTTAGAGATTTCTTCATAAAAGTCATCTTCATCTAAAGCATCCAAAAACTCATCATCTTCATAAGCCATCAGAAGTCTATAGTCATTATCATTTTGATCTTCATCACTATTTGATAGACCATCGCTATCTTCATGAGTATAGTAGCTCTTTTTTCTTAAACTTTGTTTTCTATTCCATTTTGAAAATTCCTTCCCTTTATCATATTTATCTTTATGAGGACATTTGGTAGCATAATGACTGACTCTACCACATGCAAAACATTTGAAAGGTAGTTTACCTCTAAATCTTCTGGAACCCCGTTGAACCTTCTTGACAAAGTTTACTTCCTCTTCTTCTTCTGAAGTATGTCCTGATTAATTGAGTTCTTCTTTTCCTTTTGTTGAAGCTTTAAATCCAGCTTCTCTCACATCTGACAGACCTCCTTTTCTCATCTCAATGGAAGTTAAGATTCCGTGAAGTTGTGTCATAGTAATAGTCTGTAGATCCTGCTTTTCTTCTATGGCAGATACTTTTGATTCAAATTTAGTGGATAAGGATCTTTTAACTTTTTCAACTAAGGTAACTTCCTTTATCTCTTCACCTAGATTCTTCATGCAATTAACAACCTCATCTATACATAAGAAGTAACTAGCTATACTTTCATCATTGCGCATCTTAAGAGTTTCATATTGAATTTTGAGAGCTTGTAGTTTAGCACATTTTACCTAAGAGTCTCCTTCGTAGATTAGAACAATTTTGTCCCATATTTCTTTGGTTGATTTTAGCTGTATAAGTTTGACAGATTTTGATTGTGAAAGACTTCGTGTAATGTATTGTCAACCTTGGCATTGGTTTCATATTGCTTTTTACCTGTCGTATCTGTAGGAATTGCTGATGGAAATGCATATCCTCCTTCCACGATTTCCCATACATCTGTTCCAAGAGATTGAAGATAGGTTGTGGTTCTAACCTTCCAATAAACGAAATTGCTCCCATCAAATATTGGCTATCTAATGGATCCCTCGCTTTCTTGATTACTCATGATGATGGATCTACCTTCAAGCGATCAAGCTTCTTTTGAAGGACCTGCTCTGATACCAATTGTTGGAAATAATACTGAGAGGGGCGGTGATTCAGTATTATCAGATCAATAATTTAATTTTCAAAACTGATTTGTATACGCTACTTCAGTTGAGTGAACTAGCATGTATACACAACTATACTTAATGAAACCATCATATATGTAGAGATCTTTTGATTTACCCAAATTATCGTGTAATGAACTTTAATCAATATATCACCAATTCATTAGACAGTGCAGTAAAATCAAAATAAAGCATGACACATAAACACCAAGATATAAGGTGGAAACTCAATGTGGGTGAAAAAGACCTACTGCAATTGTCTCTGTCTTCTTTTAATAATAAGAAAATTATGTTTACAATTTTTGTACTGGTGCAACCTTATACCAGTACGTAGGCTTCTACTTGCAGAAGGCTACAACCTTCTCTCATTCTCCAACTTCTACTGCAATGGAGCTACAACCCCCTAGCTCTTGTACTAGTTGTTATGCTTACTAGTACGTAGGTGCCGGCCTACATAAGGCTACAAGCTTCTCCTTTCTTTTAGGGACCACATTTCATAAATTTTCAGACTGGATCCATCAAAAACATCATTCAATCATCAAATATATATCTACATCAACCAATCTCCTATTGAACCAACCACAACCGAATCAATCAATCACTTTAACAACCCATCAATCTGATCTTTTAGAATGTTGTCACCAGAATACAATAACCAGAACCCAAGCCAGAACCTAGAACATTGCAACAACAAAAAGTAGCAACTAAAACATAGATTATAAGGTATACGCTACTTTCTTGTGCCGAACCTGCATGTATATGCACTTTCCTCAAAGCCAACCAGCATATACATCTGCAAATATTAGTTCATAATTCTACAGCTATACCAGACTTCAGTCATACCCAAATCATTTCATTTACAGAATAATATATGCGTTAGTATTTAGATCTAGAATATTCATGAGCAAAAACACATAATGATAGTTCACTTTACGCCTTAAGATCTTTATTCATCATTAGATCTTATCCTCCATCAACTGCTAAGGTTCCTCCTTGGTTCAGATCTAGCCACCATAACCCAATAAGTTGCATACTAGATCTCACTCTTCATCAGATATTTAATACTTTAGTGCCTTGGCCTAATGATCTTCTCGTCCTTTTATAGTTTTAGGCCTTTCTTAATACCATGGACCAAAACCACTTAGGACCAATACCATGGATCAAAATACCATGGAACAAATACTTCAAATGGAAAACTTAGTTTTCCAAGGTATACGTTCTTTTCCTTTTGTGAAAGTGCGTGTGTACATATACGTGACTTGTATATAGTGAACCCGCGTATATACGCGGCTTGGCCAACGGTGAACCTGCGTATACCTCTCTTTCTTCATTCTGTGAAGTCTAATCTGTAGTTCTGAGTTGCTAACCTGTTGTATTGTGATTTGTCATTTGAGAGAGTTGCCATCAAGGATAACACTGGTGTCATAATGCCAACATTTTAGAATCAACACGAATTTGGTCTCCTTTTTAGACTGGAATTCATTTTCTTTCATCAAGGAGTATAATTTTTTCCAATGTCACTTCTGACCTCTACCACAGATTGTCTTCCAAGTTCTCTTGTTTCAGAGACTTCCCCATCCCTTCCTTACAAGGTACATATCTAAAATTATGTTGACAAAAAATCCTTCCCATTTTATGCCCTCTAAGAAACTCTTCGTCTTCTCCTTTTAGTTCTTGTTTGCTTCAAATTTGTGAGATAGCTTCAAGAAATCCAAGATCAATGGATGATATTTTAACTGAGAGGGTTTGAGGAGCTCATGGGCTTCATTTCAATTGCATTTAATCATAGACATAGTGTTGATGGTTATAGGTTTTTGGGGCGACATCTTTTCAAAATCAAAACACCACATAACTTCCTGCCTACAAATTTTACTGGTGTCATAAAATTTTCCATTAGTCACACTGTCTTATTAGTTAGGTCATCGAGATTCCTTAGTTTGTGTCTTGTTTCATTGAGTCATTAACTTCCATGAAAAATTTACAAGAGAAAAAATGATTCTCTCTTTCAATTATGATTATAACCCCCATACTAGGGAGGATCATTGAATTTACTGTGATTTGAAATCATTGTTTTAAAATTATCAACATATCTTACTTGCCTTAGGAGATTGCTCAAATTTTGAGCATAGATCTAGATTGGAAAATGCATCATCAATTTGTATCTCAGAGGTGGTTTTACAATCGTTGCAATAATTGTTATCAAATTATATCCTCAATGGTCTTCCCCTAGAATCCATCTTCAAACATGTTTCAGTTTTACAATTAATGAACAAGTTAAACCTTGTAGAATTTAGTTCTACTATGGGATGAGGCTACTCACAAAACATACACTCAGAGGACTGACCAGGAAAATTCAAATTACCGTGCTTCACAACGTAGGATTATGACAACTCTTTCTCCTTTTCTTGTGTGCTTGAGCTTTTGTCATTATCTAAAACTGTCAATTTTTCAAAATACATTATATGATCTACCTTTGTTTTGTTTAAAAAAATACATCTAGATTGATATCAGGGTAGCTGTGACACGTTTCTTCTGGAATTACATCACTTTCCCCAATGATGTCCATGTTGTTGTTCTTGGATTCTCTATGAAGCTCAATTTTGCATTAACAAGAAACCATCCCTTTCCAATTTATGGGTTGCCTCCTCCATCTGTGTCTGCATCAACCTCCTCAAATTCTGGCCTCAGAAATTCCTTTATAATAGCAGTAGTGTCATCCTCTTGAATAAGATCACGAGGACTTCCCTCCATCAATGCTTCTTCGTCTAGATAACAAGGCCTTCCTTCTCTAGGGAATTTGACAAATTTTGATGGGTTTCTTCCAATATCTATCCTTCATCTGGAACCATAAGTGCCTTCTCATGCAAACTACCAGTTTCATTATTTTTCTCTACATTATCATCCCTACAACCTCACAACTCCCCTTTTGATCTGGAACATTTTGAGGAATATCGTGGGGCTTCTCTTGCTGCTATCCTGAGATATTTTTTCTTTAGTCCTGAGATGTTACAAGTGGTATCAAAGCTATGGGTGAAAAAGAAACCTCATGAAAGAAGCCCTAAATCTTAGTTAGACTGATTTCATCTATGATGATTATACCTCTGTTTATGGAACCTTGATAGAAGGAAAGACCACAATCGAGTCAAAGAAATTTTACATCAATGAAGAAGCCCTAGTCCTAAATTATCAGAGGGCTGAAATTAATCACTTGATAAACAATAGAAATTTTGGGCTAGTTGAATGCCAACCTATGGAAAGAAAGTCTACTATGTTTGTGATATGCTTCATTTCTCAACTGCTTGCAATCCCAATTTCACACAACATTCTACAACTCTTTCAGTGGAAAAATTAAGTGGGACTCAGTGATATTCTTTCATACAAAACACTTAATTAACCATATGCATCTTCCCATAAAAATTCAAGGAAACAATAATATAGTATCTCATCTATACACAATTTTATTTTCTTTATTACACTAGCACATATCTCTATTTGCAACAAAAAGTTATATCTGGCTCTTTCAACGAAACATCTGTGCATTCACAGTTCAATATGGGGGATACCATGCAATTAATGGATTTCATATCTATATTTACATGCCCAAGAAAATAAAGAGACCCAGATATATGGTTGGAAGTCATTAATTGGTTGGACTTGAGAAAAATAAAAAGTCTGCCTCATCACTATCCAGAATGCATTTATAATGTATTTTGTAGTGAAACTCAGAGAGGTTTAAGGAAATTGATAATTTAAGGTCAAAATGGGTGATATGGGTAAAATATCATGATACATGGGCCTTATAAAATATCCAATGTGTGGAACCATCATTCCCCTATCTTGGAATGTTGCACACTCTTGAGAAACTACCCTCTCCTCTAATCTTCCTAATCCTTGTCTTGCTATTCCTTGGAAACCTATCTGGCATTTCATCCAATATATATGGTTCTCCTTGCTGATAAAATCCATTAGAATCCTCTATTATTTTATAGTCCTTGGCTTCTTGGTCTTGATTAATTTCATTTGACCGTATGAGTAATAGTGGGGGGTTAAATCTCAAGACAATATTATGAACTCCCAACTTTTGCATTAACCTCTTGTAGAGAGGTGTTCTAGAGATGGTACTATGTAATTTGATAGGTGAATGGAGCTCTCTAATCTACAGGTTGGAAGGAAAGGCTTGCCATCTTAATTGGAAACCCTATGTAGCTTCATCTCCTAATAGTCACAACATATCCTCAAAGTGTAAAATGACTTTCTATTTCCTTTGCTTCCAAATTCATGCCACTTGTTGGTCTTCTGTCAATATATTATGAGTTATAATGATGGTTTGAGGGTTAGGGTCCTCTACCCTAATCCATAGGGGAGAAATCAACTCTTTCCTTGACTTCATCTTCTCTTGTTTGCTCTCATTTCCTCATGCCTTAGCCAAGAGGCTGACATACCCTACATTTGGGTTAGCATCCCAAGAGGGTGAGTATGAAAATGGAAGGCTGTGCAGGTAGAATTCACATAAACTTCCTTTTTCATCCATACTACAACCCCAACAATATTTGATGAAATATCTGGGAGATTGGATATTAAATTCTCCTTACTAGTCAAAATGAGAAATATAATACCTACACCATTTCTCTTTCAGAAAAAGAGAATATGTCCTTGTTGGTTGTATGCAACTATTTAGTTCCAAGGACAAGTTTTCCATGACTCCCAAAGAAGTTTCCATATCTGAAATCTGATTTTTCCATAACTACTATCAGTCCTCTTGGTTTCTCTAATTTCTCTTTGAGTTTCATGTTTTCTCTTTCCAAGTGTTCCCTATTGTTTGTCAATTGAATCTTGAGGATCATCATATCTTCTCTGTTAGTGTCACTCAGTTCTGCATCTCACCAGTGATAAAATATGATTTTACCAAGTTTTGTTAGTGTCTCGAGGTCAAATTTTATCATTTCATTAGTTTTCAAAATAAAAGTTGGTCACTGGCTATTGTGTCTAGGTCACTACTCCTCCCTTCACTTACTCATGGTCTTCATCACTCATCATGGTCATTGTCTTCTTCGAGTTATCATATCTTCATTTAAATGTCTTGGGTTATGAAATGGTTAAATTCCTCATTTTAGGTCATGGTCTAGGGTTTCACACCATGTGTCATCATCATACCATATGTCAAAAAAAAACATTTCCTTCATGTGAGTCAGTGGGTAAAGGGAGTTAGCAACATAGGGAAAGTAAAATAAAGGTAAAGGTAATGTTTTATTTCAAATAAGACAATGTTGCAGTACACTACCTCATCTCATCATTTCCCATAGGGACATGTTTGCTTCAAAACATGTTTCTGACCAAATGGAGAATCATTTTACAAACTTGAACAAGGGTTTTGTCAATGGTAGGTCAAGGAACAAAAAAATACTTAATTTTATGCACATGTATTATTATTCGAGAGAAATTCCCAAATTACACTTGCTACGAGAGAGTTGTTACACTTATCAACAACTTGACTTCAAGACAGTTTTTCAGGGATTTGGAACAAGTGTTGGTCATTCTTAAGGACTCTATTGCGTAGTAGACATCATAATATTTCCAGCCATACCACTTTCAGCCCAAAAATCCTCTAGGAAGGCAATCAACAGTGCTCTTCAAGATGGTGCTACACTTTTGTTAGAGACACCCGTGTTTGTGGAGTGACCTTGGGAAAATTAATTTTTATCCCTTATGGAGTGTCCAAACTACATTCTTGAGGCATCCATCTTATAGAAGACTTCAATATATTTCCAAAGAGCTATCAATTTCGCAATTTGGAGCCATTTAAGGCCTCCAAAAGTGGGTTGGAAGACAACTTTCTACGCACAGAGAGCCTATGTTGTGCACCTTGACAGCACGCTATGCACAAGAAGCTTTCAGTGTTCATGGGGCAGAGTTCTCCAGAATTGGTGTTTGACAACCACACTCCATTTTTAAAATATCCTCTTCAGTGATTTCATCCTCCAGGCTCTATAACAAGCAAGTTTAATCATTTTCATGCCCAGATCCTTTGCCTCATATGTCAAGAAATTGATCAAATACTTCTTCTCCTAGGGTTTACATGATTTGCATGGTTTTGATCTTGAAATGATGAATCCCTGCCCTAAACCCTAGATTAATTATCCCTACACTTCTATTTGCAGCTAATACAACATCTCCATCCATCATAATCCCTCATTTTCTATAATTTTCCTCTAAACCGTAGTCTACCCTTTCTCTTTCTAGGGTAGGCCTGTGTTTTGGCCTTTTCCATCCCCTCCCTTCACTCATTTTCCAAAATTCCTTCTTCCCCTACTCACTAAAATCATCCCCTACCCTCCTAAATTTCCTTAAAAATTTAGGCAACTCCTAAGTCCATCATACAACCTCATTCCCTCACAGCAGCAGATTTGACTGTTTTTTCTTGCCTTTCACCTAGGGTTTGAAGTATGGAGTTTGACTCATCACCATCAGAGAAGAGGAGGTAAAAAAATAGGGAAAATATACTGAGTTTTGAGACCTCTAATTTCAATTAAATCACCTCCTCCCCATTTGTCATGAAATGCTTTGAAGATGTCAATTGTTTAGGGTTTTTTCAAAGAGTGCAGGAAGTAGGTTACCATGGGCAACTCACAAATATATTTTCCCTCACCTTGGAGGAAGAAAATATCACCATTGCAGGGACTGATTTTATGTTTTCTGTGGAGGCCATCTCTCAAGCTATAGGCATACCAAACCATGGTGAAAACTGGTTGAAAGGTATGAACCAGAGGATTACGATGGAAATAAATGAGGATGGGGATTTTTGGCTTGACAAAGTCAATTTCCACCTTGATAAGCTCCTTGAAAAGGCCAACAAGGATAACAAGTTGCAAAGGAAAATGGCCATCCACTACCACAAGGAAAATCAACTTTCCAAGGGCAAAAGCAAGGAGTTGAAGGCCAACCAGATTAAACCCTAATCATCCAAGAGGAGAAGGGTAAATTAGATTTGATTGATGATGAATCCATGGTTGCATATCATACCTCATCAGGCATCTTTGGACAAATTTTGGGAGGATTTGGTGAAAATTTCATGTTTTGGTGCAAACTGGTGCAAACTTGAATTTTTTGGCAATTTTTGTCTAGGAGCGTAGCAAGGTGACACTGCGCTTCTTCTTCAGGGCTCCAAATGATGGAAAATCAAAATTTTTGGAAATCATATGACCCCTCTCAAAACCCATTTCCCCACTTTCCTGGTCCAGGGCTTAGTTTTGGAGAAATTTACAAAAAAAGAGGCCAAAAATCACCTTTCTGCCCCTCTTTTTTCATTTCGCTGTGCACCTGGAGACATCTTGGGAGAATGGCCATATCTCATCCAAAACTGGCTCATTTGAGTGAAAAAATACTCTAAATACATATACACTCTCCCCTATTTCTAGAAAAGGCTTCAGATCTGGATTTAGACTTCAGAAAGGCACTCAAAAATGGCCTCCAACAGCTCGCTACACACCTGGAAATTTATGAGATTTTTATAAAATTTCATTGTGTATTTTTATTTAAATTCCTAGTTCCACTTTGGTAAAAGTCAAATGGGTGATGTAATTTTACTATTTCGATGTTTAGATGATGTAATTATGGGTAAATTGGATTAGTAAATTGTTTTTATGATAACTTAGGCCTCATTAAGGAGGAAAAATGAAAATCAAAGTCTAAATGAAGAGTTTGTATTCAACCTTCTCAGTCTCACTTGTTGGTTGAGATATTCTTGGGAATTAGTCCACATCTCAAGGATTCGACCCCCAAGGGTGGGAAAAATATTTATTTTGGTCTGTATGTATCATTTTCTCAGTCACAGAGAAGAGTTTTACATCTGAGGAGAGAACTCTTGTAGCTTTGTGCTTGAGAAGTTTCAGGAAATCAAAGGAACAATTGCGGCTATTATCTAGGAATTCATGTGTAATGGGTTTGTGATATTGTGTTTTCTTTTTTATAGTTTCATATGAACTATATTCATATTATCTTTCCATTCATTAGTTCTTCAGTGGTTTTACCTCAAGTTTATAAGAAAAATTATTTTCATAAAGCTCTCTTTTGATGGGAATGTCATTATGTGTTACTTTATTCCTTGCTTAATGAATTCATGATATATATGCTCATTAATACCACTTGTTTCCTCTGAGCATTACAATACACTGAAAAACCCTAAGCCATCACAAAATTATTGCTACCTTTCTCCTTTATATCTTTTCTTTTGTTAACCTTTTGATCCTTTGACCTAGTTACCTGGTTTTCATCCCTTATCCAGCATCAAAACCTTAAATTTTCGAAACCTACCCGGGCCTAGAATATCTAGCCTAAGATCCTTTTACATTCGAGTCAATTCTTTCGCTGTGATCTGCTAGAGAGAGCTCTCTCTTGTTTGGTAGGGCTATCTACTAAACTGAAAGTTTGGTCTTTGGTTACCTCTGTCAATTTGTCTTAGCCTGGGACATTCTGGGGTATAACACTCTCTAATTTGATCTATTTGATTTCCAAATTTTGAACTTCCTCTACTCCCTTTTCTATTGCAGTCCTATTCCATTTGTGTGGCTGTCTTAGCCTTCTCTATTTCCAGCATGAAATTCTTCCTGTAGTGTATGATCCAAGAATATTAATGATTCTATGTTTTTTCTTTTCTCTTTTTTCCTTCTTCATGGTGAAATTTTAGTTTTTCCTTCTTCCTATAGCTCTATTCATTCTACAAGATGTTTTTTTTCTCCTTTGGGCTTGGGGTTTCCTCTATATTTACTACAGTTTGGGAAGATTCCTTTTATTTGGAGATAGACTTGGTCCTAGGCCTATGATGCCTTTAAACTTGAGACTCGTACTTGATTAGTTGTGTCCTTTTCTTGGGATTAGGGTGTTTCCCCCCATCTTCACTACTGTGGATACAATCTCCTTTTCAATTACCTTAGTTTAATCTTTTATTTTTCTTAGAAGACCAAGGGTTGGTGGCTACTTTTTCTTTTCCTTTCTTGATAGTTATGAGCCCTATATCTTTTAAGGCTTCTTGGGTCACTGAGGATCCCTATTTATCCATATCTACGAACCCAATCTATGGAATAGGATGTTCTAAGCTATGCAAGGCATCATAAAGAATCAATTTAATAAGCCCATGATGGGCCAAAGACTCATGTTTCCCGCCTTTCACCTTATCACTCATCTCATTTAATGATTGTAAAAGGAAGTGAAAAATGCTTATATTTTGAGATGGTTGTAGTGATATTGGTGTCTAATTTGATATAGTAGTCTCAACTGATATGAAAATACCACACTAAATCTCCCATCATAAGAGATGTATTTCAGTATTTGGTATGCAACTTCATTCTAGGAAGATGGACAACTATAGATTTTGAATTCATATTTATCCTCTACAATTCCTTATTATACAAGAAAAAAAGTATTTTTTAGAAAGAGTTGCATATTGCCTCTCCTCCTTATCCCATTGTAAGCCTTGAGGAATGCATGTGATTCTATCAAATGTATCCTCATTGATATAAATCGCTAATCCTATCTCTGCGGTCACATAATATTCCCCCTTGTGGTTTTGAAAGTTGAGGAAACTTCAAGTACCACATCATTATCATCATAAACTCTTCTCAAAATACCCCAACCATTGATTTCTCTAGGAAACATTTAAAACCCTAATATTTTGATAAAATCTAGCAGAGCTTTTGGGTTCTCTTCGATTAAAACCTACCCCCATTCTATAGAAGAACACATACAAGGTTGCTTTTGGAAAGAAAGGGGGTTATCCTATCATTTTGTCTTTGTTTTTCCTTGCCTTATAAACTTGAGTTTAGCATATTGTACTTCTGTTTATGGAAATTATTATAGGAAGGGTTCTAAATTTTGAACAATCAACATATGCATTCTAGCAACAATTGTAGTAGAAGAATTAAAAAAAAAAGTCAAAGAAGAGGGAAAACAAAACCAAATGACTTTCCATTGTTGTGGTTTTCTTCTATTGAGCTTATTGTGCTTCCTATCTAGAGTTTCTTGTAGATCATTGCAATCTTATAGTCGTTCATGTAGCTAATACTGTAGAAATAATTATTCTTCTTGTAGCAAATTGACGAGGAGAAGTGAAATGACATGTAGGCGTGGTTGAGAAAAAAGGGTGGTGAAAATGAATTGGATCAACACCAAGAATATAATCATAACCTTTAGTCATGTATTTTCTTTAGTTTTCCATGCACTTTACTTAATGATCTCTTTGGTTAAACTCTATTTTTTTCTCCTTTATCCTCGATTGGTGATATGGCATTGTGTCACCTTTTGGATGAGTATTGTTGATGTCTCATATGACTATGGTATCTCTACCAATTACAAGAGAACATTTATATAATTTCCTCCTATCACTTCTTACATGTAAGAGATGGGCCCCACTTGACTTGAGCTAGAGTGCTGAGCTCTCCCTTTTTTTATATAAAATTTTATGATAAAAACAATTGCATACAATTTTGACCCATATGCAACTAAATGACATTGTATAAAAATATTAGTAAAGGGAGGCATCAAAGTAAAATCATACCTAGAGGTGTTGGATAAGTGAATAATGGTGTAATTTCTACTACTGTACAATGTTGCATTTTATATGTTGAAATTGCTACATGACTACCTGTAGGGGTTCCTATGGAGGTACAAGTTACCATGTAGAAGTTGAGGTACTCCAAATTTTCATTTTTTGTTGAGTATGAGTCATGCCTCTAGGATATTCTATTTAAAATATTAAGGCTTGACTATGAAAAATTTAATGACTTGTATCCTTTTATCAATCCTGTAGCCTCCTTGTAGAAATAAAAGGAATGTACCTTTTTTTCTTGTTGGTGAGCATTTAAGTGGAAAATTTTCTTTAGTGGATAGGGGTTAATGAAAAGTTATTAAAATGAACAAGGATGGATATGGAATGGAAATAAAATAGAATGAGATGGAAATGGAAATGAAAACTAGTAATGATGATATAACTATGGTAATGTATGGAATGGAATGGTTTTTCTACAAGGTGAAAATAAGTGCTTTGGTGACCTTACAATTATTTTAATTTTTTTAAATTTCTTTATATCCTTGTACTTTATACTAATATGATTTATGCTTCTCTATTGCATTTTTGTCCTATGGTAGGCTCTTCAATTACCTTCTAATTTCTTAAGAGATAAATTAGAAACTATATATGTAGTTATCAATCCCATGTTCATTTGGAACTTGTGAATTATTAATATAATCTGTTAAGTGCTAAAGAAATTGTAGTATTAATTAATTAATTAGTTAATTAATTAGAGAGTGTTGGTGTTATTTTTTCCTATGTATGCTAGTGTGCACTAAAGATATTAGCTAAAGTTGTGCTTACAATTCTAACATTTTTTTTAGAGGTTACATTTTAGGATCCTCATTATTGATCATTTTATTTTGACATCTCTCATTAATTAATGATGAGAAACACTTCCAATTAGTTCTTTAGATCCCATAACCAAATGAATTCAAGCATGTAGCTCATTATTCATAATCCCATCATATATACACATTGTCTTTTACTTTTGGCATGCAAATCATTCTTTTAGAGGCATATTTTTATGTTATCACAATAGATTTACATGATTGACAAGGTGAGAAATCAATTTTTTGTGTAGTTGCAGATTTTAGGTTTGATAATTTTAGGTTATTTATAGGTTATAAATTTCTTCAAAGTTTCACTTCTAATTGAATATCTTATACATAACTATCTTTCCCTCTTACCACTTTTCATAACTTTCATAATTGTTAAGTAGGGATCTACAACTTTGATGTTATTTTTCTTGTTTAGTAAAATATTTGCCAAGACTTTAAAAAGTTTTATAATTTATTGAAAGTTGTAGAATTTACAGTTTATAAAGTTTCAAGGTTTAATTTTTTTAAGGATAATTCTTTAAAGGGTGCTAGCTCAATGGAAGAGCACCTTCTTTACAAGAAAGAGGTTGGTGGTTTGATTCCATCGTGCCCTGATATTCATATGGAATGACGACGATCATTTTTTGGTGACGAAGACTCTTTTGACCATTAGCAATGAGATTATGGTGACATTTTTCAATCGTCACCAAAATATGAAATCGTGACGGTCAAGAATTGTGACCTTATATGTGCATTAATAGTGATCACCATGAAAGGTCCATCACCATAAATTGTCGTTATTCATATGAAATGGTGATAGTCATTATGTGTCATTAAAATGATGATTCGTGATAGACCTTTGTTAAGTTATGGTATGTTCTATGCTTATGACAATTTAATTCTTTTCTTATTATATTCCACAGATTAGCAATCACATATACATAGAGTAAAGTGCAGATAGAACATTAAACGATCGATAGAAAACAAGCCGAGACAAGAGACACAAGATGTGGCGGCTAGCCACGGACAAACCCCACAATGTGTGGGGAAACCATTTGATAAAATCTTCTTTTATCTTCAATAATTCAGTAGAGAGAAATAGTACAATAAATCTGATTCATATCAACAGTAGCAAACCCTAGATCAATAGCATCAGCATTACTGGCTTTATTATCAAACTAGGGCAGACGATATCTCACAAACCGACCGTCGGATTGACTTCATTCCACCACCAAAAGTTGCGGCTTTCAGAGGAGGTTCAGATGAACCTATAGTGAATTTCAGATGAGGAGATCTTCTAGGCCACGCAAGTCAATCTTTACTTCTGCAGTTGCAGCTTCAGTTTCAGCAGTTTCCGGCTTCAAACTAGAGCAGTCGATATCTTGCAAACCGTTCGTCGGATTGACTTCATTCCACCACCAAAAGTTGCAGCTTTCAAAGGAGGTTAAGATGAAACTACAGTACAGTTCAGATGAGGAGATCTTCTAGGCCACGCTTCTGCAGTTGCAGCTTCAAATTCAACAGCTTCCGGCTTCACATGCGTGAGAGAGAGAGACCCATTTCAGCACAATAGAGAAGAGACTCATATCTTCGTAGTAGAGAGAGAGAGATGTGATGAGATGAGTGAGTCCAAATGAGGAAAATTCCTCTTATATTTATACACAAATTTGGTGGGTGAATAGATGCGACTGTTGGGCTTCTGAGCCTACATGAGTTGTAGGTTGGCTTGATAATAATTCCATAATCAAAATAAATTCATATCTCCATGAATACTTATCGGAATGGGATGATATTTATATCAATCCTACACCTCTCGACGATAGGAATATAATAAAAATATTATTAGGCATGAATAAGATGACCCACATGAAGTTTTGCCCTGGTTGCCAATTTTAACAACCTTGAATGTCACCAAAATAATTTGGTGATGTTCAATTTTTGTTCATAAATGTTCTTTTGACTGTCACCAATGAGTTTATGGTGACATTTTTTGACCCTAACTAAAATATGAAATGGTGATGGTCAATTAATGTCACCATATATATGCATCAATAGTGACAATCATGAAAGGTTCATCATAATAAATTGTTGTTGTTCATATGAAATGGTGATGGTCATTATCCATCATTATAATCATTATTCGTGACAAACCTTGAATGTCACTATAACACCTATACTTTTGGCAACACCGCCTTTGGTGACGTTCAGTTTTGTGGTGATGGAGGATAAGGTTTGTCACTATTGCTCATATGAAATTGTGACGTTCATTATCCATCATTATAAATCATTATTGGTGACAGACCTTGGATGTCACCATAACACCTACATTTTTAGTGACGCCACCTTTGGTGACATTTAGTTTTTGGTGACGGAGGAACTTTTGACCATCACCGATGCGCTTATGGCAACATTTTTTAACCCTCACCAATGTCCTTTTTTCTTGTAGTGAAAGATTGATACAAGGAAGTTTGATGCCAAGGATCCAATAACATGGATACCAGAAATGGAGCAATATTTTTATCTACATGATGTGCAACACACATAAAAGGTATACATTGCATCTTTATATTTAGAACCTAATCATTTCGTATGGTATTGATGACTTTGCTCTCATAAACCAATTTTTACTTGGTCAATTTTCATGGAACAAATGATAGCACGTTATGAGGATAAAAAGAGCAACACCTTTTTTAGCCAATTAATAAATCTCAAACAAAAGGGTTCAATGGTAAAGCACATTGAGGACTTCAAAAAATTGAATATCAGGGTAACTGATATTTCGGAGGAGTATAGGATTTTTTTCTTCATAGGAACCTTAAAGGATAACATTGAACATGTGGTTCGCCTTTGGGAACCTGATTTATTACAGAAGGCATTTAGGATGGCAAGAAAAGTTCAAAGAAAAATTATAGCAACAAGGAAGTATATTATACACAACTATAAATATGGAAGTGTTTCTTCTCCTAGCCTTCCACAATGTACAAGGTAGACACCATAACAATTGGAGGAAAAAAGAGAAAAAATGATCTTTTACAATTTCGATAGAAAATACACTAAAGGGCATGACTATGTTGAGAAGAAATTATTCTACTTATATTGGGAATAGGAGTAAGAAATAAAATAATAAAAATCAAAAGAGGAAGATATACACTAGGAACCAACCCCAGAGAAAGAAGAAATGAATCTAACCATATCTTGCAATGAATTGGCAGTAATTACCAATCCTCAAACTCTTAAGGTAGAATGATATATCAAGAAGAAAAAGGTAATAATGTTGATTGATTCGGGTAGTACCCATAATTTCGTTAATTGTGAGATAGCCAAGGAATTGAATTGCTTCCTATATTTGGCACCAAAGTGTCAAGTGATGGTGTCAAATGGCGAAACTATAAATTTCTTGGCAAAGTGACATAATATTAATGTAACCATGGGGGAATATGTATTGAATAGTCCAATTCTTTCAATTCCAATGAGTGGTGTTGATGTTGTACTAGGAGTCCAATGTTCATGATCTTTGGGAACGATAGCTTTTAATTTTCAAAAAAAATTCTTTATTTTTTCTTAGGAAGGAAAGGAAGTTAAATTAAGGGGTGTGGTAGGGAAACCAGGAAATATAATAAGCTCTAATGGCATGACAAAGATTCTAAATAAAGAACAACAAATCATAATTTTATAGTTATTCAATAGAGGTTGAAACATAAAATAATGTATTTCTTAGTATCTCCAAAAAGTCTTGGACAATCATTCAAAGGTATTTGAGAATCTCATGGTATCCCACCTATTTTTGATCATGATCATGCTATTCATTTGATTCCACAAAGTGTTCCTCCAAACATCAGACCTTATATATATCCCTATGCCAAAATGAGCGAAATTGAACGTATGGTTGCACAAATGCTATAGGCTGGTATAATTCCATGTAGTTAAAGTTATTTCTCTACTCTAGTAGTATTGGTGCACAAGAAGGATCGATCATGGTGTATGTGTTTGTATTATAAGAAGCTCAACAATATCACTATGAAAGATAAATTTCCCATTCCTTTCATTCATGAATTGTTTGATGAATTATGTGGAGCGATTTACTTCACCAAGCTAGATCTTCATTCAAGATATCGTCAAATTATAATGAAGGTAGAAGACATTCTGAAAACATCATTTATAACTCATGAGGGTCATTATGAATTTTTATTCATGCCTTTTAGCCCTACTAATGCACCTTCCACATTTCAAGGTTTTATGAATTCCATTTTCAAACCCTTCCTTACAAAATTTGTGTTACTATTTTTTCATGATATATTAATCTACAACTAGTCTTGGAAGGATCATGTTCAACATGTTGAAAGGGTGCTCAAACTATTAGAGGAGAAAAATTATATGAAAAAACCTCCAAATGTTTCTTTGGAGTACATGAGGTGGAATATGTAGGTCATATTGTATCCCATGAGGGTGGAAGCTAGACCCTAACAAAATGGAAGCCATTAAAGAATGAAAAATCCCCACAAACATAAAGAATCTTTGAGGATTTCTCAAGTTGATAGGGTATTATCATAAGTTTATTAAGAATTATGGGATAATAACGACACCTCTAACAACATTATTGAAGAAAGATGCATTTACTTGGACTTCGGAAGAAACTAAGAACTTTGAACATCTTAAAGAGGCAATGTTCAAGCATCGATCTTAGCTACACTGGACTTCACAAAAACCTTTCATGTGGAATGTGATGTCTTAGGAAATGGAATTAGTGTCGTTTTAATACAAGAACAAAGACCCATTTATTTTGAAAGTCGTCCAATCAAAGGAAAGTATTTACACAAACTTATTAATGAGAAGGAAATGTTGGAAATGATACATGCACTAAAACAATGGTGACCTATTGACGGTGCTAGAAATCTGTCAACCAAGGGGTCTCCCTAATGCGGAACCTCAATTAGACCTCATGCCATTTGGAGTAGTAGGCCCATCCAGAATATCAAGCCAGTTTCCATGTATTCTTATAGATTTCCCTTGGGTCTAACTATCATTAAGAGAGGAACACATGGTTCTTTCAGAATGAAAGAAGGTGTGTCTGGTGAGTGTTCGGTTGTAGGTGTGTCAAATTTCTACTACAGAGGGAAGAGTAAAGTGAACCTATAAGAGAGAGGTAATAGTACCACCTAAGAATAGACCCACACAAACAAGAGGGATACATTTAACATCTAGCGAAATAGTCAATAAAAGATGCTACGGTCATTACAATAAATCAATAAGAAAGATCTTTCTAGCATCTTGCAGAATAGTCCATGGGGATGGGACAATAACACCAACCATTACAGCACATTCTCAATAAGATGAGTACTAAAATAACCAAAATAGTTCAACAACTTTAGCACAGATGAACGTAAAAATGAAATAAAAACTTTCATAGAATAGTCTTACAAATATTCATAATCCATGCATGGAGAACGTGTCGACCATGAAGGATTCTTTTATTAAGTAAAATTTCTAAGACACTTGTATACAATGAACCTAACTAGCTCTAATAGTGGAGTGCTGGAGCCACTCCTTGCTCCTCAAAAGAACTAGTTTGTCTCCTTAATATCATCGTAGGAGACTAGATGAAAATGTTCTTTTCTCATACAATGAGGGTGTATATATAACCAAGAGGTGATGCTTCACCTTCCTTGTGACTCTTTGAATACCCTCATTATTGTTTGACTTCCTATTATTTTTCAACCTTATATGACTCTTCATATTCTGAATGTCTCCTTTTGACTTCCACTTTACAATACATTTTGAATAGGTAATTACATAATCGACAATAATGATGTGGCATATGAGGACTTGTGAAAAGACATGACGTGACACTAATGACATGAACTGCATGATGATGCGATAGTGCCATGGTATCAATATTGATGCTTCTTTCTTTGTAAATTCTTAAAAATATGGTACATGTTCTTCTTCTTCCTCATCCTTATGACCTAAAGATGAGGAGTCTTCTGTGTGACCTTGATCTTCATCTTTTGTTAGAGTTCGATGTTACTTTGTCTTCTCGCATGATGATCATCTTATCTCTTAGAATCCATGTATGTCTTCTACCATGTCCTCCTTCTCCATATCCATCTTCATCATATTTCCATAGCATGATAGAGTACCTGTGTCTATAATCAACTCATGACAAGAGTATGTCAGTGTGATAAACCCTTAATCCAATATGGTGCAATATTGATCCACTGACTGAGCTAGAACCAGATGGCAGGCTGGGAAAGAGGCCCAATAACTATACAATTGCACATATCAAGTATTCAGGGGTGTAACTTGAGTCTTGAGACTACACATCTGCAGTTCAAGCTGGGCTGAGGAATAAAACCACGCAATCTGGGAGCTCAGGTGACAGGCTGAGGGGATGGGAACTAGATCAACCTATTGCACAATTGCATAGCATAGGGATTCAATGGTGAGATTGAGCCCTGAGACTGCATAGTGCATAGTTTAGGCAGGACTGGGGAGAAAAACTACATAGTTTCTAGACTCAGTAAGCTTAGCTATGGGATTTTACACTTCTTGGCAGAACTAGAAAATTATAGAAGGAAGAGGAGGTTTGGGTATTGCATAATTGTGTAGCTCAGGAGCTCAGTGGGTGAGCTTGATGCTAGAGATTATATAGTGCATAGTTGAGGCTAGACTGGGAAGATGAATTATAGAATTATGTTAGCCAAGGTCAGTCTTGAGCACTAGAACTGCATAGTGCAACAGTCCTATGAAGCAGGAGATATGAATTTTATAGTGTCAATGGATAGGGATTCAAATCGAGAGTTGGAATTGTGTAGTGCATAGTTGAAGATGACCAGATGAGGCTAGGTTGCTAGGGAATTTCAGAAAATTAGCTAAGTGTGGGACTGAAGAGACTGATGTGAACAATGATATGAGTTGACTGTGATCAGACACTTGTAACACTATGAGAAAAAAACAACATAGCTCATCTGGAACACGTCAAAAAAATATTTCCCTCGGTGTTACAACTCTGTGATGACTTTACGACAAGTATGACACTAAACGTACACTTTGTGATGACCATGACGATACTTGTGCGACAGTGCTTAAAACTTTTGGAATGAGTGTGACTAGTGGTTACATGGTTATAGAAACTCATTAACACAAAGATAACACCTTGAAACCACTAAAACAAGCATAAATACATCGTGCGACAACTAACATGCGAAAATACGCCATTTTCTAAAGTGCGAACAACTCCTGTGATATGTGGACAACAGTGAAAGTAACACATGCCACAGAAAATATAACATGAAAATGACACTAATTAAAGTGAACAAAAGTGAAAGTGGCAATCAAAAACATAAAAATGGCACTCATGAAAACAAAGGTGCACGAAGGTGAGAGTTTAGAAAACTCACCGAAATGGAAGTACGAATGCATCTAGAATGTGAAAAATTGTTGTTATCAGTGTGCACTAACTATCGACATGGATTGAAAATCACATAGGGATAGTCTTGATAGAATGTGTTATGCGTGTCCAACCTTGAATAAAATAATGCGGTAATGAACTTGTTGTAGACTGAGCATGTGTCAGAAAGTGACTTCGAAACTTTCAATCCAAGAAGGGAGATTAAAGCATCAGTTGACCAAGAAGTGATTATAGAATGAATTATTGGAAGATCTAGAGTAGCCTCCAAAATTTTAGTGTACGCAAAATTTTTAGGGTGTTTTTTGTAGCAACAACACTTGGCGAAACATTGGTGTAACTCCAACTTCTCTGCATTGGTCAATTATTTCATCCAGTTTCTAATTCTTCAATTAGTATTGATTCATAATTGAGATTACCATGGCTTCCCCACTTACCCCATGCATAAAAACAATCCCCTTCATTATTTTACTCAGTTAAACACAAACATAAGATCAACTATCACAAAATGTTCTGAATTAGGATAACGTAGTGAAGTTCATGAGATTTATATTTTCAGAGTATAGTTTTTCATATATGGTGTTTCTCCTCTACTAGTAGGCCTGGGCAATACCTTGATGGATTCAAATCAGAGATACAAACATTTCTTTACTCCTAGGGAGCCTTGAAAGTACCCTAGTGGAGTTTCTTGCTTCACCTCTCTTTTTTGGATGTTGATAAATATAGGGCATTCAATGTTAAAAATTTCTCTGCTTGATAATTTCTTGTGGTATGTTCTTACTTATTAACTTATGATCTTTCTTTGTTGTCTTATTAGTTTTTTCTTTTCATCGAGACAATTATCAATAAATAAAGACAACTAACACAATATATAGGCTTCTCTAGCCACAGCCAAAACCTCTCACCTCTTGAGAGGAAAACTTGATAAAAATTTTCTTCTAGATCTTCAATTGATAAGTACCAAGACCATGATTTGGACCCTTGACTATAGTATCCTTCCAAAAACCTTATCACCCATCTTGATGTTTTTCCTCTTCCTTATTTTTCCTTTCCTCCTAGAGAAACTTAGTCTCTATCTCTTATACAACACCTTCATAACTTCCCTAGAGAATCTTGGTCTCTAGGTCTTCTATAGAGAACCTCAGTTGCTACTTTGATCACTTAGTACAGTCTCTCTCTTACTACCCGAAAATAATTTCACTACCTTGAGTTTTCACTACCCAAAAAAATATATTGCCCAAACTTCACACTTTCGAGAAGAATATTTGCTATACCCAGAAGATGATGTCTAGAAGAATCTTCACACTTCTCTTTTTCTTCTCCTTCTTCACTCCCCATTAGCCCTCTTCTTGGTGACTTTCTTTTGCTTTCTTTTCTCACTTTTCTAGTTAATTATTGTCTAAATTGTTTGTCTACAAATGAGGTTGAGTATGGATATATATACCCTTATTCACTGCCCTTTAGGCCAACATGATAGCGGGAGTTTAGGCTGACTTCATCTTGCAGTTTCTTCATAGTTTGTAAGCCAACTTGAAGGGGTTTGGTGACAAGTTCTTGGAGGATACCTTACATAGACAATATTGACCTATTACAAAGTGTAATGCAGCTTCATTTACATGACAATGACTCTTTTATGTCTAGATGAATAAACCCTAAAGACTCTCAATGGGAGTCTTGACTCAAAAACAAAATCCCTTGCTCATGAAACCCATGAAGCAAGTCATCATAATAATTACATTTTTCTTAATTACATCTCTTTACATAAAATCATAATTACATGTCATTATGAAGACCAAACCTAGTTACACTTTTCAACACTCCCTCTTAACTAGGGAGGTATTCATAATGGTACCTTGGACAATCTCAATATGAATAATATCTCATAATAAGAATTCAGATTTGTAACTCATTTGTATAGCATCATACCAACCAACATTTATATAGCAAGGCCTTGACTAACAACTCAATCATCCACAAAATCGGAGAAACTTTTTGGTGAGACCAATAATTTATAGACATACTCATCATTGTCTCTCTTAGAACATACCTCACCCAGGTTCTCTCTAGATATGCTCCACAAGGACTATTATTTTCTTGGACTCCCCATTCCACAAAAGAATATATGTCCTCCATGACTACTCTTTCTTGAAATTCCTTATCACATCACACAAGAGCATTAGATGCCAAATGATTACACAATCCTCCATTATGTCTTCTTAGGTGAAGCACATAACATGTCTATCACTCCTTCTTATACGAGAAGGTTTTATTCAGTTAAAGGAATGTACTCATTCCTATCATAGAGGAATGTACCTAAGCTTCTGAGTTTCTTCCAAGTAAGAAACGTTTTCTCATGCTCCCTCTTAACTAGGGACCTATAGCAGCTCTTCATGTGGAGATCCTAAAATAATCAACTGCAAGAAAAGCTCCTTTCTTCGATGTCATGAATTTATTCTACAGTAAGGAGTCTTCATCCTTCAGAAACTCCTATATATAGGGCATATATCATTTATCACTTTTGTTCATGAGTCAGTCATGCCTTCAACTCATTAAAAAGTGAAATATCATACTTTTCATCTGCCTTTTCTTCATGTCATTCTTCTTTGATGCCATATTTCCGACAGGGACATTATATCCTTCTATATGGTCTGTTTGGAAGTCATTCACATATATTCCCTTTAACAGTCCTAGATAAGCCCATCGATATGTTAGTTCAAAAGTAATCAATGGACACTTTAAATTAGTGTTTCCTTTGTGATGATATTTCATCGTGACATCTTCTTGTAAATATCGGCATCCTACATGCAGATTGAGACATGTCCCACAAATATTTAGTGTCAAGTGTATCAATATTTTTCTGACTTCCATCAGAGTCTTTACATCCTTCCAGGAGATATTTGAGTCACATATTCTTTAGACTTCAGATGTTGAATGTCTTCTACCATCATTGTATATTATCATGATCTCTTCCTATCTTTTCACACACTTCATTCCTAGGAGCTTCCAATCAGAGTTCCTTGATTGTAGTCAGCTTCCTCATGTTGCATATATATGTTGATTTCATCTAGAGTGACTTTTGCAATTCTTTGGAGGAGGAGATTCTTTCTTCTCTTGATCAGATTTCCCAGGATAGTGATCCATAGTAACCATATGACATGACTTTTTACCATAATCTATGTGAGCATACATACCTCATCTTTCTTTCAGTCATCCAGACTTCTTGTAGTAGCTTTATTCAAAAGGACTTTATCTTGATTTCTTTTTGTGTCATCATACCATCATCCTTTGAATCCCACAAGTTGGAATACCTGATGAAAACCTTTTGCTTCCTTTCTTTATCGGTGAATCCTTTGATGAGAATTATGTCAAAGGAACTCAAGGATGTTTCATATCCTCATTCGGCAGATGTTTTCTTCTATGATGATCCCAGATGATGATGACCTCTACTTCTATAAGTATTAATGAGGTTTCCTAAGAGCTTCTTATTTTTGAAATCAGTAGGATTTGTACCAGACATACTTTCTTCTTCCCATGCCATGAGCTCTTATCTCTAATTATTTTATTACGATGCTTATTTCTAATGCATCCTATCTACTTTACATTTATTCCTATCTATAACTTACAAGTGAAAGAAACCTTCTAATGAAGAAGATCATCTTAGCCATCTTTTATCTTCTTCCTTCTTACACTTCTTTATATTAGGTTCTTTTACTTCCTTAGTAGAATAGTATTCTTCCATGTCCCTTTTGTGATTAGGATAGTTTTTTTTCTAGTGTCCAAAAATGTGACAACCATAACATCTTAATTTAGCCATGTTCTTCTTTTTCTTCTTTAGAGTACTGAACTTTCCAAATCTTTATTTTCATATTAGCACTAATTGTTTCCTTCTTTCTAATATTTCTTCATTTTTATTCTTCATCCTATCTCCTTCTTCCTTGCAGAGAGACCATAATATGATGAATGGAATAACTTCATCTTCCTTAGTGGAAATAAGGTTACCTTGTTCATTAGTTAATGCATTTAGAATATCAGAGAGTATTTCGTTATCCGATACTCTGTCTCCCAGATCCTTCATTTTTTATTTTATTTGAGATTCCTTAGAGAGGTATGATGATATCCCCTCACCCTTTGATACTTTCAACTTATGAAGTTCAGATCTAAGTGTTAAGATATTTTCTACCATTCTTCTAGAGAAAAGTTCATCCAGCTTATCATATATTTCTTTAGATGTTTCTAGCTTTTCTATATAGGAAATAAGTAAATATTTGATGGACTCCTTGAGTATATGTTGAGCCTTGATATCATTGTCCATGTATTCAAATGATTCTATTTCTTTGGATGGCTTGGAGACGTTGCTGTGAACATGATCAATGAATTCATTTACTTTGAGGAAAATCTCTATCTATCTTTTCAAAACAAGGAAGTTTGATACCACAACCATATGTTGATATTCCTTAAAACATGAAGACATTTTCCTAGATTGTATTATAATAAGAGGTACCTACTTGTGAAGATAAAATATTCAACTTTGATGATGAACTTGTTGCTTCTTGCTTCAAATATTTTGGAGAGGGAGGAATTCCTTCCATGATATCTTTAATTCAAGAAAGGATTGAAATTTTATTCAATATTCCTTAGATTTTAAGGGATTCCACTTCATTTGATGATGTGATGATATATGAAACACTTCTAATAGTGTATTTGCTTCCCTCTTGAATATGATTTCAAGATTCTTGCTTTCGATCTAGGGTTTTGTCTTGATAAGGATCTAGATCTCCTTCTTGATAACCTTCGAGTTATTGTGATTCGTTATTTCAAGATTGATTCTTGTGTGTCAACTTGCTTTGTCTGCCCCTTCTTGTCTTCAACACCTTAGCTCTAATACCATGTTGATAAATCTAGGGCATTCAATGTTAACAATTTCTTTGCTCGAAAATCGCTTGTGATATTTTTTTACTTGTTAACTTATGATATTTATTTGTTATCTTCTTAGTGTGTCATTTTCATCAAGACAATTATCAATAAATAAAGACAAGCGACATATTATATAGGCTTCTCCAGCCAAGGCCAAAACATCTCACCTGTTGTGAGGAAAACCTGATAAAATTCCTCTTCTAGATCTTCAATTGACAAGTACCAAGACCATGATGACAACCCTTGACTATAGTATCCCTCCAACAACCTTGTCACTTACCTTGATGTTCTACCTCTTCCTTCTTTTTCCTTTCCTCCTAGAAAGTTCAGTCTCTGTCTCTTATACTGCAACTTCACAACTTACCTAGAGAATTGCGGTCTCTATGTGTTCTAGAGAGAACCTCAGTCTCTACTTTGATCACTTAGTAGAGTCTCTCTCTTACTACCCCAGAAGAATTTCATTACCTTAAATTTGCACTGCCAAAAATTCACACTTCCCATAAGAATCTTCGCTATACCTAGAAGATGATGTCCAGAAGAATCTTTGCACATCTCTTTTGCTTCTCTTTCTTTTCTCTCCTTTTAGCCCTCTTCTTGGTGACTTTATTCTGCTTCCTTTTCACACTTATTCAGTGAATGCTTGTCAAAATTGTGTCTCCAAATGACACCAGTTAGAGCTATATATACCCTTCTTCATTACCCTTTAGGCTAACTTGATAGCTAGAGTTTAGGCGCACTTCATCTTGCAATTTCTTCATAGTTTGTAGGCTGACTTGAAGGGATTTGGTGACAATTTCTTGACGGATACTTTACATAGACAATATTGACCTGTTGAAAAGTGTAACATGACTTCATTTACATGGAAATGACTCTTTTATGTCTAGATGAATAAACGATAAAGACTCTCAACATTAGCCTTGAGTCAAAAACAAAATCCCTTTCTCATGAAACCCATGAACAAAGTCAACATCCTAATTACATTTTTCTTATTTACATCTCTTTACATAAAATCATAATTACATGTCATTATGAAGGCCGAACCTAGTTACACTTTTCAACACTGGAAGCCTTTCTCTTCTTTTGGCTTTATTTAATATTTATATATGATTGTGCATTGACACTTACTTATTTCATGGGCAGAAGAGGGAGACCGACTTATTGAGAGAAGGAGAAGTTGTCCCTTGAGAGAAACATATATAAGACCTCTGATATTGGTTTTCTCATTTATATTTTTCCCTTGTACTTCTCTAATTTATTGGATCGACTTAAAAAAAATGAAACATAAAACCCTACTATGGGCATGTGGTTTCCAGAATAGACATGGAGGTCATGGTTTGACACAAGGCTTTCTTAATGCAAGGATCATTTTTTCCATCGAAACATCATCGACCAAAATATGTAACCTAGACAAGGAAGAAGGATAGAGAGCTAGCCAAATGTTGCAGTTTTACAAAGTCCTTTTCTATTTTGCCACATTCCGTTTGAGACAACAGAGTGTATTCATGCACGGTCTCACAAAAAAAAGGAAATACAACACAACAAGGAAACAAAAACAGAAGACAAGATAGAAAATGGCTAAAGCAGAACCATGATGTGAAACCAAAACCAAAAAACACAAGATAAACTACAGGAAATGAATTCATGATGGATGTGTAGGTAAACCAAAATGCAACTAAACCTACTCTTAACATAACTAGCTAGAAGTTTGGGTTCACATTTAATGGAATTTCTAATGTAGCCACCATAATTGTTCCCGAACTGCAACAAAAAATATGTGATTGATTAAAAGAAATATAAAACAATGTGCAATAGAAAAGCTAAGGACATAAATAGCTTTCACAAAAAATGAAGACCTTGTGTGTCAACATAAAGATAGGCCATAGCCACTACTTGTAACCAATTTATATTTTTACCTTTTTTCTGAGAAAAATCATTCAACAAACCTCAGAAACTTCTCACAAATGTGTCTTCATCTGTACCGAAATCTTTAGCAAGTGTGAGGAAAGATATAAAATTCTTACTTGCGATAAATCTTTCCAGGTAAGATTATTCCAACCATTGATGATTGGTTCGTACAATTCATGACAATCCTCTTGAAAACCCTGAAATCTTTGAAAATATTTTTCAATCAGAGGCACAATATTATGATGAGAATATGGTGAGGGAAAATGAATTTGATCATATTCAATAAGCATGTCAAGATAGTGAGGGCTTGACATAACCTTCTGCTAGTGTGGAAGTTCCTCAAATGCTTGACAAGTACTTGGATAGAGAGATGTTAAACCATAAAAATAAAAGGTTGTAAAATTACTAACATAAGATGGGTTGATTGGAAAATAGTAAGTTAAATGACATTCATAAGAAAAATAAAAAATAAAAAAAATGACCCTCATATAGGCTAATTAAAACTTCAGATTCCCAGTTTGTAATTACCAAAGATAAATCAATTTTAACAGTATTGCAAATACTTTGCATAATAGAATCATATTCCTCATGTGAAGAGGGTAACAAACCATTTTCTTGTAACTCGTTACTGGCACTACAATAATATCATAATTATCAAAATGAGTAAAAAGGAATGTTAGTATAAGAAACACATGAAGCCAATCATCATAAAACAAGAAGAAGAATTTGATTCATCAAATAATCCACGCAAACACTCAAGAGGATTTCAGGTGCAATGAAGAAAAAGATTAGCATAAAAATATTCACAAGAAGGATGAGGAGATAATTGTTTTCAAATGAGCGTGACAGGTATGACTCCTTTGGCCAAATATAATCTTCAGAATAATCAACATCACTATTTTGTGATTCTAAGAGAGATATACATTCAACACCCGAGTTTGATATAGGATACTTTCATGAAGATGAATCGTTTGAAATAGAAACTTGAATCCAATCAGAAATCAAATCTGGAAAGTTCGATAGATGACATCTGAAATACCAAATATATTTCAGGAAAGAATTTACATCGGGTGAAACCATGCAGAAGGAAGATTTTTGCGAGGAAAACCAAACATGACTTAGTTGGGGGGTCTTCCCAGAGTTGCAAGATCCTGACATAACCATCAATGGAATTTGAAGCACCTCAACTCCCGAGAAAGTCCCGGGACTTTCAAGGATTGTAAAATTGCATTCCAGAGATTGAACCATATCATGCATGGTGTGAGGATAGATTCTTTCACTGATTATGATGAGATCAATATTAACTAGGTGGGCACCATCTCAATCAATGGTTTAATTAAATTTTACAATTTCAATAACTAGATTACTCATAACTTGTCCTGATGATGAACCACACTAGTTGGTTTGAAACGCGTCGACAAATGGTTTTCCATGTGATTTACGCCGAAAAATCTATCAAAAACTTGATATGGATCACAGAAGCCTGAACTCTATAATAGATTACTCATGTTGAAAGATTTGTTTGATTGAAAATATGAAGATACATGAATCAAAAAAATTTCATGAGAAAGTTGGTTTGGAGAGTTGTCTTCATGCAAGAAAAGAGATGATAAGGGATGGAAAGAGTACTCAATGATTTGATTGATTTTATTTTCATTATAGATAATGTCACCACCTTGTGTAAATTAAGAAGTTAACTCATTGGATGAAGAAATTGAAGAGAATGGAGTATACATGTCACAAGTAGATGCATCGTGTTACGGTCCTATAATTATTATAGGGTCACTTGACGGTGATTATTATATTTCAGATGTTGTAAATAATATTCCATATTGTAAATTATTTCCAAAAAAGGTCAAAACCTCAAGAAAAATAAAAAAATATGCTTGTAAGGCGAAATGCAGCATTAGAGGATAAATAAGTATGTTTAGATTAAATTAATCACATCATTTAAATGTGATTGAATAAAACTGTAATAAAGGCCATGGTACTATAGTTTGATTTATTTGTAAGGTTGAAAATCACAAAAAGGGATTTTGTCACATGTGGTTAAACGGTTGCAGCTTTCCTGCTCCTCGATCCTCTCGCTACATAGATTAATGGCTCACAATCCTTTTCGGCCCCCCTTATTCATCCTAGATTTAGCACGAGGGGGGGGTCCAAAAAGGTGGTTTTACCCCACTGGTCCCACTCTACGTGTCTTCCCCTTTGCGTTTTGCACCCGCCCTCATGATACCGCCTACCACTCTGACCCCCCTTCAAAAACTACTTACCACCTTCCTACTTACCAATCTCCTTTCCAACCATATTTCCCATGCAATCCTAGTGATGTTATCCTCCATTCCCTGACTTCCATGTCACCTCCCACATCCACGTCATTCATATGTCTCATGATCAATTGAAACTATGCTTTTTCCTACACGCCACATTGATTTAAAGCATGGTTTACAAACCAATGAGGATGCATTTTCAGAAAATGAAATAGGTTTTTCTTGTAAACATCCACATTTACAAAAACCTCTCTCAATATTCTAACAACTATTATGGTTTTGGATATACAGATGAAGCTTTGCAGACATATTTTCCACATTTTCCTATTTAAGCATACTTTTCTAGAACATATCGTGGCCAATAAGAGATGACTCTTGAGAAAATGGAGGAGTTTTATGTTCCTAAGATGCAAAAGTAAAATAAACTAATTCATATTTTACATATCTATTACAGAATGAGAGATACATTTACATCTTTACAACATATTGTTTGGACTATGCAAAGTCATGTTTTAGGCATATTTTTGTAGAGAATATGGGGAACCACTGGAGCTGAAATTTTTGAAACAAAGGGAGGATTATCTCAATAACATATTTATATATGATAACCTCTCTCCCTTTTTATGCATCTATCTCAGATTGAGATATACAAAGGGATGCCTGGACCCTATTTCACAGAATTTCGGGAGGAAAATGCTCAAATACAGTTAGCCACCTCATCAACTAAGAGTTGCAACCAAATTCGAATTTCTCTTCTTTGTCAGCATAAATCCATAATGGTAGTGCCAACTAGATGCATTAGTTTTGAATGTCCTATATTTCATTTCTGTTTGTGTAAAACAGTTTAGGATATTTGTAAAAATATCTTGAGATATTTATCAAGATATTTTAGTTTAGAATTTGTATAAATACTTCATCATTTGAAGTAAGAAAGGGTTGGGATTTGTAATGAAAAGGACTACCATTATTGTAAACCTTATCATTGAGATTTACTGGCCATCTGCATCAATACAAGCAAGTTGTTTCAAGGTTATTGTGTCATACCTATTGGTGACGTGCATCTAGTGTTCTTTGTTTATCATTGTTTACCTTTCATTGTATTTCTAAAGCTTAAATAATAAACATAAGTTGTGATAAATAGGATTCGTTATCAAGAGTGCCCTATTTTAGCTTTTTTTAATTCAAAATTGTTTCCTCTGATATCAAGCTACAGAATTCTTATCTACTCTATAGCTTCAATTGAATCTATTTCTCTTCTTCCACTTTATTTCATTTAAATCTAAGAGATCCAATAGTATGCCTATCTTGCCCTGTTTCACTTAAGCTTGATACTTATGCAAATTCATCACCCCAAGCTCTTCTGACTCCATTGCCCAATGGCCTTCCCTTGTTGTTCCAACCAAACCAATTCAAAAACCAAACTGTAAGCCCAATAACTAGCCTAAAATTCCTAGTGAACAAAGCTAAATCTAATAGAGAGATCCCTCTCTGAGTTTAGGAGGGCTATATCTTAAACTCGAAAGCGGTTTTGATTTTGTCTCTGTGGTTTTTTCTTCAGCCTTAAAATTACGAAATACTGACACATCGCAAAGGGTAGAGCACAAGAGATAGTGAGATGAAGAGGAAGTTTTAGTAACGACGTCTTCTTTAGCTAAATTAGATTCTAGATCTAAAGTAAAGACGTTGTGAGAAACTGGAAGATCAAATAATGCACTTGGGCATTCATCAATGTTTACATCAACAAAATTATCACCATCAGAATTGTTGTTTCCCATTGCTAGAGATTGATCGAAAGAACTGTTTACATTTGATTCACTACTGATATTAGACGATTGAAAATCATCCAAGAATAGAAGTGCATCATCTTCACATGGATGATTTTTGAGAATAGAAGAAATATTTAAAGCATATTCACCTCCATTCTCATCTTCTTGTGTACTATGACTGCCTTGTACCTGATCGTAATTTGAACAAACAACTTAAAAATTGAGAGAGTCTGGAAAACTAGCTAGTGGAGAAGATTGACCGGGTGGATCAAAGTAGAAAGAGTCATGACATGTAGATGATAGAGGATAACATAAATCTACATCATATTGGAGGCTAGAGTTATGACTAATAACATGATGTTGCAGAATGAGGAATTTAGTCTTCACTGTGGGCTTCATGATCCCTTCTGGGATTTTCTCCATTGAATCTGAGTAATGAGAAATAAAAGAAGAATGAGAAGACGGATTAGGAATTTGATTTGTATATTTTCCAACTTTATTACCATCACAAAGAGGAATCCTCATTGAAACTGGAAAGGAGGAGGACAAAGAACAAAAGGAGCAGTAAACTCCTCCTCTAAAATTAGAGGTGTCTCATTATTTACAAGAGTTGGGGAAATAGGATAATCAGGGGGTTCAGGTTCACCATGTAAAGAGATAATAAGCAAGTTCTCAAAATCTCGTTTTAAGAAATATTAATCCATATCCTCTTTAGGAAATTCATAAAAATGGTGAAGGAATCGATCACAAAAATCCTCAACTGGTTCATTAGGCTTCATTATTAAGTGATTGATTCTTTCACAAACTTTTTTATAATTATACCTATTAAAGGCTTGAGAATCTCCCTAAGGAAATAATGAAGATAAGATATTAAAGAAGGTGGAAATGTATGGCACCATTGATTGGCACAACCTTCAATGGTGAGGAAGAAAACCACACAAGAAAACTCTTCATCATCAATTTTGTAAGATTCATAGAATTTAAGAAAATCAGAAATGTGCTTGGTTATGAATGTTCCTTCCTCACCATAAAACTTTAACTGTGACAATTGATAGAGGCTCATCGAGGATTGAAAATTCACAAATGGATAAATTATAGAGACACCCCAGGAGTAATATTTTAGGGTGAGCCATTTTACATAAGAGGTTCAAAACATCTTCAATGGTCTCATCTTGTCATCTGGCCCTCCTTCTAGCCCTAGTTGTTGATGGTGTTGGAAATCCATCAACCAAGTGGTTTCCTCGATGTGGAGTCTAAATTTGTAAGGTGAGGAGGTAACTCCTCAAATCAACTGTGTTTATTCATTAGGATTCCTCATTGCTATATACACAAGGGAGTGACTCTTGGGTTTCACCTCCCGATGACTCTTCATTTTCCCTTATTTACTATTTACATTATTTACAACTGTTCACCCAATCCCCATGATTAGGTGTCAAAATTCCCCCCCTTAATCTGAAGGGATGTTGCTGAGTCCAAGAATCATTTTGAATCTTTCAAGATTTTCTCTTCCAAGCATATTGGTGAATATTTCTGCAATCTACTCATTAGTGGAACAATAGCGTAGATGGATTGTCTTGGCATCAACATGATGTCGAATAAGATGGTATTTTATATTGATGTTCTTCGTTCGATCATGGAACTTTGGGTTCTTAGCCAACTTTATTGTAGAGGTGTTGTCAATCATGAGTGGAGTTTAATGTACTTGTTTTACCTGCAAATCTTCTAGAATTTTCATGAGCGACACAATTTCTTTTGTTTCCTCAGCTGCTGCCACATATTCTGCCTCTGTTCTAGAATATGTTGGAGCTGATTATTTGTGTGATCTCTAGGAGGCAGCTCCTGAGCCATGACTCATAGCATAACTAGAAGTAGATACCCCAGTTTCTTTGTCTCCATTGAAGTCTAAATTAGAGTATCGAATCAAGCTGAAGTTGCCAACCTGTGTATACTTGAGTCAAAAGTCTTGAGTTCCCTTCAAGTACTTTAGAACTCTTTTTTCAATAGACCAATGTCCCTCAAAAGGATTTTTCATAAACTTGGATTGGATTCCAATATAAAATGAAATGTTTGGTCTTGTAGTAGCCAAGTAGTTGAGACTTCCTACATGTTGTCTATACTTTGTTGCATCCTCAAATTATTTTCGTTCAATGGATGTGAGCTTTAAGTTTTGTTCCAATGGATTAGTCAGAGGATTGCACTCAACCATGCCAAACCTGTTCAAAAGATCTCTAATGTACATCTTTTGGGAGAGGAATATAGACTTTGGATGTTTTGTTACTTCAATACCAAGATAGTATTGAACACAACCCAAGTCAGTCAGTTCAAAACCATTCCTCAATTCCTTCTTTATGGATGCAATGTAGCTCTCATTGTACCCTCTCATCAAAATATCATCTACATATACCAAAAGATATACAACTATTTTTCCAACTTTCTTGACAAACAAAGTTGCATCATCAAGATCATAATGTTTGAAGTTGAGTTTCAGAAGATGCTCAGTTAACTTTTCATACCAGGCTCGCGGTGCTTGCTTGAGGCCATACAAGTATTTCAAAAGTTTGCATACTTTATGTTCATGTCCTTTCACAACAAATCCTTCAGGCTAGGACATAAAAACATTTCTTTTAGATCTTCATTCAAGAAAGCAGTTTTTACATCCATTTGATGGACTTTCCAACCATTCTGAGCTGCTAAGGCAAAGAGTGTCTAGATGGTAGCCCATTTTATTGTGGGGGTTGTTGGGATAGGGTCCCTAGGGTAAGTTTTGGGGTTAGTTAACCCAATTTTTGTAAAATATTTGTAAAAAGATGTAAATTCTCCACCAAATGTGGAGGCGGAGTGCGCAGCTGGATAGGAGTCAAAGGGGTTTAGCCCCTTGTTCTATATGTAAATATGTTGGGTTTGAGACTCACCCATGGTCTGCAGACCATGGTATTGTATTGAATAATGCTATATATTTGAGTCATAGAAGAGTCAAGATAGAGATTGTTTGGGACAAGTTCTAAGGCAGGAAGGCTCTACATCCTATACTTAGCTAAAAGGGGAAGGCTCATGCAGTTGAGTGCACAAGAGGGCTTGGTAAGTTTGCAACTGAGTGCGTGGACCCCTACCACTGAGTGCACAGGGAGGAAGAGCCTGTAATCTGAATGTTGAAGATGCATAAAGACTGATTTTGAAGAATTATCTTGCAATCTAAGCGTTATTGTTGATTCTGTTTATGTTATGATCTTTCACTTTATGATATGTTTTCTATGGAATAATGAATAAATGTTGTGTGAAACTACTGAATCTATCTTATTTGTGCATGACTTAAGTAATTATCTATTTTCTCCAAGATAAGGGTTATTTCTATTATGATTTCGAATGAATAGGATAGATCTTAGTGAAGGAAGATCTAGGGTTATTGATTAATTTGTGGAAGTGGATAATTCTCCTATATAGGGTCTTTAAAGACTGATTGTAGACCTTCTTGAAGGTATAGAAGCCATTTTTCTCAAGTTACTGTATCGGACCATAGAAGACTATTGATCTGGGCAAAGGCAGATCTAAGCTATAAAATCTTAAGATTGCTTATCACATTGTATCTTGATGTAGAAACCTGGTTCCATCATCCCCCAATACTGCTTCAGGTGAGACTACGACCTATTTTATGCATGTTGTTGTCGAAAGGGCCAACTTTTATGGTTTTTTTGGTTGGTCCAAACAACTCTGAACCTGGGTGAAGCCCCCTTAAGCTAACAAATGATTCCATTGTATTATAGTTGGTTATTTTAGTTCAGGATCAGAGAGGAACACATCGTCATAGTCATAAGTGGGTTTAAGGTCAATAATGAACATATGTTCGCGGAAAAAGCTCAAGCACTGAGGGAAAAGGAGGAGTTGCAGACACGAACTGAAAGCCTGGAGACAACGATAGAGCATGCCTGCAAGACAATGCAAAAATTGAACATCCGAGAGGATGTCGTAGCTACAACAAAAGTAAGGAAAATGATTGTTGTGGTATGTGTATCAAAGCACGAGATTGGCAGGGTTACTTTTGATTTCCAAATGAAGATATCAGAGTTGTAGTTGAAGTTGCAGCCAATGACTCTGCCAGAGGTTCGAAAGCAACAAAGAGCAACAATGAGGGAGAATATGAACAATTGGATACCATAGTCACAAAATGTGCAATGATGTTTGACCAAGAAATGGACTTGTGGACAAACTTGTAGGAGGATCTGAACTTGCAGAGGCTGAACATAGATGTCAGGGAGACACATCACCAGTATGATGAGGTCTAAGTGACTGCATGCCTTTGGTGCCAATGCAATGCCCCGTGAAGTTATAGGAGGGCAAGCAGCTGCAAGAACAGACAAAAGAATTACAGAGAAAAGAGGCTCTTCTAAAGGCCATATTACAACCATGGATAGAGGAAGCTTGCCAACTTACTCTGTCACCACAAGAAAAGCTAAAGGTGCTACATTAGACACAAAGGACAATGCACCTAGTAGTTAGGAAAAATTTGAGGGGTTAATATTCGCAGGTGGGCTAATTTTCCATGTTTCTTCCAAAAAAAGATTCGCCAATATCCATTTTTTTAAAATTGATTATAAAATGATTTTACCTTAAAAATAGCCAAAATTTTATATATACTAATATAAAATAATTAAAAACTTAAATATTTTTATAAAAATATCATCAATTTTTTTACAATTTACATATTGGTTACTAGTAACATTTGCCAAGGTTTCTAAACTTGAAGATAAACTTCAGTCCTTAAAATTTTCCCTTCTAGCAGTGGAAGGCCTGACAATAGAGAAGTTGGTAGAAGAAGCGTAACAGGCCGTGACACAGAGCACTGCTGAAGTTGCAGTATTACAGATCGAACTAGGTGGCCTCCGCAGCAAGATCATGGTGGTAGCTTGTTGGGGGCTAGTTGGGATATGATCCCTAGGGTCAGTTTTGGGGTCAGTTAACCCAATTTTTGTAAAAGTTTTGTAAAAATTTGTAAAGACTCCATGAAATGTGGATGCGGAGCATGCGACTAGATCAGAGCCAAAGGGCTTTAGCCCCTTATTTGATAAGTAAATAGGTCAGGTTTGAGGACCATGGCATTATATTGAGGAATACTATATATTTGAGTCATAACAAGTCTAGAAGAGGTAACTAATAGTAGTTTATAATTGAGAGTCAAGATATAGATTGTTTGGGACAAGTGCTAAGGTAGGAAGGCTCTTCTTCCTGTACTTAAGAGAAAGGAGAAGGCTCCTGCAGCTAAGTGCGCATGGTGGAAGAGTCTGTAATTTGAATGTTGAAGATGGATAAAGACTGATTTTGAAGAACTATCTTGCAATCACAACATTATTGATGATTCTATTTATGTTATGATATGTAGCTTTATAATATGTTTTCGATGGAATAATGAATAAATGTTGCACAAAACTACTCAATTTATCTTATTTGTGCATGACTTAAGTAATTATCTATTTTCACAAAGATAAGGGTTATTTTTGTTATGATTTTTGATGAATGCAAGGATAGATTTGCACCAAGGAAGATAAAGGGTTATTGATTAATGCACAAAGTGGATAATTTTCTTGGTTAGGTTTCACAAAGACTGATTGTAGACCTTCACAAAGGTCTAGAAGCCATTTTTCACGAGTTATAATATCGAACCATAGAATACTATCAATCTACGTGAAGGAAAATCTAAGTTACAAAAGCTTAAGACCATTTATCACACTATCTCTGGATGCAAAAACCTAGTTGTAGCATCCCCCAATACTGCTTTGGGTGAGACTACAGCCTGCACTATGCAAGTTAGTTCTGAAAGGGCCAACAGTTAGGGTTTTGTTGGTTGGCACGGACAACTTTGAACCTGGGTCAGGCCCCCTTAAGCCAATAGGGGGAAAACTCTCCTCATAATCAACCCCTTCCTTCTGTGCGAAAGCTTTTTCCATAAACCTAGATTTGTGCTTGTCAAGTGAGCCATAAGCTTTATACTTGTTCTTGTAGACCCACTTGTAGCCATTTGGTTTGGGATCGCAATGTAGGATCAACCAGCTTCCAAGTGTCATTCTTTATCAAGGCATCATACTCATTTTGAATCGCTTATTTCCATTCATCATGATAAGAAACTTCTTAGAAGGAATTTATTTCAAAATTTGTAGACAAATTTAGTTCACAATCATAAGAAACATCCATATCAACAGGTGAATCAGAATCATCTACATCACATCCATTTTTCCTAGTTGATTTTCTTGTTCCTGTCTTTGCAACCTCATCAGGATGAACACTTTAGAGTGTCTTTTCCAGCCACTTTGGGCACCTTTTGAGATGGTCCAAGATGCTCAGTTGATTGAGTTGGGACTGAATCAAGATTGAGTCTCCCAATTCTGTCAATCACATCACTCAAAGTATCATCAATGGTTGGAGTTTCATGTGGGGAGAGAGTGCTTCAGAAGAACAAACCACAGATTGATCTAGTATAGGAATCCCCATTTCAAGATGTGGAATATGGTGATCAAATTGTTGAAATGCTTTTTCATTTCCGAATCTATCCAAGCGATCAATTTTCCCCTCAATAACATTGTCATCTTTGGAAGATTCAATAAAGATTACATCTCTAGATACAACAAACTTTTTATTAACTTCGTCATAGAGACGGTATGCTTTGGAGGTATTTGAATACCCAACAAAGATATGCTTATGACTCCTTGCACCAAGTTTTTTTCTAAGTACCTTTGGTATCATGACATAACAGGTGGAACAAAAAACCCTAAGATGCTTTACCAAAGGAATGTGGCCATACCGCATTTCATAAGGAGTCTTGTTTCTAATAGCATTAGATGGACATTTATTATTTACATATACAACAAATAGAATTTCATCAGCCCAAAACATAAATTTTACATTCTTGAAAAACATCATGGAACGTACCATATTTAAGATTGTCTTGTTCATTCTTTCAGCTACTCTGTTCTATTGGAGATTATAAGGCATAGTTGTTTGATGTTTGATCCTATGTTAGTGAAAATAGTTTTCAAATTCATTTGAAGTGTATTCTTTTCCATTATCAATGGGAATAGATCCAATATGATATTGTGCATCATTTTCAATCGATGTATGAAAGTTCTTGAATGTTTGAAAATCATCAAATTTGTTCTTCAATAAATAAACCCAACACATTCTAATGTAGTCATCAATAAATGCCATCATATATTTATTTCCATTTGCAGAAGGAATAGGCTTGGACCACATAAATATTAATGAATGATTTCAACTTTTCTATGTTCTCTGGAATTCGAATCATGAAAATATTATTTTCTATGCTTTCCTAGAATGCAAGCACTGCATTGCTTAAGCTTCCTAGGAATTGTAGGGAAACCAGTAACACCATTTTTCTTCAACAAGCGAACGTTTTCATATTTCAAGTGTCCAAATATAGCATGCCATAATAGACTTGATGGAAATGTACCTTCATCATAATGAGAATTTGTGTGCACGAGTAGAGGTACCTTGCAGTTTGAGAAGCCCTTCTTCTTCTATCCCCACCATGAAAAGTGAGTGATTTGATGCTTTTCTCACCTCAAACTTGCCATCAAACACATGAATGGAGTGTCCTTGCTAGTGGATGTGGAACAAGGACAACAAGTTTCTCCTCAACTGTAGGAGATATAAAACATCATGTAGAAGAAAGTCTGGAAGACCAGGAAGTTTGTGCCTGATTGTGCCAAGCCCTGATGGCTTGAGTTTTGATTTGTCTACAAAGTATATTGCTCCATCAAGATTGTCAGTAAATTCTTAAAAAAATCTCTTCTAAAAGTCATCTCGTAAGATCCTCCTAAATCAAGCAACCAATAATTTTTCCAAGAAGCAAGTGAAGCATTAAACAAATCTTCATTTACTCCAATATTACAATGTGCCACAACATAGTCAGCGGATTCAGGTGCCTTACCTTTCTCTTTGTCATTGGTTTTACCTTTGGTTTGATTTATTTCCTACTCAATTCTTTCCTAGGGAAACTTTCATGTGGATGCATCATGTGATCCATCTCTACGGCAACATATGCAATGCAAATTAGACTTTTCTCCTTAAGAGAGTTTGCCCCCCACCTCTAAATTTCTTCTTCCTCTTCCTCTGCGACCACCTCTTCCTCTGAAAGAATCTTGAGCATCATTCTTCTCTCTATGTGCAAGACATACAACTTCATTAGAAGACTGAGGAGTTGTCTTTTTCCAAAAAAAATTCTCTCTCTCATCAAATTTATTCACAAGCGATTCAAAGGTTATTTCTTTGAGGTTTCCATTTTCTTGCAATGACCCAAGATAATTTGAACAAGTGGGATAATGTGCCTTGGCGAAATATATCATAGGAATGTCTAGTTCAACATTAGTGACTTTGATATCATGCATAATAGATTTTACATCTGATGCAAGAGCAAGAGGATCATCATTTTGTAATTCAAGGCTGAACAATTCAATCATCAGTTGGACAACTTTAAGCACAAAGTGTGAGTCATAGAGTTCCTTCAGTTATTGTAAAGCTTCAAAAGCATTCAAAAATGGTGAAATATGGAAACTCACCTCTTCATTTACAAATTATACAATCAAAGCATAGGCCTTGTTGTTATTGTTTTCCCAAATGGCAAATTCCTTATTTGAGATAGGCTTTACTGGTTCATTGTCTCATTCTCCAACACAAACTCCTTTCCACAACTGATTAAAAATGAGAGTGTGTTTGATATTCCGTAGCCATTTTGGACATTTCTCTTTTCTGATGAGAACCACTCCAACTATAGAGATCGATGAATGCATTTAAATGTGTATTATGTAGAAAGGAAACATTCTCTTCTATTGGGAAAAATTTTCACTTCTTGTGTAAAAGCAATTGCATTGTAGTAGGAATACTATGAAAATATAATTCTGATATCTATATATCAAAGGTTAGTTTAGGGAAAGGATTATATGGGAATTGGAGAATATAGGGGAGGTACTATTTAGAGGAGGGTCAACGTATTGACCGAGCAGTGGTATGGGAAGGGAATTAAAATTCGGGAAGGATTTAATACCAATTTAATACAGTGCACAAAGGTGGTTTAATACAGAGAAATGGAAGGAGGGGAAATTGTATGGACAGGGTTGAATGGAGTGAACCGGGAGTGAGTGACAATGGTATATGTTGAGACAGAGGTATATGCTGAGGTACTAACTGTGATATCAATGGAGGTACAATATATATTTGTATGGGAGAGCAGATGGAGGACTATTGAAGGGTGTGACTATTGAAGGGCAGAGGCCATGTATGGCACTTGTAATGAAGGGTGCAAGGCTGAGGTGATGAGCATAAAGTTTGTTTTAAACCACCGCGTAATAAAATTACGCTATACACAACACAATTAGGATTAGACCTATATAGAACAAGTTATCATAGTCATGGTAGCATAGCTAGGAAGCTACCACACACCAAAAACCTTTGGCTTCAATGTACCAACCATAGTATGCCATTCGACGCAGAAAAAAAATCCTCAATTCAAAAAATCGACTCATCAACAGTTAGAATATAATGCATAAAACTTGGTAGGGATATGTTAATCTGCAATGTAGAATAGAGACAGGAAAAAGCTACAAGAGTAGGAAGCAAGCCAAAAATTGTGGTTGGGACCTACGCTCTGGTACCATGTTAGGCAAGGAGGCAACTCCTCAAATCAACTATATTTATTCATTAGGATTCCTCATTGTTATATACACAGGGGAGTGACACTTGCATTTCACCTCCCAATCACTCTTCATTTTCTGTTATTTACTATTTACATCATTTACGAGTGTTCACCGAATCCCCATGATTAGTTGCCAATAGAATTATACCTCACACCATTTGGAGTAGGATCCCCATTTAGAATATTAGCCAGGTTTCTATGCATTCTTATATATTTTCCTTAGCTCTAACTATCATCAAGAGTGGAATTTGTGGTGCCTTCAGAAAGAAAGAAGGTGTGCCTGGTAAGTGTTTGGTTGTAATTGTGTCAAAGTTCTTCTACTACAATGGGATAGAGTAAAGTGAACCTCTAAAAGAGAGGTAATAGTACCACCCAAGAAGAGACACACACAAACAATAGGGATCTCTCTAAAATCCAACAGAATAGTCCACAAAGGATGCTACAATCATTACAACAAATAAATCAACAAGATCTATCTAGAATCATGTGGAATAGTCCATGGGGATAGAAACAAATAACGAACATTACATCACATTCTCAATAAGATAAGTCCTAAAATAACCTACATACTTCAATTACCTTAGCACAAATGAACGCAAAAATGAAATACAAATATCCACATAATAGTATTACAAATATTCATAATCCATTCATGAAGAATGTGTTAGCCATGAAGGTTTGTACTATTGATTAAAAGTTCTCAAACATGTGTATATAATGAACATCACTAGTTCCAATAGTGGAGTGTCGGAGCCACTCCTTGCTCCTCAAAAGAACTAGTTTGTCTCTCTAATGCCATGTGGGAGGAGCCAAGACGAAAAATTCCTTCACTCATACAATGAGGGTGTATATATAACGAAGAGGTGATGCTTCACCTTCCTTGTGACTCTTTGAATAGCCTCATGAATGTTTTACTTCCTATGCCTTTCCGATCGTACATGAATCTTCATATTTTGAATGTGTCCTTTAGACTTCCACTTTACAATACATTCCAAATAGGTAATTACATAATCCAAAATAATGATGTAGCATATGATGACTTATGATAGGACATGATATGCCCTTGATGACATTGAACTACATGATGATGTGAAAATGCCAAGTTGTCTTTCTTGTTTCTTCTTTCTTTGTGTATTCTTGAAAGGATGGTACACATTATTCTTCTTCCTCCCCCTTATGACATGAAGATGAGGATTTTTCCATGTGATTTTGATATTCATCTTCTGTTAGAGTTCAGTGTTCCTTCATCTTCTCACCCGATGATAATCTTATCTCTTTATCTCTATATGTGTCTTTGAGCATGCCCTCCTTCTCCATATCCTTATTAATAATATTTCCATACAATTATAGAGTACCTAAATTTGTGATCCACTTATGACAAGATGATATGAGTCTGATAAACCCTTAATCTAAGATGGTACAATATTGTTCCACTGACTGAGGTAGAAACAAATGGCATGCTGGGAAAGGGGCTTAACAACTACAAAATTGTGCAAATCGGGTAGTCAGGGGTGTAGCTTGAGCCTTGATAATATGAAATCCATAGTTTAGGATGGGTTGAGGAAGAAAACTGTGCAATGAGGGAGCTCAGGGTCACAGGCTGAGTGGATGGGCACTAGATCAACCTATTGCGTAGCTTTGGAGGACAGATGAGGCCAAGTTATTGCACAATTTCATAGCTCAGGGAGTTAGTGGTGAGCTTGGGCCCTAAGACTACACAGTCCATGGTTTATGAAGGATCAGGGAGACAAACTACGTAGTTTATGGACTTAATGAGTGTAGCTGGATGGTTTTGCAATGCTTGGGAGAACTGTGTAGTTTCGAGAGGCGGATGAGGATGGGAAATTGCTTATATCAATAGCTCAAGGGATGAACTTGAGGCTAGAGATTGTGTAGTGCGTAGTTTAGGAGAGGCTAGTAAGATTAAAATGTAGAATTCTGGGAGGCAAGGTTGGGTTTGAGCACTGGAACTCCATAGTGCAGCGGTCATGAATATCAAGAACTATGCATTGCATGGCATCAAGGGAAAATGATTTATCTTGAGGGTTAAAACTACATAGTGAATAGTTGAATATGGCTCAATGATACTAGTTTGCTGGAGAATTTCTAAAAATTGGCAATGTGTGGGACCTAAGATACTAATGTGAATAGTGATATGATGTGAATATGATCACACACTTTAAACACTATGATGACACAATAACATAAATCATTGAGTACATGTTAACGACATATTTCCCTTAATGCGAAAACTCGGCGATGACTTTATGACAAGTGCAACACTAAAGGTACACTTTGTGATGACCATGATGACACTTGTGTGGTAATGCTTAAAACTTTCGGAATGAGTGTGACTAGTGTTTACATTGTTAGACAAACTCATTCACAAAAATATAACCCCTTGAAACCACCAGAAAAATCATACTTACATTGCGCGATAACTGACATGCAAAAAGTTTCCAATTGCTAAAGTGAAAATGACTTGTGTGATATGTGGATGATAGTGAAAGTAACACATTTCAAAGAAATGATAACATGAAAAAGGCACTAATTAGAGTGAAGGAAAATGAAAGTGATATCTGAAAAGATAAAAATGACACTTCCAAAAACTAAGGTGCGTGAAGTTGATAGTTTGCAAAAATCATCGAAATGGAAGTACGAACACAATTAGAATATGAGAAAGGGTCGTTGTGAGTGCACATTGACTGTTGACATGGATTGGACATTGGACAAGCACATTGTTGATGGAATGTGTTATGCTTGTTCAAGATTGGGTAAAAGAATACTCTCATGAACTTGTTGTGGACTAAGCATGTGTAAGCAGGTGACTCCGACACTTTTGATCCATGAAGGCAGCTGAAAGAATCATCTAACCAAGAAGTGACTGCGAAATGACTGCTCACAAGATCCATAGTACACTCCAAAATTTTACTGTATGCAAAATGATTGAGGGAATTCTTCAGAGCAAGAACACGATCTTACCTAATGGGAATATACTTCAATGTAAAAATAGGTCATGATAATCTTAAATACTGTTTGGAACAAAGGTTATATTTGGAGGAGTAGCAAAAATGGGTCCCAAAGATGTTGGGTTATGACTTGGAAATCATCTAGAAAAAAGGGAAGAAAAATGTTATGGCATATGCAATCTTAAGAATGGATGGGGATGTGGAAGCATTGTTTTGTTCCATTCATATTATCCAACTTGATTGGATAACGAAAGCAAGGGATGAATGGAAGAATGAAAAAGAGGTGTGGACACTCATTCAAAAGTTGCAGTAAGATCATAGTATATATGATACATTTAGCTAGAAAAATGATTCATTAATGTACAAATATCGCTTATATATTTGTAATAATTCCCAACTCAAGCAAATTCTTTTGGAATTGCAGACCTCCCCTTGAGTGAACCCAGGATTTTTAAAAACTTACCACAAGGTCAAGAAGGAATTGTTTTGGGATGGCTTTAAATATGATATTCAGAAGTTTGTGGCAGAATGTTTGGTTTACAAAGAATACAATGTTGAGACAATTAAGACCCCTTGTCTATTACAACCTTTATCCATTCCAAGTCAGTGTTGGGAGGAGGTCTCAATGGATTTTATTAGAGGTTTACCCAAGTCTAAAGATAATAGTGTCATCATGGTGGTAGTTCATAGAGTTACCAGGTATACACACTTTTGTACATTATCTCATCCTTTTAAAGCCAATACAATTGTTACTGCATTTATGGAAATAATTCAAAAGCTACATGGAAATCCAAAGATTACAATATCTAAGGAAGATTCTATTTTCATTGGAAATTTTTGGACAAAATTATTTTCTCATCTTGGTACTTAATTATCTCATAGCTCATCTTATCATCCTCAATCTAACGGGAAAACTGAAATAGTGAACAAATGTTTGGAATGATATCTTTGTCAATTTGTATCTGATAAACAAACACAATGGGTCAAGTGGTTACCTCTGGTTGAATGGTAATATAAGTCTTCCTTCCATACTGCAACAAAAATGACCCCATTTATGGAACTTTATGGATATCATCCACCATCCATACACCATCATTAAGAGAAAATTCTAAGGTTCAAGTAGTGGAAGATGACATCGAGCATCAATAACAGGTTCTCCAAATCTTAAAGGATAACCTCACTCATGTGCAAAATCGAATGAAACAATAGGAAGATCAACATCATAGTGAAATAATTTTTGATGTAGGTGACTCGGTACTTTGATGGCTACAAACATACAAACAAATGTCCCTCAAGTAGACTAAGAAGGATAGTAAATTATTACCCAAGTACTATGGTCCTTACAATGTGTTGCAAAATATTGGTACTATGGCATACAAATTGGAGCTTCCTACATCTTCCCGAGTACACCCAAAATGTGTTGAAAAATATTGGTACTATGGCATACAAATTGGAGCTTCTTGCATCTTCCTAGGTACACCTAATTTTACATGTTTCATTCTTAAAGAAGGTTATCAGTGACAACATCCCAGTTCAAACAATTTTACAATAACTTGACAAATAAGGAAAAATCATATTTGAGCTTGAAGTAGTCATGGAAACAAGAACCTAACAACTACGTAATCGATTAATTTTAGAGTATCTCATTAAGTGGAAGAACTTACCCATTGAATATTCCAAATGGGAGGATGATAATTTTATATAAAAGCATCCAAAATTACTCAAGCGTTGAGGAAAACACCTTTTTTGAAGGGGAGGGGCATGTTAAGTCCCTATAATCCTAGTGTATCCCCCTAATTGTTATTGTTATTGTATCCCCCTATTATTATTTTTGTTCCTATGTATCCCCCATGTTGTTATTGTTGTGCCCCATAGAAGCCCACTATTTTTATTTCTGTGCCCTTACATTATTATTGTTATGTAGGCTCTGCTTATACTGTGACCTCTTAGACTCCTATATATACCAAGGAGGTCCTATCATTTGTATCATCAAATAATTGTTCATTTATTTGATGTGAAGGAGGTTTCCCCATTGAAGAGGCTATTTTTCAAGTTGTTGATCTATCTTTCCTTTTATTTTGTGAGTTGGTGCATACCAGAATTCCTACCCTAATCTAGCACAACTAAGCATGCTTCTTTCTTTTTCCATCAATTTCAAGTTCATCCTTTTTGCAACTCCATTTTGTTGCGGTGTGTATGGAGTCGTCATAAATGGTGCTATACGACACTTCTTATAGGACTCTATCGGGATAGGGTCTCATGGGTAAGACTTGGGTTAGTTAACCCAAATTTTGTATACAGTTTTGTAAAAGATGTAAAGTTTCCACGATATGTGGATGCGGAGTGCATAGATGAATAAGAGTCAAAGGGGCTTAGCCCCCTATTTTGGGTAAAGTTTTGAGTCACTTTTTAGATTCACCCATGGTCCGTGGACCATGGCATTGTATTGAAAATTCTATAAATAGTTGAGTCTTCAAAGAATATTAGAAGTAAGTTGAATAGAGAATTGGGCACATTGAAGAGAGGTTTGTCTTGGGCAAGGGCTAAGGCAAGAAGGCTCTTCTTCCTGCACTTAGATAGAGAAGGGAAGGCTCTTGTAGTTGAGTGTGTAGGAGGCCTACATAGAGTCCACAACCGAGTGTGCAGACCCCTATATTTGTGTGCATAGAGTAAGAAGTGTCTGTAATCGGTAACTTGAACATCAATAAAGATAGTTTTCCAAAGAATTACTGAGTATTTCCAATTTTATTAGATTATGTTATATGTTGCCGATGAATGACATGTTTATGAAATAATGATTGAATGCTATGCGAATGTCTTGAATTTATCTTAATAATGCATGAAAATAATGCATAGCCACTTCCATGAAGTTACAAGCATTTTCTCTTATGTTTTCTAATGAATTAAGTAGATCTATGCGAACTCCAAACTAGGGTTACTTTTTGATGCATGTAAGTAGGTAAATTGACTATTTAAGGTCCACAAGGACTAATTGTGGACCTACGTGAAGGTCTGAAGACTGCTTTAACTTAGTTATAATTATGAGCCCTAGAAGTCTATCGATTTGTGTGGAACTAGATCCAAGGCACTGGAAGACATCACACTAGTCTTTGGATGCGGAAACTTGGTTCTTGCATCCCCCAATATTGTTGCGGGTGAGACTGCAGCCTACGTTAAGTGGGTTGTTGCCAAAAGGGCCAGCACTGCAGGGTTTTTTTGGTTGGTGCAACTAACTCTGAACCTGGGTTAGGACCCCCTAAGCCAACAAACTCTTCATATTCCTTCTTGTGGTACTATTCACCATTATCTATATTCAACACCTTGATATTCTTCTCTGTCTAATTTTCCACCCGATTCTACTTCACATTTACACAATGTTCGTAGAAATAAAATCCTATGATAAATTAGAAATACCTGATAACATACTATTACCATGTAGTATTCAAAGGCCATACACTCCAATATGTCCCAATATTTAATGCCTTTTCATAGTATTTTCACTAGAGACTACAATATTTTTTGCCACACTTTTAGGAACAAAAAAATTGTTGCACCTATCAATAGTAGTATTGCCCAGAAGCTTGTACAAAGTTTGGGTTTGAACACCCCTTATCAATACTCGTGATCCTTGAATCATATTATAAGTATCTTTATTCAACACTATCTTTACACCTACATCATCCATTTTTCTTACAAAAATTAGATTTTTTGCCATTCCAGGAATGTGTAGAACACTAGGAAGTGTTCTAATCCTTACACCTATCATCTTTATCTTGAGTTTTCCTCATCTTATGATTTTGATCTTATTTTCAAAAATTAGGAAGACATCACTGCGATGATACTTCTCACATTTTTAGAACCACTCCCTATGAGGATTCATGTGAAAGGATGCACTTGATCCAATAAACCATGCCTCATGATCTATGTATTGATTTGGAGAAGAAGCAAAGTACACATCCCCACATTCATTTGAGATGTTTTTCACCTCTGTTGAATGATCATCACCAGATCCCTTTCCTTTATTAGGAGTTTAGATCTACTATAGTTTTTGAAGTGCCCTTATTTTATGCATTTCCAACGTACCTTTACAAATTTTCCTAGAGATTTAGATCTCCCTCTAGATTTAGATTTCCCACTTGAGGAATTATTTCTATTTCTTGTTTCGGACCATCTTATTACCTAAAAGGCATATCCATTCTATTTCTCCATATTTTTCCATCTCATCTCCCTCAATAACAAGGATGAGACTATTTCATCAAATTTCAATGTAGTTCTATTAGTACCTATGGCAACAACCAGACTAACCCATGAGTCTAGTAGAGAAAAAAAAAAAAACGTATTCACTTATATTCATCTAAAATTTTAATATCAACATATAATAATTGAATTACCATAGTATTTAACGCATTCAAATTCTCTCTCACCAAGTCTCCATCCCTGATCCTTAGGCTATACAACTTATTATTCAAGTACAATCTATTTACCAAGGACTTAGATCAATATAAAGTCCTTAACTTGTCACATAAATATTTCATTGTATCTTCTCCTAAAACATTCCGTAATACTGAATCTGAAACACAAAATCATATTGTGCTCTTTTCCTTATGATCCAACTTATTCCAATTCTTTGTTAAAATTGTTATTGGTTTAGTACCTAGATCAACCATGATCGTATGATATTTATACTCCAATATATCCTCCAATTTTAGCTTCCACGACTCAAAATTTTGTCCATTGAATTTTTGGATCTCTATCTCTCCATTGTTTGTCATCTTCCTTCATCACAAGAATCGATCCCACATATTTACCACTGCAACATGGTCTACCATAGGCTTGAGAAAACCCCTCATCCACAAATGCATGCTGTTGAAGCAAATAATTCTCTAATACCAAATAAATGTTTTAACCTTGTACATAAATTATTTGCAAATGAATTCTTATAAAAAGGAAAATATACAATAATGAGAACATAAAATATACACAACGATGTTTCTCCTAGAACCCAAAACTAGGAAACGAATTATATACATGTCCTTATGTTCCTTTAAATTTTAGAGTGCATTATATACATGTCTAAGCATTCATAAACCCACAATCAAATAAAACCCTAGATTAGAACATAACCATAGTTCTATTGAACAAATCTATAGAATAGCATGGGAAAAAACGTCATGCCTAAAATCATGCACAAAACCATTGGTAGGTATTCCCACCATCCTTAGGAACACCCCCCATCCTTGGGTTTTCCCAACCATCCTTAGGTTTTCATAAAATAATAATAAGAGAAAAAAAAACAAATTCTAGGCATTGCCCCGAACAAACCTCCCAAACCTCCCCCTACAAACCTCCCAATATGGAGGCACTACCTCCCCCCCTGCAACCCCCCTGTTGTACCTAATGAAACATAACAACACATACGCAATAGTTTATTGGATCTGAACTAACATAACCTTGATTAGAAAAAATCAATCTTAATTCTCTTAATCCGTTAAAAGTAATGACAAATCATTAAAATTTAGCCAACTAATACCATATAAGCTTTAAATGACATTTCCTTTGAAGATAACGATGGAATATGGTAAATGGGACAATAAAGGGGTGAAATGAAGGAGGTAAATGGCTAGAAAGCAACACTTATGATAATGAGAAAAGCTTCAAAATGAAGGCCCAACTTCTCCCCACACCTTAGAGTTTACATGCCTCCATGCAAACAAAGTATTAAAATGATGTTATTTTCAAACAAAATTTAACTTTTTTTTTTGTGCTTTGATCATTTCGATTAGTGTTCTAATGTGTAGCACCAACATTTGAGTTTTCTTATTTCTTATTCTACGGTGACAACTATATGTTTATCCCTATAGTTGAATACTTTATTTTTTCAAGGTTTAATTCTCATCTTTGAAATATCAATCCAAGATGTTAAATTCATTAAGCTCTAATTTTATCCTCTTAATCTTGTTATTTTTTTTCTTTTTCAATTTTATAGAAGATGAGTCAATAGTAAAATTGAGAGTCATTAGTTTATTAACTAGCTAATCAAAGTGTATATTATAGTCAAAGTATTCAAATGTTGGTGCATTTGATTCACAAAGATCGAGCTCAAGTTTTGTAGAAGACTTGGGTTTATAGAACCAAGTTCTTGACCTCTTGGGTGCATTCTACCTCGATGAGGGTTCCTGTCTAATATCTTTCCCATGGTACAAAAAAATTTGTGTGGAAAGTTCTATTTGGGCACTCAACTTCTCAACAAATATACTATCAACATACAAATATGGAGAAGGAGGGTGAGGAAATGATTATGTGGTAACTATGAATGATATTGATGGACAAGAATCATTTTGAAACTTATGAGTGCCTCAAAATGAGACGAGGGAAAATTATAGTAAAAGGAGGTTGAATACAGATGGAAATATGCATGTATATGCTAATGATCATGAAGTAAAATAATTGTTCAAAGGGATAATGGGTAATGATATCACGATATGGACATTGTAATTTATTTTAAATGTTAAAAGGTGGCAAGGAAAACAAAGTGTAGACAGGGAGTTATATGATAATCAACATATGGAACAAGCATATAATTAGTGGTATCATATTGTCCATTGATTTAATAAAGGGAATAGTTTAATATTTATTGTTAACTCAAGTTGTTTTAGTGAGAACTGAGATTATTAATGTTGAAATTATATATAATGAAGTTTGAGAGATATAATCATACAATAGGGATCAAAAACATGATAATGATGCACTTTGATCCATACAAAATATGATCAATTTTTTGTTGTTGAGAAGGATCAAGGTTGATGTTGGTTGTGGACATTGGAACAAATAAAATTCCATTGCTGAAGTGGTGAATGATAAACATGCAATTACAAGGATGGCTAATTCATGATTTGCAATGAGAAATTTTAATGAATAATCTCAAAGTTGTTGTAAGGATTAAATACTTCCTCTTTTGAAACATATCACCTTGTTTAACTTAACAATTAGCATCCCCTTCTGCAATTGAAAACTGTAGAGAAGTAGCAAGTTATCGTTAGTGCCATGAAACCATATAGTCTTCATCAATATCTAGATTTTTGTACAATCGTTTCCATGTGAATACACTTCTTAGAGTTGAACATGGAAATAATTCATTAGATTATCAATCGTTAATGAATATTGTTAACCAATCCGACAATTCATTATTAACAAAAATGAGCATTAGGGCATCATAGTACATTATGATAGGTATGAATAAAATGTGTAGAAGTTGATTCATCTGCATAATCTATACATTGAGAGACATTGATAAATTTCCATTATTTGTAGTGAGGTGGCCTACCATTAATGTATGCAAATCTTGAGATACCTATAAAAATCTATAACCTGTATCATAGATAAAGTGTTGAATTCGATGGGAAACAATTGTTAGGGGTAAATCCTTAAGGAATATCAGGTTAAAAAGAAATTGGTTTGGAGTACCGTAAGTGAAAGAATCAACATCATCAGCCCGATGGGGGTAGGCGAGTTGGTAATCACAATGCGGTGAAGTTCGTTAGAAAGGTGGGCTCCATACTGAAGGTCACGAGTTGAAATCCCCCGGACTAGCCCAGAGCTGTGGAGAGGGGCGGACAGGGGTTATAGTGGTAGCAGTTAGAATCAACCCCATGTTACATGAGTTACGATGTTGCTCTAGTTGTTGATTCCTCTGTAATCAAAGAAAAGAAAGAATCAAACATGATCGAGAAAAACTTTATTGTGATTTTCTTTAGCAAGTAACCCAATTTTCAAGAAAAAATCATGTCTACTAATGCTAGTATCTTAGTTTTTAGAAGTTGAATTATTTTTATCTTCACTATTTACCTATTTATTTCTCTACCCTATCCTACTATACTTGAAAAAGGGAATCTCCTTAAAGTGTAGGAATACTTTGAATGTGTCCATTTTCGTAATATTATCTCAGTTAAATTCATGTCCAAATCTAAAAATTGGACCTGGATGAACATTGTGGTATGAGAGGATGGATACTCATATGAATTTGGTGACAAGAAATGTTGAAACATTTAGTGATACTATAGCCTAATGACTATTTAGAACCAAATTTCAATATTTTATTTTTCTCCTTGGCTCTGTTTGATTTTAATTCCATGAAGTTCTTCTAAATATTTCTCATCATACTCTTGAATGTTCAATGGATATAGTGATAATCATGCAAGAAATTCTTCAATCTATATTTCTAGTTTATTGTTTATCAAATAGGGTCCATTGACTCCTTGGTATCTTCCACATGTTGACAAGGATAACTAGAAGGAATTTCTATATCTTCCCCTTGTATAAAATCTTCCTGGATCTCTTGCTCCTGTAATACTTCTTGAAATGCAGATTCATCCATAGTGAATATTTTGAATGGTGGACAAGGATTCTAAAATATCATTATGGGAATATGTCCTCATTTACTCTACAAATTCTTGAGCATATTTAACTTCTTCCTACAAGTCTAGAGCTCCTACTCATAAATAGATTAGTATAAAAGGTTCATACAATAACTTGAAAATTAAATATTAATTTAAAGATCATATTGGGATGAAATTAATCACAAAAAAGGAAACATGCCACAATCCATATACCTGGAATCCTCATTCTACTAAAACCATGTTGTTACTAAGTTAATATTTCTTCATGAGTTAGTTCCCTTTCCTTGAAAACAATATCGCATAAAAGAAATAGAAGAATCAAATTTTAAATGCTCTAATCTCTTTATCACCTCCTAGGAAATATTGGGAATTTTAATTTCTTAAACTATGGACATTAAATGTACCAATACAAAGTATATCCTCTTGTTATATGTAGGCATTATATGTCTGAGATCAGGGCATTTTCCCAAGGAAGTAATAAAGATGACGTCCACCACTATAATTAACATCTACCAAAACTAGAACTTTATGATTGAATACAATATTTAATTTCTTCATAGTGTTCATGTGATCAATGTACATTGAATCAAGTAAGTGAAAATAGGGAGTGATTCAACTACAAATGAAAATAAAATTAACCACTAGAGTGTATCTTCACCAGAATTGAATGAATAGAATTAAATATTTCTGTGGTTTCACGATTGTTCACTCTCGATAAGATCACAACATTTCAAAAACCCTTTATTCAATTTGTTAAATACCAATTTAAGTGAATTCTTCTTGCAACACACAATCAAGAGAATAAGTGTTCAAATATATTTCATCCACTTGGTATAGGTTTGAGGGATGCCTTTTTGGACATAGATTACAATCTTCCATTTTAGGGTTCAAGTATTCTTGTAGTCTAAAACAAGACTTGAATTGGTGTTTCAACCATCAATGGAAATGGTGTCTATAGGGAAATAACACAAAACAACTAAAAGTAAAAATCTAATAAGACAAAGACTAAAATGATAGAATGGTTTCATTGGATAGTTGGGCTTAGGTTTGTACTTTACAGGCATTGATCATAGTCCTTTTTTTGACATGCATCAAATAATTCTATGATTCCTTGAGAAGAACTTTCATTATTCAACTTTAACACTTAACTTGTATAGGGGAATCCATTCTTGTACTTGAAAGGCATAAAAACCATTCAAGAAATTAAAAGGAAGGAATTGAAATACTACTTTATGAAGAAAAAATAAGGAACTAAATCTCTCTAATGTAACTATTATGAATAATTAATAAAAGAGTCGCCACTCAAATCAGATACGGTGCCCTTCCTAACTAACTTGCATTGCAACAAAATATACAACACAATAACTTTGTTACACCACAAATCTCAAAGAAACATCATTAATATTAAAGGAATACTACAAAAGTTCACATCATAGTCATGAATATTCTCTATGTAAAGTCTTCAAATATCCATAAACACTTTGATATCAAATTGCAATGCACATCAACACATGGTATTCATATAAGACTAAAAAAACAAATTCATAAAAAAGCTATCTACTTCATGGAAAAGCATGAATATCCCCCCATTTACATTACATTAAATTCACACATTATATGGGAGCACATGGTAAAGAATGATTGACACCCTATTATGAGAAAATACAAACTCTCCCCTCTAATTGTGACCACCCATCTTGACATTATACAACGTCTATATAGGATATGAGGAAGTATTAGAAGCGCAACCTACTCCCTATTTTACAAAGTTGTTCCAACAATTTGTGTTACTAACAAAGATGTGACATTCCACAACAAGCAAATATTTCTCATGGACCTAAGAATAACACCACTATTTTAGTGATAATAATAGTGTGGAACACAAATTCCATAGGTTAGTATAGAATGTTGGGTGATCATTTATAACTTTAAACAATATGAGATTTGTAGAATTAGTTCCATCAATTTAAAATTGATTTAAATGTGTTGGAAATGCACATTTTCACATGGTGTTGACCGTGACATTGACTGGAGGATAGTGGCTTCATGTTTTTCCCTAGGATTGAAACAAATGGAACAAAACAATATCATCAATTGTGGGAAGAAAATACATGTCGCTAAATTTGTTATATAGTAGTGTTGTATGCTTATTTTTATTTTGTGTTTTTACTAAATATTTAACCCTAAGATCGAGCCTTCTTTGTTTGAGTTAAAATTGGTCTAACCAACATTGAACCATCTCATCTCAAATTTCTTGGCACAAAATGCATGTTGTATATTTCACCTAGGATGTATGTCGATATGCTCATGAACAAGGACAATTACTTGATCTGAATAGAGGTTGCTTGGTCCAAACTAACATAGCCATTTAAACATCCATATTCTAGATCCATCGCTTAAATGTATTGATTTCAAACCTATTTTGAACCAGCTAATGTGGTTCATCTCTAGGATGATGAAGTCAATTAGTTGGTTCGAAACACATTAACAATCATTACATTTATGTGATGCATCTAGGAGACGAATATATAAATAAATCTACTCACAAAATCCTCTATTTAGATAACATAATCATCATTAGAAAAAATAAACCTTAATTCTCTGGATTGATAAAGAGAAATAGAAAATCATTAAAAATTATCAACTTAGTACCTATCATCTTAAAATGTAATTTCCCTTGAAAAAAGTAAGAGAATATGGGAGATGAGACAATAAAGGGGTAAAAGGAAGGGGGAAAATGGTTAAAAAGAGGGTTTTTTTTCTTTTATATTGAACAAGGAATGAAAATGAAGGCACAATAGTTTCCTTACCTAGGCACCCTATTGCATGAGTTTCACACCATGTCACATGAAATTGTATGTTTAGAAATCACATGACATGGGAACGCCCATGTATTGGTGGGTGACATTGGCTCACATTTCATTGCAAGGTTTTGATTGATTGGGAAATATTTGAACGAGTGCATGAATAGGAAAATCATTTGGAATGGGTCAACATGACACATCACAATGAAGGAACGAAATTCAGGGATTCATTGTGAGAGTGTGAGTTCATGTGTATTTTGGCTTGGAAAATGTAGAATGGCATTGGGAACAATGCACAATCTTTCCATGTGCATAACCAAGGATGTTAGGGAAGTTTGGGGGTCATCTAGGCACATGGACATAAAGCATGGGTCAGTTGGAGTAGGCAGCCAAGCCTATAGATAAAATAATGGTCACAATGAGTAGGTTAGCTAATATAAGAATGTAGAAGGGAAATTTATGCCATGCATTAGCTAAGTGAAAAACATAGACATAATTATTCATGGAATGCATCAATTAGATATATATTTATGGAATTTTGTTGAATAAAGGGGACACAAAAAAAAATCATGGGTCATATGCACACAACTCGACAATAGGGTAAAAAAGAGTGCACACCATAGCTTTGGAGAAAAAATGTGTGTGGCAACGAGTAGTGGATTTTTAACAAAGGGAGGCTACACTCTATTGGAGATTTAACTCCTACTTGTATTATGCATATTGAATGAGATTCCTCGTCATAAATGTAATTTCTATGCAATTTGTCTCATTATTAATTAGGACAATATGAGACATTTATTCCAACTAAAATAACTCATTTTTAGTGTTTCGTTGAGATATTTTATCAACTAATTTATTGTGCAATTAAAATAGTATTTTTATCATAGACCAGTACTTGATGTATTTATATGTGTTTAATATAATGCAAATAGTTTTTACTTTTTAATTGATTTTCTAAATTAGTATGAAATCCTGGGCTTTGGGTAACTCCCTCATGGGAGGGCCCAATATGTGTAAAAGTATATTATTTGTTTGTAAATAATTTATGTTATGTGAAAAAAAATTGTTTGAATGTGTGACCATTGTGAAGATATTTATTGTTTGTGAGATAGATGAGCAATCATGATATTCCTCTTAATTGAATAATATTTTCATTTGTCCAAAAAGAAGGAAACATTGCTACTAAAATAAGTGAGTGGGATATAGTGAGCATCTTTGTCGCCATGGACAAAGAAATTGATTTGTAGTGTTGATGTTGCTCTACCACACCTTATTTCCTTTCCTTAATGTCTTTGGGATCCCCATCATCAAGTCTTCTCTCCCTCTGGATCTTCCAACCTTTTGTTATTTCCTTTTCAATTAATTTAGGGAAATTGGATATTCCAAAAAATGATTCCTTTCACCTTGTTATAAGCAAGCCTCAATTTAATCATTTGTTCTAACAAAATCAAACCTGCATGATGTATCCCCATTTATTAGAGTTTACTTATATTGTATTACGCTTATAATGGAGCTGTGAAGCATTAAGCTAAGTGTGAACCCACTTGTGGATGGAAAATTATGTCGAGTGTGGAGATTCATGCATAAAGCAGAAGCCATTGAACTATCAAATGAATCAATCGAATATCAACACAGTTTGTATTATTAACCTGCAAGAATTTGAAGTCTCAAACTTAAAATCCTCATTGAGAAATTTCTAGACCACATGCAAACAAAAATTGTAACAGCTACAAATAATGGTAGAATGTTTGCGGATAATTCCCAACAACAAGCAAGTTGAAGAAGTTTTTCATGATTCCTTTCCAAGGAACTCACAAACAATTATGGCATCATGTAGGTTCTTGAGAGCATGCACTTAATACATAGACATTGTTTCTTGCTATGATCTATCGTTATTTAAGGCTCTTGAGCTAGGAAATATGTTAAGGCATGAAAAATACTCTCAATGAGTCGGAATAAAATTTAAAAAAATTGCATTGCACTTATGAATGGTAGTGGTTAGGGTAAATATTTCAAGGATCCATTAATTTAGTGTCAATGATCTAGGACAAGATGAGATGGAAATGCAACTGAAAATGAATCATGGTGGAAATAAGTTAATTTAGGGTGAGCTTGTCAGTATGATTATTAGATGGCTATCTATAGTTTGTTCAACAAAAAAATTACATCCTCTTGGTGGTTGTGTAGGTAAAATAGTTTTAGTAGGAAAATTGTGTTATATTTATCTTTCTAAAATGATGATGAATTTCCAAAAATGTGATGAAGAGGTCATTGTGTAAAATTAACTCTAGACACATTCAATATCTATATTCCTTACCCAGATAATTCACAAGTACAATCATTGGGACTTGTAGATGGGAGTATGTACATAGAACTACCAATGGTTCAATGATTATAAACATGGAATTGATTATAAAGAAATTTTATCTTCAAGAGATTGAGTGGAAGTAAATATCAATATGGATGGTTTTCCATTTAGTTTAGAGGTTGCGGATCTAGGGAAGGATCCCTCATTTGTTATTGAAGACATGAGAGTGGTCTACAATTGAGGTTATGGGACAATTTGTGCATGTTATTCAGTAATTTAATTTGGGAGATCTGTGATTCAAGAGTTAAGGAGTGGAGCTCAGGAATTCAATTTTCCAGCTCCACCTTTACGATGGTTAAGAGACAACTTGATGGAGTTTGCTCTACATGATTTAGAAAATGATTAGAAAAGTCAATGAAGAATTTGATAGTCAATAAGATTAAAGACAAGTACTCATTAACATAAGTTGTTGGACATTTAACTTCTACTTCTCTTATGCATATTGAATGATATTCCTCATTGTAAATGTCAATTCCATGTAAGGTTTCATTTTGTTAATTAGTTTCATTTGAGAGATTTAGTCCAACTAAAATAATTCCTATTTTAGTTTTTGTGTGATATATTTTATAAACTAATTGATTATGTGATAAAGATAATATTTCTATCATAGATCAATAATTGGTGTATTTAGATGTGTGTTTAATATAATGCAAAAATGTTTTATTGTGCAATTATTTTTCTGAATCACTCTAACCTTTTGGTTATATGTTTGGACAAGGTCTCTCATTGGTGGAAGGTTTAATTGAAGAGGGATCGAGCCATGTGAAGATTTCATTAGTTAAGTGGAATCATTTCCAGATGGTGTTTGAGATGAGGGGAAACCCAAATTTAGGCCAAATGCCGGGAGGGAAGAATAACATTAGGTCACAGTTGATTGAGATCTTGACTAAACTATTTATACAAGTTAGAGAATCCAATTTTAGGAGGTTTTATAGATGATAGGGTTGGATTGAAGTCTAACCAAATATTTTGAACAAGGAACATAGTCTTGAGATCCATTTAATGACTAAAAGTTGTAAAGGCCTAGTAGACCAAGCTAATATAAGGCACTTTATCCATTATTATATAAAATCATATTCAGGTATTAGGCTATTTAGGTAAATTGCCTATATATTGTGTATGTTGTGCCATTATGTATTGATGCACAATTGATATAAATTTTACTAAGTATATATACCAATATTGAATTAAATTAAAAGAAGTAGAGAGGCATAATCCAAGTTAAATGCAACCATAGTGGGAATACTTTCAAAAGGGAAAATATTCGTGTTACATGCTTGATGGTTGATGGTATGTCATAACCCATGCTTGTCCTCATGGGTCCATGAAAATCACACATACTTGAATGGTAAATTACTATGACTAAAAAAAAAAATTGCAGGAATTAAAGTCACTCTTTCACATATTAGATTGATACATGATGGAAATGAAAAAAAAAATCAATAGTGCTAGAAATGAAATTTTCGTAATGAAATTCAAAATTTACAGAAATAGGAAAAGCTATAACATTTTGTTGTCGTTGTGGAAACAACCATCCAAAATCTTTGCCTATGTCAATTTTGGAACCTATATTATTTATAGCTTAAAGCCCCTTAGTGTTGTCGTATGATTTGATTTGGTATTTGTGTGTTTTTCTCCTAGCGTCACATCCTCCTAAGTCAATGTTCCCTAAGAATTATCACTTAACCATTAGAATTTCTTGAGATAATTAGTCATGGATAGGTGAACTCGTGATCTTTCTTGGCTTATAAGCTTGCCTTCTCACCATGCAGACACTCTAAAAACACTCAAAATAATAGAGCCAAACAAAAGAAAGAAAAGGACTTAGAAAAAAAAAGCACAATCCAAGTTAGTTAATACATGAGCCCAACTTGAGCACACTCCTTGAAGATGAAGAAGTGTGCCCTCCTTGATCACACTCCTTCATGTTGAGCTAGTGTGGCCTACTTGAGCGCATTCCTTCATGTTGAACACATCGAATCTTCATGGGTGCATGCATAAGCCATCTTGTTGCATGTGGGAGCACTCCTAGAAAATAGGAGCCCACTTAACTTCTCTTAACTAATCCTTTCAATTGTCAACAAGTGGTGCTCATGCATGAATCAATTTTGCATGAGAAATTTTTTAAATCAACTCAGTTAATCAATATTTTGCATAATCATTGATCTAAGTAGGGTGCACAATTGGGAATCAAGACACTCTTGATAAACCAACACAAGAAGTAAGTTTTATATGTAAAATATCCTCATTTCCTTTCATGATTTCACTATCATTATTTATTTTCTTATTGTCGTTTCTTTGTTTTTCAGTTTGTTTGCTAGAGTTTATGTTCAATATTCATTTTTAAAGTGTTCATCTTCTATTTCATGAAAAAACTCTTCAAATTCTTTAGCCTTTTCATATCTCGCCATTAATGCGGCAATGCCTATATAACCTTGTGGATCTTTCTTTTTCTGATATTATCATCAAATCCTACTACTTAAACTCTTTTCTAAGCTTCCTACAGGTAGAGCACACTTCTTGAGCTCCAAGCTTGATTATCCTAAAAAAAAATTCCCTGAATGGTAAAGGTTTCATCTAGAGCACATTTCTTCACCATGAAAGACTACACCCTCCATTGAGTGCATGAGTGCATCATAAAGACACAAAGCACTTCCTTCGCCCCTTTCGAGTGCGACAATGCACCCTCGTTCCCTTTGAGCACATGGGAATATTTTGAAAGATCAAAGACTTCTCAACCCAATCCTTCATCTCTTCGGAGTGCGAAAGTGTGCCCTCCATTTCTCATTGAGTGGATGAGCAAATGGTGAAGGCTCGAAGACCCAACAGCTCAACCCTTCGACCTTTTATAGTGTGCAAGTGCACCTTAGATGGTTTTTTCCACTTTCTTGTGCACATGAGTGCACTGGAAATCCCTAAATGACCCTGTCCACCCCTTTGTTCTTTGAAAGTGCACCCTCCTATTTTTCATGCCTATTATCCTATGCATTCAAGTTATTTTCTTCTGCCATTCATACTCTTTCATGTCCCATAAAATGTGATGGTTCTTTGTACATAATTTACAAGTATTGTTGCATAAGTAGGTTTCTTTAACCTAATATTTTCATTATGAGTGTGTTTCCCCAAACAAGTGTTCATACTACAAGTATTGTCAATACATTGTCATCTGTTAGAGCCATGCTGCTATTATCGAGAAATCTAGTGTTTATTCAGAGATGCTAGTCCCACTAAGATGGGTAGCTATCTTAGAAACAAACAGATTAAAGTCACTTGTTTTTCCTTTATGAGAGAGAGATTAGAAAGAAGCGGAGAGTACCAACCTCAGTCTTTCGCCTGGCTCTTTGATTGTTTCCTTTCCCTTTTGATAGAATCTTGCCACTGCTTCCTTACTTGTCCAGCTTCAAAGAGCACCTGTAGATTCACAACAGCATAATACCATCAAAGCATAGAGATCTTTCACTGTAAACAATATAGGATCAGATATATATTGAGCATATAAATGCATATAAGAACACAATATTCAGAGATACACAAGAATATGGAGGAAAACTCAAATAGCTTTATTAGTAAAAGTCATAGAAGAGATGATTACAACCACTTGGTCTGACCGAGTGCCATCCTCCCAGCTTGAAAGCCCTCTTCACCTCATACAAAGCAAGATCACCCAACAATGTCTTCAAAGAGAAACCAGCAGCACCTCTTTGCAAATTACCAAATTCCAACCTCTGGATCTCTTGGATGAGGGATCCATTTATAGATATTTGTAGGGGGGTGAGTTAGCTTCTGGGATTTTGATTAGTGTCATCTCTTTGATAGTTCCTGGTTCCACATGGAGATTTTAGATCTCTTACTCATCCCTGTGCGAATTCAAAGAGGCAAGTGTCAAATGAGAAGTTTCTAGAAGATTCTCTGGGTTTCCACCTAGTAAGCTGGTTGTGCCATTTGTTTTCTCTCGCTCATCACACCCTATAGAAGGCTTTACAGTATGCATTGCACTTTTTGCATGTGGCAGTGAGATGCATCACACCTTTAGCACTGGGCAATCTGTATGGTCCTGCTTTGACTAGTTTTGAGTAGCTTTTCATGGAGAGCTTTTGGGAGATGATGTAATTAGTTGACCTTGCTCCTTTAGGGTAGGAAACAACAATTTTAGGGACTTAGAAGCCCTTGGTTTTTGGACATATGTGATTGGGGTTCCAGTGCCCAAATATGTCTATAACAATTGCCCCCTAAAGCATGAGGTCGTAAATCTTTTGATGTTGGGTGAAATGATTTATAATGAGGATCCGAGGTTTTTCGCCCTGGAAGGTGACCTGTAATAAGATACAATACAAACATTATCTTCATAATATTTTCATGATCTAGCTGAGGCGGGCATTCCCATGCTGAGATTGATAAATTCATTTTCATGTACATAGGACAGATAACCGTCTGTGTGCAGACTGATGATTCTGGTAGAGCCATCATCCCTTAGTTTGGATGATTATCTGTGCAACAATGATGTACATTTGATGTCTTTATTTTCCTAATTATATCACAGCCCAGATGGATGAAACTAGATCCGAGGTCTTCAAAACTCATTCAATCTTCACCCGAAAGTACAAGTCGATCCATGTGAAAAAGATGTTCTGATGTTGAACATGGAAGGACATCGTCTGATTACCAACCAATGATGTAAGTTGTTAACAAACAAGAGAGGAATCACCGATGATGATGATGACCCTCAAGGTACTACAGTACAATTGATGTGGTGTGAATACATGATTTGATGTGGAACACCACACAAAATCTTTCAGTCGAAGGCCATTAGTGTAAACCTGTCGCCGGAAGTGAGAAACTTGCCATTGAGGCATGCAAGCTTCAAAGTACAGGAAGGGTTCTCCCTAGGTCGGCTTCTTGGATAATGAGCTGATGTCGACAAGAAGTGACCCGTCGTCGGAGGGCATTAATGGATCCCACATCTACAACACGGAATAGAGAAAATAATTTTGTAGAGGTGAAACCAATCTGATGATACAAGGTTCAGGATGGAGGTCATGAAAGAATGAAGTGTGAAGGTATTGTAGCAGATGAGACACAAGCTGGGTAGGTGAATTCTCTGAGTGACTTCTCTTGAACATATCAGTGACTGAAATGGATTGGTAGTGTTAACCCAAAAAGTGGATGGTATGGTGGACCAATGGTGATATGAATGGTTAATGGAATAACCCAACCTGACTCAATCATGGTGATGGAGTGAAAGTGTCATGTTCAAGAGTGACCTGCTACCAATAAAGTTTATTTAAGTTTTCTTCCCAATTTTCCCCAGTCATTTTTGACCAGTACCTCTTTATTTTTGTCAAGCTTGAGGAGGATAACATATGCTTGTTCTATAATTTGTCCTTCGGGCAAACCGTTGCTATGTTTTAACAAGCCTAGCGATAGTGAAACTCGTTCTTGTATGAATGGAGAATTTTGTCGCTATTGTTTTTACGAGTTTAACGACAAGGATAACTCGGTCCTTTTCAATTTTAGAGGTAAAGAAGACTCCAATATTTATTTTTCGTAACATAATCCCTTAAGTCCAAAAAAGTATAAAACAATGTGAAAGGGATGAATTTTCGATAGTTTTAACAAGCCGAACAAGACAAACACTCGATCTTTTTGTGTAATAATCCCTCAGGTCCAAAAAGATTAAAATCTAGAGGAGGGATAGCACTTCCAATCACTTTAATGAGCTGGAGAGGCCAATTTCTTGGCAATCTTTTCATATTTTACGAGTCAGATGAAAAGAGGTTAAAGGAGACTCGTTCTTTGAGGAACGAATGATGTTTTCAGATAGCAGATTGTTCCAGGTAAGGTTTGGAACTTTCCAATCATGATAGTGTAGAAAGGTGGCTAATAGGATCACTCATCACAATTGTTCCTCAAAAGGGGTAAACAATCAAATGGAGGTGAATGATCGACAACAACAGAGTGGAGGTGATGGTAAGAACACGACCAAGGCTCAAAAGTTGATGATAATGCCATCACAATGGTTATTTACCAGAGATGGGTTCATTTTTTAATGAGCTTAAACTCTGGTGGAACATATGCTCATTGCTAGGTTTAATTTTTAACGAGCTTGAACTTTGCATAAAACTGCTCGTGATAATGTTCATTGGTATTTGATTCACCGTTGACACTATGTTATTTTGACAGTCGTACTACCTGTTCAATTGCTCCATCAAACTGATTAGAAATGAGGACATACGCTTGAAAAATGAGTTAAAAATCTAATACCCTACTTAAATTACATGAAAAATAACTTAAAAGTAGTTTTTTACCCCTCATTTTACCATTTCATTCGGAGTTGTGACTGTTGGAGTTTTAGAGGTGTTTTCCCCTTTGATTTTCGCTCGCTGATTCCAGGAGATTCTGTGGACGATTTTCAGCGTCGTCTAGACCAGGTAGGAGCTAAACCTGAGCTCTTCAATTGCATTGTTTCCTTGTTGAATTCTGAGCATGTTTTCTTGCTTTTATGGGCCCCTGGGTTTGAACATTTCGTTCTGCCCCCATCGCACCTAGTGTATATCGAAGGGTGTGATGGGTGCAAGGAAGAAAACTCTTGCACTGATTTTTCATTGAAATTTTGCCTGTTTTTTGCCAAATCATGATCCTGACTCTTCTCTTGTTTGTTTTTCAGATATTTATCTGCGAAAAATGGTCATTACATGGTGTGAACGTGAGCATGAAGAAGAGGACATGGTTTCCCTACACGATCCGGGTACGCTAGTTGCATTGCGGAACTGTGGCTTGCTCAAGTTATTCCGCATTTCTAGCATGAGGCAACAAATCAATTTGTTGCAATATTTCCTCGATGCATGGGATCCTACCAACAAAGTGTTCCACGTAAGAGGAAAATCCATCCCCATGACTGTTGAGGACATCTAATTTTTGATCTGTTTATCGAGGCATGGTGCCCCTCTCTCACTTTTAGGTTCTACCCGTGGAGGTGAATCCGTGAGAGATTATATTCACCGATACTGTAGGGAAGGATCTCCTCTGAGCAAGGACAGTAAGATCAGCATCTGAGATGTCACCGACCAGCCTCTGAGGAATCTTTTATTCACCTTTTCTAGATTGGTTGGCAGCGCGACCCTTCACTTGGCCAACAGGTCCTATATGCAGTATGCCTTGGAATGCCTCGAACCCAAGGTATTCAACTGGTGTGATGCAGTACTTCCAGTTATCAAAGAACATCTCACCAAGGTGAAAAGTAGAAGATCCAAGAACTTTGGCTATGGTTCTATTCTGACTGCTTTCACCTTAGAAAAGATCCCACTGATGTAGCCACAGTACATTTCACTTGGCCTACCACCACCGACTGAGCCACGGATGCAGAGATGGGTTGAACTGATGGCTAGAAATGCTGGTCAACTGTAGGTTTCATTCTCTGATGCCTTATTTGAGTGATTCAACTATCAGCAAATGGTTTATGCCGAGTATCCATATGCTGGGATGGATTTCCGGGGTGACTCAGATTTGGTGTTGTCGGCTGGTGAACAGTGGGGTGTCATAGGTAAAAATCTCTGACCACATCTCTGTTTATTATTTTCATAATTTTCTTGTGTTTTTTAAATGTTTATCAAGACTAATCAAAACTCATGTGATTATGCAGATATTGGGCTAGTGCGACCAGCAACGCGTCTTAGAGGAGCAGGTGTTGTTCCAGCAGGAGAGGCTGTAGGGAGGGCCATTCTTCGAGACCTGGATGTATCCGAGACCCTTACAGTGTTGCAGGAGCAGATCAAGGGTCTCACCCTTGGTATTCCGGATGTGAGGACCGATGAGCTTCCTCTGAGATTACAGCGCCATACCACTGGCATGCCGAGCCGATGGATTAGGCTCTTACGCATGATTACACAGGGGGTGACTAGTTATCACGAACACCATTAGACTAGGGTGCCCCCTTGCATTTTGAGTTTTGGGGTCATATGACCGATTTTGTCCTGGACACAGAACACTATGTACAAACTATAAATAGTTATATATATATATTTTTGATTTTCAGAGCTTTATTTTGGTTAAGTTATATTATCCTGATGCTTTTCTTTTACAAATGTTGTAAATGTCTATCTAACACATAATTTTCTAATGAATCGGTTAATGTGTTTAAGCTTCTGGAAATATGCTGATATTGAATAGAATCGAACTGCCCTTCCAAAATCTTGACCCTTAGGAACATACAATAGATGGTTGGATTCCGAACAGAATAGATGCCTATATGCTATAGAATGACAAGCTGTGAGTTAAGCTTGATGAGAAGTTGGGATATGCCATGCACGATGGCATTAGAGAGGAGTTCTATCAATGCACTATATTCAATGATGTTGTTCGTTGATTGACCAATACACACCCCTTTGAAACTCACTAACTTGCCGCTTGGATCAAAGATGGCCCAAGCTACAAAAGATAGGTTCCACGTACTACGACTCACCTTGTCGGCATATCCAACAAATCATTCCAATGGGTTCGACATCTACAACAAAATACAAAAGTGGATCACCTAACCAAAACGATCACTCTTAACGAAAACAAAAATGTAACAAAAGCATATGAAGAGGTTACCATTCTGAGTCAAGCGTAGTAACGCTTAAGGTACAACCCATTTCAGGGTTGCGATAGTGGAATCCCGTCATAATCTACTAGCTCGTAGGCTACTTTTGCTAATACATGCTTAACAATATAGGGACCAATCCATAAATACTTGAACTTACCTGCTCCCAGTTTATCGGATTCCTGATCATAGAGCAAGACCAGGTCACCTTCTGAGAAAATGTGGGGTTTGACATTCTTGTCAAATAACGCTTTGACTCGTTTCTTATACGCTTCATTAGCCAAGGCGGCGTTGTGATGAGTTTCATCCAGTTGGATTAATTCTAAGAATCGAGCTTCTTCCTCTGAAGTTCCGGGGAGGAGGTCAACCGCAAGCTTGAGAGACGAAATCTCACACTAAACAGGTAAGATTGCTTCCAAGCCATACACCAGTTGAAAGGGTGTAAACCTGATCGCATTTCCCACCGATGTCCAGTATGCCCACGAGGCTAAGTACAGGATTAGGTGCCAACTCCATTTATGGACTCCAATCATCCTTTGTAGCAGGTGTTTCAGGACTTTGTTAATCGCTTCAACTTGCCCATTCGCTTGCGAATAATATGGATGTTACACTAAAATATCGTCACCATGATTATTTGCAGTCAGTATGGGTCTATCATCACTTGTACTGTCCTCCTAAGCAAGTCTAAGACCTCATCTCTTCAGATCGAGCTTTGGAAGTGGGAGAAAGACATTAAAAATCAATGTAACTCTGGTTCCGCACTTTCTCTCATGGTCACCTGTGGTCCCGCACCTTTTGTGTACAAAAGTTGCGTACCTATCCGCTCTGTCCCTAACAGTGTAGGTGCAGACCCCTGTGAAAGTCAAAAGGCGCAAGTTTTATCTTAAAAAACTCACTTTGGATTAATTCTAGAGTTTTCTAGAAGGAATTTTGACGTGGATTGTTCGCTCTGAGGTGGTTCATGCATCCCAAAAGAAAAGGAGCTAATCCCTTGACTAAAGGGGCTATCCCTTTGAAGGAGGGCTTTATCCCTTTGAAGGAGGACCTAGTAACTTCCCTCCATTGCACTATAAATACAGGCATTGGGGTGAGGACTAAGGAGTTTAGAAGCTGAACATTTTGAGGGTAAATGCTGGTGAAATTAAGACTCTTTGGTTGAGCTTGAGAGGAGAGATCACATACCTCTTGGTTCCATTGGAGAGTGAGTGAAACTTGTCAAAGTAGAGGAGACATCTTGTTGGACCCTGGGAGAAGCTTGTACAGCGTCAAGGCAAAGGTTGTAAAGTTCTTCTTCTTTTGAATTAATACAATCAAACTCATTTTTCTCAACAAGTATCTTATGTTATTTGTTTCATGGACTCCTTCACTTTCATGTTAAATATGTTTTGTGCAATTGGTTTTTCAGGTGCTATTTAATTTATTTGCCTTGTTTGTGTTTGCAGATTCGCGAAGAGGAGCTCATTTGGATCAAAAGAGCGAGGGCATCCACAAGCTTGCGTTGGACCAAAGGTAGGCCCTAAAAACACTTCTTTGCTATTGTTTATTGAAGCATATTTAGAGAAAGATAGTGTCTGGTTGGTTTGCTTGTCGTTAGGTCTTCTTTACATTCTAGGAAGGTCTATCTTGTCCGCAAGATCGACTCATTCCATGCAACAAAATGGCGACTCCACTGGGGAATTTGATTGCTTTCCTTGTCTATACTTTGACCTGAGAAACTTTATTTTCTGTTTCTGTTTTTTACTTGATGATTGTGGGATTGGGTGAATTTAGTTAATTTTGAGTTAGTTTTCATTTTTCATAGTTTTGGGAGAGGTACGCACCCTCTGAGTTAAGCACAGTGCATACCTGTACGTACTTTTTCTTTGTGCACGGAGCGTGGATGCACCTGTGTAAACAGGTTGCCTGCGTACCCTGTCAAAAATTTGAAAAATTTTAAATTTTTCTCTTTTTTATCAGTTTAGAATTTGTTTATAAGTTTTAGCCATTGCCCAGACCTGCTTGTTCCCTGTCAAAAACTTTCCTTGGTTTAATTTCATTAGCATTAGGGTTTTAGGTGGAATTCCTAGGAATTCTGCTTGTTGGGTTTGTTTTTCGTTTTTGGTTGTGTAGTGGCTCTGAGCTTAGAAGCCCTAGGGACCTCAGATTACTTTGGTGTCTACCAGTCTTCTTATGAGTCTGACGATTTATGAAATCTCCCATTGTTGAGGAATTCGCTTTGAGTTTTCTCATTTCAAAAGTTCGAAAAGCTTGTAGTTGAAAGTTTGGAATTTTCATTTAAAAAAAAAAAGAAAACGAAAGATTGGTTGTTTTTTGACTAACTGTGATTCTGCATAAATTAGTCCTTAGCTCATTTTTAGCTAAGTAAAACATCCTCAAAAAGACTTTTAGTAGGCTTTAACTTCAAGTAGCCTTTTAGAGTTTGTAGCTCTCAAAGTTAGTCATTTTCATTAGTTTTGAGTGTTTTATTTACAAAATATAAAAAACAAAATCTCTTTCAGAAAAGTTTGTCTTTTGTAGTGATTGAGCGCTTTGAAAAGAAAAGGGAAAATTGTGTGAAATAGCTAGTTGTCTCGTTTTGAGTGCTTTGGAAAGGAAAAGCTCTTCTTTTAATTTGTTTAATTGAGAAAGATTTGTGTTTACAAAGTATTTGCATTCTCAAACTCTTTCTTAGTTTAGAAGTTCATCGAAGAGAAAAGATTGTTTAAATCATCTTAGGTGCATCTTTTTAGTGATTTCGAGTCGAGTCTTTACACCATGAGTTTCATCTCCGCCACCTCTTGACTTAAACAAAAACCACTAAAATTAACGCTTAGAGTAAAATTCACCTAGTAACATTTTATTTCTAGGGCTCTGATACACCAACTTAGCTTAGGCTAGTGTCTTGGAGTAGGAGAGTAATTGACTCTCCAAGACAGTAAAAACAAACAAGTAGCTGTATCTTGTGGTAGGAAGAAATCCAATTGTTGCATTTATGCTCTAGGAAAGCTCCTCTTAAAGGAGAAGCACGAGATCGTGTCTGAACCAGTGTGGGAATCAATCCTTCCTCATTGGGAACGACGCCAGATATTCACGTATTAAAAACGGTAAACCTCGAATTAACCATTGTCGAGGAGCCTGGGGTCACTTGTTGGTAAACCTTGGATTATGTCAAGGAGCCTTCAATGGGATTGAGCTTGCTACTCTGCCCTTGCATGCGTATCGGATCATAGACTGTTCCCCAAGGTGTATTTGTCTCAGTTGGTAACCTTAGTGGCCATATTCTTTAGGATTCTTCCTAAGGTGACAATGGTGGGAAGATCCCACTGTACCTGGAGCAGACGTCGGCTAGACTCACTTGGATTTTCTGGGGGGTTCACTTCACTTGAGACGGTTTAAGTGGAGGAACTTGGTCCAGTCTATTCATTAAGCAGGTTGTCGGGGTAACTGTTCCAACCGCCATTTCTATACTGAATTCTGCGACGTTGGATTTCATCACCAACTAGTGTTTTCGGTCCGGAAAGTTACTGTTTGTGTGTGTTTGATCTCTAGATTCTTTAGGCGTGTGATTCAAATTTGTTTGGTTCTTTAGAGGCTTTAGGTGGTTTTTATTGAGACTTTACTTTGTTTGCGTGTGAAGTAGTTAAAAGTTTTTAACTGTGGCTGAATTACCAAGACAGTCCGGTAGACTTCGGGGTCAGTCTCCTGAGTTTGTAACCATGGCTGATTTACTGAGGAAGTCTCGTAGACTTCGGGGCCAACCTCCTGAAGGAGTCCCGAGCCATACTGAAGGCTTGAAAGTCCTCGTAACTCCTAGTGGCAGTAAATTTGGGTCACCTGAAGAAGGAGAGTCTTTGTTGGTTGTACATCCTGATTACCAAACTCTAGTAACAGGTTATAATCCCGAATCTATTTCGGTTTCCGAACTTGCTGGTAGCTTTTCATCTACTAGTGATATAGGTGAAGAACCTGAGATATCTGAACCTGTTACTCCAACATCGGGGTTTGTCTCTCCAACTTCTAGTGGTCCTAATTCACCTAGGGTAGAAAGAGTAATCACCGAAAATCTTCCTTCTGGTTCGATAGCTATTGAAGAACTTGCTCTGGAAGAACAAGTAGGCATCCCTATCCCTGAAAATCAACCTGTTATTGATCTAAGGGAGCGCGAATCAATGTTTTACAGTCCACCTAGAAGTACTACTTGGTATCTTTCTTTGACTAATTATTTGGAAAACCCAGTGTTAAGTTTTTCACCACCTCGTGCTCCTTATCACCCTAGAGGTTTTTATACTCCCGTAAATATGTTAGGTCAGTCGTCCATGTTTACTCAATTGCCTGAACCTTTTTTGTACGACGGTCCTTCTGTTCCCTCTGGGTATCAGTCACTTTCTGGTACTTTTTCGGGAGCATCTCCTCAACCTATTGAACAAGGGTTATTCACTGGAAGCAATGGTGCAAAGCCGTTGAGCGTAGAAGACATTCTTATGATGTCAGGTTCTATTCCCAATTCTCAACCTCAAGGTGGCTAGTTACCGCCTGGGCGGCAGCCTCAATTAATGCCCGGGGGGCAACCTCAAGGTACACAATTTGCATCTAGGGGGGTCCCTCAAAGACAATACGTGCCTACGGTAGAATACGTTCCTCAAGGTCAACCCCAGACTCAATATGTACGCCAAGGTCAACCCCAGTATCAATTTATACCTCAAGGTCAACCCTAGTATCAGTACGTGCCTCAGGGGTATCTACCCCAAGGTCAGTAATTGAACCAAGGTTTCCAACCACCCCAAGGTCAATCTTATGTTCAAGGAACGGGAAATGTACCTTTCAATTATCAATCCTACCCTTAACCCGGTTATGGTCCTCAATATTCTCAACCTGTTATGGGTCAGTACCCCGGAATGAACATAGTGTGGGATCCACCACAAACTCAACAGGTGTTGCAGCCAAGTGTACAGTTGTCATCTCAAACTGGACAACCCTTAGTTTCTGGTTCATTCCAGCAACCAGTCCAGTCTAACATTCAAACTTTTGTACCTTCGGTAGTTTCACAGTCTGGGCCTACTGCGCCTCGTACTCCATCTCAAACGACTGCTGCAACTGCCGTAACGTCTGTTCAATCTACCCTACCTACTTCTGGAGTATCGATAGCTCTGGTTTCTATTGTTCCTGTATCTACTCCTCAGACATCTTTACCACCATCTGGATCCACGATTCAAACTACAGTTCAGATTCCTGTAGGACAACCTGGTTTAAGTACGGTTATCACAAGTCAACCTCAATTCACCTATCAACCGTACCAGGGACAGTACCAATTCGGTCCTGTTGTCCAGCAGCCAGTTTATCAGTATCAACCGTATCCTGGGTACACTTATCAACAACCTCAACAACCCCAGTACGGTCCGGTTAATCCTGGTTTTCTGGGAGGATACAATATCCCGAACGCGATTCCTATTCCTAGTTATCCCGGATATCCTCCTCTTGGGGCTGGTCTCATGACCCAGAGTTTTAGGGATCCTTATCACCAGTTACCATTTATCGTAACTTTGGACTTACCTGATTTTTCGCGCCTAACGAACGATCTGATTAATTATCTTCCGTTTTGGCCGCCAATGTCGAATAAGTTGCCCAGTGACATTCCCAAGTTCAAAGTTAAATCTGGAGAGGACCCGTCGAACCATGTGATGACTTACCACCTCTGGTGTGCGTCTAACTCCATCACAGATGATTCGATCCGTCTTAGACTTTTCCAGCGCACTCTAACTGGTCTCGCGGCCAAGTGGTACATTGAGTTACCGCGAGGCGCTTTTTATAATTTTAGTCAGTTAGCTACCTCGTTTTTAACTCATTTTCAGTTGCCAGTCAGATATGACAATGGCACGAAACTGTTAACTTCGCTAAAACAATCGACATCCACGTACATTTCAGATCATATTCATGAGTGGAGACGTCGACGACGTTTAGTGAAGGTATTTATTCCGGATCAAATCTTGGCTGAGTGGTTTGAAAAATCTTTGTTGCCAAGGACCACTGAAGATGTTGCTAAAGCCGGAGTTGTTACTGAGGAGCAAGTGATTGCTCAAGCACAGTACCTTGACTTGGTCTATACTCAATCAGGTACGTTACATGAAAAGATCCCCGATCTTCCCAAGTCAAATCAAATCACTGCAGTTCCTTCGGGCTCTCATGCCGCTGACGGTATGATTGGTACAGTTAACACTAAAAGTAAGAAGAAGTCTTCCAAGAATTCTGCTCCTATCATAACCTTGCCTGATTCCCCGACAGGAGATTCTTCTGCAGAGGTTTCCGTCGATATTCACGTTGTAGAGTCATCTACAGCTAAATCAAAATCCGGTGGGAAGAAGAAAGGAAAGAAGAAGAATAAAACAGACAAAAGTTCAAAAGAGAAATCTGAAAAGGCGGAATCCAATGATGAAAAGCGCAAACCTCGTTATCCATGTCTCATTTGTGACAAAGAACATTTTACAAGAGACTTCCCTCATCGAGCAGAGTTTGCGAAGATCATCAAAGGTTCCCAAACTCCTGCTATTTTGAAGGATCCATTTCCAAGTCAAGATAGCAAGATGATAGGTTCTTCCTCGAGTGCCAATGAAGAACCCATATTGATGATGTCCCATGTAAGGATTGCGACTCGATCGCAAGATTATGGCAGTAAAAGTCCTATTGATGGTAAAGAAGCAGAATCTTCTCATTCTAATCCATCAACCTCAGTTCCCGGTTCCGATCCACTACAGATCGAGAAACCTAATCCAGACTTAGTAATCAATCCACATGTGGGAGTAGCTCAGAATTATAACATTATTGAGGATTTAGCTATTTCACCCTCAGCGATGTCGGCTTTGGAAGTGCTGCAATCATGCCCAACACAACGTAAATTACTTTTGTCGGCTATAGGAGCTGTTGATATTCAGGACCCGAACCTAATAATCTTTGATCTAGAAAATAGTACACCGTGTTTGCCTCATCAAATGGCTTTCCAGATCCCAGTGATAGTCAAAAACAGGCCTATTCATCGGACTGTAATTGATGAAGGAGCTTCAACGTGCATTATGTTGATACAGTGTTGGAGATCGCTTGGTTCTCCTTCACTAAATCAATCCCCGACAATTCTTAAGGCCTTTGATGGCCGTGGGTTTCATCCTTTTGGCATTCTATAGGATTTGCCTATAGGGGTTGAAGTAAAAACCGTTAATCTAGATGTGGATGTGGTTGATGCCCCTCTAGACTACAACCTTCTCTTCGGTCGAAGTTGGTCTTACGCTATGACAGCGGTCGTTTCATCGGTCTTTAGAGTCATAAAGTTTCCACATAATGGAAAGATCGTAACAATAGACCAGCTGGCTCACCTTTCATCCGACCCAGCCTCTTCGGAGAGTATTCAGCATGTCGGTAAAACGACTATCCCATATAAGGATGTTGGAGTAGGATTAGTTAAAGATGCCGGTTTACTGGGAACTTTTCCTTTTCCTCCAATCAACACATAATCTTCATTTGCAACTATTCATATGATTACATCAGTGTTGTGGGGAAAAATGCCTATGCAGGACGATCCTATCCACCTAAGGTGTGACAGTGCCTTAGCAACAAATGAGTACAACTATGTTGGTTTCTTCCTTTATGAAATGTGAAAGAAGAGAGATCAATAGACTTACCGGTGTCTTCCGTTTATCCCTCGATCCGGTCTCTCTTCTCTTTGGGTGTTCACAGCTACTTGCCTTCTTGCTTATCCAGCTTCAACTTCCTGCAAGATCACAAGAGAACAGCTACTTGCGACAAGAGAACAGCTACTTGAGACAATAGAAGAACACTACACAAAGATAGATGTTCACATTCATAACTAGTTTAGGATTAGAAATAAACCAAATACACTAAAGCATTCATACATCAAAATACATCAGCATATAAGAGAAACCAAGATAGCTTTATTGATTAATAACAAGGTTCAGGAAGAGATACAACCCAGAGGGCTCCAATCCAGCATCTCCTTCCCAGCAAATGGAATTCCTATCTTCAGCCCCTTCAAAGCATTAAGCACCCAATGATTCTAGTCTCAAACCAACAGCAATTCTTTGCAATAATAAAATTCCCGCCCCTAGATCTCATGGAGGAGAGATCCATATATAGATGTTTGGAGAGAAGATGAGTCAGCTCGAGATCTGACTAGTGTCCTCTCCCTCTGTCAGTTCTTGAGTCCACTTGGAGGTTCTTGCTTCCACTTGGAGATTTGGAACCTCTTACTCATCACCAGTCGAATTCCCTGAGGCAAGTGTCATTTTGGAAGCTTCCTGGGTTTTGACACCTTGAGAAATGAGCCTGCCACTTGTCCATTCTCGTTCAGCGCAGGTAGCCAGTGTTCCAGTTGACATTCAACACAGGTAGCCAGTGTTGGCTTTGACATTCAGCGCAAACAGCTAGTGTAGCCACTGAAATGATCCTGAATTGACTTGTTTTTGAGCAGTTTCTGGTGGAGAACTTCTGTGAATTGTTGTAGTTTGCTAGCCTTGTTCCTCTAGGGGTAGGAACAACATGTTTAGGGACTTTGGATCCCTTAGATTATGGAAATTTCATGCTCAATGCTTTAAGGCACAAAAATGTCTATAACAGTTGCCCCCTAAAGTATGAGGCTGTTTATCGGGCGAAATGCTTTATTAGGGGGATCCGAAGTTCATCCAATGCTGAGAGGAGACCTGTAATACAATACAATACAATACATTATTTTTCATACTGCTTTCATGATCTAGCTGAGGCGGGCATTCCCATGCTCAGATTTATAAATTCATTTTTCTGTACATAGAACAGACAACCGTCTGATGGTAGACTGATAATTTTGATGAAATTATCATCCTTTGAGTAGGATGATTATCTGCTGTAATGATGTACATGTCAATGTATTTATATTTCCTGAATATATATCGCAGCCCGGATGGATGAAACTAGATCCGGGGTCTTCAAACTCGTTCGATCTTCACTCTAAGTACAAGTCGATCCATGTGAGAAATGTCCTGAAGTCGAACATGGAAAGACATCGCTTGATTACCGGTCAATGATGTAAACCATTAACAAGCGCGAGAGGAATCACCGATAATGGTAGTGACCCTCAAGGTACTACAGTACAATTCACGTGGTGTGAATAAAGGACTTGGCGTCGAACACCACGCAAAATATTTCGGTCGAAGGTCATTGATGTATACCTGTCGTCGGAAGTGAGAAACTTGCCATTGTGGCATGCAAGCTTCAAAGTACTGAAGGGGTTGTTCCTAGGTCAACTTCTTGGATAATGAGCTGATGTCGACAAGAAGCGATCCGTCAAAGGAGGGCCTTGATGAATCCCACATCAGTGACAAGGAACGGAGCTAATGATTTTAATGGAGGTGAAAACGATCTGTGACATATGATTTAGGGTGGCGGTCACGAAAGGATGAAGGATAATGTATGGCAGTGGATGGGACACGGTTGACTTTTCTGAACAACTTCTCTTGAACATATGGCGACACTGATACGATGGATCGGTAGCATTACCCCAAATATGGATGGTATGGCGAGACCATGGATGGGACCATTGAATGAAACAACCCAACCCGATTGTGGTACGGAGGAAAAGTGTCATGTTCAAGAGCGACTTGCTACCATCAAAGTTTTCTTTAGTTTCTCCCAATTATTCCCCAGTCATTGCTGACCAGTACCTCTTTATTTTTGTCAAGCTTGAGGAGGATAACATATGCTTGTTCTATAACCTGCCCTTCGGGCAAGCCCATTGCTATGTTTTAACGAGCCTAGCGATAGTGAAACTCTTTCTCGTCTAAAGACAAGTTTGTCGCTATTTAATGATTTTAACGAGTCTAACGACAAAGATAACTCGGTCCTTTTCATTTTTAGAGAGTCTGAAAAGGTACATAAAGTTAACTCCAAAGTTCCTTTTTCGTCATCTAATCCCTTAAGTCCAAAAAAGTATAAAACAATACAGAAAGGATGAGTTTTCGATAGTTTTAACGAGCCAAACAAAACAAGCACTCGATCGTTTTGTGTAATAATCCCTCAGGTCCAAAAAGATTAAAATCTAGAGGAGGGATAGCTCTTCTGGTCGCTTTAACGAGCTGGAAGGCCAAAACTCGGCAATCTTTTCATATTTTACGAGTCAGTTGAAAAGAGCTTAAAGAAGACTCGTCTTTTGAGGAACGAGTGATAAACAGGGTTAGCAGCTGATTCCAGGTACAGGTTGGAATTTTCCAATCACAGCAGTGTCACAAGGATGGCTAGGTGAAATCACTCTTCGCAGCTGTTCCTCAAAATGGGTAAACAATCATATGGAGGTGAACGATCGGCCAATGGAAAAGTGGAGGTGATGGTGCAAACACGACCAAGGCTTTAACGGCTGATGATATTACATTCGCAGTGGTTATTTACCGGGATAGTTCATTTTTTAATGAGCTTAAACGTGGGTGGAAACATTTGCTCGGTCTTATGTTTATTTTTTAACGAGCATGAACTATGTGCTAAAACTGCTCGGATCTTGCGTTTATTTTTTAACGAGCAAGAAATTTGTGCTAAAACTGCTCGATATTATATGGTCAAATTTTTTATTTTTACCATCACTAGCGTTGCCCTTTTCAAAGATAGTACTGTATCCTCAATTGCTGCATCAAACTAGTTAGAAATGAATAACATTTGCATGAAAATGAGATTAGAACCCTAATATTTCACTTTGAACTACGTAAAAAAAGAAATTAAAAGGTGTTTTTACCTCTCATTCTACCATTTCATTTGAACTTGGTTTGTTGGAGCTTTGGAGGTGCCTCTTCCCCCTTGATTTTCACCACCTGATTCCGGGAGATTCTGCGGATGATTTTCGGCACCGTCTGGACCAGGCAGGAGCTAAACTCTAGCTCTTTCTTTTCATGGTTTCCTTTTTCCATTCTGTGCCTGTTTTCCTGTTCCCATGAGCCCCTGGGGTTTTGCTAGGGCGCTCTGCCATCAGCGCAGGCAGTCCATTCGAAACCTGCATTGAATGTCAAGCTGCATGAAGGCAGTTTGACCTTCAACGCAGGTAGGACACTAGCCAGTTGCGTTGAGCATAGAAAAATAGTCCCGTTGCACAGTTTTTGATGAAATTTTGCCAGTTTCTCATCAAATCCAGGATCTTACTCTTTCTCTTGTTTGTTTTGCAAGGACTTTTGAGCAAAATGACCCTCACATGGCGAGAACGAGAACATGAAGAAGAGGACATGATTTCCCTCCATGACCCTGTCACGGTGAACGCGCTGCGGAACTGTGGCCTGTTGAAGTTCTTCCGTATCTCTAGTATGAGAGAACAGATCTCTTTACTGCAGTATATGCTTGATGCTTGGGATCCTATTAACCAAGTATTTCAGATCAGGAGCAAATCCATCCCTCTGACCGTGGTAGACATTTACTTCTTGACTGGTTTGTCGAGGCGGGGTGCCCCCATTTCTTTGTCAGGTTCGGCCCGAGGGAATGACTCTGTGAGAGATTATGTCCGCCAGTATTGCAGGGAAGGATCCCAGCCGAGTAGAGATGGAAAGGTTGTTATCCTTGAGATTACTGACAGGTCTCTCAGGTCCATTCTGTATACTATTGGTAGGATGGCCGGTAGCGCATCTTTACATGTTGCCAACAAATCTTATGTGCAGCATGCCTTGGAGTGTCTCCAACCGAAAGTATTCAACTGGTGTGATGCAGTACTTCTTCATATGAAAAGTCAGTTGAACAAGGTAAAGGATGGGAAGCTGAAGAACTTTGGATTTGGTTCTATTCTGACTGCCTTTGCCTTGGAGAAAATACCACTGATGCAGCCTCAGTATATCGCACTCGACTTGCCTTCTACTACCGAGCCACGCATGCAGAGATGGGTTGATCACATGTCTAGGCATGCTGGTCAACCTCAGATTTCTTTCACTGATACCTTCTTCAGGTGGTTCGAGCGTCAGGAGATGGTCTATTCTGAGTATCCATATGTTGGTATGGATTTCCGAGGTGATCCGGACTTGGTACTGCCGGATGGCGAACAGTGGGGCGCTATTGGTAAAATCTTTGACCATATTACTGTTTACTGTTCTTATTTATAATGTCCTTGTGCTTTATTCTATCAAGACTTTAATCAGACTCATGTGTGCATGCAGATGTTGGTCCTGTTCGTCCAGTAGTTCGCCCGAGAGCGCCAGTTGCTGCCCCAGCCTGGGAGACTGTTGGGAGAGTTATTCTCCGCGACCTTGACGTAGCCGAGATCCTTACAGCTGTGCAGGAGCAGGTTGAGAGCCTTACTCTCGCCATTCCCGATGTGAGGATTGATGAGTTACCTTTACAGTTGCAGCGACATACTACTGGTATGCCTAGACGATGGACTCGTCTCTTGCGCATGATTGCACAGGCCGTGACGTGCTATCATGAGCATCACTAGACTAGGGTGCCCCTAGCATTTTTGAGTCTTTGGGTCATATGACCGATTTTGTCTTGGTTATAGAACATTATGTATAAAGGATAAACAGCTTATATATATATTTTGATTTTCCAGTTTTATTCTGGTTGAGTTATATGATCCATATGTACAACATTGATGATGTGTCTCTTTTTATAAATGTCGCAAATGTCTATCTAACACATAGTTTGCTAATGAGTCGGTTAATGTGTTTAAGTTTCTGGAAATATGCTGGTATTGAATTGAATCAAATTGTCTTTCCAAAATCTTAACCCTTAGGAACATGCGATAAATAGCTGGATTGCGAACGGAATATATACCATTGAGTTGTAGTATTACGAGTTGTGAGTCTAGCCTGACAATTAGTCGGCGTATACCATGGGTCATGGCATCATAGAGTAGTTCTATCAACGCGCTATACTCAGCGATGTTATTCGTTGATTGCCCAATACATACACCTCTGAAACATACCAACTCGCCGCTTGGATCAAAAATGGCCCAGGCTGCGGAGGACAAGTTCCGCGAACTACGACTTGCTCCGTCGCCATATCCAACACACGTCTCCAGAAGGTTTGACATCTGTAATAAATGTAAAAAGGTGGATCACTCGACCAAAACAAATACTTTAGCGAAAAAAAAATACAACAAAAGCATACAGGTTACTATTTAAGCATAGTAACGCATGAGGTACAACCCATTACGGGGTTGCGCCAGTGGAATTCCATCATAATCCATTAACTCGTAGGCTCCTTTTGCTAACACTCATTTAACAATATAGGGGCCCATCCATAAAGAATTAAATTTACCTGCTCCCAATTTATCGGATTCTTGGTCATAAAGCAAAACCAAGTCACCTTCTGAGAAGACACGAGGTTTGACATTTTTGTCAAACTGCGCCTTGACTCGTTTCTTATGGGCTTCGTTAGCCAAAGCGGAATCACGACGGGTTTCATCCAATTGTATTAATTCCAAGAAACGAGCCTCTTCTTCCGAAGTTCCGGGGAGGAGATCAATTGCGAGTTTAAGAGACGAAATTTCACACTGGATTGGCAAGACTGCTTCCAGGCCATACACCAATTGGAAAGGTGTGAACCTGGTCGCGTTCTTTACCGATGTTCGGTAAGCCCACAAGGCTGAGTACAGGATTAGGTGCAACCTTCTTTTATGAACCCCGATCATCCTTTGCAACATACGCTTCAGGACCTTGTTGATTGCTTCAACTTGTCCGTTGGCTTACGGATAATACGGGGTAGAGCTGTCGTGAGATAGCCCTAGCTTGGCAGCTAATTCAACCATCATGTGATTGCGAAGATGCGATCCATGATCTGTAACTATAGCCTGTGGTACGCCGAACCTGGCGACTACATGATTGAAAAAGAAAAGGGCAGCTGTTTCACCAGTGTTATCCAATGTAGGCATCGCCTCGGCCCATTTGGTAAAATAGTCAATAGCGACTATAATATACCCATGCTCCCCTGTTGAGGTGGGGTTACATTGCATGAAATCGATGCCCCATTTGGCGAAAGGCCCAACAGCAACTATTGGCTGTAAAGGTGCGGGTGGTCTTCTGATTTTGCTATCGAAAATTTGACAAGCATGGCAACTTCTGACTGCGGTTATGCAATCTTTGAACATGGTTGGCCAGAAGTATCTTGCTCGTAAGATTTTCTATGCTGTAGCATATCCAGATTGATGCCCCCCACACGCGCCTGAATGACAATCATTCAGGGCTTTTTCGGCCTCTTCATGGGTGAGGCACCTCCTCAGAACTGTATCGATACCACGACGGTAAAGCGTATCACCGACGATCATGTAGTCTTTCGCTTGGTATCGTATACGTTTCTGTTCTGAGTGAGAGGTGTCAGGCCTGAATTTTTAGGTTTGGAGATAAATTATTATATCTCCATACCACTCATCGCTTGCAGATATCAGAAACAAACTTTCGTCCACGATTGACTCTTCTGATGTTTCATCATTGGACGACGATGGGAGATCGCACAATAATTCTGCGAAAACTAAAGCTTTCTTTGAATACTTGCCACCCAGCAACTGTCGCGACAATATATAAGTCATGGGGTTGCAATCTGATAGAATGGTAGTTTTCCGAAAGAGGACATAATGTCGAAATCTTTGTATCGCTTGAACAGCAGCGAGTGCTAGCTTTTCAACATAAGAATATTTTCTTTCTGTATCATTCAAGTTTTTACTTAAATAATATATAGGATGTTCAATTCTATCGACTTCTTGAACTAAAACCATCGCAATGGTCGTATCCGCTGCAGCCAGATACAGGTTAAAATCTCTTTGATAGTCCGGGGCATACATTAATGATGCTTTTACTAGAGAATCTTTCAGAGCATCAAAGGAAGCTTGCGCCGCCTGATCCCAGACAAAAGGTACATCCTTTTTCAGAAGACGAGTATAACCTTTAGCAAGTTCTGCGTAATTTGGAATGAACCTCCTCAGAAAGTTCGCTTTCCCTTGGAGTTTCTGAATCTGAAGCAAATTTGAAGGTGGAGGCAAATTAATGATTGCCTGAACGTTGCAAGGGTCGAGCCGAATCCCATCCTTAGAGACTAAAAAGCCAAGTAAACGACCAGAACTGACACAAAACACACATTTGTGCGGATTGAGTCTTATCTTGTAGTGTCGGCAACGTAGAAATATCGCTCTTAAATGCTGCGGATGATCAGTCCGCTTTCGCGAATGAGCCGGAAGGTCGTCAAGATATGGTTGAAGGATGTTCTTGATGTCATGGAAGGCATAACTCATTGCCCTTTGAAACGTCGCCCCTGCGTTCTTTAAACCAAACGGTAATTTTCGATAAGCGAATGTGCCCCACGGACAGATGAATGCAGTCTTTGACTGGTCCTGTGGGTGGATATTTATTTGATTATACCCGGAAAATCCATCCATAAATGAAAAGATTTCACATCCGGTGCATTCATCAATTATCTGGTCGATGAAGGGTGTAGGGTAGTTGTCCTTCGGACAAGCTTGGTTTACATCCCTATAATCGACACACACTCTAATTGTCCCTTGTTTCTTCATAACAGGGACAATATTCGATACCCAATCGGTTAGAGGAACCCGGTAGATGAATCCAGCATGGAGAAGTTTTTCAACTTTTGCTTTGATGGCAGCGGCTTTCTTGGGGTGCACCTGTTGAAGCCATTGTCTTACTGGTTTGACATCAGGATACATTTTAATTTCATGTTCAACGATACTCGAGTCAATGCCTGGCATTTCATCATATGACCAAGCAAAGACATCTCTGAATTCGCGAAAAAGAGCGTTATATATTTCCAGTTCTGAAGAAGAACATCCTTTGTTGACAAAAATATTCTCTACAACATTTGTTTTAGTCGAGATATTTATGGCTATAGTCTCTTCAATATTGGATAAGTTTCGCTTGGAATCCACTGTATTTACAGTATTTGATAGGAATTCAAAAACTGAAGGGTGGTAAAGGTCATGCTGAGTATCTTCTTCATATTCCGGAAGAAGGGAACGATGGTGGAAATCATTCCATGGTGCTCCCTCAATCAACATTGATTGTAGGATTCCTTCGTCGGTCCCATGTACTTTCGACCAAGGATCTAACGGGGTACCATATTCTCTAGACCTATCTAACCAGACGCTTGATGAGCGTTGATTTGGGTTCGCCTCCCATGCCTGAAACATTGATTGCTACAATATTTCTATAGGGCTTGGGGGCAAAACCATTGCATGATCCATGTCGACATCGTCTTTTGAGATCTTCGTGGAAGATATCATGTTGCAGGTTCTTACCAATGCTACTTCTCCTATATAGACTGGAGGTGGAAGTGCGAAAGTTCCCATTAATGTGGGGTCTTTCAGTAGGCCTACTCCAATGTCTTGAAGCAAGTGGTTGCTTCCATGGATCATGGGAATGCTTCCTGTAACTTGTGAAACATTAGGGAGGAAGTCTTGTTGGTCGACGATCGTAATCCCTCCTTGAAAAGGGAATGCAATCTTCCTAAAATATGTCGACACTACAGCTGCCATGGCATATATCCATGGTCTTCCCAGTAGGATGTTGTAGTCCAGATTCCCATTGATGAATTCAACATCTATTTCTACTGTTTTTCCTCCCAGTTCAACTTTCAAGTTATTAAGGATACCGCACGAGGTATATTTCCTTCCGTCGAATGCTTTTAACGTCGTCGAAGATCGCGACAAGGTTGGAGATCCTAAAGTTTTCCAGCAACTCATTGACATAATACATGTAGATGCCCCCTCATCAATAATTGTTCTGTGAACAGTTTTGTTGAGGGCTTTCAGTTGGATAAGGAAAGCTAATTGAGCTGGTAACTGAGGATCGTACCCTTTGTGATCGAAGGATACAAGATTGGAATCCTTAGGGTCAATCCCACCAATAGCCGATAACAAAGCCTACCTTTGGGATGGGCAATTTTGTAGTACTTCAAGAGTCGACATAGCGGATGGCAATTGGGCCAAATCTTCCACTATCTTATAATGTTGCGCCGCTCTGGCGCGAGGATTAAATGTCGACTTGTGTACTACTCCCTTTGGTGGTTTTATTGTTAATTCAGGAATGATGGGCGGTACAACTTCTGTCGAAGTTGTCGTTGAACTACTTGGTTGATCTTTACCTTTGTCGTTTGACAGCTGCGGATTCTCGTAATCTTTGTTCCTTGTCGAAATCAAAGCATCATTCTGCTGTTTTGAAACCGAGAACATGAGCACTTGCGACAGGGAAGCATTTCCACTATCAACCAAATTTTGACTTGGGTTTGGGAACGGATCAGTTAACACAGCTGAGGTTTGCGAACTTTTGAAGAACCTTCTAAGCTCAGCTTTGTATGGACAATCGGCTGTCCAATGATCCTCGTCACATATCATGCATGGACTTTTTGGTTTCCCTTTCCTAGGAGGGTTTGAAGAAGTTTTTTCAGGGGATGACCCACCCTGTTTCTTCTTCTTCCCTTTTTTTTTTTTCTTCTTGCTTCCTGGTTGATTGGTTTCTTTGCCTTTATCTGCTGATACGGCATTTACTTCCGAAGCAAGAATTTCATCTTTTGCATTTTGATCCGAATTCTTACGGGCTTTCTTAGACGAAGCCTTTGTCGATTTCGCGTTTGCCGTGCCAATCACACCGTCGCCGGCATGAGAGTCACTATTTGATTTAGGAGGAGGAGGAATTGAGAATTCTGGTCTAGGGGCGTTAGGTATTTTGTCGTAGAGTGTGCCAGACTGAGTATAAACTAAGTCTAGATATTGTGCACGAGCAATAACTTGCTCCTCTATTACGACTCCCCCCTTTGCCACATCTTCTGTTATAGGAGGAAGAAACGACTTTATAAACCATTCAGCTAACAGCTGATCGAGAACGTATGTTTTCACCATCCTACGAAGACGACACCACTCATGTATATGATCGGATATATGAGTGGCAGTTGTCTGCTTGAAGTTGGTTAATATTTCTTTTCCCGTTTCATACCTTATCGGTAATTGAAAATGGGTTAAGAAAGTCGTGGCTAGGGAGCTAAAATTGTCGAACGAGGCTCTAGGTAATTCAATATACCATTTTGCTGCTGGACCCGTTAACGTCCTCTGGAAAAGGCGAAGCCTTATCGAATCATCATTTAGGGTGTTTGATGAACACCATAGATGAAAAGTCATCACGTGATTCGACGGGTCTTCACCCGGATTTCCATTGAATTTAGGAATGTCAGATGGAAGTTTGTGAGGAATCGCTGGCCACCAAGGGGCGTAAGCAATCGGATCGTTGGTTAACCGGTGTAAATCGGGTAACTCTAAAGTTGCCACGAATGGTAACTGTTGATTCAGGTTAGGTGAAGCATACCCAGGGTACAATGGGATCGCCTGAGCAGTGGGCCTTTGCATGCCAGAATAATGTAATTGATGTTGGTATGACTGAAACGGTTGGTGGACTTGACCACTGTAAAGCGGTTGGTTTTGACCATTTTGAATATACGGTTGTCCACTGTTCGCAAAGATCTGCTGCTCAGAACCTTGGTACACTTGCTGGAATTGTGGTTGTTGGTATTGCACCAGCCATGGTTGTGAGGCCATGTTCTGTTGTGCTATACTAACTGTTGGACCAAGGTGTGGGGTAATGGTACCCGTTTGGACCTGTGTCGCCCCACCAGTTGGCGATTGTGGTTGTGTCCCAGGGTCAAGGGGTTGTTGCATTACAACCTAAGAAATTTGAGGTTGACATACAACAGGCAACGTTTGAACTTGCGACACTGTCACAATAGCCGGTGTGGTCGGGATGTTCGACATAGGTACACACTGTTGCATAGAATATACAACCCTTGGTTGTTGAGGTAGCATAGGTACCCAACCACTTGATGTAATTCCAGTATAACCTGAATACTGTTGCAAACTCCCATATGGATACCCTCCCGGAGGGGGTAATGAAAGGGCATACTGCCCCCCATACGGTAGCAATCCGGAACTCAAGGGGATTGTTTGCCCTTCGGGACTGGATTGCCCAAATTGACCTCCAAATGGATCAATCTGGCGAGTCTCAACATAAGAGTTGCCGGATATTATTCCGGATGAACAAACTGGAACGGACCATAGTGTCGAAATAGTCCCTTGGTGGACACCTTCTAGCGGTTGTGAGCTAGTCGGGATAGATGGTATGCCGGAAAACATTGTCGAAGTGACGGCAGGGGCTTCTGTTGTCGCTGTGTCGTTTGACACAGTCCTAGATGTTGACGGTTGTTCAGACATTTTGATTCTATCCAATAGATTGCCTAGCGATTTTACAGGAACTTCCACTTGTGGTGGATTAACTTCTGATGAAGGAAATAGAGTGACGCCGACTCCAAAATGGGTTGGAGTACTTGCTTGCGAATCCTCTACAATTTCCTCTATCGCAATCAAACCCGGTGGAAGAGGAAGACCGCCAGGTCCGTAAAATATTTCTGGTGCCGAAGAAGGGGTTGAATCGAGAGCGACAGTTGTTTGAGGAGCAAGACTCTCTAAACTGGTTACAGATGGAACTGGTTTAGTAACGCAAGTATTTGCTCCCAGACTAGGATCAGTGTTACTGTCCCTCTGTGGCTATTGAACTTCTTCTATAGAGGCAAGGTTTCCAGAAATGTTTGGAGTAACCCGAATCTCTGATGTGGTTGGAACACTTGTTCTAACTTTGATAGGAGATTTCGAACCGGTTAAACGAGTTCGCTTTGTCCGTACTGTTTTCGATTCCGGAGACAAAGACGGTTGACTCGTAAGCCTCCGCGAACGACGGGGTTTCAATTGACTTTCTTCCACGATTGCGAATTACTCGATCAACCAAAATACAAAAGGGGAAAGTGTGTTTCCGAATTAAATGAATTTTTTTTTAGACGCTTTTAGACACAACTTGCTTTTTCAGTTTTAAAGAGTCGAGAAAAAGCTAAAGATGACTCTAGTCTCCTTCAATGTTTTAACGAGCCCGAAGTGACAAATGCTCAGATGGACTTTTTCCGTTATAGAGTCTGAAAAAGGCCAAAAGGAACTGCTCTGGAGTTCTAGGCAGAGGGTGTGCCAAACTTTTCGCAAAACCGCAGAATACTTTTTAGGGTACGGGCGGTTGATCTTCCTGAATGCTGTGTTCAGTGCATTGCGATCAGTAGGGCGGCCGACACGGTTTCCTAAGGATAAAGGTTTTATGCCTATAGGGGTCTCCCAATATATACGCGATGGTACGTGGGAGCACAATCCGTACTGGCGCTATCGTCCCTCAGGAGGAATCACCCACCATCCACGAGATCGACAGTCACCAGGCTTAACGACGCCGGAACACGTCTCTAGCCTAGACCTCTATGTTGTGCGTTATGTTGCAAAGCGTTGTTAAGTTCATTCAATTTATTTTAGGTTGATCTTTTTAGAAGTTCTCCTTTCAAGGTTCACCACGAGATGTATGATACAAATTCCTAAATGCAGTCTAAAGATGATAAGCAAGCTTTATATCTTTTCAACTTTGAAAATCCTAGCTACTAAGGGAAAAGAAAGACACCATCTTTTCTCAAAGAGCAATCATCACACTCTAATGCACTTTTCCTAAATCAATCATGCAAGCTATCAAATGCAAATGCACAATGCAGGTGTTTGTTTTCCACTTTCTTAGTATTGATGCCTACAAAGAAAGCTTTTTGTACAACTTTGAATTTTCTTTTAAATGATCAAATACAAACAAGTTTACTTTTTCGAAATCAGAGAAGATAGAAGAGATTACAACACTTAACGATTTTCGAAATAAAGACTTGTTTTGACACTTAAAAGAGACAAACTCAAACCAATAAGCAAGAGTAAATGTATAATCAATCTGCAAACAGCCAATGAACTCTCTTCTAAGATCACAATCAATAGATCTGAATCAAGGGCTACATGATGACTATTTCATTCATGCAAAGGAAAACTGTAAATGACGCCACAAACACATAAAAACACTCACAGTCTTTTTGTACAAAAGGAGGCGGAATCTAAGAAGAGAAAAGGGGTTATTAGACTGGTACCTATGCTGGTTACAGGCTGCAAAAATCAAAGATCAAAACAAGGCAAAACAGAGCAGAGAACCCCAACTGCACAAGGACAAACTGGTTCAGCGCAACCTCAACACAGGGGTTTTGACATTCAGCGCAGGTAGCCTTTACGGGACCTGCGTTGAAATGCACAATCCCTTCACTGGGTCTGCGCTGAAGGAGAAACTCTCGTTTCCCTCAGGTTCTGGGTCACAGTTTTCCATTTAATTCACTGTTTTAGGCAAAATAAAAGCAACAAGCAAGGTACAATCAAAGGGATGCTTTGAAAGGCTACTAAGATCTATCACAAGGATCATCAAATCATTTGTGAGTCCATTGTTCAGATCATAGACAAGTCCAGCAATTGGATCAAAGCAACAACTGTCTACTTTGCATCCGGGAAAGATGCAGTTCGATTGTTGCTGTCAAGTCTATGAAACAAACAATGATAGAAACACAAATAAAATGACTAAACAGATCTCCCCAGTGGAGTCGCCAATTTGTTGTGGGGAAAAATGCCTATGCAGGACGATCCTATCCACCTAAGGTGTGACAGTGCCTTAGCAACAAATGAGTACAACTATGCTGGTTTCTTCCTTTATGAAATGTGAAAGAAGAGAGATCAATAGACTTACCCGTGTCTTCCATTTGTCCCTCGATCTGGTCTCTCTTCTCTTTGGGTGTTCACAGCTACTTGCCTTCTTGCTTATCCAGCTTCAACTTCCTGCAAGATCACAAGAGAACAACTACTTGCGACAAGAGAACAGCTACTTGAGATAAGAGAAGAACACTACACAAAGACAGATGTTCACATTCATAACTAGTTTAGGATTAGAAATAAACCAAATACACTAAAGCATTCATACATCAAAATACATCAGCATATAGGAGATACCAAGATAGCTTTATTGATGAATAACAAGGTTCAGGAAGAGATACAACCCAGAGGGCTCCAATCCAGCATCTCCTTCCCAGCAAATGGAATTCCTATCTTCAGCCCCTTCAAAGCATTAAGCACCCAATGATTCCAGTCTCAAACCAACAGCAATTCTTTGCAATAATAAAATTCCCACCCCCTAGATCTCATGGAGGAGAGATCCATATATAGATGTTTGGAGAGAGGATGAGTCAGCTTGAGATCTGAGTAGTGTCCTCTCCCTCTGTTAGTTCTTGAGTCCACTTGGAGGTTCTTGCTTCCACTTGGAGATTTGGAACCTCTTACTCATCACCAGTCGAATTCCCTAAGGCAAGTGTCATTTTGGAAGCTTCCTAGGTTTTGACACCTTGAGAAATGATCCTGCCACTTGTCCATTCTCGTTCAGCGCAGGTAGCCAGTGTTCCAGTTGACATTCAACGCAGGTAGCCAGTGTTGGCTTTGACATTCAGCGCAAACAGCTAGTGTAGCCACTGAAATGATCCTGAATTGACTTGTTTTTGAGCAGTTTCTGGTGGAGAACTTCTGTGAATTGCTGTGGTTTGCTAGCCTTGTTCCTCTAGGGGTAGGAACAACATGTTTAGGGACTTTGGATCCCTTAGATTATGGACATTTCATGCTCAATGCTGTAAGGCACAAAAATGTCTATAACAATCAGACACTATTTTTTATGATGATCCTTGGATCGTTCCTTCTGAATCTAAAATAGACTCATTTGGTAATTCCATGCCTTTGAGTCCATATGAAATTGCCTATGAAGCCATGCAGTCTTTTGCCAACCCGTGTTCAACCGAAAATGACTTAATGAATGTGGTATGTGAGGAATCACTTTTCACATCAACCTCAGATTTAACTACGTTTTCTGAACTTGTTCACTCTGATGAGCAAATTTGTGAAATCCTATGTGTAGATGATTTACCATGGGAAGGTCTCCATCACAGATCTTCATTTTTAACTGAGGATGATCATTTTGAAAATGATTTATCATCAATCTTTACGACTGAATATGTCAAGGAACCTCAGAATCCAATGAAACATCCCAATTCAGAGTTAAATTTGGGAAACATCTCTCGAACTATTCCCATTGACATTTCGGTTAAGCCCGGGATTGTTGAGAACATTCATATAGGTGCCTCGTGTACAGATGACGAAATTCAATTATATAAGGCCCTATTTCAAGAATTCCGCGACGTGTTTGCCTGGTCCTATGAGGAAATGCCAGGAATTGATCCCGTGATTGTTATTCATGAGATCAAGACTTACCTGGACACTAAACCCGTCCGGCAACGTTTGCGTCAGATTCACCCACGAAAAGCTGATGCAATTAAAGCAGAAGTTGAAAAACTGTTGAAAGTAGGTTTCATTTATCCGATCCCGCTAATGGATTGGGTATCGAATATTGTTCCGGTTAACAAAAAACAGGGAACAATAAGAATATGCATTGACTATAGGGACATTAATCGAGCCTGTCCAAAGGACAACTACCCAACTCCCTATATCGATCAAATCATTGATGATTGTTCCGGCAACGAAATATTTTCCTTTATGGACGGTTTTTCCGGATACAATAAAATCAACATTCTACCTGCCGATCAACCAAAAACGGCTTTCATTTGTCCATGGGGGACATTTGCTTATTGCAAATTACCTTTTGGGCTTAAGAATACCGGAGCAACTTTTCAGAGGGCGACCTCTGATGCGTTTCATGACATCAAGCACATTGTGCAACCCTATCTCGATGACTTGCCTGCTCATTCACTACATCGAGCTGATCACCTCGTCCATTTACGAGCAATCTTTATGAGGTGTAGGCATTATCGTATTCAGTTGAACCCACACAAATGTGTCTTCTGTATAGAAACGGGTCGATTGTTGGGATTTGTAGTTTCGAAAGCTGGCATTCGCGTTGATCCCTCGAAGGTCGAAGCTATCATCAATTTGCCTCCTCCTTCGAGTCTTCGCCAACTCCAACGTTTGCAGGGGAAAGCAAACTTTTTACGACGATTCATTCCTAACTACGCCGAGGTTACAAAGGGTTTTACACGGTTGTTGAAACAGAACACTCAATTTTCTTGGGATGAGATAGCTCAAAAATCTTTTGATGCACTCAAACATGCGTTGACCCATGCACCGTTGTTGCATCCTCCCAACTACAACCAGGATTACTTCTTGTATCTCGCCGCCTCCCATTCCACCATTGGAATGGTCTTAGTTCAGGAAGATGAATTCGGAATAGAACATGTGATATATTACCTTAGTCGAATGTTAAATCCAACTGAGCTAAAATACTCACATGTGGATAAATTGGCATTGGCAGTCGTTCAAACTGTCCAACGTTTTCGTCACTACATTTTACTATGTAAAACTACGGTAATTTCAGATTGCGACCCTATGATCTACATTTTGACCAAACAATTGCTAGGGGGCAAGTACTCTAAATGGATCATTATCCTGCAGGAGTTCGACTTGGAGTTTGAGAAATCTAAGTCTACGAAATATTTAGTTTTTGCAGAATTAATGTGTGACTTCCCGCGTGCTGACACGGAAACTTTGGAAGAGGAGCCCATTGTGGACGAATCTTTGTTTCTAATCAACACTTTAGATCCATGGTATGGGGATATCATCACCTATCTCCATACCCAATCCTTTCGGCCAAAAATTTCAAGGTCGGAACGTCAGAAAATTCGATTCTAGTCCCAACAATTCAAAATTATTGGAGATACTCTTTATCGCCATGGGGCTGACTCTATTTTTTGACGTTGCTTAACTCACAAGAGGCTGAGAGGGTTCTAAATGACTGTCACTCTGGAGCATGTGGTGTTCATATGTCTGGGTATGCCACAGCCCAAAAGATATTGTGCGCTGGCTATTTCTGGCCATCCTTGTTTAAAGATTGTATTACGGCGGTCTGAAAATTCCACAACTGCCAGATTTTTGATCGTAAGATGCGTGCTCCACCTGCTCCTCTCCACCCTATAATTGTCGTTGGTCCTTTTTCCAAATGGGGTATCGATTTTATTACATGTAACCCTCACTCGGCCGGGCGGCATGCGTATATCATCCTTGCGGTAGATTATTTTACTAAGTGTGCCGAGGCGATGCCTACATTCGAGGCAGATGGCAAGACAGCTGCAATTTTGGTGTTCAATCATATAATTGCTAGGTTTGGTGTCCCACAAGCGATAATCACTGATCATGGGCGTCATTTTCGAAACGTTATGATGACCGAACTTACAGGCCAGCTTGGTTTACGTCACGATAGTTCAACTCCTTATTATCCACAAGCAAATGGTCTGGTTGAATCTATCAATAAAGTTTTAGTTATCATGATCCGACGAATCATTGGGATTCATCGATCGAATTGGCACAACATGCTATTTTCAGCGCTTTAGGCGTACCGAACTTCAGTAAAAACATCAACAGGGTTCACTCCTTTCCACCTAGTCTATGGTTTGGAAGCTCTGTTACCCATTGAGTGCGAAATCCCGTCACTGCAAATGGCCATCGTATTACTTCCAGCTACTTCCGAAGAGGAAAAGCGTTTGTTATACTTAGCTCAATTAGATGAGAATCGACGTGATGCTGCATTGGCGATCGAGATTCACACAAAACGTATGAAAGCTCAGTGTGATCGGAATGTGACCCCTCGAAATTTTTCGGAAGGAGACCTAGTGTTATTGTATGATCAATCTAATGATAAATTAGGCGCTGGGAAATTCGTTCCTATGTGGCATGGTCCCTATATTGTTAAGCGAAAGCTAGCAAAAGGGGCATATGAATTGGTGGACTTTGATGGGGACTCTTTGGGTAAACCAGAAATGGCCTTTACTTGAAGAGGTACTATGCTTGAAAGAATGACGTATGGATATTTTTAGTTAGGATAGTTTTTCTTTCTAGCTGGTGTGTTTTAGTTTAAAAACAAAAGTGTGCTTAGCTTAGAGAGTGCTTTTCTGTCATTTTTCCTACTTATCTTGGTTTTACTCTTGATATTGCAGATGTCGATGCCTCTCCAAACATACATTAGCTTTGCTGATGGTGCTTGTCGTAATACATGGAACATCTCTTCCACAGCTTGGGCTATCTATTCGCCCTCTGACGAGTTAGTTTCTATGCATGGGGTAAGCCTCGGTCAAACAACAAACAACATTGCAGAGTACAGTGCAGTGATTGAGTTATTGTCTGAATCTATTACATTTGGGATTCAGAGTTTGATAGTGAGGTTAGATTCTGAACTCGTTGTGTTACAGCTTAATAGAGTGTATGCCATTAGAAATCCAGTGTTATTAAGATTATTTTTGAGAGTGTGTCTCTTGGAACGTGAGTTTGATTATATTGAATATCAGCATATTCCAAGGTCTTTAAATACATTAGCAGATGCAATTGCTTCTCGAATGTTAAATAGACATTTGCAATAATCATACATGTAAATTTAAAACCATTCCATAATATGATTTACAAGATAAGTCGGTAATAGTGATATATATATATATATAGGAGTGTGTCAAAAAATACATCGTCTTCGATCATAGGTTGAAAAACACCTTATGATCGGCAAAAATGATAAGTACAAAAACAAAAATGTCACATGTGCCCACAAAAGGCGATCATCCTATCACTGGTGATGATCTCTATAAGAAACCACTGCCCGGGCCACCTTGCAAAGGAACCTCCTAAAAGGTCCCGGGACTCCAATCACATAGCGCTAAAGTCGACGAGGAATGTCGTCTATAGTGGTCTCAGGAATATCCCCTGTCAAGCGCTCAAGATGACTCTCCAACTCAGCCAAAACCTCTGCTGATTCATCCTGTGGGGCTGGCGCGGGTGCAACTGGTTGCCTCCTCTCGAAAGGCCGGAGAGCGGCTGGTCACTGTGGACCCACATCTACATTTGAAATTTTTACTATCAGTTTTGAGACGATGGAAAAATAAAAAAATTTAAATAGGAAAAGTTGAAAAGGATTTTACCTGACTCGTCCCACTACTCTCCTGGTGGAAGAGCCATGTCTGGGTCACCACGGAAATCCATCCCAGCGTAAGGGAATTCCTGAATGGAAAAAACCTGACTTTCCAACAATTGGAAATACTCAGGTTTGAACCGAGCAACTTCTGTCCTCTCGTCCGGATGATGGGCCATGACTACGACCCATCGCATCAATTTGGGCTCTCGAGGAAGCCCAACTCCAATAGTAAGGTGTTGTGGGATCATCATAGGAACCCTCTCTAGGCCAAAACTCATGACCAAAGCTCCATAACCAAAGGTCTTTAGTCATCCAATCTTGGCCCTGGTCAGTTGGCCTTTCACATTGGCCAGCACAGCATTGCACCAGTTGAAGATGGTGCCTCGAAAGCAATCAACTCTGATACGCATTTGGGATCCGATGGCAATATGTAATGTGGCAGCTCCGCAAATTCTGGTGACAGTAAATGCAATCACCATGAGCTCAGGACGGGATATGGTCTTTATGTCTATCCCTTTGTCTTTAGCCTGGCTGTTGCAGTACTCTAGCCAGAGGCTATCGACAGACTGGCCACCTGGCCTAGTCCCGAATAGAGTCAAGTCTTCGCCTCTCTTAGGCAAACCAGTCAAGAAATAAATGTCCTCCAGCTCGATTTCGAGCCGGTGCCCACCAATGAAAAAACACTGGTCCTATATGCTCCATCTGTCAACCAGCCACTATAAGAAATCTACCTGAGCCCTCATGCCAGGAATGGTCCAGAATTTGTACAGTCCGCATGCCTTCAAAGCATCAAGTGAAGGCTGATGATTCAATGCGGCAGTATCCACGTCCTCATGCTCTCGTTCACGCAAATCTAGCATGATATACTTTCTGCATCAAGTATAAAGATTAATTAGATTGCTAGAAAACATTTTGATTGGTCCATTTTTGAGAAATTTTGGGTTCAAAACCCTTGCGGTGGGGTACGCACCCTCCGCGTTAGACACAGTGCGTGGGTCCGCACCTTGTCTACTCGGAAGGTGCGGACCCCGAGATTTTTCCCAATGGAGAAAAGTTCGTGGTCCGCGGGTTCGCAATGGTAAACCTGCGGACCCCCGCGCGCGGGTTTTGCGCCTAAAAACCCTCCCAAAAAATGAAATGAGGGACTAAATCAAAAAACTAAACGGTTGAAAATGAAGAGTGGGATGATGTGGATTACCTGGAGAAGACGGCGCTCAATTCTGACGGTTGGATTTTCCACAATCTTCACGGGAAGTTTTCTAAGCAAAAGCACTATTTTCTCACCCAAACTCGAACGGTAAAAATGAATTGACAAAGACCCTTTTTATAAGTTTTTTGAGTAAATAAATTGCAAATTTTTTTATGTTTCACTTTGAAAAGGTATTTTGCAACGCTTTTATCCATTTCAAACAGGTATGAGTAATGTTTGTGTTTTTGTGCATAATAAAGGATTATTTAGGCGAAATCTATCATTTTCAACGAAAAACAAGTAGAGTCATCTTTAAACCCTTTTCTGACTCCTAAAACATGAAAAGATTGCCGAGCGTTTCTTTTACACTTGTTAAAACACAATTAAAAGACGGTCCACTTACAGCTCTTTTCCGACTGTAAAAACATGAAAAGATTGCCAGATTTTTGTCGTTTCAAATTCGATATTGGTTATAAAACGACATGTCGTTGATCGCTTTTTTACTTTTTCGGATCAGTGACACTAATAACGAAAAGTACTCCTTGGTCGTAAAAGATAAAGCGGTTCTATCAAGTATTATTTTATACTTTTTCAGGCTTGGGAGACACAAATTTACGAAAAAGGTCAACCCTGGAGTCTCCTTAAGTTTTTTCAGACTCTCTAAAATTGAAAAATGCCAAGTTTCTCCTATACTGGACTCGTTTAAATTCCACAGTAAAGGACATGTTCAATTACAAACAGGAACGAACCACTCCTTCTTAGGGTTCGAATTTAAACTAAGTTGGACTCATCCGAAGGATGAGCTTATAATCAAGCAAATGTTATCCTCCTCAAGCTTGTCAAAAATAAAGAGGTACTTGCCAGAAATGGTGGGGGAAAAGAGAGGAAAATGAGCCTGTTTGTCATACTTTGTAACAACTCTTGAACACGACACTTTTATTCACCTGGGTTGGGAAATCCTTTTCCTAACAGTTGATCAAACCACATTGAAAGTCTTCAGCAGGTTTCTGGGTATTAACTTTGGGTCAATTGTCACCAAGCCATCTGTTGTGTCGTTATGTGTTCAAGAGGTCACTGCCAGTAAGCCATTCATATGTAAAAATATCTGTCATCCATCTTGACCATGCCTGAGTCAGTCCTTGCAACTAAATTTCTTCAACTTGATCTATGATTTCGTGTGGTGGGCTTGCCTATGACGGATCGCTTTCTATCGACATCAGCTCATTATCTAGAAAGATTATCTAGAAATCGTCAGTACCTTGAGATCTGCATGCCTCAATGGCAGTTTTCTCGCCTTTGACGATAGTTTACATCATTGAATTTCGCATTAGGATTCCGTGATATGTTCGACATCAACACATTTACTCACATCTCATGGATTGTACTGGGTACTTTGAGAGCCATTGACATCACTGGTGGTTTCTCTCACACTTGTTAACAGTTTACATCATTGACTGGTAATCAATTGGTTTCTACCATGTTCGACATCAACACATTTATGCGCATGGATAGAATCATACTTTTTCGGGAAGTAGAAATGAAGACCCTAGATCTAGTTCCTACCATCCAGGCTACGGGGAATTTTGTATTCATTGTATTGTGGACTATTTATAAAAAGATGGTTGCATCCATACTGTGTTCACATGAGTCCATACTTGTGATGTTTTACAAGATCATTCCTATATTAGAGCAGTAGATAGTTTTCTAGTTAGTTTTGATCTGAGTATGGGAATGCCTACCTCAGCGATGATATGATCTCATATATATATCTTGCATTGAATGTTTTTACAAGTTCCGACCAGGCTCTCCACAAGATGATCCTCGAAATGATAAAGTACTTCACTCTTCCTATATGATAAATGAAATCCTCATCTACTACAGACTTCGCACTTTAGGGGGCAATCTATTACACTGAAATATCGTCACCATGATTATTTGCAGTCAGTATGGGTCTATCATCACTTGTACTGTCCTCCTAAGCAAGTCTAAGACCTCAGCTCTTCAAATCAAGCTTTGGAAGTGGGAGAAAGACATTAAAAATCAATGTAACTCTGGTTCCGCACTTTCTCTCATGGTCACCTGCGGTCCCGCACCTTCTGTGTACAAAAGCTGCGTACCTACCCGCTTTGTCCCTAACGGTGTAGGTGCGGACCCCTATGAAAGTCAAAAGGTGCAAGTTTTATCTTAAAAAACTCACTTTGGATTAATTCTAGAGTTTTCTAGAAGGAATTTTGACGTGGATTGTTTGCTCTGAGGTGGTTCATGCATCCCAAAAGAAAAGGAGCTAATCCCTTGACTAAAGGAGCTATCCCTTTGAACGAGGACCTAGTAACTTCCCTCCATTGCACTATAAATACATGCATTGGGGTGAGGACTAAGGAGTTTAGAAGCTGAACATTTTGAGGGTAAATGCTGGTGAAATTAAGACTCTTTGGTTGCGCTTGAGAGGAGAGATCACATACCTCTTGGTTCCATTGGAGAGTGAGTGAAACTTGTCAAAGTAGAGGAGACATCTTGTTGGACCCTGGGAGGAGCTTGTACAGCATCAAGGCAAAGGTTGTAAAGTTCTTCTTCTTTTGAATTAATACAATCAAACTCATTTTTCTCAACAAGTATCTTATGTTATTTGTTTCATGGACTCCTTGACTTTCATGTTAAATATGTTTTATGCAATTGGTTTTTTAGGTTCTATTTAATTATTTTGCCTTGTTTGTGTTTGCAGATTCGTGAAGAGGAGCTCATTTGGATCAAAAGAGCGAGGGCATCCACAAGCTTGCGTTGGACCAAAGGTAGGCCCTAAAAACACTTGTTTTCTATTGTTTATTGAAGCATATTTAGAGAAAGATAGTGTCTGGTTGGTTTGCTTGTCATTAGGTCTTCTTTAGATTCTAGGAAGGTCTATCTTGTCCGCAAGATCGACTCATTCCGTGCGACAATGGAGTAGAGCTGTAATGGGGCAGTCCTAATTTGGCAGCCAATTCAACCATCATGTGATTGCGGAAATGTGATCCATGATCTATGAATATAGCTTGAGGAATGCCGAACCTGGCGACTACATGATTAAAAAATAAAAGAGCGGTCATTTTGCTGCTGTTGTTTAATGTAGGCAACGCCTCGGCCCATTTCGTAAAATAGTCAACTGCAACTATGATATACCCATGCCCCCCGACCGAGGTAGGGTTACATTGCACGAAATCTATGCCCCATTTGGTGAATGGCCCAACAGCAACTACTGGCTGCAGAGGTGCGGGTGGTACTCTGGTTTTGCGGTTGAAGATTTGACAAGCATGGCAACTTCTGACTGCGGTTATGCAATCTTTGAACATTGTTGGCCAGAAGTATCTTGCTCGCAAAATCTTTTGTGTCGTAGCATAACTAGATTGGTGCCCCCCACATGTGCTCGAATGAAAATCATTCAGGACTTTTTCGGCCTCCTCATGGGTGAGGCACCTTCACAGAACAATATCGACACCATGACGGTATAGTGTATCACCGACGATCATGTAGTCTTTCGCTTGGTATCGAGTACATCACTATTCTGAGCGAGAGAAATTAGACCTATATGTTTGAGTTTGGATATAAATGATTATATCTCCATACCACAGATCACTTGAAGATATCAAAAGCAAAGATTCATCCACGATTGTTGCTTTGGATGTTGAATCGTTGGACGACGATGGGAAATCACATAGTAACTCGGCAAAAACTAGAGCTTTCTTTGATTTGGATTTTACGAATTCCAGATCAAACTCTTGCAAAATTGCTATCCATTTTGAATATTTTCCCCCAAGAAACTGTCGCAACAAGATGTAAGTCATGGGGTTGCAATCTGACAAAATGGTAGTTTTTCAAAAGAGGATATAGTGTTGGAATCTCCGTATTGCTTGAACAGCTGCGAGAGCCAGCTTTTCAACATATGAGTACTTTATTTTTGTTTCATTTAAGTTTCTATTTAAATAATAAATAGGATGTTCGATTCCATTGTCTTCTTGAACTAAAACCATTGCGATGGTTGTATCTACTGTAGCCAGATACAGGTTAAAGTCTCTTTAATAATCAGGAGCGTACATTAATGATGCTTTTATTAGGGATTCCTTTAGAGCATCAAAGGAGGCTTGCGTGACTTGATCCCAGTTGAAGTATACTTCCTTTTTCAAGAGAAGCGTATAACCTTTAGCAAGTTTGGCATAATTTGGAATGAACCTCCTCAGAAAGTTTGCATCCCCTTGGAGTTTCTGAATCTGAAGAAAATTTGAAGGTGGAGGCAAATCGATGATTTCCTAGACCTTGCACAGGTCGAGACGAATTCCGTCCTTTGAAACTACAAAGCCAAGTAAATGACCAGAACTGACGCAAAACACACACTTGTGTGGATTGAGTCTTATTTTGTAGTGTCGACAATGTAGAAATATTGCTCTCAAATGCTGCAAATGGTCGGTCCACTTTCACGAGTGAGCCGAAAGATCGTCGAGGTATAGTTGAACGATGTTCTTGATGTTGTGGAAGGCATAATTCATTGCCCTCTGAAAAGTTTCCCCTGCGTTCTTTAAACCAAAATGTAGCTTACAGTACGCGAATGTGCCCCACGGATAGATAAATGCAGTCTTTGACTGGTCTTGTGGGGGGATATTAATTTGATTATACCTAGAAAATCCATCCATAAACGAAAAGATTTCGCATCCAGTGCATTCATCAATTATCTGGTCGATGAAAGGTGTAGGGTAGTTTTCCCTTGGACAAGTTTGGTTTACATCCCTGTAATCGACGCACACTCTAATTGTTCCTTGCTTTTTCATCAGAGGAACAATGTTCGATACCCAATCCGTTAGCAGAACTGGGTAAATCAGACCAACATGGAGAATTTTTTCAACTTCTGCTTTAATGGCAGCGGCTTTCTTTGGGTGCAGCTATCGAAGCCTTTGTCTTACTAGTTTGACATCTGGATACATCTTAACTTTGTGTTGAATTATTCTCAAGTCAATGCCTAGCATTTTTTTATATGACCATGCAAAGACATCTCTAAACTCGCGAAAGAGAGCGTAATATATTTCCAGTTCTGAAGAAGAAAAAGATTTGTCAACATGAATATTTTCTACAACATGTGGTTTTGTCGAGATATTTATGGCGATAGTTTCTTCTATATTGGACAAATTTCACTCAGAACCCACTATATTTACAGTATTTTATAGAAAATCAGAAACTGATGGATGACTAAGGTCGCTGGAGTAATCTTCTTTGTAATCCGGAAGATGGGAACGATGGTGGTAATCTTCCCATGGTGTCCCCTGTATGTTCATTGACTGAACAATTCCTTCGTCTATAGAATGTACATGCGACCATGGATCTGAAGAGGTACCATACTCCTTAGACCTATCTACCCAAACACTTGACGAGTGTTCATTGGGGTTTACTTCCCATGCCGAGAACATTGATTGCTATAATATTTCTATTGGGCTTAGAGGCAACACCTAGTGACAATCCATGCTAATATTGTTTTCGGACATCTTCTGAATGGAAGATACCATATTGTAGGTTCCCACCGTTGCCACTTCTTCCAGGTTGGTTGGAGGCAGTAGGGAAAAAGTACCCATCAATGTAGGGTCTTTTAGTAGGCATACTCCGATATTTTGAAGCGACTGAGATCTTCTGTGGATCATCGGAATGCTTCCCGTAACTTGCAAACTGTTGGGGAGGAATGTATATTGATCGACGATTGTAATTCCCCCTTGGAAGGGAAATGCAATCTTTCTGAAGTATATTGACACAACAACAACCATAGCATAAATCCAGGGTCTTCCCAGTAGGATGTTGTAATTGAGGTTTCCATCGATAACTTCCACATCAATTTCTACTGTTTCTCCCCCCAGCTCGACTTGCAAGTTACTTAAAATCCCATATGGAGTGTATGTTCATCCATCAAATGTTTCTAACATCGTCGTCGATCGTGACAAGGGTGGTGAGCCTAAATTTTTCCAACATCTCATTGACATAATGCATGTAGATGCCCCCTCATCAATAATTGTTTGATGAACAGTGTTGTTGAGGCTTTCACTTAAATGAGGAAAGCGAGCTGAGATGGTAACTACAGGTCATATTCTTTATGATTAAAGGCCACAATATTGGAATTTGCTGGGTCAATCCCACCTATTGCTGATAATCAAGCTTGCTTTTGGGAGGGGCAATTTTGCAGTACCTCAAGTGTCGACATAGCAGATGGCGATTGGGCCAAGTCCTCCACTATATTATAATGTTGTGCTACTCTGGCACAAGGATTAAATGTCAATTTGTCTACCACTCCCTTTGCGGCTTTATCATTAGCTCAGGAATGATGGGTGGCACAACTTCGGTCGAAGTTATTGTCGAACTACTAGGTTGATCAGTAGCCTTATTGTTCGACAGTTGTGGATTCCTGTAATCTTTGTTCCTTGTCGATATCAAAGCATAATTTTTCTATTTTTAAATGGAAAACATAATGACTTAGGATGGGGAAGCATTGTCACTAGCAACCAGATTGGTTACTGGGTTTGGAAACAGATCAGTCAATACTGTTGAGGTTTTTGAATTCTTAAATAATTTCTTAACTTCGACTTTATATGGACAATATATCGTCCAATGATCCTCATCGCATATGAGGCATGGCTAAGTGGTTTTCTTTTGCCCAGAAGGGTTTGCAGAGGATTTTTCAGGAGACGAATCATCCTGTTTCTTCTTTTTGCTCTTCCCTTTCTTCTTTCCCCCTGGTTGCTTCGGTTCTTTGCCTTTGTTAGTCAACGGGACATTAACCTCTGAGGCTAGAATTTCTTCATTTGCATTTTGATCAGAAATCGTATGGGCTTTCTTAGATGTAGCCATTGTCGATTTCGTGCTCGTCGTACCTATCATGCCGTCATTGACATGAGAGTCTTTGTTTGGTTTAGGAGGAGGAGGAATGGAAAACTCTAGTCTGGGAGCATCGAGGATTTTGTCGTAGAGCATTCCAGACTGAGTATAGATCAAGTCTACCTATTGCGCACAAGCAATAACCTGCTCTTTAGTGATGACCCCTCCCTTTGCCACATCTTCTGTAATGGAAGGTAAGAATGACTTAATAAACCATTCAGCTAGCAGCTGATCAGGAACATATGTTTTCACCATTCTACGATGACGTCACCATTCATGAATATGATCGGATATGTGAGTGGCCATCGTTTGCTTAAAATTGGTAAGAAGCTTTGTTCCTATTTCATACCTTATTGGTAATTGAAAATGGGTTCAAAAGGTTGTGGCAAGGGTGCTGAAGTTATCAAATGAAGCTATAGCAAACTCGATATACCACTTTGCTGCCGGACCAGTTAACGTTCGTTGAAAAAGGCAAAGTCGAATCGAATCATCATTTAGAGTGTTGGACCAACACGATAGATGAAAGGTCATCACATGATTCGATGGGTATTCACCAGGATTTCCATTAAATTTAGGAATATTTGACGGAAGTTTATGAGGAATCGCTAGCCACCAAGGGGCATAAGCGATTGGATCATTCGTTAGCTGATTTAGATCTGGTAACTCTAGAGTTTCCACGAAGGGAAACTGTTGATTCAGGTTCGGCGAAGCATACCCAGGATTAGATTGGATCACCTGAGCAGTGGGTCTTTGCATACCAGCATAATGCATTTGATGTTGATAACTTTGATAAGGTGGTTGGGCATAATCAATTTGAGACCATTGGTTATAACTGTTTTGAATATACGGACCCATTACCTGCAAAGTCTTGTTGCTCAGGTCCTTGGTAAGCTTGTTGGAATTGCAGTTGTTGATATTGCACTAGCCATGGTTGTGAAACCATTTTCTGTTGCCCAATACTGGACATTTGACCAAGATGAGGGGTAATAGTACTCATTTGAGAATGAGTCGCTCCAGTTAAGGAGCCACTAACTAGCGATTGCAGTTGTGTCGTGGAGACAAGAGGCTGTTGTACAATGACCTGAGAAACTTGGGGTTGGCATATAACAGGCAATGCTTGTACTTGCGACACCGTCAAAATAGCTGGTGTAGTGGGGATGTTCGACACAGGGAGACTCAGTTGCATTGAGTATACAACTCTTGGTTGTTGAGGCAGTATTGGCACCCAACCGCTGGATGTGATTCAAATTTGACCTGAATTTGGTTGTGAACTCTCATATGGTGACAATCTAGTGTTGAAGGGAATGATTGGCCTTTGGAGACTAGACTGCCCAAATTGATGTTGTGAAGGATCAATTTGTTGAGATTCAACATAAGAGATTCCAGATACTATTCCGGATGAAGAAACGGGAACAGACCATACTGTCGAAATAGTCCCTAGGTGGACTCCTTCTGGTGGTTGAGAGCTAGTTGGTACAGATGGTATAGTAGCGAACATCGTCGGAGTGGTGGCAAGAAGTTCTGTTACCGCTGCATCGGACGAGACAGTCCTAGATGTCGATGGTTGTCTAGACATATCGAGTCTATCCAAAAGACTTCCCAGTGCTTCTATAGGAACTTGCGATGAAGGGTTATTAACTTCTGATGTAGAAGGATATAGGTGGATCTCAGTCCCAACATGCGATGGAGCACTGGATGGAAGATCCTCTGTAATCTCTTCTATAGCAATCAATCCAAGTGGAAGAGGCAGACCGTCAGGTCCATAAAATATTTCTGGTGTGAAGAAGGTATAGATTCTACAGTGATAGATGATGGATGGGTAACACCTTCTAAATCAACCCTAGATGGAGTTGGTTCAGGAATAGAAGTGTTTATCGTTACACTAGGATTAGTTCTAATGTCCTCTTGTAACTACGGAACTTCTTCTATAGAGGCAGGGATAGCAGAAATGGTTGGAGTAACTAGAGTCTCAGAGGATGTTGAAACACAAGTTTCAAGCAAACCAGGAGACTTTGACCTAGTTAAGTGAGTTCGCTTGACCCAGAATGGTTTGGCTTCTGGAGTCAAAGACGGTTGACTCGTTAGTCTCCACGAATTACGGGGTTTTGATTGACTTTCTTCCATGATTTTGGATTTATTTGATCAACTCAAAATAAGAGGGGAAAGCTTTATTCCGTATTAAATGAATTTTAGATGCTTTGACACAACTTTCTTTTTCACTTTTTAATAGTCGATAAAAAGCTAAAGATGACTCTAGTCACCTTCGATTTTTAATGAGCCTGAAGTGACAAGTGCTCAGATGGACCTTTTCCTTTAAGGAGTCTGAAAAGGAACGAAAGAGATTGCTCTGGAAATCTAGACAGAGGGATTACCAAACCAATCGCAAAATTGCAGAACACTTTTTACGGTACGGCAGCCAATCTTCCCGAATGCTGTGCTTAGTGCATTGTGATCGATAGGGCAGTAGACACAACTTCCTAAGGATAAAGGATATAGCCTATTGTGGTCTCCCAATATATACTCAATGGTACGTAGGAGCACAAGTCTGTACTGGCACTTATCATCTCAAAGAGGAGGAATCACCCAACCTATGATGAAAACAACAGTTACCAGGATTTATGACACCAGAATACGTCTCTAGCATAGACTTCTAGATGTTGTGCGTTAGGTTCCAAAGCGTTTTTATGTTCATTAAATTTATTTTATATTTGATCTTTATTAAGAAATTTTCCTTTCAGGTTCACCGCGTGATGTAGATATACAATTCCTAAAATGCAATCTAAGATGATAAACAGTCATTTAATCTTATTTTTGCAATGAAAATCCTAGCTACTAAGGAAAGAGAAATGAAATCCTTTCAACATAGAGCAGAGAGAAAACATTAGATGCACTGTCCTAAATCAAAATCAACAAGTAGTATAAACGCAAATGCACGTGCATGTATTTTTTTTTCTGCTTTCTTAATGTGTGAATGACAAAAAGAATGATAAATACAAATATGAATCTTCTTTCAAATCGACAGTACTAACGATTTTCTTTTCAAAAAACGACAGGAAGGCAAGACCACACTTTGCGATTTTGAAGTGGAAACTACTTTCAACACTTGAAATACTTATAAATTCAGATCAAATACAAGAGTAACAGTGTAATCGAGTATCAAAAATAGAAGTATTCTTTTCTTTGATTGAAAACGACACTTGCGACACTTCCAAATCAAAAGACGACAGTTCGATTAAGCTACTATTTTGTAAAAGAGAACTGTAAATGGCACAAAATACATAAAAACATTCACAATTATTTGTACATTAGAGGTTGGATGATGCAAAGAATGGGGTTTGAATAGTGGTCTACTGATCATAGACAGCAAAACTCCTGAATAATAATGAAGACAGTGAAGAAAAACCAAAATCTGGAGGCAAATCTAGTCTTGTCTGATCATCGCACCTGTAACACAGGGAAATAGGGATGCATCCCACCTACTGCACATGCGAGGTGCAATGCATCCATATTTCCTAAAGGAGAGGGTGTGATGGTCAAGGAATGAGACTTTAACTTGGTTTTTGGTCACAGTTTGCAGTTTAGTTCAGGGATTTAGGCCAAGCAAATGATAGTCAATAACTACAAAGTATAGGGGCTGATCTAATGAGGTTACTCAAGCTACCTTTAGGGCACTTAGGATGTTTGCAAGTCAATTGTTCAGTTCATAAACAAACCTAGAGATTGACTGAAGCAGCGTTGATCTACTTTGCACTTGTATAGCAAATGCAGTTCGAAGGCTAGCTGGCTTGACTTCAGGCTCCATCTGTGGTTTATGAATCAAGCAAATAGAAACAAGAAATCAAACTAATCACTCCCCAACGGAGTTTCCATTTTGTTATCGAGAAATCTAGTGTCTATTCAGAGTTGCCAGTCCCACTAAGACAGGTAGCTATCTTAGAAACAAACAGATTAAAGTCACTTGTTTTTCCTTTACGAGAGAGAGATGAGAAAGAAGCAAAGAGTACCAACCTCAGTCTCTCGCCTCGCTATTTTCTTGTTTCCCTTCCCCTTTGACAGAATCTCACCACTAATTTCTTACTTGTCCAGCTTCAAAGAGCACCTGTAGATTCACAACAGCATAATACCATCAAAGCATAGAGATCTTTCACTGTAAACAATATAGGATCAGATATATATTGACCATATAAATGCATATAACAACACAATATTCGGAGATACACAAGAATATGGAGGAAAACTCAAATAGCTTTATTAGTAAAAGTCGTAGAATAGAGGATTACAACCACTTGGTCTGACGTAGTGCCATCCTCCCAGCTTGAAATCCCTCTTCACCTCATACAAAGCAAGATCACCCAACAATGTCTTCAAAGAGAAACCAGCAGAACCTGTTTGCAAATTACCAAATTCCAACCTCTGGATCTCTTGGATGAGGGATCCATTTATAGATATTTGTAGGGGGGTGAGTCAGCTTCTGGGATTTTGATTAGTGTCATCTCTCTGATAGTTCCTAGTTCCACATGGAGATTTTAGATCTCTTACTCATCCCTGGGCGAACTTAGAGAGGCAAGTGTCAAATGAGTAGTTTCTAGAAGATTCTCTGGGTTTCCACCTAGAAAACTGCTTGTGCCATTTGTCTGCTCTCACTCATCGTACCCTATAGAAGGGCTTTCCAGTATGCATTGCACTTTTTACATGTGGCAGGTGAGATGCATCGGACTTTTAGCACTGGGCAGTCTACATGGTCCTGCTTTGACTAGTTCTGAGTAGCTTTTCATGGAGAACTTCTGGGAGATGATGTAATCAGCTGACCTTGCTCCTTTAGGGTATGAAACAACACTTTTAGGGAGTTAGAAGCCCTTGGTTTATGGACATATGTGATTGGGGTTGCAGTGCCAAAATATGTCTATAACAACTGCCTTGCAAACTGGCCTCCAAAGAATGTTCAACAGTAAGAGTTGATGAACCTGTAGAGGTTACAAAGCTAAATATTACCATATATGTAGATACATAGTGCTTTATTTATAAGGATACAGAGGTCACATGGGTCAAGATATACAACACATTCATTCAGGAATTTTTTTTTGAGAACTTATAAGATTTTCATGTGTACATTAACATCAACAACTTCAGGATGCATAGGATCACATCTAGATTCCTTGTAATGCCATGTGCGTAGGTGATGGAATGGATTGTTACACATATGGATGACTCTCACCCTATGCTTCGTAGTGAGAGTGGAAGTTAGCTCGCCACCTATTTTGGTGAAGACATGCAGACACATTATAAGATGGTCAAGCCCAATGAATATGCAAATGATAAATTCTACATGACATGGGAAACCCTCAACATTACTGATGTTATCAAATCATGGTGCCGAGAGCCTGCCAAGTTCTGCCATCATCCATCTGCGGTCTATCTAAAAAATATTCTTAGAGATGTATATCAATAATTGATAACCATGTATTGTTGGATGTATGGGTGCAGAAACATTGAGGTGTTTGAAGAGAATTGGATATACACACTCAATATATCGATGACCCATGATAGAGGTTTTAATTGGGGAGATACATTGTCATATGAGTTGCAGTCTCAAGTGGGGCAGGAAAACCCAACATTATAGGTGAACAAGGCACAAACATTCTACATGTTTTCATTTCTCTTAGATGGAATATATGCACAATATGCATTCCTAGGAATGAATTGGAACTAGACCCTTGAGGAGAAATTCTTAGTTTACTTCCATTGCATAGTGTTATCAGAATTAAGCTTAAGTAGAATGTATGAAAAATTGGATGAACACTTCTTTGCAGTTATCTTTCAGATGATATTTGAGATTAGTCTTCCTTGCATGACTAATTAGGTGAAGGATTCATTCCAAGGCATCAAGGATTGGTTTGTAGCTTCTGAGGGTAAATACCTTAGATGCTTTAGTTTTCATGTAGTCCCCCATCTTATTGTTGCCATGATATGTGACCAACAAGGTGGTCATGCAAGAAGTAGGAAATCAACTCAATAAGGGATTTTCATGAATTCTTCAGAGGAGGAAGAAATCCCCTTGGCATGTCTTTCCATTGAGGATCAGATTGTATGATTTAAAGAGCCACAAGGTGATAGAAATAGAGGTACAAGAGCTTGACCTCTTGCACTTCAGCACTAAATAATTTCATGGATATGATCCCAGGTGAATTGTCAAGAAACATTGCTAGAGGATTGGTCATAATACGAGGTACTCATTGATGTCCACATCAGAAGATGATAATATTAAGAATTGGTACAACGAAAACATCAAGACACATCCAATGATGGAGATTAGTTCACCCCATGATCCACCAACTCAAGGCTTCTAGGTATAGGATGAGGAGGAGATAACACCTCAAGAAAAGAAAGTATCTCCCAAGAAAAGGATCAGGTATGCCTCAACAAGCGATAGAAACAAGAAATTGAAACTTGATCCTTTAAACTTACGATCTACTCAAGCGACATAGGAGAGGAGAGAAGATGAATAAGAAGAGGAGAAGAGGAAACAAGACGAGTCACTCTAGAAGGAAAAAGAGTAATAAGAAGAGAGGAGAATGATAGAGGAAGAACAATAGAGTCAGTCCCACAGGATGAAGCAGTGTAGAGGCTAGAAGAAGAGGAGTTGACTCAGAAAATGGAAGAAGTGTTCATGGGGCCTTCACTCAATGAACCTATGGCATATCACATGCATTCGTGGCATACTAAACAATACCCCTAATTTGAATACATATAAGAAAATAACTCTAAAATTCAAATTATTCCACCAACTACCAATACAAATCCAATACATCTTCCCAATTTAAAAAACCCCTACTTTCACGAGATGTTGTAGGTATCCATTTTTTCATTAACATTTTTTATACCTCTTTATATTTTTTCATCAACTTTGAGATCCATTTTTTAAACCTTCCAATATAAAAATCATTTACCCCTATATATACATGGTATGGTATTTCTCCCCCAGTGAATCCCCCATGGAAGTGTTGGAGGAAAAAAATTCCATCCAGCCCATGGATGATGAACCAAGAACTCCAGAAGAACTTGCAATTATAGGTTCTCATCTTCCATTTTGGGAAATGGGGATCACAAATCGACCAATGAATCGACTAATTTATGTATATAGTGTAACATTTGATTAGCTGAAGAAAACAATCATGCAATAGAGGCAATGATGTTTCCTGAATGATCCTCAAAACCCACTCTTAGTTTCCACAGGGAAGGTGATAACCTCCAACACCAGAAGGAATCCTAGAGCTATTGTGGTGACAAATGTTGGATTCACTACAGTGGCCCAAGATAATTTTGAGTACTTGTTGAATGAGAATCCTAGGCTAAGAAGAGAACTTGCCATGGTGAAGTAACAGACATAACAACTTGTAGTGGAGAATCAATAGTTGTTATAAAAAATGTAACACCATCTTCCCACTTCTACCCAAGTAACCAGCCAACCAAGGTAAACATGTGATGATAGGCTACTGTGATCAGATTCGACCTCCTGTGTGACCTTAAGGAAGTGGAATCGATGAAAAATTAATAAATGGACATTGAAAATTAGCTTCAAGACCCTTAGGAACCAATCCAACATTTTAGAAAGTTGGCCCTTGGGTCCCACTAAGGTTTTGGACAACTTAGGAATCGGTCTCTCTCATACTATAGGCATGATAACATCCAGAAACCTAGAGTCACCCTCATAAGCTTTCTTTCCAGCATCTAGAGACCCCTTTTGCTAGTTCTCTACCAACGTCCCTGGGATTTGAGACACTTTTTTTAGGCCCGCGACCCCTTCTTTTTAATTTTTTTGTTATATAAAACAATATGCCCATTTTGAAAATTTCAGTTTTGGATCGAAGGAGTCATTTTAACATAAGGCCACAATTTTTCCTAGAATTTGGCTAGAGTTGGCCAGATTCCATCTGCTGGAAAAGGCCAGATTGTGTCTTTGTTAAGCCTACCAAGTCACCAAAAGTCAACCCAGCTTTGACTGCTTCTATCTCCTTCATCTGGACTCGGATTGGAGTTCCATTCGCACCATTGGAATCAGCGCAATGAGCACTTCGATTTGATTTCATCTTAATCATCTTTCCACCACTTTGAATTTTAAGATTTTTCCATGCCATAGCGTCTAAAGATCCACCTAGATCAATCCTCCCCATTACGGAGCTTTTGGACTGCTAAAGGCTTTATCAGTCAATTGGAAAGTGAGGGAATTGTTCCCTCACTCTTTCTTTTTCCATCCATTTTTCCTTGCTAGGGTGCATCTCCTTGAAACCAACTTGAAGGTATTCCACATCTCCCCATCATGAAGTCTTGGTCCTTCTATCAAGGATGATGTCCTTAGGTATTCATTGAGATACTCTGGTGCAAAGTCATCAACTGTAGTGTTGTGGGGAAAAATGCCTATGCAGGACGATCCTATCCACCTAAGGTGTGAGAGTGCCTTAGCAACAAACGAGTACAGCTACACTGGTTTCTTCCTTTATGAAATGTGAAAGAAGAGAGATCAATAGACTTACCGGTGTCTTCCATTTGTCCCTCGATCCGATCTCTCTTCTCTTTGGGTGTTCACAGCTACTTGCCTTCTTGCTTATCCAGCTTAAACTTCCTGCAAGATCACAAGAGAACAACTACTTGCGACAAGAGAACAACTACTTGAGACAAGAGAAGAACACTACACAAAGACAGATGTTCACATTCATAACTAGTTTAGGATTAGAAATAAACCAAATACACTCATACATTCATACATCAAAATACATCAGCATATAGGAGAAACCAAGATAGCTTTATTGATGAATAACAAGGTTCAGGAAGAGATACAACCCAGAGGGCTCCAATCTAGAATCTCCTTCCCAGCAAATGGAATTCCTATCTTCAGCCCCTTCAAAGCATTAAGCACCCAATGATTCCAGTCTCAAACCAAGAGAAATTCTTTGCAATAACAAAATTCCAGCCTCCAGATCTCATGGAGGAGAGATCCATATATAGATGTTTGGAGAGAGGATGAGTCAACTTGAGATCTGACTAGTGTCCTCTCCCTCTGTCAGTTCTTGAGTCCACTTGGAGGTTCTTGCTTCCACTTGGAGATTTGGAACCTCTTACGCATCACCAGTCGAATTCCCTGAGGCAAGTGTCATTTTGGAAGCTTCTTGGGTTTTGACACCTTGAGAAATGAGCCTGCCACTTGTCCATTCTCGTTCAGCACAGGTAGCCAGTGTTCCAGTTGACATTCAATGCAGGTAGCCAGTGTTGGCTTTGACATTCAGCGCAAACAACTAGTGTAGCCACTGAAATAAACCCGAATTGACTTGTTTTTGAGCAGTTTCTGGTGGAGAACTTCTGTGAATTGCTGTGGATTGTTAGCCTTGTTCCTCTAGGGGTAGGAACAACATGTTTAGGGAGTTTGGATCCCTTAGATTATGGACATTTCATGCTCAATGCTGTAAGGCACAAAAATGTCTATAACAGTTGCCCCCTAAAGTATGAGGCTGTTTATCGGGTGAAATGCTTTATCAGGGGGATCCGAAGTTCATCCAATGCTGAGAGGAGACCTGTAATAAGATACAATACAATACATTATTTTTCATACTGCTTTCATGATCTAGCTGAGGCGGGCATTCCCATGCTCAGCTTTATAAATTCATTTTTCTGTACATAGAACAGACAATCGTCTGATGGTAGACTGATAATTTTGATGAAATTATCATCCTTTGAGTAGGATGATTATCTGCTGCAATGATGTATATGTCAATGTCTTTATCTTTCCTGAATATATATCACAACCCGGATGGATGAAACTAGATCCGGGGTCTTCAAACTCGTTCGATCTTCACTCTAAGTACAAGTCGATCCATGTGAGAAATGTTCTGAAGTCGAACATGGAAAGACATCGCTTGATTACCGGTGAATGATGTAAACCGTTAACAAGCGCGAGAGGAATCACCGATAATGATAATGACCCTCAAGGTACTGTAGTACAATTCACGTGGTGTGAATAAAGGACTTGGCATCGAACACCACGCAAAATCTTTCGGTCGAAGGTCATTGATGTATACCTGTCGCCGGAAGTGAGAAACTTGCCATTGAGGCATGCAAGCTTCAAAGTACTGAAGGGGTTGTTCCTAGATCGACTCCTTGGATAATGAGCTGATGTCGACAAGAAGCGATCCATTATAGGAGGGCCTTAATGAATCCCACATCAGTGACACGGAATGGAGCTAATGATTTTAATGGAGGTGAAAACGATTTGTGACATATGATTCAGGGTGGCGGTCATGAAAGGATGAAGGATAATGTATGGTAGTGGATGGGACACGGTTGACTTTTGTGAACGACTTCTCTTGAACATATGGCGACACTGATGCGATGGATTGGTAGCATTACCCCAAATATGGATGGTATGACGAGACCATGGATGTGACCGGTGAATGAAACAACCCAAACCGATTGTGGTACGGAGGAAAAGTGTCATGTTCAAGAGCGACTTGCTACCATCAAAGTTTTCTTTAGTTTCTCCAGATTTTTCCCCAGTCATTGCTGACCAGTACCTCTTTATTTTTGTCAAGCTTGAGGAGGATAACATATGCTTGTTCTATAACCTGCCCTTCGGGCAAGCCCATCACTATGTTTTAACGAGCCTAGCGATAGGGAAACTCGTTCTCGTCTAAAGACAAGTTTCTCGCTATTTAATGATTTTAACGAGTCTAACGACAAGGATAACTCGGTCCTTTTCATTTTTAGAGAGTCTGAAAAGGTACATAAAGTTAACTCCAAAAGTCCTTTTTCGTCATCTAATCCCTTAAGTCCGAAAAAGTATAAAACAATACAGAAGGGATGAGTTTTCGATAGTTTTAACGAGCCGAATAAAACAAGCGCTCGATCTTTTTGTGTAATAATCCCTCAGGTCCAAAAAGATTAAAATCTAGAGGAGGGATAGCTCTTCCGGTCGCTTTATCGAGCTGGAAGGCCAAAACTCGGCAATATTTTCATATTTTACGAGTCAGTTGAAAAGAGCTTAAAGAAGACTCGTCTTTTGAGGAACGAGTGATAAATAGGGTTAGCAGCTGATTCCAGGTACAAGTTGGAATTTTCCAATCACGGCAGTGTCACAAGGATGGCTAGGTGAAATCACTCTTCGCAGCTGTTCCTCAAAATGGGTAAACAAACATATGGAGGTGAACGATCGGCCAATGGAAAAGTGGAGGTGATGGTGCAAACACGACCAAGGCTTTAATGGCTAATGATATTACATTCACAGTGGTTATTTACCAGGATAGTTCATTTTTTAACAAGCATAAACGCGGGTGGAAACATTTACTCGGTCTTACGTTTTATTTTTTAACGAGCATGAACTACGTGCTAAAACTGCTCGGATCTTGCGTTTATTTTTTAACAAGCATGAACTTTGTGCTAAAACTGCTCGATATTATATGGTCAAATTTTCGATTTTTACCATAACTAGCTTTGCCCTTTTCAAAGATAGTACTGTATCCTCAATTGCTGCATCAAACTAGTTAGAAATGAATAACATTTGCATGAAAATGAGATTAGAACCCTAATATTTCGCTTTGAACTACGTAAAAAGCAATTAAAAGGTGTTTTTACCTCTCATTTTACCATTTCATTTGAACTTGGTTTGTTGGAGCTTTGGAGGTGCCTCTTCCCCCTTGATTTTCACCAGCTGATTCCGGGAGATTCTGCGGACGATTTTCGGCGCCGTCTGGACCAGGTAGGAGCTAAACTCTAGCTCTTTCTTTTCATGGTTTCCTTTTTCCATTCTATGCATGTTTTCCTATTCCCATGAACCCCTAGGGTTTTGCTAGGGCGCTCTGCCATCAGCGCAGGCAGTCCATTCGAAACCTGCGTTGAATGTCAAGCTGCATGAAGGCAGTTTGACCTTCAACGCAGGTAGGACACTAGCCAGTTGCGTTGAGCATAGAAAAATAGTTATATTGCACAGTTTTTGACGAAATTTTGCCAGTTTCTCATCAAATCCAGGATCTTACTCTTTCTCTTGTTTGTTTTGCAGGGACTCTTGAGCAAAATGACCCTCACATGGCGAGAATGAGAACATGAAGAAGAGGACATGATTGCCCTCCATGACCATGTCACAGTGAACGCGCTGCGGAACTGTGGCCTGCTGAAGTTCTTCCGAATCTCTAGTATGAGAGCACAGATATCTTTACTGCAGTATATGCTTGATGCTTGGGATCCTATTAACCAAGTATTTCAGATCAGGAGCAAATCCATCCCTCTGACCGTGGTAGACATTTACTTCTTGACTGGTTTGTCGAGGCGGGGTGCGCCCATTTCTTTGTCAGGTTCGGCCCGAGGGAATGACTCCGTGAGCGATTATGTCCGCCAGTATTGCAGGGAAGGATCCCAGCCGAGTAGAGACGGCAAGGTTGTTATCTGTGAGATTACTGAGAGGTCTCTCAGGTCCATTCTGTATACTATTGGTAGGATGGCCGGTAGCGCATCTTTACATGTTGCCAACAGATCTTATGTGCAGCATGCCTTGGAGTGTCTCCAACCGAAAGTATTCAACTGGTGTGATGCAGTACTTCTTCAGATGAAAAGTCAGTTGAACAAGGTAAAGGACGAGAAGCTGAAAAACTTTGGATTTGGTTCTATTCTGACTGCCTTTGCCTTGGAGAAAATACCACTGATGCAGCCTCAGTATATCACACTTGACTTGCCTTCTCCTACCGAGCCACGCATGCAGAGATGGGTTGATCACATGTCTAGGCATGCTGGTCAACCTCAAATTTCTTTCACTGATACCTTCTTCAGGTGGTTCGAGCGTCAGGAGATGGTCTATTCCGAGTATCCATATGTTGGTATGGATTTCCGAGGTGATCCGGACTTGGTACTGCCGGATGGCGAACAGTGGGGCGCTATTGGTAAAATCTTTGACCATATTACTGTTTACTGTTCTTATTTATAATGTCCTTGTGCTTTGTTCTATCAAGACTTTAATCAAACTCATGTGTGCATGCAGATGTTGGTCCTGTTCGTCCAGCAGTTCGCCCGAGAGCGCCAGTTGCTGCCCCAGCATGGGAGACTGCTGGGAGAGTTATTCTCCGCGACCTTGACGTAGCCGAGACCCTTAAAGCTGTGCAGGAGCAGGTTGAGAGCCTTACTCTCGGCATTCCCGATGTGAGGATTGATGAGTTACCTTTACAGCTGCAGCGGCATACTACTGGTGTGCCTAGACGTTGGACTCGTCTCTTGCGCATGATTGCACAGGCCGTGACGTGCTATCATGAGCATCACTAGACTAGGGTGCCCCCTAGCATTTTTGAGTTTTTGGGTCATATGACCGATTTTGTCTTGGTTACAGAACATTATGTATGAACGATAAACAGCTTATATATATTTTGATTTTCGAGTTTTATTCTGGTTGAGTTATATGATCCATATGTACAACATTGATGATGTGTCTCTTTTTATAAATGTCGCAAATGTCTATCTAACACATAGTTTGCTAATGAGTCGGTTAATGTGTTTAAGTTTCTGGAAATATGCTGGTATTGAATTGAATCAAATCGTCTTTCCAAAATCTTAACCCTTAGGAACATGCGATAAATAGCTGGATTGCGAACGGAATATATACCATTGAGTTGTAGTATTACGAGTTGTGAGTCTAGCCTGACAATTAGTCGGCGTATACCATGGGTGATGGCATCAGAGAGTAGTTCTATCAACGCGCTATACTCAGCGATGTTATTCGTTGATTGCCCAATACATACACCTCTGAAACTTACTAACTCGCCGCTTGGATCAAAAATGGCCCAGGCTGCGGACGACAGGTTCCGCGAACTACGACTCGCTCCGTCGGCATATCCAACACATGTCTCTAGAAGGTTTGACATCTGCAATAAATGTAAAAAGGTTGATCACTCGACCAAAACAAATACTTTAGCAAAAACAAAATACAACAAAAGCATACAGGTTACTATTTAAGCATAGTAACGCTTGAGGTACAACCCATTACGGGGTTGCGCCAGTGGAATTCCGTCATAATCCATTAACTCGTAGGCTCCTTTTGCTAACACTCGTTTAACAATATAGGGGCCCATCCATAAAGAATTAAATTTACCTGCTCCCAATTTATCGGATTCTTGGTCATAAAGCAAGACCAAGTCACCTTCTGAGAAGACACAAGGTTTGACATTTTTGTCGAACTGCGCCTTGACTTGTTTCTTATGAGCTTCGTTAGACAAAGCGGCATCACGACGGGTTTCATCCAATTGGATTAATTCCAAGAAACGAGCCTCTTCTTCTGAAGTTCCGGGGAGGAGATCAATTGCGAATTTAAGAGACGAAATTTCACACTGGATTGGCAAGACCGCTTCCAGGCCATACACCAGTTGGAAAGGTGTGAACCCAGTCGTGTTCTTTACCGATGTTCGGTAAGCCCACAAGGCTGAGTACAGGATTAGGTGCCACCTTCTTTTGTGAACCCCAATCATCCTTTGCAACATACGCTTCAGGACCTTGTTGATTGCTTCAACTTGTCCGTTGGCTTGCGGATAATACGGGGTAGAGCTGTCATGAGATAGCCCTAGCTTGGCAGCTAATTCAATCATCATGTGATTGCGAAAATGCGATCCATGATCCGTAACTATAGCCTGTGGTATGCCGAACCTGGCGACTACATGATTGAAAAAGAAAAGGGCAGTTGTTTCACCAGTGTTATCTAATGTAGGCATCGCCTCGGCCCATTTGGTAAAATAGTCAACAGCGACTATAATATACCCATGACCCCCGGTCGAGGTGGGGTTACATTGAATGAAATCGATGCCCCATTTGGCGAAAGGCCCAACAACAACTATTGGCTGTAAAGGTGTGGGTGGTCTTCTGGTTTTGCTATCGAAAATTTGACAAGCATAGCAACTTTTGACTGCGGTTATGCAATCTTTGAACATGGTTGGCCAGAAGTATCCTGCTCGTAAGATTTTCCGTGCTGTAGCATATCCAGATTGATGCCCCCCACACACGCCTGAATGACACTCATTCAGGGCTTTTTCGGCCTCTTCATGGGTGAGGCACCTCCTCAGAACTGTATCGATACCACGACGGTAAAGCATATCACCGACAACCATGTAGTCTTTCGCTTGGTATCGTATACGTTTCTGTTCTGAGTGAGAGGTGTCAGGCCTAAATTTTTGGGTTTGGAGATAAATTATTATATCTCCATACCACTCATCGCTTGCAGATATCAGAAACAAACTTTCCTCCACGATTGACTCTTCTGATGTTTCATCGTTGGACGACGATGGGAGATCGCACAATAATTCTGTGAAAACTAAAGATTTCTTTGATTTGGATTTTACAAATTCCATATCGAACTCTTGAAGGATCACTATCCATTTTGAATATTTGCCCCCCAGCAATATATATTTGTGGCGAAAAATGCCTATGCAGGACGATCCTATCCACCTAAGGTGTGACAGTGCCTTAGCAACAAACGAGTACAGCTACACTGGTTTCTTCCTTTATGAAATGTGAAATAAGAGAGATCAATAGACTTACCGGTGTCTTACGTTTGTCCCTCGATCCGATCTCTCTTCTCTTTGGGTGTTCACAGCTACTTGCCTTCTTGCTTATCCAGCTTCAACTTCCTGCAAGATCACAAGAGAACAGCTACTTGCGACAAGAGAACAACTACTTGAGACAAGAGAAGAACACTACACAAAGACAAATGTTCACATTCATAACTAGTTTAGGATTAGAAATAAACCAAATACACTAATACATTCATACATCAAAATACATCAGCATATAGGAGAAACCAAGATAGCTTTATTGATGAATAACAAGGTTCAGGAAGAGATACAACCCAGAGGGCTCCAATCCAGCATCTCCTTCCCAGCAAATGGAATTCCTATCTTCAGCCCCTTCAAAGCATTAAGCACCCAATGATTCCAGTCTCAAACCAACAACAATAACAAAATTCCAGCCTCCAGATCTCATGGAGGAGAGATCCATATATAGATGTTTGGAGAGAGGATGAGTCAGCTTGAGATCTGACTAGTGTCCTCTCCCTCTGTCAGTTCTTGAGTCCACTTGGAGGTTCTTGCTTCCACTTGGAGATTTGGAACCTCTTACTCATCACCAGTCGAATTCCCTGAGGCAAGTGTCATTTTGGAAGCTTCCTGGGTTTTGACACCTTGAGAAATGAGACTGCCACTTGTCCATTCTCGTTCAGCGTAGGTAGCCATTGTTCCAGTTGACATTCAACACAGGTAGCCAGTGTTGGCTTTGACATTCAACGCAAACAGCTAGTGTAGCCACTGAAATGATCCTGAATTGACTTGTTTTTGAGCAGTTTCTGGTGGAGAACTTCTGTGAATTGCTGTGGTTTGTTAGCCTTGTTCCTCTAGGGGTAGGAAAAACATGTTTAGGGACTTTGGATCCCTTAGATTATGGACATTTCATGCTCAATGCTGTAAGGCACAAAAATGTCTATAACATGTAGGAACTGTGCCCACCTCTTCGATATCCATAATCAATGGTGGCTCATACAGTTTTAAGTTCTCCACATTCACTACGGAGTATATTTGTATATATATTAGAAAATCGATACGAAAGGCATTGTTTCCAATGTACTCCAAGATGGTGAATGGACCATACTGGATTGGTCACAACTTATTCCCTTCTCCCTTCATCCTGTCCTTGCTGATATGGAACCACACTTTGTTGCCCACTTGAAACTAATGGTCGACTCGATGCCTATCATGTTGAGCCTTATAAAGTGCTTGACTTTTCTCCAACTTCTCATGTACTGCTTGGTGAATCAAATGGATCCGTTGAACGAACTGTTGTGCTTTGTCCCTATCATCACATCCACTTGAGTCATCTCCCCTTCCAAAGACTATATCAAAAGGGTCTTTTGGTAGGTAGCCAAAACATGTCTCAAATGGTGAATGATGCGTAGATGAGTGCACTGCTCGATTGTAAGAATGCTGCACATATGGAAGATGCTCATCCCACAACTTAGGATGTTTCCCACAATAGCCTCGCAACAAGTGTACCACAGTGTAGTTGACAACCTTTGTCTGTCTATTAGTTTTTGGATTAAATGTCGTGCTTCTTTTCAACTTGGTGTCCATCATCTTCCACAAGCTGGTCAAAAACTCTCTGAGAAAGAGAGAGTCCCAATCTGAGACAATCGATATGGGCAACCCAAAATGGACGCAAACATGCTGAAAGAAAAGATAAGCAGTCTGCTTTGTAGTGATCTACCTTTTACAAGGCATTAAAATACACATCTTACTAAAACAGTCAACGACGACATACAAATAGTCATGACTTTTTCTAGATAAAGGAAAACCTCCTACAAAATCCATCAACACACTTTCCCATGGATGACTCGGAATATGGAGTGGTGTGAAGAGCCTGAGTTTTCTATTAGAGGGCTTTGAAATAGAACACATCACACAACCCTTTACATAGCAAGTCACAATGTTCTTCATATGAGGCCAAAAACAAAATCTTTGTACATGACACAAAGTTTTTTCAATACCAAAATGACCAAACACAAGGGAGGTGTGGGCCTCCCAGATTACATGTACCCTTTCTCCTATGGGTATGCATAATTTTCCAATGTGATAAAATAGTTTCCCCTACAAGTGATAGTTGTCCACCTATGAACCATGGGTTAGCTTTTCATAATATGCTTAAAATCATCATCATTAGCATATTGTTTAGCATAACTTTCAAAATATAACAAAGCATTATGAAAAATAATAGAAGTAGAAATAGGAGGGCAAGATAGCATATTGGCCACTTTGTTGCTAGTGCCCTTCTTGTACTTTATTACCAGATGAAACTGCTGAAGAAAACCCATCCACCTGAAATGAGGAGATTGCTACTCCTTGGTTTTTGACTGAAGATTCTGCAAGGGCTGATAGTCCGTATGGATGATGTTTTCCTTGCCGATCATGTAGTGTTTCCACTTTTTCACACTCTGGACCAAGGCATATAACGCCATGTCATAAGTGGGATAGTTTATCATAGCCGGAGAGAACTTCTCTGAATTGTAACATATCGGCTTCTTTTGCTGCATTAGTACAACGCCCATGGCATATCTGTTGGTGTCTGTCTTGATCTCGAATGGTTGTTGGAGATCTGGTAAGGCCAAGACCAATGTGGTGCTGATATTTTCTTTCAATTTTTTGAAGGACTTCTGTTGCTTTTCTTCCCATTTAAAGACTTGCTTTACACTTGTCAATGCGTGTAAAGGTGCTATAATAATAGAGAAATTGGCAATAAATCTTCTCTAATACTGTACTGCACCCAAAAATATGTGAACCTTTGCTACACTAGTAGGTTTAGGCCAATTTGCAATTGCTTCAACTTTAGAAGGATCAATTTTTAGTTGACCATGACCAACCATATGACCTAGGTAAACCAAAGAGGTTTTCCCCAACTCTCACTTTGACAATTTTACATAGAGTTTTTCTTTTTTCAATACATCAAGCACTTTCTTCACATGACATGCATGTTCATCCAACTTTTACTAAAGATAAGAATATCATCTAGATAGGCAAGAAGAAATTCATCAATGAAAGGCCTAAAGAGATCATTCATGGCCCTCATGAAAGTGGTTGGAGTGTTGCAAAGTTCGAATGGCATCACCATCCATTCGGACAACCCCTGTTTGGTCTTGAAGGTGGCTTTCCACACATCCTGCTCTGCAATTCGAACCTGGTGATAACCACTACGCAAATCCAAGTTGGTAAAATATATAGCATTCTTTAACTGATCTAATAATTCATCAATGCGGGGAAGAGGGTAATGATTTTTCACCATGATTTTGTTTAGTGCTCGGTAATCCACGCACATCCTCGATGTGCCATATTTCTTCGACACTAACATAATCGGTGAGCTACATGGAGAAGTACTCAGTCTGATGACCCCTTGGTTCAATAGTTCCTGCACCTACTTTTTGATCTCCTCCATCTCAATGTTCGACATCCTGTACATGCCAATATTCAGTAAAGGAGCATCATGCTACAAATGGATCTCATGTTGGATTTCCTTCTTTAGAGGTAATCTCCTTGGTTCCTGAAACATCTCATCATAGTTAGAAATTAATTCATATAGTTCCTTTTTATGCACATCATCACAACCATGGAAAGCATCAGATAATTCTGCATCTTTTCCCTTTATAATCATAAGCATGCAACCCTTATTGGAATTCACCAACTTCTTCATTTGTCCTTCACTTACAAGGTTGGCATTGATTTTAGTTTGATGATCCCTTACAGTATATTCTACCCCATCTTTTGTGATTTGGTATTTGTTTTCATGACGAAAGAAGATTGCCTTTCTATCATATAGATATTGACTCCATAACACCATGTCGTAGATATCCAATGGTATCACATCAAGTTTTACCTCATCCACTGACTTAGAAGCAATCACAAATTTAACCTTTCATTGCTTAGTTACATTCAATTTTTCTTTATCATGTATCCATCCAAGTTAGTAAGGTTTTGGATGTGGTTTGGTTTCCAAGCCTAGCTTCTTTACCAAGGACTTTGAAATTAATTTTTCTTGGGATCCGGTATCAAATAGAGTTTCTACTTTTGTATGATTTATGATAACTCTAATATGAAATAGCTCAATTCTCTTTCATTCATTAGGAAGAGACTCATCTATTGAACTAGTACCTTCATGTGATCCAAAATTAACATGACGTATAAGAATACCTTTTTCTCCTATTTTTGTGATCAATGCTTCATCTCCCGAATCAGATCCAAGGTCTTGCTGTACAATTTCCACTACCTTCTACTTGCCTTTTCCTCCATACTTCTATGGTCTCTTTTCCGGGTATTGTTTCCAACAATGATCGTCGTCATGACCTTCCTTTTTCCAGTGATTACAATAAGGTCTTTCTCCTTCATCCTTTTTGGTTGATGCCATCCTCTTCTCCTTTCATTTTCCTTTCACTTTGGGTTTTCCATTTGGAGGTTTCAAAGGTAGTTTCTTGAAATGATCATCTCTTTCATTTTTGCCCCTGTTCTCAAGATGAATTTCCTTCACACTGGTGGACTCAACAGTAGTTGGTTCAAATAATAATAATGAATGTCTAAGGTAACTATGTAATGACCTAATATACTTAGTTACTACTTCCAATGATTCAAGTGCAATGTCCAAATTAAGTGCCTGTTTTCTAAATTCCTCTGTAAAGCTTTGAACATCCTAACCTCTACCTTTCCTTTAGTATTGCCAATCCATTAAGGATTTTTGTTTATAACCCAAGGGATGAAATTTTTCCTTTAATGTAGAAATGAAATTAGGCCATGAGGAAAGAAGATTACCCACACTCTTACTTCTTCGCATTTTTCTCTCCCACCAAACGAGAGCGGTGCTACTCAGCTAAAGAGAGGCCAGTTGAATCTTTGCCTCATCCTCTTCAATTTGTTGAATCTTGTAGTAGATTTAAATTTGCCTAATCTAGTTATTAAGCTTTTCTGCATTACTTTCACCATTAAACATGGGAAGATCAAATTTGACATCTAATTTAAAGAAAGGTTTCTTAGTTGCGTCCCTTGAATTTCTATGATGATGGTAATGAGAGGAAGAAGAACTTTCACTCATGGAAGGAGAAGGATGGGGTTCTTCTCCACCATTTCCATGCACTGAACCTTGTTCTTCTAGATTTCTCTCTTCTTCTTTCTCTAGCCTTGAAAGCAACTAACCAACATTCTCTGCCATTGTATGGAAGGTTTTGCGGAAATTACGCTCCTCTTCATGACGAGCCTCTTCATCTGCCATGTTTCTCCTTCAATGTGCACGCCCCGCTTTGGGATCGAAAGACTTTAGTTTCCCTTCACCTCTTTGGAGCCTATTTCTTGTTAGCATATAATCATGCAATTCACGTCTAAGAATACCTGCTCTGATAAGACTTGATCCAAAATATTTTTCTTATAGATGTGTTAAATAATTACATGGATAAATTGTAGCTTAACATAGAAAACTTAATGTGCACATGAGAGAAGAGGAGAAACACATAAAGCATGAAAGAAGACAACAAGACTTGGTAACATAGTTCGTTTGACTTGGACTACGTCTCTGGGCTCTTCTCGATCAATGGGGAGGCCTTCATTCATTAAGTGTCATGAGAAAGAAGAGTACAAGCATCAGTTACAAAAAGGAGTTTTATACCTCCATACTGAAAAATGGTTGGAAAATGCATAATTATGATGGAGAAACAGATAGTTCCATTGTGTTCGTGGTGTCGAGAAGTGTGGAAACCATATAAAATTTGTCAAATTCTGACAAAGTGAAAATTCGGCCCTCCTGCAAAATTTTGCCTCGAACTGTGTGCACTATCTCCTTTGCCTGACTGCACTGACAAAATGTGTTTAAGTATAAAATGGGTGGTGGATTTTTCAACAAAACTATTGTAGGGAAGTTCGTGGAAGGTCTAGTTAATATGGAGGAGGTCGGGCGGTCAAACCTCGCCTCCTCCTTTTTTTTATACTTCATAACAATTTTTCTTTTAAAATAATTTAATGGTTGGGTCGGGCCCACCTTGGCCGGCCCACCCACCATACTGATCCCCTTCTCAATGGCTCCACACATTAAATGGTTAGGCTTGTTTTAGGTTGGATCCGTGCCCCAAGGCCTGGCCCACCACCCAACTCCCGCCTTTTAACATATAGTGGTTACGTTTGATGGACCCGTGGGACATGGGGAGTTCCATGGTGTGGGGTGGTGGGGTCATGGCAACCCACCTCGGTTTCTTTATGGTTGTTACAACCATCCCATGGGAGGGGTCAAGCGTTGTGGCCCTCCCCTCCACCAATAATTTTAATGTTATGTGGTATGGATTGGAGTGGCGGGGTTGGTGGCCCACCACCCCTTTTTAAAATTATTTTTGTTACATAAAACAATATGCCCATTTTGAAAATTTCAGTTTTGGACCAAAGGAATCATTTTAATGAGGCCATGATTTTTCCTGGATTTGGTCAGCTAGAAAAGGCCACATTGTGTCTTTGTTAAGCCTGCCCAGTGATCAAATGTCAACCCAACTTTGACTGCTTCTATCTCCTTCATCCAGACTCGGATTGGAGTGTCGTTCACACCGTTGGAATCAGGGTGATGAGCTCTTTGATTTGATGTCATGTTCATTGTATTTCCACCACTTTGAATTTTGAGATTTTTCCATGCCATTGTGTTTGGAGATCCACCTGGGTCAACATATAAATCAAAACATATACACATGAAACCAAGGAAATGAATTTCTCATTAATGAATGAAATAAACCAATTGAAGATGGGACTACCATGTTCCACTCAACCATAGATTGTCCGAGCCAAGTCTCTCTTCAACCAATCAACCTTGTGCTATATTCCAAGCATGAAAGTGGCACTCAAACCAAAAGAACCAACTAGGGCATACTGAGGCTAAACCACCTCACCCTCATCAATAGAACTAGGTTTTACCATAAAACATCCCATATCACTTGACCAACACAATGAACACATAATAATAGGCTTTCTCGACGTGACGTCCACCTAATCACTAAGCCAAGAAAGCATGGATGCCACTAGATTTTTCCACCTACACTATGAGGAATTTTCATGTCTCCTATTCTTTCAGGCTTGATCGCAATCCAAACCCACATCACTAGGACCTAAGCCAAGACTCATTATCTATGCTTTACCACATATCCCAATCTCGGGATTATTAGGCCCAACAAAGAGAGAACCACCTCATGGCTTTACCGTATATCCTGTCATTCACCGGCAAGGATTCCTAGGCCCACCAAGGCCACACAATCCTGGCTTTACCGCAATGCACAGGCTGGCTCAAGGGTCACTAGGAAAGTTGCTTTACCATGATCCAAGGTCTGGTTTAGGGACCACTAGACCATGTGCTCTACCATTTGGAGATCCACCCCACTCAGCTTCAAATCCATTTAGCAATCCAGCTCAACGAAAACACGAGAACCCCATCACACCATGACTATCGGGAAATGGTAAGGCTACGATGAAAACATTTTTACTCTTGGAAAAACCCACACAATAATAGAAAATAACCACATGCAATACCATGCATGCCAAATCTATCGGAAAAAATACACTTGCAAATCAATAATGAATCTTGTTGTAGCTACTTGATCCTGCCTTTCCTTTCTTGCTCCTTCCTTCCTCTTTGCATTTCTTGATCCCATATATAACCAAAGAAAGATCTTAACACTGGGTAATGGCTTGCCAACTAATCCTCAAAAGCCTTTTTATGAACGAGGCCTCTATTTACTTCATTTTCCATTATTTTTCTTCATTTTCATCCTCACATGTAACCTGTGACCTTTCACCTTCCTTTTCTCCTATTTTCCATTATTTTCATAAATAAATGTGCCAAAAATGTCATTTTACCTTTCCAAAGCCTTAGCAATTTCCTTCGCTAGTTTCCTTAGCCATAAAAAACCAAATGAACACCCCCCTAGGATGTCCTTCCCAACATCCAGCTTCTAATATGTGTCCCATCATCTGTGGTATTTATATATTTTTACATGAGTTTTTTTTAACCAGGGTTGTTACAGAACTCCCCCCCTTGGGGGAACACTGTCCTCAATGTTAACCAATGCCTATAACCACAAAAATTACACATGAAAAACATACCACCCATCAAACTTTATAACTTAGCACACTGTAGTATTTACATTGAATGACTTACTCAAAATTAAAACATCATGATATCATGAAAAAATACCGCATACTAGAGCTTTATAACACATCTCATTACAACATTTACAATGACCACATATACACATATCCACATTTTCTAAACCAACAAGTAAAAGGATATGATGCCCGTATCAATCAACAATGGAATCCATAGGATCACACCTACACCCTCAAAGTAATACCAAGATTCACCTCCTTTCGAGGAAGTCCATAATCCACCGTCACGGTCAAAGTTGCATCTAGTTTCCAATGGTATAATCCTACACCGCTTGTCCCCTCAAAAAACAATTATTAGATCATTGTTCCAAGGCACACTCCCAATGTGCATTTGATTCCATCTAGAAATTCTCATGAACAAAACAAATATATCTGTGAACTTCCCTTCTTAGCTACACAATCCCTCAGGAAATCTAGTCACCCCTTCTATGTAGCCACTCACCTTCCAAGTTCCCCAACATCCCCTATCCCGAGCGATCCATTCCATGGAAAGGCTTCCTCGCATTGGAATATCAAACAACCAAGGCATATACCTGCCTCAAAACCATCATATCAGTCATAACATGCTCATGGAAATCAATGGACACTATTGGGTACTAGTGTCCCACAATGGCCCTACTCTTGAAGTACTCTACTAGCATATTACTGCATGTTCCAATTTCCTTCACTACTGCTGCTAATTCTTGCATTTTATTTCAACCACTTAATCAGGCATGTTCATGCATTCTTGTCCCAAGCACATAATTTCCATTAGATTCAAATAAATTGAAATAACTTCAAATCAAACCTCATTGGCAGCTCATCAATAAGGTATGCTTGCAATTCTATTTACTTCCTCTCACAACAAGTCAAACTAACATTTTTCACCAAATCATCATGTATAAACATTTCACATCATATTAGATCAAAACACAACCATCATAGGTCAACATCATAAATCACATGTAACAACCATAAACCAGAATCATAGATCACATGTAATCATCATAGACCAGAATCATGAATCACATGCATAATAAAATTGAAATAAAATGTTGATACTTATCCTTTCATCAATCCTTAGCTTCTACCCTTGGCTTTATTCCGTACCCTACTTTGAATCGGTTTCCATGCCTGAAAAAAACGCAGTGCCTTCTCCTCAACCACGTGCACATACACATAATGTGCTTCACACACATACAACCACACACGACATATAGCACCATGCAATTAATTCACCTAGTACCACGTGCCTCCAACAAAGCATGTATGACATGTGCAAAATAGCACACGTACACTAATACCATATGTACAAAGCACCACCTACACAACGTGTGCACAACATCACATGTACATTGCACCACTTGCACAACATGTACACAACGCCACATGTACACTGCACCACTGTACAATGTGTACACAATACCACATGCACGACATATACGCAACACCATATGTACATAATGCCACATGCACAACATGTCCATAGCACCACGTGCACACAACGCCACTTCTACAACATGTACACAACATGACATGCACACATCACCACTTGTACAATCATGCACACAACACCATATGGAAAAAGCACCACATGTACAACATGCACACATTACCACTTTTGCATAGCATTGCATATCCAACATGTACATAGCATCATCTATACACAACACTGCATATCCAACATGCATAGAGAACCATATTCACACAATGCTGCATATACATCATGAACACAGTACATTATGCACTGCATATCCAACATCTACATAGCATCATCTATACATAACACCACATATTCAATATCGGCACAAGACTACATGCAGATACCATCATATATGCAACATGTGCACAACAATAGTACCACACATCCAAAACCACATTATCTTTACCAAGAAGCCTTGCTTCCAATGTCTTATCCATGCTTGTCCCAACATGTCGCAGACCACATTGCTTTCATTTCATTGTTGTGTCCCTCAGTATAACCTATCCATTACATAGACATAATATAATCACATAATATCAACTCATAACCATATGATATTGACCTTTTATATTTTTCATGACTACTCTTCGCAATTGATTCCTCGTAAGACCAGGAACCTCTTCATGCCATTCACTTGCATAAGAAATCATTCTTATACAAGAATGATTCCTGATGACCCTATCAAGCAACGACATAGATACATACACACACACACACATATATATATATAGATATATCTATCTATATATATATATATATATATAGATATATATATAATCATTAGCATAAAAGAGTCATCATTGTGTTAGACAATGACATACATACATACATTTATACATATATAAACATCAGCATAATCATGATCATAACATAATTACTAGATATCATAAGGTCAAGGGTTAAGATAACTTTCTTTCTTCATGAAACACATGCACAACACTAAGAAAAACCATTCACAACATAGCTAAGGCATATGATGCCTCAGATCCATTTGCTTTACCTTTTGGTTACCTTTCTCATGAATTTATTGCCACCGTCCATTTACCATAATTGACCCAACTCGTCCTAACGATTGTCATAGTCTTACCTTCTGTTGCGCTTACTCATGCACAAAGCTTCATCTAAGTCTTACATTCCTTGTTGGGTACCACGCAGCTCTCCGGGAGCTCCATTAACTTTCCTCTTTCCCAACAAATTTTGAAAACTCAAAACAATAAAAGGAAAGAATGGAAACAACAGTAAGAAGATCATGAAAACCAAAAGCAACACGACATCACAACAAAGTGGCATAACTATGCACTATACACACACAAAATCACAAATCAATAACAAAACATACCAAAAACACCATGACTCAATCCCCATGGTTCCCAAGGAAAACACAACCTGAGCCTTCTTCAAGATTTCATGGCAACCTCTCTTGCCATTCAACTCCCTGCATCTTGTTTTCATTAACACATAACTGTTAGTGCATAAATAAGGGTAAGAATACACCAGTTACAACATCTTCCTATGCCAAGAACATTTATTGCCACTGAACACAACCACGACATCTCTCAAGGGACTCCAATCCTTTGACAGATCCACCTGTAACTAAAGACTAGCTAATATACCTTTCAAGTATATGTTCATGAATATAGCATGTATCAACATAATGTCAGACAAGATTAAGGTTAACAATAATTCCTATATGCAAAGAACTCATTTGTTTGGAATTAGGGTTTCCAAACATTGCCAAAGGTATTCTTACCCAATTCCTTCTATTTACCTTGACCCCGCTACAACCGAGTCTTACTATGTATTGTCACATCACCCAATTATTAGTTATATAAACACATCAATTATTACCTCATCACACTAGTACCAACCATGTTTCCTGCAACTACTCACACATGTCAACCACATGTTCCAAATATTTAGATAATCATATATATCACCTCGAAATCAACATTTACAAACAATCATGTCATAACCCATAGTCAAATCATAGTCATTAGATATAATGCTACAATAGTCAACTACATTCAAGTACGCATGAAATATCTCAACACATATGTGTTAGTACAATAATCTTAAAACAGGATCATTGAAATGCGTACTCATATTATGAAATTCATCAAACATTCAACCAACTTGCAAACATACCATGTTAAATAAATCATCTAGACACCAAACACTCAAACACCAAATAGATGTCATAATCAAATAGTCAAGCACAAGGTAGATGTCATAGACAGGTTCATACCTTAATGTATCTCAGGGGAGGCAATCTTGTCTACATAATCAATCTATTTAGCATCATATAACTTCACTATATATTAGCTCAAACATAAATAAGATCATGATACCCAAAAGAGTCACTAGCTAGCATGTTTACATAATAACTCATACATAATTATCATTTATGCATAGCAATCACATATGTACAATTGATCTAGATTAGTACAACACAATGCAACACAATAATTGGATCCATACCTGAATGTCATAACCCTAACCATCTGCACAGGCCAATCCAATTTAGTGTGATGCATATAACATCAATGTATAAATGGTATAACCCTAATGATCAAGCTAACTATCATTTAACATCAACAAGTTAACCTATAAGATACTTCATCAATAAAATATTACATAATCATTAGGTTATCTAATATAAACAACAATAACAATGCATATGACTACAAGTTACTATCATTTTTTACTCTCTGACACATGTGCATATAACTACACTAATCAACTAACATCTATCATGAATGTAACAATAACATCAAAATTCATGTACGTAAACCTTATGTATATAAACCTAATGCATGTAATAATCCTTGACTTACATACCTGTACATCAAACATATAATACATGGACCATGATTTTCTCTTACCCCAAATTCCAATGTTGCAACCTCATTATGATTATCTACATCTCCTGCTCTATTGCAGCCAACACATCAGCATCATAACGTACCAATATCACCCTAATGACCTAAATTATGTACCATGACTTAAACAATGCATGTTTGACCTACTATTCATGCACAACTATAACCAAGACCATACATGCATGAAAATTGCTTATAGACATATAATGCATGAGTACCAAACAATATTAATATCATTCTAGCTAGAGTCCACTCATCAATGCATGGCCATATCAACTTCACAAACCATGACCTCATGCATGACAGCAAACATTACTCCATTGTACACATTGCCACATGCAACCATCAACATGCATAAGAAATGCCTAATCAACTAGACATACGCATGAACACATGTAGTTGAGCATAAGCGATCAATTCTTCTAAGCAACCTACAAGACCGATACACATAGCCAAACATACAAGAATGGAACCAATCATACAAAGATGTAATCAAGTGACATATAATCAACTTGTAAGCAAAATACAACAATATGTAACCAATCACATACTCATGACAATGAATTCCACAAAATCCACATCAAGTTCCTCATGACAGCCTTACTACAACCATGATCAACATTATGCAATGCAACAAGCACATGGAATGCAAGTGTAAGAGATACGACATGCATGCATGACCAACACACACTTCCCATCCATTTCAAGGGGCAAACCATGCTATGATACCACTTTCTAACACCCTCCTCCCACATCTACCGAAGTAACCAGCCAACCAGGGAAAACATGTGACGACAGGCAACTATGATTGGATTTGACCTCTTATGTGACCTTAAGGAAGTGGAATCGACGAAAACATAATACACATACATTCAAAATTAGCTTCAGGACCCTTAGGACCCAATTCAACACTTCAGACAACTTGCCCTTGGGTCCCACTGAGCTTTTCGACAACTTAGGCCTCAGTCACTCTCATGCTATATGCATGACACCATCTAGAAACCCAAAGTCACTCTCACAAGCTTTCCTACCAACATCTAGAGACTCATTTTTTAATTTTGTGCCAACGTCGTTGGGATTTGAGCCACCTTTTTAGGCCCAGATCCCAGGTTACTACCCAGAATGGAATGAAAACTTAAGATCGATAAAAGAATAGGGAAATAATGATGCAAAATAAGTAAGATAAATAAGACTTTAACCAGATCACTACTAGCCATAACAAACATTTCTTCAAACATATCATCATAATCTAACCTATAGGTGTAAATAACATAATTAAGTGTAGGGGTCTCATACTTATTTGAGAATTGCTACAAACCATTATTCCCTCATGTAATGTGTCACATTATCATCTATTAGGTCATAGATACATTATCCATTCATTTAGAAGTAAAAACATGTTGAGAGCATCATAAAACATGCATATAACCAACATCATAACAATAGAAATACCATGAATATATCATCCATAAGATCTGTTATCACCCTAAAATCTTTGTCTCTAAGCTTTGGTAAGTTGCCTTGTTTCTAATCATAGTCTTATAAGTTTTGAGTCAGCTCATCACAATTGGTGTCATTCTCATTTACAAACCCTTCTTCTAGTCATGGTGTTAAAGGGTCTCTAGGTCATTTCATGCTTTAAGGGTTAGTCATAAGGTTAGAAGTCTTTTAAGATCATATCTCTTTTCCAAATAATGTTTGACGGCCTCATTCCATGTTTTAGAAGTCTTACCAGGTGTTTATAAGTCATATCTTACATCATTTTGGAGAAATTTTGAAAGTAGCTACGAAATCACTGAACTAGGAGTTTTCGTAGCGCGCTACGAAACCCCTGTAGTAGCCTGTTTCAGCAGAAACTGTTTTTATTAGTTAACTTCCAAAAGCTTTCCTGAGCAGCCGAGAACTTAATTTTGCAAACTGAAAGAGGCTTTTCTTCCTAACATGCTGCACTACATAAACCTCTTTCAGTGTCTTCAATTCCATTCTGAGGTGGGAGAAATTTATGGTTAAACTTGCGCTACGAAACTGCTGAAAGTCAAGCTTTGTCTTCTGGTTTTAGCAGTCTTTTTCAAGATCCGTTTCTGGTTACTAGAAGATGTATTTTGGAATTCTGAGGGAGGTTTCTCTTCATACGCTCTCCAGATACAATAACCTATCTCACTTTATTCATAAGTGTTTTCAGTTGGGAGATACTAAGCTTTCATTGAGACCCTACTTTCAGAAAACGGATTTTTCCTGTTCGCCACGTGTTTTTCAAGGACAGTTTCTGGGCAGCTGGAGAAATGTTTTAAAAAAACAGGAGAGGTTTTGGTTCTAGACAACATGGGCTACAAAAACCTCCTTCAGTTTCATAAAATGTGTCATGGATGAAGAGATAAAGGCTCTGTCCTACGTGCCAATTTTCAAGGATCTAAACCTAAAAACAGGGAAACATGTTCCCTAATTTCTAGGGTTTGTCTTCAGCAGTCAGATGACGACGTGGGAGGCTTCATCAAATTCGACTTCTTGAGGTTGCAAGTTGTCAAATAATGCTTTAAATGCTTAGATAAGGTTGTTGAATCATGATAAGGAGTTACACTCCTAGTTGTATTAGGTCTCTAGGACTGCTAGTTAGGTGTCATTTGCATTTAATAATTAGTTTTATGTATCCATAGGTGTCATAGTAGGATGAATTCGAATTCCCCTCATGCTGGAGGAGGAATCTCAGTTATGTAAAGAGCTCTATATATAGAAGAAGATCTATTGTACAAAGGGTTGGAAATTTTATGCAAAAGCTTGTATTCGGCCTATTGGTATGGATGTATAATCACTCATAATTCACTGAATGTGCTCTGATGTGAGACTCATTTTCAGTAATACATGCTTGACTTTACTTCTCAGGATTCATGAAGGATTTTTTATGTTCAGAATATGTGATGTTGTCCTTTTCTTAATTCTTACAGTGGTATGGATGTATAATCACTCAGAATTCATTGAATGTGCTCTGACTTCATGTATACATTTATAAACTGTGTGGTCCCATATGAGTTTATGTTCTGAATGTTTAAATGTTGAATGCCCTGACTTCCATGTAAGGTTTAGTTCATTGTTATATTGAGGTGTTGTTGACTCCATAAGCCCAATGGATAGTTTTGTTTAATGTGTTTCCACCATTCATATTTTTCACAGTTGTTCTACAAGAGTTAGCCATCTTATCTTTAATCAAAATCATTAACCCATCAAGAGAGAGCCCTCTCAGGTTGAGGAGGCTAAGCCTCAGCCTAAAGTCGGTTTGAAATAGTTACTTGAAGTCTTCCTGGTCTGCAGCCTTCCAGGGCCTGATTTTGAGATAACATTTTGGTGCGTCTGCCGGGAGCCTGAAGTCTATTCATTCCCGAAATTAAGAGGTCGAACTTTTGAAGGTAGCAAGAGCTCATACATCTATTTGAGGCTGCAAAACTACCTTGGAGACTCCACACATCGAATAAGAACTTGGAAGGTGACTCCACTGCTAGAAGATCAGTAGCTTGATGAAGTTTCAAGATGAGTTCCACTGCAAGAATGAATACCAGGTATGCTCCTATGAATCGGTCTCATATCCCTGGTTTTCCAAATCCTATGCCAAAGGTTGATTGGTTAGAGGATCTTCCGATATTCAAAGATGAAAAGAAAGACAATGCTGCTCTTCATTTGGTTAGGTTTCATATGCATGTACGCAGTCTTAAGGTTCATTTCCCTGAAGATTGTCTCATGAGGATGTTTAAGACCACTTTAGAAAGAAAAGCATGGTCTTGGTATAAAAGTTTGGAAAATGGTTCATTATATTCTCTTGCTGATTTCCATGATGTGTTCTACGACATGTATAAAGAGTGTCATCCCTCCTTATTGCTGGTCAAAGATTGTTGTAAACATTCTACGAGTTTTATTCAATATTTGGAAGATTGTTATGATGATGATGAATTTATGGATGAAGAAATTTTAGAGGCTCTTCATAACAATGCATTTCAACACCAAGAAGAAAGTATAACATCTCATGAAACGCAGCATGAAGAGCAGCAGGGATTTACTTGTGAAAACCATGTTTCATCCTTTGATATGAATGAAGAGATGTAGCAGTATTCTCAGTCTTCGAATCATAATGAAGATAAAAATGATTACACACAACAAGAAGAAATATTGGAAGAAAATTTTTATAACCCTCAGGTAGAGGAAAAGGTTGATCATTTATGTAATTCCTTGCAGCAGCTTACATCAAAGAATGATCACAATAGTGAGGAAAATTACATTGTCTATGGGCATCATGCAGAAAGGCAGTTGGATAGCACATCAAAGGGGTCTTGTGTGGTTGAGGATAAGTTGTTTGAAGATATAGAATTTTATGAGAATCATCAAACTAACCATGTGTTTTTTGACCCTATAGCTGACTACATTGAAAAGATTTACTGTTCAGGCTTCCAATTATATGTTCATCTTGAAGAACAGTTACACCTCATGCTTCCTTGGTTATTTCAGTATCTGGTTTATTTATGATTCAATCACAGTAAGGAGATCCAAGTTTTAGATCAGATTGATGATTGGCTTCATTGGAAGTTTCATGTTCCTTGAGCTACAATTGGAGAATGCAGCTGATAGGGTAGGTAGGAATGTGCAAATAAGCTCAGGGTAGGTTGACTGAGCATCTATTTCAGTAGGTGCAGTTTGAATTCTTCGTTCAGAAAACATAAAAGCTTGAGGAGAAAATTGGGCAGAGGTTCAGAGTTTTATTCTAGAGGATGGATAGCAGCACTGGAGCTACAAGTTCTTAGTATACCACAAGGGCACACTATCCCTAGTGGAGCCACTATTATCACCCTAAAATGTTTGTATCTAAGCTTTGGTAAGTTGCCTTGTTTCTAATCATAGTCTTATAAGTTTTGAGTCAGCTCATCACAATTAGTGGCATTCTCATTTACAAACCCTTCTTCTAGTCATGGTGTTAAAGGGTCTCTAGGTCATTTCATGCTTTAAGGGTTAGGTCATAAGGTTAGAAGTCTTTTAAGATCATATCTCTTTTCCAAATAATGTTTGACAGCCTCATTCCATGTTTTAGAAGTCTTACCAGGTGTTTATAAGTCATATCTCACATCATTTTGGAGAAATTTTGAAAGTAGCTACGAAATCACTGAACTAGGAGTTTTCGTAGCGCGCTACGAAACCCCTGTAGCAGCCTGTTTTAGCAGAAAAATTGTTTTTACTAGTTAACTTCCAAAAGCTTTCTTGAGCAGCCGAGAACTTAATTTTGCAAACTGAAAAAGGCTTTTCTTCCTAACATGCTGCACTACATAAACCTCTTTCATTTTCTTCAATCCCATTCTGAGGTGGGAGAAATTTATGGTTAAACTTGCGCTACGAAACTGCTGAAAGTCAAGCTTTGTCTTCTGGTTTTAGCAGTCTTTTTAAGGATCCGTTTCTGGTTACAAGAAGATGTATTTTGGAATTCTGAGGGAGGTTTCTCTTCATAAAATCTCCAGATACAATAACATATCTCACTTTATTCATAAGTGTTTTCAGTTGGGAGATACTAAGCTTTCATTGAGACCCTACTTTCAGAAAACGGATTTTTCCTGTTTGCCACGTGTTTTTCAAGGACAGTTTCTGGACAGCTGGAGAAATGTTTTAAAAAACCAGGAGAGGTTTTTGTTCTGGACAACATGGGCTACAAAATCCTCCTTCAGTTTCATAAAATGTGTCATGGATGAATAGGTAAAGGCTCTGTCCCACGTGCCAATTTTCAAGGATCTAAACCTAAAAACAGGGAAACATGTTCCCTAATTTCTAGGGTTTGTCTTCAGCAGTGAGATGACCACGTGGGATGCTTCATCAAATTCGAATTCTTGAGGTTGCAAGTTGTCAAATAATGCTTTAAATTCTTAGATAAGTTTGTTGAATCATGATAAGGAGTTACACTCCTAGTTGTATTAGGTCTCTAGGACTGCTAGTTAGGTGTCATTTGCATTTAATAATTAGTTTTATGTATCCACAGGTGTCATAGTAGGATGAATTCGAATTCCCCTCATGCTGGAGGAGGAATCTCAGTTATGTAAAGATCTCTATATATAGAAGAAGATCTATTGTACAAAGGGTTGGAAATTTTATGCAAAAGCTTGTATTTGGCCTATTGGTATGGATGTATAATCACTCAGAATTCACTGAATGTGCTCTGATGTGAGACTCATTTTCAGTAATACATGCTTGACTTTACTTCTCAGGATTCATGAAGGATTTTTGATGTTCAGAATATGTGATGTTGTCCTTTTCTTAATTCTTACAGTGGTATGGATGTATAATCACTCAGAATTCATTGAATGTGCTCTGACTTCCTGTATACATTTATAAACTGTGTGGTCCCATATGAGTTTATGTTCTGAATGTTTAAATGCTGAATGCCCTGACTTCCATGTAAGGTTGAGTTCATTGTTATATTGAGGTGTTGTTGACTCCATAAGCCCAATGGATAGTTTTGTTTAATGTGTTTCCACCATTCATATTTTTCACAATTGTTCTACAAGAGTTAGCCATCTTATCTTTAATCAAAATCATTAACCCATCAAGAGAGAGCCCTCTCAGGTTGAGGAGGCTAAGCCTCGGCCTAAAGTCAGTTTGAAATAGTTACTTGAAGTCTTCCTGGTCTGCAGCCTTCCAGGGCCTGATTTTGAGATAACAGGATCCACATATAAATCAGTAGATTTACACATGAAACCAAGGAAATGAATTTCTCATTAATGAATGTAATAAGCCAACTGGAAATGGGACTACCATGTTCCACCTGCCCATAGATTGGTTGAGCCAAGCCTCTCTTCATCCAATCATCCCCATGCCATATTCCAAGCATGAATGTGGGATTCAAACCAAAAGAACCAACCAAGGTATACCGAGGCTAAACCACTTCACCCTCATCAATAGAAAATAGGCTTTACCATAATCCATCTCGGATCACTAGACCAACACAATGAACACATCATAATAGGATTTACCATGATCTCCACTCGATCACTAGGCCAAACAAGCATGGAAGCCACCGGATTTATCCACCTACACCATGAGAAATTTTCCACTCTCCTAGTCTCTCAGGCTTTACCGCAATCCAAACCTAGATCTCTAGGCCCTAAATCAAGACTCGCTCTCCAGGATGTACCACATATGCCAAACCTGGGATTACTAGGCCCAACAAAGAGAAAACAACACTTTGTCTTTACCATATATCTTGCCATTCAACAACAAGGATTTCCATGCCCATCAAGGCAACACAATCCTGGATTTACAACAACCCATAGTCTGGCTCAGGGGTCACTAGGCTAGTGGCTTTACCATGATCCATGGTCTAGTTCAGGGACGACTAGGCCATGTGCTCTATCATTCGGAGTTCCACCCCACCCAGCTTTGAATCCATATAGTAATCTAGCTCAACCAAAACATGAGAACCCCATCACACCATGGCTATCAGGAAAAGGCAAGGCTACGCTGAAAACATTGTTGCACCTAGAAAATTACATTCCATGATATAAAAGAACAACATGCAATACCATGCATGCTAAATCTAGTAAGGAAAATACACATGAAAATCAATACCTACAATGAATCATGTTTTAGTTGCTTGATCTTGCCTTTCCTTTTGTTCCCCCTCCTTCGTTTTTGCCTTCTTTGCCAACTAATCCTCATAAGAATTTTTTTGAATAAGGCTTCTATTTTCTTCATTTTCCATTATTTTCCTTCATTTTCATCCTCACACACAACATGTGACCTTTTACGTTCCTTTTCTCCTATTTTCCTTTTTCTTCATAAATAAATGTACCAAAAATGTCATTTTACCTTTCCAAAGCCTTAGCCATTTCCTTTGCCAATTTCCTTAGCCATAAAAAACCAAATGAACATCCCCTAGGATGTCTTGCCCAACATTCTGCTTGGAATATGTGTCCCATCATCCGTGGGATTTATATATTTTTACATGAGTTTTTTTTAACTAGGGTTGTTACAACAAATCTTCAACATCGTTGAGCGGCAATCAGATATGCAGGAGGAATTGGGACCAATGGAGGACACCATGGCACAATTATATGAAGAGATTATTCCTCTACAACAAGTTGTGTCTCCTCTTTTGACATACAAAAGAAGGCACGAGAAGTGTTCAAACTCTTGAAGGTAACAAACATAGCATCTGATCATCTTTAGGAGTGGACTGCCAAGTATCCAGATGCCCCACAAAATTTGGAGAAGAAAGAGAGGATTGCCACAGAGATGGGTAGAATTCCATTGAGACTCCACCACCAAAACTACATGCGCATTGGAGAATAGTTGATTAGTACTATTTCTTCATATAATTGAATACACATTGTGTTTGAGTCTCTAACGCATAAGCATGGGATGCCTTTGATTGGTACACATAGGGAAATTAGAGGCAGGGAGATCATCTTCCCAGAGATCCACCGATACATTAAACAGATCAAGCATGAAATGAAATGAGAAGGCTTGGAGGTAACCAAAGACATTATTTTGTAGTATGCCATTGCACCAGTCAAAGCTCATATGAAGCTTTCATGGTTTTGGAATAATGTACAGTCAAACTCCAAGAACATATTGACAGAGGCATTGGAGGTTAAGATGTGCTACGTTGGGGACTTGCTAGTTTGTGTCAAAGAAATTTCCATTGAATTTAGAGCTTGGCACACTTACACTAAAATTGAGCTCCATGTAGAAGCACATGACTTATGCATTTGATGATTCTTTGTCCCATTATCAATTTTTTCTTATATAGTTTTCCTCTCATTTGTACTTTGTCTTATGTAATAAATGATATGTAATGAAGTCCAAGGAACACATGTGGAATGTGAATAGCCACACATTGGAATGTAATGAGCCATGAATAGAATATGAGTTGTTATAGAAGTCAAAGAGTCGTGAGGAAACTGAAAGGTCAAAGTTACTTGTTATAAATAGCTCGTCATAACTCAAACAAAGGGATTTTGGAAGGCTATTCTATAGGTATTTCCTTGGCTTCTCTGGTAAGACATATGAGACAGATCAATCTTTGGAGAAGCAAGTTTTTTCTTTGTGTTCCACTATTAGATACAATGTTTCATATATGTAATAGCTTACTTTGGACCTTGCACTTTAATTAGAAGCTCAATGAGCTGACACTTCTTCATACAAGTATCATAGATTTAGTTGGACTATTTTGGTTTTGTTTATCAAATATGTTTACTTAATTACATGCTAAGTTAATCAACTAATTTGTTGCTTAGCTAGGTCTATTTTTTTTATTTTAATTTTTTTTTTGTGGTTCACGGACACCTTGGTCAATGGGTGGCACTATGTCCATGGAAAAATCTAGGCTAGTCAACCCCGAAGGGAATCTAGCCCCACGACCCAGTAGCTAGGCCTGACCCCAAGGGCTTTGGGGAGAATGGAGCCTGTGACCTCCCGATGGCAAGGGACTGATTTTGACCAACTGGGCTAACCCTTGGGGCTAGGTATGTCTATTATTGAATGAGTGTCGTTATTCTTTAACGATTCATGTTTATTATGTGGACTAATCTACAAGTATTCAACAAACCTTTCACTATCTTCCTAGGTCCACCTTTAGGATAGTACTATCAATTTTCTAACCGATGGATCATTTCCCTCACTAGCCATGAAATTCTCCCTCATACACCTTATATTAGATGTCTCACAAAGCTCACATTCTTGCTACCCTAAAGTGGTGTTATTTTCTCTTGTGTTGGATTCTTATAAAGGCATATAATTATACCTTTCAATAGTAGCCAGACCATATGACTGGATGGGACTCCTACACCAAACGGTGTGAGGTCTAATTGGGACTTCACATTGGGGAGATCCCCTTACAATGTTGGTAGCATCCAGCATCATCAACATATTTGGCACTAGAAGGAGGGCTTGATGACAAGCTGAGCCTGTGAAGACTGTTTGAATCTCTTAACTTGAATGGATTCATCCCAGATCATAATAATGAGGTGTTTTTCCAATTCTTTAAGTATTTCATTCCCAACAGAATTTTTACATAACTTATCACATCTTAAATTTGATGGAAATGGTACAATAATCGTCCTTGATTACGTACGTGAATTCTTTCAATTTTGTTTTTTCAAGAGGTGTCTATAATGAAGGAATCCTTGTGTGGTTGTTTATCCTTACATTAGATGGCCGTGTGAAGCAATGGTGTTGTTATCTACCCACTACTCAATCTCATCCCTTAAGAATTCGGTTAACGATCTTTGTCGTGTCTTCGACAAATATGAGTATAAATATGTTATTGACGAAATATATCAACTTAGAATGGAATTGAATGAATATCTAAACATTTTACTGATCGATTCCTTGATCTTTGTTATGAATTTCCAAAGTATGACGTGGACTGGCATTTCTTGATGATAAGTTTTGTTTCTTGGTCTGGATGTCAAGGAAATCCTTTGAATCTAATTCAATTTGTCCACTCGATCCAAAAGAATCTCAACATCTTGAGGAATAACCAAACCTACCTTTGGTCCCATGTACTCCCCCTTTTGAAGTTATGTGTTTCAAACCTCAACCAATCATTAAAACAAAAGACCAATTTTCTGATGAAGATTTTATTATTTTCTCACATCTTTCCCCTAATGGTAATTCATCTACTCTTATCAGTCAACCATATTTCAATACTGATATTCCACTGGTTGATCCTTCACCCATTGATCAAGTTGATCACTTGGATTTTCATGACCCTGATGATTTCCTTCTCCCCAAATTATATGGTCATGAACATTCAATTAATATGGATGAATCTTTTTTCTTAAATGAAGAATTGGATTTGTAGAAATTTCAAAGGGATTCTGATGCGATTATCGAAGATTTTTTTTTAGGTACACCTCCTTTTGATCAAGAAGATGGCATGCTTATCATTGAAGGTTTTTGTAGTAATCTTGAAAATCAATCTTCTATTGAATATCATGATTTAAGTATTGACTCATGTTTTGATAAGCAGTTGACCATGTTTTCTTAGAATTCAAAGTTAATTCAAGTGAGTAGGACATTTCAACCCATATTGATGGTTATGTCAGGTTCCTATCACCTTGAGCATATTTGTGATTTCGGTCAGTTCATGATTCTCTAGTATAATTTTATCATTCATCTTATATTATGGGATGTTGACTCTCTCCCAAGGGATCCTTATTTTATTCACATAAACTTATTCAACCGCCAAGGGGAGATTTTTCTTTACTATTGAACTCCCACCACTACATCCCATCTCAAGAAAATGTCTAGCCCACAATGTAGAAATAGGGAATAGTTTTAATGAATCTTTTACATCACCCATCAAATAATCTCTCAAGCATGAGAACATATATTTTGGTCAACTTGATAACATCTCTTATGACATAGATCTATCTCTCTTTAGTCTTTCTTGTTATCTTTCCATAAATTTTGTTTGATGATCCGATTGTGGACTCATTAGGATATTCTTTTTAGTCCCAACCCATGTCTCATGGCCTACATTTTTATGTGCTTTGTCAAGTTTTGTATAGTCACAAGCCTGGTAGTTTCTGTTGTTGTGGAATCTATTGCTTATGCTGGGATGGGGTCCCTAGGGTGAATTTTGTTGAGTTTTGAGTCATTTTTGCAATATATTTTGGTAGCAAAGGTAAAGGTTCCATGAAATGTGGAAAGAAGAGTGTGAAGTTAAGTAGAGTCAAAGGGGATTTATTCCCTTAGGTGGGTAGGTAATAGAGTTCTTTTGATACCCACACATGGTCCACAGACCACAGTATTATAAAGAAAATGGTATATAAAGTTGAGTCATAGCGGGTCTTAGAAGATAACTTGAAGTGAAGAATCATTGTAAAGGCGAGGTGCTAAGGCAAGAAAGGTCTATTTCCTATACTTAGGCAAAAGGGGAAGACTCCTGCAGTTGAGTACGCAGAGACCTTGTTAAGTCCGCAAGTTGAGTGCGTGGGCCCCTATAGCTAAGAGCATAGGGATAAGAAGTCTGTACCTGAACATTTATATCTAATAAAGACTGTTTTTGGCTGAAAATGGTGCATATGTGTTCTTTTATTTACTTCTGCTAAGTTTATATATCTTTTCTCAGTAATCTGTTTAATATGAATTAATGCTTATTTACTATGCAGAACTCATAGATCTGTAATATTTATGCATGATAAGTACAATGCAGTACCTTCGCGAAGATATGATTGTTATTTAGATAGAGTGGTAGTAGTTGTCTATTGGAAGGATTAGATCTGCAAAAAGGAAGATCTAAGCCGTAAAAACTTCAGGAAACCATGTCACAGGCCTCTAGATGCAAAAAGCTGGTTCTAGCATCCCCCAATACTACTTTGGGTGAGACTGCAACTTGTGATATGTAGGTTCTTGCCAAAAGAACTAGTAGTTGGGGTTTTGTTGGTTGGCATAGATAAAGATGAACTTAGGTTAGGCCACATCAAGCCAACAAATGGTTCCATTGCTGGGACCAAGATCTATCTGAGGAATTTGTGATGTCAATTAATTGGTTCCCTACTAAGAAGGAAATTGAGAAGTGGATCGATCGAAATTTGCATGAATTTTCAGCTCAGGAGAACATAAATCATCGGTTATCCAAGGAACGGTGGTTGAATAGATACCTGTACAAAGACAAAACCGAAGTCTTTTTCTATTTCTTCCCTTGAAAATTGCATAAGTGGTTGTCTAGATTAGCAGACAACCAAGGTACGTGGAGGCTTGATGGTCCTATTGTGTGGACTCCAGAGCTGGTGAGGTACTTGGAAGCTTCATAAAATAACATTGCGTAGGCCGTTGATCACTAGATTGATCATATAGTTAGAGGATTTATCACTGAACTTGCAATTGATATGTCCATCATCTATAGCAAAGTAGAGCATAGGCTCTTCAAGGGGCCACAAGGTAAGTATGTAAAATCTCTTAAAGATTGGATTATGATGTTGTTCTGTGGAAACGAGTTATGTTGTTACCTTGATGTTTGGGACTGCGCAAAGTAGAAAACCTTTCAGAAGGAATGGAGAATTGGGCTCTGAATATAGTCCACTATTGAGATCCTATTCAAGCAGTGACAAAGAAACTATTCTGAATACACTACAAAGTGCACTACACTTGGTAAGTTGTGGTATCTCGAGGATACCTCATCCATCCAGTCCACCTCTACCTCCACCTCCACCACATACACCTATACCTTCACCTCCACCTCCACCACCACCTCAATCATTCAACATGGCGAACGCAATGAAGATGCCAATCTTTAAAGGGGTAGGGAGTGAAAACCTTGAGAAATTTTGGTTTGTTGCAAATGTTGTGTGGACAACACAATAGATAGTTGATGATAAGATAAATAAAGTGAAGCTAGTCACGGCGTTGCAAGATAGGGTGGTGACTTGGTATATCAAGTTCTATCAAGACAAACCTGACGTGACATTGACAGAGGCTCAACAAGAATTGAACAATGAGTTTATGAAGCATAAGTCTCAGGTGTAGTTTGTCACAAAGCTTAAGCAGATACAACAAAGGGTAAATGAATCATCGTGGGATTTCAATCAGAGACTAAAATTCCTGATCCAGTAGGTTAATATGAACATCATGGATGATCAACACACAGACTAGTACATTTCTTCATGGTTGCCTCACTTAAGATTACCATTATCGAAGCAGAAGATAGGAAGATAAGCTAAATTTGTGGAAATCCTGATGACGTTGGAGGCCTCGCTAATACAAGATATGAAAATTGGAGTACAACAGATTCACTCGCAGCTGAAAACTCTACACATGGAGTTGCAGAGCTTGAAAACTGGAAATGAGGCCCAGACTGAGGTTCGTGTAGAAGTTTGATGCTTAAAATGCAAGGGACACACTCACGATAAGAACCATTGCCCAGTTGATCAAATTTATCTTATTAGGGGGAGGGGGGTTGTCCCCCTCAAGCTAGAAAATACCACTAGGCCAATCACAGGAGCAACGCCATGGTGCGCTATTTTTTAGGTTACAAGACAACATGTGACAGACAATTTCATCTATGAAAAAAGTTTGTATAGATCCCCCAGTAGTTTTTTTGTAAATTTTGAAAATCTGTAGGTCATGATGAGCGCCATTATCAGAGTTACGAATTAATGATGGATAGAATCCCTAGATATTGAATGCAGGTGGAAAATCAACCTCAGGATCAGAGTGTGGGTGCAGCATGCAAATGATTTCAAGGTCGTGGAAGAGAAAGAGGAGGAGCGGCTAGCAGAGGTCATGGACATGTTACTTTTTATAACTGTGGCGAAGATGGACATTTTGCATGCGACTATCAGAACCCAACTTATCCATCTTGTCAATATTGCAGACAGTTCAATCATTTGATAGAAGATTGCCTGATACTTATAACAAAGATGCATACCCAACATCCTACACAGAATATCCATATGATGAGGGCAAAGCCTTGCGAAGAGGATCATAACATCAATATCGCAACGCATAGTGGTAGAGCCATAGGAGAAGATAACGGAAAGCAGTCAGAAACCAAGGGATGGGTGTGCAAGGTTGTTGGAAAGGATGTTGGGTTTGACCTTAAGCGAGCTAAAGAAACTTTCATGGAAGCTAAGAAGAACTTTATTGAGGATTTTATGTTGGGGAGTCAGGAAAAATCAGTTGGAAACAATGAAGTGTAAGATGTGGATCCTTCACTGTTAGCCACTTTTCTCAAAATTTGTATGAAGTTATTGAGGGATGAGAAGGTGGTAGAAGAGCTCCAGGAGCTGATTGACAACTGTACAAGAGAAAATAAGATTCCTTTACAACAATGTGTTGTAAGGAAACTGGGTAAACACATGAAATGGGTTGGGTGCGAGATGAGGCTAACCACGCAGATCAGGGAGTACGAAATGGACCAAGTCATCTTGGATTTGGGTTCTGATGCGAATGTACTACCAAAGAAGACATGGGAAAGGATGGTGAGACTTGTGCTACAATGGTTTCCTATACAACTTCATATGAAAAATCAGTAGAAGATCATTCCTATGGGGCACCTGTATGGGGTAACAATGGACATTGAAGGAGCGAGTGCATTGGCTAACTTTGAGGTAATTGAGATAGTGGATGATAGCAATCCTTACCCTGCACTACTAGAAATTAATTAGGCCTTCAACATGGATGTGGTGATAAATATGAGGAAGTGAAGGATGACATTCGAGAAGAAGGCGCTCAGGGTTATTGTGCCACTGGACACTACTGAAGGAGCGCACTGCACTGAATTGGTCCATGAATATGAGGAGGATGATGATCTAGATCGGATATACAAGATAACTATACGTGATGAATATTGTACCAATCCCACTATAGATGTGATGATCACATGGGATAGAGAGAGCTCATGTACCTCAAATTTAGATGAAGAGCTCAAATTCTGGCAGAATTAGTTGCATGAAGTCTCTACACTACATTGCAATATGATGACCAAATCGTTGCATGCGTATCGATGGAGGTAAGAAATATCCTACATTATGATGGCTTAAATGATGTTAATCTCTTTTTGGATGAGTTTGAAAGGGGGGTGCCCAAGGAACATTGATTCTAGGCACTTGAATTGGCACTGCATGCTACACCTGCCTGTTGGCAGGGTATGTGTAAGGAAAGCTTCAGTGACTAGAAGGAATACAAGCGAATGATGAAGTTGAGGTTTGGATACGCTAATACCCAGATGACTGAGAAATATAGCAGAAGGGATGATCTACAGGAGCACTTGGTGCAGTGGAATAAATCTTGGGGAGAAGAGCCGCAACCAGAATGGGTACATATCTTCTGTCATACGCTCGATACTATCCCAATGAACTAGTATTTGGAAACAGAGCTCCGCAACGGGATGGACGAATGGGACATATTAAGGGAGAGCTCCTTATTAACTTTCAGCTTTGAGGATGGATTCAAATGTATTGATGAAGTGCTCCAAGAAATTAAGGCCGCCATATTTAGAATGCCTAAAGTGTCGATAGAATGTGTTCAACTGGACTGGAGTACACAGTTGCGCCATGTGATGGAATGCTACAATGCGACTATAGAAGAAGAAGAAGATGATCTGCGAAAAATAAAAATTTGAGAGACTGAAGGACAACACAAGGTTGAAGGACCTAAATCAGAGAAACCTGATGCATCAAAACCTTTGAAGACCAAGCAAGTAAACATTGGATCTAACGTACAACCTATGTTTGCAAAGATAGGATATTATTGGGATGAAGATAAAATTAATAAAGTTGTAGAGCTGCTGCGTGAATACCAGAACTTGTTTCCTACCAAGTTATCGGACCTTAAGGGAATAGTAGGGGATATAGGATTGATGAAGATCACTTTAAAGTATGATACGAAGCCTGTGAAATAGAGATCTTACTGGCTGAATCCCAAGTATAAGGAAAAGGTGTGCAAAGAGCTAGAAAAAATGCTGGAAGCGGGATTTATTGAGCCAATAGAAGAATCTAATTGGGTTAGTCCTATGGTAGTTCAAGAGAAGAAGAAACAGGGTGAAATCAAAATATGCGTAGACTCAAGGAAGCTGAATGATGCATGCATTCATGAACCATTTCCAACACCATTTAAAGGATGAAGTTTTGGAAAATGTTGGAGGGTGGGAATCTTATTCATTCACTGATGGGTTCTCAGAGTATCATCAAATTAAGATCGCGTCAAAAGATCACAACAAGATGACCTTCACAGTGGAATGGGGATGTTTCCAATAAATAGTGATGCCATTCAGGCTAAAGAATGTACCCACGATATTTTTAAGAGTTGTAATTGCAGTGTTCAAAGAATTCATCCATAAATTCTTAGAAGTGTATTCTGATGACTGGACAGTGTTTGGGTTGGTAAAATGCCATGTTGCAAGCCTACGCCTCATGTTGGATACCTGTCACGATACGAAATTGCTCAAAATTTGAAGAAGTGTATCTTTTGTGTGCTGTATGGGATACTGTTAGGTCATGTGGTCTGCAAGCAAGAGTTAATGGTAGATCCTGTAAAGATAGAAGTGATTTTAAATCTAGAAGCTCCAAAGAATGTAAAGCAGTTGCACGCAACGTTGAGGCACACTGGTTACTATAGAAAGTTCATCAAAGCTTATGCACAGATAACCACGCCGATGGAAAAATTACTGAAAAAGGACATGACCTTTTGCTGGAACGAAGAGTGTCAGCGCAGTCTAGATGTGTTAAAGGAAAATATGGTGACTGCACCTATTTTGGTGTTTTCTGACTGGAAGAAAGAATTCCATGTGCATGTGGATGCCTCTTGTATTGCACTGGGTGAAGTATTAACTGAGACAGGTGAAGGCAAGATAGACCACCCTATAGCCTTCATGAGCTAGAAACTATCAAAGGTTGAGAATGATTATTCAACTACAGAGCACGAAGGATTGGTGATGGTTTATGCGCTATAGAGGTTTCAACATTATTTTTTGGGCACACATTTAAAAATGTATATAGATCACTCCACTCTCAAGTACCTGGTAAACGAGCCTATGTTTGGGGGGAAGATCTGTAGATGATTATTGTTGTTTTAGGAGTATGACTTTGAGGTGATTGTGAAACCTAGATGGTTGATTGCAGGGCTAGATCATTTATCCCGGATTAAGATAGGAAAAGAACCAACTAGTTTGGAAGAGGGGTTTCCAAATGCACAATTATTTGCTGTATGGGTTGCAGATGATCACTTTGCTAGTATAATTTAGTTTCTAACTACTAGAATAGCCCCGGAAGCATATCGTACTTAGCAAAAGAAGGAATTGGTAGTCTGCACAACTGACTTTTCTATGATTGCGAGACACTTATATAAGATGGGTACTGATGAAATATTGTTTCGTTACGTTCCAGAGTTTGAACGATTTAGTATCCCCACCAAAGAACATGGAGGAGTGGCGGGAGGACACTATGCTGGTAGAATGACAATGCAGAAGATTTTGTGCATAGGATTATGGTGGCCAACGCTACATAAGGATTCTAAGGTACATTGCAAGGCTTGTGATGCATGTTAGAGCATGGTAAAGCCATAGTAAAGGGATGAATTGCCTTTGAATGATCAGATTTCATTACAGGTGTTTGAAAAATGGGCTATTGACTTTATGGGTCTGATACAACCTCCATGGAAAAAGACTAGCACACGATATATTATTACTGTGACTAAATACTTGACAAGGTGGGCGGAAGCACAACTGGTGAAGGACTATATCGTTGCTACAACCGCGAAGTTCCTATTTGAGTATGTCTTGACAAGGTTTGGGTGCTCTAACACACTGATGAGTGCCTAGGGTATTCAATTTCTAAATTAAACTATTACCGGGATGCTAGAGGAATTTCAGGTTCACCATCAAAATAGTACGCCCTATCATCCTTAGTCCTATGGTATGGTTGAAGCATTCAATAAAATCTTGGAGAACACATTGAAGAAGGTGTTCAATGCATAGAGAAATGATTGGGATGTGTGCATACCAATGGTCCTATGGGCATATGGGACGAGGTGCAAGAAATTAAGAAGACAAACCTTGTTCAGACTAGTCTACGGGATAGAGGTTGTGATTCCCATGGAGTATATTGTGTCGAGTTTGTGAATTTCAACATTGACTAATATGGTGGACCATGAGACTATGGAGGAGTGCCTCGTGCAGTTGTTGGAGCTAGAAGAAATTAGGTTTTTAGCAAGATTTCACCAATAGGTGAAAAAGGAGTGCGAAAAGGCATGGCACGATCGACATATTAAGCTGGACGCCTTCAAGGTGAATGATTTGGTCTTAATTTATGATAGAAAGTTCATGAAGTTCTCTAGGAAGTTTCCAATGTACTGGTTAGGGCCCTATGTAGTCAAGGAAATTACATATGGTGGCATAGTTCAGCTCACGAAGCTAAATGGGGAAATATTTCCAGGAAGAGTCAATGGGAGTCAACTAAAGTTATATCAAGGGGGTATTTCCCCTACACAATGACTACATGGTAGCAGGATAGTCTTAGTACTCCAGGCAGCTGTAAGGAAGTAGGAGACTATAAACTACACTACCCAAAGAATGGGAAAACGAAGTAAGGGGGCTGTGCGAGGGAAGCCAAAAGTGCACTAGGAGGAACTGCGCCATGGAGAATGGTGCCACGTAGATGAGTCTAAAAATAGCCATTAAATGCATTGTATCTTATTGCATGGTGAAAATATCATTAGGAGGAGCGGGTAGGTTGCATTTATGGCACAAATGTTTGGAAATTTCTCGCCAAAGATGTATTTATGAGCAGAAGTTGGAGGGAACAATCAGATTTGAATTCGAAATTACCTATAAATTAGGCATGTTGGCCTATAGTAGAACAATTTTCCTTTTGAAAATTATTTGTAAGCTCTGTTGTCTGAAACATATGAATCGAGAGGATTGGGAGGCACTTATGTCATATCCAATGTTTGCAAATTTTCCTGAGTGGAATCGTGAGCTCATTGTTAAGAAAATGACTGCAACTAATCCTATAGAAGTCATTGTCTCTGAAGCCTCTATCCATTGTCTTTGAAGCCACTATCTCTGAATCCACTATCTCTAATGCTGTAGCCCCTAAAATTGTGTCGGTAATGGAAGCTACACCATCTATTCCTACGACACGGAGGTATCCTAGGCCTAAACCATCCACTGCTAAGGAGAAGTAGAAGAAAACACAAGCTATACCAGTGAGGCAGTCTCCAAGAAAGAACCCTAGGGAGGTTCGGTAGAAAGGGAAGATGGAAAAAGAAAAATAGCCATACGAACCCCTAGATCTGGATGAAGAGGAGATCCACGGTGACGTTAAAGAGTTGGATTCTGAGGAGGGTGATCCTATCACTAGGATCCTAGATTACATCCCTTCGTGAAAGGGCAAAGAAAAGGTACCCAAGGATCTGGATTCAGGAAAGTTTGGGAAAGTTTATGGTATCTACACTGCTATTACCAGAGACAGTTCCATTTGAAGTTATGCAGTTAGAATGCATTCCTACACTCAAAATGGAGGACTAGGATCTAGTTGATCACGATAAATTCCAAAAATTGGCAAAAAACAAATATTTGGTAACGTTACACTATTAGGAGAATGGAGTCATGCGATTGGAGACTATGAAGTGGATCAGAGGGGTTGAAAATGTTGGGTTGTTGAACATGTTGTGGGTACCACACTTTAGCCAAACCACTATCAACACCATGTGGATATGCCAATTTGTTACACTAGTGTATGATGGGTGTCTCAGGCTGGGAGATCCCATCCCAATCATAGATATGTTGATCCACCATACCACAATGTTTCCCTACCAAGGGTTGGATCCCGCCAAGGAGTTTGGCGGCAAGAGTTAAGAGAAATAAATTGCATACAAAATTAAGCGTGAGTATGGTTTAGTGAAGAAGTTGCGTGGATACTCTATTCTTTCCATCACCAACATGATGGTGTAGCTTTCCGCCAAGATATTGGCTTGCAATATTATGAAAAAGTGTCGCGTGGATGAGGTGACGACGCCAGTTGTTTCCTTTGCTGCACAATGTGCAAAGGGGGTGCAATACAACTGGGCGTTTTACATCTGCAAATATTTCCTGTTCAATTGTCATGAAGCGCAGGATGACGACAAGGCATTCCATTATGCCTGGTTGTTATTATTAATTTTCCTTGTCTTGTGGAGGCTCCTAGAGGACAGGAAATTAACTCCACAGGGTGATGATTTACTCGAGACTGCAAAGTTCACTTCCCTATTGGCCACGAAGGACCCAAAGAGGGTCATCGATACAAAAGTATTTTGGTTGTTGGTTGAGATGGACCTTCGCACCATGATCAACAAGAGGCCAAGGCTGTCACAAACATTATTTGGAGAATTGGAGGCATACGTGGAGTTTAAAGCAGATTTCATAACATGTCCATCCATGCGAGGTGAGACACTAAGAAAATATGTTACACGTTACCATACCTAGTAATGGATGTAGATGTACTTGAGGTTGTAGGAAAATGGCCATCAGATTGGAGGCAACCATCAAAAATCAATGCAAGAACAAGAATGGCTGGGGAAAGTTCCTCTACACAGGCCACAGTAGAACAAAAGAAAAAGGAAGTTGCGCAGGCTGCTGCTCGAGAGAAAGTAGCACAGAAAAAGAAAGAGGCTGAGCAGAAAGCAATGCAAGAAAAGGCTGCACATGAGCAGAAAGAAACTACTACTAAGGTAGCGACTGACAAGGAGCACACCACGAATGATGCCACATAGGAAGTTGAGGAGTCTCCTTCTATACATACTACGAAAAAGGAAGGGTTCGAGGAGGAAGGGGGTGGTAGAGAGGAGTAGAGCATTCCCTTTAAATTGCAGAAATGGACCAAGGAAATGACTTAGAGGCCCATGAAGAAGCAGAAATCGGATGAGCATGCACATGTGAATCTAAGGGTCCTTACTAAGGGGGACTTGGATGAGATTGGAGACAAGGTCCGTGACACAACAACAGAGTTGTGGACACAGTTTGAGCAATATTACATGCAGACACTAGGGAGCATGCAGAAGCATATGCGCGAGTGGTAGATTCAAACAGTTTTAATTTAGGAAATCATCGGACAAGTGAGCAGGATTCAAGTGATGTTGCAACAAGTCAGCGCGTTGGTACTAGACACAAACAAGACTTTGGGCCTCAGATTTTTTCTATTACCAAAAGGATCATTGCACATAGAGGCAAATGAAGCAAACACCTATCTTGAGAAGATCAAGGATGTGGGTGTCAACTTAGCCACGTTTCCTATTAAGACCCTCCACTCACTTCATCAGGGGGTATCAAACGAGCTCGGGATTATGGAGCAGCGCACACTATTAGTCGTCAGTGAGTTCAAGATGAAAAATGAGAATATTTTCACAGAAAACTCTTAGCCACTAAAAGAAAAGGAAGAACTGGCCACACGAAGCCAGAACTTGGAGATAGGAATTGTGCAAGCATGCAAGACACTGTCAGAACTTCACATTCCACAGTATGCAAAAGCAGCCATGAAGATTTGGAAGTTGGTTGTCGCAGCAAGAGAATCAAAGGAGGAGGTCGACTAGGTAACATTAAAATTTAAAATGAAGATCACAGAGCTGGAATTGAAATTGCAGCCAACTACTCCACTAGAAATCGAGGAGTAGCACAGAGCAACTATTAGGGAGAGCATGGCCGCTTTGGATGCAGTAGTCATAGGTTACACACTAATCTTCAAACAAGCCATGGAATTATACACAACTCTATATGAGGACCCAAACCTTCAGAAACTTGGCACAGATGTCTGGGAGATGCAACAAATGTTTGATGAAATCAGGGCGAGTACACACTTTGGCATGAATCCAGAACCTCACTCAATTGCAAGAAGGCAAACAACTGCAATCACAAATTGAAGAGCTATAGAGAAAAGAGGGCGTTTTAAAGACCAAAATCTAGCCATGGATAGAGGAAGCAAGTCAGCTTACTCTATCCGTCCAGGGAAAGTTGAAGATACTACAACAAACTCAAAGGCCGATGTGCCTTATGATGGAGGGGACGACTACAGAAGTGCTAGTAGAGGAAGTGCAGCAGACCGCGGTATAGGGTTCTACTGACATAGCAACATTTAAAATCGAGTTTAGTGACATTTGCAACAAGATCAAGGCACCATCTAAGTGACTCGAGGGCACGTCAGCCAATTTGTGTTGGGGGCCTATTGGGATGGGGTCCCTGGGGTCAATTTTGTTGAGTGTTGAGTCATTTTTGCAATATATTTTTGTAGCGAAGGTAAAGTCTCTGCGAAATGTGGAAAGAGGAGTGTGAAGCTAAGTAGAGTCAAAGGGGCTTTAGTCCCCTAGGTTGGTAGGTAATGGAGTTATTTTGAGACCTGCCCATGGTCTGCGGACCATGGTATTACAAAGAAAAGTCTATAGAAAGTTGAGTCATAGTGAGCCTTAGAAGATAACTTGAAGTGAAGAATCATTGTAAGGGAAAGGTGCTAAGAAAGTTTTCTTTCCTATACTTAGGTGAAAGGGGAAGGATCCTATAGCTGAGTACACGATGACCTTGGTAAGTATGCAAGCTGAGTGCGCGAGCCCTTACAGCTGAGTGCGTAGGGATAAGAAGTTTGTATATGAATGTTTATATCTAATAAAGACTGTTTTGGGCCGAACAAGATGCATCTGTGTTCTTTATTTACTTCTCCGAAGTTTATATGTCTTCCCTTTATAATGTGTTTAATATGAATTAATTCCTATTTCCTGCACAAAACTAGTATATTTATAATATTTATGCATGATAAGTACAATTAAGTACCTTTGCTGAGATATGAAGGTCATTTAGATAGATTTGCAATAGTTGTATTTTAGAAGGATTAGGTCTACACGAAGGAAGATATAATCCATAAGAACTTCACGAAACCATCACACAGACCTCTAGATGCAGAAACATGGTTCCAACATCCCCCAATATTTCCTCGAGTGAGACTTCAACCAGCGCTACATACGTTGTTGCCAAAAGGGCCAAAAATTAGGGTTTTGTTGGTTGGCACAGATAAAGTTGAACCTGGGTCAGGCCCCATCAAGCCAACAATTTCAAAGAGAAGTTGAGTGTAATGCATTGTTGTAGTTGCACTTCCTATTTTCGTTCTTTAGTGTAGATTCTTGCATGCTTTCTTTGGTTCACTACTGTGTTTTCTGTTTTAGCTCTACATGATCATATATTTCAATCTAAAGTTCAAGAGTAGCTTCTATGGTTGCATAAAAAAATCCAATTTACATGACCCGACCCTACATTGTTTAGGTCACATTATGATAGGTTGCATGTAGTTAGATGCACTACATTCCTATTGTGTGTTTTGGAATTTCAAGTTTCGACTTCATTCTTTTGGTTTTCTTTGTCTTTGAATAAATTTTGTTTTGATATTTGAGATGAAATGGCTAATATTTTGTGAATGGAAAGTTGTAGTAACATGCAATCCTTGGCTTATCTATTACCCTCTTCATTAATTTTGTTCATCTCATTTAAGTTAGTGATTCTTCAATAGAAAATATGATCCTTCAATTGGGAATTTGTAAGTGAACCATGAGGCCCACATCCTTTTAGGATTCTCCTTCCTATATTCATCCTTATTTAAGAAAAATGCATTATTCCTTATCTCTCTATGTAGGGTGAGATAAAGGGGAAAAATCTAGTGAAAAAGCATTAGAGGTCTAAACACTATCTCTAAAGGAAAAACCTCTTATGCTCTCAATAATTTGAGGTCCCTCTATTTCCCATAAAATAATAAATTCCTATGCACAGTGCTATGAAAATAGAAGAAAATTAAAGAGTTAAAGAAGGGAAAGGCTTCATGTGTAGGGAGGTGAAGCAAGTGACTTTGTAGGTGTATTGTCCAAGTTCATTGGTAGTGAAGCAATGTTTGTGTTCCTAAAGAAACTTCATTTGGGAAATTTCCAAGTCTGCTTGCAGTGAGGCAATGCGAGAGATGTAAAACTCACACTTCGATTTTTTTATTTCACTGTGCTATGTTACCATTACTTACATTGACAAGATAATGATATGGCTTGTTTTATGATTTGTTACATTGAGTAATGGAATTATGGAGGCTATATCTTTAACTGGGTAAAAATGGGGAGCTAAGGGTAACCCATTGACTGAATTAATTCTTCTTGAAGAAATGAGACTTTGTGCTTACGATGAAGCCAATTCAGAGGTTGGGGTTCTCCTAGTGTGTCGATAAGTGTTGTCACTGTTACAACGACCCTCCAAAATTTTTTCCAATGTCAATTTTGGATCCTACATTAATTTTTGTTTCAAGCCCTTTAGTTTTGTTAAAGAGTTTGATTTGTTAGTTATGTGCTTTCTCCTAGTGTCTCATCCTCCTAAGTCAATTTTTCGTAAGCATTATCACTTAACCATTAAAAGTGCTTGAGATATTTATTCCATGGTTAGGTGAACTAGTGATCTTTCTTGACTTAGAAACTTTCCTTCTTGCTATGCAAAGACTCAAAAAATACTCAAAAGTGTCGAAAAAGAAAACAAAAGCAAGAAAAACACTAAAAAAAGACAAAATGCACTCAAAGCTGATGAAGAAATTCACCCAACTTGAGCGCACTACTTCGGGCTGAAGAAGTGTGCCCTCCTTAAGTGCACTCCTTCATGCTAAACTAGTGCACCCTGCTTAAATGAACTCCTTCATGTCGAAGACATGCACTCTTCCTGGGTGCATGCATGAGCCATCTTGTTGCATGTGGTGCACTCCTAGAAAATATGAGCCCACTTAACCTCTCTTAGCTAATCCTTTGACTTGAAGACAAGTGGTGCTCATGCATGAATCTTTTTTGCATGAAAAAATATTTAAATCAACTTATTTAATAATTATTTTGCATAATAATTTTATCTGAGTAGGGCACACTGCTGGGAATCAAGAGACTCTTCATCAAACAATACTACAAGCAAGTTTTGTATGTCTAATATCTCCATTTCCTTTCGTGATTTCACTACCATTCTTTCTTCTTATTCTTCTTCTTATTCTTCTTCTTCTTTTTTTCTAGTTTATTTACTGGAATTTATGTTCAATCTTCATGATGCAAGTGTTAAAATGTTGTCACATGCAAAAAATCTTCATATTCTTCAACCTTTTCATATTCCACTGTGAATGTGACAACAAATATATAACCTTCTGGATATTTCGTTTCCTCATATCATCATTAAATATTTTTGTTTAAACTTGTTTCTCAGCTTCTGACAGGTAGAGCACACTTCTTGAGCTCGAACCCCAATTAGTCTTGAAAACTACACCCTGAATGGTTAAATTTTCCTCTAGGGTGCAGTTATTCATGAGCGCATCATGAAGATAGGAATCAGCCTCCTTCAACCCTTCAGAGTGCGGCAATGCACCCTCCTTGCCTTCAATTGCATGAGTGCATTTCGAGGCCCAAAGACTTTTCAACCCATTCCTTGGCCCCTTTTGAGTGCGACAGTTCACCCTCCCTTTCTATTTGAGTGCATGAGTGCCTGGTGAAGGATCGAAGACCCAATAACTCACCCCTTTGACCCTTCTAAGTGTGCTAGTGTGCCTTAGATGTCTTTTCCAACTATTTTAGGAACATGAGCACACTACAAAGTACTGAATGACGTTGTCCATCCCTCTGTGCTTTGAAAATGCACCCTCCTAGTTTAGATGTCTATTTTCTCACTCATGCAAGTTATTTTTTGTTATCATTCATAGTTTTTCACGTCTAATCACATGTGATGGCTCTTTTTACATAATTTACAAGTATTGTTGCATAAGTAGGTTTCTTTAACCTAATATTGTCAATAGAAGTGATTTCCCCAAACAAGCGTTCATGCCACAAGTATTGTCACTCTATCGTCATCTATTGGAGCCATGCCACCTAACAAAGTGGCCTCCAAATAACTTACATAAGGGAGCACTAATGAACCTATGGAAGCTACAATGCCAAATATTCCCAAACACACTGTGCTTTATTAATAAGAATGCTAACGTCACATGGAGAATGATATACAACACATTAATGTAGGAAACATTTGATGAGAAATTAAAATATTTTCATGCATACATTAAAATCAAGAAATCTAGTATGCATGGAATCGCATGAAAATTCCCGATCATGCCATGTGCATAAGTGATTTAGTGGATCATTACACATATGGATGACTCTCACCTTGTGCTACACAGTGACAGTGGTGGTCAACTTGCCACCTATTTTGGTAAAGACATGCAAACATATTATAAGATGCTCAAACCCAATTAATATGAAAATGACAACATCTACATGATATGGGAAACTTTCAACACTAGTGATGTTAACAAATCATGGTGTCGAGAGCTTGCCAAATTTTTCCATTGCCCATTTGTAGTCTATCTGATACAGATTATTAGATATGTATATCAGTACTTGATAACCATATATTTTCATTTGTATGGGTTTAATAACACTGAGGTGTTCGAAGAGAATTGAATATACATGCTAAAAATTGTGGTGACCCGTGGTAGAGATTTTAATTGGGCATATATATTGTCATATGAGTTGTAGCGTCAAGTGGGGAAAGAAAAAACATCTTTACAGGTGAACCAGGCACCAAAATTTTACATGTATGCATTTCTCTTAGATCGAATTTATGCACAGTATGTATTCCCAGGAATGAAATGGAACTTGACCATTGAGGAGAAGTTCCTAGTTTACGTCCATTATAGAGTGTTATCAGAACTAAGCTTCAGAGGCGTGTATGATAAATTGGCTGAACACTTTTTTGTAGTTATATTTCAGATGATATTTTAGATCAATCCTCCATGTGCGATTGATGAGTTGAAGGATTCACTTTGAGATATCATGGATTGGTTTGCATCTCTTGAGGGTACATACATTAGTTTGTTTAGTGCTGAGATATCCCCTCATCTTATGTCGTGATATGTGACCATCAAGGAAATCATGCAAGAAGTAGAAAATCAGATGGACAAGGGATTGTCAAGAATTCTTCATAGGAGGAAGAAAGCCCCTTGGCCTAATCTTTCCATTGAGGATCATATTGTATGAGTTAAAGAGGCTCAAGGAAACAATAGATACAGGATATAGATTATCTAGACTTCACCACTAAATAATTTCATGGATATGATCCCACGCTAATTATGAGGCAACATTGTCAAAGGATGAGTCGCAATATGGGGTACTCATCGATGTCGACAACAAAAGATGAGAAGATTAAGAATTGGTACAATGAAAACATGAAGATACATCTAGCGATGGAGACCAATTCACCCCACAATCCACTGGCTCAATACTTGTAGGTACAAGACAAGGAGGAGATAACACCTCAAGCAAAGAAAGTAGCTCCCAAGAAAAGGATTAGGCATGCCTCAATAGGTGAGAGAAGTAAGAAATGGAAATTCGATGCTTCAAAATCAAGAGCTACTCAAGCGGATAAGAAGAGGATAGAAGTAGAAGAAGAATAGGACAAGAGGAAGCAAGATGAGTTTCTCAAGAAGCAATAAGAAGAAGAAGAGATGAGAAGGATAGATGAAGAAAAATAGAGGAAGATCCAAGAGGATGAAGTAGCACAGAGGCTAGAAGAAGAGTAGTTGACTCAAGAAATGGAAGAAAAAGAGTTGGAGGAAGTAGATATCATCCTACTCATGGATGATGAACAAATCTCTCCAGAAGAACATCCCCTTACAGATGGCCATATTATATTTGGGAAAATGGGGATCATATCTCCACCAACTAATAGAGTCATGGATGTATGCAATCTAACATTTGATTATATGAATAAGAGGATCGTGCAGCAGATGCAGATATATTTCCCAAATGATCATAAGAATCCCGTCATAGTTTCCATGGATAAGATGATAGCCTACATCCCTAGAAGGAATCCGAAAGATATTAAGGCGGAAAATTTTACATTTCTACAGTGTCACGGGATAATTATTAGTACTTGTTGAATGAGAATGCCAAGCTAAAAAGAGAACTTGTTGCATTGAAGCAATAGGTGAAACAACTTGGAGCAGAGAATCAATGATTATCATTACAAAGATTGATCACTATTGAGTGGGATTCATCCATGCACAAGGAATTGGGTCCAATGGAGGACACCATGGTGTGATTATATGACGACATGATTCTTCTACAACAAGTGGTGTCTCGTCCTGTTGGCATACAAAAGAAGGCACGGGAAGTGGTGAAACTCCTAAAGGTATCAAAAGAGCAGTAAATCATCTTCTAAAGTGGATTGCCAAGTATCCATATGCCCCACAAAATTTGGAGAATAAATTTTGGATTTTCATAGAGATGGATAGAGCTCAATTGAGACTCCACCACCAAATCTACATACACCCTAGATAAAAATTGACTAATACTATTGTTGCATATAATTGATTACACAATGCATTTGAGTCTATAACGCACAAGTATGGGATGCCTTTGATTGGTACACTTGAAGAAACTATACGTAGGGAGAGCATATTCCTGGAGATCCAAAAATACATTGAATAGATCAAGCGAGAAATAGAGTGGGAAGACTTGCGGGTAACCAAAGCCATTACTCTGCAGTACGCCGTTGCACTAGTCAAAGCTCATATGAAGCTTTCATAGTTTTGGAATAATGTACATTTAAACTCCAAGAACATAATTACAAAGGCATTAAGTTAAGAAACGCCACATTGGGGACTTGCTTTTTCAGGTCAAAGACATATCCATTGATTTCAAATCTTGACACACTTTCATTACAATTGAGCTCCGTGTAGAAGAAAATGACTTATCCATTTGATGATTTTTTTTCCCATTACCAATTTTTCCTTATATATTCATTGTCTCATTTGCATTTTTTCTTATGTAATATATGATATGTAATGAAGTCCAAGGGAAAAATGTGGAATGTGAATAACCACACATTTGAATGTAATGAGCCATGAATAGAATATGAAAAATCATATAGTCAAAGAGTTATGACAAAAATCAAAGGCCGTTGTTACTTGTTATAAATAGGTCCTCATAACTCAAGCAAAGGGCTTTTGGAAGGCTTACATTCTAGAGGTTTTTACTTGGCTTCTCTAGTAATACATAGGCGATAGAGTGCTCTTTGGAGAATAAAGTTGTGGCTTAATGTTCCACTATTGGATATAATGTTTCATCTATGTAACAATGTACTTAGGATCTTTCACTTTAATAAAAAATTCAATGAGTCAACACTTCTTCATACATGTGTCATAGATATAGTTGGACTATTCTAGTTATGTTTATCATATATGTTGTATTAATTATATACTAATTTAATGAACTATTTTCTTGCTTAGCTATGACTATTATTGAATGAGTGTTGTCATGATTTAATGATTGTTTTATATTATGTGGACTAATCCACAAGTATTCAATAATACTTTCACTATCTTACTAGTTACCCCTTTAGGATAGTACTATTAATTTTCTAACCTATGACTCATTTCCCTCACCAACCATGAAAGTCTCCCTCATACACTTTATAGTAGATGTCTCATAAATCTCACATTCTTGCTGCCGCAAAGTGGTTTTTTGTTCTCTTGTGTCGGATTGTAACTAAGGCATATCGTTAAACCTTTCAACGGTGGCTAGACCATATGGCTGGATGGGACTCATACTCCAAATAATGTGATGTCTAATTGGGACTTCACATCAAGGAGATCCCCTTAGAATGTTGGCATCATCCAGCTTCTTCAACACCTTTCCAAAAGGGACATATGCTACTTAATTCATAATTGTATTAAGTGTATTTCAAGGATTCAACACTTAACATCTAGAATATGATAAATTATAAAAAAAATGTAGGAATTGTAACTTTTAGTAAGAGTGGTTGTAAATAATGTTATATTTTCTTAATGAAATTTCTTATAGGATACTAATGATGTAATTAACATTCCAACTATTCTAATACTAATTTTATCTAAGCAAACAAAATATAACCAATAAAGTCTATAACCTATAACAATGAACTATTAATCTTGCAAGACTTTAACTAAACCTACTAAAGTACATCATTATATATATTGGGAGAGGACCCAAACTCTTTGGAAAAGGTATACAAAGAAAAAACACAGTTCTATCTAGTTAATCATCACACACATCCACAACACATCTTATAGGAAACCACAGAAGTCTTAATATTATCTAAACTTAAACTATATAATACTCAAATACAAATCGTTTTTCCTTTTTATTTATTACATTCTTAAGTTATTATGCACTCTATATATAAGAGCCTCTCAACAAAATAATCTTTGACAACTAATTATCACACATGTGGTTATAATAGACTTATTCATTGATATTTTGATTTAAGCATATTCATCTCCAAACTAATTAGCATAAAACAAAACAACTTTATGAATTTGGAGTATTAGGTTGTCCCTATTTATATTCCACCACCTAGATCAACAACATTTTCTCTTGCATCATGACATCCTTTATCATCAAGATAAATTTGGAATGGTTGAATTCATGCCATCATTGATTCACAACTTTTGACAATGAGTCACTCTCAAATTTTCTTCAAATCTAGCTATGAGTGTGTTTTAGATCTCCTAGAATGAAACAAACAAGTAATCTAGCTACGTATGTGTTGTAGATCTCTTACAACTAACTAGTTGTCTAGATATAGATGCGTATTAGGTCTCCTATAACTACCTAGTAGCCAAGTTGTGGAACCAATATTTTAATGTTGTGTCCCATTCACAACTTCACTACAAGACTCTTATATTACAACAAAACTATAGTAAGAACCAACATACGATAAGCAACAAATTGAATCTAATTACTACCTATTACTCAAAGCAAGATTATAAAACATAACCAATTAATAACTTTCACCAATATTTATTTTGAGCACATAGATGAGGGGAACATAGGAAGAAGCTAATAAAAAAGTTTTCTAAGTGCGGAAGCAATTATGCAAAAATATGCCAAAATAGGGGCCCATCATCTCTGCCAATGGAACATATTGCATTTCCTCATTCAATGTAGGGTCCTCCTCTATACTTGAGGTCTCTAGTTATGAGGCATCTAAATCTCAACATTTCAAATGTAAGAAGGGTAACCTTCACATCTACCATATAATACCCCAAGTATTGGCCAACAATATACCAAAAATCCTACTCATATTCTCCCTCCTTTACATTATATCATTTTACAATGTCACCTATAGAAGGGGTCCAATATTAGAAGTATTTATTGTGCATTTGTTATTTATATTTTATCACTTTCTCTTACAATTTCCTATTTACACCCACATTGAACCGCAATTTTAAATTTTTGTTACGATCACCTTCCTAAACATTAAGCTCATTAAAAAGATGGTAGCCTAGCAATTCTTATATTAAATATTTTTGAGCAAGAAATAAAATTCTAAATATAATCAATTAATCCCTTACCTTTGTTAAGGATTGATAGACCAAATTTGGTCTCATTAGACATTAACTATCATTGCCTTCAAATTTTAAAAATTAATATTGAAAAAGAAGGAGAAACAATCATAAATAATTTTCGAAAAACGCCCTACACCAATATTTTGTGATGAACCTATCTAGTTCAATTCAAAAGTGTCCAAAATATTTGGAACAATATAAATAAATTTGTAAGGAAACTAAATAGTATATAAGAATGAATGAGGTTGATTATAAATAGGATGATAGAATACAATGAGGACCCCATTATAACTACCTAGGTGAGGGTGCCTTTTCACTACAAGACTTGTCATTTTGATGAGTCTTTTCATTATTTAATTATATTTATTTTATATTTTTACTTTTTTAACATTTCCTTCCCCTTTCGAAAGACTTTGTCCCTAAAGAATATTAATCAAAATAATTTACTTCTTGATGTGGCTTATAATGTCTTCACATGGTTTTTAGTTGTTAAAGTTGTTATGGTTGATGATAAAAGATGGTATGGAGTTTTAAGTGTTAAATACAATTGTGGCGCTATAGAAGGAATTCACCACCCTATTTTGACCTTTTGTACAATGTTATACTTAAAAGATTCCATAGATGAATTGTTGCAATAGGAATTATTGATACAACTAGCACCAATATTCTTTAGAGAGTATGTTATTTTCTTTTGTCATGAGTGATGATAATATGCTAATTGGTTAATATAATTTATCTTGTGATTGGGATGTCAATAAGGTTTCTTTGTAGCACGAGTTTCCCTTATCATGTTTGTAGCATTTCTATGACTTACTTTTTGGTTTTATTTTCTTCATGCATTGATGTTACATTATTAATTATTGAACTCTTATTAGTAAGTACACTAGTAATTGTCATCATTTGTACTCAAACATTCGAAAATATATTTAATGTAAGTTTAAACCATATAAAGTTAAATTTCTTCTTAGTGAAAATTGAAAAGTTGCAATGGTACATAAACACATTAACATAGATATTTTACCTTGGAAAGCAATATGGGAAAACACGTTTTTATTTATTTAAATATATTCACCCTTTAAATTTAGTATTAAAATAAAATATATATATATCTCGAAATATCCATAAGCTACCAATTAATTAACCATCGATTAGAATACAATTGTATTTCCTTAAATAGAATTAAAAAATCATGAGACGAATCACCATGCACTACAAAATTGTTAAAAGTGAAAGTTGTTCGTCAAAAACAACAACAAAAATAAAATAAAAAAAACTACCCAAATTTTGTTTTCTGTTGTGTTTCCCCTGAACCCTTACACAAAGAGGATTATACCCCTTTATGAACCATATAAAACATAGCACAATTTGTAGTCTATGAGGTTAGTCGTGCATAGAATATAAGGCATACTCAATATTTACTTCAACTAGGTTGTCATCATCTTTAGTTGCGATATTAATTGGAACCATATATGTTTCCTTCTCTTCAACTAATATTTTTTCATATGATGACCTCCATGCTTCCCTTTTTATGAGATGTTCTATGTTATCTTCTAGTGGCTTCTTCTAAGATTTTAACTTCTTAATATACGCGATCAATATTTGAATGTGATTCTTGAGGTGAGATATTTCCTTATTTTTATTTGAAATAAGTTTATCAAATTATTTTTTGATATTTTTTGCATTAGATTTAAATTATCTTCAAGGATTATTGTTTATATATCTTTAATTTCGTTTGTTTTTTCTAAACTTGAATCTAATTTAAATTCCAATAATGTAATACATGTTGGGTGTGGAGCTTTATTATCTTCTTGATTCAGAGGTCTAAGCCGCGTTGGACCCCGGTTGCTAAATGAGGCGCTCCATCACCCACATTATAACCACCAAGGGGGTCTGGGGGGTGAAAAATAATTTTAAAGAGCCCCCTTCCCCCCCCCACCCTTGGCGAGGGTTCGAAGGCATCCCCCCTTAAGCTAAAAATAGATGAAAAAATTCCTTGTAAAATATTGTAATTTCGTAGTCAATTTGAACTATTCATTAGATGGATGATCTCATGGTAGATTTTATGTTAATTTATGTTTTTCTTTCCCTAGAAGGAAACTTTTGATGTATATTAGGGAATTGTATTGCGACTCTGTATTATTATTCTGAGTGAGAGAGAGAGAGACAATATTGTGTGAGAGTGAAGAGAAAATTACAGCGGATCTGTTGTAGGTTGTATCTCTTCATTTTGCTAGACATTATAAAAGGAAGGACTAGCTATTTCTCCATGGATGTAGCAGAAATTGGGTGAACCATTATATCCATGTCTCTCTTGTTTTATGTTTTTTGTATTTGTGTTTCCGTAATATTTTATTTGGTCAATTTCTATATAATATATAATTTTCTAACAACTGGTATTAGATCCAAAGGTCTATTTGGCTGATATATTTTCAGGAAACAAGGGTTACTGATTTGAGTGGGATAAATTGCACAAGTTGGTAGGTTTCGAGTCGAGAAATTTAATCGCCAAAACTACGAGTTGTGGAAGATCAAGGTGGAAGATTATATGTATCAAAAGGATATGTACCTAACATTGAGCGTAAAATGAAAGAAGCTGATGAGTATCACAGATGCATAATGGGAGATTCTCGACTAAAAGGCACTTGGAACAATATGGTTGTGTTTGGAAGCGTTAGTGGCATTCAACATTTCAAAGGAAACAACAACAAATGGTTTAATGAGGACATTGGAGAAACTACATGAAAAACCATACACCTTAAATAAGTTATTTCTTATGAAGCATCTATCTAAAATGAAGATGTCAAAAGTTGGATCTGTTGCTGATCATTTAAATGAGTTGATATGGTTACCAGTTAGTTAAGTTCTGTAGGGGTAAATTTTTATGATGAAGTTTTGGGCTCTATTATTTCCATGATCATTACCAAAAAGTTGGAATGGTTTAGTTATGGCCATTAGTAACTCTATCTCTAGATCTAGTATTGTAAAGTTTTATGATGTTGTTATTGCCATCCTTAGCAAGGAAATATTATGGAAAATCTCCATGAGACATCAGGTAATGCTTTGACTATAGAGACTAGGGGAAGAAAAATGGAAAGAAGAAGGAGCCTAGGAAATCATAGTAAGTCAAGGAAAGACAGATCCAAATCCAAATTAGGGATAATGTGCTAGAAAAGTGGGAAGAAAGGAAGCTTTAAGAAATACTGTAAATCTTAGGAGGGAAAAGAAGGAGACACACAACAAGAGAGAAATCATGAAGCGAATGCAACAGGTGATGTCTTGCAATATGCTTTGATTATTTCATTAGAGAATATTATTGATGCCTGGGTGGTAGATTCAGGGGCCTCATTCTGTGCTACACCTAATAGGAAACATTTTCATGACTATGTTCAAGGAGATTTTGGACATGTTCGTTTGGGTGATGATAAACCCTGTAAAATAATTGGAATGGGTAAGGTTTTTATAAAGAATCAAAATGGAAACCAATGGTAATTGAAGGAGGTAAGGCATGTTCCATATCTAAAGAAAAATCAAATTTCAACAGGGCATTTAGGTGGTGAAGGCTATGTAACTACATTCATAGACAAAACTTGGAAGTTCGCTAAAGGAGTCCTAGTAATAGGAAAATGAGAGAAGGTTAGTATGTTGTATTTATGAAATGGTATTTATAACTCTGAAATGGTATTGAGAAAGGGATGTAGATTGTTCACTCAAGAAATTTTTTTCCAGGTTTGAAGCATGTTGATTTCGATTTCTATGAGAATTATGTATATGAAAAACATAAGAGAGTCATATTTAGTAGAGTTAGGAAGGAAAAGAAGAGAGAAAAATTAGAGGTTGTGCATACAGATGTATGGCGAATAATTCAAGTATCATCTCTTGGTGGCTCTCACTATTGTGTTACTTTTATTGATGATGCAACTAGAAAAACTTGGATTAATTATATTCAGAATAAATCTAATGTATTTGATACTTTCAATAAATGGAATGCTTTAGTTGAGAATGAGACAGGAAAGAAGTTGAAGTGCCTCATATCAGAAAATGGAGGTGCATATCGCAGCAAAGAGTTTGATAACTACTATACAGAGCATGAAATTCACAGAGAGAAGACAGTTCTAGGAACACCACGGGAAAATGGTGTGTTAGAAAGGATTAAAAAGACAATCACGGTGCACGCAAGGCGCATGATATTACATGCCATATTGACCTTACAATTTTTTGCAAACGATGTAGATACTTTTTTTTATCTAATAAATAGAGGGACTTCGAGTTCCTTGAATGGTGGTATTCCAAAGGAGGCATGGATAGGTCAAAAAGTAAACAAATAAATGTGCTCAAAGTACAATGAGAAATTTCATTTGCAATGAACGACTTGGGTGCTAGAAAAGAAATCCTGGTATGAGAATAACTAGAGACAAGAAAAATTGCAAATTGGCGTTGTCTCAAAGAAAGTACATAAAAAAGGTGTTGGAAAGATTTAATATACAGAATGAAAAATGTGTTAGTACACTTTTTGCTAGCCATTTAAAACTAAGGAGATGTGTCCCAAGACTCAGGAAGAGATGGGTTATATTTGTAAAGTTCCATACCATTAATGTATGCAATGGTATGCAAAAGGCCTAATATTGCACATGTAGTGGGAGTTGTAAGAAGGTATACGAAAAATTTAGGAAATGAGCATTAGATGGTAGTGAAATGGATTGTTAGGTATCTGAGAGGTACCACAAATAAAGAATTATGCTTTGGTGGTTCAAATATTTCTCTATAGGGATATGCTAATGCAGATATAGTAGGTGATAAAGGTAACAGGAGGAGCACCATAGGGTATGTGTTTACTATAGGGGGAAAAACTGTTAGTCAAGTTTCAAAACTGTAAAACATTCTTGCACTTTCAAAAACGAAATCCGAGTATATTGTTGCTACGAAGGCTAGTAGAGAATTGATTTGGTTACAAAGGTTTATGGATGAATTGGGAAAGAAGCATGAGATGGGAAGGTTATACAATGATAGCTAGAGTGTCATTAATCTTGCAAAGAACTCAACATTTCATTCCAAAACTAAACATATAAAACTCAAGTACCATTTCATACGATCGGGATTGGAAGATGGATAGTTGAAGGTAGAAAAGATGCACACTAGCTAGATTTTTATGCAACCATCTCATAGAAAAGATAATTTAACAATTTAAAACTTATCCTCTTTGACGGGGAAACCTGCTTTACATTACATAACTGAAAAAGTATTGGATGATACAAATGACAAGAGCTCCATTGTATATATAGTAGTATAAGGGGTCATAATATAATCAAAGCCTACATAAAAATAATAATGTAAGGGCACAACATAACAATAGTGGGCTTCTATGGGGCACAATAATACAATATGAGGGCTACATTGGCACAACAATAACAATAAGTGGGGTACACTAGTATTATAGGGACCTAACATGCCCCTCTCCTTCAGAAAAGTGTTATCCTCAATGCTTGAGTAGTTTTGGATGCTTCTATATAAAATTATCACCCTCCCATGTGGAATATTCTCCAGGTAACTTCTTCCACTTAATGAGATACTCTAAAGTTAATCGATTTCTTAGCTGTCAAGTTCTTTTTTTCTATGACTACTTCATACTCAAACATTATTTTTCCTTCTTCATCATGTTTTGGAAACACTATTTGAATTGGAAGATTTCCACCAATAACCTTCTTTAACCATGAAACATGGAAAACTGGGTGTACTCAGGAAGATGGAGGAAACTCCAATTTGTATGCCATAGTAGCAATATTATGGAACACCTTGTAAGTACCATAGTACTTGGGTGATAATTTATTATCATTCTTAGCTTTCTTCAGAGACATTTTTTTTATGGTTGTAGTCGTAAAAATACCCATTCACCTACACCAAAACTTATTTCACTATAATGTTGATTTCCCTATTGTTTCATTTGATTCTGCACTAGAGTGAGGTTATCCTTTAAGATTTGGAGAACATATCATTGATGCTTGATGTGATCTTCCGCTTCTTGAACCTTATAATTTTCTCTTAAATATGATTTTATGGATGGTGTATGATATCCATAAAGTTCCACAAATGGGGTCATTTTTGCTTTAGTGTGGAAGGAATTGTGATACCACTATTCAGTTATAGGTAACCACTTGACCCATTGTGTTTGTTTATCATATACAAAGAAACAAAGATATCCTTCCAAACATTTGTTCACTATATTATTTTTCCCATCAGATTGAGGATGATAAGATGAGCTATGATCTAATTGAGTACCAAGAAAAGAAACTAATTCCATCCAAAGATTTCCAGTGAAAATGGGATCTTTGTCTTTTATTATAATATTTGGAATTCCATGAGTCTTTTGAATTGTTTCCATAAATGTAGTAGCAACTGTAATAGCTTTAAAAATATGAGATAATGCACAAAAGTGTGCATACTTGGTAAGTATACCAACTACCACTATGATGAAACTCTTTCCTTCATACTTGGGTAAACCTGCGATAAAATCTATTGAGACCTCCTCCCAACACTGACTTAGAATGGAAAAATGTTGTAATAGACCCGAGGTCTTAATTGTCTCAAATGTATTTTGTTGGCAAACCAAAAATTCTACCACAAACTTCTAAATATCATATTTAAGGCCATCCCAAAAAAATTCCTTCTTAATGCTATGGTAAGTTTTTAAAAATCTCGAGTTTCCTCATCAAGGAGAGGTGTGCAATTCCAAAAGAATATGCTTTTTGAGTTGGGAACTCTAACAAAGATATAAGCAATCTTTGTACCATAAGGAATCAATTTTCCAACTAAATGTATAATATGTATTGAGATATTTCTTCAACTTTTCAATGAGTGACCAAGCCTCTTCATCATTCTTGCATTCATCCCTTGCTTCGGTCTTCCACTCAGGTTAGACAATAGAAATGGCACAATGCAACTTCCACATCCTCATCCTTTCTTGAGAGTCCATCTGCGACAACATTTTTCTTCCCTTTTTGGTAGATGATTTCAAATTCATAAACCAACATCTTTGTTACCAATTTTTTCTACTCTTCTGAACATAATTTTTGTTCCAGATGTATTTAAGACTATCATGATTTGTTTTTACCTTGAAGTGTCTTCCCATTATGTAAGGTAGCCATTGGTTTAGTGCATGTATTATTCCCAACATTTCCTTCTCATAAATAGGTTTGTGTAAATAATTTCCTTTGATTGGATGAATTTCAAAAGAAATTGACCTATCTTATTTTATTAAAACTGCACCAATTCATTTCCTGAAGCATCACATTCCACAATAAAAAAAAAATGTGCAATCTGGTGTAGCTAAGACCGATGCTTGGCACATTGCCTCTTTAAGATATTCAAAGGCCTTCATTTCTTCTGGAGTTTTAGAAAATTCATATTTCTTCAGTAATGATGTTGTTGAAAATGCAACAAGATGATGGAGCTTGGTGAAAAGAAGTTGCCTTCACTAAGTGGGCCCGCAGGCTATTTTTGGCGCAAAGTCTATTTTTAGACTATGTCTATTTTTAGACATATGGATCATGGTCTATGAGTTGCAGGATACTATTTATGGATGACTGGTCATGTTGGTAAAAATAGAACTTTAGACATATGGGCGGAGTCTATTTTTAGACTGCCAGTCTAAAAATAGAACAGTCGAATATTATTAGCTCTTAATAATATTTGGACTATAAACATTATCTTATCCTCTTGCAGCACTTCAGTTCAAGCTACGAATGTGGCACATGCAAATGCGAGAAGGAAATACGGTTTTCCTATGGGTTAGTTGAGCTATTGCATGATGGAATTTAGTTAGAACTCAAGTGATTGAGTTTGGTGTAGTTGATTGAGGAGTTGATGGAGTTGTGTTCAGTTTGACTTAGTTGAACTAGTTGTATTCAGTCTAACTACCAAATACACTAGTGATGAGTGATGTGAATTAATTATTAATTAATTCACTAATTTTTAACTCATAAATCAAATAAATAATACATCAATTAACTCAATGCATGGACAGTTCAGTGGAGACAAGTGTTAGAGGTGTTGGGTGTGGAGCCTGATTATGTTCTATATTCAAAGGTATCGCCACATAGGACCCCAGTTCGAAATGGGGGTGGCAATGCCACCCGTAAAATATTTGCTGTAGGGGGGGTCCAAGGGGGGTGGCTGCGACCTTTGGGAGCCCCCCCCTGGCGGGGGGTTTCGGGGGCAGCGCCCCCGAAGCTAAAAACAACTGTAAAATTGCCTTGTAAAAGTATAGTAATTTCTAGTCAATCTGGGTCGTTCATTAGGCGGATGATCTGACGGTAGAACTTATGTTTAGTTTAGGGTTTTTTGCCCTAGAAGGAAACCCCCCTCTTTGTATGAGGGTATTGTATTTGAGGCTGTGTGATAGATGTGTATTCTGTGAGCGAGAAACAGAGAGGTGAGACTGTGAGAGAAAATAGAGGATATTACAGCGGATTTGCTGTAGGTTGTGTCTCTTCATTTTTCTGCATAATAGAAAGGAAGGACTGGCTGTTCAGGGTGGACGTAGCCCAAACTGGGTGAACTACGTATATCTGTGTCTCTCTTGTTTTGTCCGTTTTCTGTGTTTATATTTCTGCAATATTTTATGTGTTCCATTGCTCCGTAATATATAATTTTCTAACAACTGGTATCAGAGCCGAAGGTCTATTTGGCTGATAAACTCGCAGGAAAGAAGGGTTCCTGGTTCGAGTGGGAGCAATGGCGGAATATGGTAAGTTTAGGGTCAAGAAATTTAACGGCCAAAACTTCTCGCTGTGGAAGATGCAGATGGAAGATTATCTGTATCAGAAAGCTCTATACCTACCATTGAGCGGAAAAACAAAGATGCCGACGGGTATGAAAGATGAAGAATGGAACCTTCTCGATAGAAAGGCACTCGAAACAATACGGTTGTGCCTTACTGCGTCAGTCGCCTTCAACATTTCGAAGGAAACCACGACAGAGGGTTTGATGCAGACGTTGTCGAAACTATATGAAAAACCCTCGGCCTCAAACAAGGTATTTATTATGAAACGGTTATTTAATATGAATATGTCAGAAGGTGGATCTGTTGCAAACCATTTAAATGTTTTTAATATAGTTACAAGTCAGTTAAGTTATGTAGGGGTAAACTTTGATGATGAAGTTAGAGCTCTATTACTCTTGTGCTCATTACCAGAAAGTTGGAATGGTTTGGTAATGGCCATTAGTAACTCCGTTTCTGGATCTAGTACTTTAAAGTTTGATGATGTTGTCGGTGCTATCCTTAGCGAGGAAATGCAACGGAAAAGCTCCGGTGAGACATCGGGAAATGCTTTGAGTGGAGAGTCTAGAGGAAGAAAAATGGAAAGAGGAAAGAGCTCAAGATATCACAGTAAATCAAGGAAAGGCAGATCGAAGTCCAGATCGGGGATAGTGTGTTGGAAATGTGGAAAGAAAGGACACCTAAAGAAAGACTGTAGATCTCGGAAGGGAAAAGAAGGAGATGCACAACAAGAAAACAATCATGAAGCAAATGTGACAGGTGAGGTGTTACAAGATGCTTTGATTCTTTCTTTCTAAAATATTATTGATTCCTGGGTGGTAGATTCAGGGGCTTCATTCCATGCCACACCTGATATGAAATACTTTCATGACTATGTTCAAGGAGATTTTGGACATGTTTGTCTAGGTGATGATAAACCCTGTAAAATCGTTGGAATGGGTAAGGTTCTTGTAAAATAGCAGAATGGAAACCAATGGCTATTAAAGGAGGTAAGGCATGTTCCAGATCTAAAGAAAAATCTGATTTCAACAGGGCAGTTAGGTGGTGAAGGTTGTGTGACAACTTTCACAGATAAAGCTTGGAAGGTCACCAAAGGATCCCTGGTAATAGCAAAAGGCGAAAAGGTTGGTACATTGTATTTATGCAATGGTATTTCTAACTCTGTTAATGCTTTAACTTCCAAAGGAGCAGATGCAGCATTATGGCATCATAGGCTCGACACATGAGTGAAAAAGGGATGAAGATTCTTCACTCAAGGAATTTATTGTCGGGTTCGAAGAATGTTGATTTGGACTTCTGTGAGAATTGCATTTATGGAAAACAGAAGAGAGTCAGGTTTCTCAGAGTTGGGAAAGAAAAGAAGAATGAAAAATTAGAGCTTGTGCATACAGATGTATGGGGACCTGCTCAGGTATCATCTCTCGGTGGCTCTCGTTATTATGTTACTTTTATTGATGATGCAACTAGAAAAACTTGGATTTATTGTATTAAGAATAAATATGATGTATTTGATACTTTCAAGAAATGGAAAGCTTTGGTTGAGATTGAGACAGGAAAGAAATTGAAGTGTCTTAGATCAGATAATGGAGGTGAATATTGCAGCAAAGAGTTTGATAGGTACTGTTCAGAGCATGGAATTCGCAGAGAGAAGACAGTTCCAATAACACCACAAAAAAATGGTGTGTCAGAAAGGATGAACAGAACAATCATGGAGCGTGCAAGGTGCATGAGATTGCATGCAGGATTGCCTTTACAGTTTTGGGCAGATGCTGTAGATACTGTTGTTTATCTAATAAATAGAGGGCCTTCAAGTTCCTTGGATGGTGGTGGTCCAGAGGAAGCATGGACAGGTAAAAAGGTAAACTACTCTATTTTAAAGCCTTTTGGTTGTGAGGCCTTTGTCCATATTGATAAAGAAAATAGAACAAAGCTTGAGGCAAAGTCAAAGAAATGTACCTTTGTTGGATATGGTGTTAATGATTTTGGTTATCTCTTATATGATTACGAAAATCACAAAATCATTAGGAGCAGAGATGTAATATTCAATGAAAAGGTCTTGTATAAGAATCAGTTGGAGGAAAAGAAACAGGAAAAGGAAAACAAGGAATACGCAGTTCTTGATGAAATCACTGAAAAAGGAAAGGTGCCTGAAAATAATAATAATCAACAACCACAACAACAGCAACCACCACAACAACAACAGGCATCCCAAACACCTGAAAGTGGTGTTAGAAGATCTACCAGGATATGTAGACCCCCTGAACGATACTCTCCTTCATTATATTATTTAATGTTGACTGATTCCGGTGAACCCAGATGTTATGAAGAAGCAATGCAAGTTGAAAGCAGGAAGAAGTGGGAGGTAGCCATGGAAGAAGAGATGGACTCCTTAATGCATAACCAGACTTGGGATTTAGTTAGGTTTCCTGTAGGAAAAACTACATTGAAGAAAAAATGGGTTTACAGGCTGAAGGAAGAAGATGGAGGAAAACAGAGGTATAAAGCTAGACTTGTGTTGAAGGGGTTTGCACAGAAGAAAGGTATTGATTTTGATGAAATATTTTCTCCTGTTGTTAAAATGACTTCAATCAAAACTATTTTAAGTCTTGTAGCAGATGAAGATTTGCATCTTGAGAAGTTAGATGTAAAGACAGCCTTTCTCCATGGGGATTTGGAGGAAGAGATATATATGCAGCAGCCACGAGGATATGAGGTGAAAGGGAAGGAGAAACTAGTGTGCAGGTTGAAGAAGAGCTTGTATGGCTTAAAATAGGCTCCAAGGCAATGGTATCGGAAATTTGACAAGTTTATGTCTGAACAAGGTTATACTAGATGTCACTCTGATCATTGTTTTATTTGAAAAAGCAAAATGATGGCAGCTATATTATATTGTTATTGTATGTAGATGCCATGCTCGTTGTAGGATCTAACATGCAGGAAATAAATGTGCTCAAAAGAAAATTGGCAAATTCATTTGCAATGAAGGATTTGGGAGCTGCAAAACAAATCCTTGGTATGAGAATAACTAGAGACAGGAAAAATCGTAAATTAACATTGTCTCAGAATGAGTACATACAAAATGTGTTGAAAAGATTTAACATGCACAATGCGAAACCAGTTAGTACACCTTTTGCTAGCCATTTCAAACTTAGCAAGGAAATGTGCCCAAAGACCCAAGAAGACATGGATTATATGTCTAAAGTTCCATATGCATCAGCAGTTGGAAGCTTAATGTATGCAATGGTCTGCACAAGGCCTGATATTGCACATGCAATGGGAGTTGTAAGCAGGTACATGAAAAATCCAGGAAAGGAACATTGGATGGCAATGAAATGGATTCTCAGATATTTGAAAGGTAAAACAAATCAAGCATTATGCTTTGGTGGTTCAAACATCTCCCTACAAGGATATGTTGATGCAGATATGGCAGGTGACAGATATAATAGGAGGAGCACTACAGGATATGTATTTAGTGTTGGAGGAACAACTGTCAGTTGGGTTTCAAAAATCCAAAGTGTTGTTGCACTTTCAACAACAGAAGCAGAGTATGTTGCTGCTACAGAGGCTAGTAAAGGAATGATTTGGTTACAAAGGTTTATGGGTGAATTGGGTAAGGAGCATGATATGGGCACGTTATACAGCGATAGCCAAAGTACCATTCATCATGCAAAGACTCAGCATTCCATTCCAGGACTAAACACATACAGCTCAAGTACCATTTCATACGATCAGTGTTGGAAGATGGAGAGTTGAAGCTGGAAAAGGTACACACTAGCCAGAATCCTGCAGATATGCTAACAAAAGTTGTAACTAGGGAGAAACTGAGAATATGCTCAGTTTCAGTTGGTCTTCAAGGATGACGATGAAGATGAGAAACAGCTAGGTCCAAAGAGGAGTCATTGTCCAGCAAATGGAGCAGTGGTGGAGTTAATACAATCAGTCTCCAAGTGGGAGATTGTTGGGTGTGGAGCCTGATTACCTTCTATATTCAAAGGTATCGCCACATAGGACCCCAATTCATAAAATATTCGCTGCAGGGGGGGTCCAGGGGGGACGGCTGTGACCTTTGGGAGCCCCCCCCTGGCGGGGGGTTTCGGGGGCAGCGCCCCCAAAGCTAAAAACAATTGTAAAATTGCCTTGTAAAAGTATAGTAATTTCTAGTCAATCTGGGCCGTTCATTAGGCGGATGATCTGACGGTAGAACTTATGTTTAGTTTAGGGTTTTTTGCCCTAGAAGGAAACCCCTCTCTTTGTATGAGGGTATTGTATTTGAGGTTGTGTGATAGATGTGTATTCTGTGAGTGAGAAACAGAGAGGTGAGACTGTGAGAGAAAACAGAGGATATTACAGCGGATTTGCTGTAGGTTGTGTCTCTTCATTTTGCTGGATAATAGAAAGGAAGGACTGGCTGTTCGGGGTGGACGTAGCCCAAACTGGGTGAACCACGTATATCTGTGTCTCTCTTGTTTTGTGCGTTTTCTGTGTTTATATTTCTGCAATATTTTATGTGTTCCATTGCTCCGTAATATATAATTTTCTAACAAGAGGTGGGTGAAAGGGTGAGACTACGATCAGTTGTGACTATAGCTGTGCATGAGATTTGCACAATCATTGATTGAGATTTCCAATAAGGATTGCACAGTACAAGCCAAGGGAATTCGAACTTGGATCATAGCTATTCTCAACTTGGATTGCGCAGTAGAGGCAGGCAAATAGTGGAGGAGATTTGAACCCGTGACTTGTTCAGACCTGAGCTAGTTTGTGTGTAGCAGGTGGAGATAGTACTGAGTACTTATGAGGAGTATTATACTATGTACTGTTACATGCTCTCTATCATTATAATATGCATATAGTTCGGGGTTTTCAGCTATATGCTTTCCCCATTACATACTGTGTTGATATGTGTGATTGTATTTAATTCCGCAAAATTGATGATCAACTTAGAGGAGGTTATGTATTGTGCATGCATTTTGAAAATAGTGTATAATTAGGATAATCTCTGTGACTAAGTGTTATATTATTCAAAATTTCTACATGGTATCAGAGCTAGCTGATTTGTAGAAAAAGTTTCTACATGGTATCAGAGCGAAGTTGATCATCAGATCTATTATTCAGAAAGTGATTACATTTTATTTCTTCAGGCAAAGTCTATAATTGGGCCAGGTAACCTCTGGATTCATCCTTCTTTTGGAAGGTGAGATATCCGGTAAATGCCCATACAGGAAATCTCTGTACGAGAAATACTTTGTTCTCACAAATTTTAGATCAGAAGCAGTTGAGTTTTGAGCTGGTGGAATTCGAATTTGCAGCAGTGTTTTCTTGGTGTCGAAGTTGAAATGTCTTTCAATGGATTGCGATTGGAGTATGCTCTTGAAGGCAGCTCGAATTATATTGAATGGAAATACAGGATGGAGGCGGTGTTGGATGACAATGGGTTGAAGGAGTTCATAGATGCTGAGGTCCCAAAGCCTACTAATGCTGCTCACGTTGAGGCTTGGCAAAAGAAGACAGCAAAGTGCCGAAGGATTCTGTTGGAGGGCGTGAAGGATCACATTGTATCTAGCTTGCACGGAAAGGCTTCTCCATACTTGATGCGGAAAGCGCTGATAGATTTATTGCAAAGAAAGAGTGACCAGAGGAAGTTGGCGCTAAAGGATAAACTCAGAAACATTAAGTGTGAGAAAGGAGACAGTATGCCCAAGTATCTCATGAAGTTCACCCAATGCCGGGATGAGCTAGGAAGTGTGGGGGTGACTGTCGATGATGAGGACTTGGTGAGTTTGACCCTCCTTGGTCTTCCGAAGAGTTGGCACTCCTATCAGGACTCTGTCAATGGTCGAGAGAAATTGCCATGATGGGAGAGACTTTGGTCTGATCTTGTGCAAGAGTAGATCGGGCGGAATACCAGGGATAAATCTTCATCAAAGGCATCTGATGAAGAAAATTGCACCTTGGCTGCCAAAGCAAAGAAGGGGAAGAACAACAAAGCTTCTCATTCCGGTGCGAAAGGAAAGAAACAGGACATGTCCAAGGTGAAGTGCTTTCACTGTCACCAGCACAGACATTATGCCACAAATTGTCCGCAGAAGAAGAAAAATAAGCAAGCTGCTGGATCTGCAGCGGGAGAGGCCTTATCCTCGTAGTTTGAGTTGGATTTTTTGCTGATCACATGCTTGGTACCAAGTGTGATGGGATCGGTATGGTTCTTGGACAGTGGTGCGTCTTTCACATGACAGGAGATTGAGATTTTTTTGTGATCTGGATGAGAAATATCTTGGAGTGCACATCGAGATGGGCGATGATGGTAGATACAGTGTGACTGGTATCGGTACCATTTCATTTGAGAGGGACTCTGGTAAACCCTTCGTATTGAAGGAAGTGATGCATGTTCCAGGATTGAAGAAGAAGCTTATCTCTATGGCGATGTTAGAAGACAAGGGATATGATGTTGTCTTCAGTGAGGGAAAGGCTTTCTTGCACAGTAACATAACTGGAGAAACCCGGAAGATAGGGGTTCGAGTCAAGAACCTTTATCAATTGCATGTAGATGGTTGCGCAGCAATGGCATGCAAGGCAGAAGGATTGGTGAGCCGGGATGATGGCGAGCTGTGGCACTGGAGATTGGGCCACCTTCACCATGGAGCCTTGAAGATACTGCAGCAGATTTCTATTGGGCTTCCTAAAGGAACTCTTGTAAAGTCAGATTAGTGCAAGGGGTGTACTTTGGGAAAATTTGTGAAAGCCACCTTTCACGAGAAGGATAGTTGTGCCACGATGATCCTTGAGAGAATTCACACAGACGTGTGTGGACCTTTCTCAGTAGCTTTGACAACAGAGCACAAGTACTATGTGATCTTTGTTGATGATTTCCCTCGAACGTGTTGGATCTTCTTCATGCAGAAGAAGAGTGAGGCATACTCAAAGTTCTGTGAGTTCAAAGCACTAGTCGAGAAGGAATCGGGGAAGAAGGTGAAGGCTCTTAGGAGCGACAATGGTAGTGAATTCATCTTTGGCGAGTTCAAGGACTTATGCAGCGCAGAAGGGATTCAAAGAGAGCTCATAGCTCCCCATAACCCACAGCAGAACGGGGTTGCTGAGCGGAAGAATAGAAAAATCGTGGGTGCTGCATGGGCGATGTTGCATGCTCAGGGCCTACACCTTCACTTGTGGGCAGAGGCATGCAATACTGTAGTATATGTGCAGAACCGTTGTCCTCACAAGATACTTGGCATGAGTACACCCAAGGAGGCTTATTCTGGTAAGAGGCCTGATATTTCCCATTTGAGGATTTTTGGTTCTCCTGTTTACATACATGTGATGAAGGATGCCAGGAAGAAGCTGGAGCCGACCGCAGAGGTTGGGATATTTCTAGGGTACACTGATACACCCCACAACTATCGTGTGGGGTACACTGATATACCCCACAACTATCGTGTGTATTTTCCAGATAGTCGCAAGACTGTTGTGTGATGGGATATCAAATTTCAGGAGGAGAAAGCCATGAAGTGTTCGCTTGAGAGGAAGCCACACTTGCATGCAGATGACGAGCTATTATTTCCTAAGGATGAGCTTCAGGATGTGGATTAGCCACAAGATGAATTTTATGGAGTGGAAGAGACCACTCATGTAGCGCCAACCATCAGAGGGCGAAAGCACACTACAGAAGCTTAGTGACTGGCTCAATATGCAAAGAAGGTTGTAGGACCACCTGCAACACAACGTAGATAGAGACGGTCACCTGATCGGTACACTGGATACATGGCTCTTGTGAGAAAATGTGTCATCACTGAGCCATTCTCTTTCAAGGAAGCTGTGGAGGATCCCTCATGGGTAGATGCCATGGTGGAAGAGTATGATTCGATTGTCAGAAACAGTGCATGGGAGATTGTCCCAAGACTAGAGGGGAAATCAGTGGTGGGTTCAAGATGGATCTACAAAGTGAAGAAGGGTAAGTTGCTGATCATTGTACTTTATGAAGATGATTTGATTTTGATGGGAGATGAGCTATTGATACTTTCATGCAAGGAGGATCTTGCTAGAGAGTTTGAGATGAAGGACTTGGGCCTCCTTCATTATTTCCTGGGATTGGAAATTTGGCAACGCAGTGATGGACTATTTGTTTCTTAGGATAAGTATGCCCGGGAGATACTGGAGAAGTTCAACATGCATGGCTGCAAGACTGTTGATACTCCTCTTCCTGGAGGTTGGAGGAAGGAGGATGCTAGCAGGTGGAGATAGTACTGAGTACTTGTGAGGAGTATTGTACTATGTATTGTTACATGTTCTCTATCATTATAATATAAAGATAGTTCGGGGTTTTCAGCTGTATGCTTTCCCCATTACATACTGTGTTGATATGTGTGATTGATGTTTCAATGTGCACATGTGATTGTTTTTAATCCCGCAAAATTGATGATCAACATAGAGGAGGTTATGTATTATGCATGCATTCCACAAATAGTGTATAATCAAGATAATCTCTGTGAATAAGTGTTATATTATTCAAAATTTCTACAGCTGTTAGAGGTGCCACTACTCTTCCATAATTATTAATAAACTTTCGATAATACCCGGTACACCAGAGAAATCCTCGAATATGCTTTATGGTTGTGGGGATTTTCCATTACTTAATGGATTTAATTTTGTCAAAGTTTGCCTTAATACCCAAATGAGATACAATATGACCTAAATATTCCACCTCGTGTACTCCAAAGTAACATTTATAGGTTTTTGAATATAATTGTTTCTCCTCCAATAATTTTAGCTCCTTGTCAACATATTCAACAAGATCCTCCAAGGACTTGTTGTAGATTAGTAGATCATCAAAAAAATACTAACATGATTTTTCTAAGGAAGGGTTTGAAAATGGAATTCATCAAACCTTGAAATGTGGAAGGTGCATTATTAAGGCCAAAAGGCGTGAACAAAAGTTCATAGTCACCCTCATGAGTTCTAAATGTTATTTTCAGAATTCCTTCGGTTTTCATTCAAATTTGATGATATCCTTAATGAAGATCCATATTTGTAAAGTAAAGTGCTCCATTTAATTCATCCAACAATTCATCAATCAGAAGAATGGGAAATTTATCTTTAATAGCGAGTTTGATGAGCTCACTATAATCTAGATAGATATGCCATGATCCATCCTTCTTTTGCACCAATACTATTAGATAAGAGAAAGATCTTTAACTAGGTTGAATTATACCAACCTCTAACATTTTTGCAACCATACGTTCAATTTCATTCTTTTGGGCATAAGGATATGTGTAAGGCCTGATGTTTGGAGGAACACTTCCTAGAATCAAGTGAATCACATGATCATGATCATGAATAGGTGGGAGGACTTTGGGCATCTTAAAAACCTTGGAATGATTGTCCAAGAATTTTTGGAGACCTGTAGAAATAAATGATTTCGATGTTTGAACCCCTAGTGAGCATAATTGTGCAATAGCAACCCATTTTTATTTCTTTAGAAGCTTTGTCATGCAATTACAGTTGATTATCTTTCCTAGTTTCCCTATGATACACTTTAATTAAACTTCCTTTCCTTACCAGAAAATTTTTAAGAAACTTTCTTGAAAATTTAAGGCTATCATCCCCAAAGACTATAACCATTAGACTCATAGTACAACATCAACACCACCCATTGGAATATTCAATACATATTCCCCCATGGTTATCTTGATACTATGGCACTTTCCAGAGAAATTTATAGTTCCTCCATTTGAGACCATCACTTGACACTATGGTGCTAGATATAGGAAGCAACTCAATTCCTTGGCTATCTTATAATGAATAAAATTAGGGGTACTACCCAATCAATCACAACTATTACCTTATTCTTGATATATCCTTCTATCCTGAGAGTTTGAGGCCTTCCAATGAATTACAATATATTGTGGGATTCATTTCCTCTTTATCTTGGGTTGGTTCTTGGTGTATATACTCCTCTTTTAATGTTTCTTGTTGCTTTTTTTCCTCCTCTTAACAGTCTATGTAGAATAATTTCTTCTCAACACACTTATGACCTTTAGTGTATTTTCTATCACAATTGTACCAAATTCCTTATAATATTTTTTCCTCCAATTTTTGTGGTGTAAACCTTGTAGGTTGTGGAAGAATAGTAGAAAAAGAACTTCCATATTTATAGTTGTGAGTGGTATACCTCCTTGTTGCCATAATTTTTCTTTCAACTTTTCTTGCCACCCTAAATGCCTTCTCCAATGAATCAGGTTCCCAAAGGAAAACCTTGTGTTGGATGTTATATTTTAATGTCCTTATGAATACATCAATCCTATGCTCCTTTGGAATACCAGTTACCATAATATTCAATTTTTTGAAGTCTTCAATGTGCTCCACCATTGAACCCTTTCTGTTTGAAATTTATCAATTGGCTAAAGAAGGTCTTTCTCTTTGAACCTTCATAATGTGCTATCATTTCCTTCCATAAAAATTAACTAGGTAACAAGTGTTTTATGAGAATAAATCCATCTATACCATACAAATTGACTAGGTTCTAAATACAAAGATTCAATATGTACCTTTTGTGAGGGTTGCACATCATGGAGATCAAAATATTGATCCATCTATAGTATCCATGTTACCATATCCTTGCCAGAAAAATTCCTCATATGTATATCTTTGGATTGTGATATTTCTTAAACCCAACATTAGAGTCTCTAAAATCATAATTCATATTCCTTTTTTCCTCATCATGATTTTCATGAATTACCTTATCACCACCAGGAAGCCATTCTTGCAACAATTTTGTAAAACCTTCCTTCAAACCTTCCATCTCTACTTTCAAACCATTATTTTTAGCTTCCATGCCATCCTTAAAAGGTTCCATGTCTGATTTTAAACCATCCATGTCACCTTTTAGTTCATCTTTGTTTTCTCTTTGTGAGAGAAAAATTTGTTGCATTTGGTTAGGTAATTTTGATAAGCTGCAATTATTCCTCTTCATGCGTCATAATAGAGCTTTATGAGGGCTTAACGGGTGTAGAATTATTTTTCTTTGGAGGAATTTTAGAACCTAATACTGATATCTATGCTTCAATTATCCTTTGGAATCACTCCAAACTGATTCTTCAAACAAAACTTATGCAATTTAAATAAAATACACACATTTTTCTTTGTTTTAGGATATCAACCTTGAAATGATTGTAACTATGTAATTTTTGATTAAAAAGTTATGAAATTTCTTATTTTGGTAGCTCTCTAAGTATTATTTCTAATCCCACAAGTCTGATTGATATTGGATTCTTTAAGAAATAGTTATGCCAAATCTCCCACGATGACCTGATTATAGACTGCTTCAGTAGATCAAAGTTATACGGGATTCCATGTGTCACTGTTTCAACCTTCGGCTATGAAACTGATACAAGAAAAACTAAAGTTTATGAAATTTCATTAAGAGTTGACAAAATTTAAATCTGATGCATGAAACAAAAGTTATGAGGATTTTCCCTAGGTCACTTGTCTATGATTGAATTATGGATCCTGCAAAAGCCCTAACTTCCTCAGATCATATCTCTAAAAATATAGCAAAGAAAGCTTTAAAAATTGTTACATAGAGGCCACCAAGATTTTGGATCCACACAGTAAAAATTTAAGCTTCTAAAGCCTCATATAAAAATGTTATAGCGAAAATTCTAAGATGACTTCTGTGAAGAAGAGAAACCCTAGAATCCAAAGCTCTAATACCAAATGTTATGCCACTAGCTCACACAAAACTTAGATCAATGACTTATAGATTATCCTCTTCAAGGGGGAAACCTACTTTACATTCCATAAATGAACACATATTGGATGATACAAATGAGAAGACCTCATTTGTATATATAGGAGTCTAAGAGGTCACAATATAATCAGAGCCTACGTAACAATAATAATGTAAGGGCATAACATAATATTAGTGGGCTTATATGGGGCACCAAAATAAAAATAAGGGGGATACACTAGTACTATAGGGACCTAACAAGAATCCTGCAGACATGTTAACAAAGTTCATGACCAGGGAGAAACAAAGATGTTGCTTAGTTTCAATTAGTCTTCAAGTATGATGATGAATATAAGAAACAAATAGGTCCAAAGTGGACGAATTGTCTAAAACATGAATTAGTGGTGGAGTTTCTATAATTAGTCTCCAAGTGGGACATTGTTGGGTGTGGAACTTGATTACCTTCTTGATTCAAAGGTCTCAACCGTGTTGGAACCCAGTTCGTAAACTGGCTGGCAACGTCGCTCATGTGATAGCTAGCATGAGTGGAGGATGGCTTCTTTTAAATAGCCCCCCTTGTGGGGGGTTTGAGGGCAGCGCCCCCAAAGCTAAAAATAGATGAAAATTTTCCTTGTAAAATATTGTAATTTCATAGTCAATCTGGGACATTCATTAAGAAAGTGATCTGATAGTGGAATTTATGTTAATTTAGGGTTTTTTAACCTAAAATGCAACCCTCGATTTATATGAGAGAATTGTATTGCGGTTTTGTATTATTATTCCGAGTGAGAGAGAGAGAAATAGGAGGTTGTGTGAGAGAGAAGATGAAATTACAACAGATCTGATGTATGTTGTATCTCTTCATTTTGTTGGATATTATAAAATGAGGGACTAGCTATTATTTTGTGGAGATAGCCAAAACTCTATGAACCTGTTGATGCCCCGAAAATCTTTGCAACAACATTGGGGAAACCACCCGGTCCGGACCTTAGTACAACTCCTTTTCCGTTTGGAATAGTGGCTTCGACTGGGGATAATGGGACCAGTTTCCCAAGAATTATAAGTAAACGGGATGGATGAGTGACTTATGATATATGGTGGTGATAAGCGAACAACTAAAACTATTGGCGAAAATACTAACTATAATCTAATCCCGGGACTTATCAACTTTTAAAGCGTAGTGTTTGATAATCTGTGCTTTAAGGCAGGCATATAGATGACTCTAACGCTAAAGCATAGATGTTTAAACCATTCAAGATTTCTCTGCATAATTAGTTATGCAGAGCGATAATTGCAAATTACTACACTTTGTCATTCATATCATTGCTACATGCATGATTAAAAGAGAGGGCATATCACAAAACATCCAATAGTGGAACGAAATGAAGATTCGTTGTTACAGCGCATGCATGTATTCAACAATAGAAAAAATAATAACATAGCAATTCATATAAGAGGAAAGAACACACATGCAGATAAAAGTACCATGTAAGCTGCTTAACAATCCAGTATATTAATCGTTATGTCGCAGTCCTTCCTTCAAACCAGAAAGCATTCCAAACAAGAGACAATAGTGTGCAATTGTATAAAACAGCCTTCTCGTTAAATTAAGAACTATCGGTCGAGTTTCACAAAAGAATATAGGCTGAAGCACAGTAGTGCAAACTTCAGCCTTTAAGTCTATTACAAAATTTTACGACCCTTTCCAAAACAATGAAAGGGTCTATAAATAATAAGCTACTCTAAATATCTAAGAAACTGAAAAGCTATTAAATTGGCATCAATAAATATTTATTCCATCTTCCTTGGCGATCTGGCAGTCGACGACAATGCTTCATCTGGTGGCCTCTTTGCCTTTAAACCTTAGCTGACATATCCCCAGCATTGGCTCTACTTCCGGTGGAGTGTTGAGACGCGAAGTGAGCTGGGCATCATATGTGGCATCCTAAATTTCGGGGATTAGGCATCCAAGAGCATCTATTAAACACTTGAGAGCCGACCTTTGAGTGTGTGGCTTGATTAGAAAGAGCCAATATGCCTCGGAGGTTAAAGTATTTACTCCAGCGATTAACCTTCCCTGTTCTTCCAAGTCATGATAACTTGTTTGTTCAATCATGTTTGTTGTTGTTATGCTTCCAGGTGTGCACTGGGAGATCATGTTTGCCAAATAGAGTGTGTTATTGACTAAATCAATCATATTGCTAGCAATCATTTTACACCTTGAAGCTGCCCTTTCCCCTTTCATCACCTGAGTGTTCCATTCCGTGAAGAGTATGTCCTTGTACGTTTCATAGATTCTGGGCAAATTCGCCACTTTCCCCACATCAGAATCTTGCCAATCAAGATAGCCGGCTATGGTTTCTTCGGCCTGATCTAGCTCATTTCTGGCTTTCTCTATCTGCTGACATACTGCTGTAGATATTTCGCATAATGGCTCAGCCTCAGTAAGTTGTCGGCACAAGAGTCTAATCTAAGATATTAATGCGCTATTTATCTGAGCTGCCTCTGCTCTGAAATCCTCCACTTTCTGGGTGCCCTTGATGTCTTCGAGCTATGCTAATAGTTGAGCTATTTTCTCATCTTTTGATTTCATCATCAGCTCATTTTCCGCTCTAAACTGTGCCAATGCCTCCGACAATTCCTTCTGCTTCTGGATTGCGCTCTGGTCGATTCTCTATTTTTCAGTCTACAGTTGCTGGGTTAATACATTGTTTTCTTGCCTCGGTTACTTCTGCCTGTAATGCACAAATCTCCTGGTCCTTAGTCTTCAATAGAAGAATTACCTTCGATGCCTTGTCAATAGTCGCTGCAGAATAAGCTCCCGCATACTACGATAGCTTTGTTAGATCATTGGAGGGGTCCAGTTCCTCCTTCCAGACTACGTTGCCCGTGACTGTTTGCTCAGGAAAGATAGAAGGTTGATCAAGCCTTCATCTCTTCCTTGAGTGCTTAACAACGGCTTTATGCTTTGGGCTATAGAAAACATCCAGGGGAGGAATATCTTCCACCTGGAGAACAATTTGATTGGAAGGGTCTTTAGTAATTACTTCGACATCCTTTGAAATGGGTGGGCCGCTGGTTCATCTTAGAACCTGAGAAGAAGTGGTATCTGGTGCATCGCTTGTCTTAGAGGTGTCTGTGTCTTTGGAGCCTTCCTTTCCACTGATAATGGAATCGAATTGGTTCCATTGTTTAAGCAATTCAGGATCAACGGAGGTCTGTTTATGTTGCTCTGTCTAGGATTTGCTCCGCTCTTTTTCTTGTTCTAACCTCTGCTGCTCCTCTAGTACTTTTCGCTGCTGCTCCTCTAACTCTTTTCTTTGTCTCTCTTCTTGCTCCCTATTTTTCCTATCTACCAATTCCTTTTTCTGCCTATCTGCCAGTTCTTTCTTTTGTTTCTCCTCTTCTTCCTTCTTTCTCTGTTCCTCTATCTCTTTATGCTTTCTCTGTTCTTGATCCTTCTGCGCCTTTCGTTGTTTTTCTATCTGCTCCTTCTTCTGCCTCTCAGCTTGCTCTTTTCTTTGCTTTTTTGCCTGCAGCTTCTTTTGCCTTTCCTCCTGTTGTTTCTTTTGTTCCTTAGTTGTAGCAGGAGGTTGGCTCGTCTGTTGCCGACCAGGCTCGCTTGAGGAAGACGCTGGGGTTGTTGTCAATAAATCTAGAGGCAGAGTTTGCAACCTCTGTTCTCTAAGTTTACTGAACTCAGTTAATGTCTCATCATTGTATTTCATTCTAGCAAGCTCTTTGGCACCGCCTATTGTATCGGCGGCGATGAACATGTCATCAAACATATCCTCTTGATGGTCAACTTTTGTTAATTTGGCCTGTTCTAGGGCAGTGTAGGCAGTTTTATTTGGATCATAGAGTCTGCTTGGGATAGTGGCCAGAGATAAAGCTTGCATCTTTATTGCCTCCTTTTCTGCATGCTTGAGATCATGCAGAGTAAAAACACCAATTCTCAAGGGAAAAGAGGGCCAGCCCCTCTTCTTTTCTTTCTTGAGAGTTTGTGTGACACTCTCGGCCATAATTTGGTAGGAGATTTCTCGGGCCAACAATTTGTCTGGAACATATAAAGGGAGAACATGTGGCTTGGCTTGGCTCCCAAAAACCCTAACATAGGTAAAATGATCTTCTCCGAACCAACTTGCTACAGCTGGTAAGTCGAAGGAAGCCAGATAGGAGATTTTGGGAATAGGCCGATCAAAAATGGAATAATGAATGGGAACCATAAAACCATTGCAAATTTGATACAAATGGTCCTTGTAAGAGGACTTCCACAATTTCTGATGGTACAAATGAATGGGTAAAGGGTCTTGGGTGGTCCACCTCCAACCGAGGATAGGAAACTCAGAATTAAAGCACAAGGTATCCATAATGTAAGCACTATAATAAAATGGTGAGATTTTCCTTTCGGTGACTACGGATTTAGCTCTAAAGTCACGAACAGCTACGGCCAACTTATCAGAAAGAATGGTGGCCCAATCCATGATTATACTATTAACAGCTGCTTCCATCAGGGGAACCATTTCTATGTCGAAATTAGCAGTCATGTAACCCCCATAGTCTACACATCATAATCCCCGCATAGCAATAGGGATAAGCCAAAGAATCGACGGAGTACTTACCTGAGATTTCATGCTTGTGTTTGGCTGGATTCTGCCTCCAATCCCGGATGGGTTCAGATTGTACTTCATTTTCGGCTGCGAATTTCTCCACGAAGGATTTGTTATAGATTTTCTCCGGCTCAGGCAAATGATACATTTGCCTTAGTTGCTCTGGCTTGAACGACCCGAAAATCCTTGCATCCCTTGTGTGAAACGTTCTATCGATGATTGGAATTTCCTCGATTGCCCATCGCACTACATCAGTGTAGGGAAGGACTTGTTCTCTGGCTGCTATCCTGTGAAGAAAGGAGTCGGCCAAGTCTTTGAGAGTAGCATCAGACTTCTTTAGTACATCCACACTAGCCTCTGCCACTGTCACTTTCGGTTTCTCAGCCTCTAATAGATTATATGTGCCCTGCCATGAAGTCCTAGTGAGACCAGTGCACGTAGTGTCTGAAATTAGGCCTTTCTTCTTATCTGCGACAGCTTGTCCTGCAACAGATGTAGCAGCGGAGCCCGCGGTCCTCTTGGATTTCTTCCCCATCATGCTCAGGCTTCTCTCAACAGATGAATTCTACACAAATGCAAGAGAAATCGTAACAAGGAAATAACAATAACAATCCATAATGGGAAAGATATATCATTTGAAGCGTGGTGAGATTAATTCCCAAAAGTGGCTGCGGATCCAATCACTGGGAAGATATTGCAGATGCATTAATGGTGATTTAAGGCCTGCTACCCATTAAATGACTATTACACCGTTATCCGACTGAATGACCCCCTTAAGCGTGCAACATATATTTTGGCGGTTAAACACAAGTGTTCATTAATCGAAGGGGCAAAGTCTTAAATACACATGCATTACCTTATCCCTGCATTTAACGACATTTTGAAATTTGCGCTTTATCAACCGGATATCAATATAACTTTAAGGCTTCAAGTGATGACTTTTTGAGAATGCCGACCGCCGATGAGCGATATCGCATCGCATCGGGGAATAGATGCTACACAATCATTAGAAAAAGATCCTGCCGAGTGCCGATTGCGACATCGCATCGGACTAGCGCGTGGAAACATTACAAAGTGCACATAAAGTGATTCGCCGATTTCCGATTGCGATATCGCATCGCATCGGGGGTAAGACCCGAGCGCCTTATCAAAGTGCATGGGATTCTGCCGACGGCCGATAGCGATATCGCATCGGGTCGGGGTTTATAACTTAAAGCGTTTTTTCCCACATGAGGCAACGCCGATAGCCGATCGCCGATATCGCGTCACGTCGGGGCGTGAGTTATGTGCCCTTATTAGGTGTGCATGGAATATCGCCGATCGCCGACAGCGATCTCGCATCGGGGGAGAACAAGGTGCCATTTTAATATATTTCTCATGTCATTGCGATATGCGATCTTGCGATTGCTTTATCGCAATAACAAAAGATTGTTTTATTATTGGAACACTATTATTCAAAATGGCTTAAATACATAAACTCATTTGATTATCATACCTTTTTGAACACAAAAGCATTGATGCCAATTAAATTTTAAAAGGGACCCATTCCATATGTTAATTTTTTGTGTGAATGAAAATGTTATGAAATGGGGGGTTGTTGTAGAGCACAACAATTGGCGATTCGCTGGAAGAACCAGTTATCTCTGAAACTAATACAAACACTTAAGATTTTCCAAAATAGAAATTCAATCAGAAGGGGAAACTTCTAATATAACTGGATATTCATGCGTTCTGAACAAAGTGAACCTATTCTGTTAAATTCTTCCCATTTAGTTTCAAGAAAATAAATACATTCTAAGTTTTTAAAATAGGCCTTTATTGGTTTATAATGATAAAACAGAAAACCTTCCCAAATCAGCTTTTATAATTAACCCCTCTGTCATAGGTAGAGCCTCTGTTGCCAGCAAACGTTTATAGTCTCGACAGGGATACCTTTTAACCATAGTATTGTCCACTTTTCCATTCACATAAGAGTGTGATTAACGTAATGAATCCAAAACATGTTCTCATATTTTATTTTTCATCTGTTTTTCCTTCCTTGTCATTGATAAGATAAAAAGCCATTGTCCTGGTTTGGTGGCCAGCTGTTGACAATGCCATTCACTGGTAATAATTTAACTGAACAAGCTGGCTCGTGATGAGAACTCTTGTCTTGAAATTTCAAGCCATTACCCTGTTTTGATAGGCAGTATTGGTAATGTCAGTCAAACTATTTTCCTATGAACATGGTAAGCAGGCTTGTAATAAGACCTCTTATCTTTAATCTTTTATATTTTAGAATTACACTCTGAGTAACCATAAACTTTAGTGAATGGGGTGAACAATCTTCTCCTTAAGAGCAAATGGATGACAGGTGAAGAGTTGAAGATGCTGAAAATGGGTTATTTTCTATCTTAAAATGGATAACTTTTGGAGACCAATTTTGAAAACAGAAAATGATTCACAGAACTTTTACATCATGGGAAGAGTCTTCAAAAGCTAGATTGTAGTTTCAGAACACAAGGATATCTAATTTCCTAAAAATTATTCCTTTTGATTGAGGGTTCTATTATCTAAAAGCAAATATTCTTATTATTTTTTGTGAGACAGCTTCTTCAAACACAACAAAAGGTCAATGGGGATACTCTACAGTTTTATTTCCTACCAATCCTACAAACTACGCAAATCTATAAAGAGGAGAAGGAATTACCTTCTCAATTAAAGAATTTCTTCAAGATCAAGCCATTAACAGGGAGAGAATCTCTCAACCCTGATATGTCTTGCAATATAAAGGTTGACTAGCCTATCTTTTCACAGATCTGAAATGGTCCAAGCCACATTTTCTGAAATTTGGTATGCTTACCTTTATCTTCATGGGCCTTGTCCCATTTGAGAACTAAGTCACCAACTTGAAACTGTTTGGAACCGGATGAGGCTGAGTCAAAGGATGCTTTGATGATTTGTTGATGTTTGGCATGATTGATTCTGGCTTTTTCCCTTTCTTCTTCTAATTTGAGAATTTGGTCATGTCTAAGTTGGATAGAAGAAGAAGGAGTCTCTTCAATGTACTCTACTAGGGCTAAAGAGGGTAGAACAAGATTCGTAGGCAATACTGCTTCTTTTCCATATACCAGATTAAATGGGGAGGAACCTATAGAAGCCTTTTGTGTTATTCTCTCAGCCCATAATGCAAACACTAAAGATTTGTGCCAGTTTCTATGATTCTGTTCAACAGTTCGCTTAATGATTTTGATGAGATTCTTATTAGTAGATTCGGCTAAACCATTTCCCTAGGGATAATAATTAGCAGAATACTTCAGTTTAAACCCCCTTTTAATAGCGAAATCATATATAGCATTTCCTGAGAAATAGGAAGCATTATAAAAAACGAGAGCGTTTGGGACACCAAACCTGGTAATGATGAATTGGTCTATGAACTCGATGATTGCCTTTGAATTTGCTGCCTTCAAAGGAATAGCCTCCACCCATTTGGTAAAATAATCGGTAGCAGTGAGGATATACCTATGTTGTTTGGAAGATGGTGGAGTAATTTCCCCAATGATATCTAATCCCCATTGTTCAAATGGTTGTTCAATGTTGACAGGTTGCAGAGGGAAAGCTGATTTCCGTTGTCTTCCACTAGAAGTTTGGCAATTGAAACATTTTCTTACGTATTCATGAGCATCTCTAAACAGAGTAGGCCAATAATATCCAGCATGAATAACTTTGTGAGCTGTTGTGTCTGCTCCGAAATGTCCTCCTGCTGGTCCATCATGTAGCTCCTGCAAAACCTTTTGAGCTTCAGGTTTCTCAAGACATCTTAACAGGATAGAATCATAATTTTGTCTAAAAAGCACATCATCAATAAGAGTGAAATTCTTTTCTTTTAACCTAATGGCCCTTTTATTTTTGTACGATAAATTTAGAGGAGTGTAACTGTTCTTCAAATAAAATATTAAATCTGCATATTGAGATTCAGAATCAGTGACGCTTATCTGATTGATTGATTCAGTCTGATCCATATCGCTTGATTCAGGAATATTTGATGCTCCTGCCAATATCCTGCAAAAACCTTGGCCCCTAATTGCTGGCTTTATTTCTAAGTCATACTCTTGAAGCGCTGTGACCCAATTGGCCCTTTTTTCACCCAGTTCTTTTTGAATTAATAGTTTCCTTACCGCTGGGAAAGGGACTATAAATTTTGTGTGAGTTTTCAAAAGGAAGGGTCTGTAATGTTTGACTGCTTTGAATACAGCAAAGGCTTGTTTCTCCACATCGGAATAATTTAATTCGGCACCCTGAAGGTTTGAGCTAAAAAATGAAATGGGTGCCTCTAAGTTGTTGTCATTCGGTTGTGTGAGTACAGCAGCATATGAAGAGTTGGATGCGATAGTATACAATGTAAAATGATTAGAAAAATTTGGAGTATTCAAGGCTGGGGCATTGATTATTGATTGCTTGATATCATCAAAAGCTTGCTTTTCTTCTGATCGCCACCTGAAGACTGAATTCTTCTTGATCATTGTCTGAAGTGGTAATACAATTTGAGAAAAATCTAGAACAAATCGTTTGACAAAATTAATCTGACCCAAAAATGACTGCATCGATTTTTTATTGTGTGGGAAAGGGATTTCAGAAATTTCCTTAATCCGGCCAGGATCAATATAAATGCCATCTTTGGATACTATAAAGCCTAAGAGTTTTCCTTGATCAAGAGCAAAGAAAGACTTCTTCGAGTTCAGAGAAATACCATATCTTTTGCAGCGTTGAAAAATCTGATTTAAGTCATGCAAATGATTAGATCTCTCTTTAGAGAATACAGTTATGTCGTCTAGATAGACCACTACTGTTCTATTAATTAACCCTCTAAAAGCTGTATCCATAGCTCTTTGGAAAGTCGCTCCTGCATTTATTAGTCCAAAAGGCATTTTCTGATATGCATAGGTTCCCCATTTTGTTCTAAATGTAGTTTTAAGCTGGTCATCAGGATGAACCAAAACTTGATTGTACCCTGAAAAACCATCTAGAAAGGACATCAGTTCAGAGCCTGCCACTGATTGGAGAATTTGCTCCATAGTAGGCAATGGGAAATTGTCTTTTAAGATCGCTTTATTCAAGTTCCTGAAATCAATACAAATGCGAATGTCACCATTTTTCTTCCTGAATGGCACCATATTAGAGACCCAGTTTGAATGTCGGACCGGAAAAATAATCTTGGCTTTCAAGAGCTTGTTAAGCTCTGACTTTATGTGGCTCTCCAAATTTGGATATATTTTTCTTAACTTTTGCTGAATCGGTTTCTGATCAGGAAGCATATGAATGGTATGCTGGATAATAGATGTATCATATGTCTTCAAGTCATCATATTTCCAGGCAAAAACTTGTTTATTCTTCCTTAACAGTTTAATGAATGCTTCTTTTTCCTCTAAAGAAAGTCCTAATCCTAAGTTCACATTTTGAGGAGCTTGCTCAATTCCCAAATTAATCAACTCAAACCTTAGGGTAGAGCTTTGGATCTTTGCATTGGTTACAGGTTTAAATCTGTCTTTGATATCATAAAGATCTTCTAGCTTTACCACAGGCTTAGGAATTGAATTTTCCAGAGGTGTTTCTTTCATTTGGGAATCATGCTCATCCTCTTCAATGATTTGATTATCATAAGACTTCTCAGAAGTTAAAAATTGCAAAATGTCATCACCATGATTAAATACTCTCCAATTAGTGACATTATCAGGGATTGAAGGCCTAAAAAGTAATTCAACAGAAAATCTATCAAGGCTGTAGTCTCCAGAAGGTAGAAGCTTAGAAGCTACATTGGCTAGTAGGTCTGCTGCTGAATTCTGGGATCGAGGAATGGAGGAAACGTTGAATGCCAAAAAGTGTGAGGTAAGCTCTTGGACTAGCGATTGGTAATGTTTAAGGTGAGTCGAAAGGCAATGAATTGAATTTCTAACCTGTTTGACAATGATTTCTGAATCGCCGAATACTTTTAGATATTGCACTTCAAGGCCGATTGCTTTATATAATCCCTGGACTAAAGCTTCATATTCGGCTGTGTTATTAGTGCACTCAAATTCTAACCTACAAGACAGCATTGTATTTTCTCCTTGCGGACTAACCAAAATGCAACCTGCTCCTGAGCCTTGACTGGACTTAGAGCCATCAAAATATAAAGACCAAAATAAAGGAGTATTAACAAAAATATCTACATTTTTCTCAGCATCATTAAAACATCTGGACTTATCAGTTTGTGAAAAATTTTCAATCTGAGATGTAAAATGATTGACTGAAAAAGGAGATGGTTGGGCAACAAAGTTGCCAAAGAATGATTCTGACGAATAGTTCCCCAAAATGTTGTTGTTGAATGCCATAGGTTGGTTTTCTTGCTCAAATTCAGTAACTTTGTGGGTCATATGCTTCTCTCGATCGATCCTTATTTGATTTGGCTTTCCCTTGTAGGGAAGCCACATATGTGACCAATCTGTGGAAGTATACCCATGCAGTTTTTCGGACCAATCCCTGCTCAAAATTAAACCATAAAATTCAGGTATGTCGGCAATTAAGATGTCAATCCTCTGTACAATCCTGGGGTCGGCTGACAACCTGATGGTTACAGAATTAATTTCTCCCACAACCTGCACTTTAGTCCTATCCAACTGTACAATATGAATGGCAGACTTCTGGGGTTCAATGTTCAGCTTAGAGCAAACTGAAGCTGGCATTATATTAGATGATGCCCCAGAGTCAATTAAACAGTTGTGCAGGTTTCTATTATAAATCTCATAAGTCAGCAGGAAGGGTGGAGTGTGAGAATTTGATTTATCTCCAATTAGAACTGAATCGGTAGCTTCAACCATACCTGCAGGAGGCTGGCCTGAATCGTTGGCAGCTCTTGCACTGGGAAGGGGAGTATAGGGAACAACATTTAATTCTTTAAGAAGTAATTTTTGCTGATGCTTTAATTTGCTAAGCTCAAACATGGTTATATTTGCCTTAGTTTTCTTCATGTCATCAATAATGTTATATTCCATTGAATCGGATACCACTAATGTCTTGGATGTTGAAGGAGAATTAGAAGTTGAAGGCTGGTTTTGGGGAACTACTACAGGTGACTTCTTTGGGGGGACTTTTTCCTTTGCTGTAGCAGCGCCTGCGCTCCTCTTCTTTGAAGTTGCCTGGGCAGGTTCAGAAGTACTTTTACTTCTTGTAGTAACCGGAAAGGCTTCTTCTTCATTCTCGGTATTAGAGTTTGGGAGTATAAAATCCCACATTCCGTGGCATTCAGCTACTTCTTCTTCATCATCGGTTTGTGAAGTTGTTTCCTCTTCCTCTTCTTCTTGCTCTGAATCTGCGTTAGATATAACATTGGGCGGCTTTGATTCAGTTTTCTTATAAGTTCTAAATGGTCTTTTGTTTGAGGTTTCGGCCACCTGCTTCTTTATCTCAACCATTTCGTTAGACAATGTTTTAAGGACCTTTTGTAAACCTTCCATGTCATACAGGTCCTTTGGGGTTTTCTTCTTGGAATCTTCTTTAAACGAGACTTTTTTAGCTTTTCTATCTTCCAAAGCAGCTTTCTTTTCTAGAGCATTGATGCGCTTTTCAACAGCAAGTGCTTCTCTCATGTTTTCAGCTAAGGTAGGTTTCCCAGCCCTGTCTACAAAAATAGCTATGTTGGCAGGTAGGGCAGTAATATACCATTCGCTTCGGATTTGTTCACTTGGTTTAGAAGCGGTAGGGATTTTATTCAGGAGTTTATTAAATTTGGCATTAAACTCCTTTATTGGTTCCCTGTGCTCTATTCTCAGATTGGAGAGGTCGTTTATTAAAGTAGCTAAGGACCTATCATCTCCATATTTGGTAAGAAACTGCTCTTGGCATGTGTTCCAACTGGTAATTTAACCAGAAGGTAAGGAAAAATACCAGGATCCTGCTGATCCTTGTAAGGTGTAAGGGAAGAGTCTTACAACAACATCTTGCTCTGTCACTCCTTTTAAGTTAACTGCTAACATAAAATTGTTGATGTGTTCTTCAGCCTGGGTCCCATCATCTGGATTAAATTTAGGCAGCCATTTTTCGGGAGCATCTGGTAGATCATGCAATGGTGCAGGCATGTTGACTGCTCCTGGCCTAGTCCATGGATCTGCCATTATGATAGCGAAAGTGGTTGACACTACTGTTGGGATTCCAGATGTATGGGAAGGGATCAAAGATGAGGAGTGAATAGGTTGGGATATTGAGGCTTCTGATACCTGATGGGCGACAATTTGTAATGGGGGAGTGGATGGTTGACCTCGCAGAGGAGAAAATGTAATGGAGGACGTGGATGAAAGCTCTTCACTATCAGATCCTTCAGTAATTTTCTTCGCCCTTTTCCTTTTAGGTAAAGGAAACTCAGTGGGTTCAATACCGAGTTTTTCGCTCTGAAGTCTGGTGAGAGGGTGAGTGAGGTTGAATTGCGAAGTCGCACTGCTTTCTGATACCTCAGATTTTTGTGGTGAAATCGAGAAGCTCTGAAGTTTATGGATTAGAGACTGGACTTCAGGTGATTCAAGACTTAATTGTTCTGTGGTATGATGGGTCTAAGCAGTGGTAGTTGATTCCTCTTCTCCTTGTTTGGATACCGGCGAACCAGTATGCAAATGGGAAGGCTGAGGGGATTCGGAGGGGGAAATACTCTTGGAATGGCTTATAGGTTTGGACTTATGTGCCATTCACAGTTGAAGGCCCTCCTTCTAGCACCAAAAATGTTGATGCCCCGAAAATCGTTGCAACAACATTGGGGAAACCACCCGGTCCGGACCTTAGTACAGCTCCTTTTCCGTTTGGAATAGTGGCTCTGACTGGGGATAATGGGACCAGTTTCCCAAGAATTATAAGTAAACGGGATGGATGAGTGACTTATGATATATGGTGGTGATAAGTGAACAACTAAAACTATTGGCGAAAATACTAACTATAATCTAATCCCGGGACTTATCAACTTTTAAAGCGTAGTGTTTGATAATCTGTGCTTTAAGGCAGGCATATAGATGACTCTAACGCTAAAGCATAGATGTTTAAACCATTCAAGATTGCTCTGCATAATTAGTTATGCAGAGTGATAATTGCGAATTACTACACTTTGTCATTCATATCATTGCTACATGCATGATTAAAAGAGAGGGCATATCACAAAACATCCAATAGTGGAACGAAATGAAGATTTGCTGTTACAGCGCATGCATGTATTCAACAATAGCAAAAATAATAACATAGCAATTCATATAAGAGGAAAGAACACAGATGCAGATAAAAGTACCATGTAAGCTACTTAACAATCCAGTATATTAATCGCTATGTCGCAGTCCTTCCTTCAAACCAAAAAGCATTCCAAACAAGAGACAATAGTGCGCAATTGTATAAAACAACCTTCTCGTTAAATTAAGAACTATCGGTCGAGTTTCACAAAAGAATATAGGCTGAAGCACAGTAGTGCAAACTTCAGCCTTTAAGTCTATTACAAAATTTTACGACCCTTTCCAAAACAATGAAAGGGTCTATAAATAATAAGCTACTCTAAATATCTAAGAAACTGAAAAGCTATTAAATTGGCATCAATAAATATTTCTTCCATCTTCCTTGGTGATCTGGCAGTCGGCGGCAATGCTTCATCAGGTGGCCTCTTTGCCTTTAAACCTTAGCTGACATATCGCCAGCATTGGCTCTACTTCCGGTGGAGTGTTGAGACGCGATGTGAGCTGGGCATCATATGTGGCATCCTGAATGTCGGGGATTAGGCATCCAAGAGCATCTGTTAAACACTTGAGAGCCGACCTTTGAGTGTGTCGCTTGATTAGAAAGAGCCAATATGCCTCGGAGGTTAAAGTATTTACTCCAGCGATTAACCTTCCCTGTTCTTCCAAGTCATGATAACTTGTTTGTTCAATCATGTTTGCTATTGTTATGCTTCCAGGTGTGCACTGGGAGATCATGTTTGCCAAATAGAGTGTGTTATTGACTAAATCAATCATATTGCTGGCAGTCATTTTACACCTTGAAGCTGCCCTTTTCGCTTTCATCACCTGAGTGTTCCATTCTGTGAAGAGTATGTCCTTGTACGTTTCATAGATTCTGGGCAAATTCGCCGCTTTCCCCACATCAGAATCTTGCCAATCAAGATAGCCGGCTATGGTTTCTTCGACCTGATCTAGCTCATTTCTGGCTTTCTCTATCTGCTGACATACTGCTGTAGATATTTCGCATAATGGATCAGCCTCAGTAAGTTGTCGGCACAGGAGTCTAATCTGAGATATTAATGCGCTATTTATCTGAGCTGCCTCTGCTCTGTAATCCTCCACTTTCTGGGTGCCCTTGATGTCTTCGAGCTGTGCTAATAGTTGAGCTATTTGCTCATCTTTTGATTTCATCATCAGCTCATTTCCCACTCTCAACTGTGCCAATGCCTCCGACAATTCCTTCTGCTTCTGGATTGCGCTCTGATCGATTCTCTGTTTTTCAGTCTGCAGTTGCTGGGTTAATACATTGTTTTCTTGCCTCGGTTACTTCTGTCTGTAATGCACAAATCTCCTGGTCCTTAGTCTTCAATAGAAGACTTACCTCCGATGCCTTGTCAATAGTCGCTGCAGAATAAGCTCCCGCATACTGCGACAGCTTTGTTAGATCATCGGAGGGGTCCAGTTTCTCCTTCCAGACTACGTTGCCCATGACTGTTTGCTCAGGAAAGATAGAAGGTTGATCAAGCCTTCGTCTCTTCCTTGAGCGCTTAACAACAGATTTATGCTTTGGGCTATAGAAAACATCCAAGGGAGGAATATCTTCCACCTGGAGAACAATTTGATTGGAAGGGTCTTTAGTAATTACTTCGACATCCTTTGAAATGGGTGGGTCGCTGGTTCCGCTTAGAACCTGAGAAGAAGTGGTATCTGGTGCATCGCTTGTCTTAGAGGTGTCTGTGTCTTTGGAGCCTTCCTTTCCACTGATAATGGAATCGAATTGGTTCCATTGTTTAAGCAATTCAGGATCAATGGAGGTCTGTTTATGTTGCTCTGTCTGGGATTTGCTCCGCTCTTTTTCTTGTTCTAACCTCTGCTGCTCCTCTAGTACTTTTCGCTGCTGCTCCTCTAACTTTTTTCTTTGTCTCTCTTCTTGCTCCCTATTTTGCCTATCTTCCAATTCCTTTTTCTGCCTATCTGCCAGTTCTTTCTTTTGTTTCTCCTCTTCTTCCTTCTTTCCCTGTTCCTCTATCTCTTTCTGCTTTCTCTATTCTTGATCCTTCTGCGCCTTTCGCTGTTTTTCTATCTGCTCCTTCTTCTGCCTCTCAGCTTGCACTTTTCTTTGCTTTTCTACCTACAGCTTCTTTTGCCTTTCCTCCTGTTGTTTCTTTTTTTCCTTAGTTGTAACAGGAGGTTGGCTCGTCTGTTGCCGACCAGGCTCGCTTGAGGAAGACGCTGGGGTTGTTGTCAATAAATCTAGAGGCAGAGTTTGCAACCTCTGTTCTCTAAGTTTATTGAACTCAGTTAACGTCTCATCATTGTATTTCATTCTAGCAAGCTCTTTGGCACCGCCTATTGTATCGGCGGCGATGAACATGTCATCAAACATATCCTCTTGATGGTCAACTTTTGTTAATTTGGCCTGTTCTAGGGCAGTGTAGGCAGTTTTATTTGGATCATAGAGTCTGCTTGGGATAGTGGCCAGGGATAAAGCTTGCATCTTTATTGCCTCCTTTTCTGCATGCTTGAGATCATGCAGAGTAAAAACACCAATTCTCAAGGGAAAAGAGGGCCAGCCCCTCTTCTTTTCTTTCTTGAGAGTTTGTGTGACACTCTCGGCCATAATTTGGTAGGAGATTTCTCGGGCCAACAATTTGTCTGGAACATATAAAGGGAGAACATGCGGCTTGGCTTGGCTCCCAAAAACCCTAACATAGGTAAAATTCTCTTCTCCGAACCAACTTGCTACAGCTGGTAAGTCGAAGGAAGCCAGATAGGAGATTTTGGGAATAGGCCGATCAAAAATGGAATAATGAATGGGAACCATAAAACCATTGCAAATTTGATACAAATGGTCCTTGTAAGAGGACTTCCACAATTTCTGATGGTACAAATGAATGGGTAAAGGGTCTTGCGTGGTCCACCTCCAACCGAGGATAGGAAACTCAGAATTAAAGCACAAGGTATCCATAATGTAAGCACTATACTAAAATGGTGGGATTTTCCTTTCGGTGACTACGTATTTAGCTCTAAAGTCACGAACAGCTACGGCCAACTTATCAGAAAGAATGGTGGCCCAATCCATGATTATACTATTAACAGCTGCTTCCATCAGGGGAACCATTTCTATGTCGAAATTAGCAGAGTCATGTAACCCCCATAGTCTACACATCATAATCCCCGCATAGCAATAGGGAGAAGCCAAAGAATCGACGGAGTACTTACCCGAGCTTTCATGCTTGTGTTTGGCTGGATTCTGCCTCCAATCCCGGATGGGTTCAGATTGTACTTCATTTTCGGCTGCGAATATCTCCACGAAGGCTTTGTTATAGATTTTCTCCGGCTCAGGCAAATGATACATTTGCCTTAGGTGCTCTGGCTTGAACGACCCGAAAATCCTTCCATCCCTTGTGTGAAACGTTCTATCGATGATTGGAATTTCCTCGATTGCCCATCGCACTACATCAGTGTAGGGAAGGACTTGTTCTCTGGCTGCTATCCTGTGAAGAAAGGAGTCGGCCAAGTCTTTGAGAGTAGCATTGGACTTCTTTAGTACATCCACACTAGCCTCTGTCACTGTCACTTTCGGTTGCTCAGCCTCTAATAGATTATATGTGCCCTGCCATGAAGTCCTAGTGAGACCAGTGCATGTAGTGTCTGAAATTAGGCCTTTCTTGTTATCTGCGGCAGCTTGTCCTGCAACAGATGTAGCAGCGGAGCCCGCGGTCCTCTTGGATTTCTTCCCCATCATGCTCAGGCTTCTCTCAACAGATGAATTCTACACAAATGCAAGAGAAATCGTAACAAGGAAATAACAATAACAATCCATAACGGGAAAGATATATCATTTGAAGCATGGTGAGATTAATTCCCAAAAGTGGCTGCGGATCCAATCACTGGGAAGATATTGCAGATGCATTAATGGTGATTTAAGGCCTGCTACCCATTAAATGACTATTACACCGTTATCCGGCTGAATGACCCCCTTAAGCGTGCAACAGATATTTTGGCGGTTAAACACAAGTGTTCGTTAATCGAAGGGGCAAAGTCTTAAATACACATGCATTACCTTATCCCTGCATTTAACGGCATTTTGAAATTTGTGCTTTATCAACCGGATATCAATATAACTTTAAGGCTTCAAGTGATGACTTTTTGAGAATGCCGACCGCCGATGAGCGATATCGCATCGCATCGGGGAATAGATGCTACACAATCATTGGAAAAAGATCCTGCCGAGTGCCGATTGCGACATCGCATCGGACTAGCGCGTGGAAACATTACAAAGTGCACATAAAGTGATTCGCTGATTTCCAATTGCGATATCGCATCGCATCGGGGGTAAGACCTGAGCGCCTTATCAAAGTGCATGGGATTCTGCCGACAGCCGATAGCGATATCGCATCGGGTCGGGGTTTATAACTTAAAGCGTTTTTCCCACATGAGGCAGCGCCGATAGCCGATCGCCGATATCGCGTCGCGTCGGGGCGTGAGTTATGTGCCCTTATTAGGTGTGCATGGAATATCGCCGATCGCCGACAGGGATATCGCATCGGCGAAGAATAAGGTGCCATTTTAATATATTTCTCATGTCATTGCGATATGCGATCTTGCGATCGCTTTATCGCAATAACAAAAGATTGTTTTATTATTGGAACACTATTATTCAAAAAGGCTTAAATACATAAACTCATTTGATTATCATACCTTTTTGAACACAAAAGCATTGATGCCAATTAAATTTTAAAAGGGACCCATTCCATATGTTAATTTTTTGTGTGAATGAAAATGTTATGAAATGGGGGGTTGTTGTAGAGCACAACAGAACCACATATATTTGTGTCTCTCTTGCTTTTAATGCTTTTCTATATTTGTGTTTCCGTTTTATTTTATGTATTCCATTGCTCTATAATATATAATTTTGTAACACTATTTTTCTTCTTATAGGAGAATATTAAAACCTTCCTCTTCCTTTTTTGGATGAAGGTCCCTAGTGCTTCTACAAAGGGTGAAGTCAAAATTATGTCATTATCATCATAAAATGACAATTTAATAATGAATTGTGATATAAAAGTAACAACACCAATTTTCAATGTTAAATTATTCATGTCATATTGTTTTTCATGCCATGAGCCTATCTTTGGAATTATATTTGATTTATTAATCACTAACTGGTTAGCATATTTAGTACTAATATAATTATTATCTACAATAGAAGCAATAAAAATAGCAATATATTTTCCTACAAATATCCTTTTGAATCTAAGTAACATGCAAACGTATTTTCTTGATATTTAAGGATATCCTCCTTTTTCCTCACTAATGAGCTCCATTTGTTTTCATTCAAATTTTTTTAATATTTGATTTAGGTTGGGTACTTATATGTTATTTTTGTAATACCTCTTTTAATTTAAATCTTTGTTTCTAATATATTTTAAGAAATTTTTATCTCTCCAATAACATCATTCGTTTATATATATATATATATATATATATATATATATATATATATATATATATATATATATATATATATATATAGATATATATATATATATATATTCCACTTCTTCCTTATAATATGATTTTTCAATACTTTAAACTTGACATGTTCTATTTTTATTTATAATACCTTCTACATATATAATGGGAATTATCAGAAAAATTTGTTGACTTCTACACTAAGTAGCATTGTTGTTATTGGCCTTCAACTAAAAAAATAGCTATCTCTACTTTAGTATTTTAGATAGGAATAAAATGGGTTAGAGCCAAACAATTATGAGGGCATTACATATTCACTAACCAAAGAGTGCTCATAAGGGAAAGGAGAAGAAAACTAAATTTTTTATAGGCAAAAACTCATGTTGCTCATTTCTTTGCCAATGTGGAACTAGTCAAAACCAATGAAACCACGAGGGATCTCTAGTCCTTCTTTTCAAAGTGCATTTTCTTCCACATTTAATTCTCTTAGAATCCGTTGAAACAAATACATTTGAAGGTTGAGAATAATTGTTTGATATCCAATAGAATATGGTTGAAGCCTAGATTTAGTAACACACACACACACACACACACATATAACCTTCCAATTTAATTTATTTTTGACAATTAATTCTAAAACTTATTTCTTGAGTTACTATGTGTTGATGGTGTTTGGTGTCACCAACAATCTAGGGGTCTCCCTGGTATGAAGTCCCAATTCAAACTCACATTGTTTGGAGTAGGAGCCCCATCTTGAAAATATGCATGGTTTCCATAACCTTAACGGTTTTACTTAGCTACAATGAACGACACAAGAGAAAATGCATATAATTTTGAGATAAACAAGTAAGCTAGCCTTGTGATGTATTCAATTGAAAAGTGTATAATCTTTATTTCATGGAATGGAAAAGAAAGTGAATCTTTCATATAAGACTAATAGTACTATCTTAGAAAACACACATGCATATATATGAAATAGTCATTATTTATCTTGCAAAAGAGTTCACAAAGAAATAATGATCATGAAAACAAGATACACGCAACTCAAAGTTTTATACTAAAGCCAATAAAAATTTTCATTTTCATTAGTGTATAGAAACATAAACATACACTGCAAATAATGAAAGAATATTCTTACAATGATTCACGACATATGCACAAAAGTGTGTTGGCTCCAAGAGATTCAAAATAAATGTAAGTCCCAAGATACACCGTTACAATGATATAACACTACTCCTGATAGTGGAACATTAAGCCACCACTTGCTCCTCAAAATAATAGTCTTCTCTCCTATGCCTAGATTTAGAATCCAATGTGAAAAATTCCCTTTCTTGAGCTATGAGGGTGTATATATAACAATTGAGGTGAATCTCCACCGCTCTTGTGATCTTAGAGCTTCTCTCATGACTCTTGAGCTCCCATGTGAATTTCAAATTCCTATCAGACCTTTGGGCTTCTACATGACTCATCATATTCTATGTGGGACCCTTGGGCCTCCACACATTTTATGTTTTATCAGTTTTCGAAAATACAATATTACATTTCCACAAATTTGTGACAAAATGCATTGAAAACAAATGAATTTTATGGTGGCACTTTGAGAAGCCATGAATTGGTGATGGTGACATGGAACTTCATTGTAGTGTATCAATGCAAAGATTTTCTTCTATTGCTATCTTTAAATCTACATGATAGGCCTTGCTTGCACTTTATATTCATCCTCCAAGAGGTTGGTTATGATATAAAGTATTCCATGTGATCCTGATCTTCAGTCTTCTGTCATGATCTAGTGTAACTTTATCTATTTTCTTGATGATCTCCTTGTGTTTTCAAACGATTAAGTGTTTACTTGACATTATCCTTGAGAATTATCTTCCCATGTCAAGATAACAAGACCTACAAATGGATTTCACTCAATACAAGACAACACCAGTTCAAAAATATCCTAGCTACCATATTTTTCATGCAACATACTGACTGAGATGGGACAGTGCATAGGATTGAGGATAAGGCTTAAGGATTCTACAATGCACAAGAGAAGGGGATAGGGAGTGAGGGCCTAGGAACTGTGACTGTGCAGTGTGCCAAGGATGAGAAAGTGTGAGACATGACTACGCAATTGAGGAAGCTAGGGAGGCAAAGATGAAAAGACTACTCATTTTTACTACGTTGTGTGTAGTTATAGAACGAAAGGTCAATGTACTGCAAAGTTGAGCACTGCATAGATCGAGACATGGCATGAGTACTGACTAGAATTGCACAATGCTAATTAAAGGTAATTGTAGTCAACTATTGTGTAGTGGGAAAGTGCAATTGACAGTGACTGAGCATTGAGATTGCGTAGTGCACAATTGATGGATGTGATTCCTTAGGACTATGCAGTGCATAGTTCCAAGAGGTAGAGGGTGCTCCACCGAGGATTGTGAATACATAGTGCATACTTTAAGGATGAATGAAGGACGGTATTTACGCAGGAATTTTGTGGAGACAAAGAAAAATATGAAATTGACTGTGTGGGGTGAGTAAGGCATAAAGATGAGAGTAGAAGAATGAAACAGGACTTGAACATGATCACACAATCATACATGACCAACCATATTAAAATGAGACACTCAAAGCCCAATATCAACATGTATCCATTGAAATGACAACAAGTCAACACTTACCTCCAAGTGTGACACTTAAGATATACCTTTCACCACAAGTGTCAACTGCAACAAGAAAGTTTGCAATACCTCAATGATAAGATTAACGCATGTCACTATGATAGATAGAATCCACTAATACAAGAGAAAGTACTAGATCTTCCTCTTATAAGTGTTCCATAACTACCTTTCACAAAGAACGAAACTTCCCTTAACAAACGTCAACACATTGAATTCCCTCAACACGGGACTTAGAAATTTTAGAAGCAATGATGGGATGACTCTAACAACTAGAAAAAATAGTTCACGTGAATGAAGGGAGGCTCCAAAGATTGAATATAGGACAAAAATTGGAGGGTCATGTAGCAGTGATAACACTTGGTGATTCACTGGAAGAACCCAACTTCTGTATTTAGTTCTAGCTTTATGCACGGGGTCTAGCCTTTCAAGAAGTATTTATTCATCATGTATATTACTTCAACTTCCCGATTCATCTTGGATATATGTATAATATTGCCTATTCCATTTATTGACTAAACACAATTATAAATCTTACCATATCACAATTGTTTTGATCATGGAGAATGATAACATATATTCATGAGTGTAAAATGAATAGAGTTTTAGTTCCACCTATGGAATTTCTATACTACTAGCAGGCCTCTTCACTATCCTAGTGGAGTCACTTTAGGAACAAAAGCATTTCTTCACTTCTAGTGGGCCTATTTACTACCCTAACGAAGTTATTTTCCTCACTTTTCTGTGCAAGAAGCCTTTCTCTTCTTTTACCCTTTATTTATTTTCAACATGCTCTTTAGAATTTTATAGGTATTTACATCACTAGGTTGGAATATGTATCCAAAATTAATGAGAGAAAGAGATATTATTCTTTCAAAGACTGTTATATATCTCTAAAATTAATGTCTACCTTTAGTTTTTTTCTTTCCCTTCTCTACTCAATTGCATCGACATGCAAAAACACCATTCAATTACAACACTGAGTCAATGAACGAATATCCTAAAATAGATATCAACATCGTGGTACTGCTTAAAGCTTTTTGTTCGAATCGATCATATTTTCCATTTATACATTATTGACCTTAAAGACGTCATACACAAGCAAAGAAGAGGGATAAAAAGTTAACCAAGTGTTGTTGCATGTCACAAATCCATTTGAAACTTTCACCACAACATCAAAACCAATCAAAACACTTTCAAGAAAGGTTTTCATTACATAGATTGAAAAAAAGAAGAGGGAAAGGACAAGGCATGACCTAAACCAAACAAAACCAAAAAAAAAAAGATATGGAAAGAAATGTGTACATAGGTACAATCACAACCCTAGGATGTTATTGAAAATAACGTTTAAGATCTTGGAGACTGATAGGAATAGATTCCATCTTCCCATCTAAGGATTGGAGGTAAGAAGTATAGTGGCCAAGCATTTTATGAAAAACAAAGGGTCTAATCCATAGGGATTGAAATTTGATGTGTCTACCTATCTCTTCCTCAACTCTATCCCATTTCAATGTTAGGTTCCCCATAGATTTCTTCTCAAACCAACACTTGATACAACTATGATGCATAGAAAACATGTTCTTTTTTTGCCTTCCTTCCTCTAACTTAGGAAGGCCATATATCTTGCTTTGAACAACAAGACATGGCTTTCCTCAAGGTTCTTAGGAAATTTGAAGGGTCAGGAGGTATATGTTGGAATCAAGGGTAACACTTCCATACATGAGGAAGTAATGGGAGGTATTCATAGAGGGTTTTGGTGTAACATGGTCAACCACAAAGCATTCACTAATGCATTATGTCAGTTCCTTCATGAGAGTAAGTGATATTATTTATGATGTGAATTAAATTATTATTAGTACACTCAACTAAGACATTTCCCTAAGGGTAGTAATTATATGAGTGCTTCAAAACAATATCATTCTCCAATGAAAAATAATAAAATTTTAGTGATGAAAAGTAAGTTGCATTATCAAAACAAGTGACATGTGAACACAAAACTTGGTAATAATATTTTTCTTAAGGAAGTGGATGACTTATTTCTTATTCACTTGTTTCAATGAACCTACTTTAGCCCATCGAGAAAAGTAATCAGTGGAAGTTAAGAAATATCGATATTGCTTTAATGAATTTGGAAAAATATCACCAATAACATCCAATGACCATTGTTCAAAAGGTTCTTCAACGACAATGGGGTGCAATGGGGTGGATGACTTCTTATCTCAACCATTGCATATTTGACATACAAGACACTTATGGGCATAGGTGTGTGCATCCTTAAATAATGTGGGCCAATAATAATCATCCCACATAAATTCATGAGTACTAGTGTCGTGTACACATTTCCCACTAGTTGGCCCATCATGAATGTCTTTCAATACCATTTTTGAATCCTACAATTCTAGGTATCTGGGCAGGACACCGTTGTGGTGGTTCTAAAAAAGCACACCATGTATGAGATGATAAGATAAATATTTAATTTGAATTATCCTCTTCTATTTTACTAATAAGTACGAGGGAAAGGTGCCTTGCTCTAATTCCTGACATACATCAGTGTACCAAGACATGTTTTTTTTTGTAGGTGTAGCTTACTTAGTGTTATACATTTCAATTTAATATTCCCATCCACAATAATACTCTTCTGGAGAATTTTCAACATCTCCTACAAGCCGACAGAGATGATGACCTTTTATTTTATGAAATGGCTTGAATTATAGGTCATATCTTGAAGGCATGTCATTAAGTTCTCCCTCCTCTCACCCATCTCTTGTTGCACAAAGAGTGATCTAACTGCTAAATGAGGTAAAAAGATAATAACATGAATTTTCAAGAGGTAGGGCCTAAATTTGTTCATTGTACTACATAGGCTTTCTTATCTATGGTGGGTTAATTTAATTCAGATCCTTTTAGGCTAACACTCATAGATGAAATGGGTGACTTATTTCCTTGATTTCCCTTTCAAGTAAGAATGTATGCAATTGATGTGTTAGAAGAAAAAATATACACTAAGAAAAAATGATTAAAATATGGACTTCACAACATTGGGGCATCAACAATTTCTTCTTTAATACAGATGAAGGCATCTTTATCCCTTTGGTTCCACTTTTAAACTACATCCTTCTTGATATTCTCTTGTAATGGCTTAACAATCTATGCATAATTTGAGATGAACTTCTGAAAGATGTTAATTTTCCTTAAGAAGGTCTTAACGGTGTTAGAATCCACTAAGAGGGCAGGGGGTCTCCCCAAATTGAAGTCCCAATCAGACCCCACACCATTTGGAGTAGGAGCCCCATCCAAAGTATTGGCCTAGCCACCATAACTCTAATATTTTCCTTGGTTGCAGTGAACCACATGAGAGATTATGCACATAAGCATTGAAATTTGTAAGTAAGTTGACATTGTGAAACACCAATTGTAATGTGGGAAAGAATACTTTCACGAGGGGGAGGGAAAGAGTGAGTCTCTAGAAGGAATGTAATAGTACTATCCTAAGAGAGGCACATGGTAGCAAGGAAAGATTCATTATTTATCTAGAGAAATAGTCCACATAGACACAATGAACATTAAAGGAAATACAACAAACATTGAACGAGATAAGTACCAAAGCCAATGAAGTAGTTAAATTTCCTTAGTACATGTGAACAAAACATATATCACAAACATCTAAAGAGTAGTCTTACAATATTAACGATACATGCATGAAAATGTCTTGAATCAGCATGGATCTGATTATTATGTGAAAGATCCAAGTAAAAAGCTACAATGGTGAGACACTAGCTCCAATAGTGGAACATTAAGTCACCCTTTGCTTCTCCAAAGGATGATATTCTCTCCTATGCCAAGCTAGAGAAGCCTAGGCTAGCTCTCCAAATTCTATGACTCCAAAAGTCATTTGCTTGAGTTATGAGTTTTCTTTTATAACAATTGGAATGACCTTTCATATCTCCATGACTCTTGAGCTTCCCTCATGACTCTTGGACTTCTAATGTGACCTTTGGACTTCTATATGACTTTGGACTCTTTCTAAAGACTCTTTTGTCCACATATGACTATGTGACTTTTCATGTAACATATGACCCTTGGACTTCCACACTTTACATTTTGTCCTTTACTTTTGATAATTACACCATTACATCAACAAATGTGGTGGCAATACACATGGACAGAAAATAAATTGTGATGAAAATGGTATAAGTCACAACATTAAAATTATGTCATGGACTTCATGATAAAGTGGAAATTCCAATCTATTTTTCTTTTTGCTTTGTCTTTAATATTTGGGATTGGTTTGTTCAACACTTCATCTTCATGGAAGGTCTGATTTGTTCATCATGTTCACCCTCCAAAATTATTGAAGAGGATTCTTCACTATGATATTGATATTCTATCTTGTGTTGCAGTCTAGTGTTGCTTCATCTTCTTGTTCAATTATCATCTTGTCTTCACAACTTCCTAGGTGTCTTCTACCAAATTCTCCTTATCCTCTTCTCTAATAATCATCCTGTCATGTCTAGATGTAATACATGCAAGTGAAATCCACTCATGACAAGATTACACTAGTCCGAAAACCTCCTAGTATAACTTGTGCCATGAAAATTGTTGATTGAGATGGAATTGGGTACTAGATAGGGAGGAAGGCTCAGGGATTGCGTAGTGCACAGTTCTAGAGGATAGGAGTGATGGACTGAGGCTGGAAACTACACAATGCACAATTTTGGTGTCCTATGAAGCATGATTGTGGAGTTGATGATCATAGTGAGGTAGCCTCAACCATTGTAACTGTATAATGCATAATTTTGGAGGGAGATTGGGTAGTTTGATTGCACAGTTTTGTAGTTCAACGAGTCAGGGAGATAGGGTGTAGACTGGCATTACACAATGCATAGAAAGGGACTATATTGGAGGCAACATTTCACAAATGTGAATGTCAGTAGGTTAGTATTAAGTAGTGTGAGTGTGTGAAACACAGTCCTTTGTGGTAGTGATTGTACATTGTGTAGTTCTAGGAGGTAAGGATGCAATGTTGAGAATTGAAAATCTGAAATGCAGAATTCAAAGGGGCTATGTGAGGTTAGGTTGGTCAGCTACAAAATATTCCAAAATTTGACTAAGTGTGGGATTAGTGAGGTAGAGATAAAACTAGGGTCGGATTTGAACATGGTCACACACTCAAAACCACCAATGTGGCAAGATAGAACACTCATAATTAAGGAACAACATGATCCCCTTAATGTGTCTATAAAAAAACAATCTCTTCCAAGTGTGAAACTTAAGATATACTTTGCGACGACAGTGACGAAAATAGTACGACATTCAAATGTTTTTGAAATGATTCTAATACATTTCTACATGGTAAATAAGACCCATTTGTTTAAAACGTTCCTCTTTATATGAGCCATAAGTCCACTTTTACGATGTGTGACAATACCCACACCAAAAGACAAAAATTCCAAAAGTAAGAGAAAAGTGCGAACAAAACTTGCAAACGCTTAAAGAAATTGAAAGTTACACATGCTAGAGTGAAGATAGCATAAAATGGAACTTATTAAACTAGATTCAAGAAAAAATAACCATCACAACTGTGAAAGTGACATTTATGAAAACAAAGGTGTGCCAAAGTGAGAGTTGAGAAAACCCACCAAAATAGAAATACAATTGCAATTAAAGTGAGGGAGATTGTCAATGGAGAGTGCACGCTGACCGTCGACACTTTTGTATAGTACATTATGCTTATGAATTGTGCGGCCACTATCACTAATTATTGCATAATCCTTCCTTTAAGAGTTGTGTAATGCCTCTGTAAGATTGCATCGAAAGAAGTGCACTTGTGAATTATTCAAGAACTGAACATGCATACGCAAGTGAATTTAACAATTTGAAGAAGAATGAACACTTTGCAGAACATTAGATGACCACGAAGTGACCATGGAGCAACATATCGCAAGATCCTCTACAGGCTCCAAAATTTAAGTGTAAGCAAAATTTTTGAAAGTGTTTGTCCCAATGACAACACTTGGTGACACACTGGTAGAACTCTAGTTTCTTTGTTCAAGTTTCACTCTTAAGTGCAGGTATCAATATTTTAGGAAGTATTTATCCATCATATGGATTAACTCACGTTCCCCATTTGACCCAGTTATGTATATAGTCTCCTCTATTCCTTTTCTCAGCTAAACACATTTACAAAGCTTTCCAAATAACAATTGCTTCTATCCGGGAGAGGGTCATATATAGTTGCAAGTTTAGGATGATCAGAGTATGATTTTTCATTTCATGTGTTCCTCCACTACCAGCATCCCTGTACAGTACCATGACGAATTTACTTGCTCCACCTCTCTATACAAGAAGCATTTATGTTGTTTCACCCTTTATTTATTTTATTTATAGAACTATTCTTAGGAAATTATTATTTTACTGGGGTGGAAGAGGGACCTTGAATTATTAAGAGAAGGAGATATTTTTCCTTTAGAGACAGACATATATACTTTTTATATTGGTTTGATCACTATTTGTTTTCCCCTTTCCCATCTCTACTTGAATGGATCGTCAAGAAAAACACCATACTATTATAACATCATGTCAAGGGGTGAGGATGCTAAATAGATGTGAGCATCATTGTTCAACTTATGACTTTCCATTCAAATGGATCATATTTTCCATTTAGACATCAAATAAATAATAGGATGACAGATTAGCCAAGTATTTTTCATTGTCACAGTTACCCGTTTTGATTCTTGCCACATTATCCTTTGAGGCCAAAAATACTAGTCTTCATACAAAGTCGTATTAAACAAAATAGAAAGAAAATGGAGAACCAGACCAAAACAAACATGTGAGACAAAAATGGGAAAAAAAGCTAATGCAGAGACTAGATGAAGAGTAAATGTAGCATGAGTTTGCAAGGGAACTAGAATGTAGCTAGATCTAATCCTAACCTAATTGGTTATAAGGTTAGGGTCAAGTGTAATGAGAATTCCAATGTAACCTCCGTAATTGCTGCCAACCTGAAAATACAAAGACAACACAAATTAAAAATGACATAAAATGATGTGCAAAGGAGATGATGAGAAATTGAATATCTTGCATAAAATATCAAAGGTCTTGCCAAAAGGCAAAAATATGTGTCATAACAACTCACCTTAACGAACGTACATCCTTACCTTTTTTAAGATAACCACAATCAAAAAAAACTTCATTAGAGAAATTTAAAGGACTGAAATGGGCCTGTTAAGGAATATTATAAAATAATACTAGAAATAATAAAATAATACTAGATTACATCATCAAATTTTAGAGGGAAAAAAGAAAAAATTGCTTTTTCAACTTGTATTTTCAACTTAGCTTCCTACAGTTTTACTCAAATTTCAAGAAGGAGCATTTTTTGGATGCACAATTTAATTTTTCATTCAAGGATTACCCATTTTGCATACTTTCTATGGACCCTCCTACATGAAAAATAAGAAATACATGAAACAAAGTGATTGCAATAAATTTTTTCATGTATTTATCATTTTTCTTGTAATTTGAGTAAAACCATAAGGAGATAAGTTGGAAATACAACTCGAAAAAGTAGTTTTTTATTTTTTATTTTTTAGTCTTTTTACTTTTGTACTCCAAAAATGGTGAATCATACCCCATGGTTGAAATAAACATCTTGAATCCTGTTGGTTCTTATAAAGTTTATTTTTATTGTACATTTTTGTTTGGAGGCCCATTTTATACCTCACGATTTCTCTAATGGAAGGTTCTTTATGAATGTATCATCATCGGTGTTGTGCTTCTTAGTAAACATCAAGAAATATTGAAACTTATTATTATTAGAAAAAAGTCTTGATAAGTATGATGCTTCCATCTAGTCATAGATTCGATCATGTAATCTAAAACAACCCTTTTGAAAACCCTGAAACTCTATGAAAGAGGAACTATCAATCAGTGTACTCGAATTATAAGGAGAATTGACAAGGTCAACTGATGTAGAGAAAATATCATCAGATGTGCTAATGGGAAACTGATTCATTGAGTGATAGTTGTTTGAACCAATGTTAGAAATAGGTTGATTAATTAACATATAAGATTCTTTATTTCACATTGGTTTCCTTTCTATCTTATTATAAACCACACTACTAATATGAAAGCTTGGGAAAATAGAAGCAATTGTTGGTCTTATAAATCTGGGAAACCAATTGAAATCACATGCTAACAAAAGTTTAGAAGGATATGTCAAATAAAATCTAGTATCCATATCAGCATGAGGGTTTTCATCCATTCATTCATTCAAGGGTTGAATGTTTCTCGAAAGAATTAATGGGCTAGAAGAAAAATGATTAGTTTAATAACATTCACAATGAAGATTAGAAGTTGATTGTTCAACAAAGAACTTAATAGATATGAATCCCTTGGTAGAAGTTGATCTTTATCTTGACAATCAAAATGATAGGTTTCATAACTCTATGTATCCATGAAATATATACATTCCAAACCTAAATTGTATATAAGAGGTTTGCATAGAGATGAATTAAGTAAAATAGAATATTTTATCTAAGAAAAAATAGGTTTGCATGGAGATGAATTAATTAAAATACAATATTTTATTTGAGAAAAAACTAAGTCTTGAAAGTTATAAAAATTATATCCAAAATACTAGAAATATTTCAAGAAAGAGTTTGCATCCAATGAAACAATACAGAGGAAATAATATTTTCTTTAATGAGATCTAGATTTGACACGGTGCAACAATCTCACTGGGATTACGATAGCTTGACATAACTATCAATGAAAAATGAAGTTCCTTGCTCCCTGACAAATCTAAAACTTTGAAAACATAGATAACAACATTTTGAGAACTAAGTCTGATTGCAAATTTCATGTGGACAACCACTATCATTTAAATCAACAAGATCACAATTATCTATATGGAAATCGTCTACATCACTAATTTGATCATATTTTATAACTTCAACAAACATATAAATCAAACCATAAGATCCTTCTAATTGTAAATCTAGAGATGTGTGAATTGGAGAAATATCTTGAAACAAAATTTCAAGTGTTGTCCTCATGAAAAATAGGAGATTTCGAGGATTGGGGTGGATGTTCAATGATATTAATGCTTCCTTCTTTGTCATGTATATTCTCACTATCTTATGAGAACTCATAATCTTGCTTATCGGGTGGGAAATCCAAAGAGCGGAACATATAAGCAATATGAGACAAGGAACAGGGAGTTGAACAAGAAGCTTCCATGAGAAAATATTATTTGACTGAAATAGACTCTTGATCTAAATATTTGAAATCAAAATTTTCTTGAAGAACTGAAATATCAGTGGGCACACTTGGGAATTAATGACCATGTACATCAGTAGAATCATCTTCATTAGAATGATGGTTGCCCAAGACTTTACTTGATTGATTAGGAAAACTAATTTCATTTTATTAATCACTAATGTTAGTTGTCTCAAAATCATCCAAGAATGGGGAAATATTATCTTGAAATAGAGGATTTTGAAAAATATGGGATAGGTCAAAAAAATATTCACCTTTCTACTCTTCTATCTGTGAAATGTGACTACCTTGCAGCTGATCACCGGTTGGATTTGGAAGAGACTACTCAAGAAAATCAAGGGACAAGAGATTATGATAATGAAATAGGAGTAAAAACATCCAAATCATATTCAAGACTAAAGTTTTGAGTGTTACTACCACCTTGAGTAATTGAAGGATTAGTTTTCATCCTAGGCTTCATAAAGCATTCTAAGGTTTCCTACATTGAATCTATATCATGAGAGGTCGATCAAGGTTGAAGGGAAGGATCATCCATTTTATTTTTATATTTCCCATATTTGATATCATTACAAAGAGGCAGCCACATTGGAACTGAAAAAGGAGGAGTACAAGGACCAAAAGGAATAATAGTTTCCACCTTTGAAATTAGAGGTGTGCTATGATTCATAAAAGTTGGGGAAGCAAAAACATCAAGGAGTTCAGGCTCACTAGGGAAAGAGATATGAACCAAATGGTCAAATGTTTCGTCAAAGAAATCCTAATCCATATATTCCTTAGGAAATTCATAACACAGGTGAAGAAATTGATAAAACAAATCCTCAATTGATTCATCGGGATTGATTCTTAGTTGATTAATGCTTTTAAGGTCATCTTTGTAATCATAGTTATCAAAGGCTAAATGAATCTCCTTGACGAAGTGTTCAAAATAAAGAATGGAAGTGGGTTATAGGGTATGACATGATTGATTAACTCAACCTTCAAGTTTTAGAGAGAAGAGAAAAAATCCACATCTTCGCAATGAATTTCATAATATTGATATAACTTAATAAAAAGAGATGCATGCTCAGCTATGGATGTATCACCCTCACCCTAAAACTTGAATTGAGACATGTCATAAATAGGTCCATTGAGTATAAAACATTTACCATCGGCTCTACTGGAAAAACACCCCAGGAGTATGATTTAGGGAAGATCCATTTAAGATAAGAGGTTCAAAATAGACTCAATGGGCACAACTTGTCATCTGCCCCTCCTTCTAGTTCCAACTACCTATTGACAGTGTTAGAATACTCCAATAGGGAAAGAGGTCTCCTCGATGTGAATTCCCAATTATACCTCACACTGGTTGGAGTATGAACCCCACATGGATTATCGAATCGACCACCATAACTCTAATATTTTCCTTGCTTACAATGAATCAAATAAGAGAGTATACACATAAAATTCGAAATCAACAAGTAATTTGATACTGTGAGACACCAATTGCAATGTGTGAAAGTAAAATTTCATGAGAGGGAGGTAAAAAGTGAGTCTGTAGAAGGAAAGTAATAGTACTATCCTAAGATAGGCACACAAGAGAAAGGAAAGATTCGTTTGATATCGAGTGAAATATTTCAAATAGACACAATGAACATTAAACGAAATACAACACACATTCAATAAGATAAGTACCAAATCCGATGAAGTAGTTAAATTTCCTTATTAATGTGAACCAAACATATAATGTAAACATTTAAAGAATAGTCTTACAATATTCATGATACGTGCAAAAATATGTGTTAGCCTAGTAAGACTCTGATTATTAGATGAAAGATCCAAGTACACAGTTACAATGGTGAGACACTAGCTCCAATAGTGGAACATTAAGTCACTCCTTACTTCTCCAAAGGATGATCTTCTCTCCTATTCCATGCTAGAGAAAATGATACTAGCTCTCCAAAGTCTATGACTCCAAAATCCATTTGCTTGATTTATGTGATTTCTTTTATAGCAAGAGGAATGACCTTTCATATCCCCATGACTCTTAGACTTATAATGTGACATTTGGACTTCTATATGAATTTGGACTCTTTCTAAAGACTCTTTTATTCATATATGACTATGTGAATTTTCATATTCCACACATGGATATTGGACTTCCACACATTACATTTTGTCCTTTCCTTTTGATAATTACATCATTACATCCACAAATTATGTCGATAGATATGTGGACACATAAGACATTGTGATGGAACTGATACAAGTCACAGCTTGACAATAATTGCACGGACTTCATGATAAAATGGATATACCAATATGCTCTTCTTGCTACTTTGTATTTAATCTTTGGGATAGGTCTACTCAGTACTTCATCTTCATGAAAGATGTACTTTCTTCTTCATCTTCACCCTCCAAAATGTTTGAAGAGAAGGTGTATTCACTGTGATATTGATCTTCTAGCTTATGTTACATTCTAGTGTTCCTTAATTTTCTTTTTCAATGAGCAACTTGTCTTCATAGCTTCCCAAGTGTCTTCTAGCACAATATCATTCTCCTCTTCACTCAGCATCATCTGTCATGTAAAGATGTAATACCTGTAAGTGAAATCTACTAATGGCATGAAAACGTCAGTCCAAAAGCCTCCTAGTCTAACTTGCATCATGAAAATCGTTGATTGGTATGGAATTGGGTACTTGATAGGGAAGAAGACTCATGGATTGTGCAATGCACAGTTCCAGAGGCCAAGAGTAAGGGATTTAGTCTTGCAACTATGCAATGCACAATTTTGGAGGCATGTGAAGCATCATTGTGTAGTTGAGGGTCATACTAATGCAAACTTTCCCACTGTAACTGTACAATGCATAGTTCTGAAGGGAGATATGGAAGTTTGATTACGCATTTGCATAGCTAATTGAACCAACAAAATAGGATATAGTCTAGGATTGTGAAATGTGCAGAAATGGACTGGTTGGGAGACAATATTACGTAGCTCTGGAGGCTATGAGGTTGAGATTGAGCATTGTGACTACGCAATGCATATTCCATGGAGGTAATGATTACAAATTATTTAGTTTCAGGATGTAGGGATGCAATGTTCAGGTTTGCAACTATGGAATGGATAGTTCAGAAGGGAAAAGTGAGCATAGGTTAGTTAGGCATGAAATCTTCCAAAATTTGACTAAATGTGGGATTAGGGAGGAAAAGATGAATCCAAGGTAGGATTTTATCATGATCACACACTCATAACCATCAAAAATATAAAAAAAGACCACTCAACATTATAAAACAACATTATCCCCTTAATGTGATGACAAAACAACAATCTCCTCCAAGTGCAACACTTAAGATATACTTTACGACAATAGTGACAACATTATTACGACAGTGCAAGAAAAATTTGGAATGAGTCTAATACATGTCTACATGATATATACTACCCATTGGTATCTAATTTTCCTCTTAAAATGAATCGTAACTCTGCTTTTACAACATGTAACAGTTCTCATGCCAAAGGATGACACTTGAAAAAGTAAGAGAAAAGTGTGAATGACACTTGTGAAGGGTCAAAGAAAGTGAAAGGGACACATGAAAAAGTGAATATACCATGAAAATGACACTTATTAAAGTGAATTCAAGCAAAACCAACAAGAGTGAATGTGAAAGTGAGACTTGCGAAGATAAAGGTGCACCAAAGTAACAGTTGATAAAACTCATTGAAATAGAAATACAATTGCAATTAAAGTGAGGAACATTTTCAATGGAGAGTGTGAACTAAGTGTTGGCATGTGTTGTTTAGTACAACATGCTTATACCTTGTGCAGTTAGTATCACTAGTGATTGTGCAAACCTTACCTTTGAGAGTTTCGCAGTGCCTTTGCAAGCTTGCATCGAAATAAGTGCAATTGTGAATTCTTCAAGAATTGAGCATTCATACTCAATTGAATTTGACACTTCAAAGAATAATTAATAATTAGAATAAAATTAAAAGACCATGAAGTGACCATGGGATGAAAAATCGCAAGATCCCTAGTAGGCTCCAAAATTCAAGTGTAAGCAAATGTTTGTAGGGTGTTTGTTGCAGCAACAACAAAATGATTACATGGCTTTCTTATTCGTTAGAAAGGAAATCTAAGCAATAGTTTTGACCCATTTTGGGTCCACTTTAATTCCACTTTTGGCTATAATGTGCCATAAGATATTTCCCTCTAACACTCCTAAGATGCTCTTCTTTGGATTTAAAGATATACAATATTTTCCACACTGTTCAAAGATTTTCCTTAGATGATGAAAGTGATCAGATATTTTCTTTGAAAATATTGTAACATCATCCAAGTACATGACCACACTTTGTTCGATCAAACCACAAAATGAGATTTCCATAGCCTATTGAAAGGAAACACCAAAATTTATGAGTTCAAATGGCATCCACCGTAATGTGAATGTACCTATCAGGGTTCACTACTAGAAATTTATTGTATTCAAAAAATTTGTCTAATAGCGAAAACATAGCGAAAACATCTCTGACTCAAATATTATCTTTAGTGTCGGCTCCATAGATGGAACGAGATAATTACCTTTATCTGAAGCCTCATTCAGGTTGTTGAAATCAACACATAAGTGTATCTCTCTAGAATTATTTCTAACAAGAACCAAATTTGAGACCCAAGTTCAATGACGAACTTTAAATATGATCTGATCATCCAACAGTTTCCTTAGTTCTTTCTGAATAAGGAGTTCAAGTGTAGATGGAATTTTCTTAACTTTTCTTGAAATGGCTTTACCCCCTCCTTAATAGGAATGAACAAAGGTTTTCAAATCATCATATGTCCGCGTGAACACCTCTCAATATTGTTTGAAAATATGGACAAAGGCTTGTCACCCTTGTGGAGAATAACATGTATCGATGTTCACATATTTCAGATCTTCTTTGGTATCCAAGCTAACTTGTTTATGTGGAAATGTAAAACTATGGGTCTTAGTGTTGGTTGGGCCCTTAAACCAATTTTGCAGGTCATAAAGCTTTTCTAAAGATGTCACACACTTAGACATGGGGTTCCATTTATGTGGTTAATATGATTCTTGCAAAGCCCTTTTGTGTTCATCATTGTCTCCCACTACATCCTTAAACATGTCAACATTGACCATAAAATCCATTATTTGCTAGTCATCATTGAAAACACAAAAAATAGTGACATTATGAGGTACATATGGCATATAAATAATCTAAATAGAAAAAACATATCTAGGTGGTGATAAACTAGAAGAAACGTTAGCCAATGTGTCTGTGATTTCATTATGAATCCTAGGAACATAATTGATATTAAAAGCTTGAAAGACAAAAATAAGACACCATACCTCTTGCTGGTTGTTTTTAAGATTAAGTGGCATACAATATATATTATTCTGTAACTGGCCTGTGGTAATCTCTTAGTCGTCTATTACCTTTAGCACCTCCACCTTGAGGTCTATGGATTTATTCAGTCCCAAAATGAGTGCTTTGTATTCAGCAATATTATTCGTGCACATAAATTCCAATTAGCATGAGATTAGATACTTGTTCTTTTGTGGGTCAATCAAAATACAACTAGCTCTAAAACCCTCCTATATTTTCAAACCATCAAAATATAAAGTACAAACTTCAACAACAATAGTGTTAGTTCCTATGCTAATACTATTTACATCTATGTTAAAAAGTCATTCGCACTTGTTGGATTACAAGGAAAAAGTTCCAACTATGTATCTGGTGGTACAGGGGATGGATGTGCAAGATAACATCCATGATCAATTTCCACAAAAACATTTTTGAAAATTACTTGCGCATATTTAATTTTCTCATTAGGGGCTTCAAGCACTGTGATAGTATGTTTCATGGAAGGTTCACTCTTGTCTCAAATATAATTATACATGCCCTTATAAGGAAGCCACAAATGTGACCAGTCAATAGCAAACTATCCTCGCAACTTGCTAGACCAATATTTACTTAAAAGGAAGCCATATGCTTCATAAATGTCCATAATGGAAATATCAATACATTGGTGAAATATATGATCTAATGATAGATGAATTATAACATTGTTAAGCTCACCAATTTCCTGCACTAAATATCTATTTAATTGTATGATTCTAGCATCAATATTTTCCCATTTCACATTAATTTTCATTACAACTAATAAAGGCATGACATTCGCAAAGACACCAAAATCAACTAGGAGATTATGGACATTATAATTAAAAATTTTAGAAGTTAAAGGAAAAGTGGGGCAACTGGATCTAGAATTTACATTAGCTACATTAACGATTGATTCGAGAATAACAAGAAACTTACCAGACGAGGCTTCAGAAGAAGAAATTGTTATACCTTATGGAGGTTGAGATGCAAGCGCCTGGATGATCAATATTGAACTATTAGCACAAGATTTATTCACGTCTTCAAGAACATTATAGACTATGTCCTGATCTTGGGTACAGTGTGATGAAATGGTAGGTGGTGTGATTTTTTTTGATATATTAGGAGTGATAGACTTATTCTTGTTATTTATGGAAGCATTATTTTGAGGTTGTACAATTTTGAATTATCTTGAGTGCTTCGAATAGAATTACTAGGAGGTAAAATATTTCTCAACAATTGCATCCTTACATCTTTCTCAGGTATCGATCCCTTGGTCCTCAAGTTATACTACTTAGATTGTTGAGGAGGAGAATCACCCATTGAAAGCTCAGTAGGAGCATGTCAATCATTATTGAAGGCAAGATCAAAAGTGAAATTGAATCATCAACACTTGTGTTTTCCTTTGTCGCAGTTGATTCATTAGTCTCTTTAGTTCATTGTGAATGCTCTTCTACTAAGAAAATTTATATAACATTGGAAAACACAAAATCCATATTGTGTTTCATTGCAAGCATGTTTTCTCTGAGTGAGCTTCTTGATGAAAGGTATAATAGTTATCCACGCCCAAGTTCTCAACCTTGAAATATTAGAGATCTATGTAGACTTAGTTGGTTGATTGCTTTTCTTCTTAAAAAACATATTATAAGACCTATTTTTAGTAGAAGCCTCACTTGACTTCCTTTTAGGTTTAGATACTTCACTAGTTAACAACTTCAAGGATTTATTACAATTATCAATGTCAAAAGGATATTTCTCTTTAGTTTTAGAAGTAGAGACTTGGGACGTTTTACTACTGTATTTTTAATCCTTTGAATCTTCCTAATCAACAATGACCCCATTAGACATTAAGATATTTTAAACAAAAATCACTTTTACAAAATTGAGAGAGAAATTTTATTTTGCAGTACACTTAAGAAAAATAAAAATGTTAGTGGGAAAGGAAGCGATATAATAATCCTTAGTAATCGAATTGTGAGGTTTCACCTCAGTGGGGAACTTTCTCAAATTGCATGTAAATATTTGATTAAAATATTTAACCTTCTCTTTATCCCCCATCTTAATGTTTCTCAGTTCTTTAATTAACATGGCAAGATTTTTATCATTAGAAAAGTTTTCTAAGAATAATTGATTAAACTTGCTCTAGTTATGTATTGAATTTGGTGGAAGGATATGGTACAAAACTGATTCTCTACCTTCTAGAGGGTATGGAAATAATATAAAAGAAACATCATGAAAATATAACTCCAAAATCCATAGATGCAAGTAGAAATCATTAATGTGATCTTCATCCTTCGCCTTCTTATCAGGATCATACATTGTAAGAAGCTTTTATGGGTGCTTTGCTAAGAAATGGAGATTGCCTAGAAGAGCAAGAGGCTCGTGGTCCATCTAATATAATTGTTTATTTCCCATGTATTTTTTCTACTCCTCCTCTTCACTCTCTCATTTTGAAGACTCCTCTCCTTCACCATTCAAATTCTAGTTATTATCTGACTATTCATAATTTCTCAGTTGTTCTTCATAAGAAAAATGGAAATCCTCCCCGTCTCCTACAATATCTTCCCCAATAGTTGGTGGAATATCCCCTTTATGATAAGATTCTTTAAGAGACTCAGCTAAGTATTCACGGGTTACAATAACCAATTCTTGCACTGAAGAAACCAACACACCATGATGGGTTGTATCTTCCTTTGTTTGTTCATGAGGAAGAACAAATGTGATAAGAAGCAAAACAAGAGCTATGGAAAACCCATGAATAATAGGCTGAATTGTTTGGAGTGGCTCGTAAGTAACTCTGTAGGCATGGCCCAGAACTTGATGAGATGACTCTTTTTCTTAGATTTATGAGTTGGATTTGGGTGCAAACAATTGTTATCTTACACAAAAGGTTCTTTATGTGAATGTGGTGAGTTATCAACCATAACAAGGTTTCTATAATTCTAGCATTAGAATTGTTTACGGTGTTGGATTCTACCAATATTTATGAGGTCCCTCTAATATGAAGTCCCAATTATACCTCAAACCATTTGGAGTAGGAGCCCCATTTAGGAAATAGATGCAACTACCATATTGTTAATGATTTTCCTTAGCTGTAATGAATGAAACAAGAGAAAAAACATGTACTTTTGAGATAGATAAGTAAGTTAGCCTTGTGATGCATTTAATTGCAAAGTGTATAATGGTTCTTTCATGGAAGGCAAAAAAAATGAGTCTTTAAGAGAAGAGTAATTGTACTATCCTAGAAAATAAAAACATATGTATTTGAAGGAATCGTTAATTATCTTGAAAAATAGTTCACAAATGAATTATGATCATGAAAACAAGAGACACACAGCTCAAAGTTGCATACTAAAGAGAATGAAATAGTTGATGTTCATTAGTGCATATACGCATAAACAATGAATGAATAGTCTTACAATCATGCATGACATATGCATGCAAGTGTGTTGGCTAAAATAACTTCAAATTAAGTGAAAGTCCCAAGATACACCATTATAATGATACAACATGAGTTCGAATAGTTGAGCGTTAAGCCACCACTTGATCCTCAAAAGACTAATCTTATTTTCTATGCCTAGCTTGAGAAGTTAATGCGAAAATTTCCTTTGCTAAGCTATGAGGGTGTATATATAATAATTGAGGTGACTCTCCATCTCTCTTGTGACTGTTGAGCTTTTCTCATGACTCTTAGCTCCCATATGACTTTTCAAATTCCTATGAGACCTTTGATCTTATACACGACTCTTCACATTCTATGTGTGACTCCTCAACTACCACAAGTTTACTTCTCATTTTTCAAAAATACAATATTACATTTCCACCAATTTGTGGCAAAATATATTGACAACATACGACATTTGTGGTGACACTTTGAGAAGCCATGATGTGGCGATGGTGACATGGAACTTCATTGTAGTGTATCAGTGCCAAGATTTTCTTCTTGCTGCTATCTTCACATCTACATGATATGACTTCATTGCACTTCATCTTCATCAACCAAGAGGTTGGTTATGAGATAGATTCTTCTAGGTGATCTTGATCTTTAGTCTTCCATTGTGATCTAGCATCCCTTTATCTCTTTTCTTTATGATCTCTTTACTTTTTTAGCTTCATAAGTGTCTTCTCGTATCACCTCCTTCACATTCTCCTTGAGAATCATCCTACCATGTCAAGATAATAAGACTTGCAAATGGCGTTCACTCATGACACACCGACATCAGTCCCAAAACATCCTAGTCTATCTTATTTCTCATGAAACATATTGACTAATTTGGGATAGTGCGTGGGATTGAGGAGAAGGCCTTAGGACTGCATAATGCACAAGAGTACGGTGTCGAGACTAATGGCCTAGGCAAAGTGAGTATGCAATACACAGTGGCTAAGAGAGTGGGAGACATGACTGTGTAGTTCAGGAAGTTAGGGAGGCCTAGATGACATGAATGGTCATTATGAGCATGCAATGCATAGTTATTGTAGGACGGGTCAATGTACTCCATAGTTGATCATTGCAAATACTAGGAGATGACCTAACTACTGACTAGAAGTGTGTAGCACACAGTGAAGGTAAGGCTGGCTAAGGACTGCACAGTGGGAAAGTGCAGCTGACAGTGATTGAGCAGTGCGCAGTTGATAGAGGTAGTTCTCTGTGACTGCATAATACACACTTCCATGAGGTAGTGGATTCTGAACTAAGGCTTGTGACTGCACAATGCATATTTCAAGGAGGAGAGAAAGTTAGTGTTACGTCAAGGAAGTTGCAAATATAGATAAAATTTTGAAATTGACTAAATGTGGAATTTATAAAAAAAAAAGATGAGAGTAGGAGCATTTAACAAGACTTGAACATGATAATAGACTCATACATGAACAATTATATGATAATGAGAGACTCAGTATTCGATATCAACATGTATCCATTAAAACAACAACAAGACGACACTTACCTACAAGTGTGACACTTAAGATATCCCTTTCGACAGAAGTGTCAATTGCGAGAAGAAAGCACAAAATACCTTAAGGATAAGCGCAATGCATGTTTTATGATAGATAGCTTACATTAATGCAAGAGAAATCATCAAAGATTCCTCTTATAGGTGTGCCATAACTAGCTTTCACAAAGAATGACATTTCACTTAACAGAAGACAATGCTTTGAATTCCTTCAACAAGGGACTTAGAAACTTAGGAAGAAAGTATGTGATGACTCTAACAACTAGAAACTACATTTAACATGATTGAAGAGAGGCTCCAAAGTGTGAATATAGGCCAGATTTTGGAGGATGTTGTAGTGACAACAACATTATGCTTTTTTTTTGTTCTTTTACAACAATTTGCATGCAAAATGAAATTTTCTCCTCAATATATTTTATATATTCAAAGTTCAAAATGGATGATTCATGATCAAAGATCAAAATTAGAGAAACTTTGAAAAAATATTGGGCCAGAAACTAAAATTAAAATATAAATCTTTAATAACAAGTATAACAAACCAATTTCGTTTAGATAAAAAAATACCCATTATATCTAAAAAAAATAAAGACATCCATAAAAACAATAAATAATATATAAAAATATATGAGATTAATTATAAATCAAATAATATAATATAATAAATACCTATTATAAATAAATATGCATTTTTACTATAAGACATGTTATTTTAATGAGATACCTCTTTCATTACATTGCATTTACCCCATTTAATGATTTATTCATATTTTATATTTATAGTATTTATATTTGTCACACAATTATTGTGCTCTACCTATATACGATTTTTTATATATTGATTCCAATAAATGCTATAATAACATGAACTTTAAACATTTTTTTTTGTATATTGATTCTATCCTTTAAGAATTAATATGCTGCAAGAGTTCATGAACATCTATTTTAAGCTGTCCCAAAAAAAAATCATTATTTAAATACTCAATATTAACATAGTTATACACATTTTAATAGACTTAAAATAAATATATGATTCAAATTTATGAATTTCATCTTCTTACAATATAAATGAATTAATTGCATAGATATCTAAAACATCGTGACATGTCATGCGATGGTTCCCTTTCCATATTTCAATCATATCTAATATGTCAAGACACCATTATTATCTTGCATGCACTTACCATTATTTTTATATAAATAACTCATTAAGTTGAACAACATCTATATTAGGATGAGAACTTGTAAATTTTGTATATGGTGATAAAAGTTCTTCGTAATAAAGTAAAATAATGATGTTTTTTAAATATATGTAATTAATGTGCATAATAAAATGTGATTAATACAATGATTATACTAGAGACAATCATTATTTACAATTACCCAAAATTCACACCAAGAAATCAATTAATGAAAGAAGGTTTTTTTTTTTTTTTTTAATCTAGAGAAATGAGTTTTCTACACCATGGTAATTTGTCCACCATATATGTGGTGTCGATATATGTAATAATTTATTTCAAAACATATGGTTAGTAATGCTCTTTATAATTTAAAAAAAAAAAATACGAAAACTTGTGGTTTAATGGAGCAATTAATATGGTGGATTATAGTTTTTACCAATTTGCGACGTGAACTTTACGACAGGCGCAATTAATATTGTTGATTATAGTTTTTACCAATCTGTGAAGTGACCTTTACGAAGGGTTTAACTCTCTTATATAGAAGATATGGTTGTAAGGTGAATATCATATGTCTAAAAATATTTTTGTAAGGTGAATATCATATGTCTAAAAATATTTCACGAAGTAAAATTTTCATTGATAGGGATATAACTGTGATAATTAGCATGTTTTGTTTTATGGAAGAGATAAAATTATATATATTTTTTTAAATACCTAAATGCCTAATATCTCCCTTCCATATGACCAATATTTCTCTTCCGCCATCCCCATATTAGCATTTTATTTTTCTCTGTTAGCATTTCATAAAACAGAAGTAATGGAAGTTTACACGCCACAATTCTTTTATTTTTTAAATACCTAAATGCCTAACATCTCCCTTCCATATGACCAATATTTCTCTTCCACCATTCCCATATTAGCATTTTATATTTCTCTATTAGCATTTCATAAAGCAACAGAAGTAATGGAAGTTTACACGCTACAATTCTTTCATGTGAACGCTGTGTGTTCGTTTATATTTAATCGGTGTGTGTTCGTTTATATTTAATCTACTCTAGTATTTGTATTTGTGCTTATTTGTATTTGTGCTTGCCCCCCTGTATTCATTGATTTGGTCTTGATCTTTTAGGAACAAATCCTATTATACTCATATTAATTATGGCTAATACTAAGATTTAATTTAAGGATTTGTAGAGTTTATAACTGTACATATGGAGATATGTTCTAGTAATATTAATAATCTTAAGATTTCATTTATAGATTTGTAGAGTTTATAAGTGTAAATATAGAAAGATGGTCTTGTAATATTTAATCAAAGAGACAATTTATAATTATAATTAAACTTGTTTATTGTATTTGAATATGTATAAGTTGACTATTGATATGTTGTCCATGTTAAGACTAATTAATTACTATTTAGATCCTAGAAACCATTATAATTATAATTAAATTTGTTCATTGTGCTTGAATATGTATAGTTGACTATTGAAATGTTGTCGATGTGGAGAGTAAAACTACTTCGAATAAGTTAATTATGATTGATTATAATTTTCTTTTTCTAATTGTTTGACTATAGTGGAACATGCTTGATGATAGTTTACTATGAGTTATTTTTATTATTCTAGTTGTGTGTGGTTGATAATGTTGAATAAAATAGTTTCATAATCAAGTACACTTAATTATAATAAAAATTATTTAATCAAAAACATGGTATCTAACCATAATAAACTATATTACTATAATTTTCTATAATAAAATCATATTTAACAAAAATATATAGAAAATCACATTTAACCAAAAAAAATATTATTTACTATAATAAATTAAAAAAATAATTATTATTTACTATACTAAATTGTATTATAATAATGATTGATCCTATAAACTATAATTTATTATAATTAATATGCTAATTTGCATTAATTATAGTACACCATATTACTTACAAATATTAAGTCACTTCAATAGATCACAATTAACCGTAATAATCACTTTAATATTTGACTCATAGGTTGATATAAATGAACAGATAAGCATCGATAAAAATTGAAGTTGTAGGTTCATGTGTTTCAATTTATTTGAAAAGAGAGTCTGGGAGGTGGAAAAAACGCAATTAAAGGGCGCTGACTACATCGGCTATCGATGTTAGGAAGAAGAGATTAAAATCCCATTTTCATACAAAAACCTACGAATTGAGAGGAGAAAATAACAGAGTGGCTACAAGAAACTCTGTTTTTACGATGCTGTTGTGGAGGGTGAGAGGTAATGGCGCGCAAAACTTCCACTAGCGCCATGAGGGTAGAATCCGCCGGGAGATGATTCATTACCCGATGAGTAGACTATCCTCAGAATTTGGGCAGGACTGCGGGCATATGCAACAGAATATTTATCGCCTGCAAGAATGTTCCCAGTAAGCTTTCCCTCTGCTCCCAATGCGAGTGGAACTAACAGTCCTTCGTCAGCAATTCCAGACTGTCCCAGAGAATTCCGGAGCGTAGAGATCCTGTCAGTGAATTCTGCTACTGTGTATGGATATGGCGCGACTTTCTCAAATGCTCGTTCATACAATAACCCACGGATCACTGCGTCCTGTCCAGACTCCACTCCAAGAAGCCCCGCTACCAGCTTTATACATACACACCCAAAAGTTCAAAAATTGATAACTCTTCTTTTACCCACAAATCTATGAACAAAGACATTACAATAATTACCCGCTTAGCAGTGGGAGATTGGAGTTGAGCATTGGCGCCGACATAGCCTGTAAGTCCGACATAGGGGATCAAATAACTTGCAAGCAGATAGTTCACACTATTAGCATATGGATTAAAAGAAGGCAACAAAGTTGTATTAAATGCAGCGTTGATGATATTGCCAAAATTTGCGGCGGTCAGATTCAGTTGGGGTCTAGGAAATCCCTGTACAGTTTTCTTTAAAGCCCTGCGTCGGATTAAACCATAGAACCAATAGAAATATTAGCCAACACTAACACACAGATATATATACCAGCTCTAAAACCAAATTATAATTCAATAGACACCCAAGACATTACCTGAGGTGACCAACTTCCTGGTTCCCAAATTCTTTGACAACATTTAGGACCAATGGGTCGAGATTAGCCTTCTCTACGCCTATAGGAGGCGGCCCGCCGCTTACGAGCTCCGGTGCAACATGATCCAGTCCATAACCAAAGGCTGACCACAAGAAAAATTCGGCTTCCAAGTACTCTAAATTTAGAGGAAATTCAAGCCAGTCAATATCCCCTGCTGCAACTGGTCCAGGGTTGTAGCTGGCTTCGCTACCTGGTGACGGATGAGGATCTGACTGTGATGCCCATGCCATTGGTGCAGCTTTAAAGGATAATAATAGTAGGGCATGCAAAAAGAGATTGAATATAGACAGAGCCATTTTGATTAGGATGAGAATCGAACCGTGTTTTTGTGAATTAGAAATGAAATATGTAAACGCAGGCAGCAGTGCCGAGGGACTGAGAGTAGAAACATAAATATACTTTTTTGGGACTGAGACTAGAGACATAAATATACTAATTCTCAATGAGCCAATATTAGAAACAAAAAGATTGTGTTCACACAAGATGCCTAGGGTTTGAGATTTTGGAGATAAATATATGAACCCTCACGTTGAATTATTGTTATGCATTATAAACTTGGATTTAGTTTCGACAATTTCTGGTTGAGTTTAGCTAAAATATCAATATTAATCCTATACACAGGCGTAATGAGTGCAGGAGTTTCAATTATATTGATGTAATGGTGAAAAGCATGATGGGGAGGAGGAATGCACTTTGGATTTTGCACTTAGTTTACTGTGCATGCACTTTATGTGTCCAATCATCATTGGGATTACCTACGACGATAGTAGTGGAGTTGGAGTTTTCCAAGATGTCATCACGCTCACTGTCATTTCACGGTTTAGAATTTAGGTTTGCTTCTGCCAAACCTTTAGCTGGTGAAGCCTTTAGCTATACCAGTCTATATAAAAAGATTTAAAAAATGGAAAGCATGTTGGTAAATCTTTCTTTATTTAAGTGAATTCCACTGAACATTTTTTACTACCAGAAATTAAAAAAAAAACATTGGGAAAAGTACAAAAAAAAATCAGTTGAAGAAAATGAAAATGTTGCTGAAATGATTTTGGAATATAAATTGCTAATTACTTTGACTTTTATTTATCATCCCTTTTCAAAATCATAAATTTTATAATAATTTATTTATAATATGATTAAAAAAAAATTAGAGTTGGTATTAGGTAAAATTATTTATTATCTTATTAATTTTAATCAGAATATTTTACATAAATTTTTCATAAATTTTAATGTGAAGAATGCAAAATAATTTAACTTAATTTAGCTTGTTTTATTGTTTTTTTAATTTCATAAAATTTAAATTTCAAAATTTTATAAAATTTAAATATGAAACTAAAAAATAATGATAACTAAATTCCATATTACAAATAAATTTAAACAAATGAAAATTTTATTAGAAAAATAATGTTGGTGGAATTGATTTTAGAATAGACCTATATCATTATTTTTTTATCATCCCTTTTCAATGTATAATGTTGTTTCCACGGGAATATATGAAACTAAAGCAGGATGATAACTAAATTCTATATTACAAATAAATTTAAAGAATAGAAAAAATTATTAGGAAAAAAATGTTGGTAGAATGATTTTAAAATAGACCTACATCATTATTTTTTTTTATCATCCCTTTTCAATATATAATGTTGTTTCCACCACTATATATATATATATATATTTGCTTTCTGTTATATCAAATGGGATATATTTAACGATTTTGTATTTACAGTTTTTATAATATTTTAAATTAGCTAAATATTATACTAATATAATATATAAATGTTAATATATTATATTAATGTTAATATATCATAATTTTTATATTAATGTGGATAGTTTTGTGATGTTTTTGAAAGTGAATATTTATACGGATAGAAATGAACTATAAAAAATATTCCAGTTAATTGAAAGATAAATTATTAAAATATAAATCAATTTATAAAATATGAAATATATAAGTATTATTAAGAAAATGATTTGGATAATAACTCTTTATGTGTTTTTAATTAAAATTGATAAAATGATTAAGTTTATATCGATTTCCAAATTCATATTACTCTACTCACACATTTTTTTTAAATAATTATTTAAATTCCATTTTCCATCAACTATTTTTTCACATATCATTGTTTACAATATTACACATTACATATAATTAAGTTTATATGGATTTCCAAATTCATATTACTCTACTCACACTTTTTTTTTAAATAATTATTTAAATTCCATTTTCCATCAACTATTTTTTCACATATCATTGTTTACAATATTACACATTACATATAACTTGTAAATTTTTGTATTTACATAGTTTAAAATAAATTGATTTTTTATAACTTCACTTTTTTTTTAAAATTAAAGTTATAATTCCTTGTTAGGAAAAAGAAATATAAATATTAAACATTTTTTTTATCATTTTTATAATCTATACCTTTAATATTTAAAAGGAATCAAAGTGGTGATATTTTTCACATTAGAACAAAGTATTCTTAAAAAATGTAAAGGAATCGTATGTTTCAATAGAGCATTAAGCATTTTGGTGAATATATGAATACTATACTATTTTAAATTTGACAACCTTATTTTAAATTTTACAACCATATTGCTTGATAAATTATCTAAGAAGAAAATATAACAACATTATTTTTAAATAATATAGAAAAAGAGTCATAACCCATCCCAGGTAGTATCAACATATTTCATATGCATGAAATATCCTCTCTTGTGTCTTCATCATTGGGTTCTAATCTTGGGTGAGCATAAGGGATATGCATGAAAGAACCTCTCCTGTGTTCTAATCTTTTTTGAGAACAAGCGATTATCATTACACTAAGGAAGTTGATAAATGACGAGAGTTGGGCTATCGTATTGTTTCCTCTTATATGCATATGTTTTCTGTTATATGTACATGAGTAACACTTATACTATTAAGAGAAATTGAGAAATTTATATGGAATTTGAGGCTTATTAACATGTTAGAATGTGAATATGCGAATGTATTAATGATTTACTGGTGGTTTCTAATCTAGTTTTTCTTTAAGAATTCATAATATTATAAAATAGGTTTATATGATATATATGTTGATTTCTTTTTTAGACTTGGAAAAATTCTCACATGTCAGAGTTTATTTCAAGGTTCTCTATATTTTTATAGAGGTAGTACTCCTCTATTGATGAATATTAAAGATTAAATATTTAACACATGCACCTTTTATTGGAGCAGGTAAAAAAATAAAATTATAGAAAAGTAAATTATAATTGATGCAAATTTAAATAGATCTAATTTAAGTACCAAGAGGGATATAAACAAACATATATGAGGAAATATAATTGAAGAAAATTTGATAGATCCACCTTAAGTACCAATAGATATCAAATTTCTTCACCTGCAAACTTCTTTAGAGTACAAAATACAATGTTATTTTTGGTTATTTAAATTGTATTTTTGAATATTAAATAAAGTATATATACGACCAAATAAACGTTTAAACCATTTATTTTTTCATAATATATACATCATTTTTTAAAAGTAATATATAACATATGCCTAATTGACATTAAAATATTTTATATAAGATGTACATGTACATAGATACATTTTATCAGCAAAATTAAAAGTTTTTTTTATTATCAATGTGTTTTTAAGTATATGTCAATATTAATTTGTATTAAAATATTTTATTGATAACTCACATTGAATATTTTTTTATATACAATATTAAAATATTTTATTTTAACAAAAAAATTTCGATATATAGATATATATGATGTTTATATCGGCATAAATTAGTTAACATAGATCTTCAAATAGTTTATTTAAATGTTGGTTAAAATATTTTTGAAAAGTATAAGATTTAAACACCTTAGTAACACATTTTTTTACTTCTAATTACTTTACAACATATTTATTATTATTATTATTATATCTTACATTAATTTCTAGATGGACGAACATACTTACACATCACTTCATATTGGATTGTAGAATGAGCCTCTCACTCAATAATGTTGTTTCCAAACTTTTCATGATGCACACACCTATTAATTATCTTGATCAACTATCTCTCTAAGAATCAATGATCTTTCAAAACAAAAACAAACTATTTTTAAATATTTTATTTTACATGATATATACATTATATCCAAAATTGATCTCTAAAATTAACTAATAGCACAATGGACATACCAAGCAGTATAGGCACACTAATACCACACTGGACATACTAACTAGCATAGATCCATCTAGCCTAGAGGGTTCAAATTTCTTCAAGTGTAAACTTATTTTAGAGTGCAAAAAACAATGTGTATTTTTTTATTGTTTAAATTGTATTTTTGAATGTTATAGAGATTATATTAGAGGTGCATGAGCCATTTTATCATTGCACATTAAATTGGTTTTTTTGTTATATTAAAATATTTTATTCATAACCCACATTGGATATTTTATTATATACAACATTAAAATATTTTCCTTTAAAGTTGATATGACATGTTGAAAATCTTACTCACATATTTTTCTTTTACTTAGGTCAGATGGAGAACTAATTAAATATGCATAGCATATATTTTTTTCTTTTTTATTATAACAATAATTTTTTTCTATTTAGAGAATATTTTATTTTTATTTTAAGAGGGACATACATACTTCACATTTCTTTTTTATTTAGAGAATATTTTAGTTTTATTTTAAGAGAGACCGGCATACTTATACATCGTCTTTACAATGGATTGTAGGATAAACCTCCCTGCTCAATTTACACACTTGGAAGTAAAGTTCATACCTCACCTTTCGCAAAAAATTAAAATATATCAAGCTTCATCCTTCACATTACTTTGACAACATTAAAAATCAGAAAATTGTTAATATTTACCTGTCATGACACAATGGCTAACGTAAATCCTCGGTAAGTTAAGACACAATTTTATGTCAGGACACAATTTTATATCTTTATATAAATTATATTAGAAAAAAATATCATAGAAAAATTATGAGTTGTAAAAACTTGTATTTAAAAACTGAGCTAAAAAAACACCTCTCTAAACAAAATTCAGTGTCTAAAAAACACTAGGAAAAAAACTCACACGCTTTGGGCAGAGGAGTCCATCCTAAGTAGCTAAGGATAATTTGTCTGTTATGGTGCTTGACCCTTTCTTGCAACTTTTCATGATCTTCACGTTCTTTCTGTAACATGCATTGATAGTATAAGTTTTTACATTGGAACTAACCTTTTTAACCTTGAAAGATATTCTCCCAAAACCAAGCTCCACGCACTTACTCCTTTTGGCGGTGGGTATCAATAATTGGAAAACTAAGTCTTTTTTGTCTGGTATTTTTTTATATATGTTTTTGATTATTAATTGTAATTTTTTTGTGAAATATTCAGTTGGATTTGATATATTAAATTTCGCTAAAATAGTTTTTATTTTGGTGTTTGGTTGAATATTTGTGTTGCTTGAGATATTTCCTAATTAATTGATGAATAAATTTCCATCTTAAATCAATACTTCTCATATTCATACGTGATATTCAATAAAATATCAACAAGTTTTGGCGTGCAATTAGTTTTCCTATCTAATACCATAACATCATATCACTCTGGGTTAACTCCCTCTTTATAAAGAGGGCCAGGTACAGGTAACAGAAATGTAAAATTAATTTGCAAATTAAAATAGATATGTGTAATGAGTTTTTTAGTTCCTCAGGAGTGAATTTGAAGTACTGATTAACGAGAACCTGCGCCGTGTGAGTCATAAATATCTTTCATGATGCAAGACTTGTGTATCAATACCGGGTAGTGCACAGTCCTTTGCGTGTGAAGCATATCAATACCGGGTGCACAGTCCTGTGCATGTGAAGCAGATGAGTTGAGCGTTGTGTGGAGCTGTGGAGGAGTTAGCCTGTAACTTGTGTAGCGGCTGCACTAATCTGCTCATCCCACCGATTTCTATACCATTGAGGAGATATCAGTGAAGGACCATGAAATTAGATCCGAGGATCAGACTACGATTAGACAGCCACCATGAACTTTTATTATATTCCAGTCAACGACCCAGTAAATCGGCCCTACAGCTTGTCCTAAGGACTTGAGCTGCACTAATTCATCGACACAACCGACAATATAACTGGCGAAGCGGAATACAATTACGGGGTCATGTGCTGAAAGGATACTCGGCACAGTTATTATAGACAGCATTTTTTAGTGTGGCGCTGTTATATTATCGGACTGGTAGAGTCTAGTCTAATTATTGTTATCTGTGAGCATAAGAAATTTAATTGCTGGGCTACAAGATCGAGAACTATGCTTGTGACATTGGTAGTGAATTTCTTCGAGATCGCATGGATCTGTAGATGTATATTATAATTTGTTGCCACGCTGCCGATTATGTGGATATATTTTTATGTTATTTTGTCATTGTTTGGTTTTTAGCGGTCATAGAAGGATAGACCAGAAAAAAGATGCAGTTGTTTTGGTGATTTGTTGCATTCGTTCTCTCCCATGATATTCACCTCTTAAGGCGTGGCAAAGTGGCAAATTGTGATTTGAGTTGTCTCCGTAAGTGATTCATTCTCTAACCATGGACATTGTATTTTTCATAAAAGTGCCAGTTCAAGCGTTTAGATATTTTCCAATTAGACTAAGTTCAACGTCTAGAATTTGGGAAATGAGGGGGGGCAGTGGAGAGAAATTTGCATGGTATCTATTTGGTATTATTTAGCTTGTCACATTATTCCAATGAGAGGAATGGAATGATGAACAGTGAAGATCAGAAGATGGGATAGTGTACTGACAGGATTCGGCCTTAAAGCTAAATTACGACTTTGAGGCTTAGCGCAGCAACATCTAATCCATTCAATAGCGATTTGGGAACTTAGATCAGGGACTCCAACAACACTGGAGTCAATCACAGCTTCCAATGTGGGGATTGTTTATAAAGGCAGCCTAGATCATGTGCATGTGTTGGTGGTGGTGTAGTGTTACATTATTCGAATTATAATTTGTTTGTAAAATTGGTGACGGTGAATCTTCAAAATCAGATAAAGAGTCATTTTGTAAAACTGATTCTAGACACATTCACTAGACAACTTTCTTATACAACTAGCGAGTATAGCAGTTGGCAGCTATGCATCTCATCAGCTATGCATCTTATTGGATAGAAGCTCGTCGATAGAATAACTAGTAATTCCGGTTACGTGGCCATTTTTTCCAGGGTCTGGTTCTACCTTGCACTTAAATATTTTGGGTAGAAGAAAAATTGACCCACTGTTTGTGCTAATTGCTGGACTTTTTTACTCATAAAATTGTATATTGTTCGGAACAAAAACTTGATCGGCAGTTTCAAAGATTATAATCATATTTCATCCAAAACTACTTCTATTTATCAGAAATGTCTTACTTTTAATTTAGAAATTATTACGGGTTAATTTTATTATTAATGGAAACGTTGGGAAGGTTATATGCATGATTTCCATAAGTAGGATTGATGAATTAAAAAAAAAAAAAGTCTTACTGTATAAGCTCTGTCTCGTTTTTTGGTTAGGTAGGGAATTAAGGGAAATGTCGGGAAGGTTATATGCATGATTTCCATAAGTAGGATTGATGAATTAAAAAAAAAAATGTCTTACTGTATAAGTTTGGTCTAGTTCGTTTTTGTTATGTAAGGTTATCAGAAGGGTTATCTTTTCTGTGTTGTTAGATCGAATAATGTTGTTTTCAATGGCCTATGGGAAATGTTAGCAGCCAACAAAGAAATGTGAATGCTTTTAAAAAAATAGAATTTCAAATAGCAACAATAAAGATTAGGCAAAGGAGTTCATGTTGTTTCCTCCCAGCTATTTTTTCTTCTTCTAAATGTATCGATTTATCCTGTTTTTTTTAAGTGATTATCAATAATCTGAAAATTTACATTTAGTTTTCTGTTATTGGGCTTGAGGATACCATATAATAGTGAAGCCTCATTGTGGGTTCTGCTCTGTCTTAGCTATAGAGACTGGACTGACATCTTCTAAATATCTAGGAGATGTCTAACCGAGTTTTGTACTATTGTTATTTTTTCTCGACTTGGACTTAGTACGACCAATATTTCACACTTATTCTTAACTAAATTTCTATAACGGTCAAGAAAACATTTCCCATAAAATGTACCAAGAACTGTTATGCTCCTCGCAATCATAATCCGTTCTTCCTCTGACTACTCACGTTCTTCCTCTATCTAACATGAAAAAAATTAGAAAACCTTCTTCGAAGACTGTATTTCTTATCTCTTTCACCCTTCAAGCAACGTCGTGCTCTTTCCTAGGGTTTGAGCGAGTATTCGTCTCCCACTAGCACTTGGCATAGAGTCTATTCTTTTCTACTCGACATGACTCTAGTCGTAAGTCGTGGTATTTTTCTACCACCACGTTTTTTCTAGTCTCTCTATGTCCTCTTAGCAGTCCTTCGTACATTTACAGTCCTTCGTACATTTACCAGGAATAACTAATTTCATCATGATGAATGTGGGTGTCATCACGTGCAAAGCCAGATTAGTCATGGACTATAATGAATAGGGTTTGACCGCCTTCATATGCCTAAGCCTCTTATGGTTCCCTCGTGGTCTTATTTTACAGAATCCACCCTAACTTCCGCTCAAATAGTTGGAATTCGGTCGAAAATTGTCGTTTAATTAACTAATTATTTTGTCCCTAATTATTAGATTTTAGTTTTGTTGGCTAACTATTTTAGCCGGGATAACTAATTTCATCATGATGAATGTAGGTGTCATCACGTGCTTAGCCGGATTAGTCATGGACTTTAATCAATAAGGTTTGACCTCCTTCATATGCCTAACCCTCTTATGGTGCCCTCGTGGTCTTATTTTACAGACTTCCACTCAAATAGTTGGAATTCTGTGGAAAATTGTCTTTTAATTAACTAATTATTTTGCTCGTAATTATTAATTTTTAGTTTTAGTTTTGTTGGCTAACTATTCATCCTTTAGCACACCCTTCTTCAATCGTCTAAAGCTCCATCCAACATTGTAGACAAGTACAGAGTGGAAGGTGGGGAAGTTCTTCTCAAAAAGAAACTAAACTAACTGGGTGAGTTTTAATAAGAAATTTAAACACTCTCATATAGTATTTAAATAATTATAAAAAAAACCGAGAGTCACACATATTTGAATAAACGTTGCCAACATTGCCTAATGACCAAAACAACCACTATCATACCAACTGCCTTTTCGGGTGTCTTCCTTTTCTGGAACATTTACCCACAAGATAGGCAAACCGGATAAGCAAGCTTTACCTTGTCACCTTGCTTAGCTATGGATATATAACTCTTATGGTACATCTCGTTTCCCCTATCATATACCAAACAACCTATCATTTACCAAACAAAAATAAAGGTAAAATACGTGAGCCACATTTCCAAAATATTATCTGCAATCAAGTTATGTTAAAGTATTCAAAACTGTTAAATAAGAGAACTTGAAAAGATAGTTGATTGTTTTTTTGAGTTAAATACATCTTTAGGTATGTTTAAAACCATGGCAAAACCATTACAGGTCATGCAATTTGTGAAAAATTTTCATAGGTATTTGGTAATGAAATGCAATTAAGTAATTACTACAGTGGAGAAAAGTAAGGGAATAATGTTTGTGAAAATGAAAAATATCTTTGATCAATTCCAACTCGTGAAAGAATATTGCACGTAGGTACAAAAATTTACAACGGGTTCCTACAAGAAGAAGAAAAGGTAAAATCTTGAGAATAAAGTAGAAGAACTAATAGTCTCCAGAGAAAGAAGTAGTCTTTAGTTTGTTAAAAGGGAAGATGAATATGTCAAGCTCAACGTAACAAATATAAGAGGAATATTCAATTCCAGTATTATAAAGTATTTGTTCAAGCTCAATTTAATATGGAATGTAGATTTAAGCAAATTCGTATACAAAATGAGAAAAACATCACGCCATGGTAGAGTTAAGAAGTCCATAGCTAATATCTTCAAGATGGAGTGTAGGCTCAAGCAAGATTTCATACAGAAAGAAAGAATAAATCTTGACCCCTTGATTGTTATTTTCCTAAATCATATTACATGAAACATATACTTGTTTTCTAAATTTTTGATGTACATGTTCATTATATTAACTAAGCATGCTAAGATACAAAATTTCTAAATGGTTTTTTATATGTTATTTCATGATTAATTTATAGGTAGACATGTTGGTTGAGAAAAGTTATAGATTATTGTTTGACAATGGAGGGTGTACATTTGTTTAATAAAAACAGTAGTGGAATGATAGTGGGATGGTTCTCTATATAGAAAATATAATGTTTTCATTGAAATTGAATTCGTTAAGCTCAAATGGTTTGAAATAAATACTTTAGTATTATTATTTCTTGTGGCATCAAAATTATGTCCAATTAAGTTGTCAGAAGATAAAATTTGTTACAAGTGAATAAAGTGGTTGGATACTTGTCAAAGATTGAAGAAAAGGATGAGGTTTTATTCACTACTTAAACAACATCGAAATAATTTTCTATTTGGGAAATTATGGTGTCTTTTGGAAACACTATAGTAGCTCATGTAGAGATCCAAAATCCCATGTAAACACTAAATATATGATATAATATTATTAGAGATAAAAATCCCTACAATATTTAGAGATAAATATCTTATGAAATTACTTTTAGGATCTTTCTCTCTTTGTATTTTTCTTCCAATAACTTCTTAATGGATCTTTCATCCTTTGGGTGTCCTTATTGCTTTATTATTTTATCTTCAAGTTCCTTAATTAGATTAACTATAGTCGTGAGTGCAACTCGTGAATTCTAGTCCAGTTTTGAAACCCTATCAAGTATGGCTTACAATTTTCTATTACTAGTAATTGAATCCAATAATCGCTTCACCATAACTTCATCAATTTTCCTATGCCAATTTATCATATGAGTGTTGATTAATTTACCGAGATTAGTTGTGAAGGAAGATGCCCTGGAACCCACTAATTTTTTTTTTATCTATTTCAGGTTGTATCACCGTAAGGTTGAATATATTACTTTCGAAACTGGTCGAGGAAACAAATCTCAGACCTGTGGTGGGAATCATCTCCCTAAGCATGATCCTTTATAACACTTGTGCCTCTTGTAGTGAGAGAATCAATTCTTTTCCTAGATTCTCCACGCCATTTTATTTAATAAAACTATGTTTTATTCCTAATGTATTGTCTCTAGATTCTCCACACCATTTTATTTAATAAAACTTTGTTTTATTCCTAATGTATTCTCTCTAGATTCATTAGGATGTGATTCCTGAGGGGTTTATTTGAGTTCTTCGGATAGCTGCTCAGATGCTTTCTCAAAGGCTTCAATCCTAATGTCCTCATCTTTCTTAGTTCTAACTATTCATTCTGTCCCTTCTAATTGCAATGCATTGGACTTCCTTTACATGACATTTATTGATGAGACAGTCAAAGGGATACAAATCTTTTACATCTTTAGGTTGAATTTCTCTTGGAAAAATGATTCTGTCTATTCCCTCATCCATGTATATTTCCTATTCACTTTGTTCTATGGCCACCTACATAATTGCCTAATATTTCGTATTTCGAGGTAGAGGGAAATTTAATATTAGCCACCTATTCAATCTCTAATCTAGGCTAATCACCATAAGCATATATGGAAACCTATTTCCTTAAGTTAGATATGATGTTATAAGGCTCATATTTTCAGCAAAAATCATGTACTAGACCAAAAGAAAACATTCATTTTTCAATCATATCAATACTATTTTTGTGCCTTCTTATTCTTGGAAACAAATGGAAATCATTAACAGTAAGGCTTTGCATTAATACTTCATAAGAAAATATTAGTGGAGTAATGAAATTAAGCAAGTGATAAGGTTCCTTTTTAAAAATATAGATTCTAATATTAGAATAATTGGGAAAAACGAAATAGCTACCAATACTTTCTTCTTCAGTCACTCGTAAAATCCTTCTTGCCTCCTTTGATATTCTTCTCCGGTTTCTTATAACATCTTTACATGTAGGTAGAAAGAGAAGTGGTCGATGAATTGAGGTAACTTCTAGGGTTTCCACGAACATATAAAATATCAGTCCAACAGTAAACTCAGTTTTCCTTTCCATCATTGCCTTTTACCCCTTCTACCAACTGTATAGGTAAAAAATATTATGGGTATTTAATTAGGGCCAGGTGCATTAACTGGGTGCAATGCCTACAAACTTTGGAAGGAATTGTTGTACTAAGGTCTAAGTTTGAGGTTGTAGCCAAGTATCTATGGAAATTGATGGTTATTTCTATGGGGTTTGACATTATAAGTTTGTTAGTCATGACTGTGTTTCATCCATCACAAAATTATCTGCAAGCCCAAAAGTCACAGCTTGAAGGGACTTCAACATTTGAAAGAAGGGTAAGTCACAGCTTGAAGGGACTTCAACATTGGAAAGAAGGGTTTAAATAAGTTGATAGGAAAGGTTAAATCTATTTTCTAGTCACAGCTTGAGGGGACTTCAACATTTCAAAGAAGGGTTTTAAGAAGTTGATAGGAAAGGTTAAATCTATTTTCTAGTTCTCAATCGGGGAAAATTTTGAAATAATTATAGCTTCTTATCCTATACCCAATTTATAAACTCTTTGTCGAACTTGTTATTCGTAATGTCTATATCAGTGGTGGGAAAATTAACATTTGTTGGATGTGGCTTCAGATATTTCTAAGAAAACTCAATTATTTGTGGCAGAAGTAATATTCTCAGTCTCATAGTCAAAAAAATTGGCTAGGAGCGAGGTAGAGTCGAGGTTAAAATGAGTTACATATAAGGTAGCTGCCAAAACTCCAGACTCCACCCAATACTTTTATTCACAAATATTGTTATAGGGTAGTCTTAGACTTCTTTTTAGTAAAATATCAATATTTTCTCTTAGTATCCCTAATTTTTTCTAGTTGAGTTATATCAATTTGCTTAGATGATTCTTCAGACATTTCTACAATCTTGTTTGTAAACTGTGCCTGAAAGTGTTATGAATGCAACATTAATACATTGGATGTTTAACTAAATTAAATATCACTTGAAGCTTCTGTGTAGTCCCATCCATCAGATCTAAAGTTTGGCATAAGTTACATGCAGGTTTCGACCCAATATGGGGGAATGGTCATTGAATCTTATTGGGTGATGGAAAGGATGTTAAAAGGCACATACTTTCTGACCTGATGGGGTACGATAGCCATCAGATCAAAAGTTATCGCATTGGTACATGGCATCATGTGGAAAAATAATAATTAAACAAGGCACATCATTGGGCTCGATGGGATATAATAGTCGTTGATTGAAATTGAAAGGTCATCTGATCATGTTGACAGAGATTTCAACAAAGTATAATGATAAATATGAAGACATAACAATACTAAATTAATTTTATTTCTAATATATCAAAATTTCATAGAACTTCAAGGTTTAGACTATGAAAAGGATCATGGATGCATTGAGAGGCTAGATTGTATTCCTAAGGAAATATTGAGTGATTAGAGTTGGCTCCAACTAGGGCTACCATTCCCTAATGGAATGGTAAGAACAAGACAAGGTGCCTTATGTTGGGATGATTGAATCATCGATTGAATGGTAGCCTTTAGTTATTGAGTTGGATCATTTTACATGTGGTAATTTTTTCATACCAGTTGTGATAGTGAAGTCTGTTAGAAAATATATTTTGCGATAATTTGACATTGATGGAGAGAAAATATATTGAAGCAATAAAACCCTCGCATCATATGGGTTAACCATTGTTTTACATCTACGGCTTTCTTTGAAGGACATAGCTATTTTTAGAGTTTCATTTCATCAGAAGCAACTGAAGGTGTGAGAGCCTTTAGGAGTCAAAAGTGGCTGACATAAGATATTTCATGAGAAACTTTGTCCACTTCTTAGAGAGATTGAGGACATGGAGGAACGATTGGTTTAGATTGAGGAAAAGTTGGCTATCCTACCAGGAGTTTACGAGGTTGTTCATGTGATAAATATCACAGTAAGGGGAAACGTCCTTTAGCTAACTCCAATAACTTCCCAAAAGGGATAATTGTTATATCCAACTAACAGGCTCAAAACTTGGGAGTTACTTTTTTATTATAAAACTTGTAATAAGTCCCACAGTTTTGAATTAGTAGACTCTTGAAAAGTAATTGCCAATTTTGGACTAGAATCGCGTTAATTGGAAATGTAGTTCAATTGTAAAGCTACCTATACATATATGACCATATATATAATGGATATATAATGGATTATTTCTGAATATTTAAGAATGTTTTCTTAAATGTTGTCGAAAATATAGTGTTATTTACCTATTATAGGTGCAGAACTAACTAATAGTCAAGGGGTTAGTCCAGTATAAGATCTTGTAAATCAATATATAAGACCTAACTGGTTATATTTTTATGTTTTTCAACTTT